>OX276462.1:14587500-16022500 GCA_946251905.1 Cryptocephalus moraei
ATTCAGCACCGAGGCGACCTTAAACCGAAGGACGATACGACTCTCGGACAGGTACGACATCACGTTCGTAAACATCCCGCTTGTATTTATACAGCTCGATCATAACGATCAGGGATTCAGTCAGTCACCTAGTATCACGTCACGCTGCCCGTCTGAGAGCCCGTCTTTTCGGCATGCCGCTAATTGGAGGAGCCTCGCGCCTGCTGCCCTTCGTCATTCGACAGTAAGCAACCACCTCCCTTTGACCATTTTCTCACTTCTCGCCATTTGCTCATTTGCCTCAACTTTGTTTTATGATGTTCTCTCCCCTATATTTAATGCTCCAATAAATATTGTCTGTGTTACCATGCCTTCTTTTTAGTCTCCACCGAGCTACCATCCCCAACCAGAGCACTCTCTTTGGGCTCCAGGCCCTCAGGCGTGTGACATATGGTGGAGGCGCCGGGCAGTAGCGAGTATATACGCCGAGTGGCGTATGCATATCCATATTTTCGAACTTTAAATTATGTAAATTAGATAAACTAACTAAAAAACACATATTTTATATGGTTTGTTTCATTACCTACTCATGCCTACGTGAGTAGAAAGTTTAACTCACTAATACAAACAGACAAATAGGTATGGATTGGAGTATGAAAATCGAATAATAAAGCATCATGATTAAGTATACTTCCATTTATTTTAAGTTTATCATTTCTTACTTTCTAGATTTTTTAAATGGTGTTTAAAAATAATGTTGAAGGAAAGACGATGATAAGGCAAAATAATGTTCTGCGTTTTTGTTTCAATAAATTTGTTATAAAAAAAGACAATCTTTGTGACAAAAGTAAAGTACAAAGAAGCAGAAATGAAAAGCGTGCAAAGTGTTGGCAAAAATGAAGAAAGTAAATCAAAATATTACTACGAATTCAAATAAACCCGAAACATATTTTAAATAAACGAAATTTAAATATTTTTGACGTAACGAACGTCTTATAAATCGATGTGCGGGCTACCTACACTTTCCAGAAAATATTGTAACGTTACAATAGACAGAGAACAATAGACATAGATCGACCTTAACGTTTGCCTTGCGACGCATCTATCTCTCTTCCACTACAGCGTCCGAGTGAAAGCTCGATTTGGCGATCGGCTCGGCTCGGTTCGCGAGCGCGATGGAAGGTGTATGCGGTAAGCGCTACGTAATAAAGTTATCTGAATATTTACTGTGCATACCATTGCTTATTACTACTTCAATAACAATTGCGCCAATAAGGTAATTAATTCTTGCATTCAAAGAGTTTGATTAGTCATATAATCTCATATTTGTCCTTGGATCATTAAAACAAAATAGCATCGGTCAACGTGTGCAGTAATAATAGGTTGTGTTACGATTTCGGCTAAAAAATTATGATGAATGATATAACTGATCGCATAAAAAGTCGACTGCTTTCATTTAGTATTCAATGAAAACAATTATCCTGCGTAACAATTCATGTAAGGGTCAAGATTAATGTTCAAATTCACACATGTCATAACAATGTGTCTAAAATGACAAGTTGGACCGGCCAACCGAAGTGCGAAAAAATCTTCTATAATATAAAACAATGATAATTTAGTGATAATAATTCAATGTAATTTATAAGCGTATGCAATTTTTCATCAATGTTTTCCTATGACTTTATCACGTAAAATTATCGTCCGTAAACCGACTTTAAGACAACCAAACTTTTTTTCATATGCCGTTTCCACACTTGAGAAATAAGTTTCCTAAGTTCTTAACACGATTTTTCATTTAGCCTAAACATTAAATTTGTACCTTCAGAGTGACCTTCCTGTTGTTTATGAAGTTATTATTTGTTTCGCAGCAGCTCCCACTGATCCTACAATCCGTCATTTCTCTGCTTCTTCTAATCTCAATTACACTTTTTTGGATTTTGCGACGTTCTTGTTCGGCTTCATAAATTCCTCCCAAATGAAAACATTGTATTAATGTATAAAAAATAGCAATTTCGTCTAGATTGGGTTCGAATGTTCTTATGTAACAGGAGTAGAGTGTTTATTTCATTAGGCTAGCAATTTCTTTCATCAGTTGTTCTTTGAAGACTCAATAAATTGCTTCAAGCATTTTAGGAACGGAGAGTTTCTCTGCAATGCTAATAGAATTTGTCTAGTTTTCCGAAATCCAATAATATGTTCCAAATTGACAAAAAGGCATTACCCTGATTGTCCGCAATTTGGTATTAATGCGCATTTAAAATTTGCAGTATTAATTCCCATAAATAAATAAATATGCATAAATACAATGGACAATGTTCACTCAATTACTTTTTTGTTTTAGTCCACCATGACCACAACGTTGATTGCAGTTCATATTAAATTTAGCAATTATAAACGTTTTCCTCTCTGGCATTTTACAACGTGGATATCGAATGTGGTTAAATTTAATTCAACGTTAATTCATTTCGTGCTTGTTCTCTACGTAAATTCCAACATCAATATTGATCAATACTTAATGTACTTTACCTAGGCATTATAGCAATTATTGTCGACGTAATTAATTATAGTTTCCATTCATTACTGATAATAAATTATCGAGTGAGATTATCGCTAGAGTTCCGGATGAGATAGGAAATATTTTGCAAGTGTAATGGATAAAATTGCTTGCTAGATATTAGGTATAGGAGTAATGCTAAATCTCCCTTTCCCTGCCCTACACGGTGTATTCCTAATTAACTCTCATTAACACTGAACGCTCCAGATTTAAATTCTAATTTTGTTTTAATCCCTTCGCTTAATCATACGTGTCGTTTCTGCAGGTTGACCGCATGCAAATTCGATTAATTATTATAAAAGCCATATAAGCCAGCAATAAACGCTAAAGCCGCAGCGTACCACTGTTAGTAACTTGTGTTCGCTTATAAGCTAATATTAACCGGAGCATCCACGATTACGCCGGTACGCAACGATTAATTTTATTAGATTGTTTGATATCCGTTAATGAGACTGTAAATCGAGTCGGGATGGCACGAGGGGCGATTAAATTTGGATTTAGATGCGTTGGGCCGGAACTGATAAAAAAAACGTTCATATGGAGCTAATCGAGTTGAGTTATGATCTCATCTCAATTTGTCTTTACGCAGCTCATTACTCTTTGCTAGATGTGTACAATTGGAAATATATGTAGAATAATAATTAAATAGACGATTTGAAATAGTAATGAGTGAAATTGAATGAAACCATAAAGGAGCAAAAATCTACATTAATTTTCGATTATCGTTTTATTATTCATATCACACATGTATATCATTAAAATCATTATCAAATACATAATGTAACGCAAAATGTAAACAGCAGAGCGAAAAGTTTTTACTCTTGTCGTACCTCGTCGGCTTACCTCAAAGAATCGGCGCTAAGTTAATTGAGCCTGTCGCCAACATCTTATTAAAGAAGAAATCCTTCCCGTTTCCAATTCTCGTTCCTCCAGTTCTTTTTTTAACTCTGCCACTTTTAATTCGCGTAACTTCTTAATGATCCCACTTGTGACACCAATGTAACGTTTATTTTCTAATTTATTAACACTATCCTAATTATTCACTACACATTACTTAATTTATGTCAGACTATTATTGAACTAATTTATATAACACACTTAACTACTTCCTATATAATTTATTCATATCACTATTAAATGTAATTTATTTATACGCTCTCGCTTTTCACCTTGTTTACTATGTCGCGCTTCACGTCTAATTTTAATTATCCTCTTCTCCGACCGCAAGCCCGCTTATATATATTTCAAATGTGTTCGCGATAGTGCCTGAAATTACTCGAACGTTCTTCTTTTATGTAGAACGGTCTAGAGAGGTCGGGAAGGATTCCTTCTTTAATACGATGATGGCAGCAGGCTCAATTAAGCGTAGCGCCGTTCCTTTGAGGTAAGCCGACGAGGTCCGACAAGAGTAAACACATTTCGCTCTTCTGTTTACATTTCGCGTTTATTCATATCTATTTTAACTTCGACTCTTTCTATGGTTTTGTCCTTACCTCATGAGAAATGGTTATTTTGTTGCATGCCAGTTGAAATAGCATGCTTAAATTATTTTTGAACAAAATTTGGCACTCAATATTATTACACAGAGTATCGAAGAGTTGCAATAACGCATATAAATGAAATATCCATTATTCCTCCACATATTCTTTTAGATTCATTACAAAATTTGTTTCAACTAATTTGTTACTGTCAGAAGGTTAGAAATAGACCCTTTGAGCACTATAAAAAAATATAATCTCAAAGATGAAGCCGTCATCTAATAACAATATATCGATTTTGGTATTGTCAAGTATAAGGTCTGAGAGAGCTCTTATTGTTGCGCTTTTCGGAATTGTAGCTCTGGTAGTGGAGTGTCGTATAGAAACATGTTAAACATACCAAAAACACTAAATAATTGCAAACCTTTACTATGAGAGAGAGAATAATTGGACACATTAGGGGGATGAGACAAAAATGCAATAAACAACGAATCAAAAACCCTAAGGGGCGCGACCGTTTAAACTATAAAGTAAACGACAAACCAAACAGAATTAACAAGTTGAATAACTTACATGAATCGTAGGGCGTAAGCGGGAGGGAAAGTAACTATAAAGCAGAAGGGCTGTAGTCTGGACATACTGCCGAACGAATATAGTTGTAAAATATTTCGAAAATGAATGACGTAACGGAGGATGACGAACGCACGGAGAAGAGACTGAGAAAAGAAAATTACACGAGTAAGCCCAGAAGGAGAAATGCATTCAAGGGGGCAAGGAAAATCCTTGTACTTACGAAATCTAGTAGGCGGGTGGAAATAGTTCCCCAGGTAGCGTCCAGAACTGATCCAGGCGTACAGTGTCACTTGGGTATTGCGCGGAAGATGGTGACAAAGCACCATGGCGGCATAGGAAGCCTAACAACGCGTTCATGATTATGGCGTTGTCGTTGAAATAATTGCGGACGTCGACCCGACTTCCACCGCACGAGGGGATGTTCCGACGCAATCCGGAGGCTACGACTTCGTATTCGCTGCTTTGACGCGACTTGGAAGGCGTTGGTTCCGACATCTCGAACGTAAAGTAAGCGCGCGTCCTGAAGCGAAGAGAACAAGTTCCACACACAAGTGGTGCGTTTAAGGGACGATGCTCGATGCGAGCAGGGTGGCATTGTTTATGTTATCGGACCAATCAGGAACGTCCGCTAGGGCGTAGTCCATTGACACCCTATATAGAAGTATTTTTCCAGATTGGCATTGAGAAAAACGCTGTTTCGCGCGATATTAGCGGTACACATCAAGTAGCAAAAAGGATGGTTACCTGTAACAGTGAGGAATCGACAGATAAACAGGTGATTTGAGAAGGGTGCCGCATGCGAAGGGGAGCGTAGGGTTGCCACGTGTACCCGCTGAATTTCCTGGACGTGCGAAGGCGAACAAAGAAGTGGTGATAGCGTGGAACGAATTTTGCGACGTTATCAGCGGTATATCAGTAAAATTCAACTACCCGATGCGACAGATAGTAATGTTCTCCGTTTTGAGCTATGGTGATCGGTGCTATATTGCAGTCTTCTGCTACCAAAATGGTATCGCACCTAATATTGTGGAGAGAGCATCGCGGATGAATATACATTGTGCGGAAGCTTAAGTGAGGAAGATAATAGAGTTGTTCAAGTACTGGGACGCGCTTGGAGTCGTGGGCCGGGAGAGGCGAAGTAGATACAACGCGTACGATATCGTAATCGGTAGGATATGCGATTTGAATGGAACTACATTAAAAAGAGATATAGGGAGACGGAGCCGAGGTAGTGTTTGAATAAAACGGCATCGTCGCAAACGGGATGGATGAGTATTTTGAGAAGTGTGCCGCAAGCGCACGAACGATATCCGTGTAGTCACCGTTACGTGTCTGACGAAAAGTTATGCGCGTAGTTATCGCGACGTGTGTGACGAAACGCGACGCTTCACCGGCAACGATGTACGAACTTAAAGACACATGCAAGCGATCGAAATGGCGTCAGGACACGGGAGCGTACGAAAAATTCTCGTATTAGGTAACTGACATTTACAATTTTTTTTTTTTTTTTTTTTTCGGAAAATCATGCCGGAGGTACGCGGAATGTATTGAGCGGTAGGCGAGAAGCGGACTGTGAGAGTTTGGTAAGGTTCTGTAACTCACGCACGGAAGTGGCAGATCTGAACAATGACCAAATTTCGTAACGAGTTGCTGCCCCTCAATGTGAAAATACGTTAAGGTTTATTGCGAAAATTTTCTACGTTCTTGTTTGAAAAATTGAAAAATTGATGTCATGTTATAAATGAACTTCTTTTTGCAACAATTTATTATACTACACGCAATACTGGATTATTTGTGAATTTAACAAGCGTTAAGTGTAGTTATGTGGTATTTGTAAGCGGTTGTGTTAAGATTTTTGAAAGAACTTAAATATTGTGTACTATACAGGGTTTCTCATTATCAAAAAGTAACAGCTTCTCCCCACAACCTTTGACTCACCCTGTGTATTTAATTTTTTTTTTTTATTGAAATTGATTTTAAATGACAACCTAATGTACTTTACGGATAACTATCTCATTTTATGAAATAATATACTGTTTCTGTTGATATCAACAGCCCAATATTTGTGGGCTATGAACAAAAAGAGGTTTTCAGGAGTTACGAGATGGATGGTAGCATTCTCAAAAATTGAATAAAGTATGCGTTATTAAACACGTAATATATTATACATAATTACTGTGAAGAAGGCATGTTCCAACAATAGTTGTAAAATGATTGTAAATTGATTTAATCCAATACAATTTGTTAATTTAATGACGTGCTCAATCTCATTAGTGCTTAACGTTGTACTGTAATCTGGAATACTGTATAAATTTTAAAAATATTCAAAGGTGTATCAATAATATTATAGGTTATTATAGGTTTTGCACCGAAACAAGAGTGAATACCAATAAATAAAAGAAATGCAAGAAAACCAGAATTTAAAATCCATTAATGGCAATATTCCATCAATGGAAATATGTAATTCCTACGAGACAGGAGAGAGAGACTATGAAGACAGAAGCCGATGAGATCGATTGAACCCATTGTTCTATCTAGAGTTCAGAGTTCTCTAACAAAATAACGGCGAAGCAAAACAATTGTAAGACAGAATAGAATTCAAATTACTATGTAGTACGACTTGCGTTACTTTTTCGATCACAAACGGTTGTATGAGAAATTGTTTCTAAATTTAAAAAGAACTGCAATATATGAAATAAATAAATTGCATAAACTACAAAATAAATTTCTTTATAAATATCAGATTTGGTTCAGGGACCCATATCACGACATAGATAAACAAGCAATTTTAAGAGTTTTAAAACTACAGCTACTATTTAATATTACAAAATCCTAAACAGCAGCGAATTGAGGCTTCAAAATATTTGCAAAACTGCAGTGGTATCCATCGAACATAACCTAAATGACGCTCTTTGAGGAAAATCCCATTTTCTCCTCTGCATCGTAAGTTGTTTGCAACTTACACCTCGCAATGCTTCTCTACGACGAAATATACCGATATATTTACAAAGCGTGCCATGAGATCAATAAGCTATGATGAAATAGCATTTTTTGAGAAAGTATACATAAATCTTTTATGCACTGATTCAAGTAACAATAAGAAATCGTTACCAAACTGTTTTCGAATATTCAGATAGTAAATTACTATAGTCTGTCAAAATAACCCGTGGAGTAATTAAACGATTATTTCGCCGGTAACCAGAGGCGTTCTTAAATAAATGAACGGAAATTAATAAATGAGTTATTTTGCTTAAAACCGTTTAATTGTTTTAATAAAAGGTAGGCATTATGACCGCAAATGTTATCAACTCAGAAACTCTTCCATTTTTACCTGATTTGTTGTTAACTTGTCATTAAGATAATACAACATAATATCGGAACTCGTTATTTATTTATAATATTTTCTGGTAATATTTTTTATATCTCCTATTTATAACGTTGTGTTGGATTTTTGACGTCTATCTTAAAAATTTGTTGATTCAGATATTGGTGATCAAATTTTGAATTTTCATTAATTCATTCATTCACTTTTTTATATTATTATGTATGGAGAGATTTGCATGTACTTACTATTTTGTGAAATGTGAAAACTTGCATTACATAAAAACTTCAATTATTTCACAACCAAGTACTATCAATTTTTTTTGTAGCTACATTGAGTAATACACACTCATTGATTCTACTAATGTTTCGTCACTAATGTTAATTTTGTCAGAGCAGGAAGTGACTGTGAAGAGGCATAATAAATATTGTTTACGCAATAAAGATCTTTACTTGTTATATTTTCAAATTTTGCTTTCCAAACTATTCCAAGAAGAGACCACAACGGATATTGTCATCTCGGCAATTCTAGGTAAGTTAAGGGAACTGCCGCTGCAAATGCTTGCATTAATATCTCGGGTGTTTATGTCAATAACATCGGCCCATTATTTCATTCAAAATCCGTTTATCAGTAGTCAGTCATCATTGCCTAGACGTGCAAATGTGTGTAATTAGACAGTGACAGTTTAAATTTCAAAATAAAGACCTCAGTTTACCAGGAAACCCTAGTAATTAGTCATGTGTGTTCATAGTGGTATTTTTGAACTACGGAGATACGTTTTGGAGTATGGAGAATTTACCGGGACCATCGAAACGCCCAAAATTAGCGCCGTTCTCAGTTAATGAGAAAGTGTTAATTTTGAATTGTTTCGATTCCAACAAGAATCAAAGTTCCGATGCGAGTGTGGACACTCACAATTTGTCCAGTTACCGACTATTGCGTATTTACTCATTTTCCCCAACCGTACGCCAGAGAGTGTTTATTTCCTGTATGTTTACAATAGGCCGACATACAATATTCGCACGTGTTTCGGGTGAGTCACTCATAATACAAAGCGATTCCGTAAGGCAGCCTGCAAGACATTGTAAAAGTTCCAAAATTTAGAGGATACCACCTTGTATGGGTTTTGCATTTATAATGAGATTTTATTACTCCATGGGTTATTTTGACAGACTATAGTCAATACATTATTTTATTAGTTTTATTAGTTTATTAAGGGGGAAGCCACTAGGAAGACTTGCATTAAAGAAGTGGAGAGAAAACGACTGTCTTGAGAAACAACTGAAAATAAATATGACATGTGAAAAATAAACACATTTTAAGATACCTGCCATACAGTAGAGAAATAAATTTTCGTAGATATTACTGAAATCCGGCCTGATATATTTGTCGTAGGTGAAATATTAGTTACTTCAATAACATGTGTACTGTAGATCCCTTGTTACATAGAAGGCATTTCTCGGAAATGTAACATGCTGTATTATAAAAATAATGTACATAATCCAATACGAGATGAAAACCATTCCTGCAGTCAGCCTCGATTTTACTGCAACTATACGTTCCGTCCTGCGAACTTCCGCGATATTTACTCGCCCCTAGACATTCTAATTAAGTTGGAGTATGTATAACAATACTAACTATTTCAAAATTCCTCATTGTTCCGTCGTTCATACGTTCGGCAGACTAAATATAGATCTAAACTACGACAAATAGACACAAAGTTTTAGGATGTAATCATATGCGGAGTTTCCGCCGTTTAAATATGAAAGTTCTTAGCGAACTAGCAATTATAGTTGAGACAAAACACACTATCAAAGTGACTTGAGAGGTGGGTAGGTATGTCGAAAGTTTAACGTCGGCAAACTTCGAAAATTTAATAGTGTTCTCGGTAAGTAATAAGCTAGTAATTAGGACGGCGTAAGGTCGAGGCGCCGTGGCATACCCGCCGGATTATCTCGCAGGCGAACTCCGAACAAAACATCTTCGACCCTCTGCCCTAAATGCGTAAGTTTGCTCGGAGTTGCCTCACGACTCTCCTTACCCGCCCCATTAATTCTCCGCTTAAAAAATTAATACGTAAGAGCGTTCCGTCAATTATCCGGGCTCGGATCGCATTTTTCAAACTTCCGTCCCGTTTAACCGACCGGGGGTTCGAGTTAATTACGAAGCGAGTAATTACGGAACGTACCGTTTTTATAGTTTATTGCGGAGAGATTCGCCGCAACTATTCAATTCGCTGCAACACAAATGCGCGAATGCAGAAGTGACGATTTAATCGACGCTATATCAATTTGCGAAAAATAATAATGAAAGCGGTGGTCTTTGCGTGAACGAATTCGCTCGTTGACGTTTCGACGCTGCTCTTATTAATTAAATGTGCTGTTCTCCATTATGGGGGTATACATGGACGCGGAAAGGTGCGTTGTATTAAATGTGCAATTCGCTAGGTTTATCGAGCGAATGACGGAATTAAACAATAAAACCGACGCCGGTCGGTTGGAAAACGTTGACGAATCCATCTGAACATAACGTGAATGCTGGACTAGCTACTTTCCCAGTAGATGCAAATAGATTCTTTAAAAGTTTTATCAGTATGCCACTAGTTGACCAATCCAGTTACATGCTGTGTTGTTAAGTAATTAATTACAATTACTTGAAAAAGTAATTGAATTACTTTCATAGTAATTGAAGCAGTAATTAATTACTTGTTTTCCAATTGTAATTGACTAGTAATTCAATTACTCGTTTCGGAACAATTACAATTACATTTTCAATTACTTTTCACAATTACATTCTACAAAATTGCTTTTAATATTTTTAGTAGGTAATATGTAAGTAGCTTAAAGTTGCTTATTGTGGTTTCTGACTACCTGGTTTCTTTAACCCAACTCTACCCCTGTCTCAGCCAGTAATTAGCATTAACGATTATCTTTAACTATCCCATTAGGGTCATATTTCTAGGAAACGGCTCATTTCGGATGATTGTTGGGAATGGTTGCTTACAACATTTTACCCTCTCGGAGGCCTTTTCTGATTGGGTGTTCCTTCATGCCCTTATTTATTTATTTAAAAGAGAATTTGTCATCATTTCTTATTGTGGCTCGTGCACGACAACTGTGACAAGGAAAGCAAGATGAACATCGAAAAACTTCCACTTGTTTTAAGCTGCGGGCTTTTCGATGCAGGTTCTAGCAATGAAGAAAAAATAATTGCAAAGTGTCAAGTATGTATTGGTAGCAATAGCGGCTTAATCAGTGCATCTCCCAAAGCAACTTCAAACTTCCTAACTCATATGAAGGTATGTACATAATTTATTATAGAAATAATTTTTTACTCGATTGACGCATAAGCTAGTATTTTTGGTTCGTAAAATGAGCGAAAAACATAAAAAAACTCGCATAGTAAGGTAACGTCAAATAATGATACCAAATTAAATTTTTTGTAATATCATTTTCTTTATGTTTATTCAATTTCCAATTAAACTCGAATTTCAAAAATAAATTTCATTACAGATTTTTTTATCAAAATTCTAGTATTCACGAGAAAAATTTTTAATATAAACAACGAAATTTTTATAACTCTTCGTCTTTTGACCTTATGGCATAATCATAATTATCTATTATAATTTTACCAAGTATATTTTGTTGGAGCAGTTTGTAGAGTAGATGGGCCACATCAAGTACTACCTTTTTTTTTCAATTTGAATTCACACAGTTATATATGTAATAAAAATTATAAATTATGAAATCAATGTTTTGTTTCACTTTCTACCTGATCCTATTTCAAAAGCAAATGTAATTGTAATTGTAATTGCAATTACAATCGCATATTTTGTAATTGTAATTAATTACAATTTACTCAAAGTAATTGTAATTGTAATTAATTACTTACTGTGAAGTAATTTTAACAACACTGCTTACATGTGTAAAAAATGTAACTGTAAAAATATACTTTTCTAATACAGAGTGATAGGTACGTAGTTAACTAACTAAATTGTACAAATATTCCAATGTTAAAATTACTTTACAAAGCGATTACAAATAATAATGTCGCGCCCAAGGGATGGAGTGCGCTAGGGGGTAGCTCGAGGTGGAAAACAGTAAATAGTTATGGAAATATAGATTTGGTTTAGGGTAACTAAATACAATGAAATGTGGAATAATCAAAAGAGCAAAAATACCAACAACTCAGTACTGGAAATAAAAGTAGTTCAACAATTTAATGAGCGTTACTTCGAAGGGGACTCTTACATGATTTCTCCAAGGAGGCAAGGACGGCTGTTACGGGCGGCGACCGGGGCCCTGGCGACCTACCCACTGACTGATGACTAAGGCTCGGATTTTATGCAACTACAAATAGACGAAATATGCGCATATATATGCACTGAAATTATGCACAATCATATGCAATATATGCAAAAAAAAGTGAAGTATGGCGATAATTTAATAATTAATTGATACTGAACTATGATGAAAAGAAATTAGTATGTATTAAGTTAGTGGGTGTGTAAATTATTGGAAGAAAATGTCTTCGAAAACCCATTGGGATACATTAAAAACATATTGTTTAAAATAATTGTATTTCATAAAACATGTCTTTTTTATGAATGTTTCTATTCATAAAAAATGTCATTCTTTTCAGAAAAAAAATGAAGTCATAATTATTTACATATTGTCTCAACATTGTGATTCAAACATTTGAATTGAATTGGAATTAAGTTTGCTTTCATAGATTTCTGTTCAAAGAGAATACGAGTTCCGTAAATGATTTTTATCAGGATGTACAATTAAATTTTGTTTTTGTTTGACGATGTATTTATATACATGAGGGCGCGACACTAGCCGTCCAAGCGCGGGGCGAATAACCACTTATCCAAATAAAGGGATAGTGTATTTACGGATTTGACGAGTATATTTCGTAGAAAATCGGGCAATGTACAAAAATTCCCGATCATTACAGAGATGTTATACACAGGTCATAGGCTCAGTGGTAAGTGCCCTTCTTAACGAATAGATTACTCATCCTTAATTGAAAACCAGGTAGAAGCCGTGTTTTCACGTGTATTTTATCACCACATGTTTCAGTAATTTTCGAAATATTTAGAGGCTATGGAAAACAAGGTTAAATGCGAAAATTGAAAAAAAAAATACACAAATATGCAGAAATATGCGTATTGGCACTAAATATGCCGATGAGACCCGAAATAAACAAAATATGCAATTTTGCATAAAATCCGAGCCCTACTGATGACAAAAGAAAATCCCCCGATTGATATGCCTGCTTGAATTTACATTTTGTAGATCGCGTATACGGCGATTTGTTGAACTCTTAACGTTGAATAAACGATCTTCGTTATTGGGACCTGTGTCTGAGTTGGACAACCGGAAAGCGGGTATGAATTATTGTAAAAGTTGCAATTGCAGGTCGGTATCTCGTATGTAACTCGAGGTAAATTAGGTCGCGACAATAGTTGAAGTAAAAATTTTTTGAAACAGAATTCCTGAAAAACGTATAAATATAAGATACATAAATAAGACGTGCTTCTAAGTAATTCACAATCGAGAGTAATTGAAGAAATGGTATATACATATACATTTCTTTGTTTATATAAATGAATATATAGATAGACGTTTCCCTTTGCAAAGTTATTATTTTTAATTGATTTATTGGTAAGTTGAAGCTGATCTGTCTAGACAATACACTTAAGTTTTGAATAGGTGAACACCTAATTGTACCTTTAATTCATAAATAATAGGTAAGCTTAGATTAGAATAAATTGTGTGGGAGAACTCACCATTTATGTGTTTTTAATAGAAATTCTCCATTCACAATAATAATCCATATGGGATTTAGTGGATGCCTTTTAATGGACGAGAAATTGCCTTTTATAATATTTGAATGGTTGTATATTTTGTCCAGTCAGAGTTGGAACGGCAAAAAATTGACTTATTGGCTTTTTAAGTGGTGAAAAGCCATGCCGCCCGATCGTCCATGGGTTTATCATTACGGATAATAACTCTAACAATGAATTCACTTCCAAATCGCACAAACAAATGGCACACACATTCACACACCACTGCTTTCTCGAGTACACGTGCCGAAGAAGACATCACAAGGAAAACACACGTGGCCGGTGTCCAGTGGACCATCCAGTATCCGTAGAGTCTCGCGTACTTCCTCGCACACGATTTCACTGATTGACTGAACACCTGCACCTTAGAAGAAGAAGAAAATACAAACGAAGTGCCGCTGCCGTAAAAACAATTTTGCGGTCCAATGAACCCCTCTAGTTCTTTATCTGTACATATCCATACATTCACATATATGATTTCACTTGGGCAACTGAACACTTGCATTTTTAAAATACCAGGTCATTTCTGAATAAGCAAAAAGATAAGTCCCATGGTTTTGTATAGAGACAACGGGCTCTTTTCGAATGCCCTCGGTAAATTCAGATTTTATTGAGTGTTCCAATTGCTATTGGTTAGGGTATACCGATTTTGATATTCAACAACTTGTTGGATTGCTCACTTCACCTAAAGTATCACAGGTGACATATTGTAACGCGAAATGTAAACAGCAGCGCGAGACGTGTTTACTCTTATCGGACCTTGGCGGCTTACCTCAAAGGAACGCGGCTACGCTTATTAAGCGCACCGGCGAGCAATAAAAACCGTTCCGAGCGTTCCCGCAACATCTCATTAAGGAAAAGTTATTTATGACCATCTGGACCTTTCTACATAAAAAAGAAGGTTCTAGTAATTTCAGGAACTATCGCCAACACAATTGAAATGTATATAAGCGGGCTTGCGGTCGGAGAGGAGATTAGACGTGACGCGCGACATAGTAAACAAGCGAAAAACGGACCAGTAAAAATAAATTACATTTAAGAGTGATATAAATTAATTAGTTAGGAAGTAGTTAAGTGTATTATGTAAATTAATTCAGTAATAGTCTAAGATAAATTAAGTAGTGTGTAGTGAATAATTAGGATAGTGTAAATAAATTAGAAATAAACGTTACAATATTAACATGTTAAGGGCCTAGACCCCAGTGGGGTGCTGTGGTTGTGGCTGGTATCTAAGAAGAGACGGTAAAAGCATAAACAAATTCAACAGCGTTTCTTCTTCTTGAAGTGCCATACTCTGAAGAGCGTACGCGACTTCTCGCACATACCTGTGTTGCGTATCAAACGTGTACACAGATATGCGGGACCAACGGCTTAACGTGCCTTCCGAAGCACTTTTTGAGAGGTTTTACACTAGGCAGAATACTCGCAGTAGTTTGGCTTTGCCTTCTGCGAGGTGACGAGCGATTGAAATATTCGATATACACACACCGGAGATTGAACCCGGGTCTCTTGAGTGTGAGGCTGATCAATAGCGTTTATTGAACCCCAAATGTACGGGGAGGGAGAGTGAGCTCATGTTGAAGGGCGGCAAAAGAAAGTAAATATGAATAAAGGGTTAAAACCTCAAAAAGGACAAATATAACAGAATGGTATATAAAGGCATACTTACAAAGGTCCCAGGGTCCTGGAAGGGTAGCTGGTACAGAACTCGCTTCGCAGAGGAAATCTCTCCTTACAAAAGACATCAGACGGCACGTAGGTTGACGAACAACGTCGCGAGATGCTTGATCGCTGATCACCGACTACTGATTATTGGCTGACGCAGGCCCCTTTATTCAATCAAATTAATAACGTTTACTGTCTGACGTGTGCTGCTTGGTATCATTAAATGTACATGCCTCGCTGGATGATTCTTTTGTGGGGTCAAGTCATATTGATTTGGGTTACTGCCGAGAGTGCTTGGCCTAGTTTCGTTGTGCGAGGTTGCTCGTGACAATGCCACAAAGGGCTATTACCGGTTTTGACCAAAAACGAATCTTAATGAATTTTAACATCATTTTTAAGCAATCCTCTTCATCAAAACCTTCCACAGCACCGATGTGTATATTGTCACTACATAGCGCAGTGCATGTACCGACAGCATCATTAAGTCTTTGGCAATATCATTCCTCCTCTTCAATCAAATAACTTCACTAAAATTCACTGAATCATCACGATTATTAAACCATTTAACAAATTAACCGTGAGTCAAGAAGGCTCGATGTGACTGCGAATATGATAAACTCAATACATCGACTCGCCAGCTTTTGACGGATATATACACGATTATTTAAACATCCGAAACAGTAGTCAATATGCTTGATTTGTTCGAGACCGTAAGACTGCTCGTTAGCAAAAATGTCTTGAAAACGGCCCCACTTCCCTGTAGTGACGTGGGCTCCGTCACGTGTAATTTATGCCATTTGGTAATTAACATTTGCATTTTACTATTGACTTGTCAGTATTTACAATTGTAATTGACTTACAATGACTTTTGTATTAAAAGTTTTGCATCTGCCTTAATTACCTGGTCCTAGTGCTACCGCGTTTTTCGTGAAAATATGAAATTTCAATACTCGGCACTAAAGTGTTAACGTTATCTATTAACCGCAAGGATGGTTGCACGGAATTTACCTCTCAAATTATCTTGTCCCTTAATCACAAACGGATACATAGCCCAATAAACAGGTATTACTGACATATAAAGAGATGTTGCTGATGTGTCTTTGCGTTATCAGTAGGGTGAGGTGAGAAGAAATTTAATGTAAACTTCAAAAATACGGTAAAGAGTTACCACGTATCGCATCGTCCCGTTGAACGAATTTCATTTCACGACACATAAGAATTTCCAAGGCAAATGTGCCCCCGTTCGCCTCGAACGACACGAACCATGCAATTTCCTCTAATTTCCATCCCGGATTTCCATTCCGGGGCCAGTACGGAAAAACAAACGGCGCGCCGTAAAAGCGAACGATGCAAATAATCCGCGCAATAAATGCGCGAACCATAAATGCATACGGTGTAGCAGCGTAAGGTAGAAGTCCTTCTCGCCTCTCTCTGTCTCCTTTCTGTCTTCTGAGCAATTTTATTGGAAAGCGATATGCTTATGCGTGGATGGGAATCGTATCAGTTGTTACTCAACTGTTGCCGTTTATTCCAAATGCGCGACGAAGTTTCCCGTGGGAAGGAGGAGAGAAAAACTTGCCGGTGCAGGTGATTTAGGTCTTTTGCGTGCCGGGACACCCGCATAGAACTAAACGATTTCGAATTGCTGATATTTAAATCGCGGCACTTTACAAGAAGCATAAAGGGGATAAAACATTCATATGTATGGTGCGAAGCGGAGTAAACGGGCAATAAACCCAGAGACGATAGACGGGATCCGCTCTAATTTGTTCTGGGTTAGTGATAGTTCTGATGTAATGGCAATACGTTGTTAAATAATAGGAACATGTAAAATTCGTAGATTCGTAAAATTCGTAGAAAGTAGATTATTTCATTACTTACTTCCATCTTAATAAATGTCATAACTACTTACTGCATCGGCTATCCACGATTCTCGAAGCTCAAGGAATTTATTTTTAAAATAAGCTTGAGGAGGAGTAGAATGTACTAACAATTTCAGTTGCATGGTCCTTTTACTAAATAATAAATAAATAATTGATTCCCTGATAATAGGGGACCAACCACATATAGAGTTAATGCGGACAAGTTCCCAATCCCGAAATAAACAACTTGTTCCGAATGCACCTCCGTGAAAACAAACTTGAGGAATATGTTACATACAGTACAAAAAACGCTACGATAAACTAGAAGGTTAGTCCCAACATATAAGAAGAAACTGGACTTGAACGGGCTACTATCACAGGACTATAAATACATAAAATAGTATAATAAGCACCAATAAACAAACTCAAACGGTGATGTAGGTAAATGTTTAATAGGGGCTACTTATTCCCTATCCTTGGTCGACCACATTAAGTGGTAAAATACCACTTAATAAGTATAAGTGGATGGGACGAACGAAGAAAATAAAAATTGGTTGTTTGTAAATTCGGTTTACGGACGGTAATTTTACGTGATGACGTCATAAGAAAACATTGATGAAAAATGGCATACGTTTATGAATTGAATAGAATTATTATCACTAAATTATCATTGGAAGGTTTTTTCGCACTGCGGTTGGCCGGTCCAACTGGTCACTTTAGACACATTGTTATGACATGTGTGAAGTTGAACATTAATATTGAACCTTACATGAATTGCTGCACAGGATAATTGTTTTCATTGAATACTAAATTAAAGCAGTCGACTTTTTACACGATCATTTATATCATTCATCATAATGTTTTAGTCGAAATCGTAACATAACTTGTTATTACTGCACTCGTTGACCGATGCAATAACAAATATATGAGATTATATAGCTAATCAAACCCTTAGAATGCAAGAATTTAATACCTTATTGCCGCAATTGTTATTGTAATAGTAATAAGCAATGGTATGCACATTAAATATTCAGATAACTTTATAATTAATAGTCGGCAATACCGCTAACGTCCAGTTGTGTGCTGTCGCCGCCGTCGAGAGTTGAAGGGAGATAGATGCGTCATCTCACTCCCGCATGGCTCACATTGGTTGTGTATTGCCGGTCTCTCTTTCACTCGCACGCTGCAGTGGAAGAGAGATAGATGCGTCGCAAGGCAAACCTAAGATCGATCTCTGTCTATTGTTATCGCTCTCGCTCTTGCTCTCACGCATGGGTCTGCCGTAACGTTACAATGTGTACTGAGACATGTAGGTAGTCTGCACACCGATTTATAAGACGTATATCACGTCAAAATGATAACTCACACTCAACAGTATGTCGATGTACAGAATACGCTACACTGCGTTTCGAAACTTCGTAATTCAGCAACAATACGTTACTTCAAAGCGTACAACTCGATCACGATACGTAGCTAAAAAGTTTACAATTTGAGAGGTGCGGTACAGGAAACTTTACAGTTCGTTAGTGATATGACGGCACTCATTAAATGGAAATCAATCCGAAACTCAAAATATAAACACTCTTTACTTCAAAAGTATTTCAAGAGACAAACTCTCCTAACGTCAAAAGATAATCACTCTTAACCTCGAAATATAAAGGAATGTGCTACCACGAGCACATGTGTTCGCGTTTAACGCTTTATCAAGCCTCCCCCCGTCAGTGGAAGTTTACCGTCATTCCAAATGCAAAGGCCAACATATTGGCTAATTGTTAATCACGCGACTTTTGCCTCTTTGAATTTTCAGACATTTCTTCATACAGTCGCGGCACGTAAAGTCACATAGAACGTCGGTTAATGACTCGAAACAGATATAAATGTTAACGGGCTATTAATTCGAGTATGATAATTAGATTGTAATCTCTATTATTACTCAGAGGATTAAGCGTATGATCAAATTGAAGTTAATAACTTAGTTGAGATAGTACTGAAAGTACTGAAAGTTTAACTAAATCGGATGTACACCTGAAGAGATATTTTGATTTTTCTTTTAAATAAATGGCGACTAAGCAGCGAGTTGTTCTATTGAACCGGATCTGATATAAAAAAAAATTCAAATAGTTCCACAACAGAAATTATCACTTAAATATACCCGTTACATAGTTGGACAGAATAGTATTTATTCACAGAATTTAGTTTCAAATTAATTCAAATTTAATATATGTAATAAGTAAGACTACACAAATTTCAATAATTCTGTATGAAATCCTATGGATATTAATAATCCGGTCAAATTAGACCAAAAAATAGGAGTGAGGGTACAAATATTCCCACCCAGCTGAAAATTGGTAGTATTGTTCAAAAAACCATTATGAATAAAATCTAAAAATCCTCATCGATCCAGCACGTGGAAAGAAATTTACTCGGGATCAAAGGTCACAAAAACGGGTTTTTCGAGATTTTCAGCAAAACGGTAAGTTTTATCATAACATTAGTTCAGAGAAAAATTGTAGAGCAGATGATTATCTATAAAAAATGTCAAGGACTTGTTTTCCTAAGAGCCACGGTTTCTGAGATATATGAGATATAGTCATAATATGTATAAGTACACCACGTATATACATCACTGAAGCTGTAATACAAATAAAAATATTATTCTATCGGCCAGTGTAACTGACACATATAAAATACATATTATGGGTGGTCATGAACTGCGGACAACCGATGGGTTGAGAGCAGGTAGCGCACGAATTGCAGACAGTGTAGTTCTAATCCGCTTAACCGCCGCAACCATTCTTTAAAACTTTTAAAAGGGGCGGCGGTGGTCGTGTGGTTTAAGGCGCGGACCTTGAATCAGGCGGACACTGTCGTCGTGGGTTCGAATCCCACGTAATCCATGGATGTTGTGTGTGTTGCGGGAAGTGTGTAAAATGTGTCCAAAATCCCGTTCCTATTCACGCCGGTATCCAGGCCGGATAGGATCGGATATCCTGTAGGAGGGCGGGACTAGGATACACACACCCTGAGTCGGTAGAGCACGGAGTGGATCAACTGGGGTGAGAGCCTTAAGGGGGTACAACCGTGCTCGAGGACCGTGGTTCGGAGCCCACGTTAAAATGTAGGTCCCGTCCAAATTGGCCCTGGCAGCGTAAAAGAGACGTTAACTTAATAAGACAAGACAAACTTTTAAATTCTCAATTCAGACAAGGCGATGTCGAAACACTCACCGTATCAGATATTCTTCTCATTCATAATAATACAAATGTTGTAAGAAAATCTTAAATTCCTAAGCTGCCTAATACTCTAGCTGAAATTCATGATGCACTATATAATTTTGAGGCAAAAACAAATAGAGGAGAGAATTTTCTTTTGGTATATGATAAAACTCACGGAATTTCGTTTTTTCTGCTATTTTATGTCTACAATTTCTCTGTTCAAAGTCTGAAATATTTATGGATGGGACATTTTATAGCTGCCGAAGCATTTTTCACAAGTGTTTATAATTCACGTACTGTCAAATAACATTTTTATACCATTGGTATTCTTTTTACTTCCGGGAAAAAATTGTAATGTATATTGTAACGCTTTTAAGATTTTGCAGTCAGAATGCATCAAACCTTTTATTTTTATTTACACCGCTTTTATCATTTTTAACCCTTAACAATATTTTTTATTAATCAATAGTTTAAAATTAAACAGAATCGCAACAGATCCGTGGAATAGGTCTACCGGGAAAACCACGTTACAGAAACGCGCTAAGGACACTACCTCAAAGGTGGTGTGGAAACGTGTGCATCTTATGACGATTGCAACTCTTCTAACTCTTTGAATCGTTATATCTCATAAACGGTGGCTCTTAGGAAAACAAGTCTAAGACATTTTTTATAGATAATCATCTGCTCTACAATTTTTCTCTGAACTAATTTTATGATAAAACTTACCGTTTTGCTGAAAATTGCGAAAAACCCGTTTTTGTGATATTTGACCCCGAGTAAATTTCTTTCCACGTGCCGGATCGATGAGGACTTTTTAGATTTCATTTATAATGGTGTTTTGAACAATGCTACCAATTTTCAGCTGTGTGGGAATTTTTGTATCCGCGTATGTGTAAATTGACCGGACTATAAGGGAAATAAATGAGTTGTCGTTTAATAAATAATCACGATATTAATTGCAAGTAATAAAATCTATCAGTCTACAAGTTTCTGTTTAAGGAAATTAACATAGTGGAATAAAGTGAGTCGGTAGTACCTATCAAGCAGAAAGAAACTTATTACCTTACTTAGTAAATACATAAAGTAACTTGCATAAGTAATATTTAAATTATATTCCGTATATAATTACTCCAATTACTGTTTTAAAATGTCAATCTGAAACATGTCTAATGATCTAATGAAATAATCTACGAATATAGAAACAAAATACAAAATAGGCTGATGTCCACCATTAAAATTAAGCCAGAAGAGCTCGAAAACTTTTCTCATATTTGGCGAAGGCGCCGTGAAGATAACTTCATTTGATACAATGTTAGTGGAATGTGTGGTACTGAAATTATTTGGTTAATAAAGTTTATAAGCGCCCTTTGAACTAGTATAACTTACTAAAAATATTGTTAACCCCGTCGGAAACACGGAGGTATATCTATTACATCCAATATTTAAAGAGAATTTTTTTAAATGCAATTAAAGATATAATATCCGTTACATAGAGTATAGAGTTAGTTGTATACTCTAACCAGTAGCATTTGGAACACTGAATAAAATCTGATTTTACGGAGGACATTCGAAAAGATCTCTATACAAAACCATGGGACTTATTTCTTTGCTTATTAAGAAACGCACTGTTATATGTTAAAATGCAGGTGTTCGTGTTTGTGCAGTCGCCCAAGTGAAATCGTATATGTGAATGTATGGTTATCTACAGATAAAGAATTAAAGGGTCCATTGGGTCGCAAAATTTTTTTACAACCGCGGCGCTTCGTTTGTATCTTCTTCATCTTCTATGGAGCAGGTGTTCCGCACTTATAGTCGAGAAAGCAGTGGTGTGTGTATGTGTGTGCCATTTATTTATGATATTTGAAAGTGAATTCATTGTTACGAGTAATTATCCGTAATGATACGCCCATGGACGACGAGGCGGCATGGCATTTCACTACTTAAAAAGCCATTAAGTGTTTTTTTTGCCGTTCCAGTTGGGACTGGACGGAGTATAAATAAATGTGTTCATAACATTAAAACGGTGTATTTTTGTACCCATATCCTGTATTTCAACGTCACAAATTTCATTAACTAGTGCCACGTTAACGAGATTTTTAAACAACTTGTTTGTGTTTATTAGAGTGGCTTAATTTAGCTTAAAATGCAAATGAACAAAAGAAAGAATAATGCCATGAATTGCTGTAGGAATCGTTGGACATCCAGGGTTCAACGAGAATAAAATTTATTGTCCCAATTCGCTGACCGATCCCTACGCCACTGAAACCCATTCGGATCGCCGAATCGGGTAAAGGGAAAAAAATCTAATTTCTTAGAGTAATTTTTTACAGTCGACGTTCCGTTATGCCAGTATACCCATTTTATCTCCCACGGGGAGAGGGGACATCTTCAGTATTAAACATCGCCTAACTTCAGGTGGATCGATCAATTTTTATGCATCTAATAAATTTTTTATTCTGCTGGCGTCTGTTTACATACACCGTGTCGCGTAATGAAATATTCAGGCGGAAGATGCGATCAAATTTTCATGACGGAAAACGTTAGGAACGCCTCGAAACCTTGAAAGTATCATTTTTTAAGGATTTCGATAAAGTGAAAGAGGGCGAGGGGACTGGAAGAAGGGGGAGAAATTTAATTTCGCTCATTTTACAATGTAAAGCGAGAGTAATGATTTAAGTGCCGATAATCGTTATTAGCTTTTCCAATAACAGGCCCCATTTAGTTTATACACGCCACCTATGAAGTTACAATGAAATACAAATTTGACAGTTTGATTAATAAAATTGTTATTATGTTATTAGAGCCGTTTTTTATAGACCATCACCATTACCACCGCCATGCGATAATGGCCACATCATGCTATCGAACTGTCAAAATTCGTAGTTCATGATGTTACTATGAAATTCAAGATTGATAATTATTAGTAGATTCCATATACCTGCATCTAAAACTGTTTTATAAAACAGATTATGTTGCCGTGTTTTTAAGCCAAACACTGGTTAATATTGGTACAAATCTATCAAACTCTCTTGCAAGTGACATTTCAATGGAAAATCATATAAAGTTTATACTTTTTCGGTTAGCCAATGCTCGACATATAAATCATTCAAATTAGTTTGACATTTACCACTTTGCCTATTTATGCTCCATATCTATTAGTTCAGTCATTATAGTGGGTTCACCTAGGAAAATCGACATACCGAGTATATTGAAACGTAAAAATTCTATTTTGGACTTCTAAAACTTTCCCCAAAATTCACATATAATTGGATGGCCGCAAGTTTTAAAGTCGGGGGTCAAAAATCACAAAAATCGATTTTTTCTAAATATTTTGCAAATATCCCGTTTTCTATGGGTTTTACGCTATTTGTATTTATTATCTATATTGTAGAGAATCAAATTCTCTACAACTTTCGTATTTAACATTTCTTCATACCTTGAACGGTTTTCGAAATAGAGGGTGGAGAGTGTCAGAGAATCATGTGAGGTCAACTGGTAGTCCCGATCAAAAACTCGTAATATTAAGGTTATAAATTATTGCTAAATATATAATCATCATTTATTATTAAATTTTACATTAAATTCCATCTTTCTTTCCAATAATTCTAAAATTTATCAATTCAATAACACTTATAATCTCTTTCTGTAATTGAAAAATTATTAAGGGACATACTTTAATTACATTTTAATTATATTCTCATTTACACTAATTGCATTTAAAGTAACAAATAATTAAGTAAGTCTTGTTTAAAATCCGTAAACTCTTAAATTTTTTCATGACTTTAAAAATTTATGGTCAGAAGAAGAAGAAGAGAATTGAAATTAGAACTTGTTCTTCTCGAAATTTTTATTTTTTTATATTAATTTTGACAATATTAAATTAATCAAATGGCGCTTTTACTAAAAACGTTAATTACAAATTTAATTCTTTTCTATTTTATTTATTTAGAAAGTTATTAGTATAAATTAAATTACAATTAAAATGTAATTTAATTATTTTCCTCAACAATTTTTTCCTTACATGGCCAGGTAAGTGTTATTAAATAAATTGACACTTAACTAATAATAGATAAGTAACCAAACAAAATGAATTTAATGAAAAAGTTAATAAAAAATGATATTTATATATTTAGCAATAATTTATAACCTTAATATTACGAGTTTTTCATCGGGACTACCAGTAGTACCAGTTGACTTCACATGATTCTCTGACCAGCGCTCTCCGCACTCTATCTCGAAAACAGTTCAAGATATGAAGAAATGTTAAATACAAAAGTTGTAGAGAATTTAATTCACTACAATATTGTTAATAAATATAAATAGCGTAAAACCCATAGAAAACGAGATATTTGCAAAAAATTTGGAAAAAAATCGATTTTTGTGATTTTAGACCCCCGACTTTAAAATTTGCGGCCATCCAATTATATGTGAATTTTGAGAAAAGTTTTAGGATGCCAAAATAGATATTTTTACGTGTTAATCAACTGGGTATGTCGATTTTTCGAGATATTCACCTAATTTGGCCTAAGATGACTGGACTATATAGACAGTTGATCTGAACGTAGGGTCATAATGATTTTGCTTAATCAATTTCGCAATGAAACATGAGAGTATTAAACGAACTAAACTCACAACAATAGAGTTATAGTGAAATTCAATTTAACCACTTGGTTAACCCATCAACCGTTGCTATAATATAGAATAGAATATTACTTGTACTACTAGGATATAATTTCTAATAACTAATATCCAATTAAAATCCGTCGTTGCTGATTTACTATTTATACTTTAAACATTCATCACCATTAGAACTGAGTCTAAGTATGCTACCTTGGTGGAAAAATTATCAATTAGTTAGATCCAATTGTAATCAACTTTTTGTGGCAATTCCGTAGGATCTAAATTGCTATATAGTGCCTTATTGTAAGCAAGCGATATAATGCATTATTGTAAGTAGGTAATGGGTTATTACACTGAAAAATATGTCAACCACACCTCCTGAGTTACAAGCATTTTGAAAACTGCCTTCTTTGGCTTACCGGAAATCTCTCACTTTTGATCATACTTTAATACTTCCAGCAAGTAACGCTACCTAATTCATCTCCCTCGCTCGATCCTAACACTGCACCTGTATTATATGAAAGCTGTCGGCTCCTCCAGCCTTCCTGAGTTATTACTGGAGCATTTTAATCCCTAAAAGGTGTCGGGGTGCACCTAACTCCTCCTCCCTCTTAGTGTTTCTCTCTCAGTTTACTTTATATTAAATTAGTTTTTCCTCTTTCCTGGCCGTAAACGTTCCACAGCTTGTTTATGTTAAGGGGGTGTGTTTGGGAAATTTTGTCGTTGGAAGCTGTTAGCGAACAATAACTTTAGTTCACCCCGGGGCTAACAAGACCCCATTTACCCACCCACACCCACCCATACTTTGTCCTTCTTCCCTTCAGAGGTAATCCAATTACGGCATAAGTTTAAAAAAGGGGTGGAATAGAATTAAATAGGATGGGACAGATTGCGTTGGTTATAAAAATATGGAATGTTTTTAATATTGCCGTAGGGATTTTAGGGGTAAATTATGCTCAAAAAATTACCGCGGAGAAACATAATTACGTAGGTGGTTTTCACAGAAATTTGGAAAATTCCTACCTAAGTTAATAGAGTAATTAACATCACTCGTAATAACAAATTTATCTCTTTCATTTATGGAATATTTTACCTGGTTTTGCAAGCCTCGTAGGAATGAAATACAGTCGCTATTAAGAGCGCAATAGTTGAAATTTATGGCGTTTATGGCGCGGGTATCTAAATATAAAAATATGACTCAAAGCGGAAAAAAATCTAGCCCTCTCGACAGTGAAACGTCCCTTTAGGCCATAAAGTCTGCACCGATACTGTTTTCGGAACGAGAAAAATGACGACGTACTAAAAATTACGAAACGAAAGTATATAAGAATTAATTCAGAGGTCTCCCGTCATGCCACAGGGTAATAAAATACCCCTACGATATACATTATGATTCGCCATAAACTTGGAATCTCCAGAGAGTTGACTGTAAGACAAACACACGGACGAGTAACCCATCAAATTTTCTAATGCGTCCGTCTTTATGTTTCTTTTATTTCGAGGAGGCTTATTGTATTACGTGAAATCCAGTTTTCTACCCCTTTTGAAAACGACCGGTCCCTTTTCTCTCCTTCTCGCTCTCTGTCTCTCTCTCTCTCTCTCTCTCTCTCTCTCTCTCTCTCTCTCTCTCTCTCTCTCTCACACCGTCTATTTGAAAGCTTTGTCCTGCTACTAACAGGATGACCTCGTGTCGTTTGCCTTCTTTATGTTCGCAAGAAGAGGTAGAGACAGAAAACGGGATCGAAACGCTGGAAATGTATTTTTAATTCGTGTCCATTTTGTTGTTTCAGTACTCGGAGGGGTCGGAGTAGATCTGGCGTTCCACAAGCACCAGATAGGGTACTATCTCACGTAAGTAATTAATAATGATAATTAAGCAGTGTTGTTAAGTAATTCATTAAAATTACTTAAAAGAGTAATTGAATTACTTTTTCATTGTAATTGAAGCAGTAATTAATTACTTGCTTTCCAATTGTAATTGACTAGTAATTCAATTACTCTTTTCGGTACAATTACTATTACATTTTCAATTACTTTTCAATATTACATTCTACAAAAGTGTGTAATTACAAATATGTAAGTAGCTTAAAGTTGCTTATTGTGTGTTCTGACTACCTGGTTTCTTTAACGCAACTTTATCCCTGTCCCAACCAGTGAATAGCATTAACGATTATCTTTAACTATCCTATTATTAATCCTAAACAACGAAGTTTTTTGTAACTCTTCGTTTTTTGACATTATGGCATAATCATAATTATCTATAATAATTTTAACAAGTACATTTTGTTGGAGCAGTTTGTAGCGTAGATGGGCCACATCAAGTACAACCTTTTTTTTTCGTTTTGAATTCACACTTTTTTGTAAAAAAAACTATAAAGTTCGAGATGTGTGACACGATGTGTCAAAAAAATACATACGAGGTGTGAAAAAATACAAACGTCAAAATTTTAAAATATTTGCAAATAACGTTTTGTCTGTACTTTTCTCAAAGATATGTTTTATACAAAAGTTGTTCGCCTCTATAAGGGCCACAAAAAACCTAAGTAACATTTTTCTCCCAGACGCGAATTAAAAGTTTTTTGATTTTTTGAATTGAAAAGCAAATATAATTGTAATTGTAATTGCAATTACAATCGCATATTTTGTAATTGTAATTGTAATTAATTACTTATTGTGAGGTAAGTTTAACAACACTGTAAAATAAGTATAGTAATTTATTACCATTTTAATTTAAGCTAACTTAAGTGATTTAATTAAAAACAAATTGCTTTGTGTGTATTGACATAAACCGCCAACGGCTGCGGTAACTAACTGATGATTAATAGCAGACTACTTGAGTTATACACACATTCTGAAAGAAACACATTTTCATGTTCAAGTGGTGTCGACTGTGAGGGTTTCACTTATGACTAGAAATAATTGAAAAATAGTAGTAGAAGTTATATCATAAATTTTACTTAACTAATGGAGGAACAAGTGGAATAGTGAAACCGTAACGAGGGCGTGATTAACAATTAATTAGGACGACATTATGGTGCAATCAGTTTTCCTAACGATGGGGTTTACATATCCATGGATTTGGTAGTGTAACAGCGCCTATCAAACATTCGTAAAAGCTGGAATATATAAGCTGTTATCATTTTTCTGTGCTATTAATAACATGTAATGATTCTATTATGCTATAACATTGCATTATGTTCATAATCGAATTCCTTTAATGCAAATATATGTTAAATAATCAAATACAAACTCTTTAATTCTCTATTTAACAGTGTGTGTCTATACAAGGAAACGCATTCGGACTTATGTTAATTTAAACTCTATTACATATCTTACTTTGTCATCAGTCATCACCCTCTCCGTACATCCAGTATATTGAGAATTCGTCGAATTGTTGAATTCACCGTAATTCAGATATATTAGGGATAGGTATGCGGTGCCTTCTAAAATGAGCTCTAATTGGGATTAGATTGTTATCTAAACATTAGGGTGCAAATTGTGAAGCCTACCTATAAGCCTGCCGGATGTTTTTAGTTTGTATGACCTTTAATCCTTGGTCAGTCACTAGTGATTGACCAATTTGACCCGTTGGCCCAAGGGTTAAGGCTTCAGAAATATGCTTAAATTACAAGTAGGTAAATAAATTGATTTAAATAAATAACTATAGTCCAGTAAATGAAAGCCGATAAAATCCCAAACCTGGGATAAATTCTGCAAAAGGATGAAACTGGGGGCAATTGTAGGTCTCAACTGGACCTTTCTAAATACGGAAAGTTGCAGATTCTCCGGGTCCCGGAACATGCTAAAAAATGGGCCTCAAATTCCAAAAATCCGTATTCAGCCAATATCTCCGAGAATATGGCATTTAGAGAATTTTTTCCTTATTTTAAGAGAGAAAGAAGCTATTTTAAAGAAGCTTCCTTATTTTATTTGTGTTTAATATTTCCTTGTCCTTTCTCAAACTTCCCAGTACCTCCTCATTTGTTACCATGTCTTCCCAACTTATTCTCAAGGTCCTTCTATATGTCCACATTTCAAATGCTGTCGATCACTTATATTTTTCTTCAACGTCCAGGATTCCATCCCGTATAACAACACCGAGAAAATATAGCAACATTCTAACACATCAACATTCTAACTGTAAGGACTAGGTTAAGATCTCTTCTACTGCATAACACATTTTTCATTTTGTTAAATATGGTTCTGGTTTGTCCAATTCTTGATTTAATTTCTTCAGTGTACTCATTATCTTCATTGACAATTGTTCATAAGTATTTGTACTTCTGACTTTCTCTACTAATTCTCCCTTAATCCATAGGTTTTTCTGTTGCTAAACTGATTTTGTAATGGTCATGAATTTGGACTTTTGATATTTAAGTCTACCTCATGCTTCCGTAAAAACGGAACTATTTTATTTACATTTCTAAAAACGCTTGCTGCCGTATATTATACATGTACAGATGCTATACTCAGCATACTCAAAACCCCTAAAAAGTATTAAATTGGTCACTACCGTTCACTGCATAGACACTACAAGGACATCACCAAAGTTAACAAAAGACTACCATTTCTAATCTTTTATGATTAATATTTCACAACATTTGAGTGTTCAGCTGTAGGTAGTTTCGATATTTTGAGGATCAATTTTAAGTTTTATATTTGGACGAACAGTGGCTGAGGTGTCCTAATAAATTATAACACTAAGTACTCAATTACACTGCAAAGAAATTTAATTGTCATCAAACCGTAATTATGTGGTTTGAACGACATTTTATGATAGGTACACGTGGAATATGAAAGGAATGGAGATTAATTGTGGTGTGAAAGTTAAGTTTTTATTTACAATTTCCAACAAACGTGTGGCCATATTTTCAATAGTTCCTACATTTAGAAAGAAAAACGAAATGAGGCACTCTGGGAGTGAACGACAGGGGAAGCATAGCTTTATATATGGCCTACTAGTTAAATACCAACATTTTAATGGAAAAAAACATAAGTTTCTTCTTGTGGGATAACGGCTTAATGTGGTAAGGTTTTGAAGTGAAACTTCTTTGCGCACGTTGTATACATTGGGATGGGGTGTTGGTCGAAAAACCGCGTCACACGTGATAAGTAATCCGAGGACAAAGCCGTGTTGCCAGAATGCGCGTAAAGTGTACCTCTTCCATCGCGCCCGCGAACCGAGCCGATCGCCAAATCGTTTAAATGTGCTACCAAAGAGGTCAACGTGGCAACACCGGAGAGCGTCTAGACTGTCGGACAGCTGACACCTGACCTAGCCTCAAACGGCGAGAAACAATAACTTCGAGCGGCGAAAAAACAGTGAGCTGTATTGTTTAATTACGTGACATGGACATAGAGAAAAGTGAGGACGCGTTGTGCCTCACCTCACCTCAGATGAGAACATGGAGACACCGGAAGAGATGAAAGCCCACGTAGTCCAATGAAATCCTCATTGAATTAACATTCGCTTCAATATGAAAAAGAAAACATACTATTATGGTTTTGACCCTCAGGAACCCAAATCTGTCAATATTTTTGACCGCAACCCCCGGCAAAGGGATGAAAACGGCAAATAAAATTGGTTTTGCGCGAAATGTCGAAAACTACAACAGATAAGGCAAAAATAACTGCACCAGTTTGTTCCCCGTAATTTTTTACATCGAAATCGACGTATTGCATATTGATATCTCAAAAGTTTTTCTTGTTTTCTTTAAATTTTTAAATTTAGGGTCATATTACGCCCAGAGTGCGAGCGAGAAGATCTGAACGTTCACATGAACGTCATTTAGTCAAACGTAGTAGAAAGAGAGGACGTTTACGGTTCTCTCCCACTCCGTTCGTTCTCACTCGTAGTCATTCAGAGACGTTGTGTTTGTCTTTGTCCATTTCGCTTCATCTAGCAAGCGGTGGTGCTCTTGCGATTTGCTCTTACGAATCAGGTAGTTCAAAATAGGTTTTATTTATCTAAATACTGATATAATACCTGTACTTTTGTGCGTTTACCAGAGTAACTTGTACAGTAAAATTTTGATTACAACGTGAAAACAGTATTGCAATAAGATGTAAGTAATGATTTCAAATTTTTTTTTGAGAATGTACAGTTATGTATTCATTAGTAAAATATTCACTTTGATTTAAGATTCATCTAGCAAGCGGTGGTATAACAACCAGAATTCAATTTATTCCTTAAATATTCTCCAAGAATTGTATTTATCGTTTTCAATTCATGATGCGAATGGTAAATAATTATTACTGTCGATAAAAATCCACCCCCTACCTCCGAGGGTAGTGAAAATTTAAATAAAATGAAACAATTGTCGGTCCTGTCTTCATTTGCCCTTCTGGACTGGTTCGCAAATTAAAAATGGTGTTAATTGTTGTTATCGCTAGTAAAAACATAACCAAGAGATGTTTTGCATTGTTATTTGGAATGACCATAAACAATTCCAAAAGTTGAAAAGATTTTTAAACAGGATGAAATTTCCAGTAATAAATTTTGACTATTTCAACTCTATTTCTAGGTATCATTTATTATTTATATTCTATATTTCTTTCTCAACTATTAACTATTAATTGAAAACTTTAATTATCTAGACACTTAAATGAATGAATGAAACCCGTGGAAAAAAGTTCTGAACTGATTTCTCAGAAAATAACGCTATTTTCAACAATTAATTGATATTCAAATTTCCGTTTTTCTTCCAAGTCGTATAATTGTCAATCTCAATTCACTAAAATTATTTCGCTTCGTGGAGGCATTACAGGATTACGGATTCGTGGATTACAACTATATAATACTTCATGATTCTGTGATATTACAATGTTTGTAATTGCTATATTTTATTAGTTATTAATTATTGAACCAAACAAAAAGTACAAAGCTAAAAGAAGGTTGAATTATTTATAATAATGTTTTATTGGTATAACTGTTTCAATATACGAACTTACAAAATGAAAACAGTTATTTTAAAGAAATAGTTTTATTACATATGTTTTGAATAACATTTTGTGCCATCTCATTCGTTGCAAAATATGATTTAAAGTTTATTTTAAAGAAATTGTCTAATGCTAATGGTTTATATTCATTTTATTTCGCATTTCTATCTTCAAATAAAAGGTCAAGAAAAACATTTACTCTTACAATTCAAGTATTTATTCTTTACTGCTTTTGTGATTCTCTACAAGTTTTTAAACTGTTAGTGATACGCTAATTGAAATTCGGAATGTTTTTATAAAGAGTTAATAAAGGCTTAAAATGGCTATATGGAAATCCATGTTTGTAACTATTATTTTATATTAAAAAAGTAAAAAAAAGATTATTCCCCATCTGATTTATTTGGCTCGCCGTTTAGCTCCTCCAATTCGTCTGCCATTTGGACACGTACTTGCTTTGGTTGATTATTGCAGCTTTGACCATTGCAATATTTGCATGTCTGGGAACATTTTAGTCCTGCTTTTTTACAAGTACAACGACTTTTCGAACAGTCTAATTTACAATTGCAATATACCTGTTAATAGAAAAATAAATAATTAATAAGTTTGTTAGATACAATACAGATATTAATGTGAAAAAAATCTAAGAAAATAATTGAACAATAAACAACACGACTGCCAAAATGAAGTGAAATTAGATATGACTAAAACTCACAAAACCAGTATAAGAGAAAATTTTCAATTATGAATTATTTGACATAATACCTGCGCCAAAAGTTCTGGTGGTGCTGCTGGCAATTCATTCATTATTGGGATCAGCATTAAATTTGTTCTCTTCCAACCCCACTGCAGGGGATTCAAATCTTTGCCCAGCCATGTTTGTATCTGATAATATACACGCATTGCATGCAGACGTAGGGCCGATTCTGTTGGTGGAAGAGTAGCTAAGTCAAGTTGTCTTTTTGAAGTTGATGTCGTTGAAATAAACAACCTGTACCGGAGTTGGGATATGGTAGGCTCCGTAGGCCGCTTGTATAAATACATCACCACTTTCTCCGCAATGTTATACAGAGACGCCACTTGCTTCTCATGCTTGCAAAATTCCGTAACTAACTGTGCTATATCTGCTTTTTCAGCCAAAATTTTCAATAGGCTTTTTTTTCCAATTTTGAAGAATGCACTTGTTGTATCACACCCAGCAAATGCATGCGCGAATAGAATATAAGGCTGTAAGTGCTTGTTATCCTTTGTGGAGTATAAGACGTTCGGTTTATTGCCTGCCACATCTTTAACGAAATAAAGATTTTCATGAATAGGTGTCAACGCTATGGATAAAACCAACAAATCTACATCATTTCCTACAATAGCTACTTCATCCTTTGTTGCTTTCATTTCGACTGCGCTTTTAGCTATCAAAAAGTCTGCATCTTCCATAGCAATTTCGGTATGGAAATTGAACCGATTCAAATAGTCAGCCAGTAATTTAACGAATTTGAACTTATTAGCAACGTTTGATAAAAATGCCGTTTGCTTCATAGTAACTAAAGCTTTTTCGTCGATTTGAACATCAGGCGCAACCGATTTTTCTTTACGGCGATATCGTTCATATGACTTAGTACCAATTATATCACTGTGATATCCATCAAATATTACAGTCACACTTTTGCCATATTTCACCTCAATGAATTTCCGATAGCCTTCAAAAATGTTTTCGTATGTTGTGCTGTGAGGCCAAACATACTTATGCAGTAACCATCCTCCATCAATGACGTACCAGCAGCCATTGGGTAGAGACTCCGACCTCAAGAGGGGTTTACAACATTTATACAGTTCGGCTTTAGGACTTTTCCTCATCAATCCATTTCGATCAAATAGACTCAGCGGAAACGGAGAAAGTTCATAAGACAAAGCCTCACGTGTACGTTCCTGATCACCTGTAACAATATTAACAATTAGATAAAAAATTGCAATGAAGACTCGATGCATTTGTTTACCTGGAATAATTGCAGCGATTCGTTGGAACAACAACTGAGAATCGATATTTATGAAGTCTTCAGCAATTAAATGACTTCCTCCAGCAGCCACAGATAAAGGTTTCACCTTATCTGACACTGATAGCGATACTTCACAGGCTATTTTGCCAACCATCTTGCTCATAGCTCTCTTTCCTATTTCAACAGCCTCGTGGCAATTTATATTGCGGTCACCAATAATGCCTGTGGATAGTGAAAACAACGAACATTCAGGCGGGAAGGGATTGTGCTGGCTAAACCAATATACAAGTTTGTCGATGTCCTCGTTATCTCTTTTTGTTCTGCTACTTGACAGATCAACGTGTTGTTCGCTTGAGTGTGTCTGTAAGCCGCAGTAATCCTCCAGACACTGCATTACATTAAAAGTAGCTGGCATCGCTAATAAATAGCGTGCAACAACACTTGGAGTTACACCACGGCCATGTTTTAAATCCGTCCCGAAAAATCTATTAAGAGTCTGCTCTATTACCATGTCGCTCCAAACGCCGGACCACGATTTGTCTGCTCTACGAATGGTGAAAAATCCCTTCTTTACAAATTTATGCCACTCTAAGTCATCCATTTCATGAGCAAGGGCGTCCATATCTTGCAGATATATTTGTGAACATTTTGCGTAAGCTAGGTGGCCAGCCGCGTGAAAGGCAGGAATCATTTCTCTTACGCATTGTAGGTGCAGTTGCCAATTACCGAGTCGCTCGGCTTCAATAAACTGCAATAATATAGTTATAAGCTTGAAATACTGAGTCCAAAGTTTGGCCGTTGGACTCTTTTTCTCCAGGATTTCTAACTGACTAATCAATATTGACGTTAATCGTATTATTGTGGGGTTACAATTTATATCACCTGCTTGTAAATTTTCTGTGTCCGAGAACATATTTTTTATGCAATTCTTTTCATCCTCTGTCATATTTAAATTTTTGCATATTATTTCACCCAGTGCGGTGTAAGTTAAAATGTGGGCCCTCAACGATCTTGCGTAGGCATGTCCCGATAGCATTTGTTTAACAGATTCTGGTGCGTAGACAATAGCCCACAGGTCTTGTAACCCACTTCCGCTCATAATGTAGCCAATGGATCCCATGTATGACATAAGAAGGTGAAATCCTCCTAAACGAATTTTAACATTCTTCAACCTAGGATTAACTGACACTATGGATCGTGCTTTGTAGTAAAGCGGCTGGTCGAAAGTAACAAAACACATTTTCTGATTTAATTTATCGCACTCTTCCTTGGCAAAATGCAAAGCAGTATTGATTGTTTTCAGGTCTGATGGTGGTGCATTAATAAATGGTAAGCAAGTTACATTTGATTGAGAGTACGTTTCTTCCATTGATATCATCTCGCAAAACCCTTTCCAGCTTGGTAAACCTTCAATTTTTAAAAACTTTCCCAATGTATAAGCGGCATACGTGAACGGAAAAAGTGAAAGTTTTGGAACTGAGAGTGATGCTGGTGATGTAACATTAACAAATTCAAAATTTTTCATAAATTCTAGGTCCGTTCTTATAAGAGGCACATCTGCAATTTGTCTTTGTTTCGCTAAGATGGAAGCTTCAGGCATTTGTTTTAATTTTTTTGTTCCACCCTCGTACTCCACTCCGTATTCGGGAGTATAAACAGCTATTCCTCCTAAACAATGGAAAGTTTCGCGTCCATCTAATGTGCTTACATTGTGGTCTGTATTATCAAATATATGCTGTACGAAAACATCGTCCAATTTGATATTCGGAGGGTCCATTATGGTTGACGCCTCGTACAGTCGTATATGGTAATAGCTTGAACACACACCTAGTTTTGATAAAAGGTTAATTGCTAATTGCGATCCAGTTTTCCTATAAATGTATGTTCCGATCGATAACTGCAGTGGGGAAATGAAAGAGTTAGGACGAAGCGCTGATATTATCGAATGTGCAATGCATTCTTCTTTAACGTGTTTTTCTTTAACAGCAGAATTATCAAAACCGTTCTCAGTATTTACACCCAGGTCAAGCACATCTTCAAGAAACTTGTCAAGTAAAGGTGGGATGCATGATTTTACCTGATGCAAAAATTTAGATGATGGTGGATATACATCAGATTCCAAAGGCCACTTTTTTATCTCTCTTTTAATGATATCCGCTGCAATGCTCACAATGGTTGTTCTTTGCAATTCTCCTAAGGAATCAGGATCGCAAAACCATTCGTGACATAATTTGGAAAGATCGAAAGTTTTGTAATACACAATTGGGTGCTTCCCAACTCCCTGCACTATGTAGATTTCATTTTCAAACCTTTCTTTTAATTTTTTGAATAAAGTTCTGTCATCGCAGGAATGTGGAAGCATAATTTTTCTTATTTCAGAAATACTGAATTTAAAATTTCCACTATCTTGTATGTACTGGAATATGTTTTCAAATGCATCATTTATCTCCGCTGCAACTTCAGACTGTTTAGCGGAGGGTTTGGCGCCGGCCTTGATAAAAGAAATTATGAATTAAAAAATAGAAATTAAAATAACCTTATGAATACAATGCATTGAAATGCCAAAATCATTAAAAAATATACCTGCAGATAAAAGTATCGTATAAAAATGCTTTGATACAAATAAAATTAAAAAAAAAAAGATAAAAAACCACTCACACAAAAGCAGCATAACCAACACAATGCATGACAATACACAATGCAGCAATAATAAAAGAATATATCTGCAAATAAAAGGTTACTTCTAAAAACGCCTTGATAAAAAATCCTGAACATAATAAAAGCAGCATAACCAACAGAAGACATTTAAATGCAACAATAATTAAAAAATATACCTGAAAAAGAAGTTGGTAACACTTGTGATGATATTGAACCTTCTGTTCTTTCAATGAAGATGCTTCTTCCAACTTTCTAATACTATTGGTAACTTCTCCACAATTCTTTCTTTTCAACAAATTCAAGATGCGATCTTTATTTATTCTTTCTGTCAAGGTGTGTACTTTGTTATGTTTATGATCTAAAGGATTTTCGCAAAAAATACAGAAATCAGAAACAAATTGAAATTTTTCATTTAATTGTGAAGCGCATGGTTCGTTATCACTACACATAAACGATTCGTTAACTATGTGACTTTCAAACTGAAATTGTTCGTGTAACGATGACGACTCCAGTCCATTGTCAGCACACACAGACGTTTGATCAGTTATGCCAGTTGGATCAACTGATGTAGTTGGCTCCGGTGAATTCAGTTTTCTTTTTTTTGACCTTGACGAAGAAAGCAAGTATATAGTTCTACATTTGTTATGCACAGAAATGCAAGATTGTTTTTCCCAAGCTTTAAATTTTCCATCCTTGCGTTCTTTACTTTTTGCAATTAGACTTTGCAATCCCTTCACTTTCACGGTATCTATTTTGACTTTATCTTTGTCTAATAGTTCACTGCATATTGAACATAAATGATCTGATCCCACTAATGCTGACATTCTGTAAAATACCAGATAAATTAACAATGTAGCTATTTTCCATTATCTGGATAATAAGCATTAATTATCTTGATCACAAATAGCCCTCGAGTCATTGTTATGGTAGAGAAGATGCAGTCATGACTTACAAAGTTAGGTACGTGTCATAAAATCCAGAATACGTCGATTGCATGAAATCAGTTCTGAAAATGTTGAACTCCTTTAATTAGACGCTAATTAAATACACCAAATAAAAATTAAATGTTCTACCTCTCCATATATAGTACATGCTAGCTTAACGTTAAGCTGGCATAACATATTTTTTTTTCAAAATAGGAGAATTTCATTTCTAATTGGTGCATTTCATGTGCATTTAATGATTTGAGGTCGATTTCACCCATTTCATAAATTTTAAGTCGATTTTAAACAATTGCTCTGCAAGCTTAATAACCTTAACACAGCAGAACATAAGTTGTTCTTAAATAAAGAGCATTTAATTTGTAAGTACCTAGTACATTCAATTTGCATTTAATTAGCGTATAATTGTATTATATATCATTTTATCTTTATTTTTTATAGTATGATCTCGACAAATACATTGGTCGCCCCAGAAATTATTATAGGTCAGCGATGCCTAGCTATTCTGGATTGTGGTATGTTGTACATTGGATTAAATATTATCTACCAAAAGAACTACTTTAAGGCAATTGTGTGCTGGAAAAACATTTTTAATGCAAGTGACATTAACGGGTTATGTATACATTTTTTTCTACACCTGTTGGATTATATGAATATTATTCTAATTTTTTCCGTAAATTATCATAGCCATAAATAAAAGTGTTGGATTATGTGTTCATAATCCAACAGTTTTTAGCCAGTCACAAGTTGCGAATTCCGTAATCCAACACTTTTGAACCAATCACGGGCTGCGAATTCCATAATCCAACTGTTGCGCATAGAACGTTTGTTTTACTGATGACAATCGACCAGATTTTTGTGTTCTGTCGTTTGACAACCAAGCGGCAAAATTATTTTTATTTCATTTTTTCTATAATTGGTGTAGAAAAAGTATAGTATTACATTCGTGATTATGGCCATTATTCACTCAAATGATTTTGCGCCACTCGCCTACGGCTCGTGGGAGTAAACATCATTTTCGTGAATAAAGGCTATCATAATCACACATACAATAATATACTATTATAGTTAATTTCTTTTCTCATCATCTTGTTGGTATAAATTGTTATCCATGGGACTAACTTCGGAAAATGTTTACATAACAAAATCACAATGAATATTTTACTAATGAATACATAACTGTACAATCTCAAAAAAAAAATTGAAATCATTACTTACATCTTATTGCAATACTGTTTTCACGTTGTAATCAAAATTTTACTGTACAAGTTACTCTGGTAAACGCACAAAAGTACAGGTATTATATCAGTATTTAGATAAATAAAACCTATTTTGAACTACCTGATTCGTAAGAGCAAATCGCAAGAGCACCACCGCTTGCTAGATGAAGCGAAATGGACAAAGACAAACACAACGTCTCTGAATGACTACGAGTGAGAACGAACGGAGTGGGAGAGAACCGTAAACGTCCTCTCTTTCTACTACGTTTGACTAAATGACGTTCATGTGAACGTTCAGATCTTCTCGCTCGCACTCTGGGCGTAATATGACCCTAAATTTAAAAATTTAAAGAAAACAAGAAAAACTTTTGAGATATCAATATGCAATACGTCGATTTCGATGTAAAAAATTACGGGGAACAAACTGGTGCAGTTATTTTTGCCTTATCTGTTGTAGTTTTCGACATTTCGCGCAAAACCAATTTTATTTGCCGTTTTCATCCCTTTGCCGGGGGTTGCGGTCAAAAATATTGACAGATTTGGGTTCCTGAGGGTCAAAACCATAATAGTATGTTTTCTTTTTCATATTGAAGCGAATGTTAATTCAATGAGGATTTCATTGGACTACACGGCGCACGGAGACTGGTTCCGCAACGAATGGGTGTTAATTCTCGAACACAAGACGAACGGGCTCGAGGCGGCGTACGCGCGAATCTGTGGAGACCATTGCGGCAGCAAAAACAACTATCTTTTATATGCCATTTATATATCCTGTCTGACGGTGAGTGTGTGCATATGGCCAAAGAAGTTTCACTTCCACCGTCTGGTCCGACGCAGACTTTTATAGTTTTTAAAGAGACGCTCTTGTTACTTGGAAAGCTTTCGGAATTACTTTATTCCATTTTCAGTCCACTCCAATTTATAGACTTCAAGTTATTAATAACAAAATTACGGAAATAATCACTTGCTGTAAGTGAGACATAATAATAAATAATATAATTAGGCATTTTCACTGTGGCTTAATGGTGATGCATGAGGATTAAAAATATAATCAATAAAATTGATTTCTCATCGATACACAGGCGCATGTTTGATGTTTGAGAGATGTAGCGGAAAGAAATTTGAAACTAACATCTGACGTTTGACCTCTGACATGTATTACTGGAGATTTTAAATTGTATTTTGATGGTACATTATATAGGCATTGGCAGTGCATGTATTTACAATTCAAAATATGCTCGTTTCATTTCTAAATCGTTGCCAATTATGTAATTAACAAGGTTAAACTATATCAAATGGTAATATTCGAGCTGTTGTTATCTCTCTTCCTGGAAATGACAATTTTAGATCTATTGTCATTAAAGATCAATAAATTATACGTGTGCTATTGATGTCTGATCTATTGTTTTTCGTTTTTGATTATTTAAATGTGAAATATCGGTTAACTTCATATAAAAGTGAGATTAAAACAAATAAAAAATCTTGTGCGTTAGCGGAGCATACGGTTTAGACAGGACAATCAGTTGATTTCGACTCTTTTAAAATTCTTGATATAGAAAAATAATACATTCAATAGTACGTTCTTGCAGATAATTGCATCGACACCCCTGGAGCAGGCAACCGACAATACAAACAATTGTAACGCAAGTTGCCACAAACAGCTAGCGCGGCGCGATAATTGGCCGTCCGTCTCGTTCGTTTTTTCGAGGTTAATACCTCTCGCCAATCCATCGCTTCGAGAGAAGCCCGCGATAAGGAAGCAATGCTTCCAAAAATATTTCGAAAAAATCTAACAAAATGTTCTCGTTTAAAATACAGGACAATCAATTTGAACCACGCATTATTTTAAATGTCCACCTACTTATTTGCCCAACTAAGTGAAGGTACGTCAGCAAGCATCGTCCGATACTCTTTTGTCGAATGCCAATTTTAAATTTAAGAGGCCCTAATAATATCCGTTCTCGGCGACTGCAAGCGTTCGTGCTGTCAATTCAGATCTCCCCCCGTCCGTCCAATTATAATGTCTTGCGGTTAATTGCGGCCTATTAACTCGGCCCGAAGTTACAACGTCGACAGGAGACTGAGTCCATCATTCCGGGACTCGGCATAACATCGCAATTACAAGACAATGGCTTCCCGGCCCTTCCCGTGTATTTCTTCTCATAATGAGTCCGTATCAATTACTGGGCGATGCGGCGGTTCCTCCCGCGGGAGAGCCGGGATTGTTTACGGGCGGTTAAGGGGATCGTCGCACGAGTCAGGGACCAAGGAGGGATCAAGGACTGGGAGATTCTTTTTCTCGTGGCGAACTGAGGGGTTTGCGGAAATTAATGAAATGTTAGGGAAGGGGTTGTGACTTGTTGAGATCTAAAGATCTGGGGAGAAGGTGAGAGATTTAAAGTAGAGAAAGAAAGAAGTGAGGACGCTAATTTTTGTGGTGTGATTTGCAACAGATAGATATGTTTATTAAGTAGTTGAATTGATTGAAATTATGCAACAACTAATAAATATAATGCCTCAAATTTATTTAAATTATACTCTAGGATGGCAAATTGTGTATTCTAAATTAGTATTTCCTTTATTTGCAAATGTCGCCAAAGTATTTCTTAGATACATTTTTTGAAAATATATACATGAAATTTCGAACAAATACAATTCGATTTATTATGAAATTGTTTTGATAATTAACAAGTTCATTTGTGTTCACAATAATTTTACGTAGGTATCAGATATCTGATGGGTGCTTTATTGAGAGTTATCAAATTACACGCCCTGAAATCCTTTATTGACATATATGTCGAGTACTCGCGTATATATTTGTATGTGACATACAACGAGACTTTATGTTTTAGGTCTGGAAATATTCGTGCATCCGACACTTTGCGAATCAGTATTGGATACCCTCAATAACAAACAGGATCGGATATTTTATAACAGACGGATAAAATTTTTACATCACTGCACGCTGTAAATATGGAACAAATGATACGACAGAGTTCTCCTGCATTTTTAAGGGCCATAAATCTCCCGTTCATATGTTCGTAATATTGACGAATCGATTTACTGCGGGGCCCTCATCCGTACCCTCCATTTATTTTTAATTACGATTGGTATTCGATCAAATCGTTGGAATATGAGTCGTTTAGATGTACTGTGGATTAAGCAACATTTGAAGCCTTCAAAAGACAACACAAATTCAAAATTTACATTAAAATGTTAACCAGAAAATTTAAATTTTCTACATTAAATATTATTGGATGAAAATTGTTGTGCTACCTAATGACTTTCAGGGCTTCGTGGTCCTATACAAATTGATCGTTGGGATGTAATATCCCTATAAGGAAAGGTACTTACACGGCTTTACTGGAAGTTCACGCTATTTCACACAATATACCGTACGAATATAATTTCTAGACACAAAGGCAAATTCGTGAGTGCAATAAAAACGTGGTACATACGCGATAGAAAGCAAGGAGCTACATCAAAACCGTCCTTCACTGATGTGCACACATACTTAATAAACATATTACATTAATAACGCTTTAGATCCTATAGTTTGGGCAGAATTTGACAGATCAAACGAACCTACCTTAAGTGGAATTCGATCTCGATTTTATCAGGCCTCCTTGAAGTAAATAAGGATAGTCTGTAGTATCTCTCATCAGTTTCAAGCCTCACACACTTTCAATGGAAATTCAGCAACCAACCCTGCTGGCCTCCTGCTCTCCTGCTTAACCTGTCATTCAGTGATTGCCTCAGTTTTTCTTAAGCTTACCTTATTGCAGTGAAATGAAGATGTTATCTTGAGGGAGTTAATGCTAACGTTAACATTATTTAAGGGAATCTTTAGGTTTGGAAATGTAAATGAAATGATTTAACAAATCTTTCACAAATAGAGATTTTATATTTCCCGGTAAACAATGATTATTATTGATCTTCTTCTCATTTTCATGGGCAAAATAGCCTGTTTCTTCTTTCTTTTCGCCCCTGTCTGGGACTTGTTGAAAACAGGAAGTTCAGTTTTCTGCCTCTCTTTGGAAGTCTACGCTTGGATCTTCTTGTATTAGGTTTATTAACGCTAGAGATTATTGGAAGACTGTAGTTTTCCAACTGTGCCACATGTACGTTCAACTCTCCGTCGCTGCCTTGCCCATCTAACCACATCCTGTGTCTTACATATTTCTCGAATTTCGCTTCGATCTGAAGTGTGAGGTATAGAAGAAAGTGTTGTATGTCTAATTTTTTTATTTACATAAAAATATAAGTATAGAGTTGTAACGAAGCATATTTTCCCCGTAGCTAGAACCCTTGTCTCCATCTGTTACCGTTTGCGGAAAACCCGTAAATTCAAATAAATAACCATTGTCTCTCCGCCGTGACACCTGCAAATTTTGAAGACCGAGTTTAAACAAAAGACCAGCTGTCTCTTTAATTACGAGCTGCAAATTAGCCCTCCTTGTTTCCCTGGGAGCTCTAAATATTAAAGAAAATATAGAGTGTATCTGGTGTAGTGGCCGCTCTTGTGAGTAATCCTAGAGTGTCTCTGCAGTGCCAACCGTCCGTCTTTCGCGAGTAGTCCGAAAGTTTTCTCCGCCGAACCAAGTGCCCGTTCCGTCGTTTGCTTTTCTCGCGATACGAAAGAATCTCCGCCGCCCGACCGCCCGTCTCTCGCGAAGTGAGTTTTCGTTACGAGTGTCTCCGCCGATAGTTTCATCTTCCAGTGTGAGTACTCAAAATCCGCTTATATCGTCTCTCTTTGGCTTAGGCTTTTCCTTCTCTCGCATAAAGTAGTCCGTAGTAAAACATTCTCGGTGAAGTATTCCCAGGACGTCTTTATTACGATAATTAACCGCAATTCCACAAGGCCTAATTCTAACTACGAGCCGCACGCTAGATTTCCGCTTTCGCCTTTGAGCCTGCCCTATAAGGCTTAACACCACCCTCGCTTGTTTGCTCCGCTCTCACCTTCGCTTACTCTTTCTTCCGGTTGCATCTAACCGTCTCTACCGAATCTGCACGTTTATTTCACCCATTTTAATTAGCTAGCTTGCCGTTTTTCCCCGCTTAAATAGATATTCTACTTTCATAATCACTCTCTCCTCTCCGTTTGTAAGTTAATTATTCATATTTTATTTCATTTATTCGATTGTATATTTTCTGTAATTATCAACAACAAACAAACCGGTTTTATCTTAACACCTGTTCTCCGAACGCGCGCGCTCGACCGTGGTGCGCAACGTTGCCGGTTTCTCTCTGAAATCCGAATTTACGGATCTCACACCGTTGCCAAAACTTTCCGATAGTCTAGTAACCGGCAAATCGTTGCCTCCGCTGCCGAACCGTCCCTAACTGCTATAAATAGTGTAATTACGCCCTTCCGCTTATTTATAATGATCCGATATCCTTATTCACTTATTAATTTAAATCCATTTTTACTTGTAACATAATAGATGTAATATAGATCATCCGTATTTTTCGAAATATAATGGGAATCTTCATTCGACCAAATTATTAACAACACCCTTCAGAAATCTACAAATTTGAGACAAAACGTATTGTATTAATTCCGTTCTTATTTCTTATCGTGTACTCATATACTGTCAATCAATCCTATCATATATAAACAGCATGTGTGTATGAGTAAATGTTTTTGTGTTCTTTGCTGAGCTGGAAACAAGGAGACGTTCATATTATTATTACTTTAACTAAAAAACACTATAAAACTGTTTGAAGTTAGTAGAGACGTTCTACAATATCTTCCACGGTTACCGACCGCGGAAATGGAAAATCGTAAGAATAAGGATGCCGCAAAAGGAGCTTGAAACAAAAACGCATCCGTAAGTACAAAGGAGAAACGAGAATAATACGGACGCGAGTCCCGTTCACGAGCGCGAAAAGGGAAGCGGCGGCGCGCACGTAATAAAGAAATAAAAATGATATAACTTCCTTGCAGGGCAATATACCAGACACCCGTCGCGCTCCGTTCGCGCGGATAATCAAAACTTATTGTCTCCCCCAGTCTGGCTATTGTCTCCTTGTTTAGTGTCGGGAGTGTCGCGGGATCTCACGTCGACGATCCGCTCGCTCTAATGCAATTAACGGCGAGTTAATTGGGACGGCTAGCGCGGAGAGGAGCTTTAACGAACCGCCGAACGGAGTTATCGTTAGATTTTCTACGTTAGTTATGGAAAACGGAAAAGTTTCAAGCTGTGCTAGGTATGGTAGATTGCAGGCTTGGATTTACTCGATTTCATTCAGAAATGGAACGTCACTTGACACGGACTAAAAATTAAACAAAACCAATTGGTATTACAATTTTCAGAGGGATTTTTACTTTCTCATATGGGGTACTGATACTGATTTTCGGAATTTGAGATATTGGCATTTTTGGACGTTTCGAGATCCCCTGAGTTCGAAAAACATATTTTTTTTATTGGTACGCCATTTTGCCTATTTAAAACATGCTTTGGCGTGCGTAAATCGGGCTTTTTCGCACGGGCTTGTTTTAAAGTCGCCATGGAAACGTATCAACAACGGCCATATCAACCAATAACAGAGCGTTTTTGGCTGTAGCGGGACAAGCCGATTGGTGACACGACGTGCGACGGGCCGTCACGAAGCGTCCCGAGTGTCATTCAAATTAATCATATTGGGTATGCATTTGGTTTTGGTATAAAAAATGGTACCAATAAAAAAAATCGCGTAAAGTATTCGTGGATAACTGCTCTTTCAAGCACTTGCTCTATTTCGAGCACTCCGACTAAGCCGTCGTGCTCGAAAACTCGCTCGTGTTTGAAAGAGCTCAATATCCACTCATACTTTAATATACTATTTGGAAACATGTCTCTCTGTGTGTGTATGTGCGTGTGTATGTGGTCAACATTTTCTCAGAAACTATAAATAGTGGAAGGTTCAAATTTTGTATATAGGCAGGATCCTCTGAAACATCGAGACCATATAAATTTGATTAGAATCAGTTAAGAGCAAAGGGCATTTTGCTCGTAATTTTTGGGTTTATTTAGTTTTTTTTTGGATAATCTCAAAAACTGGTCCAACGTTTTTTTTAACTTTTCATGTTTACTTTACTATCCAATCCTTATTCATTGCCGTTGTCGCTATTCTGCCTTATCATTTGCGAAGGACCCTCTACTTTGGTGAATTTTCAATTTTTCTTCATTTTCTCCAAAACCGCTTCATCGATTCCTACCAAATATTAGATTTGAACTCATATGACTCGTATCTATAACTCTTATTTGAAACATTTTGTTGTAAAACCTCCTTAAAGGACAAATTACTTCCAAACTATTTCAATTTCTGAAATTTTTTTTTCAAAAAGGCTTTCAATATCTTCACTAAACTTTATATTTGAAATGACATATTAAATGTATAAAATTTTCCTAATATCTTTTCTAAAACTGTCCTAAAGGGCACTTTACGGCTAAGAATTTTTATTTTTTTGTACAATTTTTTTTTTAAAACGGCTTTGGGGATTTATACCAAATTTAATAACTTAAGTTAGCTGTGTAATGCCTATACATTTTATTTGAAACATTTTTATCTAAAATCGCCCTAAAAGTACTTTACTCTTGAGAATTTTTTATTTGCTGTACAATTTTTTTAAAGCGGTTTTGGAGATTTATGCCATATCTCATAACATAAGGTAGCTATTTAATGCCTATACCTTTTATTTGAAACATTTTTATCTAAAATTGTCCTAAAGGACACTTCCTTAAGTGCATCGGTTTATAGAGTAGGTAATTGTTCAATCTAACTGATAAAGTCTTCAGCGAAACAGAAACCTACGACTTTTTCATACAGACAAGGTATACCAAAAGAGGATTTTAAAAATTTTCCAACTGCTTCTTTGCCAAATGTACTACAATATTCATTGACTAGAACTAAATTCTATATCAGTCGCCACCAACTTTTTCCTGATGTCTATTAAACCAAATCGCCCACTTCATAAGTCAGCATTTACTATAGGCTCATATTTCATTGCTAATTTATTACGCAAACCACGATATTATTGCTCCACACCTTAGCGAGAAAAAGAGGATAATGTGACTTAAGATTTATGCCACATCATTCTCACCTGTATCTCCGGAACCTCAGGAGATATAGACATAGACCAAGCGGCGTATTTTATTGCTAATTTATTGCTGACGATAAGCACTAGTAGTGCAATCCCAGAACCACCCCTTCAACCTTTGGTATTAAACTCACCCTCGAAATATCAGAAAAATTGTAAAAAAATGTTTGTCCATTAAATACAGCGTGGGATCTTTATATTAGTTAATTTCTGAACTTTCAAGAAAAGTGTGATTATATTGCTCCACCCTTTAGAGAGAAAAAGGGGAAAAAGGCACATCATCCACATCACTAAATCCTTAACCACAAGAGATATGTACATATACATATAAACCATATGGCATATTTTATTGCTAATTTATTGCTGACGATATGGACTAATGGTAGATTTCCAAAACCAACTCTGGAAAAGTAGTTTCTTTATATTTGTGAAACATTTTTGATTTAAACTTTTTAACCGGTTGGAGTTAAAAATTTAATGAATGCGAGAATCAAACTTGAGAAAATAAATTTACATATACTTGCTTCTTTTGATAAAAAAATCGATATCTTTGAATTGAAGAGGTCAAAATTTCAAGTTACAAATGTTCCATAAATGTAAAGAAACTACTTTTCAAGAGTTGATTTTGGAAATCTGCCACTAGTCGCTATCGTCAGCAATAAATTAGCAATAAAATATGACGCTTGGTTTATGTATATATCTCCTGCGGTTCAGGAGATACAGGTGTGGATGCTGAGGCTTAACTCTTAAGTCAGATTGTCACCTTTTTCTTGTTTAGAGGTGGAGCAATAAAATCATACTTTGCTTGAAAGCTCAGAAATTAAATAGTAATAAAGAACCCAGACTCTATTTAACGGATATAAATTTTTTACAGCTTTTCTGATATTTCGGGGATGAGTTTAATGCTAAGGGTTGAAAGGGTGGCTCTGGGATTGCTCTACTAGTCCCTATCATCAGCAGTAAATTAGCAATAAAATATGCCCCTTGGTTTATGTAGATATTTCCTGCGGTTCCATATATACTGGTGTGGATCGTGTGTCTTAGTCAGATTATTCTTTTTTCTCTCTTAAAGGTGTAGCAATAAAATTATACTTTTCTTGAATGTTAAGAAATTAAATAGCAACAAAGAGCTCAGGCTGTATTTAATGGATATTCATTTTTATACAATTTTTCTGATATTTCGCAGGTGAGTTTAATGCTAAGGGTTGAATGGGTAGTTCTGGGATTACGTTATTATTCCCTATCGTCAGCAATAAATTAGCAATCAAATATGGCGCTTGTTTTATGTATATATCTCTTGCGATTGAGGAGATACAGGTGTGGATGATGTGGCATAAGTTTTAAGTCACATTATCCCCTCTTCCTCGTTAAGGGGTGGAGCAATAATATCGTGGTTTGCGTAATAAATTAGCAATAAAATATGAGCATATAGTAAATGCTGGCTTATGAAATGGATGATATGGCTTGATAAACATTTGTTCCAGAACGAAAACAACTACTAATAATTTTTTTGAGGGTAAAGTAGAACGCATAGATTTATGAATGCCTTATTCAATTTTTTACATTATAGTACTAAATGAGAAAATACGCTTGCACAAGATTCTGGTGTTTTATCTAGAATTAAATCAAAAATATGTTACATACTCGACATTGTGATATCCATGAGTAATAAAATCTTGACAGAATAATTTTATACCAGTGTAAAAAGTACTGTCAGAAAACAATTATCGCCATTCCACTCAGGAAAATTAGAATAGTAGAAGCTGAAAAAACATTCATATTATAAGATTTACCATTGAAACCCCAAAAATTTTCCTTTCTAACGGTTCCAATTGAAATATAGTTTAGGGCGTCTTGCAACTTCAAGACTCGCAGCTTCATTGTGTTCGATGAGCACAATGAGTTTGTTTTTGTCATGTAATGGTGATAAGCGAGATGAAGAAGGTTGTATGAGATGGATGTGCTTGGTGACAGTCCTCGTATGAAGCTCTTTTTGAGCTCGTATATATGGTTTAGTTGCAAGAGGCAAGAAAAATCGATAGGGGAAAGTAGCATAGGTACGGAAACTTGATTATGAAAGAGGTAAATTATGCGATCAACTGACACAAAGGAAATAGTTGTTAAAATGGGATTAATAACGCGCAGGGTTGAAAATCTGAAAATTTAGGTTTATTGTTGCATTACATCAAATTATTTTCCTATGTTATTTGTTATCTGAATTTCGATCTTTCACATCAAAGTAATCTCTAAAGAAAACTTTAGCGCGTTATAACCACATATTAAACACAAAACTACTTCCTTTTGTAATTAGTGTACACTAACCTGTTAGCTTCCACCGCTGAAACCCCACTTCCCTGCACAAACAACCGCATTGCTTACATTTCCAAACTTCGTTGTGCCCCCTTTCCCGTCGTCCGCCCCCTCGAACTTCCAAAGTTGGCGGCGATCTAATTTGAATGGGTTAGACCTCATCCATCAATTAGGTGTGTTCCCGGTGACGTCAGTTACCCGTGCGAAGGCTGGAAGTGGGGAAGGACGGCAAGATAGGCCTGTCGCGTAATATCCTCTAAATCTATCAACGCTAAATCGATCGGGTAAATGACTGATCGCCCCATTAGGCATCGGAACGTGCGCTCGCGTATGTTATGGCCGGGAGATGAAATTGCCCCACGAGAGGTTCAGCAAGTACTTGCCACATGAATACGTTGCTTCGTGTTTTGGAACATTCAGAAAATCAAGAAAATCTAAAGTTGTAATTTGCTAAATATGGGAAAGAAACAAAGGGGATAAATTTTCCTTAGGGGTGGCTTCGGGTTTGAGCTACGGAACTTAAATAACAAGGTCTGTAAATATGCAGTCCGAAGTAAGAAGTAAAATGATGAAAGAGTTTCGAATCTGAGGAAATTTAGGTAATAGGCACGATATGGAGCAACAAATATTTCATCAAAAAGAAAAAGATATTAATTTAGAATAAAATTGTACTCTTTTAGCCGGAGAAAATTGATATATTTTTATCATACCATCGGCAGCGGTCAACTCATAAGAAATTTTAATCCCCAAACCTAAGATCGGTTAACTCGTAAGCGAAACGGCAGAGAGAGCTTTAAAGAGTAGTTTTGGATCAGTTAACTCATAAGAGGATTCTCAGAAATAATCAATGGGATGATGATTGCTATGAAACGAAGTAGTTCGAATATTTGTTAAAACTAGGAATATGAAATAAGGAGGTGGTTTGTTCAGTTTCAACTAAACAGTGACACGGTGAATATGGATCGCACAGTTCTGGATTTTACCCTTGCTCATAGTTGTTGATTTTACCCTTGCCCTTACGAGTTCACCGAACTAGAGAACCATATTCTTACGAGTTGATGCGGGCCGGGATTAATTCTTATGAGTTTACCCGTGCCCCATGCCATTACTATGCTTATCATTATGCTAAGTAACGCTGCGTCTTATACTTTAAATGCTGGAAATCACCCAAACTACCTTAACCAAATTTAATAAACTGCACTTGTCTCGCCCACTGCGTAAACCGAACAGCAGGAGAAGTAACAAGCTGATTACCATTACTTTTAATAATCGGTTTATTAGATAAATCGGAGTATCTGCGATTCTGAGATACAGAACTAAGGTAGCAAGTTCTGGAAATATGCAGACAGAAGTGATCATTCACGAATCTGTGGAAGTTTAGGTAATAAGCGCGGTATGTAGCAACAAGTATTAAATCAAATAAAAACTGAGTGAGATAGAACAAAATTATACCCTTTTGGATGGAGAAAACCGATATGTTGTACCATGCCATTAGCATGTATTGATGCTAAGTGATGATGTGTCTTATACGTTAAATGCTGAAAATCACGTAAATTACTTTACCCAAATTTAACAAACTGGAATCGTCTCGTCCACTATGTTAACGGAATCGTAGGAGCAGAAGCTAATACTTTTAATAAATTAGTTACTGAATATTATGAAAGACGTACCTGTTACGGTTTCATTAACGGTACAGATACATAAAGAAATATTACCAGATCTACCGTTGCCTGCTAAACATGTCATTCCATTCTGACATCACTTGAATCGGCAATATTTTATTTTAAATATATTTCCCAAACAAAATAAATAATAGTAGAATTTGACGATCATTAATCTAGAGCAATGCAAAAGCAAGAAATAATCAAATATTCCTAGGTTGAGCCTAATCTTAATATTTATGTACAAACCGTTTCTAAAGAGTCGCAGGATGGGATAAGCAGGAGAGCGAAGAAAAGGCCATATATTTCTCGTTAGCTGAACAGAGAACGACATTTTGCGATGTTGCTAGCTTGCGAAACATTACAGTCATCCGCTCCGCACACAGTACCGCACACATCCGAAAGTGTAAAGCGATACGCGACCGCGATACGCGTTGACTTGGACTGCGTGCTCGGCCGGCAACGTTTCAAAACTTCCCTCTCTGTCATGCTAACGAACTACTGCTGGTTTCTCTTTTGCCCTTGTTGGATTCCCACCAAGTGTTTCGATAGAAAAGCTCTGTATAACATTACCTTTAATAGATACCTTTAACATATTTCTCCAAACTAATATAGAATTTAAAACAAACTATCAATAAATTAAAAGAGCAGTGATCGACAAATTAAATGAAAAATCGAAGAAATGACAATTTAGAAAAAATATATGGTACCAACTCTAAATTAAAATATCTATGTAATCTGTTTTAAAAATATGCCGTGTTTGTTACTATACCTTATCAAGCTGTGTATATCATCCTCGAATCGCAATAAATAAAAGAATTATTATTAGGAAAAGCGCTGGCGAAGTCCGGTGCGAATGGGCCGTATACTGAAAATTAAAACAGACATTGTAGAAAGACTGCATGGCTTACTATTATTTGTAGAAATATTGTTAATGCAAACAAAATACTATCTACCCTTATACCCTTATACGCTAAGCGGGTACCAGCTAAGTTTCAACAGACCCTACAAATCCTTCTAATTATACTATGAAGAATATCTACTACAGGTATGTTAGTTCACCGAAAACTTCTGATATACACATGACGATATTAAAGTACCTACTCATGAAGTTTAGCGACGTATTTTTCTTAAAACTTAAGACATATTAACAAGATGTTAAATTTTAAAAAGTTTAAGTACTATCGGTTTTCCTAGCAACAGTCAGGACGATGGAACTCTAAGTGCACAAATCCGATTAGAGTAATAAAGCGGTAGTCATGATATACAATTTATTTAATCTAATAATACAAAAATAATTGATGATTGATGATGGTTTTTTAATCTAATAATAACCAAATAATTGATGATTGATGATGATTTATTTGAAAACACTTTTTCGATATTTTCCGAATATTTTGATAAGAAACCCGAAATGTTTAGAAAGCACATGATAGTTTTATATTCGCTAAAGGCAACTAAGTTATTCATCCCCTTCGGCACCGACAGTTATTTTCGCTGATATAACTTTAATAACTGACACGACTACTAACTTGCTGTTGCTTTATAGAGGTGAATCACTCTATTTTTATACTACAGAAAAATTTAATAGATCCCATCAGTAATAAGTTATTAGTTTGGTCATTATTTGATCAACTAAATGGCTAACAATTGACTAAGATAACAACAATTCCCAAAATTTCGTTCCCATCTACCTGTCAGTATGTGCAAACCTTCTCAGGAGTTTGACTGTAAATTACATCAAAATGGTTAAGGCAGTTAAATTATAATAATTCTCAAGGAACTCCGAAAATCCTTTATCTACAGATAAACTATTGGTTGGGTATTAATCCACTCTCCTGCGAAAAATGCACTTTCCAGTATTGTGTCCCTATTTTAATTCCTCCATTTTTCGTTGTAGTAGATGATTAGTATAGGTAATTATTGGCAATTCCTAAAGTAAAGAAATAAGTTTCAAAATTTCATTTTCCCGGTAAAAATAAAAGTACGGTTATGATCCGTCGTCATTTTCACGTTTTATTACTCCTTCGAATAAATATAATATAATTGCTCTAATTTTAATTAGTTGTTTACCCTAAGGAACTTTCAATGAAAGGACTAATTTAGGAAATGTGATTTAATCAGGAAACTCTTTTAATTACTTCATTCACTTGTTTAACGAGGGCTATATTTAAGTAGTTGAGTGTATTTCGTTTGTTATATTAAACCATGCAACCAAGCGTGAGAGGTCAATGCTTGAATATACATAGGTGAAGTGTTGATCCAGCTGGATTAAGTTACGTAACAGTATACTTGATTAACGGGGATGTAGTCTTGTGGTTTGGTTCACGAAAATTAAGAGGACCCTCTATACGTTCGATAACTTTCGAAATCCCTAATTTCTTCATCGGTCGTTCTGTAAATAAGGGATATTCCGTCGTTTTGTGTACGTTGCTCGACCAGCAAATAGGACGTCATAATTAGTTGTTTAGGTAAGTATGAAACAAATATTTGAAGGTTATCGATAGATATTGAATTGTTTGACAAGAGACGTCCCGCGTTAAATGTTGATGTTACTGGTGTTGTGCACGTAATATAATCAACCTGTGAGGAGGCTTCCTGTTATCTCTCCATTTCTAGGAAAATCCTGCCACAATTATTCTTCTTGTATAGCAATGTACTTTTAAGAGAATAAACTTTAGAGAGGTTATAAAAGAAAGGACTGCGTTTCTGTTATGACGTTTATTAAAAATGGCTGTTTTGCCACCACTACACTTTTTATAGAACTGCACCTTCCTTATCACATTAACACCCCCTTATCAAAATTTTAAACGGATACTATTACAAATGATTATAAATAGGAATATACGCGTTTGTTACTACGGTAAGGGGCTAATTAGCCTCAATGCTTCATCGATTACATTATGAAAGACTATTGGGTGAGAGTATGTTCGTGTTATTTAAGTCCCTCAATTTTCAAATCAAAACTTTTAAGTTTTTCAAAATATTTAAACTTTCTTTTTTGATTTGGTCTATTTGAAATATGTAGTCGAAAGTGGAATTGGGTTTTGAATGTCCGATCTTTAATGGGTCGGGGCTATTTGTTCCTAAATGAATGTCCTTTCTCAGAGTTGTCCTTTTGAGAAATTTCTTTCAGTTGATAGAACCTTAATATTATCAAAGTCAGCTGTGTGGGCGTTTGTGTCGGCATGTTGTGATACGGCACAAGCATTCGCCTTGTTCGATATATCTGTTTTGTGGCGTTACTCTCGATTTTATGGTGCGTAAAGCTTTGTCCAATATATTTGGCTTCACATCCCACACATGTCACTTTGCAAACTACATTGCTCTTGTTAAATAATGTTGCTTCAAATTGTTTTAAAAATAATGTATTTCTTGATTGAACCGTGTTATTGGATATTTCAGTACCAATGTATGCAATAGCAATATGCTGTATTTGATAATTTTTACGTTTCGGTCTGCAGGAGTTGAATTGACTGGTTTTAAAGGTGGGGGCTAGCGTGTTATGGCTATGTTCTGGAAACTAAAATATGAGTTTGTTCAGGAGTTTCCTTGGATACCCATTCTCCAGTAGCAGAGTGAAGTTTGTGAAGGATGTAGTAATGATAGATAGACAAATATTAATAAGGTATTGAAGGGCGTTGTTAAATAAATAGGACATTAAGATTTAAACAATTTACAGAGTAAGATCATTTGTGTTTTCACCTAAACTACAAATAGATGTAAGAAACCTTCAAAATTATTTCCACAAATCAGTATATCTATACCCGAGTGTCGATTCATTCCGGAGTAAATTCCTAGAATCCCATAGACCTCCGCGGGATGAAGAAGTGAGGGGAAAGTAGAAACAGGGGCGCATGTGTTTCATTTGTCTTCGAAATATAAATAATCGAAGTTATATCATTGAATGGAATGAAACAATGTTATCTAGATTTCTATTTTTGCAACTATAATATTGAAATATTTTATAGCGCTATTACAGAAATCAGATGACTGGAAGAAATATTGCCTAATGTAAAATAAAACCGAAAAGGGTTCTCGTCTAGCCTACAAGACGAATAGCCACACTTTCAAATTCGAATATTTATAAAATCTACCTAAGTCCTTTTGTTATTTACGCTTCAAAATGGATTGTTAATGAGCCTAAAGACTGTGACGTGGTTTACCTCGAGCTGAAGCAGATTCGTCGGCGGCACGACGACTCTGGGCTAGAAGGTTAAGTCACTTTGTTGAATTGGCGCTATTTTCGGAGTTTCGGAGCTTTAAAGTCGGTTTTACGGTTTTGGTCGGGCGCCAGATTTTTTAATGGTTTACTCCCTAACGCCTCGGGTTAGTTTATACTCAGGAGAATGCCAGGAAGTCCGTGAAAATAAACCACACAATTCGGAAAACAAATAAAACTAATTTATTAGAGAAACGGCATCAAAGTAAGGACAATCATGTTAGCAAGAACCGGCAACGGTGCAAAACTAAATATTTAATGGTTTTTACAGCAAAGCGGCATCGATGTACAAATTTTCCTAACTCTACGAAAGGTGGAAGAATTTGGCAACTATGTACATCGGGAATACATTGGAGTCTTGGTTTTACGAAGCGGTCGTGCAACAGTGCATGTTGCGGTTATTACGCTGGGGGGGGGGGGGGGGTAGTGCATGGCGGTCTAGCTAATCTAGTCGGTGTCTATTCTATTTGCAATAGAAAAGCTAGTTAAGTGTAACGGTCAGGTAAGCGTTATGAAACGATGAGAGCGGAGCAAGCATTATGGGGGAAGAGCTAGCAAGCGGGATAAAACTATATTCGGCGGTCTAATAATTTACGGGCATGCGCTTTAGCAGATTTGATTCGCGTCAATCAAATCGCGGCCGCGGAAGTCGTTAGGGAAACTAGGCATGCGCGGTGATTCGAGCAAAGGTCGGGTTGTGTTCAGGGAGGCCACCCCGAGTTTCACTCCGGAATGCGCCTGCCCAAACAGCCCGAATTGACCTTCCCGAGTCTCACCCAAGGAAGCGCCAATCCGTCGGCCTAACCCAACGGGAACGGTAGGGGGGGGGCTTGATTGCGTCGTATTCGAGGAGGTCTATCCCGAGTCTCACTCCGGGATGCACCTGCCCAAACAGCCCAAATTGACCTTCCCGAGTCTCACCCTGGGAAGAACCAATTCGACGGCCTGACCTAACGGGGACGGTGGAGCGGGGGGCGGTCGGATTTCCCTAACTACAATACCTTGGACGGTCGGTTTCCCTGGTTTCCGGGTCGGTTGGTCTGGAGCGGCAACGTTGCACTGGGTCGAGTCGGAGCACCTGCACTGTCTAACACCTGCGTCTCGGTAATCGGCCGGCGGACTTTTCATAATTTTCGATATTTTTCTCTCGTATTTAGAGCTTTCGGATAAATAAGGATGGGTAGTTTGCAGCTCGTAGTTTAGAGAGACAACTGGTGGTCTTTTGTTTAAACTCGGTCTCGGAATTTTGCAGGTGTCACGGCGGAGAGACAATTGTTATTTATTTGAATTTACGGAATTTCCGCAAAGGGTTCTAGCCACGGAAAAATAGGCTTCGTTACAAGACGAATATCACACGTGTACTAACTAGCGCGTATTTTGCCGGGCGCCGACACTGTTTCCCGAACACGTGTTATATTTGTAAACAACTTTCTCCATATTGCCACATTACGAGTTTCGACCAATGTTTTATATAGCGAATTTTTTAATTTTGGCAACTCCGCTTCTCTCTGTCTCTCTCTTTACGTTGAAAATTTGCTAAAGCGGCGAATCGCTCGAACTAGGGATGTGATTTTATGAGTTTTGCGTGTGCCACTCGCAATTTGTTGTGGCAATGAGTCACTCGTGAAGTAAAAGTGAGTTTGGTATGGTATGCCTACTAATCGAAGGTATTGTCTTGAGCCTGACTCTTCCACAAATCCATATATTCCAACACTCAGGCAGATTTACATGCACTGCCTCCTCTTTAACCTTCTACCGATGAACACATTTTATAAGTACCCTATAGACCTCTTTCTGCCAGACCAGAAACTTCAAGATGTTCTGCCGCAGAATATATTAAGTTGCCGTCCAACTAAACTAACAGCAACTTCGTTCATGACTAAGAAATATCAAAAGAGAAAATTATCAATTAAGTACAATGAAGCATTGTTATATAGTGCTATGTTTAAATATATAATATTACTCCTTGTCTTATAGACTCATAGGCATTTCGGTTAATCCCCCTACAGCTTTTGAATTTGTCCGGTTTACACCTTCTAAACTCTACCCCATTTTAGTGGATTCGTTCCAGCGAAGTCACGATTTGGAGGCAACGAAACCGTAGATTTGGTATGGGGATGCTGGTTCCCAGAAAGAGGATGCCCTAACGTTGATGATAATTTATTCACGACCGCACGCACGGGAAACGAGAAACTCGCGGCCGAGCGAAATTCCAAGCATTTGGAATAGGTTAACGCGCATTACACGCCAGCTATGCGGCCGTCTTACTTTCAGTTGATATAAACCGACAAAACGAATTAACCAACGGAACGGATATATTGTACCTACTCTGCTTATAACGCCACTGCGATCGTGTTCGCCGGAATGCAAGGCGAAGTTAAAGTATTTGGTGAATTTCAATTATTGGCAAAAACTGTCGACTCTCTCTTTGGTGTCACTTTAGTATTATGGTTTGGAACGAATAGGGGTTTTAAGTGAGAAAGATATTGAACGCTTGCGGCTCTCGCCTTTATTTTCGGTTGCTTGGCGATGACTAAGCTTGGGATTTTATTTAAAGTCCACATTTCATAAAACACATAACATTTTACTTTTCATATAAATTTCCCTTTATATTTGCATGCTAGGCGTTATTCTTCCCATAAACAAGCGTGAGCGAAAATTGTAATATGTTTGGCATTCTTGCTTCTTTCTTTTAGCCTGAATTCTATCCTTCCATAACTGGATATAAGCCTCCCCTAATTGTTTCCAAATCTCCCTATTCTGAGCTGTTCGTTGCCACATCAGGCCAGCATGTCTGACTATATCATCTTTCCATCTCATTTGTGGCCTGCCTCTGGTGGATCTTTCCCTTCATTCGGGCGCCATTTTCCAATTTCTGAATTCTTTTGTACGTTCCTTATGACCTGCCTATTTCCATTTTAGGGATGCTGCTCTCTCTATAGCGTCAACAGCATTGGTTTTCTTTCTTATCCAATCATTACGTTTTCTATCTCTGAGTGACATTCCCAATATAAGTCTTTCCATAGCCCTCTGAGTCTTAGGGACTCTGTCCAAATTCACTTTTGTGAAGGTCCACATCTGCGCTACATATGTTAAAACTGCAGCAATCAAATACTTTGGTTCTTAAATTAAGAGGTTTTTTTTAAATCATAGGAGTCTTCTGCCTATCCTAATCGAGTTCTGCGTGTTATTTCTACTTCGTGATTTTTCTTGCCCACTCTTATGGCCTAGCTTAAGAATTATATTCATTTACCCATTCTATTTAGGTTGCATTAACAGTTATTATGTGTTGTTCTCCCGAGTTTGACATTACTTTCGTTTCTTTGGGTTAATTTTAAAGCCTCTTTGGAGTGATTTCTCATACAGGTCGTTTATCATTGACTGTAGCTCCGCCCAGTTGGGTGCAATCAATAGTACACCATCTGCATATCGTAGATTATTCAGGGATCTACCATTAATTTTAATCCCTTTATTTTCCCAATTCAGAGAGTTTGGTTCAAGTTTTCGAGGACGATCGTAAATAATTTTGACGAAATTGTATTTCTTTGTCTCATTCCCATTTTGATTGGTATGAGTCTCGTCTTTAGCTCGTCATCAAATTGTACTGTCATCGTTGCTTCCAAATAAACATTATGCAGCAGATTTTTGTATTTCAAGTCTATTCTGCTATTAATCAAAGCTTCTTTAATCTTTAATCAAAGATTTTACTAATTATTTTTTTTTATTAATATTCTAAGTGTAGGGCAGATGGTCGCAGGTTCCATACCCCTTTCTAAATCCTGCTTGTTTCACATGTTGGTATGTGTCGAATTTATTAGTTAATTTGCTAGTTATGATTTTCATAATGGTTTTGTATAGCTGTGATAGGAGGGATATGGATCTATAATTGTCTAGAATTGCTGGATCACTTTTCTTATATTTTAGTAGTAATTCCGGGTGAGTAACCCTGCGGGTGAGATAACTCGGTCGTCTATTTTTCAAACCGATTGAAATTTCCCACTATTATTGTTGGTATCATTGGTAGATGTCGGTTGTGTCGTGCATACTATCATTTGAAGTTAACTCTAAGTACATTAGGTAAGTTATTTACGATAATAGTTTTTGTTACCTTCAGAAATTTTTAGTTTGTTCTTTAACTTATTACTGATATACATTTTACGAAAAAGACAGTAGGTTTTCTTTATGGGATATGTTAAAATAGTATTTAGAGGTTAGGCTCATGTTTACGTGTTGATAATGTATCGTATCGTTTTGAAAAAAAAAACCCGAAAAACCTAACCCATCTAACGGGCCATCTAACCCGAAAATTCGGGTGAGATGGCCCTGTATTTCACGGGATAGTTAACACAATATAAAATTACCCGAATAGTCATCAGATTATTACTTTCAGCCATGCCAACCGAAATACAGAAGAAAACAAAATACTTCTAGAGGATCATGGACACAAGAAAGTCTTTTGAATGCTGTTGAAGAAGTGCAAAACAGATCAGTGGGCGTGAATGCCGCCTCCAGGTCCATTGGTGTTCCGGCACCTACTCTGAGGAGAAGAATGAGGAACAATGATTTGTCAAAGAAAACGTCCCGAAATCTTAAGATGGAAGAATCTAAAGCTGCAAAATGAGCAAAGAGCGCGAGAAATTCACACACTTCTAAGTCCAAAAAATTATTAGTGAGTCATCTTCAGATGAAGATTCTTCTGATTTTGTTTCCCAAGAGCCTGATGACAGCCCTAAGGATGACACCAGTGCCGAATGCGTGGGGTGTAGGGAGCAGTACTGCTTCACATCGAAACAAGTTGATTGGGTTTAATGTGTCCATTGTGCAAATTGGTTTCAGGACGGATATTCATAATTCGTAGACTTATGTGAAAGTTGTGGACAAGTATTGGCTATGAAAAAAAAAGTAAAACAAATTGTCATTTTCCTTAAAATGGACATTCCGGGAGAGATGGCTCTACGAATGGATTTCTATTTATAATTTTTAAAAAAAAAATTATTACTATTTTTGTATTCGTCAATGAAATTTTAGTTTTTTAGGGTGTTTACTTTCTGAAATAAATTTTTCTATTCAAGTATTGGTTAAATATACGAAGTTTTAATTACTTAAAAAAAAAGTCTGCGTCGGACCAGACGGTGGAAGTGAAACTTCTTTAGCCATATGGACACACACACACACACACACAGACAGACAGGATATATAAATGGAATATAAGACATTTTTTTACTACCGCAACGCTTGCACCGGTCCGCTCTAGTCTGCGGATAGTCTCGGCTCAGGTGATCTCCCACCTGCTGGCAGTTGTAGCATTAAACGCTTTCGATTGCCCTGTTCCGGGGAAGTACTAGAGACGCCATAAGCACTCGCTCATAGCTCTTCCGGCAATCCAGCAATAATGCTGGAGACAGCATTTCGCTGGTAATGCCGACTCTCCCGCACAACGCCAGCTTCGAATAGTAGTAGGTGTTCATTGTCTCGCTGGCCAACTTTTCCCATCTCATCATCTCTGTCATCATCCCGTAGAAATCTCGCTGCCTAAGGAACGCCGCCCCTAACCCCCCCCCCCTAACCGCCCCCACCCGCCACTTTGCCGATGGTCCATCATAGTTGTCGAGATGCTGATGCCAGAGCTTCGCCGTCCCTGCCAACCGCGCCTGCAACAGAGTTCTCTTCTCTAAATCTGTCCAGTCGTAGATCGCCCCCAAGTTGATCAATCTTGGAGAGCCATCGCGGTGTCCACACTGCTCTCCGGACTGCTGGGGTCGATAACTTCCTCCATCTTCATCGCCAAAGACGGCCGAAGTCGAGCACTCGCCTGCTCCACTCCGGATTCCTCGCTGCGGCCCGATCCGAACGTTGCTGTCTGCCTCGACGCGTTCAGAGCAATAATGGTCGCTTGTTGCTTCGTCGCTTCCACTATCTATTGCTGGAGTCCTCCCACGACCGTCTTCACGATGGTCCCCACAGATTCGCGCGTACGCAGCCTCGAGCCCGTTCGTCTAGTGTTCAAGAATTACCCCCCTTTCGCCGCGGACCAGTCTCCGTGCGCCGTGGGCTTTCATCTCTTCCGGTGTCTCCATGTTCTCATCTGAGGTGAGGTGAGGCACGACGCGTCCTCACTTTTCTCTATGTCCATGTCACGTAATTAAACAATACAACTCACCGTTTTTTCGACATTCGAAGTTATTGTTTCTCGCCGGTTGAGGTTAGGTTAGGTGTCAGCTGTCCGAAAGTCTAGACGCTCTCCGGTGTTGCCATGTTGACCTCTTTGGTATAACATGTAAGCGATTTGGCGATCGGCTCGGTTCACGGGCGCGATGGAAGAGGTACACTTTACGCGCATTCTGGCAACACGGTTTTGCCCTCGGATTACTTATGACGCGTGACGCGGTTTTTGGACCAACACCCCAGCCCAACGTATACAACGTGCGCAAAGAAGTTTCACTTCAAAAAGTGGGCCAACTCTCCCCGATTTACATTGTGTTAGCATTGTTCCTTGCAATGGGTATTTTACCTTTGAAAAGACATTTATTGAATAAGATCTTCAGCCGTATTCTTTAACTTTTCTGCTCCTTAAGAAGTTCTATTAGGATTCCGTAATCCCCGCTGCCTTATTTCTATTCATGTCTCGTATAGCTTTGTCTATTTCATCTTCTGTAATTTCGGGTAGGTCTTCAGAATTGACATTGGTTACTGTCCTTTTTAAATTCTTGATTGTGTTAGCCGATGGAGGGTTTCTTGAGCTATATAGATCTTTATAGCATTTCTAGAAAACGTTGACCACATAAACACACAGAGACATGTTTCCAAAAACATGTTTTTGCGACTCATAGTCCAGTAAACGAAGGGGCACACCTATCCATTATTAGTTTCCATTTTTATTTGCTGTTTAATGGGTGGCATTTTGTGCCCCTTTTAAAATGACACAAAATGCGTAAAATGCGTTTGCGTAAAATTATTGTATGACAAGGGGAGAAAATGGCCCCAAAAGTCCCGGAAATCAGTATTCGGCGAATATCTCCCAAAATATGACAGTTAGATATTTTTTGTTTAGATTAAAATTAAATAACGGATAATTCTCTACAAAAATAGTCCTTATGATTTCTTTCTAAAATTTGACCGTTTTCGAGATAAACGGACACGCGTATCACCGTGTGATGCGAGCTCATTTACTTGTTTTTGCTGATTTATGCGAACGGATATTTGACGAAATAACATTTTCACCTACTGAGAAGATAGGCACGAAAGATTACCTCACAAATATCTATCGATTACAGAGATGTCAAATACTCTGCATTCATTAAAACCGCGAATGAAATATTTATAAGTTAAATAAATGAAATTGAGGGGTGAGGAAAAACAGCCAAGATGTCATATAAAGAAAATTTGGAGCAAATTAGTATAATGCATAAAAATAGGAACAAATTCCTGGCAGGATAATAATGCATGGAAAACAATATTTTACCCCTTATTCGCATTTTCAACAAAGTTATTTTCCGCACGCTCATGTGTAAATGCATGGACTGAATAATAAGCATGCATGCTCTTGCATTCATGCATTCATGACATGCATGAATCATAAGGACCATTTTTGTAGAGAATTAACTATATCTTCAATTTTTATCTGAACAAAAAATCTCTATCGGTCATATTTTGGGAGATATTCACAGAAAACTGATTTTCCGGGTCTTTTGGGGCCATTTTCTCCCCTTGTCACACAATATTTTTACGCAAACCTTGTGTCATTTTAAAAGGGGTGCCAAATGTCACTCATCAACTAGCAAATAAAAATCGTAAGTAATAATTCATAGGTTGGCCTTTTTTCTCCCTCCATGTACTGGACTAGACATCAAAACTCCCAGCAATACCAATATCTCAAATTCCGAAAATCAGCACGATTTCACTACTTTCTCTTATTATACGGGTACCCCATATGAAAAAGTATGTGTGTGTGTGAGAGAGTAGTTAACGGTTCCTTTTTTTTCTGCAAGGCTAATCTGGACGGGACCAACAGTTTAACGTGGGATCCGAACCACGGTCCTCGAGCACGGTTGTACCCCCTAAGGCTCTCACCCCAGTTGATCCACTCCGTGCTCTACCGACTCAGGGTGTGTGTATCCTAGTCCCGCCTTCCTACAGGATATCCGATCCTATCCGATCCGGCGTGAATAGGAACGGAATTTTGGATACATTTTACACACTTCCCGCAACAATCACAACATCCATGGATTACGTGGGATTCGAACCCACGACAACAGTGACCCCCTGACTCAAAGCCAGCGCTTTAAACCACACGGCCACCGCCGCCCCATATGGGAAAATGAAATTTCATCAAAATTAGCTGTGTCCAATAAAAGGGACCTGTCAACCGGTTGAGGTTATGATTGGACCGGCTATAGACGTCCACGTTGACAGTTCGGTCGCGTCATGGCGTTCAAACCTCTCTCGTGCGTCTTCGGCAAGTTCTGGATCCCGCAACGGTACGTGATGGTGTTCATGATGCACCTGTGCCTCGTGAACGCGTACCACCTGCGCGTCGTGCTCAACATAGCGATGACGGAGATCCTCGAGCACAAGAACAGGACGCACACGGTGAACGCGTGCCCCATGTACAACTATACCGAGATCGAGGGGATCGAGGGCGGCAAATACGACTGGCCGTCGAACGTGGAGGCGTTGATCCTGTACGCGTTCTACATCGGGTACATGGTGAGCCACGTGCCGGGAGGCTGGCTCGCGGACGAGTACGGCGCTCGCCACGTGCTCGGCACTTGCATCCTGATCTCCATAGTAATCACGTTCCTGTACCCAACGGCGATCCAGTATGGCGGGCACTGGGGCGCCATCGCGATGCGCATCGTGCTCGGCGTCGTCCAGGGGCCGCTCTACCCCGCGATCTCGTCGATGATGCAGTGCTGGGTGCCGAGAGACGAGCGCGCCCTCCTCGGCGGCATCTCGTACGGCGGCTCGAACCTCGGCACGATCACCGGCAACCTGCTCACCGGCCTGATGATACAAGCGACGAGGAGCTGGAAGACGCCGTTCTACGTGTGGTCGTTCGTCGCGCTCGTCTGGTACGCCTTCTACCTCGTGATGGTGTTCTCGACGCCGCAAACCCACCCGTTCATCACCGACGAAGAGCGCGACCACCTCGAGAAGAGCCTGCAGAGGCGCGTCGCCAGGCCGAAGGTGCCGTGGTCGAAGATCTTCGGGTCGAGGGTGCTGTACGCACTGATGGCGGCCCAGCTCGGCCACGACTACCTTATATTGTCGCTCGTGACCGACCTCTCCAAGTACCTCAACAACATCCTCAAGCTCGACATAACGTCGAACGCGCTCTTCACCGCCGTCCCTTTCTTCTTCGTGTGGGTGTCGAGCATCGCCACCGGCCTGCTCGCCGACTGGCTCGTCAACTCGGGCCGCGTCTCGCTGCTGTTCAGCAGGAGGCTGTGGACGGCGGTCGCGTCGCTCGGCTCGGGCGTCATCCTCGTCGTGACCGTCTACATCGGCTGCTCGAGGACGTGGGCGATCGTGCTGTACACGATCTCTTTAGCGGTCCACGGCCCCTTCTACTCTGGCATGAAGGTGAACGTCAATGACGTGACGCAGCACTACGGCGGCGCGATCATGGCCGTCGTGAACGGCGTCGGGGCGCTCGGCGGGATCATCGGGCCGCTGCTCGTCGGCCTCCTGACGCCGACGTACGCGCTGCACGAGTGGCAGCTCGTCTTCTGGATCATGCTCGGCCTGCAGGTCGCGACGACGGCGTTCTATTGGGCATTCACGAGCGTCGAGAGGCAGAGTTGGGATTACCTGGAGGACGAATAAATTTTGTGTATCGTAGTCAGCTCGTTTCATTTCTCTTTCGTTGATTCCACCCAAAACCCACTTCTCTTGAGACTGACAATCACAGAAATAATAGGTTTGTTTGTGCAGTAGTTCCCTGGTTCCCACCAGTATTCAGGTGGGTACATTTTTTTATTGCTGTGCCTTTTTTCAAGTATGAATCTATTTCAGTTACAAGTTGTGTGTGATCATCAACGGAAAATCAGGGATTTATTCGTCGGGTACCTACGATAGTAGAGTTTTCCGGATATTACCATTGGCTCACACTCTGGCACAGAAGTGAGGTCAATTTTATCTTTTAAGAGACAGTGAGTACCCTTGTTTGCCAAATTTATTGACTCCATTCAAAGATCGGGGTTAGTTGACGAGGCGATAGAGAAATTTTAATGTGAAATTATCAAGGAATAGATGCATTATCGAACATTGCTTTCGGCCTGATGATACAAAAATTTCGGCAATTGTTTCGTTTGAAATTAAGAAGTATTCCAGGTATAGTGCACTTTATACGAGCATGTTGTGTGTTACATAACTTTACCATTGAGGATCAATTTCCACTCCAAGAAATAGAAGAGGGTAATGAAGGTGACGATGTCCCACAAATATCAACAACTTTGGCGGTTAAGTACACCGTACAACACGGCACAAATTGGCATAAATGCGCAAACTCTGCACATCTATCACGAAAGTCAGAGGAAAATCCACAAACTTTTCACACCGTCACAAATCAGTTAGCAACCGAGAACATTTCTTGCTGAAACGTAGGACTTTTGGTCAGAAATGTCAGAATCCACAAACTGGTCACTGTTGGCACGCGATATTTGTTACACGCATGGTCTGATCGTTTCTGATGAGTTACAAACTCTGCTGGAACGAACCTATAGTGATTAGTGAAAGGTAGTGATGTCCACGATATTCTTGTTTGCGACATTCTCCTCTCTTCTCGTCTCGCTTTCGAGACGAGACTCGAGACGATACTTTAAGACAAGACGAGACTTTCAAAATGTCTCGTCGCAAATCTCGCACGAGAGTCTCGCAAAAGTCTTGAAATATCGCAGTTAAAATTGTTAAATATTAATTAATTGTTATAATTATCGCGAATGTAATTGAAACATATTTTTTAAAGCCACATAATAGCGAGCAGCCTGTGTTTACAATAACTATTACGCAATGTGTACCTTTTTGAGCTTTCCGAGATATTGCCACGTGTACTACTACTACTAAAATTATTGCCTCGGACAAACGAAAGAAATTTGGTGATTACCTGCTCTTTTTACTGTTTTAAAATTGCAAGTCGGCATAATAATCTTGGTTATCGCAATAAGTTACGACAATCATTTTTGAAAATAATATCATATATTTTATTACTTCCATGAAATACTATAAAAAACTATTATGCAGCATCGGCATAGACATTTTTACGAAAGAAACGACGTCGCACCGCCGTTCGTCTCGGCTTTCGGCATTATTTTATGGATTGACTGTTGTCTTGGCTACATATATTAGGTATATAGGTTTCAAATATACAGGGTGTTAGGGGTTTGACTGCCTTTTTTTAATAGGTGATAGTATTCATCAAAACATACAAAAAACCTTATATAACAGGTATCCTAAAACCAACCGTTCCCGAGAAAAAAAAAATAGCAAACTTCTAATATTAAGGTGTGAAAATTCAGTTTTATTAAAGAATGTCACATAATTTTGTACATGAAATGACTATAAGATGTATTCCTTTAATGTATTTATGTTTAATTTGTAACAAAACAATCTTTTCTTTAAAGAATATTTATTTTCCAATCAATAGAACTCGATAAGGTGGCCACGATGTGGTGTGGCAACACCGCGAAGGTATCGCACGCGTTGCGAAATGAGAGCCACACAGTGACAGTGTGCATCTTTGAATTCGAAAGATACGCGTGATCGTTACGGTTTCTTTTTGGTGCGTGTAAATTTTTCGGTTCTTAAAATGTTCAGTATACGTGAATATCACGATATGCTATTAATTTACGGGGAAGCGCGTTGTAGTTCTACAAGTGCACGTCGTATCTATCACGAACGATTTCCTCAACGGCGGCTGCCTAACCGTAGAACATTTGTTGTAGTGAAAGGACAACGGTGGACATTTTGAACACATGCTGTAATAACCAGGTAAATATTGAAAATTACAACATATCAATAACAGGATTATCCTTTTCTAATGCTGTTAGTAGCCCTGAATTACTGATCGCTATTGATTTACCATTTATACATGCAAGTGTAGTAATTACATAATTGAATCAATTGGAATCACTTACAATTATTTCGTTTACTATTACGTACAGCGTAAAGACGGCATTTAGGAAGAGGTCGCAAAAACGTTATCCTCGCACGATCAGCTGTGTACACGTCATGTTTACCGAGAGCCAACACCAAAAACGTCACGTTTACGTTTCCTTTCTTGTCGATGTTGCCAAGTAGTGGTGAAATACCTTGACAAAATAACTCGACTTTTCTCGAAAACGGTTGGTTTTAGGGCCTCCGTTATATAAGGTTTTTTGTTTATTTTGATAAATACTATCACCTATTAAAAAAAGGCAGTCAAACCCCTAACACCCTATATTATATTATGTTGGTGGTGTGAAATAATATGGGCCTTCATGTCGCTTTCTGATTCAGTATTTGTTTACTTTTGCTTAGGAAGGAACGTATTTTTTGACGTGATATACGTCTTATAAATCGATGTGCCGGCTATTTGGCGGTTCACAAAACATTGTAACGTTACGCGACACCCATGCGTGCGAGCTAGAGTGACAGCGACAACAATAGACAGAGATCGACCTTGGCGGTTGCCTTGCGACGCATGTATCTCTTTTACAAAGCAGCGTCCGAGTGAAAGGTCGATTTGGCGATCGGCTCGATTCGCGAGCGAGATGGAAGGGGACGAAGGGGTACGCGCAGACTCAGAGTTACCTCTCAACCTGCAAATAGAAATACGCTATTCTATTAGTTCAAACACCAAAAACTAATAACGAAGCCACTCACAAACTCGGAAAATACTAATAAACCAAACGTTTCCCACCGAAAGCGATATGCAATGGTAATGTAAAGAATGGTAACTCAAATGTTGAAGCCTGGAAGAAAATATCCCATCCAGAGTCATGAATATGTCTACAATAAATAGACGAAACTTCGACAGCTGATAAACAAAGTGTTGAATTTAACCCTAGGGAACTCAACAGAAGAATCTTCGTATCATAGAATATGTTTTAAATGAATCATCTCCTAAACTTCTAACTGATATTATCGTACCATTTATTTCAAGTACTTTCTAGTAAAATTGTAGAAACGTTCAAAATCCATAGGTAACCGATAAGACGAACCTCAGCCAGAAAGAATACTGTGATGCGATTTATTGTAAGAGGATTAACTGTTTTTCTTTCCGTGGCCGCTTCTTACCTGAAAAAAAAATTCCAGAATCGCCAATCGCCAAAACAACAACTGGTGGTTTCTCGACGGAGGACGAATTTAAATATCACATATCTTGTACATACACAATCACCAAAAATGAAAACACTGTTTATAATTGGTCCGAAGATATCACCTCAATACAAAGCTCTACAATGTGTGTTGATGTAAGTTTCAAAGTAACAATTTGTCTTAAAAATATTCCATAGCTTCAATTAATAATTGCTGTTAAGAATTCTCAGCCATAATCAGAAGCGAAGAAAAATGAAATAACAAGAACAGTCAACTTGCGACATGTTATGCACACTTAGAGTAAACACCTACTTCCACTTCCTTAGATAGACCATCACAAGCAGTGAAGTTTGCCTCATATATTTTCATGGATACTGTGGCGCTGGTGAAGCCACTGGTTTTCGCCACATAGCAAAAAGCCTGTTGTCCTCTCCACATTTGCCGACAGCGACTAAAGCCCCATCAAACACAAGGTTAAAGCACTTGAAACTCCCCTTCGCAGAATTCAATTCTCGATGATGACCGCCCCTCTCGGCCATCAAGACGACGAAGTTATCTTAACCGACCCTCGCTCCTAATTTCATTATCGTCATTACTTTCGCTGTGTCCCATCTCCTCATCGTCGGCCACGTTCCGGGATAACGCGAAACAAGTTGTTTAAAGGCAACCGACCAATGTTATCCCGCAAAACAAGAGACCGGGGCTCTGGGGAGGCGAATTCGGTTTATCACAATTAATAAACGGCGAACTGTAGGGATAAGTCGGCGATGCGACGTCTCCCGTGTTCCGCCTTAATTGGAAGAGGTGGGCGCTCCTACGGGAAAGTCTAATTTAGTTAAGAGATGTGTGCGACTGATGGGATCGATTTGGGGGATTTTCTTGCGAGAAGCGATATTTCTACAAAACGACGTCCTTAAGACGGTAACAGAGGACGCTCACGGGAAAAGCGTCTTCGGCGTTTATTAAATTGAATTGTCGAATTTGAAGTGTCGAACCTGAGTTTCGTTAATTTAACCTGATCCTGCTGGCGTATTTGGCGAAAACGTGAACACAAATGGAGGAGTTTTATCAAAAGCGAGTTGATTAAAATATTTTTCCTGTGGCAAATCAACGAATGATGTAATATTCACTATGAATTTTAAATTTTCCGCTGTATCATATTGTAACGCGAAATGTAAACAACCAGAGTAAGCGTTCTCCTAATCGGACGGCGGCCTACCTCAAAGGGAGGCCGCTCCGCTAACTGAATCATAGCAAAAAAAAACAGTTCCAGAATAATCGCGAATATTCATTTAAAGAAAGAATAATTTATTACTTTCGGGTCGTTTCAAGAAGGCTCTCGAGACATAATTGAGGACTATAAAAAACCGAGCGCTGCGGACGCAGATTAGATTGGACGTGAATCCCCTAGTGAAAACAGTGCGATAATCGGACAAGTGAAATAAATTAACAGTTAAGAGTGTGATATAAATTAATTAGTCAGGAAATAGTATAGATAAATTGAGTACTGTAAAGATCGTGTTTAAATAAATTAGAATAAACATTACAATATGTAAACTATACAGTTAATATAATATGTGAGATGACCTGAGTAAATTTAGAAGATTAGATTAAAACCCTTGAGACAATTCAAATGAATACAGTATAAACATTAACTCAAAGAATGGAGATAAATTCCAGTAATAAAAACTGTCCCTGTACATTGGGCTGGTTCGCTCAGGCTGGTTATAGTGGACAGACCAATAATATAAAGTAATCCACAGTAACAACTTCTGATATTTTAGGAATAGTCTCCACCGTTTTCGGTTTACTAGTAATATTCCTGCTTGTCATCTGGAAACTAGGATGAGCGTTAGAGAAGAACAACGTGAAAGCATTTCTGTGATACCAAAATATGTAGCATTCACAGAGGCAAATCACGAAAAATAGTATGTGGCATTCGCTACGTAAATTCTTCAGGAAATTTTCTGAAAATTGGATATCAATCAAATCAAGTCATACAAAAAGAATATCTATCGCCTGGTGCCGTTAACGCTAACGAGGATTTGTGAAACTAAAATAGTTACTCATAAACTCGCCTATATTTCCATATCCACATTTTACAGAAAACGAACAGTTTATTGTGAGAATTTAGACTATGTTTGTATAAAGGACACTTTATCATTTTGACTGATCATTGTGTATAACGGGGAAACGCGCATTAATAAAGAAAATACTCTGCTCTTCTCGAGAAATAACTGATTTTAATGAACAATATCTATTGGGAAAGGTGTACAAAGTATTACCTCAACTGTAATGAAACAATCAATAATCAACGACTTCCACATTCATCCGACAGGAAGACATGCAAGTATTAACAGATTGTAATAATAAATAGTATAAGACGGTTTTACTAATGGACATAATTATAGAGGCAAGTTGGAACATTTTGTTATTCTCGTAAAATGTGCCCTATGTTATAGCTGTACGCCTTTTAAAGTTACACATATCAACAACATAAACCCTAAAGATTTTTACTACTGCTAATGGTGTACTCCAAAAAATGATATTAAATTTTGTAGGTACTTTACAAACATACACTAATGCATAGAAGCATGTGTTAACGCATCATTATGGTCTATCGGAGTTCGTAGAGTGCTTAGCTCTACTAAATAGAGGACAAGTACCGTAAGATACAGTAACTGTAAAGGAACTGAATTTATGTCTGCTACATTTAAAGATGGCTACGTACTACTAAAAAGCGAGACAACATATTCCTCCACATTTTTAGGAATTCAAATCCGAAACCTGTATAAAAGTTGGAGTAATTTGTTATTATATTAACTACTTGCTTGTGACAACACAGTCAATACAGAAACAAAGTATATACTCCACATGAATTAGTTCTTACTGAAACAGGTAGACGAGTTATCATCGAATTTACCCAATAAACTTTAAACAAACGAAAGAAAATTTATTCTAAGTAAAATGTAATAGGAAGAAATTGTAGGATAAGTGAAACAAATACAAACTTAGTAACTGTAGGTTAGGAGACGATTTGTATTGAAAAATACTGCTTTAAATAATAAAAGTGAGTTGACATTTAAGTTACATTTAATGTTAATGGAAATACACAAGTAAGATGAGAAACTTCAAAGTTGCACTCTTTTTATTCGATTTAGTTTGTTACTTCTGGTTACTTTAACATTTTTTAATCAATTTAAATATTCTTAATTAATTCAATTGCTTTAAAAGACTCTATGATAATTTGGCATTAACAGTTTCGTTCTCTATTTTACTTAGAAAATAATTATCTTCAATTTGGCATAACAATAGACCTGAAATTTGTTAAGTGTCTCTTTCGTAAAAACATATATGGAATGATGCATAGAATAGAAGGACGAATTCAAACTCGAATGGAAAGATTCGATTATATTACGAATTATGGTTCCATCTGTATTTAAATAAGTTATTCCAAATGTGTGTTTTAGTCATTTCCCAACTTCAAAGTTATATTTTAAAGCAAATCCAAGAGAACTATTTACTTTATATCAAGCTTGGTGTAGATGAAAACGACAGTCATTAATTTTCACATTGGGCTTTATGTGCCGCAGTGAGTGCCTAATAAATTGCCTTTGCAAAATCTACGTATACTTTATACGGACCAAAAGAAATATTTGTTTGGAAGATTTTACACTTCAGTAAAAAACAAAGATTGAAATAAATATCACTACTTCTATTAGGCAAAAAAGAGTAGAGCAAAAGAATATGATGTACGTTATTAAATTCCTGAAATATAAATAACTGATAGAAAACTTCGTTCAGTACGAGAATGTGTAACCATATAAAAAATATTCATTTTTGACAAAAAGCGAACAATGATCTCACAACTAAACATTATAATATTGCTTTCAATATTATTAATAAACGAAAATTTTTTTGCCATTACTTGTTCGAAATGTGTTCAAAAATTTTTCTGCTGTATTGTGTACTTCGTTTATCTTTTTAGGCAATAGTCCTAGCAGCAGTTTGCTACGACAGTTGTAGATATTGTTTCTGATGTAACCAACATCATTCCTTGTAACATTCGTTGGTAGATAAGAAGCAAATCATTTTCTGAAAATTTTAGAATGGGGAACAGAATTAGGAATCGAATAGAATAGGAATGGAATTTTAGAACAAATTTTTCCCTGATTTTCGTTTGCATGAATTGGAAATAATTTATATTTGGTTATTCACTAATTCACTTCTCACTGATATATGGTCAGAACCATTTGTCACTATTTGCGCTTTACGCTTTAGATACACCTCCATGACTCTTCTGCAACTTTTAGATTCGCGATTCAGATTACAACATATTAAAGTCGTTGAACGGAAGTGCGAAATGATCTCTCTAGAGTAGACTGTATAGGATCTCTCGTAGCTCGTTGGTGGCTGCGGAAATGAATCTTGTCTCCAGGTTGTAAGGCTGAAGACGGTATCGTGGATTAGAGATCAGGGCGTAACGTGATCTCTGGGTTGAATCTGAGGGCGTAACGTGCAGATCCGGGGTTGAAGTTCTCGAAGTATGAAGATTTTCGTAACTTGAAGATCTGGTAGAACTCTCAGGGCGTAACGTAAGAGCTTGTATGTTGGGGTGAAGTTAGGTCTCCTAAAATGCAGTCTCACAGATCGGTTTAAGACTAGGGGTGACTTGAATCAAGACCACAACACACTGTCGTTTTGAGCATACAAAGTATATTGATTTATTGCCAAAAATTCACAAGCTTTTATACATCTTCAAATTACATTGGTTAAATGGTACGTTAGTTTTTTGTTATCTTTTTTGGCGCCCTAGATTTAATTGCCTGACCTAGCTTTGTGCGCTTTAACCTCACCGAGCGCGTCTATTATCATGTTACGAAAACATGATATGCTTGGTATGATATGGTATGATGGTATGATATGGTATGAGATGAGATGAGATGAGATGGTATGATATGGTGTTATGCTTACGCGACTGATTATTACCTGTCGCGTAAGTCAGTATTTTGACCTTATCACTTTGATCAGCGCTTTTCGTCCACCTAAGCTACTCAGTTAATTTAATTCCCTCATTAATAGTGATTAATTACTTAATAATTGATTGCTTTATCAGCACGCAGACTAAATTATTTCCCTGACTAAGTTGTTCTAATTAATATTTGATTACTTCATTTTCAAGTAGAATTTCAACCTAAGATATTTTAATAACTAGTTACTCTAGTTCCCTATTTAATGGTTATCCCTAATTAATTAATGTGTTGCCTAAATTCCTTATTAAATCCCTACAACCCTACTTAACTCTCTTTCATGTTCATCATAGAGTCAACAGTCGTTTATTGCACCCTAGTTTCCATCACTTCCGATCTTGCCAGTATTCTGCATTCAGATTCCTATCTCACATTGTGGATTCTACCCCATCTCGCCAACTTGTCCTTAGCGTTCTCCTTCTGCGTACTGGCGGATTCAAGTTTAAAATTCTCTTGGCTATCTAGTATTAGGAATTCTACATATATGTTCATACCATCTGAATTTCTTTGCTTGGATGGTATCTACAATACTTGCTGCTATAATCATTCTGTCCCTTATGGGTTCATTTCTTACTTCGTCTGGTAAAGTTGGTTTACAACACCTTCTCCAAGATCCCTTTTGCGTTGGAAGCAATCTTTTTCTCATTTTTGAGGCTTCTTTCATTTGGTTACTCCACAGAACTGAATTTAGTTAACTAGCTACAACCATCCCTTGGTATATTCGGCTCTTTATCTCTTGGGTAATTGAGCCATCACTAGTGATTTTGAGCCAAGATTTTTATATGTGTTCACGCCCCTTACTACCTGTTTTGACAAGAGAAGATTTCTTTGTACATTTATAGCTACATTATATTCGGTTTTATCTGTGTTTATGGTTAAGCTCCATTTGTTGTACTCATCGTCTTGCTTTCTTAACATGTAATACACATCGTCTTCATCCTCTGCGAGAATAACTTGGTCGTCAGCGAAATGTAGTGTCAAGAGTTCTTTTCTCTCTACTGCTATTCCCACATTACGGCACATACGTCTCCAGAGTCTACGTGTGGAGTTTATATATATTTAAAGAGAGTTGGAGCTATCGCGCATCCTTGACGAAGTCCTTTTGTAATTGAGGAAAATTCTGATACTCAGCTACCAATTTTGATATTGCTTGACACGTTCATATAAAGTCTTTTAACTGCCTTAATATAAATCCCACTGATACCATTTTCTCTTAGTGCGGGCCATAGTTTGCTAAGTTTGCATTGTCGTAGGCTTTTCTTAAATTTATAAGGTGAGTTTCGATGTTTCTAGTCATGCGTTTTTCAAGAATTTGCCTTAACATAAATGTATTATCCGTAGATGAACGGCCATCACAGAAACAACTTTCTTCCTCGACATCTTCTGCTTCATTTTCGATTCTGCTTTTTATTATATTTCCATACAGTTCTGAAAGAGAATTAGTCACACTTAGTCCTATGTAGTTTGACGATATCATCCTGTCGCCCATTTTATGTACTTCGTTCCTAAAGGTTTAAAAATAAACTGAAAACGACTATCAAAGTAGATATATCTGGAAAACGGTGCGTCGAGATTACCTGGAGAATTAGCAGAAACTTTTTATTACTCAAGTTAATAATGCGTCGAAATTACCATGCCGAAATACACATATGCATTCACAAAAGGGATCGACATGATTGGTTGGAAGGTTCTTCCAATTTCTATTTGTTTTCACTTTTTGATGTTAACGTTAACATTATTCTGAGGATTCTGATTTTAGTTAATCGGTTACTTGGGGAACTTTTTGCTTGGAACTTAGTTGACTTTTAGTTTAGGAAATTTGACATATCCACCAACAAAATTTTGAGTTCTCATGCCGGTCTCAATGTTTTACTTTGCTATTGCCAAAGTTATCTTTGGTTAATAAAACCGAGCATGATATTTCTTCGTGGCATTGGAAATCAATTTAAAATCAAACCACATACCATTTAAATCTCATCCCGAAAAACTACCCCGATCCAACCCGTTTCGGGTGCTGATCAAATAAAACAACCCTTCCTCTCTGCCTCATACCTGTGTATGAGATAAATTATGCATTTTCTAGGTCTAATCCATGTTCGACGTTTGATGCTATATTACAGCGTAGATTATTTCGTGAAATATCCCCCGCCATGAAATATTCATACGCCGCGGCGATGACCAGATGGTTCAGCCCTTGAGGTAATTTATGATGGGGTATAAATGCAGGCGCGGTCCGCACTTTTACGCGCCCTTCTTGAAAATGCTGCAGAGCAAGCTGGCACTCGTAACCGAACGCCGATAAAAAACCGATATGAGACCAGAGAACGCGACACCGGCGGGGGAAGATTATCTTTTTCTTTTTATCCGTACGGTTAATAAAAAAATATGAACGGTTTTATGTCGGGGCGATTTTTGGGAGGGACGATAGGTTTTCACGTTTGGACAGTTCGATCTCTGCGATTGATTCAAGTGGAATCAAATTTATCACTAGTCGATCTCAACCGATGTCGGCTAGTTTTGGTCTAAACTTTCTGAAAGTCCTATGAGATTGTTCCTTCAATAACTTGTCACGACTCCTCACGAAGCATTCAACCAGTAGAAATTGATAGATACCCTACTAGTTCGTTACAAGCGTGTAAATATAGAGTACTACGTAACACATGTACGTCCAATGGACGGTACGAGTTCACAAATCTGGACGTCCATTGAACGTCCAGAATAGGGCTATTCTACGTCCAGTATAGGTTCGACCGGACGTCCATTGAACGTCCAGAATAGGGCCATTTTACGTCTAGAACAGGTTCGACCGGACGTCCATTAAATGTCCAGAATAGGACCATTTTACGTCTAGAATAGGTTCGACCGGACGTTTATTGGACGTTTATCGGACGTCCAGTTTACGTCCAAAATTTATTTTTTTCGTTACATCGATTGGTTATTATTTATTATTATTGGATAAAATTGTTTTTACACATCATTCTAATTACATAAAAAATTAAAGTTAACTTAAATCAGACGTATATTTAAAAGGTATATTTTACATGCGCAGCTTACAATAATAATTTTAATAAGTACAATACATTTTAAAACAAATTTTTATCAAGCATAAATAATTCATATACAAATACAAAATACACACAAAAATCATAAAAAATATATACATTCACATACAAATACAGAATACACACAAAAATCATAAATCTCCTTTTCTGTAAAACAGGGCAAATGGTCCTTTCTTTACGCAGTCTGAAACAAAAATATTGCCAAATTAATTAACTACGTCACGTATAAGTCTTGTTATAAAGCAACGAACAAACTATAATAAATACATTTGTCAATCATAGTAAATATCTAATTTAATGCAGTCAATGTAGATCTTTAGTTCAGAAAGTTGGGGGTGGGGAGAAAATTACTATAATTTTTGATCAAATTGAAAATAACATGGTAACCTTTAAAACTATGGTTTATCCGTTTATCCTTTACATATTCGAGATTGTAGAGTTTATAATGACGGTAAAACTGATTAAAATACAAGGATTCTTCATCGATTAAATATCGTTATAATAGTTTACGTTACAGTAGCGCTGCTATAGAAGAAAAAAAATATTTAAATTGGTTAAAAATAAAGAAATACCATAAAAGACAAATTATTACCTTTTCTTATTTAAACGTAATTCAAAGGTTTTGAGTAAATCTACGCCACCCTTCAGGATTCCGAAATATGTCTGGTTTTGGTCTAAATTGACTCAACTAATTTTATAGCACTTACCGTGTTGTACAAGTCACAATCGCTGAAAAAAGTTGGAGTATATCGTAGATAGAGTATATCGTAGTCCTACTTGCGATCACGGTGAAGATAAAATATAAACTTGTTGGTTTTTGTAACAAGATTTATTATGTGTGCATACACTTATATTTATTTGACAACTACTGTTTATATAAAACACAACGAACTACTATAGTAACTATTCAATGTTATCTATGTATTCCCGGCAAACGGCAGTGCTGGCAACTCTAACCGTGGAATATAACTCTACAAAACTCATAACATTTTAAATTTTTGTCATCTGGAAAAAAAAATTAAATTTTTATTTGAGGGAGGATTGGAGATTGTCTGTTTTTTATTAATAATAATTTTTTGATGTTAGTGTACAAAAACGTACTTACTAACACAAGTCTGACAAAATTTAATTTTCTATTGGGGACTTCTTTCAGTAGACTTAATTAATTATTTTAAGGTTTTTCTTCTTAGAGCACCTTTTCTCTACTCAACCCGCACATTTAGTGTAATTATATGTAATCGGAGGACGTAAACTGGGCGTTCAATGGACGTCCACTGTGGACCTAAACCAGACGTACATGTAGGGACCTAAACTGGACGTCCATCGGACGTCCGCTGTGGACCTAATTTGAACGTGGAGGTCTGGGACGTAAAATGGACCTAACTGGACGTCTAATGGACGTCCGTTAGGGACCTAATCAGGACCTGGACGTACTGGACGTGAAATGGACCTAAACTGGACGTCCATTAGACGTCCAGTGTTACGTGGGTAGTGTCCCAACAAGAGCGCCGGATTTAAATTTGCCGCCATTTTGTTAATATAAATTGTACTGTGATTTTCTTTTGATAATTGTCACGTACAGATCACGCGATTTGAGAATATGGAGAAGTATTCAAACGAACGTCTAATTATTGTAAAAACACATTACAAAAAGTGGTGAAATTGTTGGGAAAAACAGTCCGCCAATTACGTCAAGTTTTAGGTCGCAAGTTTAATTACAAAATTTGGTATCAAATTTACGCTGATGGAACAGAAGATTATTGTTCCTCGTCGTCCTTGTCGGTTACTCGAAAATATATCCATAGTAAGGGAATTTGTAGACGAGAATCCAAGAACTTCCATTTGACGTCGTGGTCAAGAATTAAACATTTCCAGAAGCACTATGTAACGAATTTCGCAAGTTTTTCCAACAAGACGGTGCGACCTACCACACTGCACGTGAAATAATGGGGTTACTGCAGACCAAGTTTCCAGGCAGTGTTATTTCTCGATTTGGCTATCAACATTGGCCTCCAAGATCTACCAACGATGGACCGTTTTCCTTGAGGCTATGTGAAGTAAAAGGTGTATACGAATAAGCCTGAACCAGTTGAACAACTTAAAGAGGAAATACGGCGCATTATTTGTGAAATACAGCCACATTAATGGAAAACTGTATTCAAAATTTCAACAAAAGAATAATCTTGTGCCAGGGGTTTCGTGTGGCCATTTGCTTGATTTTGTATTTCACGTGTAATCGGAACTATTTTTCTTTATGTTGAATTAAAAATGTTTTAAAAATTGACGCTTGAAAGATAAGTCAAGTTAGAAGTCGGTAAGAGGAAAGTAAGTCAATTAAGTAAGTCAAAGTAAGAAGAAATGTGGGATTACTTGGGCACACGTACGATTAATATTTACCATTTGTATCTGGAATCGTTTATTTACAAAATAATATATTGAAGCGATTTTTTACATTGTTGCTTGAATGCAATTGAAGGATTCTCTCTTATCATTTACATGTGCAGTGCATTCCGCGCTTTCCTTGTATTTAAATACACAATAATATTGACTTTCCACAGTAGTGGTATACTTTGTCCAGTCCGAGTTGGATCGGCAAAAAACACTTATTGGCTTTTTAAGTGGTGAAAAGCCATGCCGTCCGGTCCTCCATAGGCGTATCATTACGGATATAGTTGCGATAACTCTTAGTCACTACCCCATCCAAATGAAACAACCAAGGGTCGATTACAATGTAATTGAAAACGAGACATGTTTCGAGCCACTAGTGCCCATCATCAGTCATTTTACCTATGAGTAAAAATTCATATGTAAACCCGAAAAAAATATGAACAATAAATATACTTACAATTCAGTGTAGCCTCATGTCAAGAAAACAAATTAAAAATAATGTATAAATTTAAAAAATTAACATCACAGTGTGTACACGTTAAAAAATTGTTAAAATTAGTAAAGTAGCAAAGGTAACCCAGACTGGGCCCCACTGCTACGAACTCTCGAAAGTTCTAATTTAAAAAAGAAATATAGATCAAAAACCGTTATCACATTGCCCTCTGTCGGATGAACATAGTATGTAGTAAAGGGACCATGTGTGGGAAAATTCAACTGTCAGTACTGTGATTAGATGTCGCCAGTATATATCGTCCTCTGAAATACCATGTGTGAACAGCAACCAACACTGCACAACATAACCTCAACCGGGTAGTTACTGTAGTTACTTAAGTAATATTCAACTCGTTGACCTAACCTCAAGAGAACCAAACTACATGCGACCCTAACCCATGTGACGGAGCCTTCAAGAAACAAACCTCAAAGCCCACCCTAACCCCGAGTTCAGGACCCAACTCCACCGCTCACACCGCATCTCCGCCCGGATCCGTACAAGAGAGATTACTGAAAAACTCAACACAATTAAAAGGAAGTATGTCATTCAGTAGGAGCACATCAGGATCCTTGGAGGCTCTCACAATCTCTAAACACTCCAACAAATTCAGTCTAACGCCCTTGTTCTCAATATGCAGGATATCGAAATCCAACGTGGGAGGTGGAGGATTGGGAAAGTGATGGTTACTTAGAACATGGGATGCAAAGGAACTCGGCACAATGGCCAAAGGGTTCTCCACATTCCTCAACACCTGCCTCCAATGCTCAATGATACGCACTCTAAAACACCTCCCCGTTTGGCCTACATAAACCCCCTTGCAGGACGAATTAGGACATTTAATACAATAGACATCGGATCTATCCTCAGGAAGTACTGGATCCTTCGTATTAATCAATGACCCCAGACTAAATCTGCAGGATCTGAAGGAGATGTTGACGTCCTTGATGAACCTCAAGCATGTCCTTTTAATCATAGGGGAGATAATATTATAATATGGAATAGAGAAAAACTTAGGGGTCCTATCCTTCGGAGACAGGTTATCCAACAGACCGTTTAAGTGTTTATCCCTATATTTGAGGTACAATCTGTTAATCAAGTAAGTCGGGTACCAATTATTACGAGCAATTTTAAATATGTTGTTCAATTCTAGATTAAAGTTTTCCGGTGATAGTGGGATCCTAAACAATCTATTGAATAGTGAGTGGAAGGCCGATATTTTATGTGACATAGGATGATCAGATGGGAAAGGAATCACTGTATCCGTGTGGGTGGGTTTCCTATATATTGTAAAGGAGAAGTTATGTTCAATTGTTCTCTCAATTTTCAGGTCAAGGAATGGTATCCTACCTTCTATTTCTACCTCCATTGTGAACTGTACATGCGACCCTAACTGTGGGTTAGGGTCGCATGTAGTTTGGTTCTCTTGAGGTTAGGTCAACGAGTTGAATATTACTTAAGTAACTACAGTAACTACCCGGTTGAGGTTATGTTGTGCAGTGTTGGTTGCTGTTCACACATGGTATTTCAGAGGACGATATATACTGGCGACATCTAATCACAGTACTGACAGTTGAATTTTCCCACACATGGTCCCTTTACTACATACTATGTTCATCCGACAGAGGGCAATGTGATAACGGTTTTTGATCTATATTTCTTTTTTAAATTAGAACTTTCGAGAGTTCGTAGCAGTGGGGCCCAGTCTGGGTTACCTTTGCTACTTTACTAATTTTAACAATTTTTTAACGTGTACACACTGTGATGTTAATTTTTTAAATTTATACATTATTTTTAATTTGTTTTCTTGACATGAGGCTACACTGAATTGTAAGTATATTTATTGTTCATATTTTTTTCGGGTTTACATATGAATTTTTACTCATAGGTAAAATGACTGATGATGGGCACTAGTGGCTCGAAACATGTCTCGTTTTCAATTACATTGTAATCGACCCTTGGTTGTTTCATTTGGATGGGGTAGTGACTAAGAGTTATCGCAACTATAGCTGTTCCCCCCATCTTTGAGTATGGACTTCTATACTAAGATGTATCATTACGGATAATAACTCTAACAATGAATTCACTTCCAAATCGCACAAACAAATGGCACACACATTTACACACCACTGCTTTCTCGAGTATAAATGCGGAAGACGAGATCACAAGGAAAGCACACGTGTGCCGCTGTTTATGGTCCAGTGGACCATCCAGTATCCGTAGAATCTAGCGTACTTCCTCGTACACGATTTCACTGATCGACTGTACACCTGCACCTTGGAAGAAGGAGAAGATACAAACGGAGTGCCGCCCCCGTAAAAAAAATTTGCGCTCCAATGGACCCTCTAGTTCTTTATCTGTACATATCCATACATTCACATATATGATTTCACTTGGGCAACTGAACAACTGCATTTTAAAAATACCAGGGCGTTTCTGAATAAGCAAAAAGATAAGTCCCATGGTTTTGTATAGAGACAACGGGCTCTTTTCGAATACCCTCGGTAAATTCAGATTTTATTGAGTGTTCCAATTGCTAGTGGTTAAAGTAAAACATCGAGTTGTACGCTTTCAAGTTGACATTTGTTTGTTAACATTGTACTTCGAGAAGCATTTTAAACAAAATTCAATAGACACAACGACTAATAGATGCGTGATGTGTATAACAAAGCAAAGTGTATAGCAATAAAGAAAAGGTGTTTGGATTTTTATTTCATAGCTAAATATGACAAATTAATATAGAAATTTAGTGAGGTTATGTATCATCTCAGTGACGCTTCATCGGTTTTCCTATTTTAACTTTTCCGTAGATCCAGTTAATGGTTATTTATTGTATAAGTGTTTTAGACAGTGTTTTAATCGCCAGGTCGAACGTTTAATATACTTAAGTGAATAAATAGCGACTAAAACACGAATGTAATATCACGTTTTATCCACATTCACAAGCCCAAATTATTAAAATTATTGAAACATCACATCAATTTGCTGTTCCGTGACGTCCTTTTTAAAGTTCAGTGAAACTCAGAATGCTATGCGTACTGGTTGATTAGGAGTCGATGATTTTTTTAATTTTTTAATTTAATTAATTTTTTGTAAAAGTGAAACAATAGTATATTATTAAACGGGTGTAATATACTACTTTATCTACTTTGCTTTATTAATTCATTAAATTTTGGCTGTTCAAGTTTTCGTATTACACTACGGAATTTTGCGTGGGTTGGTTACACTGACGTTACTGACATTGACGTTTCATATTTAAATTTGAAAATCTAGTAGCCCAAGGACAAATTCAATAACTACTTACTTACTTGCGCGAAATGGAAGAAAAAAATGTAGAATTGACCTGTACACCCTCAGAAATACGCAAAGCTGCTCAAGAAATTTATGAAAATAATAATAATTTAACCTTGATGTCTACGCACGTTTACGTGACAGGCTGACATACCAATCTAACAAAAGTAAAAGTTAACAAAAGTACTGTAATAATATGAATATTATTACACTGCTTTCGGTGTAATAATGAGATCATTAGTAACGCAAAATTGATAAACTAAATTTATTCCCCACGTGGATATAATATTGGTTAATATGGTTCATAAGAATGAATTAAAGTCCAATTATAAAATAATTTTTTGGATTTTCCAAACGTGACAGCTCAGCTGGAGTCCGGCAATTTAATTAAAAATAAAGTTAATGTTCCAGTTCAGATGTGGTGTATATTTTACCCCATTTTACATATATATAATATGTAAAATGGGTGGTAAGTATTTAATATTTTTAATAAAACTACAAGTATTTTTTATATAAATGTTAATAAAGTGGATTTCAATTACTTTCTGGATTCAATATCTCTCTTATGATTATGTTTACTTCTGATATACCTACTCAACTTATTGGAACATTTTATGGATGATGGTCCTGTTGACAGGTTGATGGTTGACTTGACTGTTGACCTTATTTAAAAAAGGTAGTTTTAAAAACGTATTTCACTATTAAAATATACCATGAAACGACAAAGAAGTTGAGTGCAAAACAGACACATTTGAACAAACTTGAGTTTTTTGCCTAATTCATTTAATAGTTATTTATTATACAAGCGGATAAAATGAACGTTTAACGAGCGATATGTTTAAACGCGCGCGGCGCGTTAATATCGCGAGTTAAACGTTCATTGTATCCGCGAGTGTATTACAACGTTTTATTCAATTTTGCCATTAGGCCAACCAATAGAGCTAAAAAAGAATACATTTTCGCACTAAAATTTAACCGGTCACAACCTATACTATCGTGTAGAGGATAGTTCATAGATGAAAACCCACCTTTTTGCCCCAGCGAAATCGTTGTCGGGATTTTTATAAACAAATTATAGTGCAAAAAAATGCATTTTTTTTAGTTTTTTTAGAATATTGCTAAAAGTAATGAAGGGATCGTTATGCGACCTATATAACTTTTGTAGGGAATCACAACACCTAGAAAATGGTTTGCTGCACAACACGATCGGACTATTCTTCTCTGAGAAAATCCGGAAAAACTTGCAAAAATTTATCTTTTTTGAAAAACTCATAGTTTCGACAAATTGGAGGCTGGAAAAACTATCTTCGGGATAGTGATAGGTAATAATATGCAGTTTATGTGTGCGGAAGATGGTTCCCGGCGGATGCACAGTTTTTGCACAATCTCGTTATAAACAATTTTCATACCTTTTCTTGTAAATTGTGCGATTTTATGGGAAATTGATTTTTCCTAATTCTGCAAGCGGCATTTTAAATCAGAAACCAGTATCTTCAAAACGTATATCTCGGATTTTCACGTAAGAAGTGGGAAATCTCCGAAAAAAGGCCCTAAATGTTGCTCCGAACGCGCGAAATCGCTTCGAGACAGACTCGGGCAGCTGTGGCGGGGGAACCAGCGAGCGGAGGAGAGTGTACGCTGCGTAGCAGATTAGCGGCAGAACATACTCTCCTCCGCTCGCTGGTTCCCCCGCCACAGCTGCCCGAGTCTGTCTGGAAGCGATTTCGCGCGTTCGGAGCAACATTTAGGGCCTTTTTTCGGAGATTTCCCACTTCTTACGTGAAAATCCGAGATATGCGTTTTGAAGATACTGGTTTCTGATTTAAAATGCCGCTTGCAGAATTAAGAAAAATCGATTTCCCATAAAATCGCACAATTTACAAGAAAAGGTATGAAAATTGTTTATAACGAGATTGTGCAAAAACTGTGCATCCGCCGGGAACCATCTTCCGCACACATAAACTGCATATTATTACCTATCACTATCCCGAAGATAGTTTTTCCAGCCTCCAATTTGTCGAAACTATGAATTTTTCAAAAAAGATAAATTTTTGCGAGTTTTTCCGGATTTTCTCAGAGAAGAATAGTCCGATCGTGTTGTGCAGCAAACCATTTTCTAGGTGTTGTGATTCCCTACAAAAGTTCTATAGGTCGTATAACGATCCCTTCATTACTTTTAGTAATATTCTAAAAAAACAAAAAAAAATGCATTTTTTTGCACTATAATTTGTTTATAAAAATCCCGACAACGATTTCGCTGGGGCAAAAAGGTGGGTTTTCATCTATGAACTATCCTCTACACGATAGTATAGGTTGTGACCGGTTAAATTTTAGTGCGCAGAAAAATCTCTATTGGTTGGCCTAATATATAAACTGACGTAGCGGAGTAGAGCCGGATTCTCACGGTGCGAAATGATAAAGCGAATTCACTAAACTATTGGTGTCTATGTCTTGATTGGTACATAAATCACTTTATACACCAATCAGGACATAGACACCAAAAGTATTTGCGAATTCGCTTTCGCATTTCGCACCGTGAGAATCCGGCTTAAATCCAATTTTGAAGAGAAAAGTTGACAAGATGACAACTTCAGTGCCGCAACCTTGACAACGACGAAAACACTTTTAAACAAATAAAACGTCACTTTATACGGCAAAATTGAATAAATAACTATTAATCCGCTGTCTAAATAAACCGGTGTTGGTAAATTGGTTCCCGGCAGGTAAGAAATTAAAAGATAGTACTTAGTGCCTCTTATCTTATCTTATCTTAAATTGGTTCCTGGGATTTTTCGTTTACCTGATATTATCGGAGGAGGCGAGTTCGAACCCACACAGGTTTTTCCTTGCCCCTTAAATTGCATATCTAGTTTTTCCTTGCCCCTTCAATTGCCTATCAGGTTTTCCCTTGCCCCTTCCAATTGCCTATTTTTTACCACAGTAAAAAAATATTTCATTCTGCTTACAATGCAGAGACGCAAAATAAGCTACTTCAGTTTTTTGTAAAGCTCAGGTAATTATACACGTTGGGAACCAATTTACACTTACAGGTCAGGTAAACCAAAAATTGCGGGAACCAATTGGTATATTATTTTTGACCCTGATTAACTTGGGAACCAATTTACGTGTTCCCCACACAAACATGATAAACAATGACTTTATAAGTTCGATTTGATGTCAATAAACGTCAATTTATATGGCAAAATTGAGTAAAATAAATTTCCAGTTTCTCGATTTTTCTTCGTTTTTTGACTCTTTTTATTGCTACGCCTATGGACAGCTGTTTAGTTGCCTATCACGAATCGTGAACGGCGGCCATATTTTCTTCTCCATTTGCACCATCACCAATGTTAACATGTAAACAATTAATAATTTCTTATGAGAACGCCGTGTATAATTGTATTAAATTTCTATGCCTCACAGTATTGCTATGTCAAGAAAGAATTAAAGAACCATCAAGAAAGCATGCACTGAAAATTCTGGTTCATCATGAAAACACAGCTAAATAATACAGATTGTGTTAAACTGTCTCCTCTACAATCGAATTGTCAATAGTCATCAAAATACAAAATGTATTTAAATTCTTCTTAAATACTATTAATCTCTTTCCAAGCGTTAAGTAAGATCAAAAGAATGTCTTTCAGAACCTCTTAAACGGTTCTTACCCATAAGAACTCATTGGAAACCCAATAGATTTACTATGAAATCAAAAATCAAATGTCACCAATTTATTACACTACATTACAAGTACTTCTTCACTTAGGACGATCTGAATCCATTAAGACCTTTCCACGTTTGTCTCATTGCGATATCAGTCGATGGAAGTCCTCTGTGAATTTATTTTTTAATATTCCCCATGCGTATAGATATATCACCAATACAACTCGTTGAAAATCTCATATGTATACTATTTTCCATTTTACATTCTTCGATAAGCTTGCATATTGATCTCGCTGCAGCTTGAATCCATAATAAGTCCTGTAGGATATCACAGGTGTGCTCTAAATTCTTATAAAGCATAAAAGGTTGTTAAAAACGTTTCATGTTTACTTAAAATATATCAAATCTCTTGGGAACCTTCTAGATTTGTCATCTAATAATTTCAATCGACGAAAGTCTTGTGAGATTCTTGGCAATTCGTTCAAAAATTACTGATGTCTCTTTTCGCCAGTTAAAATAGAAATCTTATACGATCACTAATAATGGTTTGAGTTATTTCGAGAACCTTCCAGATTAATCTCCCGACCCATATCGATAAAAATTCTTATAGGAGTTCCTGAAATAAGTTAACACCCCTTCTAATTTCCCCAGGTGTCTTTCAATAAACACAGCTAATTAAAAGATATCTAGGCTTACTTAAAGTGTTGTAAATCCCTTAGGAACCCCTCTGGTTTCTCCTGTGATTTCAATCGACGAAATTTCCACAGATATTTAAAGCTCGTTTCGAATGAGTTTAGGAATCACTCATTTATACAGTTGAAGTCATTAATATCCTCATCGTCAGCTTTTTGAGTTTCTGGTAACCTTTTAAGTTTATCTTATTGCTCCTTCTATATCATTAACACATTTTTTAGGTTTGCCCAAAGTCTTCTGAAAACGTTCTAAGTTTAGCATATTATGACCTAAATTAATGAAAATCGTCTTAAATGCCTTTTATTGAACATATTGAATACGTTTTTGAAACCTACATGCCCAATCTAACGCAATAAAATATGAGAAATATCCTTGTAATATTTTCGACACTTTTCATCTATCTTTTTGAACATTAGAGTTCATTAGAAATATACCTGGTTTACATAAATAACTTTATCTCCCTTAATAACAAGTCAGGCTTTTTTCATTGTAATTTACCTCAATTTAAATCCCATATGATTTCTCAGAAAACTTGCCGTATACTAAATCTTCATTAGAGTATGTTGAGAATTTTGCAGACGATTCTTTCAAATATTTGAATTTTCACTAACTTTTCAATTTGGCTTAGTCTAATTTGGCAAATTGGATATGATACATGCAGTCAACTTTCAGATGTCTTCGGACCCATTAACTTTCTGGAACTAATCAGTTATGTTGTAGCATAACTGATTAACTGATGAGGTGATAAACTACACCTCATCAAATTTTAGAATCTCTAGTTATTGTTACACTGAATTACTAAAACATGTTTGCAGCACTTTAAGACATAAAATACAATGCAATTATGCTTAAAAGCAAATCCTATCTAGTAACAATCAAAACTGAAGTAGAAGTTATATCTATAAATATATACGTAAGACAAGCAGAAATTTCCAAATGCAATACTAATACAATATTAATGTTATTTTTGTGCGTGCCTGAGTTTTTCGCTTTCGGCATTTTCTCTCTCTCTAATTGGACATTAGTTATTTTTGAACATGTAGAAGTAGATGGACTTGTATCGTATTGTGCATTACTTCATTCATATTGTAACGTTTATTCTAATTTATTTATAGAGTTGTTAACAGTTAATTTATTTAGTATATTCCTTAACTAATTAATTTATGTTGTACACTTAACGCGCTAATTTATTTGTACAATTATCGCTAGTCAGCTTATCGCACTTTTCACTCACGACGAATCCTTGTCTACTCTGCCTACAACGGAAATCGGCTTGTAATTTATATTCCTAATAATGTTTTTCCAGAAGCTTCAGGAATGTGGTTTATTTCTTTCTCAAATTTGATGTTCTCGATTATTCTAATCGTCGTTGAGAAGAGTTTTTTATAGTCGCACATTACGAAAGAGGTTCCCTTTGAAATGCGCCGCCTGCGTCAGATAAGAAAAAGCACGCTTCCCACTGATGTTTACAGATTTATTTCGTACAAAGTGTAACTTGTGTAGTACAAACATATTATGGCAAAGAGTTCAAATCTGTCAAGAATGAAGTCTCGGCACGATTTCTCGTTGAAAACCAACCCAAAATTCCAAAATTAGAAAACGTTATTTTTAGATTTACCGCCATTGTGACAAATGGTAGGCGCCATCTCGTAGTAATGACAGAAGTTTAAATCTGTCAAGCTATTTAAGAGCACAGTAAAATTTTTCAAAAAAATTAATAAACGTCAGCTACACCAAGGTTAATGGACCTATCGTCATTAAATTGCATGTTATGTGCAAATATTCCAAATATTGCATGATAGAGTCAAAATAAAAGAATAAGCAGAAAAGGTACATAACACCTAAGAGAAAGTACATAGGAATGGAAATAGGTATCACAAGTGTCATAAGGCCACTTACATAACGTTACTTACTTACCCAAAAAGAACGTCAACAGTTGACAGCAAAGCACTTTTGCGTTTGTAAGGCAGATCCTCCCTTCGAGGACGACAATCCATACGTGACGCGGTGGCCAGCTATAGCCAACTGTCACGAATCTTTAGTCGAAGGAAATTTAGTAGTGAAACACTGTGTCGGTGGTTACTAGAATAGACTGGTAAGTCGATAATTTTCCTTTGTACATTATTTCCGTCACGAAATTCACTACTAAATTTCCTTCGACTAAAGATTCGTGACAGTTGGCTATAGCTGGCCACCGCGTCACGTATGGATTGTCGTCCTCGAAGGGAGGATCTTTCCTTACAAAGGCAAAATTGCTTTGCTGTCAACTGTTGACGTTCTTTTTGAGTTTTATAATTTTTTTCCAAGTGTCAAACATCGTTTTCATTCAGAGCTTGGTTATACCACCCTGACGAAGCTAATAAGCAGAAACACGTGTCGGTGGTTACTAGAATAAACGGGTAAGTCGATAATTTTCCTTTATATATATATATATATATATATATATATATATATATATATATATGTATATATGTATATATAAACTAAATAGTAACGGGGATGCAGCCTTATCTTGAGACTTTTTTAAAAGAACACTCTTATTTCTTTAATACAGGAGCTTTCGACAATGTTTATTGTCTTTATCAACTGCAACTGTGAACATGGTATGTTTGTTAAAAATTATACAAAGATAAAAATTATATACTTACAGAAAACGAGATTGCTGTTAAAACTATATAACACATCAGATCCAGAAAAAAATTCAATATTGGAGTGGAAGAGGCAGGTTATGTGTGCAGAGACGTTACAAAGATATTTCAAAAAATTCAAAAAAACCTGCCTCTTCCACTCCAATATTGAATTTTTTTCTGGATCTGATGTGTTATATAGTTTTAACAGCAATCTCGTTTTCTGTAAGTATATAATTTTTATCTTTGTATAATTTTTAACAAACATACCATGTTCACAGTTGCAGTTGATAAAGACAATAAACATTGTCGAAAGCTCCTGTATTAAAGAAATAAGAGTGTTCTTTTAAAAAAGTCCCAAGATAAGGCTGCATCCCCGTTACTATTTAGTTTATTAACTAATTCAGCCGTGACTACAAAGTTCTATGTATATATATATATATATACATATGTGCAAATTATATATATATATATATATATATATATATATATATATAAACTTTTGGGAAATGATTAAGTATGATCTCTAGATACCAAAAAACTGAAAACCGCATTTTAATTCCTATTTTTTCGACTTCGTTAACGAATGCAATACTAGATATAAATCTACCAATAAGAAAAACTTTTATTTCGCGTCTAAGAGAAAAAGGTTACTAAGGTGTTTTGTTGTTCTTATAGAGGCGAAGAACTTTTGTATAAAACAATCTGTCGAGAAACGTAGAAAAATAAAGTTATTTTTGTCAAAAAATTACATAATAAAAAAACTTTAATTTCGCGTCTGAGAGAAAAATGTTACTTAGGTTTTTTATTGCCCTTATAGAGACGAACATCTTTTGTATAAAACATATCTTTGAGAAATGTACAGAGAAAAATTTATTTGCAAATATTTTAAAATTTTGACGTTTGTATTTTTCACACCTTGTATGCATTTTTTTTGACACATCGTGTGTTATATTACTGTATATCTTACCTATAAATCTACCTTTCAGCCTGGCATGCCATGTGGTTTTTTTAATAAAAGCTTCATATGCGGTCTTGGGGTCTACATTCCCAAGAAGTTTCAAGAGTTCCAGATTTTTTGATTTTAAAATTATATGGCAGACACCGACAGGTTCGCTAGTTTCTAAAAAATAGGACAACGTTATCCGCTCAAATCCATCCAAATCTACAATATATATGAGACAGAAATTAAAACTGTCCAAAATCAGTTTCAAAATTTCAGTTGTTTCAGGTACATCACAGTGGAAATTGTTTTATACTCGTTCGTCAAAATGCAATGCAATGTTAAATTTTAGAAGTAAACGAAATGGTGTTTTAGATCCACTGCACTTAACAAAGTGATTGAGGGTGATTAAGTAGATTTAAATTATTTGCACAATATGCAAAAATATGCACCTGTGAACTCTTGTGATACTGAAAGCTTATTTTCTAAATATAAAAACCTGCTTAGTAACAAAAAACCACGTTTAATAAAGAAAATCTTAAATACTCTTCATTCTACTTTATGTGAGTTGCAATTTTATTGAGTCCACTACTTCTGGATCACCGATTGTACATATCTAGCTAACTAACTAACTGTTTGTTTTGTAACTACTCTAACTGATTCATTTGATTTAGATGTCGCTGCTGCATCTTACAGTGTTACAAGCTCAATATGAAGATATCAGACTCTTTCCTCCTATTTGAATCCTTAAAATTGGATCTTTAATATTACTCTCATTAAAGTGGTTAGTGTACAGATTGCTCGATATAAATCTGGGACACTTAATCACTTTTATTGTACTCAGACTTCCCCGTTCATTTTTAATATTGTTATTCTTATATTGCCAATAACTACTTGGTGCGTTTGTCCTTGTGTTTGTAACAAGTCAATCTGGAGTTTCAATTTTACGCAAATATCTGACGATTTCAGCTTATTTCGATCTGTGGTGCATAATGCATTCCTATTTTATTCCTTCATACAGCACTATATTTCAATCATCTCCATTAAACATTAAACAGTAGAGAAACGTGGAAACATTTATATTAACATCGCTTCGACGTGAAACTCGATTTCCTCGCTGTACTGACGACTTTCGTACAATAACATCCTTCATCTTTCGAAGACGCAAAAATTCGCCAAGTTTGCGCTTCCGTTTAAAATCCGCAATATAGAATTCACAAAGATAACAAGATTCGTCTTGTAATAATATCAAACTATGTATATTCAAATATTCATTTATGGAGCGTCGCAACCTGCGAATGAGCGCGGAGATTAAATCTCCTTCGACGCGTATATAAGTTTACCCAGAAAGTGTAAAGTGCTACAATGTATCAAAGTTGAGTTGTGAAGAGAGAAATTACAATTTAAAGCGAGACGAGCCTCGTAAGTGGGAACGAGAAATTACTACGTTTGTTTGTTTCGAAATAAGACAATTGAGAAAATTGAGGGTACAGGCTGCAGCGGAAAATGTAAAGTTGCGCCTTTACAGCCCTCGGCAGTTATATTTTTGCCAAGTGCTTATCGACGCTGTAAAGTCATTGTTTGGGTTTTATGTCGTCGATCGACAACGGCAGTAAAAATCAAACGGACGGAAGTTTGCACGTTTGCGCGACCGTAAAAATTACGATCCTTTGGATTTCAGACAATTCAGGAGATATAATTCAGTGAATATTTTTCACAAAATGATAACAATACAAGGCATATATTTTGCAGTCAAAGGATTGTCGGTATATAGGCAGAATTGAGGACTATAGAGACAATTTATTAACGATGGTCTCGAGACGAGAATAACAAACATGGTCTTGTCTCGGTTTCGAAAACTTCCTAAAAGTTATGGTTCGCCTCGTCTCTATAGACGTTCTGACTGTTCTCGTCTCGTTCCTGTCTCGAAAAATGTTGAAACTAATTAATGAGTGTTTTCCTAACAATATTAAATAATTTTCTTGAAATACCTAAACAACTAAAGTAAAGTTAAGGTAGAGAAATTAGTGTTATCCAGTTTTTATTTTGTAAGTATAGAACTGGTAACCTAGGTATAGTTAGGAACCTGAAGGATTTAAACAGTTCTTATTTTGATGCAGGTTATTCAATTTTTTGCAACTATTAAAGTAACGGAATTATATTATTGGGAACATGTTCTAAATGGAAAATAAATTTTGAATAGATGGAAGTTCTCGAATGAAATCATAGGTATATGTACAAATGTAAGAGATATTTGAAAAAGGTGTTTGTAGCTCAGCCGGGATATGAACCCGGGTCTCCCAATTTCGCGTCAGGTGTTCTGGCCAACTAAACTACCGAGCCACGTACCAATTTCATTTTTGATGTTCCTGTTAAACGCTATTGAGAGGATAATGCGGAGGACGAATGGGTTGTAGGCAACACACCACACCTCCTCTCACGTTAATATTGTGATCTCTCACGTGTTCTCATCAAAGAATAGAGAAATAACAAGAAGGGAAAGTACCGACCCTCTCTATTGTTTTGAGCAAACCGTTTTCAATGACCTTGAAGACTTATATTGGGCGAAAATCAGGGCCGGACCACGCCGGACTGTCAACTATTGCGGCGACAGCAAGGGTCGGCGCACAGGTCCGTAATAAGTGTCGAACGGGTATTGATTCAAACGTGTTTAAATATATGTGTAACAAACGTGATCACACGAAACAGGTGTGTGCCGTGATGTCCCGATGTTTTTTTTTTAAATTCCATTATGAAAATTAGAATAAAAACCACGAAGACTCTAATGCTTATACAAAATGCGCTACCTACGCCTCTGGTTACCATAATGATACTGAGGTAAATATGTATTGAACACCTACGCCACTGGTGCATTTCCCCTAACGTTAACCTGCGCGGACAGATCTGCGCGACCATCGGACCTCTCTCTCTGTTTCCCTTCTTGTTATTTCTCTATTCTTTGGTTCTCATTATGCAAATGTATGAACAGATGGAAGTTTTCGAATGAAATCATAGGTATATGTACAAACACCTTTTTCAAATATCTCTTACATTTGTACATGAAAATAAATTTTGTTAAGAAGTATGTTTGTTGGAATACTTTCAGTTATTTTCATTAATTTTGTAAGATTTTATGTTATATATATATATATATATATATATATATATATATATAATGTATACCACCGTGTGTTTTATATAAGATCCGAAATTATTAAAGATTATTAAATTATTAAATTTATTATTATATAATTATATATTAAATATTAAATTATTAAAAATTATTAAATTATTAAAAATTATTAAAAATTATTAAAAAAATTATTTAATAGAATAGTCGTATTATTTTTAATTAAACCAAACCTACTTTTTCGAAATAAAACTATAAAATATTAAAAAGACTTATTCTAAATCACAAAAACCTACTTTTATTAAAATTTCAATACAAACGGCTAAACAGGTTTTGATGAAATTTTGTAATAAGCTTCTATCCGGAGTCGTAATTATGCCGTTATAAAAGGATTTGTAAGTATTTCAAAAGGAAGACATCTTTAATGCACATCGACCGGTCATTCAATAATCATATTATCACGTTATATTTTGTCTGTCAATGACTTCATAATGGTATGTTCACATGCCAATACCCGCCGGGTTATCGGATCATAACAAAGTTAGTATAAAATCGGGAAACTATGTCACTATTGAATAAATATATTACTGTTAAATGTATCCATTAATGCAACCAAAATTTCCATACCACTTTGCATGTGTCGGTCTTATAATAAACCCTTCTAAAATTCTAAGAAAACGAATGGATTACCGTAAAATTTGCAGCTATACCGATAGGCAATGCAACTTTTACCATTTACCTTCCATTAATGGTCCGATGAATGAGCTTGCCTGACACCGCATTTCATATCCTCTTACTTGTACTTTCCATATTTGTGGCATTGGAAGTTTCACAAACAGGATAACGCAGATATACAATTCTAGGCGATATCGAGACTTGACTATTAACTAGAGTAGGACTATGCTACCCACGCTAAATATATTTTTCACGCTGCCGCTATCGTAACTCGCTCTTACATGCATAGATACGTAGCATGAAAATGTCACATAATATTCGTGTATTATTTTTCCTTGATGACGGACTGTAAATACTATCATATACATTCCTAGAAAAATCAAAAGAGTAATGCCGGGTTTATACAACATTTTATATATTCGTATTCATAATCATAGTCATAGTTACAGTCCTAATCACAGTTATAGGAATAAAATCAATACTCAGGTTTGCTTGTCATTTGTCAATAACGTCATACGTAACTGTCGTTTTATATCTTTCAAAACTGTCACATTATTATTTTTGTTTTTGTTTTGGTGGTATGTTAATTTTGTCAGTTTTGTGAGTTTTGAGTTGAATTTTTTTCATTAATTACCTTTGGTGTTGGAAAATGAAGATCATTAGTAAGAAGTACCTCAAAATAATAGGCTTGGCCTTTTTATTTTTACGTTTTGCTGCAGTAACAGGGATAAGTTGCCAGATTTCTTTGTTTCTAAAGAAGGATGGATTTCTGGCAAGAAAATATTGTTAATACAGGAGGTTTACCACCTGTTTAAGTGAATTTACAAAGGCTGCACATAAATAATTTGTTAAAACATAAAATAAAAATTAATAAAAAATCCTAGTGGCTGGTTTCAAACACATTTTTAGTTATTAAATATCCACTTATTTTTTATAAAGTCACAGCATTAGTGCTTTAAATTATGGGTAGCCATAATAGCATAATTATATAATCATAATAAAATTAGTTCATAACCTGGAACCTTCCTGGAACACTGTAAGTCATAAATAAACTATAAGCTAGGACCTGCGTGACACAGAAAGACGATGACGCCTGTGCAGTTCAGTTTTCGTCATAATAACAGTCTTAAAAGATGAAAATTACCAACTCTCCAAGTCAATAGTTATGCTTATATTTACGACTGCGATTGTGACATGTTGTATAAACGGGTACATAAGATACACAACGTTTAACTTTTGTGATTGTGACTATGATTATGATTACGACTATACAAATGTTGTATAAACCCGGCATAAATCAAGTTGATTTATTATTTTGCCTATGTCAGTCTGACGTATGTCTGTCAATTTATGTCAGAGTGACGTACGTCCAAACTAAAGCAAACATTTCATTTTTTTGAGGAATTATGAGGAAATTTTAAACGGCAGCGTGAAAATGTAATAAGTAACACGGAATGTATCGACTCTTAATATCCTCGGCAAGTGACTTCGCCTCGGCTCGTACACAATTGCCTCGAATGTAAACACGTCTTTACATTCCTTGTGACTTAAATAACTATCTTTACACATTTTTATTTTCATTTGTAAAACTTACATACAAGTGTGGTTTTATGCATAAAACTGCATAGTCAGTCGAACTTCAAACTAAATACTTATGCTGGAATCTAAAGACGGGAATGGGCTATCGTCATAATTGTGCCTAGTTGAGCTGAGATAAACTCAGTATGTTATAATATGTGATATTGTCACACGCTTGAGGGCCTAGGGCCTCTGGTTGGGGGTGTAGCTCGGTAGCGATTAAGAAGACATGGCTACGTGGACAAATATTTATTCAAGCATTAAGTATGACAGGGGAGAGGACATTTGACAAAGGGCAAAAAATAATGATTAGAGGGTGAAAAGAGAATGTAGAAGTGGAAGAAGTGGTTACTTACTGGTTTGTGACGAAGGGCATCAGGCACGAGGCTCCTCCAATCAGCGTCATGTCGAAGGACGGACTCTCAGACGGGCAGCGTGACGTGGTACTCGATGACTGAATCCCCGATCATTATGATCGATCCATATAAATACGTGCGGGATGTTTATGAACGTGATGTCGTACCTGTCCGAGAGTCACGTATTGTCCTTCGGTTTTAGGTCACCTCCGCGCTGATTTAGCTTGGATGGTGACCCGGTTGCGCTGATTGGGGCCGTGTCGCGACAATATCATGTCTACAAACACACTTTTCCCGTGTTTATAATGTCATGTTCTTGTTGGTCGGTTTTGTAATGGGCAACGAAAGTTCCAATGGGGAAAATCATAAATTGAAATTTCCTTCCTCCAAGTAGAACATTGTTTTTTTTATATTTTAAGGTATACAATTGTCAACAACAAACCGGCAAAACGCTTTATTTAACTTTCACCTCCAATTAGAATTAGGTACTTCACAAATAATTCCAGAAAATTTCATTAAAACCCGAGTCCGTTCCATGGAATAAAAGTTGAATTCCATTTATTTCATACGCTCAGGTATTTTCTTTCAAAGATATTTCGTGTTATTATATGGATTATTTATGTATATATTATTGTTAGGGGAACCGCCGGCGAATTCAGTCCCAAATGGGCCCTATTTAGAAAATTGCTATTTTTACTATAATCCAAATTCTAAACTTAGCCGATGCCCTAAATGCGCGAATTTTTCTCCCTTACGATAGAGTGACTACTGATTATCATCTATAGCTATACTATGGGTAGTCTGTTTTCGTCATAAAAAAAATATTTAGTTCCTTTCGGAAATTTAAGCTTTTGTTAGAAAGAATAATTTTACTGTATTTTTGGTAAATGGAAATCCCAGCTCTACTGATTCAATAAAGTGACCAGTTACCATATTCGTCTCATTTTCATCTAATCAACAAAACATGACGAAACTAATTTATTTAGGTAAAATTAAAACACCTCTAAACTTCTGCATCTTGAAAAATTCAACCAATATTTAGTCTTACAAAATTACGAGTTGGTGAGAAATATTCCCCAGTGTTGTCCCCTAATTATCCCTGATGGGTGTAGTTGAAGCTGTTCAAATCGCAGGACGGAACTCACGGCCCTGAGGTGTAAAACGTTAATTAAACTCCTACAGACGGGGATGGTCGGTGATAGAGTAACATCGTTAGAAGTTTCTCTCTGTTGATGTGTGTAAGGTTACATGATCTTCGGCTCCCGAAGGATTAAGTCCCTGAAGAGGTGGTAGCGACAAAGTCAGATGCAACTGCCACAATCCTTTACAGCACAGCGTTCTCGGTTAGATTAAGGTTTATCAATGTGAACTCGCGATGTCGTTTTAGCTCCTAAAAAAGTTCATGAACAAATTCTGATCAATAGCAAATATGTGGAGAAATTAAAGGGAATGAAAAATTACAAGAAAATACGTTTTATCGGTGCAATTCACGGTTGTGATTAGGAGTTCATCCAAACATTGTTAACTGAAGTTAACTAACAAATTAATAATTAACTACCAGACATTTCGAGACTAACAACATTTATGACTATTAGGTCTTGTTGGAGAATACATTCCTATTCCTATTATTAATATCGCTCCTGCAATTTCAAATCATGTCGAACAGTGCCAGGGGCATTATCGTTTCCTTTGTGGTAATCCCGATTTTATTGCTATTGTCTAGCTGTAATTTGCGTATATCACAGAAGGAAATATCAATAGGACTGTTGCAATAACGGGTTCATTTTGTAAAGTTTGCCTTTCGTTGGCATCTGGCATAAATGTATTTAAACGGAAAACTCAGATCTGAGTCATTTATATGTTATTAAGGATTTATTCAAATAAATGTACATTTCGTGACGATATTAACAACGTTCTCTTTATTAACATCAGTTCGTTATTGATACCCGACAGATTTTTCAAATTCATGCTGGCAAAGAACATGAAAGGCTGGTTGATTTTATTGACTGCAGAGACAGTGCACGGGAGTGATATCCGTAAATATGTCTTCATCTGCAATAGACAACATAAAATAAGTCGAAGCTATTGCAATGTTCAGAAGAATATAACACCGAGAAAAATTGGTTTTCTGAAAAGTCGGTTTACGGACGATAATTTTTATGTGATAACGTCATAAGAAAACATTGATGAAAAATGGAATGCGTTTATGAATTGAATAGAATTATTATCATTAGAAGGTTTTTCCGCACTGTGGTTGGCCGGTCCAACTGGTCATTTTAGACACATTGTTATGACATGTGTGAAGTTGAATATTAATCTTGAACCTTACATAAATTGCTGCGCAGGATAATTGTTTTCATTAAATACTAACTGAAAACAGTCGACATTTTAAACGATCATTTATATCGTTCATCATAATGTTTTAGTCGAAATCGTAACATAACCTATTATTACTGCACTCATGGACCGATACAGGAACAAATATATGAGATTATATAGCTAATCGAACTCTTAGAATGCAAGAATTGAATACCTTATTGCCGCAATTGTTATTGTAATAGTAATAAGCAATGTTATGCACAGTAAATATTCAGATAAATTTATAAGTAATAATGTGCTGACTGCTGTCGCCGTCGTCGCTGACGACGGAGTGGAAACAGTGCAATCCCTTCGTCCCCCTTCCATAGCGCTCGCGAAACGAGCCGATCGCCAAATCGAGCTTTTACTCGGACGCTGTCGTGTAAAAGACATAGATGCGTCGCAAGGAAACCGCCAAGGTCGATCTCCGCCTATTGTTGTCGCTCTCACTCTAGCTCGCACGCATGGGTCTGGCGTAACGTTACAATGTTTTGTGAACTGGCAGGTAGCCGGTATATCGATTTATAAGACGTAAAAAATTGGGTCAGTAAATTATTAACACAAGTTCTGTAAAGTCTATATCAGATGTGATGAGGTAAATTAAAATTCAGAATACCCGAAATAATCGAGAAAAATCTGATATTGCAGGTTATTGCAGATTAGAAGTAAGATTCCTGAAATTGACGACAGCAAAATAATATAATAGGTAAATTGAATGTTTTATAATTTTGAGAAAGTTATTATAAGCATTATTTTAAATTAGTAATTGTTATGGTCAGAGTAAAAAATATTTATATACGTGTCTTCTCGAAGATCATGAAAGTACATAAACTACGTAGCTACATATCCGGCGCAAGTCTTATCATTGTACTCAAACTATAACATCTGAGAAAACGTTTCAAATAGCACTGAAACGTATGCCGAGGGACGATAGTCAAAACTGTACTCATTAAAATTGACTAAAGAGCCATAGTGTTGTGACCAAATTTACCGCAATCGGAGTCATCGTAAGTAATATGAGTCATTGACAGGCACAATTGCAACTTTTGCAATAGATAATATCGGCTTTCCGGTTATCAGATTCAAGCACAGGTACACAAGCTGGACTGTTGCTAACGTAGGGCGCGATTCAGCGATTGAAACTAGTTTAACAAACCGCCGAATCGGCCATCTACACAATTTAATATAAACGGTCATGTCAATAAAGGGAAGTTAATCAGTGGCCATAGTGGAATTCGCCAATGTCCCGGCGAATGTTAAAAATTAGTGTTACACAATGGTTTCATTTTTTTTTCTTGTTAATTTTTTTCCTTTTTTGTTAATACCGTTTGATTACACTTCCGCACTTTATTGTATTCCCTTATGCTAAAATAAATCCGTATTTCTGTAACTATTTTCTGTTCTACAACTTGACTTACCCCCTAGCTTACTCCCAGGGTGGCTTCATCCCTCTAGGCTCGACAATATTACATGGAATATGCTCAACGACATGTATATTAATGTAGTCCAGTTATAACTTTTCAAATAAGTGAGGAAGGCAAAGCAGCGACGCATTGTGAGTAGTTTTTAAATATAATATATATTTATGTAGTCGTATATAAAGTTATAATAAAAAACCCCATGGCATGCAATGCTGAAAGGTAGATTTGTGGATAGGATATAGAGTAATATAACAGACACGATGTATCAGAAAAATGTATACGAGGTGTTGAAAAAATACGAACGTCAAAATTTGTAACTTTTTGCATATAACTTTTTTCATGTACATTTCTCAAAGATATGTTTTACGCAAAACTCCTTCGCCTCTATAAGGGCAACAAAAACCTAAGTAACATTTTTCTCTCAGACGCGAAATAAAAATTTTTTGTTTTTTTTTTAAATATAACTTTTTTTCTGTACATTTCTCGAAAAAATATTTTATACAAAAGTCGTTCGCCTCTATAAGATGAACAAAAAACCTAAGTAACATTTTTCTCTCTCACGCGAAATTAAAGTTTTTTGTTTTTTTTTTTTAAATGACAAGCCGCCATTTTGAAACCGCTGGACCTATTGGGCCCATTAACGCACTCGACCGAGATTTTCGGCCAACTGATTTTTGTACCAAATTTCGTTATTATCGAAAACCGCACTTTAATTCCTCTTTTTTCGACTTTGTTAACGAATGCAATACTAGATAAATCTACCAAAAACATCCTTTGAGAGAAAGTAGCACATTTTAACTAAAAAAACAAAGCTAAAAGCCAATTAATATAATTACATTTCTAGAGCAAATTCAGACTAATGGGAAAAGCAATATTTTTAGGGCAGTTTCCTTTGTTAAGTTGGATCAAAACATTCATACACACATACATAAAATTACAACACAATGACGATAAACTGTATGAATATTACATATTAATGTAGATGGGATTTAAAATTGTCAAAACACCTATCAACATTTTACCCAGCATAACAGGTACATGGCTGCATAAAAGCCATAAAGAGTATAAAATGAAAATGGGGGGAAAGGGAACCAAGATTATGTAGAGAGACATATGTTGTCATTGTTATACTCTTTCCTTACATTATTTTACAATTCAATTTTGAAGACCTAGACCGTTTGAATGAACGTTAGCTTAATGAACTTTGTTTTGAATTTATTACCCTTCTTTGAGAAATGGATTTAGTTTAAATTTTACAGAAATTGTTTGGAATTGAAGACACACATTTTTAGCAACTTTTATACACAATAGCTAAGCTTTAATATTTCATTTGGTTACCGTTAGAACAGATAAATAAAATTTTATAATTATACTGGTCAAATTTAAATTTGTTAAACGTAATAGAAATTTACTCTTTTAAAGTTAATGTACCTCTTCCTATACATTCTGGCGCATACCCCCACGTTACCACCATCGCTCAAAAAAGCCTATCTGCGTGTTCGATAATTTTTCGGAGGCGAGAGATTCATTAACTTGGAAATTTCACTAAACCTTCCCTCATACTTTCCCCTGAAAATGAAATTTCCCTAATTAGAGAGCCAGGCCTCCGTGCTAATATTTTGTTTGGAGCGATGCCTCGGCGCGTTCTTGATATTGCAAATTGCTACGGGCGTAGGCGCCCAGAAGAACGACCGAAAATGCTGTTAATTAAAGTTCTCAGTCGGCCGAAGAAATCAGAAAATTTAATTTGGAAAAACTGGGAAAGGTTCGCTTTAAACGCCGATGTTACATTATTTTAAGAAAGTGGGTAACTTTTGTGCATCACTTTTGTGACTGGAATTTCAATAGTATTTAAACCGTCCTATTTTGCTAACTGCCGTCTAACAAATATATTCGTTAAACGTGTTTTAACTTACACACCAATCTATAAAGCATCCCTATTCCTTCATGTGTAAAAACGTTTCCATGTCGATCGATGTGAATTAAATATAAGCGACATAACAACGCCATTTAAAGCTTAAATAGCTCACCTCTCTCACTTTCTCTGCCTTATCGTTCGCACGATCCTAAATGAAGTTACATTTTAACTGATCAAATCATTTAATAATATTTAAAAGCGCTCTTAAAGTCCCCTCGTGAAATTCATTAGATTCATTAACGACTTTAATTAGCGGAACTGCCGCCACTGCGCTTTATTTACTTATTTATGAAAAAGTATATCGAGACGCCATGGCTAAACTGAAATCGGGATTGGAATTGATGCTTGATTAATTTAAGGGTCTCGTTACGGTTTACTGAAAGAGGATGAGCTCTTTTGTTTATTGCTGCGAAGGCAAATATTTTTTTCCCTTAATTAAGATTTACGTAAGAGAAAAGGGGATTGTGTGAGTAAAGTAATCTCCTGTATGTTGATATTTTAGATTAATATTATTACAGTACCGTGTGTATGCAGTAGCGTTACGGTTTATTTACCTTCCGTATCGTATATCGCTGTTTTTACTTAGAATTAGTGAGATTAGTATCCTCGTTCAAGAGTACCCAATGTAAAGGATGATACTAATGAAGGTGTTATGTGTTATTTCAGTGCGTGGCTCTAATTGGGTATAGCGGCAATAGAGCTTAACCTAAAATAATAATAGTAAGTGGTGGCTCGATATGGTATTGCATTATAAAAATAGGCATAACGTGAGGAGAAGTCTAGTCTATATATAAATGAATTGCTGTTCGTTTGTCTAGCTAAAACTTGAGAATGGCTGGACCGATTTTGCTAATTTTGTTCTAGAAATATTTGTGGAAGTTCAAGAAAGGTTTAAGCGGTGAGAAACATAAATAATAACTAACAGAAGTACTAAAAACGTTAAGTTTTGTAATTTTGGGGACAAATCGCCAATCAAACAAATTAAAGTGCCTATAGTGTCAGTTGGTTGTCGAATAGATAAATGTCCAGACGATTATTAAAATCCGTCATCAGTATGTCAGTGCGCGAGAACTTTATTGATTTCAAAATGCCAAGGAGAAGACTTAGGTCGTCGAAATCAATCAAATGTGCGACGAGATACCTCACGTGCAAATCGCACTGACGACCAGCGGGAGACAGATAATGACAACATTCGTATTGGTATGACAGAATTGCGTTCAACAGTGAATAATTATGGAGTAGATAGGCTTAGTATCGAACGATTTCGGGCACATCAAACACAACAGCAGCTAGCACGACACATTGAAATAGAGCGATTCCGCAGACGCAATGTTCCTGTAAACCTGGAACGAGTAGCATTGCACTACGACCCGGAAATAGATTATTGTGCCGAAGTAAAATTGCCACAATTGTTTCCACCACCAGATCCATTACACTCATTAGTTTCTGGGGTGGGAAGTGACTCTAAACATTTCTTAACCAATATCCAAAAATATAATAATTGCTTTCAAATAACGTTGTTTGGTGCAACGCATCTTGTACAGGAAAATTTCATGCCCACGTTCAAGGTAGTTTTTGATAAATTATTTATTAAAAACTTAAAAAGTTAATATACAATTCAAGATACAAGAACAGTTTGCGGAATCAACTTGAAGTTTCCCTGTTTCGAGCATGGGCAATTTTACGTCGCATGTTCGCGAGTCGGAAAATCATCTTTATATATTTACGCACCGCAAAAAAGACAAAAAATATAGTACTACAGATTGCCTTCAATTGATCATGTGTGTAACTGGGCTGCATTTAATTTAATGTAGATAAAAATTCTGTATTATGTTTTGACTATATTTTTCAAAAATCTATGTAGATGATAGAAAGTTTGCCCAGTCATCTATAATTTTTATTTATCTTTCTTCTTTAAACTTTACGTGGCATTGCAACGCATGGCTTGTATAGAAATATAGTTCGTTCTGGTATTATCGTTCACCTAATGTGCATTATAAATTGTACCTAAAGTGTTATCTGTACCACATTTGCACTGATTTCACTTGTATAGTAAACGCAACGTATTGTTAATGTACGTGAAATCTTGTTTTTCTTTAGAAGTAGTGCATTAAATGTAAACTTTAAATGCAAAATGGAAATATTGTGCGGTCTATGTAAATATAAAATATAAAAATATATAAATACAATATGTTTCAAAATGATCATCAAGTTGGCGTTGGAATTTCTGTGCATGTAATTTTTGATGTGCCGCGCTCTATTGATTTATACCTATCTAATTCTGACAACAAGTGATACTTCGCTGAATTTTCGCTGATTCATTTCAGTGATTGTGAAACTGGCAATCAGTACTGCTGGTAATTAACAGCCCTGTTCAGGGCCAAAACAAATACTACAAACAGATAAATACTCAGAATTCGTTTTCTTTTGACATAGAAAAACCAGAAGTTAAAAGAGGTTAGGTATGTTATTTTGAGATTATGTATAGCTAGTAGAAACTCCTATTTTCGCAAGGCGGTTTTTTTATTTTACTTGGGAATTCCACAGCCGACTAGATGATAATCATTTTGAAACACATTGTATAAAAATAGTGGCGACATGTAAATAGTTACATGTCGCCATGAAATTGATATTTTATTGCTTCAGTCAGAAGGACTTCAAATCTCTACAACGGCATTAGCGACACTTCTTATTAATTTATCATCAATTAATTACTTATGTCAATCCAAAAATCACTTTTTTCAATTTAACGTTATTAAGCGTTTTATGAAAAATTTGATACCCCGCCACAAAAATAAAACAAAAATAACTTCCTAAAGAATGAGAGAATGTTCTCGGGGAGCTGAGATGAATAGTCAGGTACGTCCTTGATAATCCCCAAATATAAAAGCAACTAATTCTTGAGATATATCAAATTGCCGACGTTTAGTTTATTTAATGACATTTACAAACATTTATATTCTACTACTAATCTTTTAGTTAGTGAAACAAAAACATGAATACTAGTTGACAACTGTGTGTCATTCTCTACGTTACTGAAAATTGAATCTATTTTTTTAAATTAATTGAATTGGTTTACTACTGTTTTCCCTAAAATATACCATTTTTTGGGAAAAGTGCGTATATAAAAAAGAACGAGGGGTATTAATATGCATTATGATAGGTTTATGTCCTAGAAAAAATATAAAGAACAGAAAAGGCATTTTAACTTAACGCCCTCTGCCGCCGCCAAACAATATTAAAAATCAATAGTATATTATTATACTAGTTTAATACGGGAGTTTTAAAGCATGACGAGCGAAGCGAGGAGCGCTTTAATAGAACGAGTGTGACAATACGTCTTATTAAACATGTGTAATATACTATTTTATCTACTTTGCTTTATTAATTCATTAAATTTTGGCTGTTCAAGTTTTCGTATTACACTAGGGCATTTTGCGTGGATGGTTACACTGACGTCACTGACATTGACGTTTCGTATTTGAATTTGAAAATCTAGTAGTCCTAGGACAAATTCAATAACTACTTACTTACGTGCGCGAAATGGAAGACAAAAATGTAGAATTGACCTGTACACCCCAAGAAATACGCAAAGCTGCTCAAGAAATTTATTGAAATACTAATAATTTAACCTTGACGTCTTCGCACGTCTACGTGACAGGCTGACGTACCAATTTAACAAAATTAAAGTTACCAAAAGTAGTGTAATATTGTGAATATTATTACACTACTGTTGTTGTAATAATGAAATCATTAGTAACGCAAAGTAGTTAAATATTTTTTGTATTCCTCAACAAATATACAGCAATATCTAAAAAAAAATGTAAAAAATTTACTAAACACTATAACCGTTTTTAAAAAAATCCCAAAAAGTGTTTTCCCCAATTTTGAAAGAGACCGCCTCCTTCAACAACCCGTGTTTGATCAAATGATTGGTTTAGGTAAAAATTTCCCTAAATTAGTTTACAATAAATTACATTTCCTAATCCAAAGATTCCCTTAAATAATGTTGACGTTAGCGTCCACAGCAGTATAGTGTTGGTCTTTTTAAAATATTCTATTTTAATAATTTAGTGACATGTTTTCTGCCGGAATTTCTTGAAATTTTTAATGTTATATGATCCACATTATGACTTTTAATCATAATATATGTGCACTGCATTTAATTATTTTATCTTGCGTTCATATAATAAAAATGGTTAGATATGCCTGAATTTATCTAAATGTTTGACGTTAATTTCAGCGTATAGTTAAAAAAAACTTCTAATTGCTTTCCCCGTGTGTACCCAATCAATATTTAAAACGAGTATGAGAGAAGGCAGCGAAAGAGCAAACAAAATTAAAAACTCTCTTTACCGAAAACAAACGGAAGAAACTAACTAGAATCTTCCCAGTATTACAGTTAGCAGCCTCGGAAGCCCAGTCGACCTCCTCAATCCCCCCCAGTTTACTTAATTTAATCACTGTAACAGAAATAATGTTCTCTGGTTTGGCGCAGGACGGGACGATGATCTTTTTCTCTCGGGGCCCTCCTCCCCCCGAAATGCTAATCCCGTTAAATGGCCCCCCATTAGGAAACAATCGCTCGGGATCGACGGGCGAAAAGGGAAAGTTCGGTCAACTCAAGGGGGGCCCCCTTCCGCGCCCTCCCTCGGATTCCATTTCGGGTGACCCGTTCCGTGATTAATGGGGAGGGCTTTTTGGGATTTTTCCAACTGGAACGTACGGAGGGTGTAATCCTTTAGGCTCGGACGTCGTTATGGGGACCGCGTGGTTATTATGAAAATTCGAAACGAGATCGGATGTCGCGCGTTTCACATTCTTACCAATTGCATCGTACCATACCGACTCAAATTAGAATGCATGAAAATGTCACAACTACTTGAGTATACACATACAAGTAACCAATGTTATTTGCGATACTCTGAATCACTTGTAACGTTATTTTTTTGAGAGGCGGCCTGAATCGACAACCTTAGCCAGTTAATTGGAAATTATTTAAGATCCCTGGATATGCAACCAACTTAGCCCTTTACTTAGTAACTCTACTTAACTTTATATTCACACATTTTGCGTAATTCACGTCCCCGGGAGCCAAACTGACCTGTTGACATAGCTCGTTTGCCCCTAAGGCCAACAGGAGTCAGGTAATAAAGGTAAATGTAAATCATAACCTCTAACAGGCCACATGTAATTCAATACCAGGGAATAGGGCCGATGTAACAGGACTAGTGTCGCCAGGGGATAGGGTGTATTGTTGCCCCATTAAGGGCTAAGTTATTAGTTTCGTATCCCTTCCCTTGTGAACACATTTCTGGTTCGTGAGAGGTTATGCGCGGTAACTAGTTTAACGTCAGATAAGGCTCCGGGAGAATAGGTAGTTATACAAGAACGAAGTTATCTTAACTAGGATTGTGTGGACTAAGTAGGGAACAGGTAATCTAGGAATTTTAACCTCCAATTATAAAACGTAATAAGTTGCCAATAATAGAACTAATGTACCCGGAATGTCTTCACAGGGGATATTATAGATTATTCCGTAGTACATAATGAAGGGTTGAGCCCTCAAGTGATCTCCCATCCTCTGTGAACACATTTTTGGATGAGAGGTTAGATTCAATAGGAAGATTCGGCTTAAAATGTAGTACAAAGTATTGGCGACTTTTAGGAATACATGGTGAGACCCTATAGTAACAGTACCACAGGAAATAGGGATAATTTGATTAATTTCTATCTATTCCTAGAAGTCAAGGGTAGGCAACCAGTTATACGAGTAGTTTTATTTCGCTCATGCAGATATGTCTTTCCTTCTCTCACTTAATTCGGATTGGTTGACAGTTAGGAACATTTATTTGTATTGGTAATGAATTTTGTTAAGTTTATGGCCATACCTTCTAGAAGGTTCTTTTTTTTGTAGAGAAGGAACGATTAGTATAAAAGCGGACAGCTCCCCTGTTTCGCTCTCTTATTCTCTCTTATTCTTAGTCTCTGTTACCGGTTGCTCTTATTCTCTTAGTCTTTTACGCTCTTACTCTCCGTTAGTTCTTACTCTTGCTCTTTGTTAACGTTAGTTATTTTAGTGATTTACTCTCTGTCAATCTCAGTGATTCTTGCCCTCCGCTATCGAGTGGTTCCTGATTCCGGGCGTAAGTGCGAGCGACAGAAAGTGGGACTCTCGCGAACGTTGTGATCCCGAACCCGAACCGGTTGGTGTATGCACGGAACGACCGTTACGTGAACGCGGTGTTCTGTCGTTTCGTTTCGCGCGCTGACAGGCGACAGCGAGAGAAAGGGGGTTCCTGTTTCCTGTTCCGACGGTAACCCGTCCCGCAGCGACGCACATCCGAACCGAGCCATCCGAGGGACTTCGCATCTGTCGACAGGGGGGGCCCAGAGCCGTCCACGCCATAGTCCCGCTACGACGCCAGAGCCGCCCTCGCAGTAGGACCAGCCACAACGACCGGGGACCTACGTAAGCAGCCCAGGGGTCAGCCCCAGCGACCAGGGACCTACGTAAGCAGCCCAGGGGTCGGCCACGACGCCAGAGCCGTCCACGCAGTTGGACCAGCCTCCAGTCCAGGGGTCCAGAGACGACGCCGGAGCTGCCCACGCCGATAGCCGTACCAGTCCAACCACCCCAGTCCAGGGGGCCTACGCCGGCAGTCTAGGCAGTCCCTCGAGGGTCAACGGCAGCGTCGCCCCGTACCGGTCAGGTTAGGGTTATTAGGGCACAATATTTTAGTGGTTGCATATCCGAGAGTGGGGTACTATATCCAACTATAGTATATTAAATTCATTTATGAGAGTTGTTCAAGTTTTATTTTTCGGATCTAACCTCAACCTCTCTCTTGGATGCGAATAAGCCTTCGTAAAGGTAAGTGAGACATCTGATAGCTGTGAGACGGTATCGTCTCCTCTTAACAACTAAAGGGGAGATCGAAGTATCAGTCAGGGCCGGGCTTTGTAGTTGTTGGCGCCCTTCTTTCATCGCATTATTTGGTCAACTCGTAGTTCACCCACGACCACTCACCGACGAGTTGAGTTAGTCGGGCCCTGTGAGTAAGATCATCGAACGTCTTGTAACGTTAATAGAATTTAACGTTGCAAAAGTGGCACCCTAAAACGTGGGGCCATCGAAATACAGCTATCAATTGTTTCACTTATTATTGTTTCAATTAAGTAGTTTTTTTAGTTTATTAACAGAGTTCTAGGTGATTTTGATTATAGTTTCAAGTAATTAGTTGTTACAGTGATTATTTTGGTTCGATTGTTTTGGTCTTGAGAAGTTGAGAATGGAAGGTTTCAGAATGAATGTGAACCGCCTTGACAAGGAGGAATTATTATATGAATTACAGTGTCGAGTGATAGACGTGAACCCCGATATGACGGTGATGAAGATGCGCACAGCTCTCAGTAACTTGTTAAAAATTGAGAAGAGTGGTGCAGCCTTTTCAATACCGGAATATAGTATATCGTTTGTAGATGATATAGCTGCGGTGGTAAAGAAACTTTCAGAGATTCAATCTTTAATTAAGGCATTGGCCGAAGATGAACGTAGTGTTCCGTATATGAAAATTTCCACCAAGTTATGGCATGTACATGAAAGGCTCAAGCGTACGAAAGCTGTTTCCAATGAAGAGTTGTTAATACGTTCTAAACATTTATTAGAGGTAATGCAACTCAATTCCGATTTAAAACGGAGATTAAAGAGAGTGAAACAACTATCGCAGGCTGTAAGTAGTGTAGATATTGTCGAAGTATTATCGTCCACAGTTCTTTCGAAAGATTCCCCCGAGGATAGTAATTCAGAGATTAGCTCTGATGAGGAAGTTGAGGAAGATGCTAAACCTTCAGTAGGAAATTCTGTAGGCCCTATTAGTGAGGGTAATTTTAAACCATATTCTGTTCCGGTATATAAGTGGGACTTAAAATATGATGGGGAATCAACATCTTCCCTGAATGCTTTTTTGGAATCAGTGTGTGAGTTGAGTGAATCAAGGAATGTTTCAAAAACTCAGTTGTTTACCTCTGCAGGTGATTTATTTGTCGGAAAAGCAAAAATTTGGTTTAAATCTAGGAAGAATACTCTCCGTTCCTGGGATGATCTTGTGTTAGCTCTTCGAAAGCAATTCCTTCCTAGCAATTATAATGAGAAGTTGTTAGATGAAATCAAAACTCGTACACAGGGTCCGAATGAGAATATGGGCATGTATGTGGCTACTATGAGCAATATGTTTAATCGGCTGACTTGTCCTATATCCGAACGAGTTCAATTAAGTATTCTCTTGAGAAATATCGCTCCCTTCTACCAAACTCAATTAGGTTTGACAACCATTAATACTTTGGAAGAATTACTTGATGTTGGGCAAAAGTTAGAAGAACGAAAGGAGGCGATCGAGGCATTTGTCCCCCCCTCACGGAGTAGGAAAAGTTTGGAACCTGATCTAGCTTATGTACACTCAGAATCTAGCACTCATAATGTTGTTCCAGGTCGGCGATGTTATAATTGTACTGCTACTGGTCATTTAGCTGTGAATTGTCCTCGATCTAATGGTACTCGTGTTAACAATCCTCCTCCAAATCGGTCTAGACCGAATAACCTTCCATCTAAGGGTCCTCAACCGAATCGTTCTTCAGATAGTGGGCGACCGCCTAGAAATATTCAATGTTTTAAGTGTGGATTACAGGGTCATACAGTGCGTTCATGTCCTCGTTGTAATCAGAATTCGGAAAAACTTCCAAGGGAGGCCCTAAGGGACTGGTTAGGTGCCTTCCCATCTATGGTCGATATTACAAGTAATCATCGAACAGCTTTAGATTTTATTTTGTCACATGTTAAGGGTGATGAGCGACCCTATCTTTCTGTGAAAATTTTTGGGATACCGTTTCAGGGATTATTAGACAGTGGAGCCTCCGTTAGTATAATTGGAGCTCCCGGTTGGTTTTCGTTACAGAAGATAGGTGTGTCTTTGCAGTCTAGTGTTGTTAATAGTTGTACCTTGGCTGATGGTACGCCATGTCATAGTATAGGTTATGTTGTGTTACCGATCGAGGTTGAAGATCGAGTGAAAGCTGTTCGACTGTTAGTTATGCCTACGTTACCCCATCCACTTATCCTAGGAGCCGATTTCTGGCAACGTATGGGTATTGTCCCGGATTTAAGGAGTGGTAGTTGGAAATTTTCTGTGGAGTCCTCTGTGTGCAAATCTTTAGATGTAGTTGCCTTAAAGTCTAAAACTCAATTAACCCGGGAACAGTATAGAGAGTTGGATAATTTGGTACAAGATGCTTTCCGAGCAATGGGTGATGGACTTGGATGTACGAATCTCGTAGAACATTCGATCAAAACTAATTCTGCTCCTATCAAACAACGATATTATCCTGTTTCACCCGTTATGCAGAATCATATTAGCCAAGAGCTAGATAAATTACTGGAGCAAGGAGTAGTCGAGCCTAGTTCTAGTCCCTGGTCATCCCCAATATTATTGGTTAAGAAGTCGGATGGTTCATGGCGATTCGTAGTGGATTATCGAAAGCTGAATGAGGTAACAGAAAAGGATGCCTATCCGATACCATATATTTCTGCGACGTTGGATAAGTTAAGGGATGCTCGTTACTTGTCATCATTAGATATTAAGTCCGCTTATTTTCAAGTGCCCCTAAGCAAGGAATCCAAGCCTTTGACGGCCTTCACTGTCCCAGGTCGTGGCCTCTTCCAATTTCGCAGGTTACCCATGGGATTGTCCAATGCTCCTGCCACTTGGCAGCGACTTGCTGATCGTATCTTAGGTCCTGAGTTAGACGATCACGTCTTTGTCTATTTGGATGACATTATTGTTGTTACCCAAACCTTTGAGAAACACATTGAAATCCTTCGAGAAATTTTTAGACGATTAAAAGAGGCTAATATTACTGTCTCAAAAGAGAAATGTTCCTTTTGTCGGCCTGAACTGAAATATTTAGGTTATGTGGTGGATTCCGAAGGATTGCATTGTGACCCCGAAAAGGTTAGAGCCATTCTCGAATTACCAGCTCCACGTAATGTCAAAGCAGTCAGACAAGTTATTGGAATAGCTTCGTGGTACAGACGTTTCGTACCTAACTTTTCGACCATCATAGCCCCCTTAGCCCGGCTAACGAGGAAAAATCAGTCGTTTGATTGGTCTCCTCAGTGTGAAGAAGCGTTTAATAAAATAAAGGACTGTTTAGTTAGAGCTCCTGTCCTTACTTGTCCAGATTTTTCTCGGCCCTTTATTGTTCAAACAGATGCGTCTGGGTTTGGTGTTGGTGCGGTTCTCAGTCAGGAACACCCAGAGGGAGAGAAAGTGATCGCATATATTTCCCGATCTTTGACTCGACAAGAACGTAACTATTCAGTTACAGAGCGGGAATGTCTCGCTGTGATTTGGGCAATTGAGAAATTAAGACCTTACTTGGAAGGGAGTCATTTCACTGTCATCACTGATCATCATTCTCTAGTCTGGTTAAGTAACCTGAAGAATCCCACAGGACGTTTAGCTCGTTGGGCGGTTCGTATGCAACAATTCGATTTTAAGATCATTCATCGAAAAGGGAAAGAACATGTAGTTCCCGATACTTTATCCCGGTCAGTACCCGTCGTCGATGTTATCAATGTAAAGTTCAATCATACTACCGATCCTTGGTTCAATAAGATGCTTAGTCGTGTTTCTACCACTCCGGAGCGTTATCCTGGCTTCCGGAAAACAGGTAACCAATTGTATAAGCATTTAAAAATGCGTTATCCCGAATTGATGACTCCTGAAGATTGTTGGCGGGAAGTGGTACCTAAAGATCATCGACCAGCTTTGATCAAAAATACTCATGAGCAGTTGCTTCATCTAGGCACTTTCAAAACATTCCGGTATCTGGCCCAGAAGTACTATTGGCCCAAGATGTATGCTGATGTAGCTAAGTTTGTTCGACGTTGTCCTACTTGTATTTCCATTAAACCTGAACAAAAGAAGCCGGCTGGACTAATGTTGAGTTCTCAAGTTTCAATATCCAAACCATTTGAGTTGTTGTGTGCTGATATAATAGGTCCGTTACCCCGTAGCACTTCTGGACATGCTTATATATTAGTGGTAGTAGACTGTTTTAGTAAATTCCCATTGTTATTCCCATTGCGTTCCGCCAAGGCGGCAGGTGTTGCTAAGATAATCGAGGATCATGTGATCTCTGTGTTTGGTTGTCCGAAGACTTTTATTGTCGATAATGGTGTTCAGTTTCGGTCCAAGGAGTTTCAGAATTTGATGTCCAAATATAACATCAGTATTAAATATACCCCACATTACCATCCTCAAGCAAACCCAACGGAGCGAGTAAACAAAGTTGTCAAAACATTAATCATGTCTTATGTTGGTGACAATCATAAAACGTGGGATATGAAATTGTCCCAGGCTGGTAGTGCGATTCGATCTACGGTACATGAAGTCACCGGTTACACTCCTAACCTCATTGTTTTTGGACGAGAGTTGTGTACCCGCAATAAAAATCCAGAGGATCCCCTGAGGGATAATCCTATCTCGTTTGACCGAACGTCCAGTCTAGAGTCTCGGACGAATGGTTTGTCGAAACTTTTCCTTGAAGTCCGTTCTAAGTTAGCGAAAGCATATGAAGCTAACAAAAAGGTCTACGATCTTAGACGTAGGGATGTGCAGTTATATCCAAATCAGTTAGTCTGGCGAAAGAATTATGTCCTGTCCGATGCGGCTAAATACTTCTCAGCTAAGCTAGCCCCTAAGTTTATAGGACCGTTCCTTGTTTCTAAACGTCTCTCCCCATGGACTTATGAGTTGAGGGATGAATCAGGGAAAAGTGCAGGTACATGGCACATCAAAGACCTAAAAGCCCATCCTCCCGAAGAGGGCGTGTAGATGGCAGGACTGTTGTAGTTAATCGTCGTTAAGGTTTTCGTTTTGGAATTATGATTTGGATAATGATTTGGTTACGACAGATGAGCGGGTCTCGGCTAATTTTACCACATTTAGAGTTTAGTTGAGGTGATTTTTTTATAGGGTGATATCCCTTGGTTGGTTTTGGAGTCGAGTCAGGCCTTGTTAGGTCTTTAGCTAGTGTCTGTGGGCATAAGGGTAGGAAAGTAGGTGTTTTATCCCCATTTTAAGAGTTATCTCGCTTGGCGAGGATTTAGGAATGAGTTGTGTTCTCTGTCGTAATGTTTCCACTTGCCTAGTGTACTAATGGCTTCGGGAAACGTCTTGGTGTGCAAGGAATAATACGAAGAGATCAACACTCATGCCGTTCTTGTGTGGGAGGCGAAGTAATGGTGTACTTTCGGCCTCTGGAGTTCGTGGCGTTGTTGTGGGGGACTAATTATCCGAAATATCTTACCGGAATGCGACAGAGTTACTTCCATCTACTCGTGGGTGTGGTAAAGTTAGAGAAGATTTATTAAGGGAAGCTTTTACTTGTAATGCTCGCTGAGCGGATGACGGCGGTAGAATATCTCCGTAGGGCTGTTGGGAGTCCTGGCGGTAAAACTCCGACCTAAATTCCATCCCCCAACAATGGTCGCTGAGCGGATGACGGCGGTAGAATATCTCCGTAGGGCTGTTGGGAGTCCTGGCGGTAAAACTCCGACCTAAATTTCACCCCCAACAATTTTCAGGCTTTCATGTGAGTTTGTTTGTGAGGTCAGAAATCACCGGTGTCATTCAATGCCGGGAGGGATATTAGCTCGCGGAGTAGTTGTTTCCGGTGATAGCTGTGTTTCAGAAACTTCATTTGGAGTCAGTCGTTTCATTTTCGTTTCCTCATTGGAGCTTCCCTTTGTCAGTCTTTAAAGCTGGATTGAGAAGATTTGATAGAATTCCCTTTCGATAATAGGAATTTAGTGGAGCCTCGAATATGTGTGGGAATAGAGGGTTAATTGTTTCTTTTTTGGTCTAGCCGAACCATTTTCCCATCCGGGCATGATCCCGGTAGAATCGGTATGTAGTTTTCTGTAACCCTCTTAGGGCAGAAGTCCAATAGTTCATTTATTTAGGATGGAGGTTCTCCATCGATCGATCACCTCGTGTGATCGATCTTCGCGTTTTGTGCAAGGAGTCTTGGGGTGAACCGTGTGCGGACATCATCGCGTAGGCTCGCGCGCGGGATTTGCCCGCAGGGATCATCACCGAGCGGTCTCCTGCTTTATCCCTTTTTGGGCGGACTTAGCGTGGGGGCTAAGTGCCGCATTTCAGTAGTTTTAAGGTAGGTGTCGTTGGTTCTGACCCAGCGCACCCCAGTTATTGTGGGAAACTGGTATAAATTCGTAGAGTCTTCTTATCGTTTTTTTTTTTTTTTTTTTTTAGTATTGATTGCCCCACATGGGACTAGGGGTGACCGATTCCCCTAGCTCCCATTCTGACGTGTAATATAATGAAATTCCCGATAGAGGTTTCGTCAGCTTTACTAGGTTAAGTGAACACTTGGAATTGGGACGCTTCACGTCCTAAATTCTTTTTATTTTGTAGCCTGTTTCGTTCCTTCGGTTCTATTTAAAGCTTTAGCTTGGTTGTAATTGTCTGGTGCTGGATTGTCGCAAGTTCCATCAGAGTTTTTTTTTGCAAATCCTTCTTTCTCTCGATATCCCGCCCCATACACTAATGTGAGTTGACCGATTAGGCTTGTTGTGGTGAGATTCTTGATGGATGATTTGTAGATGTTGCTGTAGTTGCAGACTATGTTTACCTCGGTATGAGGGATTTAGCCGTCAGAAGTTTCTCCACATCGGTCTGTTTGCCATCAAAGAGTTTACCATGCGTAAGACATTTCAGTATGGATGTGAGTATTACCGTTGTAATTACTGGTCACATAATTCTCAGAGTGAGAGATTAAAACTGGATGTCTATGGTTATGTTAAGTAGTGTGTATGCGCAGGGCTAAGTACTTGAAACTCCGAATTAGGTATGTTTTAATTCTTTTGGGGAAAGAAATTTGGGTAAATTTCTTTAAAGTGAGGGGGGATTGTAACGTTATTTTTTTGAGAGGCGGCCTGAATCGACAACCTTAGCCAGTTAATTGGAAATTATTTAAGATCCCTGGATATGCAACCAACTTAGCCCTTTACTTAGTAACTCTACTTAACTTTATATTCACACATTTTGCGTAATTCACGTCCCCGGGAGCCAAACTGACCTGTTGACATAGCTCGTTTGCCCCTAAGGCCAACAGGAGTCAGGTAATAAAGGTAAATGTAAATCATAACCTCTAACAGGCCACATGTAATTCAATACCAGGGAATAGGGCCGATGTAACAGGACTAGTGTCGCCAGGGGATAGGGTGTATTGTTGCCCCATTAAGGGCTAAGTTATTAGTTTCGTATCCCTTCCCTTGTGAACACATTTCTGGTTCGTGAGAGGTTATGCGCGGTAACTAGTTTAACGTCAGATAAGGCTCCGGGAGAATAGGTAGTTATACAAGAACGAAGTTATCTTAACTAGGATTGTGTGGACTAAGTAGGGAACAGGTAATCTAGGAATTTTAACCTCCAATTATAAAACGTAATAAGTTGCCAATAATAGAACTAATGTACCCGGAATGTCTTCACAGGGGATATTATAGATTATTCCGTAGTACATAATGAAGGGTTGAGCCCTCAAGTGATCTCCCATCCTCTGTGAACACATTTTTGGATGAGAGGTTAGATTCAATAGGAAGATTCGGCTTAAAATGTAGTACAAAGTATTGGCGACTTTTAGGAATACATGGTGAGACCCTATAGTAACAGTACCACAGGAAATAGGGATAATTTGATTAATTTCTATCTATTCCTAGAAGTCAAGGGTAGGCAACCAGTTATACGAGTAGTTTTATTTCGCTCATGCAGATATGTCTTTCCTTCTCTCACTTAATTCGGATTGGTTGACAGTTAGGAACATTTATTTGTATTGGTAATGAATTTTGTTAAGTTTATGGCCATACCTTCTAGAAGGTTCTTTTTTTTGTAGAGAAGGAACGATTAGTATAAAAGCGGACAGCTCCCCTGTTTCGCTCTCTTATTCTCTCTTATTCTTAGTCTCTGTTACCGGTTGCTCTTATTCTCTTAGTCTTTTACGCTCTTACTCTCCGTTAGTTCTTACTCTTGCTCTTTGTTAACGTTAGTTATTTTAGTGATTTACTCTCTGTCAATCTCAGTGATTCTTGCCCTCCGCTATCGAGTGGTTCCTGATTCCGGGCGTAAGTGCGAGCGACAGAAAGTGGGACTCTCGCGAACGTTGTGATCCCGAACCCGAACCGGTTGGTGTATGCACGGAACGACCGTTACGTGAACGCGGTGTTCTGTCGTTTCGTTTCGCGCGCTGACAGGCGACAGCGAGAGAAAGGGGGTTCCTGTTTCCTGTTCCGACGGTAACCCGTCCCGCAGCGACGCACATCCGAACCGAGCCATCCGAGGGACTTCGCATCTGTCGACAGGGGGGGCCCAGAGCCGTCCACGCCATAGTCCCGCTACGACGCCAGAGCCGCCCTCGCAGTAGGACCAGCCACAACGACCGGGGACCTACGTAAGCAGCCCAGGGGTCAGCCCCAGCGACCAGGGACCTACGTAAGCAGCCCAGGGGTCGGCCACGACGCCAGAGCCGTCCACGCAGTTGGACCAGCCTCCAGTCCAGGGGTCCAGAGACGACGCCGGAGCTGCCCACGCCGATAGCCGTACCAGTCCAACCACCCCAGTCCAGGGGGCCTACGCCGGCAGTCTAGGCAGTCCCTCGAGGGTCAACGGCAGCGTCGCCCCGTACCGGTCAGGTTAGGGTTATTAGGGCACAATATTTTAGTGGTTGCATATCCGAGAGTGGGGTACTATATCCAACTATAGTATATTAAATTCATTTATGAGAGTTGTTCAAGTTTTATTTTTCGGATCTAACCTCAACCTCTCTCTTGGATGCGAATAAGCCTTCGTAAAGGTAAGTGAGACATCTGATAGCTGTGAGACGGTATCGTCTCCTCTTAACAGCTAAAGGGGAGATCGAAGTATCAGTCAGGGCCGGGCTTTGTAGTTGTTGGCGCCCTTCTTTCATCGCATTATTTGGTCAACTCGTAGTTCACCCACGACCACTCACCGACGAGTTGAGTTAGTCGGGCCCTGTGAGTAAGATCATCGAACGTCTTGTAACGTTAATAGAATTTAACGTTGCACACTTTTTCATTATTTTATTTTACAAACAGGTGAATTACATAGAAGTTTACTTAACAAAGGTGAGATATATACTCTCATTCGCCGCTTCCATTCGCTATATTTGTCATCACAAGAGTCATTGCGAATTTTATGACACCTTTATATTCCAGGTTTTCTAGGCGGTTTTGGTTATTTTTATGGCAGTAAGTAAAATGGCATAAAGGAGTAAAAAACTTCATTTAGCAAATTATTATAAACCATCTTTGAAAATCATAAAATATTTTTAAACGTCTCGGAATTTATACGTTGTGCATAATAATTACTCTCAACCGTTAAGTTCTAGCAAACTGAGTCGCCTTCAAAATGAATTTAATTTTTTTAAATGGTCCTCCTGAAGTTTTCGAGAAAAAAAGGTTGAATTCTGTTTTCTTGTCAAAATTTATAAACATTAATTACTTTTTCTGCAAAAATAAATAAATTGTACACATGGCAGTTTCATCGTTGATTACATTCTCTTGAACAAAAAATTTTAAATTTGGAAATTTCGGTAGAACCTCGCAGGGTAATAATAAATAAACAAAAAAAATCCTTTTTTTGTTTGGGTGGATGTAGAATAATTTTATAGGTATTTAAAAATGCTAACCCAGTCCCCCAATTATACTAGGTATTACTATAAAAAAAATATAATTAAAACGCAGGAGTAGTAACAATTGTGTTATAGATATGGTCATTTCCAATTAATGAGCCAGGATTACCTAATTTAATAGGAATTAATAGTATCATTAATAGTAACTTTCTCTCTCTCTCTCTCTCTCTGTGTCCCTCTCTGTCTGTTTTCAAACAGTACATTCAGTGATTAATTAATGGTTAAAAGTCAAATTTGTAGCTATAGGTGTTCCACAAGGCATGAATGTATCTGATCATTCACGGTTATAATTTGTATAATGTGTTGTATTCATCAATTTGTATGCATTCATAATGGTATCATTTTATTACGTTACCAGTGGTATATTCTAGATATGTATTGGTTAGTTTCACCACGATATCCTGTCTAAAATCATTACACTATATTGTAACTGTACTATTGTAACTATTATATAATATGTATATACTGATGTAAATACTTATATATTATTGTAACTATTGTGTACTATATTGTACTAGATTACTCAAATATTGTCATTATGGTGACTTTCAGTTTATTCTAACAAATATCATTGATGTTAATTATCAATGATGTCATTCCGGGTTGATATTACATTTTATGAGATAAATTAGAAGCTACTCTTTCCAAGGTCACATGGTATGGGAACTTAATGATTTAGTGGTTTCATTTATAGTGGATATTAGTAAATTGCATTTATTAACATTTATTCCTGTGGGGGATAATAGTAAGAGAATATTCAGTGTTAATTCGGTTTGCATTTATTAAGTCAAAATTTTGTCTCAAATATGACATATTAGAAATTGGGCATTGCTCTCTCTACTGTATTAAAAAATTTGGCTCGTTTATTCTTTTTCGGTGAAAAGGAATAATAATTTAACTACCTTGCTGACCAGACAGATGTCAGTTTCCTTTATCAATTAGTGAGATGTGATCCATCCATATATTTAATGGCGATATCAAGCAAGGGGATTGAACGAAGTGTGAAATGGTCTTTGTAGAGAATGGACTGTATAGATATATTCTCGTAGCTCGTGGGCGGCTGCGGAGATGAATCTTGTCTCCAGGTTGTAAGGCTGGAGACTGTAGTTGTAGTCGGAGCGTGACGTAATCTCTTGAAGTTCTTGAAGTTCTAGTTGTGTGGAGAGAGGGCGTATCGTGTTCTCCGGTGTGGACCTGAAGGCGTAACGTGCAGGTCCGGGGTTGAAGTCCTCGAAGTCTGGAGAGAGGGCGTATCGTGCTCTCCGGTGTGGACCTGAGGGCGTAAAGTGCAGGTCCGGGGTTGAAGTCCTCGAAGTCTGGAGAGAGGGCGTATCGTGCTCTCCGGTGTGGACCTGAGGGCGTAACGTGCAGGTCCGGGGTTGAAGTCCTCGAAGTCTGGAGAGAGGGCGTATCGTGCTCTCCGGTGTGGACCTGAGGGCGTAACGTGCAGGTCCGGGGTTGAAGTTCTCGAAGTCTGGAGATAGGGCGTATCGTGCTCTCCGGTGTGGACCTGAGGGCGTAACGTGCAGGTCCGGGGTTGAAGTCCTCGAAGTCTGGAGAGAGGGCGTATTGTGCTTTCCGGTGTGGACCTGAGGGCGTAACGTGCAGGTTCGGGTTGAAGTTCTTGAAGTTTAGAAGTTGTAGTATCTTGAAGATCTCGTAGAACTCTCAGTTGGGGTGACATAATTCAAGACAAACAACACACGTCGTTTTGAGCATACATCGTATACTGATTCATTATCCCAAATTTCAGAGAGTTTATACATCTTGTTTTTACATTGGTTAAATGAGATATTATTGTTTTGTTACCTTGCACCCAGACTGACCTTCTCGAGGAACGATCGGTATCACGTTTCCTAAACGCCGTGTTATGCTTAGTCAGCTGAGTATCGAGAGTTGAACTTGACCATTTCACGTTTTGTTGTAGTTAATAACGTGAAATGAACGCTCGTATTATTGATTCGTCTGCGAACTTAAAACAATTCAATAATGTTGTTTTATCATTGTCCTCGCTCTTGATCATGAATTATTTTTCTGTTTTGTAAAACAACGCGTATTAATTTCAATGATTAAATTATGTAAAGATTTCCATAAAATTCGGTTACAATAAATCACGATTTCTTCACCTAAAATTCCCTTAAATAATGTTGACGCTAGCGTCAACAGGGATCATATTATTTTCCGGTATTTCAAAACGTAAATTGCAATTTATCATTGAAAGGTTTAAATTTATTGACAATATAATTTGTCATCTCTGGGTATAAAGATAAATGTATCATAAAAGTATCTTCTATATAATATGAGAGATAAGTTAAGGCTATTGAGGATTTTATGTTGCAGAGGTATCATATCTAAATTCGCTAGAAGATAGAGTGCTGCCGATTAATATATCATGTACAAGCCGTACCCGGCATGCGTCGCAATGCCACGTAAAGTTTAAAGAAAAAAGATAAATAAAAATTATAGGTGACCCGGTGAAATTCCTATCATCTACATATATTTTTAAAAAATAATGTCAAAACAATACAAATTTTTTATCTACATTAAATTAAATGCAACACAGTTATACACATAATCAATTTAAGGCTTTCTGATCTACTATATTTTCCGTCTTTTTTGCGGTGCGTAAATTTATAAAGATGATGGTTTGACGACTCGCGAACAGGTGACGTATAATTCTCCATGTGCGAAACCGGGAAACTCCAAGTTTATTCCGCAAACTATCCTTGTATTAGCAATTGTATATTATCTTTTCCAATTTTTAATAAATAATTTATGAAAACCTACCCTGAAATTAGGTATGAAATTTTCCTGTACAATATGCGTTGCACCAAACGACGTCATTTAAAAGCAATTTTTATACGTTTGGAAGTTTGCCAAGAAATATTTAGAGTCATTTCCCACCCCAGAAACTAAAGAAGGTAATGGATCTGGTGATGGGAACAATTACGGCAATTTTACTTTACCTCCAGCACAACATAATCCACTAGCTTCACCGCTGCATTTTAACGCTTTACAATATTGACAAACGATTGTCATTTCTCCAATCGTTACGGATTCTTCGACACAATAATCTATTTCCGGGTCGTAGTGGAATGCTACTCGTTCCAAGTTTACAGGAACACTGCGTCTACGGAATCGCTCTATTTCATTGTGTCTTGAAGTGCGCTCCATGTTTTGGGCATTTGTTGCTCGTAGTACGTGCATGACCATCTTGGTGTTGATTCTGCCATGACTTTTTTAGCTTGTCTAAGTAGTTTTTTGTTTGTTTGTTATTTTTACCTTTAGTTCGATTCGTCGGTAATTCTGTTCGGTCTGTTGTTTGGGTTTCTTCACTTCCGGTTTTGGGTCTTGTATTTGTACCTCATAGACTTGTTTCTTCGTTGTTTTATATTCCTCGTGTGACGTCAGGTATAGTCGAATTGTCTTGTAGTTTTCCTCGATCCTTTTGAAATAGTGTGATCTTATATAATTGTGCTGATCGTCAAACCCAAGTTCATGGAACGCCTCGTTGTTCTCTTGGGCTTTCCCCCATAGTGCTTTAGACCAAGAGCTGGGGACGAGATTTCAACATTATCAGTAATATGGAATTCGTAAACAGGAATAAACTCTATTAACATCAGTTATTCAAGTTCCGAGCAGGCGGACAGCTTACTTGTTGCGGAGGGTAGTTATAAGGGGTGAAAATGGTTCATTTTTCGGGGAAATTTCGGCATCGATAATACGCTTGTAAGTTTATTAAATGAGAGATCTTACCATAAATAAACGAAATTCTAAGCGGCGGACACATGAGTGTGTGCAGAGGGGGCGGCGGTCAAGGGTAAAGGGGGTGAAAATTGGAATGGAAAAATTAGTGAATTTATTCCTGTTTACGAATTCCATATTACTGATGACGTTGAAATTTCGGCTCTAGCTCTACGCCTTTTCACCCCCTTAAGTCTTGTCTGCCGCCCCCTTTGCGCCCACTCATGTGACCGCCGCTTGGAATTTCGTTCAGTTATCGTAAGACCTATCATTACATAAATTTTGAAGCTTCTGATCGAAGCCGAAATTTTCCCGAAAAATTAACTACTTTCACCCCTTATAACTACCCTCCGCAACAAGTAAGCTGTCCGCCTGCTCGGAACTTTAATAACTGATGGTAAATAGAGTTTATTCCTGTTTACGAATTCCATATTACTGATGATGATGATATCTCGTCCCCAGCTCTTGGTCTAAAGCACTATGGGGGAAAGCCCAAGAGAACAACGAGGCGTTCCATGAACTTGGGTTTGACGATCAGCACAATTATATAAGATCACACTATTTCAAAAGGATCGAGGAAAACTACAAGACAATTCGACTATACCTGACGTCACACGAGGAATATAAAACAACGAAGAAACAAGTCTATGAGGTACAAATACAAGACCCAAAACCGGAAGTGAAGAAACCCAAACAACAGACCGAACAGAATTACCGACGAATCGAACTAAAGGTAAAAATAACAAACAAACAAAAAACTACTTAGACAAGCTAAAAAAGTCATGGCAGAATCAACACCAAGATGGTCATGCACGTACTACGAGCAACAAATGCCCAAAACATGGAGCGCACTTCAAGACACAATGAAATAGAGCGATTCCGTAGACGCAGTGTTCCTGTAAACTTGGAACGAGTAGCATTCCACTACGACCCGGAAATAGATTATTGTGCCGAAGAATCCGTAACGATTGGAGAAATGACAATCGTTTGTCAATATTGTAAAGCGTTAAAATGCTTTGACTTACTCAGGACTCTTCTTGGTTTCTTGACTTTCCGCTTTTGTGTTGGCGTCGTGTAGACTTTGTAGACTCGGTGCCCTGTCGATCTAAATGCTGTTGTGTAAGATGTGTCCGAACTCGTTCGATTCCATTAATTACTGTTGCACGTAATTCTGTCATACCAATACGAATGTTATCTGTCTCTCACCGGTCGTCAGTCGTCAGTGCGATTTGGACGTGAGAGCTCGTCTCGTTGCACATTTGATTGACTTCGACGACCTAAGTCCATCTTCTCCTTGGCATTTTAAAACCAATAAAGTTCTTGTGCACTGACAAACTGATGATAGATTGTAATAATCGTCTTGAGATTTATTTATTTGACAACCAACTGACACTATACTTTCATTTGTTTGATTATAAATGTCAAATTACAAAACGTACCTTTTTCAGTATTTCCCTTACTTATTATTTATGTTTCTCAAAGAAAAACCTTCCCTGAAATTCCACAAATATTTCAAGATCAAAATTAGCAAAATCCGTCCAGCAGTTCTCGAGTTCAAGCTAGACAAACGAACAGCAATCCATTTTTATATGTATAGAGATTTGTTTATACATCGCACTGTTGTAGGAGTAAACCGTTAAACTCAAACGCGTATAATAGATTTTATTTGAATATTTAATTTGAATAATAAAATTTCCCCTGAAGATGCTCCAAACCTAAGAGACGAATCGTTGGAAACACAAGTTATTCAGCCCAAAAACAAGTCGTCGTTTTGTTGGGAAACTATGACATCATATCTAGTCTAACATTCCTACCTGCCTTATGTACGTGTTAGCGAAATATAATAAAATGTTTGCTCGAACTGGAAGCCATTTTGCTATTCCATAAAGGATATGAGATATCTTGCAATATATTTAGGTACAAGAGTAATAATTATTTGCCTAACACTAAAACTTGATCCTTAGCAACCTGTGTAGCGGATAGATTTCCTGAAAGACAATCGATCATTTGAGAGCAATATAAATCCTTATCGAAGACACAACATGAAATGTGCGCAGCTTTTATCGATTTCCAGAAAACGCTTAAACAGCTTCCGTACTGAATCCGTGAAAAAGGCCCGCATTGCACTGATTTCAGATATTCGTTTCCGATTAAGATCATCTACGTAGACGCTTCCCTACTTTTAAAAGCAGGCAATTAACTAAAACGTAGTGGTATTAGGATTAAGCGGCAGTTCAACACTATCTCGCCAAAGAGAATTACACTGTCTCGAAGACATGCTACGGGTAAGCATAGAAATAAAGTTTGATGGAATATGTATGAACCTATTCCTATTAAATCCTCCAACCTCCAATTAGACATGAATATCAAATAGTGCGACTGAAGATGAATCTTTAGAAGACAAAATTACCTCTTTCAAATTTAGAGAAAGAAACATCATCAGTGCGTCATTGTATAACTGCCTAAGTCACATTATAATACAAGCGAAAGGAAGGGGAAGACTGGAGTCATAATTAGATCATAACCACCTGGTATAGTCAAGAGGTACACTTCCAAGTTGCCATGTAGAATTTTCAATGCACTGTTATCTGGAGAAAATTGAGGAATTTACACATAATAAAAAAACTAATAGTTCAATTTATCGACAAATTTAATAGCGATCTCTTAAAGTATATTGAAGAATTTGAGCACCACTTTTGTAACACCCTGTGTACTTAACATGGTATCACACTTGATATATCGAGTCACTCCAAAATAATTATTAATAAATGTTTTACCGAAGTGCAACTTCTGCTTGTTTTTCTAATTGGTAAGATAACACAGACTAATAATTGGTCTCGTAATTTTTTCCAAAAATTAATTATTTCCTCTTTTATAATACTGTTTTAACTCCTTCCATAATGTGATGTATCAGTTTTAGTATTTTCATTTTTATTGAATCCTGGAGGATAACTTAAAATTATCTAGTCATCTCATAGGAATGTCTCGTGGGAAGATTTGTAATCATAAAGTTTATGTTGTTTAATGGTGGACTCGAGACGAGACGAAACGAGAAATAATATGATCTCGTCTTGGTCTCGACACATCTCTTAAAATATGCTTTTCTCGATCTAACTCCAGTCTCGTCTTGTCTCGGAATATCTAGTGATAAATGAATGTGTTCTTTATTGACTATATTTACAAATTTTCTTGAAGTACCCATACAAGTGTGGTAAGGTTGAGAGTAAAGAAATCAATCCTATCGATTTTCTAGTTTGAAGCATGGTATTAATTTTCGAAGATATAGTAAAGAAATTAAATTACAGCGAGCAAGTACAAAATTACATTTTTCTAATTAACGATTAAACTATCAACTTTAATTATTAAATTACATTTAATTATCTCTCACAAGTCTTGATCTCGCATCCATCACTAATATAAGGGAATAGTTTTGTCCCAAGTACCTTCATTGTGTATTCAGGGAGTATTGCTCTGCATTTTCGGCTTTAATGAAATTTCTGATCCACTTATTTATTTTTGTACTCTTTGATACCTAACACAATTTTCGCCTTTTCATTGCCTTTTCTCCCAAATAGGTAATGGAACTTTCAGTCTGTTTTATTGTAAGTTTTGTGCCCCAACGGAATTTCAAAAGTGTACCATTCCATCTAGGTTGTCAATATTGTATCGTTAATTTCGCATTACTTGCTGTAAAGTTATACATGTTTGAATATACGTATGTACATGACTTAATGAAATAAAAATAGCTAACATGCAATCATACTATTCAGAGTTGAATTATTCATCATTTGCAGCGACTATTCGGAATAAACTTCCCCAACTTACATCGAAAGTAAGGATTCCCGAAGGAAACTTACGTACGGAAGTTGTATTCCCAATGCGGCAGTTTAAAATGTAGAATATATTCAATTTTAGTGACGTCGGGAGGGAATTGCACTTTGGCTCCGGCGACGGTTGTGTTACCTACATAGTTTACTGGGAAATTTGTTCAGGACAAGATTTGTTGTTCTCCAATTTGTCCATGAGGACCGGGAGGTTGTTTAAAGTCAGCGTTATGAATACAAGGATTATCGTGCTGAAACAAGCTGTAATCATTTAAAATATTCTCTAAGATACAGTGTTAGATTTAACTGTATCTAAATTTTCAAAAAGTTTCGTTACATGTAGGCTGATGACACTAATTCTGAAATTTATATAGATAGGCAAATCATTTATTGAAGTACCCGTTTATCGGCTAAATCATCATAACTTCAAAACTCCTGTAGGTACAGGGCCGAAACTTATTAAAACTTCTTAACAGCTTTTCGTTTAACATTTCGGAGGAGTTTAATTAGTATGAGAGTTTTAATAAAAAATTTACGAATTTTTGAAATGAGACATTATGACGATTTCCTTAAGTCAGTTTGTTCTGCTAAAATGCCTGGCTTTAATTGAAAATGTTTATATATAAAATATACTTATTTATATATTAATTATAACAAAATTTCCTGAGTTTAAACGAACTGGAAATTTTGCTGAAGTTTTGAAAGCAGATTTTTCTTTTCTTCATAGTAATTATGTAGTAGTTCAATATTATGTAGTAGTTACGATTAAGGCCGGTCGCGTAAAATGTTCTAAACAAAAACGTTTATTATCGTTTGTAGGGTGCACGTACATGAAGCTATTGTAAAAACACAATAGTCAGTTTAAATTAAAATCGTAAGAGTTTGCTGAAAAAGACAGGACGACGGAGCATTATAAGTAAAATTATTCCAAACGAGTTACAATTAAATACGGAACGACAGTCGTAATAATATTTTGTTGATAGAATTATTTTCTTCATTAATCACGAAGGCCCATTAACGAAAGAGGAACTCCTATGTTGCAAAATCATATTTATGGATCATTAATATTTCTACATATCTCTCCCCTGTGTTTACCAGTTTTATGGAGAGTATGTTTCTGGACGGTATAACATAAATGAAGCTTATTGGAAACGGTATTGAGTAGACACAATTCAAATTTAAAACTGGTTAAAGCATATTTAACAACAAAACCGTAAATGAGGTGAAACTCTATATAAACTATTTTCTTGACAATGTTCGTTGATGGGCAAAAATGCTTTACATTAAGAGTCCATCACCCGGCGTTGCTGCGGGGTAAGAGACAAGGACGAGGTAACGTTAGGCGTGACTAAAATTGTCCCTTCCACTACATTTTAACTAGCTAGTACTAAGTTAATTTTCTCACTAAGTGTAAATTCCCAAACACATACGATGGCAGCACTTTACAGCGAGCTTTCTAGCGATTGTAAGGGTTTAGGGCAAACATGATCATAGGGTAGTGTATTATCGTATCAAAACTAAATAGGGTTCAGTGAAGAGATAAAGGATTATTCTACATCGGTCTAGTAACAGAATTTTGAGTTTTCTCTTATTTTCGTCAAATTTTGATCTGGAAATAGTGCGTAAAATAGGGCAACTTTAGTGGCGGTTTTAAGCGGAAAAAAAGAAAATATCAAAAATCCGTTACTAGACCGATGTGTATTTGAGTTTTTCTCTTCGAGTGTTTTTTATTTGAAAAGAATATTTCAAATGATGTTCGAGGTATCATACTTCCCCCAGACCTCTAAAACCGCCTTAAATTGGATCGGGTGATGGACTCTTAAATCAGAAATTTAAGACAGTCGAGTTAAAAATAATTCAAAAAATTTAAGCATTAGGAGAAAAATGATTTAACATTTAAACACTATTATTTAGACTAAGCATTTTCAACAGTTGCATCTGTTGCCATATCTTTTCCAGTTCTGCTTAATCGTCCCAAAAATGGGTTAATAATACAATTACATTAACAGAAGAAGCTAAACACAAAGTCTTCGCCAAGTAATTTAATAAACCAGAGCGACTGGTTTCCGCTTGCTAGAAGTCTTTTACACTCATTTCTCATTTACAAACTTCATTATTTACATTTCATCTAACATAGATTACCAACAAGCTACCCTCAGATCAATCTACGGACAAATATGTAATTTACAGGTCGATATCTCAATATACGGTGGTATTTCATTACAATTAGGAAAATTCTGTCTGAGCATGGCATATTTGTTGATATTTATTTATTTTATTTTTTATGTCTTTATCCTTCTCATAAGTAATATGGCAGCCTAAATATTTGAAATGTGATATTTGTTCTAAGATGTATCCATCGATGACGATTTTTGTTCGTATGGAATAGTTTCCACAAAATGCCATAGATTTTGTTTTCGTCAGAGATATATTCAGATTGTATATGGAACTAAGTTGGTGAAGTTTGTGAACTGATCACTGCAATTTCTCCTCCGTGCCCTCTATTATAACTTGGTCATCTGCAAATAGTACTGTGTTAATGTATATATTGTGATTGATCTTTATGCCTGAATTTACACGTAATGTTTTCCACTTTCTGATATGGTTATCTAAATATATATTAAAAAGTGTATATGAAACAAATGAAAGAGAATTTTTGAAAATGGAATTTTGTTGCCCAGCCGAGATTTGAACCCGGGTTTCCCAACTTCGCGTCGGGTATCCTTACCACTAAACTACCGGGATACCTACCAATTTCATTTTGGATGTTGTGAAACGTTTTTCGAAAGGATAATACGGAGGACGTATTGATTGTACGCAACACACCGTACCTCCTCCCACGTTAATAATGTGGTCTCTTACGTGTTCTCATTTTATAAATGACATAGATGAAATATGTTCTCGAAATTAATTCATGGTAAAGGTCATGGTAATTCATTTCATTTTAAAAATTCTCTTACATTTGTCTCATATACACCTTTACCGTGAATTAATTTCGAAAACATATTCCATCTATATTAAAAAGTGTTGGTGACGGGCTACATATCCTTGTCTTACTCCTTGATTAATGGGCATGTCTGTTGTTACTTCTTTGCTTGTATCAATAGTTATTTTTGTATCTCGTAATAGGCTTTGTGAGATTTTGATAAGGTGTTTTGGGTAGCCTCTTTCCTCCATCATTGTCCACAACAAAAATTTTTACCTTATCAAAGGCTTTTTCATATTCGATAAATGCCAGGTGAGTCTCAAGGGACTATGTATGTATGGATTATGTAAAGGGAGAAGAAGCGTTGGGCGACCACGCAATAGATGGATACCGTAACAGGCAAAGTGCCTAATACTTGTAGTGAAGACGAAGACGAGACGAAGACAAGTCTCAAGGGAGATTGAATATGCATTTTAACAGATGAAAAATTGAAAGAGTCCATGAGAAGACCAAATAACATCGGAGATGTTAAAAATGGGAGGAGATATTGTAATAGCAGCTGTAAAGGTATTATTAGGGAAAAATACCTGAATCCAGGAAAAATGCGGATGTGGTACTCATTTACAAGAAGAGAGACAACACAAATTTAAAGAACTACAGGCCCCTAAGCTTACTGTCACATCTCTATATACTTTTTACACGAATTATAACCGATCGGTTAATCGCAAAACTAGACTCATACTAACCAGTGGAGCAGGCAGGATTTTGAAAGGGATTCAGCACTGTCGACCATCTACAAACAATTAAAACAATAATCGAAAATTCAACATAATTTAATATTCCCATACATCTAGCATTCGTCGATTTACATAAGGCATTTGACAGTATTAAAACCTGGGCTTTTTTGACAGCAATGGAAGACGCCAGAGTGGATTCGAGATACTCTATCATTATAAAAACCATTTATGACAAGGCAACTCTCCACGTAAAAATAGATAATGACACTAAAACAAATAAAATTAGAATTGGCAAAGGCATACCACAAGGCGACACCATCTCGCCCAAATTATTCATCCAAGAGTTGGAAAACGTCTTTAAGCAGCTACATTGGGAGAATGGAGGACTAAACATCGAAGGAATGCATTTACGTCATCTACGATTTGCCGATGACATTGTTCTAATTAGTACCAACATACATGAGCTGAACATCATGCTCAGTGAATTAAATGAAAAATCTAGAAAAATTGGTTAGCGTCTGAATTTCAACAAAACAAAAATTATGAGTAACGGTATCCAATATAACATGAATATGGATAAAACCATCATAGAAAACGTGGACCACTATATATACCTCGGACATAGAATCAAACTGGGAAAAGAAAACCAAAACGCAGAAATTAAACGTAGAATTTATCTGACATGGTTGGCGTTCGGAAAACTGAGCTATATCTTTAAAGACAAACGAATACCACTACATCTAAAAAGAAAAGCTTACGATAGTTGTATACTACCCGTGATCACATACGGCTTGAAAACCATGGTTATAACAAGAAAACTAGCAGTAGCAGAACAACTAAGAGTTACACAAGGAGCCATGTTGGGCGTCACCTTGAAAGATAGAATACGAAACAGTCAGATACGAGACAAAACCGGAATAACAGATGTTATGGAACGATTAGCTGGCTTGAAGTAGCGTTGTATCGGTCATGTAGCGAGACAGGATTCGAAGAGGTGGACACATATAGATACATTTTGGAGACCCAGAGAGACACGGAGAAATGATGTATGTAAAGTTGGCGTACCACCTTTCTCAGGCCGGCAAAACTAAATAGTGCAGATTTTGTGTCTTTTTTTGTACCTTTTTGGTAGCGAGAAAACGAATTTTGTAGCTTTTGACCAGCCGGAGCTATAAAAGGTGGGCTAACTTAAGTATCATTCACATAAGCAGTAGTGCAGTTGTAGGTGTAGTGCGGTGGTATTGTAAAAAGTTAAGCCTGTGTATGTTTACGACAGCGTTCACATCGACGACCTTCTGTGAAGGTAGTGGAGCGATAGTGTAGAACCTAGCAAGCTTTTAGCTTCTGCACTACACGGCTGCACGCGCATACAAGCACCAATCAAAGACGAGGCCGTCGGCCGCCTCGGCGTGTGTTGTTTACAAATTGTTAACCTCAAAACTCAACTACAACTACAGTTTTGTTTCGCGTTAATTCTTTCAGTAAGTTTAATTTTACAAGATGGACTATCAAAATGAAGAATACAATTTGCAACAACGACGTGTTTGTCTACTGTTGTTGGGTGCGGCTGCTATTCTCTTGAAACGAGCAATGGACGAAAAGGAAAGAAAACGACGTAAACCGCTAAGCAGCCTTTCACACTACGTCCAATGTGAACAGGACGACGTGATACGTTACCGCTGCTACTGTTCCAAATACACTCCCCCTGCACTGCAACAGCACTACTGCTTATGTGAATGATACTTTAGACATAAGTTAGCGGCCACAGCTACAGCTCATACACAGAATATAACAGGATGCCCTTGTTTGCGAAGAAATTTGTGTCTTTAGAACTAGATACATGAAAGTCCCGCGGTTAAAAAAGGTTTTTGGCACATTTGGCCAATTTTGGCCAAAAATGACGAAATTTTCAATCATCACTGGCGGTCCAATTTCATAATATAGTAGCAATCTTGAGAACCATTTGCCAATGGAAAACCTTCTGTCAATTAGCCGAAAAATTGGGCAAAAGTGGCCAGAAGTGGCCAAATATTCGGAAATGACTTATTTCAGCCAAAACATGGGAAATCCTGGATATACGTCGACAGGTCGAACATGTGGTACACAGAGAGATCAGAAAGGCTAGTAGGGGGTCAATCAAAAATGTTCAGAAATGGCCAAAAATTCTAAAATGACTTATTTCTGTCAATACGTGCTAAATCCGGGATATACTTCTACAGTTCGAAAATGTGGGCCCCGGAATTTTCAGAAACACTGTCGGAGTATCGAATGGGTCCTTCTAGCCACTGGAATTCATCTGAGACTGCGGCCTGTATAGAGTTACAAATTCAAAAATGACTTATTTCGGCCAAAACGTGCTATATCCTGTATATACTTCTACAGTTTGAAAATGTAGGCCCCGAAATTTTCAGACACACTGTCGGAGGATCCAATGGATCCTTCTACCCAATGGAATTCACCCGATACTGCGGGCCTGTGGAGCTACAAATTCTAAATTACTTATTTCGGCCAAAACGTGCTAAATTCTCTATATACTTCGATAGTTCAAAAATGTGGAACCTAGGAATTTCAGAAACACTGTCGCGATATCCATGAAATGGAACTCAGAATGTCGGTTTTAAGTAATTCTTAAGACACAAATTCCTGCGCAAACCAGAGCATCCTATTACATTCCGTGTATGAGTTATAGCGGTGGCCGCTAACTTATGTTTAAGTTAGCTCCTCCTTTTGTAGCTCCGGCTGGTCAAAAGCTACAAAATTCGTTTTCTCGCTACAAAAAAGGTACAAAAAAAAACACAAAATCTGCACTATTTTGTTTTGCCGGCCTGAGGGGGGTGGTCCGCCAACTTTACATCTATGGAGAAATGTGGAACTTCATCAGAAAAGGTGGATCGATAATATTAGAGAGGTGGCGGGAAGACAGTGGATGAGAATAGCCAAAGATCGAAAGGCATGGCAGAACATGGGAGAGGCCTATATCCGACACTGGATGAATCCGGGCTGAAGAAGAAGAAGAAAAGAGCCTCAAGGTTAAATTCACTGCGCCTTTCTACTATGTTTTATAGTAAATACATCGTCTATACATGATCTTACTCTTCGGAGTCCCGTTTATTCTTCTAGTAGAATTGTATCTGAAATAACAAGAAACCTTTCATTGATCATCTTAGTATATACTTTATATGCTGCATTTAGTAGACTGAAAGCTCGTTCACAACCACTTAACGTACGTAACGTAACATAAAAATTAAACTAACAGACCATAGAAATTAATAATTTGTTCACAACCACTAAATGTAATACAAAACTTAAATTATGATCATGAGTATTGGGTCAAATAGTAATCGTGAGAACTTCATCTAACCTCACTTTCTGTTTTCCTTAATATTGTCAACATGGAAAGAGACAAAGACACACTTTTTGGTATTCTTGCAATTAGCGCAGGTATTTGCTGTTTAGGTGCTTATTACGAAATGACAAACCAAACCGAAGTGAACGTTTCACCGAATGACAATTTTCTGTCAAGCTTAAAAAAAGTGAGAGATGTGATTGGTGAGATTAAGAATCCGTAGATTTAACGTGCTGATAAGTTGAAGTTGAACGAACTTAGCGTTGTGGGACGTTACGTCTGTTAATTTACGGATATTGTGAACAGACACATTGAAATAATGCTTTTCAACTTTGCGTTTTCATACTGTTTTACGTTACGTTACGTACGTTAAGCGGTTGTGAACGAGCTTTAACGCCACAATAGTTTGTTGTGTCATTTCTTTTTCCTTCTTTAAACAGAAAGGTTGGGGCGGCGGTGGTCGTGTGGTTTAAGGCGTTGGCATTGAGTCAGGCGGTCACTGTCGTCGTGGGTTCGAATCCCACGTAATCCATGGATGTTGTGATTGTTGCTGGAAGTGTGTAAAATGTATCCAAAATCCCGTTCCTATTCACGCCGGTAACCAGGCCGGATAGAATCGGATATCCTGTAGGTGGGCGGGACTAGGATACACACATCCTGAGTCGGTAGAGCACGGAGTGGGTCAACTGGGGTGAGAGCCTTAGGGAGTACAACCGTGCTCGAGGACCGTGGTTCGGAGCCCACGTTAAACTGTAGGTCACGTCCAGTTTAGCCTTGCAGCAAAAAGGGGACGTTAACTACTCTCAACAACAACAACAACAACAGAAAGTTTATTTTAGCTGTTTTCCAGTCTTTGGGGATCGTATATTCCGTCCAGCATCTATTATATAAGGGGCATTCCACGCCAACTCAGCAGTCGATCCCACATCACCCTCTCGGATCGGGCTCAAAATTGGTACATCGATTAGTACTATCGAATGAAGGATAGTCCCAAACTTTCAGCCCCGGGGACCGCTTCTTGTCCCCAGGGGCCCATATTGAAGTTTCGGGCATAATCTCACCACCAGGTGTCCGCGCTCGGTTTTTCGTGTACTGACGCGGCATTTTAGTCTAAAAAATGGTAAAAATCACACAGCAGATGCCAAATTTCCCGGAGAATACGATAGTGGCATCTGTTTTTCGATATCTTATAACCGGAGCTCAGAAATCGCAAAAAACCCGCTTTTTATTCAAAGTCTGATATCTCATGTGGGGCCACTTCAAATTGGCTAAAAATTTACCAGAAGGCTCTTCGATTATTGCTCTTTCGAATGCTTATATGCGTGCAGTGATCATTTTGTATAAAAAAAAGTTATATGCATTTTACCGATTTTTCAGAGACATTTTCATAATTTTGTGACTTTATCTCTTCTGTAGGTCGTCCTAGTTAGTTGCGAGTTTAAATTTTGTGTCTCGGAAAGCGCCCTCTTTGTTTGTCGACCCTCAAAAACACAAACATTTTCTTTCCTGGTAGGTATTAGGGGAAAAATTTATTGCAGACTGATTCCACCAATCATGAAAGAAGAAACAAAATTACATTGAAGAGCAATCATAACCATATTAAATTTTACATTAATACTACCCAACTCTATAATATTATCGATAATTTACATATAATTTTCTTACACATGGAACAGCGTTTTGTCTAATTTATGGAAGCATTTTGATTATTATATTTCTTGAATTTGCTGCCTGTTGGTCCAGTTTTATGGTGAATTCACTTGCTTTCTCGGTAGCTACTATCTGTCACAATATATCAGTGAATAAGGGACGCTGTTCTATGTGTAAGAAAATTATATGTAAATTATCGATAATATTATAGAGTTGGGAAGTATTAACGTAAAATTTAATATGATTATGATCGCGTTTCAATGTAATTTTGTTTCTTCTTTCATGATTGGTGGAATTAGCCTGCAATAAATATAAATTTGTTAAACATCGAAAAATTTACGAAAAAATTGAATCAATCTGATCATTTTTCCCCTAATACGTACCAGAAAAGAAAATGTTTGTGTTTTTGAGGGTCGACAAACAAAGAGGGCGCTTTCCGAATCACAAAATTTAAACTCGCATTTAACTAGGACGACCTACAGAAGGGTTAAAGTCACAAAATTCCGAAAATTTCTCTGAAAAATCGGTAAAATGCACGTAACTTTTTTCTTATATAAAATGATCACTGCACGCATATGAACATTCGAAAGAGCAATAATCGAAGAGCCTTCTAGTAAATTTTCAGCCAATTTGAAGTGGCCCCACATGAGATATCAGACTTTAAATAAAAAGCGGGTTTTTTGCGATTTCTGAGCTCCGGTTATAAGATATCGAAAAACAGATGCCACTATCGTATTCTCCGGGAAATTTGGCATCTACTGTGTGATTTTTACCATTTTTTAGACTAAAATGCCGCGTCAGTACACGAAAAACCGAGCGCGGACACCTGGTGGTGAGATTATGCCCGAAACTTCAATATGGGCTCCTGGGGACAAGAAGCGGTCCCCGGGGCTGAAAGTTTGGAACTATCCTTCTTTCGATAGTCCTAATCGATGTACCAATTTTGAGCCCGATCCGAGAGGGTGATGTGGGATCGACTGCTGAGTTGGCGTGGAATGCCCCATAAATATTCTTTTAAATTTTTCTTCATTTTATTTTTTATTTTTGAAATGATGAAAACGAAGTTTAGTTTATACCATCATATTAAAGATTATTTATTGAAATTATTTCGATTTAAATTTTTGTCGCTGATTTTTTTCTGAAAAACTTGGTGTCTGTTTATATTTGCGATAGAGCTTATTTATTGGTAGCGATTTAATGTTGATCGCTCTCAATTGATTTTCGTGACGACCTGGCCGCTGGTGTGCGGGGCCCCTAAAAATTCCATTACTGTGTTTAAAGTCCCCAGTGGCTACCATGTCATGCGACCACTTCTCGACTTCGATTTTCCCAAACAACCTACGTTTTGAAGTCTGTAGGAAGCGTAGATGAGTAAAGCCCAAATTTCCTACGAGTTCCATTCGTCCCACAAACCGACAAAAGACAAACCTGCCATTAATATCACCGTCAAAGGTACACCGTCACAATATCAGTATATGTGTCTCGAGAGAACAAAGAAAAGTGCGAGAGGAAGCGCGCCTTATTGTGGGGGTCGCGCCTGGAATACATTAAATCCCATAAATTCGCGCGAGGCCCCGAAAGAAGCGTCAGCACTAAACCGATTTACAAGCCGGAACATCCGGAAAATGGATAAAATAACGCGGGCCGGGACGAAAATTGGCAGTGTTTTCTCATCGCGTAGGGCATGGGGTCCAAAATAATCCCCCTTCCGCCCCCGAAATAAAAAACGGCGGTGATTAATTCAACGGGAATCGGGGCAGATGTTTAATTGGAGGAGGTCAAGGGGTAAACGGGGGAGGGTTAAGGAGAAAAAAATAACGCGGTAACGATTACCGATTTATTCCGGTAGGTATGAGAGCTGAATGTTTTTTCGTGTGCCGAAAGGATTTTTAATGGATTCACGGAAGAGCGCCAGCGTTCCAAAGCAAAACAGGATTTATCGAGGTCGTTGGGAGTAAAACAATAATTGTCGCTACACGGGGGATCAATAAAATAATTAAAAAGTCGCGAAAGGAACGTCCAAGCAATGTTTACATTTAAACGGACGTTCAATGATTCTAATTGTTTCTTTGTTATTTTTTGTATCAAGACTGTGTTTATTATTTACGTTTGGTTTTAGTGGTCCATTTTTTTAGCCACCAAAACCAATGTTACCATTTTTCGATTATTAATTGAAAATGGAAGCCCAGAGCGTGTATCATATAACAACAAATTTTTTAAGGGGTGTGCAGCCAGTTGGACTTCCCGTTCGGCCGAAAACATCCCTCTCCCGGATTTCGTATATTTACCTTTTCAGAATGGACCCAGGCTTATTTCATTACTTTCAGTTTACACGGATGGCCGTGAAAAAACTAGACAAACTCATTATTATCTACCCAAAAATGATTTAATAACGTTAGCAGCTTGAGTGCAAAAAACATATATTTTTTTACTACTCTACACATTTTTGGAAAATGGAACACGTTACCTAAGTTTTACGTTAATGTAAATGAGAACTACTAAAAAAATTGGACAAATGCACCCCCACTTTTTCCCTCCCTCGAAAGGGCTTAAACCATAGTCAATAGTCAAATTAGTGAAATTTCACCCTCAATCCCAAAAAATTTACAACCCTGGGTGGGTCTTAAATCCATAACCTCTGGCTTTACCTTCAGCTTTAGAAACGGAATAGGAACACGCGAAACCCATTTTTCACTGAACGTGCTGACCCGGAGATGAAGGGACATATCAATGTATTCGCATGTTTCATTGATTACATGAAACTCCTTGAATGCGTCTCGTATCAAAGACTGGTTGAGATTCTTAAACCGACAGGTATTGACTCGCAAGATCTAAATATCTTAAGCGAAATTTACTGACACCAATCAACAACAGTCACAGTAGAGCTGTAAATTAGAAGAGGCGTGCGACAAGGGTGTCTCCTATCCTATCTCCACTCATGTTTAATCTCTATTGAGAGGCAGTGTTTACTGAAGAAACGAATGCAGGCATGAAGGTCAATGGCAGCTGCATTAACAATATTCACTATGTTGATGACACCGCGGTATAATAGCAAGTAGTCTACCAGAACTCCAGTCTCTTATGAACCTGTAACGCGCTTGTGCGGTTGCTGGAGTGATTTGGCGCTGGGACGGAGTTCGGGAGTTCAGTTATCGGTTTTAAGAGTCGGTTTTTCGGTTTTGCTCGGGCGCCAGATTTTAGAGGGTTTTCTCCCTCGGGAATATGCCTGGGTAGTTTACGAACTCAGGAGATTACTAGGGTTGTCCGTAGAAATGAAACACACTTAAAACAGAAAATCCCTAAATTATTTTATTTCTAAATGAAAGTGACAACACTGTATCGCCAATCACCTATTGGCGTTTCGGAGATCGGAGACCGGAGAATTGCAAAAAAAATATGTTTATTTCCAAATATATAAACATTTCGGAAAGAAAATACAATTAGGAAAGTACGAAAAATAAAAATTACTTTACGTAGAGAAAATCGGAAAGATCGAAAATTGTTCGGCGAAGCGAAAAATGCTGAAACGGAAAATTACAGTACTTTTGCAAACAATCAAGATCTGAAATACGGAAAAAAACTCTTAATACTGAAAATGGAAAACGGAAAATTATCCTAACAATTTCACAATGAACGAGAAATAGCTAGATACGGAGACGATAGGAAAACGTGCAGTGTCTAATATTCGGTAAAGCGGCCTGTTACATTACGAGAGAGCGAGAGCGAGCGGAAGATTGTGGTGAATTAATTTTTCCCTAACACGACGGGGGAGAAATTAATTCAGAGCGGTAGGGAGATACGGATATTTTGACGGTACTACAGATCCCTCACATATATTGATCGCTAACGGACAATTACATAACATATAACGGCGGAACATATAGTTCGGTCGGCGGTACGTTCACAATCGGACGGTGGCGGTCGGTCTAGAACTAACGGTCGGTAACGTTCACAATTACGTATATCGGTCACTAGATCGGAAACGGATATCAGACGCAACGGAAAAATACGGATAACGTACGGCTTGTCATAGACAAGTATTGGTTCTGACCTTGGATTAACTTAGGTAATGGACAGCCGGAGGCGTATTGGTATCCTCTTTTACTTCCAAAGCCGGGGTGTGTGCCCCTTGCTTCTTTTTACCTCTTTTATTTTTCATTGTTTCCCTCTAGTATTCTTTGTTCTTCTCATTTGTCCCTCTTGTATCATGCTGTTTCTCCTGTTCTTCTTCTTATTATGTCCTCTTCTGTTCCTTCCTTCTTATTCCTCTTCCTCCGATTGTAGTAGCGCTATTCTTGGTCTCTTCACTTTTGACTTTTCCTCTTCGTCGTAGTCGATGGCCTTCCTTATTAGCGGGTTTTGGTGCGTCTCCATTCTTCTCATTGTCTTCCTCGTCCTGTCCCTGATTTCCTTCTTGATGGTTTTCATTCCTAAGTCCCTTCGTAGTTGCTCGTTCCTCATATACCATGGTGCGTCCGTCATCCTCCTCATTGCCTGGTTCTGTATCACTTCTAGCTTCTTGATGTTGGTGTCCGCTGTTTGTCCCCATGCTGCTGCTCCGTATAATATGATTGGCTTGATGCTTGCTTCATAGATCCTCTTCTTTATTCTTAGTTGTAGCTTGCTTCCTCTTCCTATCATTGGTCCCAGTTGGTTTAGTCTCTGCTTTGCCTTCTTCGCTGTCTCCTCGATGTGTTTCCCCCATGTTAGTCTCTTGTCGATATGTATTCCTAGGTATTTGACGTCGTTGCTCCATTCGATTTCTTCGTCACTCACTTTGATTTTTATTTTCGGTCCTTTTATCTTCCTTCCTATGCATATCGCTTGGCTCTTCTCCGGGTTGATCCTTATCTTCCATTTCTTCGTCCACTCTTCCATCTTGTCAACTTCCCTCTGTAGATATTCCGCTGCTTTCGTTGGGTGTAGTGATGTCGCTGCCTTCGCCGTGTCGTCCGCGTAGATGTATGTCCTTGTGTGCCCTCCTAAGTCCTTCTTGGGTATGTCGCTCGTGTAGATGTTGTATAGTTCTGGTGCCAGTATAGATCCTTGTGGTGCTCCTGCTTCGATTGTCCTCGTAGTTGATGTTTCTTCTCCAATCTTTATTGTGAATGTCCTCTTCTTCAAGTATTCCTGTATCATCTGCGTGTGCGCCTTTCCGAATCCTAGTTGGCCCATCTTTGCTATCAGTCCGTTGTGCCATATCCTATCGAATGCTTTCTCCACGTCGAATAATATCATACACGTCGTCCTCTTCTCGTTGATGTCCTTGATCGCCTCCTCCATTAGTCGTACTACTTGGTCCTTCTCTGAATCCGCATTGCTCGTCTGGGATGATGTCCAATCTTCTTTCTTCTTCCTTTATCCTCCAAAGTATGACTTTCTCCATGATTTTTCCTATGCTGCTCAGTAACGTGATGGGTCGGTAGTTGTGTGGTAGTTTCCTGTCCTTTCCTGGTTTCGGTATCATGATGACTTCTCCTAGCTTCCATTGTTCCGGGTAATATCGCCTCTTCATCGCCGCGTTGATGGTCCTTGCTATTCTTTCCATATATCCCTCTGGTAGTTCCTTCAGCATTCTGTTCGTTATCCTGTCGTGTCCTGGTGCCTTCCTTGGGTGCAGATTCTGGATGATTTCCTTGATCTCCTCGGGCGTGGTCCTCTTCAGTTCGCGGGACAGCCGGAGGGGACGGTTGGCTTCTCTAAATTTAGTCTAGATGTTTAAGTGAAGGTAGATTGAACAGTGCCTTATCGGCCGCCATCTATCAGAGATAGGTTTGATTTCGCGATTAACTGTATGGTGGGTGGTCTACCCTCGACTGTCGAAAATCGGCTTCGTTACAAACCGCACCGTAGAACAAAATGAACCTGTCGGTCTCTGTATGAACACAGCCAAGACCAAGCTGACAGTATTTTCAAAAACACAAACACCCTAAGGCTACACGGAGAGATTGTAGAGCATGTGTCGTCTCTAAAATATCTGAGTATTTCGGCTTCGTTCTCTAGTACATCATAGACTCGTTCATAGTATATAGTAGATAGCTGCAAAGTCGACATATATCATAACCCACTTTACGTAAATATTATTTTCCCCATTTTGCACTTGTCCACTTACCACCTTATCCTGGGAGCGGTAGTTATCCATCATTCCTTCCTATATCATGAAATTATGAAGGCAGCGAAATAATTTCCATAGTATATAGACAAGCTTGATATAAATTTTATATATTATGTATTCCACATGAAAAGGAAAGGTCTTTCACCGCACCGCCGCAATAAGGGGCGAAGCGAGGTTGAAAATCAGCAAAACAAAACTTTGTTTGGTCAAGCCTTAAGCTTGGTAAATTAACTGCTTATAGTTAAACATGGAGAAAAAGGAAAGATTCCTTTAGAGATGAAAGGTTTGTAAAAGAAAGGGCGCCTTTAAACCACATAAAAGTTGGAAACGTTACTTTTTTGACGAAAAACGTTTGGTTTTTTAAATACAAACATAGACGACAAAGTTGGATTGCAAGAAAAACATCTATAAAACTGGAAATTATCTATAGCTTTGTAGAACCTTGTTGCGAAAGTCTCTCTCGGGCAATTTCGCAGAAACACTATAGCCTACATTTCGACAAACTAACATTAAAGATTTTTAAGATTAAAGATTAAAGATTAAACATTAAGAATTTTGTTTATCCGTTTAGATAACATTACTATATCACAGCAAAACATTTCATATTCTACATTTCTATGCAGATGTAAGAGTAACACGTTAGAATGGCTTTTAGTAAACACCACCATTTGTTTATGCAATAATTATACGTTTCCTTTTGCAGGGGAGGATCCGCCTTCCTGCTAACGGCCGAGGTCACGTGGGTAGCTACGCTGTTTCTACAAATTTGTATAAGGTACGTGGATATACAAACTTAATTCTTATTTAACTTCAGGAGTTTGTCATTATTAAATTAGACATGTATTTTTGATACATGTATAATACTTGTTTAATATTGACAATCGATATTCTATTATGTTATAGAGTACAACGTTAGTGAGTTGTTTCAAGGTCCAAACAATCCAAAGTTTTGGAGTATGTCCAGTAAAACACTAATGAATACAGCATTATTTTGAAGTTAATCTAGATTGAGTTGATTTTTGCATTGCGAATTTCAAAAACGAATTGTATTAGCCTTATTAAAAGTCCGTTATAGTTGAAGCTCGGACAATTTTTGATAAGTTAAGCACAAAAAGACTCATACTCATCTTAACACGTTATAGCGCCGTGAATATGCCCAGGATTTTAGAGGAAACTTTGGTAGTGCGTTAGCAATATATGTTTGATTTTTTGTTTAATTGAGGTACTTTGATAATCGTAACTGTTCGCGTCTTGTCTCAGAGAATATCAAATGCGTCCTTAAGTAAAATACTTCTTGAATCACGGTATTTTCATTAGAACATGGTATTTCAGAATTGAAAAAGGTAAGCTTCAAAAATTTGTAAATTTGTTTTCCCTGATTTAGTTATATAGTTACATCAAAGAGTATTCATATATTACACAACTAGTAACGAAATATAACTACAAATTTCTATCCAAATAATCCAACACCTATTGAAAAAAGACACTTTATTTACTTAAACGTTATTTCCAAATTTCGAAATATCTCCAAAAAACGGAATACGAAAATTGATCGTTGAATCGCACGAATACACAAAATATCATAATTCTTGCGAACGTAAAATTAGAGTATAACTTTATCAAACAGCCGATCACTTTGTTAAACCCCCTATGTGTGACTCATCTCCCTATCTCAAAATTTAAATCTCACCCACTCTATACAACATGATTTCCACATTACGGAAACACAAATTCAAGGATAGTCGTTTCTACGCCTAGGGGCCTATCTACGCGACTTTAATACACAGATTTAGGTGGTCCCGGAAGGATAAGGGACTAGGGCGAGTATTTCGGATTAAACGCAGAAACGATCCCTATCCGCGAAGCAATAACTAGTGATATTTAAATAAATATATATACGTATGGAGATGAAATCGGAGTGAGCCTCCCCGGGGGTCGAAGCCATTAAACTAACGTCTGGGGACGAGTTTAGTCGGCTTAGTTTTGTTGGGTAAAAACGTCGAGAGGACTTCCTTAAAACGATTTGCATTTTTCATCAAATCCAAAAATTTAAATAATTAAATTCTCGGAATTTAATTAACCTTTCGTGCCTTGTTCCATCTGTGCGTCGGACAAGTCCTTTTACGACTTTTTTCCCGTTTACAGTCTTTGTCTGTGACACTCTACGACTCATATAAAACCATAATTCTCTTGTCCCCGACCGACACGCAGAAAGATAAAACGCCAGAATGGCGGCAAAAGGTAAAACGAGGGAAAGAATATTGATGTTTGCGACGTATCTACCTTAATCTCGTTTCGTGCTCTTCATCCTAGTTAGTTTCAAATGATAGACAAGTGGAAGTGTCTCACGAAGTAATCAACTATAGGAACATTTCGAAACATTATAGTCTGTCAAAATAACCGGTGGAGTCATAAAACGATTATTTCGCCGGTAACCAGAGGCGTTCTTGAAGAAATGAGCGGAAATTAATAAATGAGTTTTAATCGTATATGTAATGATAAGTTTGCTTAAAACCGTTATAATTGTTTTAATAAAAGGTAGGCATTACGACCGCGAATGTTATCAACTCAGAAACGCTTCCATTTTTACCTGATTTGTTGTTAACTTGTCAGTAATATAATATATTATAATATCGGATCTCGGTATTTATTTATAATATTTTATGGTAATATTTTTTATATCTCCAATTTATAACGATCTGTTGGATTTTTGACGTCTATCTTGGAAATTTGTCGATGCAGATATTGGTGATCAAATCTTGAATTTTCATTAACTCATTCATTCATTTTGGTAGATTTATATCTAGTATTGCATTCGTTAACGAAGTCGAAAAAATAGGAATAAAAATGCGGTTTTCAGTTTTTTGGTATCTAGAGATCATACCTAATCATTTCCCAAAAATTTATATATATGTATATATATATATATGTATATATATATATATATATATATATATATATATATATATATATATATATATCGGATATAACGAAATTTGTCGGCAGGCTACAGGTCGCATTTTTTAAAGAATCACAACGAAATTTGTTACAAAAATCAGTTGGCCGAAAATCTCGGTCGAGTTCGTTAATGGGCCAAATCGGTCTAGCGGTTTCAAAATGGCGGCTTGTTATTTTAAAAAAAAAATCAAAAAACTTTTATTTCGAGTCTGAGAGAAATATGTTACTTGGGTTTTTTGTTGCACTTATAGAGGCGAACGACTTTTGTATAAAACATTTTTTTGAGAAATGTACAGAAAAAAAGTTATTTTTTTCAAAAATAAATAAAAATAACAAAAAATTTTTATTTCGTGTCTGAGAGAAAAATGTTACTAAGGTGTTTTGTTGTTCTTATAGAGGCGAAAAACTTTTGTATAAAACAATCTGTCGAGAAACGTACAAAAATAAAGTTATTTTTGTCAAAAAAATTAAAAAATAAAAAAACTTTAATTTCGCGTCTGAGAGAAAAATGTTACTTAGCTTTTTTGTTGCGCTAATAGAGACGAACAACTTTTGTATAAAACATATCTTTGAAAAATGTACAGAGAAAAAGTTACTTGCAAATATTTTAAAATTTTGACGTTTGTATTTTTTCACACCTCGTATGCATTTTTTTGACACATCGTGTGTTATGTTACTGTATATCTTACCCATAAATCTACCTTTCAGCCTGGCATGCCATGGGGTTTTTTTTATATTATTATGTATGGAGAGATTTGCACGTATAGAGAAATTAGTGAAACTTGCGGTGCCGTCATCAATGACGTCACATTTATTGCCAATTGCCGTTGGTGTAAGATAAAAATTTGCTTTAAACAGAGCGCACTGTTATCCCAGTTAAAAAGAGATAGCACACTGTCGGGTGTTAGCCGATAAAATATAAGTTGGTAGCCGTGTGCGCTGTTGTCAGACGATTTTGCGTATTGACACGAAAGTTTTGTTATGATTTTGAGGTTATACTTCGAAATATTTGCTCGCTTCGGTAAATTGTAAATTAAATCCGTGTTTGAGTATTTTAGAGTGTAAGGAATTGCAATAAAATGACTAAACCATTGAATAGTCGGTGTCAGCAGCCTCGTCTCTAATCAGTTACTTTGAACTGGAATGAAACCATGGGGGCCCCCTACTCCCGTTAAACTGCATTAGAGAGGTAAAGTATTGATACTATTGGTTATTAAGTTTCTATGGCCCTTATTGGAAATATTTTTAGCGTGTTTCAGCTGCACTGAAGATCAGTGTGTGTGCTGTGAGTAGAATCTCGCAAAAAGTGAAGTGATGTGGTGTTAAAGTCGCCGAAGAAAAGCCGTCCACATGTGAAGGGAGTCACGAATCAAGATTACCTTGATATTGGTTCTATTCGCAATCAAATTTACGAACTGTATGAAAGAAGTAAGAAAGTTTTTTTACATTGTATCCTTGATTGTATTCACCATATACAATATACTACAATGAGTAATAATTCAATGTAATTATTTCAGAGAAAACTGTTACTCTTCAAAGTATTCATCAAAAACTTGAGAATATGAAGCTCTTTGAGGGATGTAAATCATCACTTCGTATCCTTTTACGAGATATTGGTTTCAAATGGAGTAAGGATAATCGAGTAGGTCGAGATGGAAATGCAAACGATAACTGTTTGGACATGTGGAAAGAAGCATTGTCTACCATTACACCTGTGGTCTGGATGAACTGCATCAAGCATACAGAACAAGTAATTGAGAAATGGTGGAATCGTGAACGAATGATTAATAGAATGGAAGTTAACAATTTAGTGATTGACTTGAACAGTGACTCAGAGAGTGATAGTGATTTTTAGGAAATATTTAACATCTACACGAACATGTCATCTGTAGTGACTGTGAATCTAAAATCGAGCCTGATATGTCCGGTATCGCACCTTTACCTATATCAGATTCTGACTAAAGTAAATACATCTTACTCTAGGTATGTGCACATAATGTATTATTAGAATATTATTATATTGTAACTGTAGTGCATGAATATTTATATAGTAAAACTTTTTTTTAGGTGAACATAAAATGAAGGCTCGATGGACACATGTAAAGCTGCCAATAGAGAGTTGATAAGAGACAGTACTTCCGACGGGTTGACCGGGGTGTGTTTCTTTCCACGACTTTCATAACTACAATATTCTGCTTGAATTCCAGATTCTAGGCCGTTGAACATGCACCTCCCTACAATGTCTCTACGCTCCTCGATCCAACTACACCTGCCAATTTAGTGTACACTTTCTTGATCCAAATGTTGCAGATCAGTTATTATATCATACTTGTAGTTTGTAGCTTATCTTCAGAGCAGTGTTTCCATTTCATTTTCATAGGTGTAAATATTTCTTTTCTGTTTTGAATTTGTCATCTATTAATGTTATTTGTTTTCTTCTATTTGCTACTGTATTCCTTAATATTTTTGGCTCTATACTTATGGTTTTCACAACAATGTCAGTCCCGACCTCCATACTTCTCTATTTATTATAAAGAAAAATGCACCTTTAATCCCGAAAAATATATTCTTTATAAAAAATAACTGAGATGTTAAACTGAGTTCAGGTGAGAGAAGTTAGGGGTGTAATTCAAAGTCGGTAGGGGTATTTGCCCTCGAAGTAGTTGTTTCCTCTAATTGCTAAAAAGTTCAGTTATATTTGAAATTTCTCTATTTATTCTTTTTAATTGTAGGCTTAATTTGGGTTTCTTTGTTTCAATTGATGGCCACATATATTCTGGCAGCAGATACTTTACTTACTTTATTGTTTGGTTCCCACATGTTAATTTGTTCTCTATTGCCCTCTATTCTCTCTCATCTATATTTGTATTATCTAATATTACATTGTAGGTCATTTTGGTCAACAATTCAATTTCAATCTTGTATTTTCTGTGCTGTGCCAAGTCCATTCTCTACTGGGTTTCTCTTTATATGAAAGTGTACACGTCCTGTTCCACTCCTTTCCTGGCAAAGGATACTCACACCTTCCTGTGGTCTTTGCTGGACAGTGAGCTTTTATAACAAAGTAATGCATAAAGTCAAAGCACTTGCAGATATGTAATTCAATTAACAAGAATGCATAATGGCAAATTAGAAAAACTTATAAAATGACACTAAGTGAGTAAATTCCATATATCTTACTCATCCTAGAACCCATGATCCTATTTGAATTGTAATTAGTGTATATAAATGTGTTTGTAATTAAGAATTTCATAATTTCTAATATAATTAATATATTAATATCTATTTTGTTTAATATAATATAATAGCATTATAGTGTGTAATGTAATATGTATAATGTAAATGTATAATAATACTAATAAAATCACACTGACTAAATGAGTAAATTCCATGTACTAACTCATCCTAACACATTATAATTCTATTTCATTTCTAATTATTGTTGTATACTAATACCTATATATTTTTAATTATTTAAGAAATTCACAATAATCTCAGAGCTAGATTCATGAAAGACGAAGAAAATGTATACTTTTCAGTTATAAATTTACTAGCCAAACCAACAGTCATGTCAAGTAAAAAAATTTGCTGTGGCAACATGGCGACGTGATGACGTCATAAATTTTGATGACGTGCACCGCAAGTTTTACTAATTTCTCTATACTTACTATTTTGTAAAATAAGAAAACTTGCATTACATAAAAATTTCAATTAATTTCACAACCAAATACTATCAACTTTTTTGTAGCTACATTAATTAATAATACACACTCATTGATTCTACTAATGTTCCGTCACTAACGTCACTAATGTTAATTTTGTCAGAGCAGGAAGTGACTGTGAAGAGGCTTACTAACTATTTTTTACGCAATAAGGATCTTTACTTGTTATGTTTTCAAAGTTTGCTTTCCAAACTATTCCAAGAAGACACCACAACGGATACTGTCATCTCGGCAATTCTAGGTAAGTTAAGGGAACTGCAGCTGCAAATGCTTGCGTTAACATCTCGGGTGTTTATGTAAATAACATCGGCCCATTTATTTCATTCAAAATTAGTGTATCAGTAATCAGTCATCATTGTCTAGACGTGCAAGTGTGTGTAATTAGACAGGGACAGTTTGAATTTCAAAATAAAGACCTGAGTTTACCAGGAAACCATTAGTCCTGTGTGCTCATAGTGGTATTTTTAAACTAAGGAGATATGTTTTGGAGTATGGAGAATTTACCGGGACCATCGAGACGCCCAAAATTAGCGCCGTTCTCAGTTAATAAGAAAGTTTTAATTTTAAATTGTTTCGATTCCATCAAGAATCAAAACTTCGATGCGAGTGTAGACACACACAATTTTTCCAGTTACCGACTATTGCGTATTTACTCATTTTCCCCGACCGTACGCGAGAGAGTGTTTATCCACTGTATGTTTACAATAGGCCGACATACAATATTCGCACGTGTATCGGGTGAGTCACTCAAAATACAAAGCAATTCCTTAAGGCAGCGTGTAAGACATTATAAAACTCCCAAAATTTAGAGGATGCCACCTTGTATGGGTTTTGCATTTATAATGAGATTTTATTACTCCATGGGTTATTTTGACAGACTATAGATATAATGTGTTTCGTAATGTTGTAAAAATTGAAACTTGAGTAACCAATGTGAATAGGGATGTTATTTTTTGCAAAACAAAGTTTTCTGATTGGTTTCATCAAAATTTGTACTTGTCGAACATATACTATACTATACTATACTATACTATACTATACCACACTATACTATACTATACTATAGTATACTATACTATACTATAGTATGGGTGAAATATATAATATTGTTGTATCGATGGAAACGAAAAATTATTCAAACACTTTCTGAAAATTCAGATAATGTCTTTTTATACCTGGGAGTCCAAGAAAAGCCCCTAATATAGTCGAAGATTATGTAAGAAATACAATACTAAAATGTACACCCCTTGATTTTTGGACCCATTTCCGGCAATCGAAGCTATGGTAGAACTAGATATATTCGGTAAACTGTTAGATTATTTATTACTTACCTGTATCTTTTAAGATCATTGTTCAGGAATCAACTTTAAGAATAAAGTTTAAGTTGATAGCTATTTTGTGCAGTCCTTCACGATACCGAGACGAGAATGGTAAAAACTTCCGAGAATATTTTTCCATATATTATCCAAATTTACCGGAAATATTTTGTGTCGATTCTATGAAAAGGATAAGGAATCCAATTAAGAAATGTTTAGTGAAGACAAGATAACGATGAATACGCTTTAAGCTGTGTATAACAACCGCCATGGTGGTGTTAAATCGGTTATCATGTTATATTTAAAAATGGTTTCGGCACAGTATTTCGGGAAGACCAGTAATAAGCACTACATTAGGGAAAAACCTATAGCTCTCTAAAGCTCTTTGGCAATTCATTTAGGAGAAAGTGTCCATTGAAAGAAGTTCTTTCCTTATTATTTGTTCCCATTTCAAATTTTGTGATACTTAGTTAAGTTTAAATCAAAATGAAGCGTTATCTTTGTGACATCAGTGTCGTTAGAGAAGAATAAGTTTTATTTTTTTACCTTACCTCATACAAAATTAAATAAATACTCTAAAAACAAAAGACAAATTTCATATGTAAATATTTTTAATTAGGTATTTTCACATTTTTTTAAAACTGGCTAAATAAGAGATTATATGCCAATAAATCTTAGGTTAATATTAAAAAAGTTTTAGTTAAAAACGTTCATGCAAAAAAAGTCATTTGAAATTAAAACGCTAGGAATTGGAGCCAAAACGCCGTCTGACGTCACACCGCATATAAACAGTGTAGTGAAAACACTATTTTATGTCGCAAATAATACAAATTACTCTATTTGGTCGCAATTTAACTCCTAAACTTCAGCGGAAACCACAATAAATTCAAAAATACTCGAAAAATCTATTTTTGGACTGCAAAGCGGACTCGTGTTTATATGCGGAGTGATGTCACGATGAGCGATCGTTTCGCTGGTCCTTCAACTTTTCGCACATTTACTGCTTTTTATACCTGAAATACTTGGTGCTGGACCTATTACACAATTTTTTATGATTACAAAATTTGCCTGAGGGTTCGCCCCTATAAATTTAGATATATTTCGTTTAATTTAAGATATATGGCAAATACCTGATTAGCCATGTAACCGTAAAAAGAGGTTTTATAAAATACATTCCATATGATTAAATAATTCATCACTAATAAATTGTTAATTAAAATATTACGCCAGTGAGATCCAATCTCCTTAACAAAAACACAAATGGACATTATCTTATAACGAGAGTAATTCGAGACCGAGACGAGACCGAGACCAAGATGATAATAATCCTTTGTCTCGTCTCGGTGATACCGAGACGAGAGTGGAAAAATTTAGTTTCAACGAGACCGAGACGATACCACAGGCAGGTCTCAGTATCGTGAAGGCATAATTTTGTGAGACTTTTAAATGCTGTCCTGTTAATACTGTGGACATTTAGTTGCTATTTTGTAGAAAATTATCTAGAAACCAAGGTTTCTAGTTTTTGTTTTCAACGTTTATGTTTTTGAAAATCAAGATTCATTTGGGAAAATAGGCAATTGGTTTGGTGTTTCAAGAGGAAATGGACACACCATATTTTTGACATATAATCTAATTTGCGAATAAGTATATACATTTTTTTTCATGAACCAAGAGGAGGGTTCAATATTCGAACAGCTCGAATTGTTTCGTTACTAAGGGAGTTTTTTTTTTGGAAAAGTGAGATGTGTTCTATTTTTCATGTAATTGTTTCAAAATCAATTAATATTATATAACAGTAGAGTTTATTCTTCAATTCGTATAGTATGTTTCATTGCAGTTGTCAATACGTCATGTCCACAGGTTGTCCCAAAATCACTCAATGAGATAGTAATTTTTAAGATTTTTAAGATACTAATTTTAAAGCACAATTTGTCCTATAACAAAATCCGTTGAGCCTTTCACTTAATATATTGTCTTCCAGTAAAAACAAAAGGTGTGAATATGTGATATATATAGCCCATGACACTTATGGTAAAATATGCAATGCAACACGCCTTTGTGTATCATATTCGGTAGATTTATAACTAATTTATATTGGAAGAAATGTACAAACATAGATAGGCCTCCTCTAAAATCATTATATATTTTGCATTCTTATAAAAAAAATATATAAAGGATTAAAACACACATTTCTCCAATAATTTTGCAATATCTCCTCCAAGAAAATGGGAAGGAAATCTTAAGATGAAGTTGTTTAATAATGTTTAATTCATTCACATCAATAAAATTCTGAAATTAAATATCTTTATGACAACCATAATTTTGGAAGTACTATGCCTACCAGATTCAGGTTCACACATATTTTTACCAATCAGTCTTTGGAAGTTCGAAATAAATCTGGAAATGGAAAATTTTGCAACGTTCGGAATGTCCGTATTAAGATTGAATTATGATGACCGATAAAGCAAATATAATTCCAAAAATCTATTATATATGATGTGCTCGTTGAATTGGACTTAACAAGTATTTTTAAACTGCAATAAGTACTCCTTCAAAAGCTAAATGGTTTGAAAACATAAATTCGTTTCGTTCAGTATTAATGAAGCTATTAATAGAATTAATATTATATTGTGATAAGATAACACTCTGGCGTTTCTTTGGTGGACCTAACAGAGACGCTTTCGCCTTTTAAATTCAAATTTGAATTTGGCGAAGGTACATTTGTTATTAAAAAAGTTTGTATGAATATGTTTGTACGTATGTATGTTTGTATGTATGTATGTATGTATAGTATTAAGGAATTAATACAGAAGTCCAATATCAAATTTAACAGACTTAAAAATATCTAATCTTTATGATGCATATTATTGACTACAAGCTTCGTTACGTTACGAAACTTTTTAAACGCCTTCGAAACACCGTTCACGCATTTTAAACCCACCTTTAGGGATATTAACAGGGAATGTTAGCGAAGTGTCAACTTATCGGAAAATTGTCCTAACTTCAAAACTCCTTCGGGCGAAGAGATGAAATGTGTAAACTTCGTACCAATCCATCAATAAATAATCCAGTAGGATTTAAAACAACTGGAAGTATTAATAAAAATGTATGTAGGTATTTAAAATTTGTATATTGAGTGCTTTCCATTAAACTGGTTAGGTTTTAAAATGTCAGGTCGTGTTTGGAATTCTTTTATATCGAATATTAAAATTTCACACATGCTTGTATAAACAAGTCAATTTTATTTTTAGTAATTGTGGAAGTCAGGTTTGAGCTTTATTGATTTTTATACGACAACGACATTTAGGGCCATTTATAATATCAGGTAACTGATAATAGTTATAACTGGGGAATGTTAGGTGTTACGTTTTTGCAATTTGTAATAAATAATGATGTTATTGAAAATAATGTTATTGATAGTAATATTAATAATTATAATAATAATAATAATACTAATAAAATAATAAAAGTAATTTGATAAAAAGAAAAATGGTTATTTGTGCAATTATTTTCTAGAAGAGGTTTAATAAATATTTCAGCACCCATCCAAATGGCGGATAACGAAATAACCATTTCTGATATATTTATTATGGATGTGTATTAAATTATTCAGGTAAATTCATCAGCATGTTTTTGGGTCTTGCGGTTATCACGGTTCATACACATATTAGCCCTACTAGAACGATTATTAGTGGTCATGTAATTTACGATTGTAGTGGTCTTTCTTTGGCAACGACACACTGCGTTGTCCGAGAGTTCCAAATTAATAAGTTTTAGGGGGGGTACAAATACGCAGGAGTGTTGGTCTATACTTCTATTAAAAAAAAAACACAGGCCGCGTCTCGATTAACACAATATGATACGCTCACAGTTCCTTAAACACCATGGACTCCGGTCCTCCGCTGCCCGCTGTGCGCCTTCCGTGGCACAGGCTCCGGCTCCACCACTCGGTGATCCCGCCAATGGTCGAGAAGGTCCCTTGGTCGCCCTCGTGTCTCCAACAAGGAAACAATCCCTACACAGCACTCAGGACCTCGCACCTACATCCAGGCGCCGCTCCTCCTTCCTCGTGCTGCCCGATCAGACCCCCTTCTCCGCTGCTCCGAAAAACTCTCTCCCCAAACCCGAAAACTCTCTCCTCTTGTTTTTTTGTTCCCGTGGCGACCGCGCGCGCTTGTTCCACTCACCGCACACTTGCCAAATACATACCGGCGCACTACATCACCCCCCTGTTAGGTTCACAAAATGAGAGACTTTCCTTAACTAAACAATCAAAAAGCTCGTCCTTTTGGGGAACTAACACAGATCCCAGACGGTTCTACACAAACTACTAACTTCTTACCTAAGTTACAATCAGGTTTTTGGTGGCCAAAACTAACAATGCTGGAACCACCTTGAATATTTCTACACAGACTACTAACTTCTTAACTAAGTTACAATCAAGTTTTGGTGGCCAAAATTAACAATACTGGATCCACCTTAAATATTTCTACACAAACTACTAACTTCTTAACTAACTTACAAAAGAATTCACACTGAAATCTGCGGAACGTCAAATACTTAAACATGAATTACAAATAATGTGTGGGTTGCTTATATCTTCGCAGATTAACAATGTTATGAACCCCCAGAGAAGAACCAGAAACAGGATCCATAACTTCATAGGAGTTTGGTCCCTTCTGTTCTCTGATCAGAAATGGTCCCTCAAACAAAGGAATAAACTTCTTTATTTCCCTCTTTTCTGCAGATGACAACTTATGTGATCGAACTAAAACCTGTTCTCCCACCTCCAGTAAATCAAACTTTGCCCGAGAATTATGCTTTCCCTGTCGGTTTTTCATATTGCGCGTCAAGTTCTCTGTAACTAATACAACAATTTCCCCCCTTTCTGGAACCTGGAAAAGTTCAGGATACTGGACCAAATTTCTAAAAGCGGGTTCCCTACTTATCCCAAAATGTATCTCACTCGGACTAAATCCCGTGCTTTCATGAATCGCATAATTTATCCATACGAGGAAGAAGGGGATTCAAAGTCGTAACCACAAAAACGTATATAATTGTATCCAGAAGGTTACCGGTTTCGGCTATGCCATCATCAGACCTTATAGTACTAAAACAAATGTTGGAACTAACTAAACAAAGTAAAAGAAAAAGAAATAGAAATGCATTACTTACAGGAATAAAAATAAAACAGCACATAAACAAAACACGCAATCACGGTCAAACGGTCACGAACGTTCCGCTGGGCAATGTCAAGTAAAAGGTCAAGAGAAAACCCAAACTCAGTGACAACTGATCTCATCATAAAACCGAACATAAACAATAAACACAAAACCCAAGACAGTCAGGAAACAATAAAACAAACAGTGAAATTAAAACTTAAAGCGGTAAATATAAAACTATTAAATGACGATACGTTACCGAATAAGACTAGCACTTAGAGGGAGAAATTTAAAGTATTAATGATAGTGTGGGTCGGGAAGTAAGTCTGATCATTCAAACAATTTATATTAGGGTCTTTTACCGCTCTAGTGATTTCCAAGATTTCAAGTGCATTTAATCTAGGACCTTTATCACAGATGTGTAAAGCAGAAAAATTTTTATCAACACTAAAGTCATGTAAGGTGGAAATCACATGATTAGCAAAAGAAGAATTAGTATTCGATATATCTGTTCCTTTATAAGTGTTGATTAATTTGGAATGGTCTCTGATTCTGATTTCAAACGTTCTACCTGTCTGTCCAATGTAAGAAGACTTGCAATTAGCACAATCAAGTCTGTATATGCCAGATTTCTGTAATATTGGAATTTCATCTTTAACATTTACTAAAAATTTTTTAATATTGTTGGAAGTTTTAAATGAAATTAAAATGTTTTGCTTTCTAAAAATTTTTGCTATTTCAAATGACGGGTTACCAAAAAAATGAAGAGATCTATAAATTATGTCTGTTTTATGGGGATCTGAAATTATGTGTTGCGTTAACCTAAATCTATAGAAAAATTTGTAAAAAATCTTTTGTAAAATAGCCAAAGGAAAATCATTATTAACCGCTAATTGTTTAATAATATCTAATTCTTTCTTGAAACTATCATCATTTAAAGGTATGGTAAACGCTCTGTGAACCAATGAATTGAACGCTGCTGATTTATGTGAAAAAGGATGTGAGGACTTATAAGAGATCAAACAATCTGTAGCTGTCGGTTTCCTGAAAATCTCAAAGTCAAAACGATTGAAAGTAAGGTTTTTAATCAAGCGGAGATCTAAAAACGCTAAGCTGTTATCTTTTTCTAATTCCATAGTAAACTTAATGTTAGGGTGGAGCGAGTTTACAAAATTTAAGAAAGAATCTATTAAAACTAAGTTACCGTTGAAAAACAATAAACAATCATCAACATAACGAAAGTAAAAAATTATTTTAGAAGCCAATGGATGGGTAAAAAACTTTGTTTCCAAATTGTGCATGAAAATCTCAGATAAAAGTGGAGAAAGGCAACTTCCCATTGCCAAACCCGTTTTTTGAATATAAAATTTGTTGTTAAACTGGAAAAAATTCTGTTCTAACACTAACCCTAAAAGGAGACAAAGGTCTAGGACTATGTGAGTCGGGATACCATTTAAAAAAAGTAAATCCCTGACCAAAGCAACACATTCTTCGGGTGGAATACTGGGAAAAAGATTTGTGACATCGAACGAAACAAGGACAGAGTCAGGAGGGATGAATACATCTTTTATCGCCTTCGATAGAACCGACGAATTCTTTACTGAGAACTTATTGTCAAAATGTAGGAGTTCTGTTAAAACAGTGTTTAACCAAGAGGACAATTTGTAAGCTGGCGAACCAATAAAAGAGACTACAGGTCTAATAGGACAATTAACTTTATGGTTACTCCGTCACTCCGAGATCTATCTCTTTACACTCGAAAGTATACAATAGGACCTCTTTCATAGCCTTGGCAGCTGGAAGGAAAGCGTGGATACTCTCCGAAATCAAGAAACATTATTCATCACTTAATTTTACTAACATTAAACTTAAATTTTTATACTTTATACTGAACAAGAAACTTAACCATGTAGAATTTGTAGCGGTTGACGGTGACATACGTGACTGGGTAGAAGATACAGGTAAAGAAATCTACTTTAATTTAAAAAAGAAATTATGTGGACTCATTAACCAAAGAGTTTGCAATGAAAGTAAGAAACCTGTTTTCTCTAATCACAAGTTCCATAAACGATTTTTAAACCTTAGTCAAACAACTTTTAACACCAAAGAAACACAGGTTTTGAATCTTGGTTTGAAATTTAACTTAACTAATTCTCAACATAAAACAGAATTAGAAACTTTAGCTATTGACTCTGAACTTATAATTAATTCATGTAAATTAGAAGACCCGAATTTAGTGAGAGCTCAGGTCTCTTCCACCCTTTCTTTTTTCGATTTAAAATATCACTCATTGGTCAGCCCTATTTTTCACAAACGCCCCTCTTTAAACCTGGCTGTTAAATCGATAAAGAAAAAGATTTCAGAAAACGATTTAGTGGTTACTAAAGCCGATAAAGGTAATTGTACGGTGATATTAGATAGGTCGTCTTATAACGATAAGGTAGAGACTTTTTTGAATTCGGACACCTTTGTTAACATTACAAAAAATCCTACTTTAAAATATTTTAACAACTTGAAAGTTAACTTGAAGAACACACATGAGACACTTAAATTTTTTAACAAAACGTACTATACACTTCTTCCCATGAACCCGAAAACCCCTTTATTGTATGGTTTGCCGAAAATCCATAAAGTTAATTGTCCTATTAGACCTGTAGTCTCTTTTATTGGTTCGCCAGCTTACAAATTGTCCTCTTGGTTAAACACTGTTTTAACAGAACTCCTACATTTTGACAATAAGTTCTCAGTAAAGAATTCGTCGGTTCTATCGAAGGCGATAAAAGATGTATTCATCCCTCCTGACTCTGTCCTTGTTTCGTTCGATGTCACAAATCTTTTTCCCAGTATTCCACCCGAAGAATGTGTTGCTTTGGTCAGGGATTTACTTTTTTTAAATGGTATCCCGACTCACATAGTCCTAGACCTTTGTCTCCTTTTAGGGTTAGTGTTAGAACAGAATTTTTTCCAGTTTAACAACAAATTTTATATTCAAAAAACGGGTTTGGCAATGGGAAGTTGCCTTTCTCCACTTTTATCTGAGATTTTCATGCACAATTTGGAAACAAAGTTTTTTACCCATCCATTGGCTTCTAAAATAATTTTTTACTTTCGTTATGTTGATGATTGTTTATTGTTGTTCAACGGTAACTTAGTTTTAATAGATTCTTTCTTAAATTTTGTAAACTCGCTCCACCCTAACATTAAGTTTACTATGGAATTAGAAAAAGATAACAGCTTAGCGTTTTTAGATCTCCGCTTGATTAAAAACCTTACTTTCAATCGTTTTGACTTTGAGATTTTCAGGAAACCGACAGCTACAGATTGTTTGATCTCTTATAAGTCCTCACATCCTTTTTCACATAAATCAGCAGCGTTCAATTCATTGGTTCACAGAGCGTTTACCATACCTTTAAATGATGATAGTTTCAAGAAAGAATTAGATATTATTAAACAATTAGCGGTTAATAATGATTTTCCTGTGGCTATTTTACAAAAGATTTTTTACAAATTTTTCTATAGATTTAGGTTAACGCAACACATAATTTCAGATCCCCATAAAACAGACATAACTTATAGATCTCTTCATTTTTTTGGTAACCCGTCATTTGAAATAGCAAAAATTTTTAGAAAGCAAAACATTTTAATTTCATTTAAAACTTCCAACAATATTAAAAAATTTTTAGTAAATGTTAAAGATGAAATTCCAATATTACAGAAATCTGGCATATACAGACTTGATTGTGCTAATTGCAAGTCTTCTTACATTGGACAGACAGGTAGAACGTTTGAAATCAGAATCAGAGACCATTCCAAATTAATCAACACTTATAAAGGAACAGATATATCGAATACTAATTCTTCTTTTGCTAATCATGTGATTTCCACCTTACATGACTTTAGTGTTGATAAAAATTTTTCTGCTTTACACATCTGTGATAAAGGTCCTAGATTAAATGCACTTGAAATCTTGGAAATCACTAGAGCGGTAAAAGACCCTAATATAAATTGTTTGAATGATCAGACTTACTTCCCGACCCACACTATCATTAATACTTTAAATTTCTCCCTTTAAGTGCTAGTCTTATTCGGTAACCTATCGTCATTTAATAGTTTTATATTTACCGCTTTAAGTTTTAATTTCACTGTTTGTTTTATTGTTTCCTGACTGTCTTGGGTTTTGTGTTTATTGTTTATGTTCGGTTTTATGATGAGATCAGTTGTCACTGAGTTTGGGTTTTCTCTTGACCTTTTACTTGACATTGCCCAGCGGAACGTTCGTGACCGTTTGACCGTGATTGCGTGTTTTGTTTATGTGCTGTTTTATTTTTATTCTTGTAAGTAATGCATTTCTATTTCTTTTTCTTTTACTTTGTTTAGTTAGTTCCAACATTTGTTTTAGTACTATAAGGTCTGATGATGGCATAGCCGAAACCGGTAACCTTCTGGATACAATTATATACGTTTTTGTGGTTACGACTTTGAATCCCCTTCTTCCTCGTACAAAGATGAGCCACTTTGGGAAAGCAGACAACCTTCGTAGTTTATAATTTATCCATTGTTCCACCTGAGGTAGGTAGTAACTCCATTTTGTATGCTGATCATGACAGAAAGCCCTTAAAATTCTTCCAATCTCACGGTTCACTCTTTCTGTCGGATTTCCCTGTGGATAATAGGCTGAGGTATGAATTACACTAACACCTAATTCGCTAAGTGACTGAAACCAAATCTTACTATGGAACTGGGTGGCATTAGGGTCTATTCTGTAAGTGAAAGGTTAGTTTTTGACGGCTGTTAAAAGAATAACCACCGTTAATTGTCGCGGCACTATTCTCTACTCGAAAAAATCGATAATTTTAACGGGACGTTATTTTTTAACCTAAAATGGTATTCTGCATCACATGGAATGGTTTAAATTCAGTAGGTAAAATTTATTTGTGAAGTTAACTTTAACAGATCGTTTGTAACACCCGTTAAAACGGCTTTTGATGGATTATTACACTTTAATGATAATGGAAAACGACGAGAATAGGCGACAAATGTAAGTTCGGCGTGAGATATGAGTTTTTTTATTTGAAATCGTAAGCGTCCACACGCATAAACATAAACATAACCTCTAAAATGTGTGGTGTGTGTAAGGTTTATTTGGCCTGCGAATCTCTAAACCTCTAAAACATTCGTATCGCTTGACGTACTATTGACATAGAACACAATTTGTCCTATAACATGTATGAAAACTGCCGAAAACACACGAACATTTTAACGGATCCGTTAATTCATAGGAAGGCAACTTGCCCGTTAACATTACTCAATACAGAATACAAATAGGGGTTAAAATTTACCTTTTAACCGCATCCGTTAATTTTAACATTTCACTTACAGAATTGCCACTATTATCAGTTAGGACCGATGTGAACTGTCCCATCTCCGCAATATATCTCTTAACCAAAACGTTTAAGATCAAGCGCGACGTTGCTCGCTTGAGAGCATACAGCTTTATATATTTACAGAAATTATCGATGACCACAAGTAGCTGTGTAACTCCTCTCCTTGACATAGGCAATGGTCCCATTAAATCCAAACAAATCAGTTCCCCACATTTCGAAGTCTCCACCGAGTGCATTCTGCCTACTAACTTCGGAGAGCACTTTGTCTTCTGACACAGTTCACAACCACTTACAACTTTCCTGACTATCTCTCGCAATTTTGGAATATAGTAATACCTTCTCAAACTCATCCAACACTTTTTCCCACCAAAATGACCATTCTCTTCATGTTCTAGTTTAACCAATTTAACGATACATGATTTAGGAACAACTAATTTGAATCCCGGAACTTCTTTCACACCTCTACGAAACAGCTTTCCTTCCTCCCTTACAAACCAACGAGTATACCTTTCCTCTGATTTAACTAAACCACTCAAAATCTTCTGACAATACTTGTCCTCTTCCTGTAAGCGAACTATCTCCTTGAGTTCCTTTTGTAGAGATTTAAACTCTGCTGACATTATCAAACACACTTCAACCTCTCTCCCCTCAGGAACTTCCTGGTAGTCGGTAGACTTTCTGGGAAATCGCGATAGCGTATCAGCGATTACATTCTCTGAACCACGACAATATTCGATATCTAGATTGTATTCTTGAATAAACAAAATCCATCGAGTAAGCCTAGCTCCCACTAAACGACAGTTCATGATAAAACACAAAGCCTTGTGGTCCGTAACCAATGTTAATGGTCGCCCTAATACATAAATACGCCACTGACGAAGTAAAAACACTACTCCTAAACCCTCCTTTTCAGTAACACTATAACGACTTTCAGCTGGTGTCAACGTTCTACTGGCATACGCGATAACCAACCGGTTCTGAAACTCATCCTTCTGAAACAGACAACCACCTATACCATATCCTGATGCATCAGACTGAATATAAAACCTACGATTAGGGTATAGATGACACAACATCGTGACCCCCAAAAATCCTCGTTTAATTTCTTCAAAAGCTTCATCTTCAACAACCCCCCACTTCCAAACAACGCCTTTTTTTAAAAGTCTCGACAAGGGAAATGTCTTGCTTGAAAACGATTCACAAAACCGCCTATCATAATTCACAAAACCCAGAAAAGAACGAAGTTCCCTCAAATTTCGAGGTCTCGGAAATTCCTGGATCGCGGCAATCCGATCTGGACATACCGGCGCACTACACGATTTACAAATCCCATTATTATTAAAATGATGAGTGTTCTTACAAAAAAAAAGCATATTACCTGATAACTATAACATCCGAAGTTTTATTAACCTAACCTCAAGTAACGTAAGGATATTGATTTTAATTAAATGAGCTCCTCACAAATCACTCAATTGCAAAAATCCTAAATATCAAAACACATCGATTTTAGGCAAGCCAAATTAGGATAATTGCAATTGCAGGATGCAAAGCGGACTATTCCGGATCTATCATTATATTAATAATATTTCAGAATTAAGAATTTGAAATCCTAAGACCTAAAACATTTCTTGGATTCATTTCATATAGTAGCACCAGCTCAATTTTTAAATTGAGCTGATAGTGACTAATTCTAAATGTTTTTCTGTTAGACCTATCTTGATGGCCTTGATGTCTTTATGGCCTCTTGATGGGCGCTTTATGGGAAAAATTCTACAAAACATAATAACTTGTAGGACGTTATGAAATTGCACACCGTATTGCAATAAACGGGCATTCCGACAGGCGCTTGTTTCGACGAAATTTGTATTTGTATAATGAATTTACTTCATTTCATTTAAAATGTTTTAATTAATTTTAGTATTAAAGTCAGGATATTTAATAATACCTTAGGTGAGGAAATATTTTATATCGTTCTAAATTATATTGAATTCAAAGAAAAAAAAGGAGCAATAATTAAAACAAAAATACATACCGACTAATATATTAGAAATGATAATTTTTCTCAGTTTTTCCAGACAGAAGTGGCAGTGGTTTTGTAAAATTGTTCGTAACGTCTTTGAGATATCTAACTATGAAATCTGGTGTGGTTGAAATTGACGTTAAATAACACTAATCACATGTTATACTTAACATGCATTCGTTGAAAATTGTTTATAATTATATTTCCCTTTATACGCCTTACAGGCATATACCGTTTATTTTCAATAATTGTCTCCCCTGAATTTTATGTATTAATTTTTTTTGTCATATAACACAACTTTTTAAGTATTCGAAGGTCATTACTTTCAAGGGTTCACGGCTACTATAATTTTAAAATATGTGAACGTTTGAAAGTCACTTAAAACGAATATAGATGTACAACTATTAAGGCGACTTTTTTAAGGTAGGGGAAGACCTCCGAGAAGAGTACCCCTCAGAGAATATTGTGAATATCTTCAATAAAACCCAATACGGTGACCCTACTTAAAATTTAATGTTTTACCTGGGAGTTTGCGGTTTATAGCATACTAAATTGAATTAACTTCCATCTGTGGAATTATTTTAATCTTAAATTTTTCCTAATGTTTATTTAGTAGATTAATTAAATTTTTGTAGATTTTATTGACTCAGTTAAATTTTCGGCTTGGTAGTGCTATATTGCACTACCACATACATATTGCAGTGCGGGATTCCGTAAAGGATACAGTACGATTGACCACCTGCAAACTATACGCACACTAATCGAGAAAGCGACAGAATACATACAACATACCCCTACATTTGGCTTTCATCGATTTCCATAAAGCATTTGACTCGGTAGAAACGTGGGCAATTTTAAGGGCACTAGACAATGCCAGAGTTGACTCTAGGTATTCAACCCTCATAAAAAATATTTACGAAAATGCAACTATGACAGTGAAAATGGAAGAGGACATGAAGACCGACAAAATCCCAATACATAGAGGAATACGGCAAGGTGACACAATCTCCCCAAAACTGTTCACGCTGGCCTTGGAGGATGTTTTCAAAAGTCTAAACTGGCGTTGTAAGGGAATTAATATAGATGGAATAGGACTGAGCCACTTACGATTCGCAGACGACATCATTCTGATTAGTAATACTACTGAAGAACTGGAGGTGATGTTAAAAGAACTCCATCAAGCGTCCCTACAAGTAGGATTAACAATGAACCTGAGCAAAACTAAAATAATGAGCCCTTTATCGACAGAAATAAACATAGAAAATCATACCCTAGAAAATGTAACTGAATACACATACCTCGGGCATAAAATACAATTAGGTAAAGAAAATCAAACGGCCGAAATCTCTAGAAGAAAGGCACTTTGCTGGGCAGCTTTTGGTAAACTCAGGTTTGTTCTCGGATCGGGTGATATACCGATAAATCTCAAACGGAAAGTCTATGATTCATGTATACTTCCGGTTCTTACATATGGTTTGGAAACAATGTCCTTAACCCGAAGATCTATAAACACCCTCCAGGTAACACAGCGTGCAATGGAAAGGATCATGCTCGGCATTAGTTTGAGAGATCGAGTACCAAACGACGAAATAAGGAGAAGAACAAGAGTGGCAGATGTTGTGCGAAGAACAGCACAGTTGAAATGGCGATGGGCTGGCCATATAGCACGACAAAAGGATGACAGATGGACCAACAGATTAGTAGTATGGCGTCAAAGAGAAACAAAAAGAAGTGTTGGGAGACCCCAGAAAAGATGGCGAGACGATATTCAGAAAATCGCAGGAAAGAAGTGGATACAAAAAGCCCAAAACAGAAAGCTGTGGAAAAATATGGAAGAGGCCTACATCCAGGAGTGGATGAATACGGGCTGAAAAAGAAGAAGCAGAAGAAGTGCTATATACCTACTTTAGAAATAGACCTACTTTGGTATTACCAATACTATAGTTAAAGGTTCATAAGTCACCCTAACAGTAGTATCCTTGAAGTTCCTCGTGTACTTATTAGTCATTAATATCCATGCGATCCGGCTGTCTTTGATCCAGTGCGTGTCGCTTGGCAGGATGCCTCTCTGTTTTCCGGTTAGAGGCATTTCCATTGTAGTCGAACGGGGAATTAATTGACCGCGGTCTCCCGTTGAAAAGCTACCGGGGCGCCATCTCGAGGAGCATTAATTGTGAAAAGAGGGATCGGGGATGGGCGCGCCTCCCTTAAGAGCACTCGAGAGCCGAAATTATATGCTCCGCCACGGATATTCAACGAGGGGGAGTAATAATACAGAATGATAAGCAATTTTGCGTAATTTATGCCCCTAACCTCGCAGCGATATCAACAGTTCTGATGGCAGCAGCAAGCGAACGTTATAAAACAAGTCCATATTACGAGCATTCCTCGGTTAGAGACGCTCCGTTAAACTTTAAGCCGGTTAATGCATTAACTGCTGAGGGTTATGCGGCGCAGATCGTAATTAACACCGCTCTAGGGTTGATAATTGAGATTAAAATGAGGAGACAATAGGATATGGCGGAAGCCGGGTAGTGGAACGTCAGCTAGAAGGTGGGGTGCACTCCGTCTTTCAGTATTGTTAAATAAGGATTTAAGGATTTTTCTTGAATTAGATAGAACTTATGTATACGAAAACTATTGTTTAAAACTTTACCGCAAGAAGAAATTACATTTTTATATTCTCATATAATAAGAGGAAGTGTTGTAATCGTGATGGTTTTCGAAATTTGAGATATTGGCATTTCTGGACGTTTTGAGGTCCCCTGATTTCGAAAAACATGTTTCCGGAAACATGTCTGTGTGTATGTATAAGAAAGCTATAAATAGTGGAAAGTTGAAATTTTGAATTTAGGCTGGGCCCCCTGAAGACCCGAGACCACATAAATTTCATCAGAATCAGTTAAGGGCGAAGGGCATTTTGCTCGTAATTTTTAAGTTTTTTTGGATTATCTCTAAAACTGATATAACTTTTTTTTAAACTTCGTATATTCACTTTACTATTCAATCCTTATCGATTGCCATTATCGTTATCTTGACTGAACTTCTGCGAAGGGCCCTCTACTTTAGTGAATTTTCAGTTTTTCTCAATTCATCATTTCATGCCACATTGAGTTAGACAAAAAACAAAATAGTTTTCAAAATCGATTTAAAAAACCCCATGGCATGCCAGGCTGAAAGGTAGATTTATGGGTAGGATATATAGTAATATAACTCACGATGTGTCAAAAAAATGCATACGAGATGTGAAAAAATACAAACGACAAAATTTTAAAATATTTGCAAATAACTTTTTCTCTGTACATTTCTCAAAGATATGTTTTATACAAAAGTTGTTCGCCTCTATAAGGGCAACAAAAAATCTAAGTAACATTTTTCTCTCAGACGCGAAATAAAAGTTTTTTTATTTTTTTTAAATTTTTTGACAAAAATAACTTTATTTTTGTACGTTTCTCGAAAGATTGTTTTATACAAAAGTTGTTCACCTCCATAAGAGCAACAAAAAACCTAAGTAACATTTTTCTCTCAGACGCGAAATAAAAGTTTTTTGATTTTTTTTTGAAAATAACAAGCCGCCATTTTGAAACCGCTAGACCGATTTGGCCCATTAACGAACTTGACCGAGATTTTTGGCCAACTGATTTTTGTACCAAATTTCGTTGTGATTTTTTAAAAAATGCGACCTGTAGCCTGCCGACAAATTTCGTTATATCCGATATATATATAAACTTTTGGGAAATGATTAAGTATGATCTCTAGATACCAAAAAACTGAAAACCGCATTTTAATTCCTATTTTTTCGACTTCGTTAACGAATGCAATACTAGATATAAATCTACCAAAACATTAACCTTGAAATATGACTGTGTGTGGCCTCTTCCATGTTGTCCGCGATTGCCCCAACATGACTGGTATCTGATAAATAAAATATAAAACATATTACAAACTCAATTATAACAAGAAGGTAATAAATACTAACCATTAGAAGAAAACTCATTGTGTCCCTTTTGTCCCTCTTTGAAGTTGTTTGTCACTGCTGCCGCCATCACTTCATTAACTTCATAATTTCATTAAAAGATTTTTATAAAATAGCTCACCTTGCAACAGCTGCTCCTCTCTTATATATCTGCCCTTATCTGAAGTTCTATACCATTGTCGACGAAAATACTCACCTGAAGATGCAATAAAAGAAATTAAGCACCATCAAACTGTTTATAAATTATAAATTTAAATATTATATTATAAAACAATTACATAATAACATTATAACCATTATTCTTATGTTCCGTCTCTGGTAAAGGCCGTAAAAGAATGTGTTGAATAGATGGAAATGACATGTTGTAGATAATTTATGGTAAATTGTTATACAAAGTTTAGTAAAAGATGTAAACAAAAATTTCAAAGGTATTGCAAAATTGAAACCAGTCCCGACAGATTTTTGTAAAAAGATTCGCAATTCGCGTGGAGAAACTAATAGGAGAGTAGTGTTAGAGCAGACACTTTTTCCTCAAAAACAAAAGGGGAATGCGGGTATTTCGTATAAGTTGTCCACTTTTATGAAATAAAATGTTTGTTGCAAAATTGTTTTAAACGAAACGTACCATTTGACAATGGCACGTCGGCATTATGGAAACTGCTTCCACCCTTGACCTGCTACGCCCCTGCCACCAAGAGCACTAATTACTATCTGAAACAATAATTATAACATTATTCATAAATCACCTTAATATCAATAAAAAATACAAAGATGTTCTCAGGACCAGAAAAAACAACCGTGATTTTTCTCTTATAAAACATCTAATGAAACTAATAGTTCATCACACTTTCATATTACATAAAACAATATAAAGGACTATATTGCTGTTATAAAATACTAGTTTCCTTAGGAGGTTATGTTAAGAGAACAACCACATTAGCATAGTAGTTTAATTACAAAAATACGTAGACGACTAAATTAATCAATAATTATAAATGTTAACAATTAATTTTTTTAATTTTTTAATAAACCAATAGTTTTTTCCGGAAACGTGATATACACAAATACACTTGGACAGCACGAGGCTTGAGATCTATTATAGATTATATATTGATTAACAAAAAATTCGCTGGGCAAGTCAGAGATACTCGAGTATATAGAGGACAAGACATCGGTTCAGATCATTTCTTAGTAATATCTACAATAGACACCTATACAAGATGGAGAAAAGGGAAAAAACTATCTAAAGACCAACAACAAGAACAAGTCTACAAAATTCATTTATTAGAAGAAGACAGCATTCGTGATCTGTACCAGAGACGACTAAGCCGACACCTAGAACACCTGGAAACAAAAAATAACATTGAAGATGAATGGCAAAATCTAAAACAAGCAATTACACAAACTGCGGATGAAGTGGTTGGAAAGAAGAGACGTTACCGGAAGAGGAAAGGTCTGAGAATCTGGAACGATGAATTAGAGGGAATAATAAAAGAAAAGAAAAATTTATACCTGAAATACCTCAATAATCCTTCAATAGGGAACTATGAAGAATATAAAAATAAGAGAAACGCAGTTAAAACAATAACAAGACAAGCATACGCAGATTCTTGGAATCATTTCATCAGCCAAATCGAGGATGACGTGCAGGGAAGACAAATATTAGCTTATAAAATTGTGAAGACTCTTAGCCAATCTGAAAGAGATAGCTGCCAAATAAACAACAATTGGCAGAGAAGAATGGATTGAGCACTACCGACAGCTATGGTACAAATAAAATTTACAAGAAGTTATGTTAATAGTAAAGTTAGTAAGTAATTAGTAATGTTAAAGTTATATTTAATATGAGGACATAACAGGATTGGATGATATTGATATGCAAGAATTGATAGACGCTCTGAAGAACACAAGAAACAGAAAAGCAACAGGAGTAAATAACATTAATACAGAACTATGGAAATACGGTGGAACACTACTCCATTTACGACTGTTGCACCTCAACAACATGTGCTGGAAAGAGAAGACAATCCCCAAAGATTGGGAAATATCCAAAGTCTTATCATTGTTTAAAAAAGGTGACAGACAGAATTGCCAGAATTATAGGGGTATAAGCCTTCTTGATTCCGCCTATAAAGTGTACGCTAGAATAATAAATAATAGATTAAGAAACATCGCAGAACATTTAATAGGCGAAGAACAAGTGGGTTTCCGTAAAGGCAGATCAACAGTCGACGGAATTTTCACGTTACAACAAGTAATGGAAAAACGCAGAGAATTCAACAGAGAAACCCACATTTGCTTTATAGATTTCGCAAATGCTTTCGATAATGTAAACAGACAATATCTCTGGACTATTATGGAGAGAAGAGGCTACCCTAGACACTTAATAAACACAATCAGGAGTTTATATAGACATACTCGAATATTATTAGAACTAAATGGAAAACTGTCAGAAGAAGTAAAAACCAATAAAGGACTTCGTCAGGCATGCTGCCTTTCACCAACCCTTTTCAAAATATATATATATATATATATATATATATAGACTATATAATGCGCAAATGGAAAAATAGATACGACGAAGGAATATACCTGGATAGAGACACAATCTTTAACTCCCTTTTATACGCTGACGACCTGGTACTAATCGCAGAAACAGAAGATAAACTACAGAGAGAGGCATATACCAACTCCAAAACCTTTGTAGTGAATATGACATGAAAATATCTACAAAGAAAACAAAAACAATGGCCTTCTTAGGGACAGATACAATAAGATCTAAAATAGTTATTTATGATAAGGTAATTGAACAAATAAAACATTTCCAATATCTGGAATGTGATCTTTCGTATGACTACAGTATAGACGTAGAACAAAAATTAAACAAATTTAGTAGAATATGTGGAACTATTAGCAGATGCCTAAAACATATAACGAGAAAAGACACACAGCTGAAATTTTACAAAACTATTGCAGTGCCAACCCTTACGTATGGCAGCGAAATTTGGACAACAACAAAGAAACAAGAGAGCCGGATTCAGACGAAAGAAATGAAGTTTCTGAGGAGAGTCAAAGGATGCACAAAAAGAGACAGATTTAGAAATGTAGACATCAGACGGGAATTAAATATATATAGTGTTAATGATGTGATAAAACAATATTAGAAAAACTGGAAGGAGCATCTTCGCAGGATGGATGAAAACAGGTTGCCAAGAAAAGCCTTCAAATACAGATGTAAAGGGAGAAGAAGCGTTGGGCGACCACGCAATAGATGGGTACCGTAACAGGCAAAGTGCCTAATACTTGTAGTGAAGACGAGACCAATTAATTTGAACAGATTAAATATTTCAATCGAAATTGCCGAAAAGTCAGCAATGGAAACTGCAGTCAAAAAAGGTCTATAAATTCATGGCGAGAAAGTCACCAAAGAAATTTTTCCGGCCTGAAAGTATGAAAAAATTAATTCTTCCCGAACATCGAAGACACAATATATCCGAAAATTCTGCAAATTTTATAGAAATTGCCAAAATGGCGCGTCCGATAATCAAAGATTAAAACGCATAATTAAATTTACAACGACCGAATAATTTGAGCGAAATGTTTGTTTTGTGCGTAAGAAAAAGAAATCTGACAAAAACCACCTCGTTGTTACACAACTACTGGTGAAAGAGGCAAGAATAAAATGAAAATCTACATGAAATGTGTAGAAAAAATCGTATGAATTTAAAGTAGAATACCTACAACTTAGCTGTTTTAAAACTTTAGCAATGAATATAACAACAAAAAAATAATCACCTTTACACTAATGTCAACTTCACAAATCTGGAACACCGCCACCCAAAAAAAAACAACAGTTTTTAACGCGAAAAACAACCTAATAATTACGAAAATACGAAAGCGACCGAGTTAATAAAAAACTGAGTAGTGTCTCGCACTTCGGTAACACTTTTTCGAAAAACTGGGGGTATTTTAATGGAATAACAAAAAAGGCACGTCCCATAATTAAAACCGACCCGATTACCTACGAATTACACGCACAAATGAAGATCATAATGACGGAATATATTCGGACGTACTAGTGAGTGAGTAATCACTACGAACATGAGACAAAAAGTTACTTCGTTGTTGCTGCGAGCGATAAGAGAGGCGAAAATGAACGTAAATCGGCATGAAATATGTAGAATAAATCGTGTTTGAATTTGAAGTAAAATGAAACTTACAGTTTCGTCCACAGTAAAATTAGTTAAATTAAAATGCTATTGTAGAAGAATAATATAGTTAATTAACGCTATAAGAAAGCAGATTAACACTAATGTAATTAAATCATATAGATTGATAAAAAATTAAAAGCAGTAAAATAAATCGTATGAATTTGAAGGAAAATGTAAGGTTGCCGTTTCTTTCACCTTACCAGTTGAAATCATAAGAAATTACCGATCAATAAGTTGATAATCAATAATAATCAATAGACATATATCAATAGAAAGTATTTAAAAAACGTGTTTCAGAGACACCAGTCGTATAGTGCGGAGACGATCCGTTTAAAAGTTATGGCACATTCAAAATGCGATTTTCCATAAGAAGTTATGTCGTCAAATTTTAAAAAAATTCACTTTTCCTCCATAAAATTCTGTTGAATATGATAGTACACTTTTTTTTAATTCCTTTTGGTTTCTTTGAAAAAAAAAATTCACTTTTTAGGTCACCGTTTTAGGTTTAGGTCAAATTTATTCCATATCACAAGTTTGTGGTCCTCTTTATCTACTTTTCACTATTATTCATGCTCAAACTCTTTGCAAAAGATGTTAAATGCAAATTTCCTACGATATGACCAAAATTGTTTACCTTTTTTTCACAGAACACAATGTATACTTGACATTCAGCATGGAACGTCAAGGGTTTTATTCTGGCTAAGCAAGCGCTAGACGATCTTTTCGCTGCGGGCGCAGAGCATCCGAACTGGGGCTCATAATATTTCATATTCTACAGAAAATTCTGATGATACCTATTAGGGTCAGTGAGTACATAATTGATCCTTCCCCTCTGCGTTAACAACGTACATTGTAACATCTCTAGATTCCTTCAATTCCAAGTACCATCCGTAATGTCGGCCTGTTAGCCACTGCCAAAGGCACATGTAGACATTCGGGAAAGGAAACCGGTGTTTCTCCGAACAATGCATCGATCTACCTAAGAATGAATACCTAGTAATTTTTGCGAGGTTGAAAAGCACAGTAACTAGGCGATAGTTCTTGAAACAATTTTTGTCTTTTTTTCTTACAAAAGAGGAACAACCTTACCCAATTTGAAATTCCGTGGAAACATTCAGCACTCAAAAGATATATTCACTAAAATTGCCAATAGTTTCATAATCACCTTTTCTAATTCAAACCTTTTAACTTGATCTAGCTTAGCTTAGCTTTTTTTTCATTAGAGAATTCAACAAATTATACAAACCATCCCCTTCACATGGCATCAGCAACATGCTATATAACACTTCAATTCGCTTACAGGTATGGAAAAATAAGTATCAATAATATCTTCTACTATTTGTTTGGACGTATCCATAAAAAATCCCTTTGAAAGTTACTGTGATTTGTCACAGGTCTTCTTTTAATTTTCCATTCGAGCTCAATACGACATTTCTTATTTCATTTCCTCTGTTTGTCAATTCAGCCGTTACTTCCCACAAAGACTTCATATTGTTCTCAGCATTCGAAATACGATTCTGATAAGAGCATTGACGATTTCGTTTGAGCAGAGATTTGTGTTTCTTTTTCTTTTTGTATTCCTTGTAAGCCACTCCTAAGTTCGGATTAAATTCTTGCGACATATAAATTCAGTCCGCAATGTATGTAAGAACATACTTTCAACATTTTAAGGGTCGATTTAGTATTACAGGATATTGGTACATTGGGCAGTGCTGGTTTTATGTAATGCGGTGTCTAAGTTAATGCCTCAAAGAGGTCTCGTCTTTTAAACAATGTACTGATGTAGTTTAGAGGAATTTTTCAATAGTGTTAATATAAGAAATAATACATAACAAATACAAATAAGATATGTCACACCTCGAATGGCTCGAATATGTACATTTATCGATACCTTTCAAATGACACGGATTCCATAAAAACGGTTACAATATTTTCTAAATTTTGGGCCAGACTGACAGATTGACAGACATTCTAGTTAAATTATAAATAAACTAGATGTTAATACAAGAATGGTGAGGTACTAGGAGCATATTTCGGACATGTATATTAATAAAAATGAAATGCTGTTCATTGGTAAAGCTTCGCATCACTTGATCGATTTGGCACATTTTTTTAAATATCCGTAATATTTCGAGTCAGGTCATAAATAAAACAAAAAATGGAAAACTGGCCAAGAAACCTGAAATATTCAGGAAAATTTGAAAATGCTATTTTTCCTATGAGAATTTTGTTACTATGCTACGATAATAAAATATAACATAATAAACATAAAATGAATCAAATATCCACTTAAAATCGACTTTTGATTCTGCGCATCGCAAATTGTGTTGTAATTGGCAGATATAAATTGAATGAACACAATTTAATTTCATTATAATACCGCTAATAAGACGTAGCAATATCGATGATAGAGAAATATTGCACAAGTGCTGACATACAGTATTTAAGTCGACCTTAATAAAATAGTGTTTCGCATTAATATCTACTGTAAAGCAGAGATTTTGCAGAGAACGAATCTATATTGCAATGATATGACTACATAACCAAATAACCTAGAAATCTAGTCGCCTGCTAAGACGCGAGTTGCAAGTACTTGGTAGTATGGAGGAAGTTTTAGAAGCAATTTTTTCTGGAGGTGGAAAATTAAATGAAATAAAAATATGTATGAATAAAACAAAACTACTAAACTTTAACTATATTTGCTATAAAAGGACAGAAAATATTGTTATGGGTTAAATGTTTTTTTCAAAAGTTCTACTTGTAGCCGCTCTTTTTCATATTCTGTCTTCCATGGCATTTCTGTTGATTCCATTTCCAGTTTTTTTTCTTGTTATGTTAGTTTCCTTTCTTCGTTAGCTAACTTCCTTTCATCCATGTGCAGCTCTCTTAGCCCTTAAAATCATAAGTTTATGAAAACTCACAACACAAAGGGACGTTTATAACTGAATGACATAAAAATACATTATAAGAATGTAACAGAATACATTAATGAAATCAGTCATTGTGATAAATGACATTGAGCATTCTCCCTTGGAATTTGAAACATAGTAATGTGAAATACACATCCAGCACGTTCTATAAGCATTCTACAACATTAATACATCACCTGCAATAATTTTATTTAATGTTTCTCCTTTAATTTCGTACAGTGGTTGCTTCTTTTATGTCAACTATTTTCTTCATTTAGAGTATGTGTTGTAGTTGAATGTTCTAAAAATGATAAACATCAAATGTGGAAAATGCTGTAAGTAATGGTGTTCAACTGACCATAATTTAAGACATAAGTGGATAAAGGTGTCATGTCACATTTTTCCTATAATCGACTTTCTTAACTTTTTGAACTTTCCTGGTATATATGTATTCTGCATTAGACCCTAAATAGATTTTTTCGTATATTTAAAGATTTATTTTATTGATAATGGTGTTAAGTCACACGAACATATAGCATGTCTTAGTAGATAAAGGTGTTATGTTATAATTTTGTTACATGACACCATTATCAACTAAAGAAGTTCAAAAGTCTTTCTGACAGTTCAGTGTCATGTATCGCATTCGAAGTTATGTTTTTATCGCGCGGAACTAAAATGCGCTCTGCATTTTGCTACAAAAGGTGTGTTATTAGTAGGAAAATGGCTGGTTTTAGAGGAAAAAAGGTATTAAAATTTGTGCTAGAAAATGACTCTAATGAAGGTAAGCTAATTTTATACTTATGTTTTAATATTAATGCAGAAGAAGGATTAAACTAGGATCGGAACTTTGAGTTGTTATTATAACACAGATCATTCCCTGTAATCGAAAGTACTTACTCAAGTATCGCTGAACTATATTTAAGTTCTTTTGTAGAGGCAGTGTCCTGCAGTCTTCTTCTTCCCTTCATGGATTAGGCTATTGTAGCCTGTTCCGGAGACCATCTCTTCCTCGGGCGTCCTCGGCTGCGTTTTCCTCTTGGTTTGTAGTGGTAAATTGCCTTAGGTATTCTATAGTCTTTCATACGTTACAGATGTTCTTTCCAGTTTCTACGACGACACCTTCTGATTCTATCATTTATGGAAATGATACCCAGTTCGTTCCGTATGTCAATGTTTCTTAGTTGGTCTGATCTTGTACATCCTTTTACTGATCGAAGGAATTTCATTTCTGCAGCTTGTATTTTACATTCGTCTTTTTTTTTGTTGATTATCCACGTTTCACAGCCGTAGGTTGTTATTGGGGTAGCCATTGTCTTATAAAATTTCATTCTAGTTTCTTTTCTCGTTTTACTTTTGAGGTGTCTGTGTATAGTTCCACATAGATTTTGAAATTTACTGACTTTACTTAAGATATCCTTGTCATATTTGTATGATATGTGACAACCAAAATAGCTAAACTCTGTTACTTGGAAGAAGTCGGTGCACTCGAAGGTGTTGCTCGGCGCCGATAAGCAGCTGACGTTGGCCAATCCGAACTGTCCTGCAGTAATAATAAAAATCAAGATATAGAAGTTGAAACTTCTAAAGTTCTAAGTTGAAACAGACTAGAAACCTAAAGATATGAAGCAACAACCAAGTACAAGTAGGACACTAAGGCATATTCCAAAAAGTAAGCAATTAGACAGTAAATTAGGCATCAGGTAATTTAGGTATTAACTGAGCTTGAACTTAATATACGTTTTGTTGTAGGTTTCATGGAAAGTAGCGATGAAGAGAGCATTACATCAGGTAGTGAATATTGTCTTTCTAGCTATGGTGACTATTCCGATCATTCAGAGCCTGAGCCAGAAATTGATCAGCAAGAAATATGTCCAACCTATAACCTACAAAGTATCATGACAGAACAGATGAAGAGTAATGAAAATAAAGTAAATGCACATGTCACACCTGATGGCATCCAACCAAGCATTAAGAAAGGGAAAAAAATCGAATTATTAAAGAAGAAAAGAATGCGCAATCCTGACAATTGGAAACGAAAAATAGCAGCAATATTGAGACAAAAGGGAAGAGAATATGTTTCGCAAACGGGAAAACGAATGAAAAAAAAAGGCAGTAAAAGAAGGGGTGCTCTGCAAACAAAACTGCCGCATGAAATGCAGTGAAAAATTCAGTCCCCAAGATAGAGAAGTAATTTTAAAAAAGTTTTATGGATTGGACGTAAATACTAAAAATACTTTGGTATTTAAAACCTTTGAAATTTCACCAGTTTCTCGTCATCGATCTAACCGAAAATCATAAAAATACACCTTTAGATATTCAGTACGTTTGTTTCTGGAGCCAGTTTGTGATAGTTTGATGACTGTTTCCTTTGCGCATGCGTGACTGCAGTTTGATTTAAAACCGTTGCGGATATTTTGTGCCAGAACACTTTTACCGAATTTCAAACTGTACAAGGATTTCACGTTGCAAAGTTATCTGTGCCGTTTTGTCATATGGTTTTATTGTCACTAATGTCACTGTCAATTCTGTTTCTAACCTCAGAAGTCGGACGGACGTGTAAGGAAGCTACTTGGTTTAATAACAATTCAGGTTTCATTGTGTTTATTTTTACAAATGTAAAACATTGGCAATTTCATTTCTTCGTGCTACTCCTATTCTATCATTTTCTTCGTCAGCAATTTCTTCTCCATCTACTTCATATCTTCACCTTCATTACCCTCTTCTATTTCTTGGAGTGGAAATTGATCCTCAATGGCAAAGTTATGTCACACAACATGCTCGTATAAAGTGCACCATATCTGGAACACTTCTTAATTTCAGTTGAAAAGAATTTAACAGCAGATTTTATTACCCACTCCAAAAACGTATTTTTTTTAAACACGTTTCAGACTTTATCAAAGAACTTTCAGATATATGTACTATTTATAATTCCAAGTTTTGTAACGTATTGCAAGAATTTAGACTGGCGTATGCGAATTGTTCATTTTACCTACCTTTTACCTTTTAAACTTTGTATTCACCACAAGGACACCTAGGTTACAATGGTTATAAACAGCTAATGGCGGCCATGTGCCGGCCGAGGTAGAAAAATTTGACGGCACTCCAAATACGCATGCGTCTGACCGAGAGTCCGCAAATAATCCACAAATCGCTCTGATAGTTTTAAACGGTTTCAAACTACATGACAGTCACTGCAAGAACGCAAGATTTTTAATCAGAGTTTCGGTTTAACACTGCAAGGACGCCAAAAATCCAATATGCATGCACTTCTCTACTTAATATCACTCGACTACACCAGCTTTACATTGAACAATGTAAGGAAGAAAAATTGATGACAAATATATGGTCAAGGTTTCTTTCTACAGACATATTTTTGAAAAACAGTTCAATTTGTCCTTCGGGCACCCAAAAAGCGACACTTGTAGTGTCTGTGATGCTGGGGAGAGATCGCTAGAGCACAAAGAAAATTATGAATTTGCTTTTAAGGCACAAACATTAAACCGAGCAACTCCTGCAGTTAACAAAAAATTGTGCTACATTACTATGAATCTTCAACAAACCATGCCGTTACCATAGTTATCTACATCAAAAGCGTTTTATTTGCGTCAAATGTGGTTCTATAACTTTGGCATTCATTGCATCACCTATTCGGGACGTAAGTCGTTTTTTTTTACCTGGACAGAAGGCTCTGCGAATAGGGGAAGTAATGAAATTGGTAGCTGTTTGTTGCGATTTTGTAAGTTACTCAAAGAGGAGCATCCTGATATTGAACACTTAATAATGTGGTCCGATTCATGCGGTGGCCAGAATAAATATTTTTTTCATATTGTGCCTCTACCAGTACTTAATACTTAATAATTTTTTTAAAGTTATTGATCACAAATTTCCCGAAGTCTGTCATAGCTATTTGGATTCCGATCGTGACTTTGGACGGATTGAGAAAGTACTGCGGAAACATCAGACAATCTTAATTCCGGACCAGTATCGGGAAATCATTAGGTCTGCGATTACAAAGAACAGTTTATGCTTCTATATAAAAATTTTTTTTATAACTTAGAAGAGCTTCCCGCCAAGCTTCGTTTATATAAAAAATGAAATAATTTTGTGACGTGGTTTGCCTCGAGAGGCAGTAGTGTCGTCAGCGGCACGAAGACTCTCTGCTAGAAGGTTACGTCACTTTGTTGAATTGGCGCTAATAGCGGAGTTTCGGAGTTTTAAAGTCGGTTTTTCGGTTTTTCTCGGGCGCCAGATTTTTCAAGGGTTTACTGCCTAAAGCCACGGGTTAGTTTATACTCAGGAGAATGCCAGGAAGTCCGTGAAAATAAAACACGCAATTCGGAAAACAAATAAAACTAATTTATTATAGAAAACGGCATCAAAGTAAAGTTAAATAACAGGTTAGAGAAATGGAAGCATTGGAAACGGTGCAATAACTAAATATTTAACGGTTTCTACAGAAAAGCGGCATCTACGTACAATCTTCCCTAATTCTACGATAAGCGGATAGATCCGGCAACTATGTACATCGGAAATACGTGGAGGGTTTCGGTCTTACGCAGCGGTCGGGCAACAATGCGCGGTGTAGTTATAAAAGGGGGGGGGTATTGCATAGCGGTCTAGCTAATCTAGTAGATGACATGCATATTCGCAATAGAAGAGCTAGTTACGTGCAACGGTTAAGCAAGTGTTACGAAGCGATGAGAGCGGGCAAGCATTATAGGTGAAAATCTAGCAAGCGGGGTTTAACTATATTTAGTAATGAACGGTTATGCAATTCGGCGGGTTTTAATTCGAAATATTAATTAGAAATTAATTAGAAAAGCAGCGGTCGCGAATTACGTTAGGGAAACCAGGCATAATCGGTACTCGAGGCGCCGATTCGATAATAGGGCGAACGGGGCCCTGTGGGTAGTCGAGACAACCGGGAATTCGTTGGATCGTGTTCAGGGAGGCCACCCCGAGTATCACCCTGGGGAGCACCTACCCAAACAGCCCGAATTGATCCTCCCGAGTATCACCCTGGGAAAAGTCAGTTCGTTGGCTTAATCAACGGGAACGGCAGGGAAGCGGGTGGGGTCGTATTCAGGGAGGCCACCCCGAGTATCACCCTGGGGAGCACCTACCCAAACGGCCTAAATTGATCCTCTCGAGTATCACCCTGGGAAAAGTCAATCCAATAGCCTGACCCAACAGGACGGTAGGGAAGGGGCGGTCGAAATTCCCTAACAGACACTTTACCTTTAACGGTCGGTCCTGGTTCCCCGGTCGGACGGTCCGGAACGGCAACTCTGCGAACGGCGGGATCGGAACGGCAACGGCGGGATGGGAACACGTGTGCTAGTCGGACCACCTGCGGCTTTCGGTGGAAGACGGTCGGAGCACTTTTGTTAATCTTTCAATGTTTTCACTTATATTTAGAGCTCCCAGATAAATAAGGATGGGTAGTTTGCAGCTCGCAAGTAGAGAGACAACTGGTGGGCCTTTGTTTAAACTCGGTCTTGGAATTTTGCAGGTGTCTCATTGGGTAACAGAGGGAGACATGGCCTCTTGCCATCGGAGAAATATGCTTCGTCACAATACTTTTAACGAGAAAGTAAATTTAAGAGATAGTGTCAAATGGATCAGAGTAGACCACTTTGGGTTTTACTATTACAAAGCGACCTTAGATCTCTTTACTCCATTTCTGCAAGTTGACTTACACAAAAAAGGGACAAAGGATGTCCTCTCTAACGAAGTGGTATTAAGTAAGTTACCAAAATGTGGGGTCTAACTACCGAAAAAATGAATAACTTAAGAGAGCAGCTGAAGTTTATTGACAAAGATTATTTGTGGTTTTATGAAGAAATTCTGAGTGAAAACAATGAAAATCCAAAGAAGAAAAGAAAAACCCATTAGTTTTTAATCTTAATATATGTTTCCAATGTTTTTTCACTAGATTTAGATTTTTCATCTTATTTTGTAAAAATTCCTCATTCTATGATATTAAAAAATGTAATCAAAAGCAACATGACTCCTTTATTCAGGATAAATCCTATAACATTTTTGACTGAAAGTTGGTGGATGAGGGATTTATGTAAACAAAATCTAACTTTACTAAGACATCTTACAATTGGATTAATTAAGGTATACATCAAAGAAACGAACTTATTTTTAAATAATTAACGCGACATTACTAAATAACATTAAATAGTATTTAAAAAAATTCTAGCAAAAAACACGTTTTATTAATTATCTCGAATGTTTAAAAATGCGACATGACACCTTTATCCACTTATTATTATGCTCTTGAAAAACAGTTTCATGGATGGCATTGCATTGCATTGCTGAAATATTAAATGCGAAATATCACTGAAATAACAAAAACCAAAAAGGTAACAATTACCTTATCCTGTGAGACTTTCTTTTGTTTTAATCGGCATCAAATTCATTACGCATATCGCTAATTTCTTGCAGTGAAACGTCAATCTGTAAAAGGTTTTTTAATGTCACGACCTAGAAATTTTGAGCAAATATGCTCTATGTTCATTCTCACTTGGTCTCCCTTTTCCACTTATTCGAATTTTGCGAAATTTGATCTAGCATAAAATTTTTGCACACATAGGATCGATGGGCACTTTTCATAACTTCATTATAATGGTATCCATAACGTTTATGTAATTTTGAGATCTATGGGAATTTATGCAAAGGTGAGTGTCTATGTTGACCGGGCTAGTATTTTTATGGTCCTATATAATAGATAAGAAATTCTATGAAGTACTGACATTATTCCTACGCCACATGGGATATCCTGAAAAAATGTTTAAAGTTTCAGAAGACTGATAGGTCTAGTTTTCAGTTCAAAAGTCCATTACTTTCAATATCATGTGTCAATAAATAATTTGTGGTGTTCTGCAAAATTTTAGTTTCTGGCCTTTTTAGTTTCTTCTTTTCTTCATATTATTTAACAACCGTTGTTTCTTCATGATTTGATACACGTGCTGCCGAAAATATTTCAGATCAATAATCTTGAAACAATATTTACGATGGGACTTTTCATTAGGGAATTATGCGTGCGGCGTTCCCGTTTTAATTAATTCTGCGTCTGCTTGGATTCTCATTGTTAACGTAAAAATTCCAGCTGGTGAACGTCGGCGGACGGCCCCTAATGAATTTCACTTTGACACGCTTTCGATACTCTGTTTTTTTAATTAATCGCGAGTTTCGAATTTTCGCCAAGATTTATTACATATTTCGAAAGAGGGTGAAAGAGAAGGAGAGTAATGACGAAGAAAACGAAGACTGTTAATAAAAGTGACCGTGTGCAGCGTAGGCTTCTTCATTAAAGTCAGTCACTTATCGTTATCGGAGGGCTGATTTATGGCCCCTTTTGTGTTAACCACCGATAAATAAAATTTATCCGTCCGGAGCCTTTTAATCAAGTAACCAGCGATCCCCGGCGAGTTTCCGCTTCATTTCGTCCCTCCCAATTAAGTGAGCGGGTGGGAACGTAAGGTGAGGAGGAGACGGTCCCCGTCCCGGCGTCGCGACGCTCCCGACGAGATTTTATGCTTGTTTTGGTCTTTCTTTACTTTAATGAGGTCTTTACAATATTTTCTTCCGGGCCGATTGATTCGAATCGGTTTCTGCGGGGAATTAATGGGAGTTCCGCCGCAGTTCGCATCCTACGCTCTGGCGGAGGCGAGTGTCAAATTTAGAAATTTTAATAGCCCTTCAATTAACTCAGACCGAAATGATAAAACTTTTAACTGACATGGTGTAAAAAATCCGGTTTTAATTTCAGGACGACAGCTACATATATGCAACTTGATGATAACGATTCGAATAACCATCTGCGTTGGAGGTAATTGAAAATGGCGTGACTGACGCGAGAATCGAGGATTATAAATGTCGGGATGGGGTTTAAAACCTGACGCCAGTCTGAATCGCCACTGGATGGAATCTAATCCTTTTCGATTGGACAACTGTAGCTATAAACAGTTCGGGATCCATTTGCGCCCCCAATAACATTCTCTCTAACTCTTATTAATGAGTTGGACAGATTTAGAAGAAATCCTGATGTCAAAATTACTTGAAGTTTTATATTATATACAATAAGCGCTGTCAGCCGGGTGCTGTAGGATCCGACCGTTTTGTGCTCGGCCGTGTTGCGCTCCTACCAGAAATCGACCGTTTTGCGCTCCTCTAATTTCCCTCCCAAAGTAAACGGTGTTGGTGTCGTGTCATTTAAGGACCTCTCACTTGAGGACCTATAGGAAATTTACCTGTTTTTGTCTCATTTGCGGACCTAGCCTACATCTACAAGTTTGAACCGAATCACTTGCGGACCTTTAAATGATCTATTACCTGAGGTAAACAACAACCCTTCAATAATACGACCGTTGCAGTTTTGAAGGGTTGCAATTTCCACTTCAATCAAAGCGTTTGGCGGAAAGTTCAGGATTTGGGACTGGTTCACAAATATTAGTCAGTGCCTTCAAAGAAGATGTTAAACATAACACATTTTTACGAAGCAGGCTAGACATCAACATGACACCGAACAAGCGAAGAAAAGTCTACTCCGATCTGGATTCAGCCATTGAAAAAACTATTACCGACTTGGAACAAAACAAAGTTTCACTGGGTCGAACTATGGCAATTTTAACCTACACCAAATTATTTAAAGATAGTTTAGTAATATTGAAAATAAAAGTCGATCAATTTTTTTGGTTGCATTTTTATCTAACTTAAATGGTTATTAGGTACCTATGTAAAGAAAACATCGTAACAATGGAAAGCATTAAGTCAATCCCACACAGGATGGGGTGAATGCCTTCGAAGATTAGATTCATTGTCACTTTCTACATCGTGTGGGAGACAGACTTGCCGAATTTTATTTATTGTACAAAAAAGTTGTAGGTGTATTATTAGAGTCTAGGCCTATAGGTCCTGAAATGATACTTTATGTTATTGAAAATTTTACGGCTTTTGAAGAAGGTCCTCAAATGATACAAACTTGACCCAGGTCCTCAAGTGAGAGGTCCGCAACTGAGACCGTCCCAAGTAAGGGACTCTACCCTTTTACCTGAGGTCGGCCGGTTTGCGCCCTGATAAGTAGGTAGCTACTAGATTATTATATTTTCGTAAAAACGAAATATAAACAACTTATTATAAATGTAGTAAGTAATCCCACTACTTTTATTGTAATTTTATTGACAAACAATCTTTCCTTCGCACTTTCTCCAGTCTTAGGATTGGCAGAGATTATACATAATCTAATTATGTTTATGATAAATTTAGGTATGCCTAAAAAATTGTTGCCTTAACTAATGCTCGTCAAAATTTGTAAATAATAAGATTAACATCGAACAAACATTTTCTAACTTCCATTGCTGCAATACTAGGCTTGCATATATGTTCCCTCTCATTAATTATTTTTGAATATCTTATTATTGGACTACTCCTACATTTTTCAGTTTTTTCTTTAATGTATATCCAAGACATGGAACCATCTTCTAGAGTTTTTTTTATTCGAAAATTGTAACCTTCATATATAATACTCGGCTTTCTCTTTGTTGTTTAATTTGTTTCAATTATTTTGTATTCTTCCATAATAAAAAATTACGCAAATACAAATTTACAGATTTGCTGTTAATGTCTTAAAAATTATTCAAATAAATGTACTTACCACTTTACGACAATAACCACCATACTGTTTACCATAAATTTTCTCTTCCAACTGCTCAAATACTTGGAATATCCTAGTTTTACGAAATCTGTTAGCTACCAACCTATTGGGCCGCAAGCCGGCCGACCTCAGGTAAAAGGATAGGGTTTACCTTGTGAGGGAAATTAGAAGAGCGCAAAACGGTCGATTTCATGTAGGAGCGCAAAACGGCCGAGCGCAAAACGGAGGACACCCTGTACAGCCGAAATCAGCAAACTTTTCACAACAACAGACATGTTTGTTTCTTTCACAAAATTTAAGAAATTTAAGTAGGCTATTTTTATGAAACAGGTTATTAATTGTGATTGGATACTTCATAAGGACATACACATTTATGTCGAAGAGATGACCGAACCTTGCTAATGACACAAAAAAGATCACATATTACAAGCTTCCTTGGTTTATGTCTTATTCACTGTATGTTTGCGAAATTGAAGATTCACCAAGGCCTCGAAATTTTTTGGCAAAACCTTGTTACGGTATGATTTTCTCCCGCATAGCTATGAATTTGTGCGAAGCGTTTGCAATTTTTTAGGACGACTCGCCTTTGCGTCGCCATTTACAATTTCAAAGAGGTTGGTTCGCAATATTTACTTTTGGATAATTAACTTTCTTGGAATTCGAATACCGTTAAATATTACATGTCCCTAACATGAAAAGAGTAGATGAAGAGAGGGATATTGGTACGCCCCGTTGAGATGTGACCGGTCGATGATAAGCTGGAACTTAGGAGACAGGGAACATGAAATTTTATTTTTCGGGGATAAGTGGGAGAGTTAGAGAGAGAGAAAAGTGAGAGGAATTGGCTTCGGGCCCCGGGGGAGGTAATACCTCCCCCGATGTGCTATTTTGAACTTAATTAATGTTGGTTGAGATTTTTGTTGGTCTGAGTGGTTGGTGTATTGGTCTGGTCAGCGAAATCAGCATTTAATAGCTCCGTTGACAAACTTTTACTTAACGAACCCTACAAATTTGATGGCTAATGTGTAAAAGTAGAATCCGTGCGTTGATTATGAGTGTCTTTCGGAGTGCGTAACTGCTAAATCGCCAGGGAAGTACGTTGCCGTTTGCAACGTGAGACGCCTACATGCAGCGTTAGTAAACCGGGCAATCTGCCTTGTGTCCAGCCAGCCGTCACGAACGACTACTTACAGGGCGATCCAACCGATCTACCCGGACGACTTCCGCCATCCAGCGACATTCACCGAACCGACGGTGACGTGGAGAGTCTAAGGACCTCTCCGCCTACAATCCTGTGTGTGGTGATTAACGCTATGTGACACGTATCCCCCCCCCTTAAAGGCCTTTAAATGGAACGTTTAATCGACTGATTTTCCCATCAATTAGAAACAAACTTTAGTAATTATGTGTTTCTGCTATTTCTTTGCGAACTCTTAAGCATTTTAGTAATTTGGTAATCAATGTAGATTACTCCTTTATGAACTCTTGGAATATATATTTGGACATTTATTAGGTATTGTTTTGGTTATCTGACTCACTCATGTATTTAAACATTGTTGAGTTCTTGTTTTGGTTATTTGACTTATTCAATTAAACAGCTATAATTGGATTTTGATATTTCTTTTCGACCACACCTGAGTCATTTATTCGTTCGAGCTAGCCGGCCCGAGAACATCTAAGGTTTAATAAGTAAGTACGAAAAATTCATGCGTTTCAACCTCAAAATTTTTGACGCGATAAATGTATAATAACCTTAATCACAAAAATTTGTATATATATATATATATATATATATATATATAGACGAGTTATTTACAGCTCTGGTGGCCGTTTCTCGCATCCTAATTTCCAAGCCTTTTTGTCGCGCCAGTCGCCTTCTTTTAACCCTTTTCTGTCCATGGCTTCTTTCACTTCTGTTTCCCAGGCGCGTTTTGGTCTACCTCTTTTCCTTCTGTTGGGCGGAGACCACTCTAATATTCTTTTTGGCCATCTATCGTTGGACATCCGATTGACGTGCCCATACCATTTCAGTTTTTTTATTTCAATAGTTTCCAATGTACTTATGTCTATGCCCATTTCCTCTCTGATATCAGTGTTTCTAACTTTGTCTAATCTTGTTTTCCGGCAGCATCTTCTCCAGAAGTCCATTTCCATGGCGTTTATGCGTGAGCTATTACGATTCGAGATTTCCCAAAGCTCAGCTCCATAGGTAGCTATACTTTCCACTATGGTTTTGTAAATCCTAATCTTATTTAAAAATTTGTACATTTCTAATTTTCAGGTTTAATGTAGTTATTGTACACATGTTCAACTGTACTATTTTAAAATAACTTGACATATTTTACGATTTCTTTTGTGACATCTATTTAGCACTATATTCTTTGGTGCGTTCAGTAGTAAATTCGAACATAACGGTATAACGACGTATTTGTGACACGTCACTCGCCCGTTCTTCATGTAGCAGTGTTATAAGATCGAAAATACATGTTGCCGAAAACTATGTGATGGGTGGATTGAGTAGCTCATCGGATGGCACGGTCGGTCCCAAGGCGCTGGACAAAGGAGGAGGGTTCCCAAGGTGAAGCTGATATATATATATATATATATATATATATATATATATATATATATATATATATATATATATATCCTCCTTTACAGCAGGACCTAAGCTCTAAGCAAGTATAAGTATCTCTTTTACTTTTCTGGTTCCATACAGTCGCTGTGTCCAAAGAAACGAGTCCTAAGGTTTCTAATTTTTTCCAAAGGCTTCCCGGTTAGATCACCTATGGTGCCACATGAAACTGAGAGATTGCAACTTCTTAAATCTTACCGTTATCGTGATATATTTGTCCAAAAATTTTTCAGTCGTTGTGTTAAATTCAAAAACGAAGTACTGAAATGAAACCGATTTTAGTAAGTGTCGAGAAGTGGTTGTAATCGGTACGTCGTTGTAAAATGGGCAATCTCTATTTTTCTCCACAGCTGTGCTTTTGTATTTGTTACTGTTACTAACCTGGAGTTTTTATGGATTTTTGGTTGGTGTTTATTTCTTCGTCTATTTCTATTGTGGTAACTAGTGCAATATGTTAATCTCTTCAGTTGCCACCGTTGTTTAAGTTGTGATCCGTTTGCAGTTTATTAGGTGTTGATATAACAGTTAAATATCCTGCAAACAAATGTTTTTGTATTGTACCGACAGTTCGTTATTTATTCTGATAGGTAGAATATTGGTTCTGCGTCTTATAATTCTTTTGGGTGCATCCAAAGCAAATTGTCTTCTTCTGCATTTGCGAACAAGTTTTGTGGATAGCAACTCAATGAATCTGAGTCATGCAACCATCTATATTTTTCTCAAAGGTCTCTATATATTCCTACTTAGGTCAGTTTTACCTTTTGAGTGTCTTCATTATTGCCATCATTTACTAGCTCAGCATTTCTCTACTGAAACGCTCCGAATTTCAATAGGTTAGTTCATCCTCTAATATTAATTTAATTTAAAATCACCGCTCCATCCTAACGTACTCCAAAACTCTAAATTCGCGGCAAGAGAAAGCTCTAAAACCGCAGAAATTAATACTCTCGCGTAAATAATTCTAAATCTCCCAAAAAATTACAACTCTCGAACAACTTTAAAAGTTTAGTTTTGAGGTTGAGCAATAGTCTTTAGATTAGTATTTATATTACTTTTGTTTTCAATATTAATTTTAAATCTCTGACTGTGATTTTGTTCACTGGTGAACGTCGACTTATTGTTCTATTATTTTAGTTATTATAGTTCGTATTGATCTCTCTGATCGGAATGTAAGTTAAAATTCACTTCTAAAAAAACCCTCTTTTCTTCGCTAAAAACACAATGAAGTTATTTATGTATGTATGTATGTGTAATGAAAAACTCTGCGGTTATCAGAATCAGAAAATAGCTCGAGTTTCAACAACTCACAACTGCTAAGCTTTGCATTTCTGTATAACATGAAAATATTTCCTCTGTTCTACAGAAGACCATGAATAAGTCTAATTAAATTTACGAGGTGTAAAACGGAAAACATTTAACAAAAAATATTTTCCTTTATTTTTCACTCGATCGTCGAAAGTCACGTTTCTAAATTGTATGGAGCAACCTTTGCGTTTGACGTCACAAAGCAATTTCAATTATGGACAAATCGGGGCATTTTTAAAACAAAAACCCCCCTCTCACAATGGCCTTTTGTTTAAGAGGAAACAATACACCGTACTCCATAAAATTTACCACTTTTTACGCCACCGTTATCGCTGCTCGCCTGCGCTATACGTGCTTTTACACCTGAAGACCATCATGGTTCATTGTAAAGTCCTCGGGGCGAAAAAATATTGTCTTTATCCCCGACAATCCGGACGTGTGCACGTAGTACATTAAATGCTAATTGCCCATTTTAAAAGAATGTTAGCTGAACGCAGCCGGAGAGATCCGACGAGTGTTTATTTTTCGTTTTATTTTTTGGAAGTTCCAAAGAAAATTACATACGTGAATGTACGAAGGTAAACGAAGAAGGAAGGAAGGTATGAATGAATACGTGGTGCAAGAAATTGTAGTAAATTTTAACCCAATATCAATTTATTACAGTCACTTTGCTATCGAAAATATAATTTTAAGTAATTATGTTACACGATTTTAAAGTTAAATTTGAATTTAAAATTAATATAAAAAGATTCTAGGGAAGATATTTAGGACCAGTTTTGTATCTGCTTTGTACTAAATATGTTTCATCGAGATTATATTCAACAAGCCGTACCCCGCATGCGTTGCAATGCCACGTAAAGTTTAAAAAAAGAAAGATAAATAAAAATTATAGATGACCCGGTGAACTTCGTATCACCTACATATATTTTTGAAAAATATGGTCAAAACGTAATACAAAATTTTTATCTGCATTAAATTTAATGCAACACAGTTATACACATAATCAATTTAAGGCTTTCTGATATACTATATTTTTTGTCATTTTGCACTGAGTAAATATATAAAGATGGGGATTTTACGACTCGCGAACACGCGACGTATAATTGCCCATGCGCGAAACCGGGAAATTTCAAGTTGATTCCGCAAACTGTCCTTATATTTGCAATTGTTTTTGATGTTTTTAAAGTTGAAGTCACTGGCGGTTTTTCTTCCGGCTGCAGCGACTCGATGCGTCCGTTTTTTCGAACTTGTAGAATTTGTAGACTCGGTGTCCTGTCGATCTAAATACTGTTGTATTTGATTTGCCCTAACTCGTTCCATTCTGAGCCATTCTACTTCATAATTATCCACTCTTGAACGCAATTCTCTCATACCAATACGAACGTTATTATTATCTGCCTCTCGCTGGTCGTCAATGCGATTTGCACGTGAGGTAGCTCGTAGCACATTTGAATTACTCCGACGTCCGACGACCTAAATCAGATCGTTTTCTCCCTGGCATTATAAAATGAATAAAGTTTTCGCGCACTGACAAATTGATGACAGAATTTGTCAACCAACCGACAGTATGTTTGGTTGCCTTGGCGATTTGTCACCAAAATTACAAAACGTACCTTTTTCAGTACTTCCGTTACTTATTATTTATGTTTCTTACCGAAAAACATTCCCTGAACTTCCACAAATATTTCAAGATCAAAATTAGCAAAATCCGTCCAGCCGCTCTCCAGTTGAAACCCAGACAAACGAACAGCATTTCATTTTTATATATATAGAGATTACTACTAGAACTGCGACCATTAGCAGAGATTCCTCGTATGAATCTACATTATTTGGCATTGGGCTTCTGATAACCCAAACTATTGCATTCGTTTTGGAAGACAATATTACAAAATTGGTAATGTATAATTAAGTTGTTTTATGTCCGTCGTCCTGAATTTGATATGGGTTCCAGAAATTGCAATAAAGATAGCTTCTATCGGAAAAATTACGAAAATAAAAGGTATTCTGTATGCTTCTTGAACTTTGCTAATAACACAGCCCAGTACTGACCATTAAGAGTAAGACCAATACTCCACTCTGTTCGATTTAAATCAAACCAACCAGAGAACAGGGTGATTCACATTTTTTGGTTTTTTGTGTTCTGTGTCCTCTAATGTCAGTTATGAAATATGACCAATATATTTCATGCTTGTTAGACGGTAATGATTTTATTTTGACATTGCTTGGCATCCCAGAGTTAAGAAATATACTAAATAAGTTGTAGCCCGTCAGAATTCGCAACATGAACAAGACTAAATCTACTCCCCGAAAAATCAAAACAAATACCATACAGTGTACAAAACCGTCATGGATTAGCACTTCAAACAAGAAGTAACTTCATTTTTTGAAAGTGTGAAAAAATCATCACTCATTGTTATTAATATGATATTTGTAAATAATTAGAATAATATCACTACGAATTAGTTAAAAGGTCTGTTGCCCCAAATGATATTTTAGGGCATTTATGCTTTCATGCATATCAGAATTAATTAACATTAGCGCGTCTAAGAAATACTGACACAAAAGCACCTTTATTTGCCACTTTCATCTCATATTATTAATTTACTTTATTATAAAACTCTGGAGAAATTGTCTTGACATTAAAATTACAAATGAAATTCTCTGTGAAATTAAGGTTAAGAAGCAATTTAGCAATTTAGTGGCAGAGTGAGCGGCAATGCTCTTATTACTATTCACCGTGATCACAAACAGTTTGGATGATATAAAAGTATATCGATGGCTATTTACTATTAACGGTGACGGAGTATGAAAATACTAAAATATCAACCCATTAGGATTAAAATTTTCCAAAATCCCTTCTCAAAGAGCACCTTAGACTTAATGCGAGCTATTATCCCTGAAAATCTTACGTCTGTGCTTTTAGTGGTTTTCGCTGGGTGTTAAATATGAATAAATCAGTGTTGCAGAAAGCAAGAATATCTTCGTATCGGTTCATGTCAGTTACGCAACGCGATCAGAAAATCTCTCAATTTCAAACAGGTAGAACAGACGAAGGATTAGGATAATTAAGGACTCCCTTCGATATACTCAAGATAATTATCCTAAACCATTTTAAGAAATATTTAAGGGATAAACAGGATTCCCAAACACAGTGTGCTAGGTAAATGTTTTGAAATAATCTCAATGTATGACAATTTCTCCTTGAACTTCATATGAGACAGTGATCTAGCTTAAAAGCAAATGGATATGGTAATGTTTGGTGAAAAAGAGAAACTTAAATAGAGGTGAAAGGTGCGAAATTTATAGAACATAAAATTTTATCTACCTGAAAAACGAATTGGCCTTTCATAAAAAAAATTAAAGCCGAGGTTTACAACAAGGTTTACACCATTGAAGTGAATAGTACAATTGGGGAATAACACCTAAATCACAACCATAACATCGACAGTACCACTCTACATCGTCAAAAAATCAAGTAAAGAGGAAACCAAACGAAGACATTTCTGTTCTGTCAAGCAAATTGTTCAATACATAAACAAATAAACATACACACATAAAAATCCAAGTTGTCTAATTAAAGAGATAATTATAATATAAATGTGAAAATAAAAAAAAAATACTTTTAAAAAAATATGAATTTTTATAAATATAACGTAACTGATTTAAAAGCATATAATATAAAAACAATTTCGTATCACAATTTACCGTAAACGTAATGAAACATCAAATGTAAATAAAATGTACAACCATGTCAGTAAAATTTTTGTTTTACTAATTAACATCCGAATTCTTAATATTTTTATTTTTTTTTTGGTAAGTTGACTACCGTGCGCAATTGACATATACATCACTCCTAGCACCCCCACCCCTGCGCTCGCTCGTCTTAAAACAGCTATTACGATAACTACTCTGTGTTTAACTAAACGGTAAATATAAAAGGTATATATGATATTCTAACTACGGTGCGCAATTTCTATACGCTCGTTTATACATTTACCATGTTACTTCTAAGAGCCATATAATTGTAAGATAGTATATTTACTTTTTAAAATCTTTGAACTCTATTTAAAATAATACAAGATATACCGTATAGTAATGAAATACATTCCAAGTGTCTTCTAAAATTAAAATCTGTTTTAGATTTGAAAAGAATATTTATTTAATCATACAAATTTTATTTACACAAAGGTAAAAGTAGGAATTTTTGCATTTCATATGTTGAATAGGGATTCTCGTTTAATCGGTATTTTGCACTTCTAGTTTAAACCGCTGCGCAGTATAATAAGTAATTAATTAGTCATAATTTTTGTAGTTCCTCGAGTGAGATATGTTTCTACTTGAAAGCAAATAATGTAATTTGCGATGTATTCTTTGGTCAAGTTAGTGGTTGACGCAAGGGACTGTTTCCAACGCTAAGTTCTACGAGAGCACTAACTTATTTGACGAATATCCGTAACTTTTCCGCTATATTAAATACCACCTTCGGTGGCCCGCTACGGAGTTACCTTTAATAATATTAAACTTTCACAGCTTCTCTATCGCATTCGGCGGCTCCCCGGATCGCCTCATATAAGGTCGTTAACGTTAATCCCACTTTTATTAACTAAATAATTAAAACATCTCGTTTCCCGCCCTGACCGTACTTACCTTTTTATGTAAGCTCCAAATTAAGCGGGCGAGAAGGCATCGAGCCCTCACTGCCATTAAAATCGCCGAAGTTCGATCGTAAAGCTGATGCCGGAGACCCGTAAAACTTAATCGGAATGAAAACGGCGGGGATCGTTACTTGTGATGCTTACAAGGGTGGGATGGGTGTGTTGTTACAGCTCTCAGGTGAGGAGCCGTTATTCCCTGCAAAATCGGTGGCGTATGCTTCTATTACATTGTAGCTCGGACGTAAAAGGCCAACATGACAGGTTTTATAGGCGAAGCTCCGAGATGATGATGATGATAGAGGTAATTTGCAGCACTTGCGCGTTTCCTCCAGACAAAAAATTAACATTATCGTTATTTATGTAACGCTTTTCGCCAAAAAGTATATTTCATATTTTTAATATTTCTCATGTGTTTCTTACTGAACTCAGTCAGACAATTTTGTTCTTAGGTTAAAAATGCTGCATTCGCAGTCTCAATACAAGTTATGTAATAATTACATAACTTGTATTGTGACGTATTAATTATTAATAACGTAACTTGTCGAAAGTGTAACACCCTGTAGGTGGTTAAGGGATTTGCTTGGTTATTTTGGTAGATTTAATTAATCCTTTAACACCCTGTAGGAGATTGTGGGATTCCAATTTTATTTTATTGATTAGTTTGGTTATATTGTAACATTTATAAAAAAGACACAGTATACGGAAATTACTTAGCAAAGTACGGAAAAATAGGAGACGTTCAAAGATTATTTATAAACAAGTATTCTCGTCGTTGCCGAGGAGAAATTTAACACCGGACGTGACTTTGTAATTAAAAAGTAACGCACCTCGAAAAGAGTGCTTACGACGATCAAGCTACTTTGTTGCCGTACGTGGGGTATCGGCGAGGGGAACACTGCCGATTCAGTAAAAGGGGCGTGTACGGACTAAGTCGCGGAAACGCGAAGAAAAACGGGAATCGATAATTAATTAATCAGAAAAAGGCGGGACTTGTAAGGTTCAAGGAACAAACATATTGTTGAATAAGGAAATTACGATCAATCAGGGGATTGGAGGAATAATTTTGCAAGCAAACTTAGAGTTGCGGGAAAAATGAGCGAGCTCTCGACGAGAGAGAGAATTGTAAAGAAGGCAGTCGTTGGGAGTCCGGGACTCCGAGCGGTAGAGTTTTTCGAGTCGGGAGTGTTTTTTTAGAGTTCACTTTTTTGAGAAGGTTCTATATTGTGAGACTTAGAGTTTTGAGTTAGCGAAGAAAAATAACTTTTTCTTCGCAAATCCTTGAAAGGCAAACATAAAAACATAATGAACGGTCTTCGTTGTTTCAACAAATGTCAATTGTTGGTTTTGCGAAGGCAACCATTGAGTTTTAAAAACAAATAAACAAATGAAATTGAATGCTGCCGGACCATGGAACAATAACCGCAAGCGTTATAGTTACTAATTGCCGTTATTGATCTGTCTGCATACACCACTTGGAAAGTTGGAAAGGCAGTACATATCGCGTTCTACGATTATTGTACCAATTGTATCAAACTATTTTATAATAGATGGACATTGATGTGACGGTGAATTTTAGAAATGTAAGCTCTGAGTTTTGTAAGCATGCAGAGATCTGTGGAAATATTTAGTTTTCTCTGTTTTGTAAAAAAAATATTTTATTTTAAAGAGTTTTTGTATTTTGTATATTTGAAAAGTCAACTTTTGGTGTTTTTTCCCTAATTTTTACAATGTTTGCAGATTTGTCTGCATTTTCATGAAATATATGCTATATAATTAAATTTAGATCTATAACATCATATTGAATAAAAAATTGTAGGTTATTGCCTTCTATATTAAGGAATTAATAAAATATTCCATTTAGAGATTTTAACCAACGCTTTAAAACCTAATGAAAATTTGGTGAACCATCTGATATATACCTGTGATTTTCTTGATTCTTTAAATAGTACATTAGTAACGTAAGGCGAAAAGTAAACAGCGCGAGACGTGTTTACTCGTATAGGACCTGGGCGGCTACCTCAAAAGAATTGCCGCGACGCTTAATTGAATTCTATAAAAAAAAGACTGCTCCATGAATACTCCCGGATTATTATTTAAGGAAAAGTGATTTATGACCTTCTGGACATTTTCTACGTAAACATTATTAAAAGAACAATCGAGTGCCTTGTAGAATTATCGAGTAAATTCGGGAAAACGTTATGGAGGGGCTATAAAATTGAACGCGGCGGACGAGAGAGGATTATTAGACGTGAGCGCGATATAGTAAATAATCGAAAGACCGACCAGTGAAATAAATTAACGATGAATTTCATAACACTAGTTGCCTTGCTTAAATTCACTCATAAAAAACTTTTAACAATTTAATTCAATTATGTATATCAGCAAAATAAATTCATACAATTTAGGAGCTTGTCAAAGTGAATGAAATATATAATTAAAATCTTTCTGTAAAGAGCCCATGAAGCATCTAAATAGTCGACTGTATTAATTATGCTCAAATAACGAAGTTGTATTCTTGTTCTTGATCCAAGTCCCCTTAGATTTTAAACGCTGTGCGAGACTGCACATTGGGAGAACACAAGAATTCATTTCGACTAACAGCTCTCACGGTACACACTGAGAGATTACTTTAGAGACAGAATACCCTTGTTTCGTATCAGCAGGTTACGCCCTCAGATTAACCTCGGAGATTACGTCACGCACTGTCTCACTCATTTACGAGATCTACAGCCTTATAACCTGCGAATCAGACTGAGCACTTCAGTCACTCAGCACAGGTACAAGTTGGTACTAGAGAAATGTACCATACAGCCCATCTCACCCAACTTCGCTCAGAAAGGAAATATATGAAGTACTGACACTATATCTACTTCTCTACTTGTGTAGGAAAGTAGATGTACTGACCAGAATACAGAAACAGACACTAGGATAAAGGGCGTCCTGAAACAACCTATATAATTATTTCCTTAACGTGTTTCTGCGTTAGTTATTTGTAACCTACGTAAAAGTTTGTGTGTTTGTTTTAAATAATTTGAAATCACTAAATCAAGATGTAATAAAGTTCTTAAGTAAATTGATGTACGAGCTGATTCCTCACTTTACGTTGAAAACGACAATATAAAGCCCGGAAAATGGCAGACCTTCGCGTCATTCTGTTGGAAGAGTTTAAAATTTTCTCGGGTAAGAATGTATTCCAAAATAAATTATGCTCGACGGGGAGATGCCGCGCTCGCGCCTCCGAAAATTTGCAAGCTTCACAAGCGATCACTTTGGGGCGTACTTCCCGTCGACATAATCTCACATGAAACATTCATATTCGTAATCACGTTGCGCAAGTTCCGCATAAATTAGAATTTATGTCAGAAAGGAACAAGAAAAAATTACAAGGACAGCCGGTAATTGGGTATTTGTAATATAAGCGAATGTCATGAATTTCATTTCATTTAATGAACTCCAATTCAAGCAATAAATAACAAAGAAAATATCATGCTTTAAACAGGTCACCTAGCCAAAAAGTATCTATTCGCACTACAAATACTTACGATTGGTGGTGTGAATGGTAACACGTTAAGTTAGATAGGTACCTAGACATACAGGTTTTCATTTTCAACTTTACATGTAGACACCATCAAGTCAGAGCAACCACTTTCCCTTTTCAATTATCTTTTGTTAACACCTGTATTACCAGTTTCCTATTCTTTCAGGAAGGAGAGCAGGATCTGGAAGTGCTGGTCGGCAGTCACGTGGTTCTCCGAATGGAAGAAATCTATAGTGTACTCCCTGATGGGAGCTGTGCCGCTGATTTGGCCGCATAAATTCTGGCTTTCCTACGTGGCAGGTGGCTCGATATTGATGTTGGCCTTCCTGCACTTCCTGTTGAGTTTCCGTGGGAACAGAAGGAAGAAGAAAAGGAAACACGGCCTGCTTCACAACGACGTCGACAGTTTCGAAAGGTGAGCGCAATGAATAATTGATTTTCTTTCACTACTCTTTAATTGTTGTAAATGTTGTTTTCGTACCACTTTCCAAAAATACCTAAACTCACTCAGAAAAAGTTAGTCAAAAATAAAAAAAAAAATTTTGTTTTTTGAATTCATTGCATTAAAAAAATATTTTTGACTTCAAAAATATTGGTTTGATAGGAAATTTAATTGTCTACAAAAAATCTTACAGCATATATCTTCGAAAAATGCATAGTTTTTGCGCTATAGCCGAAAAATCGAAAAGGGACAAACTTACCCCGTTCTCAAAAACGTATGGCTAAATTTAGTAGCACTTTTTAATTTTATCTCATAAGAGGTCAATTGACCGTATGAAGCTATAAAATACTTTGAACGCGTTAGTTCCTTATTAAATGACATAGTCAATAACCTAAAAACACAATCCGATAATATTGACTTGGTCCGCCAAGACGAGCCTTTACCAATACCACAGACAATCAATATTATTTATGTCTGTTCCATTACCCAACCTATTTGTTCCCTTACCTTGTGAACATAAATACTCCCACCTGACGTTTCGAAATCTCCAGTAGCAAATTCGACGAGGTGACCGACTGCATAGACGACGGTCTCCCGGAGCCGATCCCAGGCAGCAGCCACTCCATCTCCGACAGTCTACAGGACACGATCCTGGAGGTATGACCGGAGCTGCACAGATCGCCCGACGTCTTCAGGCACATCGTCGACTCCGGCCACTGGAGCGAAGTCGACAGCGACGACGTCACCTTGGCACTCTAAGCACCCAGTGACACTTCCTCCTCGTCCCGAAGGTAAGCTCGAGGACACTGTGCTCTCTACGTGCGCGCAAGTGGTAATGACGCTTACATAAGTATCTATTATTGATGTTTTAATATGCATAGTGGAAGTTTAAATCCATCCAATGGGACTTTTAAAAGGGGGAAGTAGCTCCAGAAGCGAAACCTCCTTGTTCGTTTCGTTAGTTCTGTTTGGTTCAAAATCGACGTTACTACTGTGATCATTCGATTGATATTCAGTAAATTTTATCGATGTTACTATTTGTTAGTTATTTGTTTTTGGATAAACTGTGTGCCAAATTCTAAACCGTGAAACTCTAGGCAGGTTTTAATTCATTATTTGTGATTTGTAAATATTTTTTCTATGCTGTAAATAAAAGAATGTTTTATTATTGTTCCGTAAATCTACGATTTTTATTTGAAATACCCCAACCCACTAATCACAACAAATTCTCAAAGAATAAGAACTCACACAACTAATAGACAATTTCTAAAAATCCCACCACTTAGCTAACAGCACTTAAATTCAATTCTATCAGTTACGAAGAAAAATCGAGAGAGATGGGGTAAAACAACCGGCTGTTACGTATTGTCGCGATGCGGCCCCAATTAGCGAAAATAGGTCGCCGTCTAAGCTTATTCGGCACCGCGGCGACCTTAAACCGAAGGACGACACGACTCTCGGACAGGTACGACACCACGTTCGTAACCATCCCGCTTGTATTTATACAGCGGGATGATAACGATCAGGGAGTCAGTCTGTCACTGAGTATCACGTTGCGCTGCCCGTCTGAGAGCCCGTCCTTTTCGGCATACCGCTACTTGGAGGAGCCTCGCACCTGCTGCCCTTCGTCCTGCTAAAGTAAGCAACCACCTCCATTTAACCTCTTCTCACTTTTCTACGTCTGATCACTTGCCTTAATTTTGTACGATGTTCTCTCCCCTATATTTAGTGTCCAAATAAATATTGTTACGTGTTACCATGCTTTCTCTTTAGCTCCGCCTAGCTACACCCCCAACCCGAGCACTCCCTTTGGACCCTAGGTACTCAAGCGTGTCACGAGATAAGTGAGCGATGAAGGTGAAGATTTAAGAAAATTAATAAATGTATTTATTAGGCCCAAAGAGGCCCACGTTTAAGCTATATATTAGAGTAGCTACAAATCTTTAATGCAGATCAAAATAAGGCTGATAAAAGGATCTAACCGTGATCTTAAAAAAGTTATCAATATTATTGTCTTATTGATCTTATTGTCTTAAAATGGATAACACGGTCACTTCATTCCGCAGTTCTTCCTCTATATAAATTCTCGACAGGTTGATAGCTATTGTATTATGCAGGTAGGTTTCAGTCACTTCTAAGCACTAAAAACTCCGTTCTACTTAAACACTTTTGTACGGAATAGTCAAAATTAAAGAAAAAAGTTATAGCACTTTATATGTCTTAGTCTCCACATATATATATATATATATATATATATATATATATATATATATATATATATATATACCAAGTCCATGGTCTTTGGTGAGTATATGGTAATTTTTTGTTGTATTACTTTTCAGATCTAGAAACCATTGTTATGCAATTTTTCGATTTTTAACTGCTGAAGTACATATTGCAGCATATAAGTTTTTCAGCGAAATTAAGATTGCGTTAAAAAATTTTAATAAAAAAACATAAAATTTAGACAAATGTTATGCTAAATATATTTTAAAGCACTATATATTTTTAATCCAGTTTTAAGTTTTATTAATCACCTCATTCATTAAACAAAACAGCATTTCCTTCTTTCAAACCATTCACCATTTATTACAAGTTTTTCAATCCTCAGTGAGTTAGGAATCGCTATGTGTTGCAGTTATTATTTGTTGGGAATCGGCATGTGCGGCTAAATTCCTCCACGAAGTCATTTTAGATATTGTGGAATTTCCACATGAACGCAGGTAAAAGATTCGCATTACCCTCTGTATTACTTCGTAGGTACGTGACAATTCTTAAGATCGTGAGATTGAAGTCGAGATTGTAGTTAAAGCATAAGGAACTGAAAGGGAATTGTATCAAACACGTTCCGGCCGTTGCTTACACAGGTGTGGTTAAAACTTGGTCCTTTCAGTGCTCTACAAACTTAATTCACGGAATGTAAACTAAAGCAAAAACACGTAGCTACACAGTAATAAGCTAACTTAGTATTTTCTTCAAAACTGAAGTAAGTGGATTAGAAACTTTTCTAGAATGGGATTACAATCAAATGGTTATGTGAAAACTAAACAAACATTAACACTAACGAAAACAAAAACTAAACACAGAAATTACTTCTTAAAATAGCATTTCACAGTGTGCCATTTATTTGAATACTTTAATTTATTTGAATATTTGAAAGGTATACCTTTCCAAACGCTATATGGTTTTTACGGTGGTGCTCGAAATGCACCAGCGGGATTGTAGACACCCCGTGGCGTTAGGGATCGTACCTGTCGGCCGTTCGCAGGTAGTGGACAGATAGTCCGCACTACCAAACAATATAAAACTTATTATAATTCAATATTATGTTCCAGCTAATTTTGATTAACGCGAATATATTTTTATTAAGATCGTTGTTCCTTCCTCTATTAATCGATACCAAACTCAAAATATTTCCAACAAAATCAAATTGTTTTATGGTTTTAAATGTGTATCTAAACAATATAAAATTGATTATAATTCAATATTATGTTCCAGCGAATTTTGATTAACGCGAATATATTTTTAATAAGATCGTTGTTTCTTCCTCTAAGAATGTCCAAGAACTTTCTTGGACATTCTTCTTATCAAAGATGTTCAGAATAACAAACTGGAGTTTGAGGTGTAAAGGAAACCCTCTGCTACGGATGGTATTATTCCGTATGACTCGTTCCATCCCTGGTCCCATGAGGCAGCAGCTTTTAACTCCCTTTTCCATAAAGCCTTCTCTCTGGACCTCTCGGATGAGTCCTTCCAAAAAGAAATTAAGGTCATTAAACAGATAGGGATTAATAACAACTATCCGATTGAAGTTATCGATAAACTTTATTTCAAGCACTTCCTTAAACATGTCATATTCAACAATCATCTCCCGTATCAATCAAAGGAGAAAGACATAATTTACAGGTCGTTATCTTTCTTCGGGGGAATTTCTCTAAAACTAGGTAGAATCCTGGCCGAACATGGCATCACAATCTCGTACAGACCTGTTAACAACTCCGGGAAGTTTCTTGTGAATTCTAAAGGCAAAAGAGAGGTGTGGAAAGAATCGGGGATTTATCGTTTAAACTGTGGAGATTGTGATGCGGCTTACATAGGCCAAACTGGACGTTCTTTTTCTACTCGTATAAAAGAACATGAGAGGCAATTTATTAATTACAAGGATCAATGGGTTGTTTTTACACAGTAACAATTTGCTAATCACTTATTATTAGAACACCATAACTGCGATTTCAAGGAGGATGTACAATTTTTACACCTTTGTAATAAGGGTGTGAGATTGAACGTCCTAGAGACTTTTGAAATATTTAAGGCCCTGAAGCGCAGTAGCATGACTTGTGTTAATGACATAACCTATCTTAGTAAACATTCAATCCTCAACACTTTTTAAGGTTAGACCGTTGTTCCGTCGCCTTCTATTTAACCTGTGAATAAGCTTGTTTCTGTGTTTTTACCTACGCCTGCCAACTTTATATTTGCGCATGTCTTCTTCAACTGCCCCCCCTTGGCCGTTCCGACGTTCGAGATCTTTCTAGAATGTCAAGGGGGCAAAACTTAATCCTTGAAGATCAAATTCGTTCGTAGTTATTGTTGGTTCGATAGATTATTAAGTGGACTGTAAAACACTTCTGTTGTAAACAATTTATTGTGATAACGCATTCAAAGATTCAAACTCAAAAGATGTAAAAATGTACGAGTGACGCGGTCGCTGTTCTTCGCCATTCTCTTGGTTCCCCTTCTCTCTGCTCCCCGTCAAGCTTACAACCGTTCAGGGCAGCCAACTGTTTCCTGGAGGTTAGGCAACCCGTTGCTCTTATCCCAACAGTTACTTCCCAACGTCTCGAGAATGAGGAAGCTCACGCCTTTACGGCCTTTAGGGCTAGATCCATGTCCAGAAAGAACTTTATGTAGATATTCTTGTTCGATATGTGTTAATTTCTAATTTTTATTTATTTTAACTGTGTATGTCAACGTATTTGTTTTGTATGTGTGACGCCGCACATTTCGAACAACAGGAGCCCTAAAAACAAAAACAAATTGTTGTGAGTATTGCTTTTTAAGGTACTTACCTTCTGTTTTCTAATGCTCCTCATTTATGTAGTGCGAGCCTGAGGATGGCTTCTATGAACTTTGAAAAGCTGGACAACCTTCGGTCATTTTATGGTCTGTCAAGCACAATTTAGACCAATCTTGGCGTAAATTTAATGAAATTTCACAAATGAATATACTAGCGTTCATGGCGTTCAATGCTTCGTTTGCCAAAGATTTGAAAATTATGTTCAAAAATCAAAATATGTTGTTTTCATTATCTCGAAAAGTATGTGTTTTGTATAATTGCTCTCAAGAGGGAAATTATAACAAAACGGCTTTCATTGCAAGTTTTGATATAACTTATACACATGGCGGTGACCTATTTTTCCCGTACCTGCATCATGAAAAGCCACTTAGAGAATTAGAAGGATTTGCCTCTTTACTATCTAGTAAAAGTCATCATCATCCATCCATCATTCAGCCCTCTGTGTCTACTGTTGAACATAGGCTTCCCTAATCATTTTCCATTCCAATCAATTTTGTGCTGTTTGTATCCAGTTGCTGCGAATCCTCTTAATATCGTCCGACCAACGCGTAGGCGGTCTTCCTCTACTTCGCTTGTCCGTTCTAGGTCTCCACTCAAGAAGCCTCTTTTCCCAAATCATCCCGCATCCGTGCAACGTGGCCAGCCCAGTTCCACTTAAGCTTCGCAATAGCTTCAACAACATCGCTGACACCGGTTCTTCCTCGCAAATTTTCGTTTCTTATGTGGTCCTTCAGGGTCACACCAAGCATGGGTCTCTCCATCTTCCTCTGTGTGACTCTAAGTTTCATAGGTGTTGCTGTTGTTAGTGTTAGGGTTTCAGAGCCATATGTCATCACCGGCAGCACACACTGATCGAAAACTCTTCGTTTTAGATTGACGGGAATGTCACTCTTGAAAACGTCTTTAAGTCTTCCGAAAGCTGCCCATCTGAGAGTGAGCCTTCTCTTTAGTTCGCATGTCTGGTTATCCCTTGAGATGCTGACCTCATGGCCAAGGTACACATATTTATCTACCATTTGAATTTCAACTAAAAAACAGCGGGACCAGACAACATAGAGACGGAATTTCTAAAGCTGCTCGATGATGAAGGAATAGCCTGGATTACCGACATCTTCAACAGAATCTATAATACTGGAAATTTCCCAGAAAAATGGCTGCAATTAGAATTCACAGCAATACCAAAAAAATCTGGAGCAAAAAAGTGCGAGGAATATCGGACCATAAGTTTGATGAGTCATATGCTGAAATTATTTCTTAAGATCATTCACAAAAGAATTTACAACAAATGCGAAGAACACATATCCCAAAATCAATTTGGTTTTATCAATGGCGTCGGAACCAGAGAGGCACTCTTTGGAGTTCAAGTCCTAATCCAGAGATGCAGAGACGTCAACTGCGACGCATACGCATGTCTTATCGAATATGAAAAGGCATTTGATCGCGTTCAACATCATAAAATGATCAGTATCCTGGAAGAGACTGGCCTAGACGATAAAGATATCCGAATAATTTCAAATCTCTATTGGAATCAGACAGCATGCGTCAGACTTGATGGAGATCGAACAGACCAGGTGAAAATACTACGGCGGGTCAGACAGGGATGTGTCCTTTCGCAGCTATTATTCAATTTGTATTCCGAAAGAATTTTCAACGAAGCACTTAACGGCGTAGAAGAGGGTATCCTTCTAAACGGAGTCAGACTGAATAATATTCGGTACGCCGACGATACCATGGTGATAGCAGATAGCTTGGAAGCATTGCAAAGATTAATGAACCATATCACGCAGTATAGTCAACAATATGGTTTTAATATCAACGTAAAAAAACAAAACAAATGATCATCAGCAAAAGAGTTATAAATGGAGCTCACCTATATATCAACGGAACTCGAATTGAACGTGTTCAACAATATTGCTACCTTGGAACCATCATAAACGAACAATGGGACAGTGCACAAGAGGTAAAATGTTGTATAGGAAAGGCTAGAACAGTTTTTAACAAAATGAGTGCCATCTTCAAAAGTCACAACATATCCCTAGAAACGGAAATAAGGCACTTAAGATGCTATGTTTTTTGTGTTTTATTGTATGGAGTAGAATCCTGGACACTCACAGAAGCCACCACTAAAAAAGTGGAAGCATTTGAGATGTGGCTGTATAGGAGAATGCTCCGAATACCATGGACAGCTCACGTTACAAATAGAGAAGTGTTAAAGAGAATGAAAAAAGATCTAGAAATCATGTACATCATTAAAAAAAGAAAACTAGAATACCTAGGGCATGTTATGAGGAACAAGAATCGATACTCCCTACTGCAAACCATAATACAGGGAAAGATACTGGGTAGGAGAGGACCCGGAAGAAGAAGAATCTCATGGTTGAGGAATTTACGGACTTGGTTTGGGAAAACCTCAGCAGAACTGTTTCGAGCGTGTACAAACAAAGTTATAATTGCCAATATGATTGCCAACATCCGAAACGGATAGGTACCCTAAGAAGAAGAAGAATTTCAGCTCCGCCAATCGTCAGGCCACAGCTGGGAACAAGGTTTGTCATGAATTTTGTTTTTGACATATTGATATTAAGACTGACTTTTCCACACGCCTCCTGCAGGTCCTGCAACATCAGTCGCATTTCTCTAGTATATATCTAGTAAAAGTATATAGAATTAAATAAAGTCTAGTATCTGTTATCGAAATTCATTGGTATTCGGCTGAAAAGCGGTCTGACTGGACCGCTACAGTTTAATAAAGTCAAGCCGGAATCCACCGAGATTAGCCGTAGGAGTAGCAAAAATATCTCCAAAAATACAAAGGCTTCCCATAAACCGGAACATAACCTCCCGTATCGAATTGAGCCGTTTAGTTGGAAAGGGCCACCGGGATTTTTCCCGTCGGACGCCCCCCGGAATCGGATCCCGACATCTCTGAAATCTATTATCGGCCGTTCTGTTTGCTCTCGAGGCACCCCCGCCGTGTCGGATTGTTTGGACAACGTCCGAGGGAACATGTAAGTTATTAAAATCCCTGCCCGTAATATCGGATATTACCTCCGAGCCGGAACAAAAACAAAATTCGCCACCGAAAGGAGAGCCCAAACAGCCGGCGGGGGCGGCGAAGATTTCGAAAAATACGTATCGCGTTTTTAATTTCGCGCGCGACCGTGAAAGAATTTTTTTGGGGGGCCGTGGTAAATCTACGTGATTGGCGAGCAACCGAACGTTGAGTAAATACGGGGAGAATTTTAATATCTAGAGAGTTGTCGGGGGTAAACAAACATAAGGGAACGTTTTCAGGAACCAATTTGGCGTATTGTTATTTTTACTGTCCTTCGTCTTAACTGTTTTTTGTAACGTATCTAATGAAATCAGAGAAACTTAAAACATTTTATTATTCAAAATGGCGTAAAATTTTTCCAGTCAAATTAAAAGGAAAATAACGTTAATTGGGGGAAAATTATCACCAGGCTGAATTCTTGTCTTCACCTTTGTTTTGTCATTATGGAGGTTGGGGAAAAGTCCTCATTCGAGAGATGCAAGGTAATTATTGTGAGCACGTGTAAATTATACCTTCACGAAATCTTTAAACCTAAAAACAGGTGGATGACAATACATTCTAACTCTCATGGAACAGCGAAGACTGGTGAAGAACAATCCTGACAAATACAGAAAAATACAAAAGGTCATAAGAAAAGAGTTCAAAGGAGCCAAAAAAAAATGGAGGGAGAGGAAGTGTGCAGAAACAGAAGATGTCTACTCTAAACATGATACTTTTAATATGTGCAGAAAAGTGAAGGAAGTAGCTGAAGCCTTCAAGAAAAGAACGATCACTTCACATACAAATGATCTTCTTCTTCTTCAAGTGTCTTGACCAATTCGATCTTGGCTATAATATAATGGTGGCCAGTAGATTAACGATCATTACTTTATCCACTGCAGTTCGAAATAGTTGTGATATCAATTTACCAAACCAAGTTCTAAGATTGTTTAGCCACCTTGTTGTCCTTCTACCCAGATTTCTTTTCCTCATTATTTTTCCTTGTGTTATTAGATGTAGTAAGGGGTATTTTACAGGGTGTTTCATGATATATCCAAAGTATTCCACTTTTTTCTGCGTTTGATGTTGTTCGTCATTCCGGCTGATTTAACTGAGTTGTCGCAGCACTTCCTCATTTGTTATTTTATCCATCCAGCTAATTTTATATATCCTCATATATGCCCACATCTCAAAGGCCTCTATTTCTTTCAAAAAAGTTTCCATTGTTGTACAGGCCTCGACCCCATACAGTAGCAAAGGCAAGATATAACATTTAAGCATTCTAAACCTTAAAGAATAGAAGTAAAAAAAGGAGTAAGACAAGGTAACATCATTTCACCGAAATTATTTACGCTGGCGTTAGAAGACGTATTCAAAGGCATAAACTGGGAAGGAAAAGGTACTCGAATTGATGGCGAATATCTCCATCACCTACGTTTTGCAGACGACGTGATTCTAATAAGTGAGGACCCATTAGAACTGAAGACTATGATCGAACAATTACACCATGCTTCTCAAAATATTGGACTCGAGGTGAACATCACAAAAACAAAAATTCTCAGCACGCAAAACATTCAACTTTCAATCGGCGGGAAAGAGATCGATAATGTAGACGAATATATATACGTAGGGCACAAACTCAGAATTGATAGAGAAAATCAAAAAGCAGAAATACCGCGATGAATACGTCAGAGCTGGGCTGCATTTAAAAAACTAGGATTCATACTTAAGAACAGAGAGGTCCCCATGAACCTAAAAAGGAAAGTATATGATAGCTGCATAATTCCAGTAAATACTTACAGGTTGGAAACAATGAGCCTTACAAAAAACAGTTTACATCGCCTACAATGCGCGCAACGAGCTATGGAGAGACAAATGCTGGGTGTCAGTTTGAGAGATCATATAAGGAACGAAGAAATCAGAGGAAGAACCAGAATAACATGTATAACCGAGAGAATAGCCAGATTGAAGTGGCAGTGGGCAGGACACGTGGCCAGGATGGATAGCAGTAGATGGACACCTAGGGTATTGAAATGGAGGCCCTGGGAAAACAAACGAAAATTGGGTAGGCCAATGAAGAGATTGGCTGACGATATTAAAACCACAGCAGGAAGAAACTGGACACAAAAAGCGTAGGATAGAGATATCTGGAAAAAACTTAAAGAGACCTACCTCCAGCAGTGGAGGAATTACGGTTTATGATGAAGAAGAAAGAAGAAGAAACCTTAAAGCGATGTTTAGTTCGTGTGTGGAGAGAGCTTGTTCCATTTTTATCAATGCTGCTCGTGCTTTGGCTATTCGGTGTTTAATTTCAAAACTTGGTCCTATTTCCATTAATGATACTCACTAGCTAAGTAAGTCTTTTTACGCGTTCGATTTGAGTGCCTTTAATAATGACAACCAACTAATTATTAGAAAAAGACCTAAAAAAAAAACACATGGACCAGTTATGTGGAAGACAACTTTAAAGATAATAGATCTGATGCGGCATATGTGCATTAGGGCACGGGACCATCCATTCTTAAACTAGAGGTGATACATGCTTTCTCTGTAGACAAAAAAATTGGAAAGCGGCTGGCCCCAACCAGATTCTGACCGAGTCACCAAAGCTTATCAAAGAGAAAAATATTGACTTGGTAGCTCATCTGTTTAATAGCATCTACATTACAGGTGAAATCCCAGCCGACTGGTTATCATCAACCTCTATTGCTCTGCCAAAAAAACAATGTAATGTGAAAATGTGGTGATTATCTCATAATCAGCATCATGTCCCATATGATCAAAGCATTTCTACTCATCATTCACGCTCGCTTTAGACGCAGATGTGAGGAACATCTTGACGATTCTCAATTCAGCTTCGAAACGCATTCGGAATACGTGAAGCACTTTTCGGAACGAACGTTCTCCTCCAAAAATGTAATGATAAGCGAGAAGATGTACTTGCATGCTTTATCGAATACGAAAAGGCCTTTGACCGCTTTCAACACGATAAACTTATTGAAATGCTAAAGGGTGTTGGGGTTGATGGAGATATACGAATAATTAAAAATTTATGCTGGAATTAAACGGCACCGGTATAAATAGCCAATATCAAAACAGACCATATCAAAATATAACGAGGTGTAAGACGGGGGTGCATTTTTTCGTCCTTGCTGTTCAACCCATACTCTGATCGAATGTTTAAGGAAGCACTGGGTGAAATAACACACCTCGGCATCAAAATAAACAGAGAACCAATAACTACAGTCAGATATGGTGATGATACAGTGATTCTAGCGAATACAATCGATGGGATACAATTGCTTATAAACAAAATCGCTAACTTGTGAGAACGACGAGGTCTTAAAATCAACATCGCAATGACCAAATATATGCTATTCAATCGGCAACTTCACAATGGAACTACCCTAGAACTTATGGGGAGCCAAATTGCCCGAATCTTTAAATTCATATACCTTAGAAGTGTCATTACAGAGGACCTTAATCTGGACTGCGAGATAAAGTGGCGAATAGAGATTGCTCGGGAAACTTTAAATAATATGAGATCGTTGCTTTGCAATGACAACCTGAACTCGAAGCTGAGACAACGTATGGTTGAATGCTATGTATGGTCGGTATTGCTGTACGGGGTGGAGACTTGGACTCCAAAGAATAGTACGATGAACCAACTGGAAGCATTCTAAATGTGGCTTCACAATAGAATGCTTCGTATTCCGTGGATACATCGAATGAGAACTCTTGATGACCGTAAGGAGAAGAACCTCAAAAAACGAAAATTCCAATTTTTGTAAAAAAATATTAATGAACATTCCTTTAACCCCATGTAAATTTTAATTTAATGTCATGTCAGCGAAATCCAATAGCATTTCAAGCAAATGTCACTCCATGTTGCAAATGACAATGTTTTGTTATATAATTAGCAAAGCGCTAACATAAAAACCATTGCAATTGAAAAAAAAATGTTGAGACGTTTTTGTTTAACAATTTTGTATTCTACATATTCTTTTCTAAGTAATTTCTGGATAATTACAAATGTGACGGAAATATTCGAGAAAAATCACTCATATGCATACTAATTGTGTAATAAATTTATTTTTCATGTTATTCCATAGTCTCCATATCTTCGGGATGGCTCTCCTGTAGACCCGTTAACTTGCTGATTTTATAAAGTAGATTTGCACATTTACATGCAATAAACCATTTTTATTTATATTCGTAACATTTCAAGTAAGACTGTAAGATTTATTCCACATAGTTATAACTTTAATTCGTCCATTTTTCGCTAAGCTGTAGTAAGAGCAACAGTTTTCCATTTAACGCCGTTTATTAATAATTGTAACATTGTTTTATTCAGAATTTTTTAACAGAACCCCCATATAAGATTTTTGAGAAAAAGTTACTACTATTATTAATACAACCTTGCCTCCGTATTTACAATAATGTCTTCGTAATTACTAAAATATACAACGTTATTTGCATAATATCTTTTCCTTTCTCCCATTGTTAAATATAAATTTATTACAATAGGTTCAAGGTATAAGCTATCCTAGACGAAATTACCAAGATTGGTGTAATAAAATAAATCTAAAATCACCAGTCGGAGAAATTCATAGTGGAAATGCCTACTATAACAAAACACTTTTCAGTACTACACGTTACTTTAATACTTTAATAAAATATATGCATTTATTAATCTACAACTAAAGTAATTTTAAGCAGTCACTATATAGGTCATGTCATAGGAAAAAGGGATGGTAAGAGCCAGAAATCAACATATATTAGAAGTAGCGCAAAACTCTCGTTTGTGGGCCTAGAGTGGACACCAGATTTGAATTGAATATTTGCGACTATAAAACGATTGTATTTTTGTGTAAACAAAAAGCAATTACAAGTTAGAACTTGCATATATGGTGAACTTAATTAGCATGCATGTACATCGTCCACTTGGTAATATCAATTATTTTGATTACTCGTACATTACAATTACTCGTAGATTTGATCCATAACTTTATCTGTAATTGAAGAGTTAAGTAGATAGTAAAGTTACATCGAAAAGTCGCCAAAAATATGATACCCATGGGGCTAATTCAATTAAATTCTTGAGTCTGAATGCATTACGATGTTTTTTACGTGATATACGTCTTATAAATCGATGTGCGGGCTACTGCGGGTTCACAGAACATTGTAGTGTTACGCCAGACCCATCATGCGAGCTAGAGTGAGAGCGACAACACTAGAAAGAGATCGACCTTAGCGGTTGCCATGCGACGCATCTATCTCTCTTGCACTTTGCACTATTGCTTTCGAGGGAAAGCTCGATTTGGCGATCGGCTTGGTTCGGGAGCACGATGGAAGGGGTTATGCGCTACGACGGCGACGCGTTAGATGAAGTATGAGGTTATCTGAATATTTACTGTGCATACGGTATGGTATAATACCATAATAATGGTATTATACCATTATTATACCATTAATATTTATATTATTATATTATACATATATTATTATACCATATATTATTGCAATGGCAATGGTATAATACCATAATAATGGTATTATACCATTGCCATTGCAATAATAACAATTGCGGCAATAAGGTCTGTAATTCTTGCATTCTAAGAGTTCGATTAGCTATATAATCTCATATATTTGTTCTTGCATCGGTCAACGAGTGCAGTAATAATAGGTTATGTTACGATTTCGACTAAAAAATTATGATGAATGATATAAATGATCGTGTAAAAAGTCGACTGCTTTCATTTAGTATTCAATGGAAACAATTATCCTGCGTAGCAATTCATGTAAGGTTCAAGATTAATGTTCAACATCACACATGTCATAACAATGTGTCTCTAATGACCAGTTGGACAGGCCAACCGCAGTGCGAAAAACCTTCTATAATATTAAACTGGTTAATGAATGGCAAAAGTGTTAATATATTGTTAATAGCGCATTGTTCATTGTAATTAATCCTATAATTTAAGTAGATAATAAACATTGATGTGTTGATTGCACGACCATGTGACTGTGTACATGTGATGAATTAGTACATCGGCATCCATATCCGTCAAAACAATTAGTTATAGGAATAAACTGAAATGAAATCAGTATCAATAAATCGTTAATTTGAAATGACGAAATTGGGCAATTAAATCAAACTCCTTCTTTGCATTATCCAGAATATTATTCAGTATAATAATAATTTTGTGATAATAATTCAATTCCATTCATAAACGTACGTATGCCATTTTTCATCAATGTTTCCTTATGACGTTATCACGTAAAATTATCGTCCGTAAACCGACTTTACAGATAATCAAATTTTTGTTTTACGAACTCGGACGCTCTTACTATATTCTAAAGTAAATCCTTAATATATTTTGCCTTAACCTCTCATATTACAAATCACATAAATATCCCGCTATGGGATTTCCAAATCCAACGATTTGTATCGTTTCTTATTCATAGATATGTAAATATAATATAGTTGAGGGGATACATACTTCATACGTATTGGATAGAAAATCCATTTCCTGTATATGTGTAGAGGTATATTGCATGCGCTTTTATTGACTGGTTAAGGCTGGTTTTCACAACCATCCTATTCAAATAATTTTCGTACTTTAAGGAAAGGCGAAGCTTCATTTGTAAATCATCACAAGGTGTGCTAATTAATTGAATTTGATAGGATACATATTACTGGTAAATATATTAGAGTTTCACTTTTGAAGTCTGTAAAGACGCTATTACAATATTTTGATTTTGGCTATTCAAAAACATAGAAACACGTGTAATAATGGGTGAAACAAATCGAAATATTATTCATTGGCAAAAGGGCACTATTAAATTAGTTTAGAAATGCCATGTTTGGGACAAAAGAAAAATTACCAAAGGGACGCTAAAATCCTCCATAACCTTTTAACCTGCTCTGCAACTTAAAGACTACACCCTTCAATTATATTTATAAACTACATTTTAAACAAATAAATTACAATCTGCCTATTCTTTTACCTCACCTACGCGTGTTATCAACGCCACCTATTTATATGTATATCAATTAATCGAATCAAATGGTAGAAAATAGGTGAAAGTTTTGGTGTAGTTTTGAAATTTTGTTTATACATGTTTTTTGGGTTGCTTTACACGAATATCAAGTTTGCCAACACGAATTTTGACCAGAAATGGATTTTGTGAAGGAAATTTTCTTAAAAAATGCATTTTTTAAGATTTCATTGAATAACTAAAAACATATTCATGTTAGGTAAATATTGGTTATATAAATATCGAAAAAAATTAAAATTCGCTACACTTTATTTCCCTTGAGTTTTTTTCTAGGGTCAACGGTTCAACTGCGATAAGGACGCAAAGTTAAGGGTTTCTTCAACAACGCGTCCTTTTCCTTGAAGGCCCAGGCTCTTCATCAGCATCTATAACATAAAGAGAGAGACAAATGAACATACATATTGTTGTTAATTTATTTTTCCTTTAAACTACCTTATCTAGTCTCCTTTCCTTCTTTCATTTGTTCAGTGACGAAGAAATCCAACTCCAATTCATGCAGAACTTCATCTTCATCTATATATACACAAAAAAATTTGGAATTTTATTATTGGTAGTTGTTAATAATTACTTTAAACTGAAACCTTGTACAATTTCCTCGTTTTCTTTCATTGGTTCGGTGACTAAGAAATTAAACTCTAATTCGTTCGTCATTTCCACCTCATCTTCCGGGTTTACAAGGAGGACTGCTGTATTATCGCAACTGTTTTCACAGTTGAAGCACAAGGTCCTGCAGCTAAACCCTGCTTTTTTGCAGCCACAATTTCGTTGGCAATTTGTAGTGCACTTACATGAGACAAGCTTCAATAAATCTGGGGGAGCAGTTGGTAACACGCTAGTCACAAGAGCAAGACCAGTTTTCAATTTTTTCCATCCCCATTCTTCTGGATTTTCTCGACACCCAACCATTGCTGGACCTGATAGTACACTCTTAGTGAGTGTTGTCGCGCTGCAGCAGCAGAAGGCGGCAGTGATGCAATGTTTGCTTTGAACTTGAAAGCAGATTTCATGTGGAAACATATCTTAAATGATTAAGCGAAGGCACAGTTTTACCACTGTATCTATATAGTGATACCAGAAAACGTTCACCAGCATCAGCAACTATGGTTGCTGATGAGTAGCATTGGAGCCTTTAAATATTTTGGTACGGTCAGCAAGGTATGGGTTTTTTCTCAGGGTATGAAGGAACTTCAATTCTCCTTGATTGTACAATGCCGATGTTGTATCACAACCACCCATTGCGTGCAAGAACAGAATATTATCAGCTATTAATGTGTCACGTATGGCATCAGTGGGAGAGAATATAGCAGTAGAGACTTTGTTCTTCCTAGGTTTCAAAAGGAAAACATTTCAGTGTTCGCAGAGACCAATTAAAATTACCAAGAGGTGTATATCCTCATAGACCAAGAGCTGGGGACGAGATTTCAACATCATCAGTAATATGGAATTCGTAAACAGGAATAAACTCTATTACCACCAGTTATTGAAGTTCCGAGCAGGCGGACAGCTTACTTGTTGCGGAGGGTAGTTATAAGGGGTGAAATTGATTAATTTTTAGGGGAAATTTCGGCATCGATAATAAGCTTAAAAATGTATGAAATGATAGGTCTTACCATACCTAAACGAAATTCCAAGCGGCGGACACGTAAGTAGGTGGGAAGGGGGGGCGGACAAGAGCAAAGGGGGTAAAAACGCGGAGAGCTAGAGCCGAAATTTCAACGTCATCGTCATCAGTAATATGGAATTCGTAAACAGGAATAAACTCTATTACCATCATTTATTAAAGTTCCGAGCAGACGGACAGATTACTTGTGGCGGAGGGTAGTTATAAGGGGTGAAAGTGGTTAATTTTTCGGAAAAATTTCGGCATCCATAATACGTTTGAAAATGTATCTAATGATAGGTCGTACCATAACTTAACGAAATTCTGAGCGGCGGACACGTGAGTGGGTGCAAAGAGGGCGGCGGACAAGGTTGAAGGGGGTGACAAGGCGGAGAGGTAGGCACGAAATTTGAACGTCATCAGTAATGTGGAATTCGTAAACAGGAATAAACTCTATTACCATCAGTTATTAATGTTCCGAGCAGGCGGACTGATTACTTGGGGCGGAGGGTAGTTATAAAGTATGAAAATGATTAGTTGGTCGTTTCGTTTTCGTGTTTCCGTTTAGTTACGGTAAAACCTATTGTTGCAAAAAATTTCAAGCGTATTATCAATACAGAAATTTTCCAGAAAAATTATTAAATTTCACCCCTTATAACTACCCTTAGCCACAAGTAATCTGTCCGCCTGCTCGGAACTTCAATAACTGATGGTAATAGAGTTTATTTCTGTTTACGAATTCCATATTACTGATGACGATGACGTTGAAATTTCGACCCTTGCTCTCCGCGTTTTCACCCCCTTTACCCATGTCCGCCGCCCACTTTGCACCTACTTATATGTGCGCCGCTTGGAATTCCGTTTAGGTATGGTAGGACCTATCATTAGGTACATTTTTAAGCTTATTGTCGATGCCGAAATTTCCCCAAAAATTAACCACTTTCACCCCTTATAACTACCCTCCGCAACAAGTAAGCTGTCCGCCTGCTCGGAACTTAAATAACTGATGGTAATAGAGTTTATTCCTGTTTACGAATTCCATATTACTGATGACGATGACGTTGAAATTTCGGCTCTAGCTCTCCGCGTTTTCACCCCCTTTGCCCTTGTCCGCCCCTCCTTTCCACCTACTTACGTGTCCGCCGCTTGGAATTTCGTTTAGGTATGGTAAGACCTATCATTTCATACATTTTTAAGCTTATTATCGATGCCGAAATTTCCCCTAAAAATTAATCAATTTCACCCCTTATAACTACCCTCCGCAACAAGTAAGCTGTCCGCCTGCTCGGAACTTCAATAACTGGTGGTAATAGAGTTTATTCCTGTTTACGAATTCCATATTACTGATGATGTTGAAATCTCGTCCCCAGCTCTTGGTCTATCACCCGCTATAATCACCTTCTCATTGGTTGGAGCCAGTTGCAATGCTGTATTCACTATTAGGGTATCCGCATCTTCTTTCGGCTGTTTGCAAGAAATTTCTACCGAAGTAAATCTCGCAATGAGCATTAATATGAACCGACTTTTGTTTCTCATGTTAGCAAGAAATCTCTCTTTTGCCATCGTTGGTATCATTATATCATTAAACAGCATATCAGCTGAAGCCAGTTTCCTTGATCTGTTCATACGCTCTGCACTTTTTGTACCACCGTCGAGGCCTTCAGGCCTTCATCAAAAACAATTACTGCGTTTGATTGATATTTTAATTTTACATATTCTACGTACTTTTCACAAATAGAAAAAAAAATGTTTGATTCGTGATCCATAGTACCCTATGTAAGAGAAACCCGCCATCTATAACGTATTGAACTCGGTTTTCTCCTCTGCAGCTTGCAGAGCAGTGTTGCCAGATTCTTATTACAGCGAGTTTCGCCTGCGGGTCTGAACTGTCGATCGGACAGCAAATCTATAATAACATAAAATACATATTTTATTTGCTCTTTTTTGCGTTTTTTAAAAAAAATCTTCATTTTTTGGGCAAAAAACGAGTTTCTGGTGAAAAATCGTGTTGGCAAACATGAAATTCATGTACATCTGCCTATAAAACCTAGTGAAATCAAACATCAAAACTACAACAAAACTTTCCCCTATTTGCCGTTTTTAGTTATCATTTGATTAGACTAAATTGCATTCTGTATAACTACACAAGTTATTGTAAATGGTTACCAATTAAAAAGCCAATGCTAATGAATGACCTTAACAATTAAAATTAACCTGGCGAAAGCGTATTCACACAAATCAAAAATTTAGAAGAAAAGTCAATGAAATTATTCTGAAATGTTTAAATCAAATTTAAATGTTCCTAGGATAGAGGCCTTATATGGCGTTTCATAATGTGGTTCTTACTGAGCTGTGGAAAACTGCATAATTCGGATAACAATGCCAGATCATTTTTACTCAAAAGTATATACTACGAATAAATAACGTACAACAAAATTAAAGACTAAGAAAACTAGGGGATGCAACTTAGGGGAGGGGGTGCATACCACTTGTGAGGGGGTGCTTTTTAGTGTATTTGTGGCCATTCTCGTCAGTATGAGACGTTCTTACAATATCACCAAAGTCATTAAATCATTAAATTAATCAACTAATAATCAAACCGTAGTCCCAATTTACAATTATTTTTTTAATGTGTCAATTACTAGTTTTCATCATAGTATGAGAATATCAAAACTAATAAAATGATACATTTAACATTCCGAAAATTTGCAATGTATAATTCCTTATTAACCTTGTTCCTCTATTTACAAAACTCTAAAAGAAATAAGGTGAAAATTGAGACGTGCAGAACACAATATATTTTGTCGACCTAACGATTCAACATAATTTTTAGAATGTTATTTTTCAAAGATTTTAGGCATCAAACAATATTTCGGCAAAATTATGAAAACGGTTTCTAGTTATTGGCTAGAACTGTCCAAGGCAAAATAAAATATCTATAATTTTGTTCACCGCTAACCGAAATATCGATGGCAAAAGCCAATTTACCTAGGAATTTTTCTGAAGTTATACGTAGGTCTAGCCATAGCCCAATACCTAACTTTTTATTCAGTGATACTGATGTTAGAGCACTAATCCAAAAAGAAAAAATGGTAGGAATATCCTCCATTCATACAATTCCTCCTTAGGTTCCACACACATTAGCCTAAACTCCGATGAATACCGATCCAACAGGAGAACGGAGAACAAAAGGACTCAAACATAACACCGTCAACTAGAGATCCTAATAATGTGTTCTCTCCTTATTTTATGGGGCGCGAATTAGTTCTTAGATGTTTAATTAGCGTGATTTCTGAAATAAAGCCACTAATTTTGAGGTTGGAGATTTCAAGATTCAACATAATCCAATCAGATTAGATAGTGAAGAACTGTTTAAAAACAAAAGTGTAAAGTAGATAATTTCCTGCAGGAAGTTCTTAGAAAACATATTGGGAGGAAAGTATACTAAAATGCAAGTGCTGAAAAGTTTGCAGAAAAAGTTTAAATAATCATTAAAGTCGGGGAAAGGCGTTTTTTCGACTCATGAAAAAGTGTCATTGATAGCGACAAAATAAAATATAAGTTGAACACAACCTATAAAATGGCATGGAATTTATTCAATTCCGTTGATTTGTTTATACGTGACACCCAAATAACCACTCATTTCTGCCATTGTTTCCATTAATAATAACTAGTATATTGATCGTAAACATTCGTAATTCCGCTTGAACATCACTTTTGGCACCCTTACTAAGATTTTAGCTCAGAGGGTTAATAATTCTGGAAAAATTAATTATTACTAATAACGGTGCTCTGATGAAAATTAATATCTACAACTTTCAGGCAACGTAGAGCATCTACCGGGGCCTCATTATACTGGATAAGTATTGGAGTAACATGTACAAGTACGTGCAATGTGATTTTGAGAGCTGAAGTTCTTTAAAAATAGCTTTAAATAAGAGGGTGTTAACCTAATATTATGCTACGTAATTGTTATTATATTTGATCCTAACGTCGTTATTTAGATAGTTACTATTTTTCTACGAATTTTGTTTAAAAACAGTCACTCATTCACTTTAGATACCGAGATAATTTATCATTTTCGAAAAGTTGCAGAAGCGCTAATTACTAATGTCAAAAGTTAGCATTTCGAGGAAATATGGAGTAAAAGTATAATTTTATTATACCAAACTTATAATAGTCTCCAATTTACAATTGGAACTGTAAAACGAAGGACAACAGCAGTACGGTAACTAATCAACGTATCACGATCACTGTGTATAATGTGGTGTTAAAAAATAGCAGCTATTTAAATATCGACTTTACAATACAATTTCATAAAAATTTGGATTTTTAAATACATATTATGTACTTTTTGAAAGAACATTGTTCTGTAGTGAATTGGTAATATGGGTCTCAAATCCGTTAATATCTCTTGGTACTGTCCGCATCCGTTTGGATGTTTTCCTTATCAATTTGTACCGTTCTCTATCGAGATCCATACGGACTTTACATCGCACCATCCAGATATAAATATCAACAGCTTGAACCGTGAAATAACCGAGGCGCTCTAAGGAAGGGCCAAGACACGTTTTGCCCCAGAAACAAAAAAGAAGAGAAAATTAGCCAAACCACAATAAATCTGATCCTCGAGCGGAACAAAATGAGAGAAAATAGAAACACCACCTGTACAGAAATGAGAGAAAAAAACAAGGAAGTCTCTAAAGAAATCAGACGGGACATCAGAAACTACCACAGTAGGAAACCTCAAGAAACAATAGAAAAGAACAGAAGTATGAAAGTACTACGCAACAATCTTACCGAAGGCAAATCTGAAATAATCAAACTGGGAAATAAACATGGTATCATCACCTCAAATCAAGATGAAATCTTGAGCATTGTGGAGGAGTTCTATTACGAATTATAACGGAACCGCATCGAAGAACCCCTAAACCCCAGCGTGCATACACAAGAGCGAGGTGTCGTAAATCAAGGATCAGAGGAGATACCAGATATCATTATCGAGGAAATTAATGGAGCATTGTCAAAAATGAAAAACAACAAAGCTCCCGGAGAGGACGAGGTGGTTGCAGAAGCAATAAAAGCTGGAGGCCCTCTTTTATTAGAGAAGATACGAACGCTCTTCAACCTATGTCTGCATTCAGGCACTATCCCGGAGCAGTGGCAGGAAGCGACCACCATACTACTCCATAAAAAGGGAGACAAAACAAGCCTGGAAAATTACCGACCAATAACTCTCCTCAGCCTACTATACAAATTGTTTACCAGAATCATAACATCAAGGCTGGATAATAAACTCGAGCTTTACCAGCCAAGAGAACAAGCGGGTTTTCGATCCGGTTTTGGGACCAATGATCACTTACAGAGTATTAAGACTCTCATCGAGAAAACTATTGAATAAAATAGACCTCTAGTCCTCCTGTTTATAGACTTCCACAAGGCTTTTGACACGATTGAGTTGAAAGCTATACTAGACGCCTTGAAAGAATGTCGTGTTGACTATAGATATTCAAAACTCATCTAGAATATGTACAAAAACGCTACTATGTCAGTTAGCCTGCATAAAGCCAGCAGCAACCGCATTGAAATCGGAAGGGGTGTGAGGCAAGGGGACACTATGTCTCCTAAAATATTTATCCCTGTTTTAGAACATGCCTTCAAAAAGCTTAACTGGGATAAAAGGGGAATAAACATAGATGGTCAGAAATTTAGCCACCTCCGCTTCGCGGACGACATTGTCCTAACAACGGATGACTTGGGAAAGGCAAATCAAATGCTCCATGAATTAAAAGATGCATGCTCCGGGTTCGGTCTAAAAATGAACATTTCTAAAACGAAGATCATAACAAATCTTGTCATGAGCGAAGGTATAAACATCGACAACACCGAAATTGAATTGGCCGGAAAATATATATACCTGGGCCACGAAATTAGAATATCTAGAGACAATCAGACATGCGAGTTGCACAGAAGGATCAACCTCGGATGGGCGGCCTATGGAAAGTTAAGACACGTCTTTAAGAGCGAACTCCCCATCTGTCAAAAAAGAAAAGTGTTCGACCTGTGCGTTCTGCCTCTGCCAGTGCTCACATATGGCGCGGAAACACTCACCTTAACCAGCCTTAATCAGCGAGAAAACTCAAAGTAGTACAACGCAAAATGGAAAGGTCAATGCTTGGATTGAGTTTGAGGGACGACGTCACAAACCAGGACCTGCGGGGAAAAACCGGTGTGAAAGATATCGTCGAAAGAATAACCACATTAAAATGGAATTGGGCAGGGACACGAGGCCAGAATGAGTGAGGATAGGTGGACCAAGAGGTTGCTGGAATGGAGGCCACGCACAGACAAGCGAAATAGAGGAAGACCACCTACACGTTGGACTGATGACCTGAAAAGAGTTGCAAACAACTGGATCCAGGCAGGTCAAGATAGACGCGGATGGCAAGCCATGAGGGAGGCCTATGTCCGGTAGTGGACGATAAGGGCTGGTTGATGATAATGATTATGTCCTTTCCAACTATTAATACACAACATACGCTCTCAACAACACATTGCCCATAATTTTAAATGCTAGTCAAACTTCTAACCAGTAAAAAGAACCCATTGTGTATGCTTTCCATTGTCAATAAATTGATTAAAATAATTTTAGAGTGCGTAAATGAAATACAATGAGAGCGTCTTTTTTAACAACAAATAACTTTTTGAAAAGTTATGAGTCTTTGGGCTAAAATATTTATCACATACTAGACACTAACCGTCGCATTCTATAGGAATTACATATGTTTAAGATTAAGGGTTTATTAGTTATTACTAATTGAAACAGTAGCCGAAATCAATGGATATCTGGTCTCACATGTAAACAAGTTAACGGAAATTGATGATCTTCATGCCATTTTATAGGTTGTTTTAGTATCAATGTTTTCTGTTTACGCTATTAATAACACATTGTTCACAAGAGTCAAAAAACCGCTTTTCCATGATTTTCATGATTTTTTAAATATATTTTCCCAAATTTTCAACTGTAGTGTTTTAGTACATTTTGTTCCAACATGCTTCCTAAGAACTTCCCTGGGAACAGTCTTCCCGGAGGTGCTTTCACATTGAACTAAAAACCCTACGGTCAAATTTTATGGATCTAGTCGATTATTTGAAGAGGCCAGAAGTATACCAAATTGCCTAACTTATAGCAAGCAATGCTTGAAACGTATTTCTGAACTTTGAACAGAAGACACAATTTCGTTCTTCATTGAAGTTTAAAACTAAAACTGATTTTACGATTGCAAGTTTCATCTTATGAGAATATTTGTTCATTTGCTTATTGACATCAAAATTTGAAACATTGTTTTTTTTATTTTAAAAAGCTCTCCATACTGTAATTGTAATTGTCAGAGTAAGGAGATAGAGTGAAATAAATTTAAAAAGACCCAGCTGTCCCCTAGCTTTGATTAAATTGAAACAAACTTTAATTTTATTATTAAATTTATTTAATAATTATTAATTAATTAATAGGTTAACAGATAATTACTTTAATTAATTTAATAGGGATTTAAGACAATAATTCAGAATATTGGTATTTCGTGTTAAAGAAACGTTCTTAAAAATTTATTCTAGATTCCAGATAAATGCAGTGGATTAACATAGATTTCAGTCCCTTTTTACAATAGAATATGATTACATTAGAATTAATTAGTTGCTCACTGTGGTCATTAGTTTTAGCACAATTTGCTTTCACTACTCGAAAAGCAAGTGTGAGTTGCCTAGTATACTGAGATTTTTTCCGCGGCAATATCTTTACCATTCGCCCGATAAGCACCATCATGATTTAAACGAATCGTTAAAAATTACCTCCTTAGAACAATTTTTTACCCTAAGCGCCCCAACAAATCACGGGAGGCCATCCGCCCCGACCCACCCTCGCAACGAACTTTACGCATAAATCAAGAATAAAATTGCATTTCCTAAACGGCGAGATGTCACTTGCACCGAAAAGATTTCCAATTAAACGAACCTACAGTTGGTACAAAGACATTAATTTCGAATGTTTAAAGTTCCTCCCTGTCCCGGGGTTCAATCGACTAACATAATTAGTTTATTTCGCGCCGTGGCACTCAGACGCCCTCTCTCGAAATGTAATTCCGCGATTGAAATTGAACTAAAACCCGGTTCACTAAACTGGGGAAATATGGAGAGAAATGGAACCCGCGAGAGGAGATAGCGAGGATAAGGGGTGGGAAGGAGGGAAAGTTGAAAAATCGGAAATTATATACGACGCGGGAAAATTGGAGTTTAGGGATACGATGGAAGAAGCGGATGAGGATGTGGCATGATGAAATTTGAGCTGCGATAAAGGAGAGGTAGTGTGACAAATACTTTTAACCTAAGGGAGGAATATATAATATGTAACAATAAGAGGCATCAAAGTAGGTGAAAATACATAAGCGGCCAGTATATTGAAGAATGTAAAATATGTGTCCTGCCATATTATATGCAGGACGTAAAACATTAAAACTATAAATTCAATATATTACAAAATTAAATGTTATCAAAATTTTCGTTACGAGAATTGTGGATTTTTCTAGACATATATTTAACAAGGAAAATCGTCCATTTTACCAGGGTGTCCACACAGTCGGGAAATCAGGGAAATCAGGGAACAGTCAGGGAATTCTAAATTTAGTCAGGGAAATCGTGAAAGGGCAGGGATTTTGGAAATTTTTTCGGGAATTTTGGGGCTAGTGGGAAAGAAGTGCGGAATTTACGAAGCCATTAATACTGTCAGTTATAAATGCAGAATAAGAATAAAGAAATCAAAATAGTAAATGAAGTTAGACTGGCAAACATTAAAATCCGTGGGCATGAAGACCGAAAAAAAGTTGCGCAAGACAACATTTACAATCACACAGCAGAACTTGATGAGGAGATTGCAGATCTTACCAAAATATTCTCCACTGAAAAGAAAATTTAGACAATTGCATATTTTGTACTTTCACGCAAGATTAAACCTCAAAACTGAAAAGAAACCAAACCAAATGAGACCTGATAAGCTAAGGCAGTTCAATAGAGATATTCACAAGGTATAATACAGTAAAAATAATCTAAATATTTTGTGCTTCGGCGTTACATTAATAATTTGAAGGATTAATTATGAATCACATTAAATATTAAAAAATTTTAGTTCTCCCATTTTCACAAGTTTTCAATGATATTTCTCCTATGAAACTTCCATTTCTTTCCTAAGAGAATACTTCCTGGAAACACGCGTGGAAGATCGCTGATTAGGGGAAATTTTAAAATTTGGCGGGAAAAGTCAGGGAATAGTCAGGGAATTTCGAAAGGACAATTTTGTGGGCACCCTGATTTTACATACGTAGGCATATTTCAAAAATAGCGGATTAATTAAAATCTAATAATTTTTCATATGATCACAGTATATTAATATGACGTTCTGATTGTCCATTATATGAAAAAGTGTATAAATATATAGCAAATGACGATGACGTGCTGCCTTTGGTCACTTGTAGAATTCTATGGAATACTAAAATTCAATCGACATATTGGAATTTGCGTCCATTTATTTTTCTTATATTTGAAAGGTGCTCTACAGTTTCGACATCGCTATTGTTGGAGGCTGATAGGGACCAGTCTCGATCTTAGCCTGTCTCGTCTCCTAGTTAAATAGATTTTAAAATATCGACACAAGACGAGCTGTAATTGGTAATTTTGTTCTTGTTTCGAAAAGTTCTGAAAGTGATAAATTTCACAACATCTGTTCTCCAGTTAAAAACCCTCCATTATATGTACATAATATTCGTTCGACAAGTTTATTTATCGGCACGTATATATTTGAGTTATTTTTAAACATTAGAGAAATATATGAATTGGATGAAATAAAAAGTACTTAAAGACTACCCTTAGGATTTTTGTTCGATAATTCAATCATAGACTGTACAAATTGCTTGTTAAAATTATTTCATTCTTCCCATTAGATACCCAAAATAATTAAAATACAAAGTTCGTGCTGCAATCTATGTAATCCACGCTGCAATATATTTTCCATAGTACAGAGTACAGCGTGCCAACAAAGCCCGCTTCGCAACAATTTCCATAAATTTTCCACCAATAAGCTATTCCAATTTCGTATTTGCTCATTCAAGTTTAATGGAGTTACTAAAAACTTATCCAATAGTAAAAACTAATATTGATTCTTAAATGCAAACCTATTAACCGAAATCTAGATTTGAGTTAATTATTTGCAGTAAATATTGAATATCTAGCATCAAATTGTGAACTAATTCCACTGTATTCAACTCTACCAGCTGAATACTTCAGGAAAAATCTGTGATCGCGTTTGCAAGTATATTTTCACGTTCATTTATTTTAAGAATTTTGAAGACCAAAATGAGACCAAGTATAGGTGAAGTCAGGACGAGACGAGTCATACCATTTATGAATTATCCGAGTCCAAGGCAAGACTATGACATTTTACACGTTATCGTCTTGGCTTATTTTCTTGAGTCCACACAACTGGCGAGAGTTTACCCTGCCAAATATTGTTATTTATTCGTTATAGAAATTAATAAATAACTTAAATATATTTTTGGTAAACTACATAAATTATTGACCTATTTTAAGAATGATTTTAGGAGTGTAAGAGGGAATATTAGTAAATAGTAGCAATTTTTGAAAACAGTGGACATATTATAGTTATTGCCAGACATTAAGTTAAAAACAGAGTGTAATTAAAAGACTACTTAGTAAAAATATGCGCTAGAGTAGCAAGAATGAACTATGCAGGCATCATAGTTTTGATTTAAAGAGAAGTAGGAGTGGAAGGTTTCGTAAATTATGGTTTTCGTAGTGACACTTCTAACCAAATAGTATGAATACTTTAATATTTCGATTTAGTAAAAGGTTGATGACAGAAATCTCTTATGGATGTCCAACTTTTTACGTTAATGTAATAGAAATGCAGGAATACAAGAAACAAGAAACACTAGACGAAAAAAAATTCAACGAAAAAACATAACCAACTAGAACTAAGAAAAACTGTGTGATAAAAACTAAAATTGGCAATCATAAAGTTTACAATAAAAGTGCCAGAATTGGTAAATGTTTCGAAGACGACAATAGACAGTTTTCACAAATGGAATGAGCCGTTGTTCTTAAATATTCTAATGTGTAGTTTTTCTACAGTGGGTTGTCCATACTGGTGGAAGAAGAGACATTGAAATGACAATAATAACGGCTGAAGACGGGATCTGCACACACATACACAAACAATGTTAATATTTATTGTTTATTTTCAACTGAAGCTGTTTTTAATTGAAACTCCTTTCCGCAGAATACGGTCATTATTTGAGTATTATTATATTTCGTTTTTGATATTAAACTTTTCGCCTTAGAATATTTTCAAGAAATCTCCCAACTTTTATATTTTTGCACATCCTCTATTTCATAATATACAGGGTGTTAGGGGTTTGACTGCCTTTATTTTAACAGGCGATAGTATTCACCAAACTAAACAAAAAAAAAACTATATATCAGGAGTCTAAAACCCACCGTTTTCGAGAAAAAAATTAGCAAACTTTTAATTTTAAGGTGCAAAAATTCAGTTTTATTAAAGAATTTCACATAATTCTGTACATGAAATGACCATAAGATGTATTGTTTTAATGTATTTATGTTTAATTTTTAACAAAACAATTTATTCTTTAAAGAATAAAAAAATATTTCCAATCAATACAACTCGATATTGAACATCGAACTATGATGTGGTGTGGCAACACTGCGAATTTATCGCACGCGTCGCGAAACATTGACCCCGTACAGCTGTTTACATGTATACGTATCTTTTCTTGTCGGTGTTGCCAAGTTGTGCTGAAATGCCTTAATAAAATAACTCGAGTTTTCTCGAAAACGGTTTGGTTTTAGGACCTCCGTTATATAAGGTTTTTTTGTTTGTTTCGATGAATACTATCGCCTATTAAAATAAAGGCAGTCAAACCCCTAACACCCTGTATAATTATTATTTAATTAGTCATAACTTAATTAAGTATAATTAAGGTTTCATATACAACTCTTATGGTTATTGTATGCAATGTCAATAAAAACCCTTAGTGCGTAGCCGTTACTCTCCATTTGCTCCTCTACTTTTCTCACCAAGTGGGACAATTCGCTTTAGTGTAAACATCTACCAGCCTGTCTATGGCTTTCGAAATAAAGAGAGAGGGAAGGCAAACTTGGGCCGTACATGACCATTTTCATCATGTTTGGATATATATGCAATTCTGCTTCTTTATCTCGCCCGACTCTATTTAAAAGTATACGTCACAACACTAGAAAACCGCAAATCATATGAAAGAGTTTTATCTACATCCTGACAGTTATGAACGTGCAAAGAAATTTAATATACAGTAAATGCGTAAAGACATGTAAAGAAAATTAATTCACTACAAATTAACGGGTAAGTCAAAAATTGACTTACAAGTAAACGAAAAGGAACAAATAATGGTGAAATGGAACAAAAGCGACTAGAGTAAGAGAAATAAAAATATGATATAATATGACAAAAACTTTCAAAAACTGGTACAGCATTCGGTAATGTAAAACAGTGTGAAGCTTGTTACTATCTTTTTCTTCATTAGGAAATTACGTTTTTAAAATAAATAACTCTGAACTCGAATTATTGATAATAAAACAAGTGGGAACTCACCAACTACGTGATACTGTGGTACGTTACGTATCTTTTCAACACAATTCGACCCTTTCACGACTTTCCCATGAGACGGCAACGTCGCTCTTTATGGCCGATCTTACAGCTTTACGTCTTTAACCTCGATGGCGGCAACGTCGTGCTCGGGGTCAACGTGGAGCTGATAACAGGCTGTCGAATCATCGTGTCTTACCCCGAAAACGGAGGAACAGAGACGGAGGGAGAGAGAGAGAGAGAGAGAGAGAGAGAGAGAGAGAGAGAGAGAACTTATATTTTCTCCCCTCCATGATCGGAATCGTATGTATCATATTATAGTTATACCTGGTGTATACAGAGCATGTATACAATACCATACATAGCTACAGCGTTACACATTTTTGTGACGCTCACTCCAGCATTTTACTCTAGAGAAAACATTATATAACGCCAGTATATAACGTAAAATGCACATTTGCAAACCCGTATTCATTCAATAGTTTAGGATTTCGGTGCCTTAAATTGAACCCTAGTAGAACCAACCAAATTTGGAAAGCGATGTACCAGGTATTTATTTGTAATTAACTTTAAATTACACAATTGTACATTATTAATTACTCGCGTCGAATTCAATCGATCCCGTCAACATTTATGGAGGCATCCTCTCCTCCTGTCGAGTATCTGGCCGGACTTTCGCCGACCCATGGAATTTTGGAGCTCATGTCACCGCCAGAAACTCTCCCCTTCTGTTTTCCTGCATAGACGGGAAAATTCCCAAGGCAGTACATTTCGGTATCGGATGATCAGTTACTGGTCACGTGTCGGGAGCACGCGGCATACTCTCAAGACATGTTTTGTAACTCAGATGTCAAATTGTTTCGAACGCTCGTAAGAAAACATGTCCATGTAAACAATTCGCTGAGTGTTTTTTTTTTAGCTGAAAGAAAATAAATTGAAAACTGACTTTGACGGAATTCGATGGGTATTCGTATTTATATAGCGAAAATTCCTTACTGAATTATATGTGTTTAGACAAAAAATTCTTGTCCGAGCTTAGAAAACATTAAAAGCATACACGACAAATGATACCAAAGGAAAGAAGGACATCTATTTGCGGAATAATGAAACGTCTCGGAAAGGGGAAACAATACTTTAAAATGATGAACTAAAACAAAGAATTTCAATGAAAATTTGATTGTGAAAAACGAGGAGACAAAAGGCGATGGTAACGCTAGAGTGGAAATAATACAGAAATAGAAGCATTTATATAAACTTTGTGAATGGTCGTATTTAGATGTAACGTGAGTTAAAGACTGCTGCCTCATCAAACTTTTTAAAAGTGGCTTACAAAAGCTAGTAATAAGTCACCGAACAATTCTTTTGTTTCGTGTTCGTGCATCATCACAGTCCAATGAGTACTTTTCCTTACAAAATATATTGCCGGTTCAAAGGCTATAAACACAACTTAACTAAAAAGCTACATTAACTGAAGTCGACATTAAATGTAGCGCAGCTTTAGTTTTACTGTCAGAAGATTTTAATCTAAATGTAAAAAAGATGTTAGGCTATCAGTTATTTTTTAATCACGAAGGGACATTTACCGACCGGATACGCGCCTAAAGTGCCTATGATTGTTGCGTTGGTTCGTCCTTGCAAATATACTTTAACTAACGGAGTTAGTTAAACTAACTGAGGCACTTCTACAGTTTTGGTTGGTGGTATCTATGTTGTTTTGTCAAATACTTTGAAATCGATTTATACACTGCATACACAGTGCGATTCTGAAATTAAAGGGACACTATAGCCTTCTGGGTCGCCTTCTGATGTCAAATGGGACTAGTTGTATTAAACAAAAGTGTAGAAGCCTATATACGTATATGTCCGGTTCTATAGCGTCCTGCGCCTATTCCTAAGCTAATTCCTATGCCGGTTACTCGCTTCCATTCTCTTCTGTCGTCCCAATCTCCTGGTTGAAGGTTACGTTCCGACATGGCCTTTTGTATTTCTCCCATCCATGTCGCCTTAGGTCTTCCCTTTTTTCTTCTTTCTGTTGGTTTCCATTTCAGGATTTATTTGGGCGTGTCATCCATCCATTCAACGTGTCCGTACCACACCAACTGTCTTCGTTGGATTTCTTCTATTATATTTGTTTGGGCGTTCATAATTTCTCTAATTCTTTCGTTCGTTACTCTTTCAATTCTTGATTTTCCTGCTGCCCCTACGCCAGAAGTCCATCTCTAGGGAAAGCAGCCGTCGCTCTAAATTTGCCGTAAGTTGCCAAGTTTCACAGCCATAGAGAACTATACTTTCAAATATGGAGTTGTGTAGGAGGTATTTTCGTTCTCGGGAGATGCACTTTGACCATAGAATGGAGTTTAGGCATCATATCACTCTCTCCCCTTTTATAATTCTCTCTTCTATCTCTTTCTCTGTACGGCCCCCACTGTCAACCTTTGTTCCTAGGTACTGGTATTCCGTACACGCCCCCACTGTTTCGTCTTCTTCTGAGTGTAGATCATCTCTGTCGTTTCCAATGCACAAGTATTTTGTTTTTTATCGATTTACCTAGAGTCCCCATCCCTCATATTATTTAAACAGTTTCTTGTCATGAATTCCAAGTCCTCTTTATCATGCGACGACCATTTGATCATCGACGAAATGTAAAGTATATATGGTTGTACTTTCATTTATGGGTATGCCCATTCCGCTGCATGCTCTTCTACATTTTCGTAGGACTTCATTGAGGAATATCTTAAATAAGGTGGGGGACAAGCAGCACCCCTGTCTCAGACCTTTGGTAACAGGAAAGCTATCCGATAATTCACACTTCAGCTTAACCTTGGATGTTGATTGGTCGTAAAGTTGCCTTATTGCTGTTATTAGGGTATTATTTATTCGAGATCTTTCCATTACTTACCACAGTTTTTGCACTGGGACAGTATCATACGCTTTCGTAAGGTGCACAAATAGATGATACACCTCTCTATTTCTTGCGACTTTCTTTTCGTTAAATTGGGTAAGGCTAAAAATATGGTCAACGCAAGAGCGACCTGCTCGAAAACCTGCATGTTTTTCGATTTCATGATGTCCGTATTCTTCTTCTAAGAGATTTTGAAGAACTTTTCCATACAGACGGCTCATGGTGCTGGTAACAGATATACACCTATAGTTGGAGCAGTCATCTCTACGCCCTTTTTGTGGATAGGGGTGATCCAGGCCTCTCTCCACACTAAAGGTGGAAGTATAGAAAGCTATAATTGTATAATTCAGAACGGACGATCTTGAAATAACACAGTTTTAGATAACTTGAAAATTTGTATTATAATTGTTTAGTAGGTTCTTTATGTCCTTTATTTCCTGGTATAAAAATAGAGAAGAATAATGTTGTATTGCGGGAGTAACATTATATTAAGTAAGACTATGTTGAGTAATATAGTGACAAAAGTGATCCTTCATCAGTTACAGTGCCTCAGTTGAAGTGGAAAAAAGACTAGATTGAATATTTTTCATTAATCCATCATTGTCTCGAGTCTAATATATCCCAGACTCGTTCTATAATTGTACCAGCTGATTCACCATCTCCCTGATGGTGTTTACCAGTGTAATGGCTCAATGGTTAATTAAAAGGTTAATTTGTCTCCATTTCAGTAAGTGGACTAAATGACACCTACTTTCGATTTTTATGGAATCAACTTATTTCTTCGGACTTTTGATATTGACTGATACATGCGTATTCACTTGTATCGTTAATCGTTACCAAACGATTAACAAAACGATCCAGTATCCTAAAAACCAAAAATTCATTTGATATAGTCAAAAATAGCTACTTTGTTACGTTACGATTTTCAAATATCCCGGGTTAACGAGCAATGTCCTTCCCCCCCCCCCAGTCAATTTGGCTTGGTCTTAAAGGCGGTTGGACTTCGCATAGCATTTGAATTCGAAGCGAAGCTTTAGTTGATTCATTCAAGATGTGTAGACTTTTGCCAAGAAGAAGCGACACCGTGGCGCCCCTTTCAATCTCACGGTCATTATTTTTTGAAATTATAAAAGGCATTTTTAGGATCACGTGCTCCTGGCGTGATGGTTCTCGTGAAGAGGGCAGATTGTTAATGCCCCATTGAGATTTGGCCAGGCAATGATAGGCTGAAAATGAGGAGAAAGTGAAATTGGAAATCAGTCAGGATTTTATATTGAGAGATAAGTGGGGGTCAGTTAGAGTAAAAGTGAGAAAGGAGAATGAGTTAGCTTCGGGCCTCGAACGAGTGAGGACGGCCAAACCCTCGAGGGTTCGGCCGCCCAATTTTGAGTTAAATTAATGTTGGTTTCTATTTTGGTTGGTATTGGTTAGTTTGTTTGTGTATTTGTTTGGTCAGTTAAGACATCGAAATCCGCGTTGATCAGTTCTGTTGACAAACTTTTAACTAATCAACCCCAACAATTTGAGGGGTAACGTGTTAAAATAAAATCAGTGCTAAATCAGTGCGTTGATTTCGGGTGCCGTTCAGATTGAGAAACTACTCAACTCGCCCACGAAGAGTGTCGCCGTTTGCAACGTGAAGGGCAATCCGCTTTTTGTCCAGCCAACTACGTAGAGCGCCAACTTACAGGGCGATCCACCCGGACGACCTCCGCCATCCGGCGACCTTCACCGAGCCCTCCGATGACGTGGAGATTCTAAGGACCTCTCAGCTTCCAATCATGTGTGTGGTGATTAGCGCGAAGTGACTGGTAGATTCCCCACTTAAAGGCCTCTAATTCGAAAAATGTCCATCGATCGATCTCCCCATAAACGATAAACAATTTTTAGTAAATTATGTGTTGGTACTCCATTAATTTAAAACAACCTTAGTAATTCAGAAGTTGGAAACAGAACACTCTAGTTGGGTCACTTAATTAAGTCTGGATTATTAAGAATAAATTAATGGATTTGTTTGTAGTATTAGTTAAATATTCATGCTGTTCCCTCGCGTACTCTTCGGTATTTCAGTATTTTGGTATGTGTGTAAATTACGGTCATAAGTAATTTTGGAATTTGCATTTCGACATCTTTGAATTATTGTTTTAGTTAACTGACATACTCAATTAAAAACAGCTATAATCAGATTTTTGATTATTGTTTCCAACCATACCTGAATCTTTTATTCTGATGCTAGCCGGCCCAAGGCTTCGTAAGTAAATACAGTGAAACCTCCTGTTGTGGACACCTCTGCAATATGGACACATTGGTTTATGGACACTTTTCCTATGTAACCGTCAATTTGCCATAAGATATTGTCACACGCCTGAGGACCTAGGGTCCAAAGGGAGTGCTCGGGTTGGGGGTGTAGCTCGGTGGAGACTAAAAAGAAGGCATGGTGACACAGACAATATTTATTCAGACACTAAATATAGGGGAGAGAACATCGTAAAACAAAATTAAAGCGCGTGATCAACAGTAGAAAATGAGAAAAGGTTAAAGGGAGGTGGTTGCTTAATTTAAAGTGACGAAGGGCAGCAGGCGCAAGGCTCCCCCAATTAGCGGCATGCCGAAAAGACGGGCTCTCAGACGGGCAGCGTGACGTGATACTAGGTGACTGACTCCCTGATCGTTATGATCCCGCTGTATAAATATGTGCTGGATGTTTATAAACGTGATGTCATACCTGTCCGGGAGTCGTATCGTCCTTCGGTTTAAGGTCGCCTCGGTGCAGAATAAGTTTAGACGGCGACCTATTTTCGCTAATTGGGGCTGCATCGCGACAATATTAACGTACAATTTCCTCTACAATAGGGACCCTCTCTAATCTAGACATGGACACTTTATTTGCTGCAAATGTGGATACTTCAATTTGGTTTTACCTTATTTTAAACCGAAAGTAGTTTTGAAACATTTGTTAGCTCCAATGAAAATTAATGGATCAACTAAAGATTTATCAAAAAGCATGAATGTTTTGCAAGCGATTACATGGATCTCGAAACCTTGGGAAAACGTAACAACAAACACCATTCAGCATTGTTTTAGAAAAGCCAGGTTCAATGTGCAGAACATATTTCAAAATGAAGTCGAGGAAAATAAGGACTTAGCTTCATTAAAAGAACTCCTAACTTCATCTCATTCCCAAGTTGCTTCTGACGATTATGTTTAAATAGACACTATTTTATCGATGGAAGATAATGATTGCAAGATTGAAGCAATAATGAACCACTTTCAACAGCCAGATCAGAAAACTTGAGTCATGAGAAAGTGAATTACTCTGATGCTCTTCGGTATTCAGAGTTGTTAAAAACATTTTGCTTACAAAAAAATTAGAGTGAAGGATTGAGTTTAATTAACAATTTTCAACTTCATTCAGAAGAGCACATTGTGTCCAAAAAACAATTAAAAATTACGGATTTTTTTCAACAATATTCATGTTTAACTCTCTAATGTGGACACCTCCCTAATCTGGACAAAATTTTTGCTCCACCGGGTGTCCGTATTATAGAGGTTTCACTGTAATACGTAAGTAGTAAAAATTATGCGTTTCAACCTGCTTAATATTTTGGCGAGTCTTGGATTGTTTCTAATAGGTACTTCACCTCCTTGTCCTTCGATGTCTTCGTACGATTTACGAAACGTTAATTTTGAAATATCCACGTCGCTCTGCAAGTAATATAAAACTCGCTATACAGGAATATTTACACATTTACATGAGAATAACTGACATTTCATAACTTTCTTCATTGAAATTCAGCAACTTTCGGTTCTGCCTCCGGTCCGAGAATAATATCCGAACAACCTCATAAAATGCGCCTTAGCGCCTTTCATTTCGCGTCTCCTCCGGCTTGCTTCCTTCTTTTCCTGAACTTGATGAGGTTTTATTACCTCGTATAAATATTAACTCTGCGAGAATTTTCCTTGTCAACGCGATAGATGAGCCGTAAAAGTGCTCGCAATCTAAACATTTCATGACGCAAAAAGGACAAACATAGACGATTCCATAGAAGCGTAACAAGCTTTTTCCTCCCCTTCACAGAGAGAAAGAGTCGTCCCTGCGTTTTAAAATTGGAATTTCTGTTCCCTTTCATCCAAACGCCCCCCGTTTCGAGGGGCATTCTAATTACGTGTAAGAATCAGACCGCAGTGCGGGATTGATTGATCCGGAACGGAGAAATTTTCGAGAGCTATCAAGTCAATTGCTCGGAAGTCACATTCGCAAATTGAATTTTCTTTCTCTCGTCGGGAGTGCCTCGGCGGTTTTGAATTAGCATAATTATTGTCATCGCCGCTATGCGACCAATCGATTCCGTGGACCATTCGATCGGACAAGTCGAATCGTTCGTAATGCTAAATTTGAAATTTTATTCTCGTGGCGCGTTCAACAAAAGAGCTACCGACATTCGTTTGGTTCACTACTGCTGTTACGGAAATTAGGTCGAAGTTTCGAAGTAATATAAGTGGAAAGGAAACTACGAAGTTCGTTCGATTTAGTAATGAGGTTATATTAACGTAAGTTCGAATTTATGGCGATTTTAAACTATCTTCCATATTGGATTCTTTTAACCGTTCGGACTGTCTGGTTACCTTTCGAAGTAAGAAATTGTGAAATATTGTGTTACGACGGTTTTTCGTTCCTATCAAAACCAATTAATTCTGCTAGCTATGAAATTAATTAATGAGTCATGGTCGAATGAAAGCAAAAATAATTGTAAAGCGGTATAATAATGGCGAGTCCGAAATATAACAATGTACACACCCAAGAATTCCTTAACTAACTTTACAAAACGTAAATTCTAAAATTCACTTTAAACGGTTAAATAAACATATAATCATACAAATAATCAAACAAACAACAAATACGGAAAATAATATAAATACCTTACGAGTTCACAACACTAGTGAAAGCACCTTCCGCTGTAGCTACCAGGCTGCGGAGGGTTGACCCAATGAAAACAGAGGGGGTTGATCCTATGAGACTAGCAACCAGGCTGCAGAAGGTTGTTCTGATGAGACTAGCCATCAGGCTACAGAGGGTTGATCCGACGAAGGTGGCCACCATGCTACAGGGTCACTCACAAACACTCCAGTAAACTTATTAAACTTATTCACTAATTCAAATATCAGGTCTCCTCAAATTATGGAGACCTCAGCGAAAGTTTGTCAACGCGAACCTCGACCCCCAGCCGTCTTCGCCCGAATCCCTCTCTCAATCCCTCGGCTTCTTTCTCTCTCCCAAATTTCTCCCAAAAGTGTACCTAATTCAAATCCCACTCTCACTCTCATGACCAATCAAAAATCCTTCACTCCCTCTCGGCTCAACCAGCTCCCCTCTTGCGAAATGCTTAGCTCGGCGTAATTTTGAATTTTATAGTTTCCTTCTAAGAACCGTAAAAGATGTTTACGCCAAAGTATCGAATATTTCTTAATCTTACTGTGCATCAACCTACTTAAACTATAATTACAGGCAAACCGTATAACGGAACACTTTCAAATTTTTACTATCAATAGCTAATAAATTGAGCCCCATTCTGGCACAAGTTCAACATTCTATGTTAACAATGCTGGCTGTAATCCGTGGCCAGGCACAGCGACGCCGTTTTAACTAGAATCTACAAGACGATAAGAGATCATTTCCGCTCAACGCAAACTGAAAACCAACAACAGACAGGACCGGACTCGTCTTCCAACGAGTGCTAGCAAATGAAACGTAACAATTGGTATAACACGGTTTTAAAAGTTGAAATTATTCTGTCAACGGTCAGCCAGAGAAAGTGTTTAATATGACGAGGTAATGAAAGCCCCGATAGCCTAATGCTTTTTAATCACTTCCCTTTTAGTATGGATATGTTCCAACGGTCCTCCTCTGTTGGTTGAACGTGGAACAAAAATTCTATTCTGCATGAGTAGATAAACTACATCGGTTTAAGGAAAGAATTCCGTACATAACCTCACTTTTGCCGGGAGCGGCCGAAATCCTAGTTTCGGTAGATGTATTACATGACATCTCTTAAAAATGTTTCGAGTAATACATAACAGACATCTTCTCTACATCCTAGCTGCCTACGCTCCTGTGCGATAGGTGACGCAGGTTGTCAGCATTCGGAAGAGATGTCGACTGTCAAATTTGGGCGCGAATTAGGCTTGACTTCCCCTCACCCCAACGATTATAGACTAACCAGGATTGCTCAGTTCGCCGAATCTGCCTGGCAAAAACTCTGTGACGTCATCATCGATGCTGGACAGAAGATAGAGATTTATTCATTTTACTGTAGTAAACAGTACGATTTATCATTGTAAACTGTACGGTTTACGTACGTACTCTATGTAATCCACATTTACGTAGGTACGATATCCACATCACGTCATCCACAGATCAACACGTAAACGCACTTCAGCACCTGTGGTGACGTCACAAAACTGTCCAACATTGGCCAAATGTAAGTGAGCAATCCTGGTTTAATCTATAACCTTTGCCCTCACCCCACGTGTCGGATTTTCTTGCCGCGTTCCGTGTTTCAGACACTGTTCAGACAATTTTTGTGTTCCATGCTTTGGAGCGACCGTCACATTTTTGGCTCGAGATGACCCGTCACGCAAGGGATCCAGCCGCGCGCAGTCAAAAGTGAGGTTATGTACGGAATTCTGTCCTTAAATCGGCCTAGTGTATCTACTCGTATGCCATTCCTCTATCAAGGTAGAACATACAAAGTAGCGATTCCAGTGTCAGTCATTTTCTGATTGGTGTAAATTTGAGAGTTTAGATTCGCGCCAATCAGCGTCTGAATCACATTCGACCGCATGTGCGTCTCTGCTGTACGATTCGCCTCTCTGTAACCCTTCATTTCGTTATAATATCATCGTAGCCTTGAAGAGTCATGTCGCTCTATACAGTGGCCTTAATTGACTCGCCTGTGTGCAGAGAGTATGCGAGATGATTTAGGCCAGACAAGAGATTATTCGATTTTAAGTCGTGAAAAAATGAACTAAAAACGAACACTGCTTTCCTGTAAACACCTAATTTGGCTCCGAATGCAACCTATCATGGTACCAGTGGTATCCGCCGAGAAAATATGTAAACGTAACAGTCGAAGAAGAGTGCTTAGATCTATAATGGAAATTGTATCCACACATACCGAATAATATGATTTATTTTTTGATAAAGTATCTGATGGTAGAGTTTTTACGCCACCGAAGGAGTTATTCCTAGTAGAATGATATCTCAATATTGTCACACGCCTGAGGATCTAGGATCCAAAGGGGGTGCTCTGATTGAGGGTGTATGCAGGTAGAGACAATGCAAAAAGACAGGGTAACATTAATGGCGGTTTATTGGGAACGTAACACCTAGGGGGGAGAGCATTAAACAAGGGCAAAACTGATAAATAGAGAATAGAAGAGAATATACCAAATGGCAAAAGGTTAAAGAGGTGTGGTTGCTTACTTGCACTTGTGGAAGGGTGCCAGGTATGTGGCTTTTCCAACTAGCGACATGTCGAATAGGGCGGACTCTCGGACGGGCAGCGTGACGGGGTGCTGGAGACTGATCCCTTATCGATTTAATTGATCCGTACATATACTCCTCGTTTGTTAACAAACGTGCCCGCCGCCTATCAGCGAGTCACGTATTGTCCTTCGGTCTAGGTCACCTCAGTGCTGAATTAGCTTAGGCGGTGACATAGTTTCGCTACTTGGGGCCGCACCGCGACAATATACTAATACGGTCCTTAGGGCCTAGATCCCAAAGGAGTGCTTTGGTTGGGGGTGGTAGCTCGGTAGAGACCGAAAAAACCCAAATAATTTCAATATCATTTATTTAATACCAAGTGCAGAGGAGAGAGTGGTATAAAAGGGTTGGCTTTCAAAAGACCCCAGGGGGTCTGGAGGGGTAGCTAGTACGAGGCTTTCCTCATAGCTGACGTCTTCCTTTACAGAACGGCAACCGATAGGTACGCAGGGTCACGTGCAGCCACCAACACACCGGGTTCTTGACGGTACTTGACTATTGTTGATCGGTTCTGATGCCCGTATGTATTTGAATTCAAACGTGTTGAATATCTGTTCAGGAAACCGTCGACTAAGCTTGGCCTAGTTCCGTTCTTCGAGGTCGCCTCGCTACAATACTTCAAGAGGAAATGGTATCACATCACTAACCAATGATCACGTCAGTTTGTCAGACATTTTCGTCGTCGTCTATGGCAAGACGAGGAAAAGGAAGTCTTACTTGGAGAAGACATTGAATTCAGCGCTTTTTGTGAATTTTGGGTTATGGAATTTACGGATTTATGAGTAGGATTCTTCGGTTGCCATATTTGAAGGGTTTCCTCCATTTCTCCTCAGGTAGTTGATACTCAGAAAATGCCAAACTGCCCTTAAAAATAAAAACTGTAAGTCGGGAAATACTTAAATTAGCTTAATTTCGGTGATCATCGGCAACAATTTCAAAGCAAAGCAATATCTCCATATGTTAAGTGAAGCACAGAAAAACAATTTGTTTGCAATTTCGGTTTTAAATAAAATAATTCGAACGGGAATCGTAAGGACTTTACCATTTACTATGATATCAACAACTGAACTGAACTGCTTCTGTTTAACACAAACTGGTTAACAATTTCTTTCAAAAGCGACATAAATAGACGAGTTTTCGTTGACAAAATCGATAATTCGAAAAGAGTAATGACAATTTAGAATTAGATTTTTATTAGATTCGAGACATAAGTTAATTAACTATAGCTACAGGAAACAAAACCATTTATTGCTAAAGCGAAAATGGCGCACAATTTGACATGAGCAAATTATCTGAAAATCCTAGTTTGCAACGGGAAATATAGTTATTCTAAATATTTATAGCGGAAATTTAAACTAATCTAAATTTTTACTATAAAGAAAACAACAGATATAACTGTCTATTAAAAGCAGTCTAGCAGAGAAACGTGCAAGTTAATGAGCCTGGTAGTGTTTAATTAAAAGAGAGCTAAGAAAATAAATAAATAAAAATGTTTTATTATCAGGCCGCAGTAAAAATATTTCTTCAAGTCACATTAATTCACAAGGATAATTGTAACAGTTAATAGATACACAAAATTGACATGTCAGGACATTCTTTTAATACTACTTCTTATTCAAGTCTGTATTGATAAGGAGAAACTAGCAAAGCTGGGAAGCAGCGGTTCCGAAACGATTTATGAATCACAAATTTTGAGTCCAGAAACCTTACTGAATTATCTCCTGCCCGACGTACATACTCTTACCTATAAGACGAGAGCTTGTAAATATTTTGATGATCCTATATTTTACGCCATATGGTTGAAATTCTTTTAATTTGAAATACGAGTTTTTCGTGTAGTTCTCCCTTGGGTGGCTCGTAATGCTGTAATCTGAACTGCTCACATCATTTGCACTGCTTTGTTATCTGGCCTTATCTTGTACATGTCTGAAAAATCCATATTCATAATTAAAGACGTTTTAAAGAAAACATATCAATTCCTTACCGAGATACCTCTCAAATATATCAGATTTTTTCCCGATTATATCTATACGTCATGTACACGCAGGGGTTTTCCCTTCTTTATACTCTCGCTCTCCTTCTCTCTCTGTTCGGATGGGGGCGAGGCCGCCACGTATGTCGGATTAGGAAGTTTGCAAACTTTCAACTTTCGGTGTTTGAGCTCCACCGAAACTTTTGATTATTCGTCAGACGTTATAAAAGATGCATGGAATCGCGGGGGATTTTTTAAAAAACTTTTCAAACTGGGGGAAGGGGGAGAGTGAAGAACGTATATTCAGGTCGTATTGAAATGGAACGGGCAGAGGTGGGGAGGGGTGAGGAATAAGTGCGACACGATTAGATTACCAAGAAGAACATGAAAAGTGAAAGTGTAGAAGCGTCGAAAGGTATCGGGATAGGGGGAGAGGTTCAGCGAGGTTACCGTGAATTTGACGTTTGATGTTGAAGTGTTATAACTTAGTATGAAGGGATTTTGCCATGTTATAGCTGTGATCTGCATAAGTACCCTCGATACCACAAGGAGGATAATAGTAAACTGCACCGAAACCCATTAATGGCTTATCGGATTACGATAAGAAAGGAATGGTGCACGGACCATAAACAGGTAGCTAAGGAACCCGATAGGATAAATGTATACTAAAATTTTATATAAATGTAGTAACAACTGGAGCAAACAAACATTTTAATAAAAAATATGTTCAGAAAATTCGGCTTTTTGGGCGCTTTAAAACGATATCTCATTCGATAGAGTTGAGAGTTAATTTTATTTTAAATAAATCAGGTTTGATATTTACTGTAAATCGCATCTAAAATGTACTATATTAATTAACTTGGTAGATGAAATTTGCAAATTTTATACCCTTCGGAATCGTCTCTATGAGCTCTTCAATTTAATACCACACTCGATATAGTAGAAATAAATTCTGGATGTTGTATGAGAATACTTCGTTGTAAAATAGATTTTATTCATTAAATACCTAAATAATATTGACTTAAAAAAATGGGTAACATATCGTTTAATGACATTTATTTACAGATACAATAATTAGTTTCCACTACGTACTATTACAGTAACATACATTTTTCCGACCGGATTCCTTTGCTACATGTTTATCGTCCGTGCACCATCCCTGTATTATCGTAATCCGATAGGTCGGTAATGGGTTTCGTTGCAGTTTACACCCGGGCCATAAAGAGTGCGTTCTTGGTGATATTTGCAAGGTTGACAATGCGGCTTCGAAATTTCCCGACACTCTGTGAAAAGCTTACAAATAACTCTAAGAAAAAGAGTAATTAATCAAAAAGTTTAAAACTAAAATATCAATTATCCTACTTTTCTATTATTTTACCGCCGTGGCACCTTTTCGCATAGATCCCGGAAGATTTCCTCTAAACTACTTATTTCGCCCCGGAGTCGTTAATTAAGAAGTTTATAATAATAAAGGAATCATTTCCACTCACGGAAAGCTTGAATGAAACCGGAAATTGAACTCCCCCGGATTTTTCCCCGGATTACATTCCACCGCGGAACGGAATTTAATTATGATGATTCCCTTGTTGTAAATCTGGAGTAAACTCGCAACAATCATCATTTATCCCGGGGAATTAAAAATAAACGCTGAAACACTGCGGAACCTGTAATACAACGTCCTTAATCGGAATTAAAACTATAAAAGGAGAGTTGAAACTTTTATCAGAAATGTCTATCCTACAGTTCCCTATAATTGCGTTTTCCAACTGTCTAACTCTTCGTCGATTTACTCTCCAGATTATTGTGACTTGTGTATTTACCAGTGCGCCATGTCCAAGCCCTGGGGGGATTCGATTGCTCGGTTTCCGAGCGACGAAGATGCCTTTCCCGTTTGTCTGACGGGCTAATAGCGGAAAGTCTTTTCCTCTGACGCATTGTCGTCAAGTTAAAACGTAAAAAGGGGGATAGTTATAGACTTCTAACTCCTGCGACGTCACGATTACTTCTGCGCCAAAGAAAGGAGAGGATTCCCTCCTCCACGGGAGTGAAGGAGAGAGGAGAAAGAAAAAAAAGACGAGGAGGGTTACTGTTAAATGGCTCGGGAGTGAGTTGTGCTTTGTTCGAGAGATGCTGGTGAAATTAATGGAGACTGTAATATAATAAAGCGTTAACGTCTCGTCGTTTTAAGTGGGCCCTCCAGGAGTGCGACTCGTGTAACGTTGATGTTAACAATACGGAGTTTAAATTTGTCAAGGAGGGGGAGAGTCGAAGGGATGGAGGAAGTTGGGAAGACATCTCGGTTTGCTAACAATTTCCCTAATCCTCATTGGTTCACTTTTAAGCAGCTGGCAGTATTCCAACTTGCATTGTTACTGGACGATATCTTTGATTCAACTATTTTTGCACAACAGGAAAATAATGAATTATTTCATTTGTCTACTCAGAAAAATTTGTGGGAAGTCCTTTAAAAAATTTTTGGTTTACAACATTTCAAAAAAATATAATGACTATGAGAGAATCGCATATTGAGGAGGATTGAAGGAAACGTAGAAGAAGTTACGGTTTCCTAACATTTTTTTACTCGTCTGTTAAGTTTTGACCAGTTGGCAGTCCTTCAGTTAGTATAGCAAGCCAATCCCTTCTTTTAAAAATTTACAGAAACAGATGCTATCGTTTTGCAGTAATTGCAATAACTCCTACTATTGTATTCAAGTCGTCTTAGAGATTTTGGTGATGATGTTACAAATAACAATGTCACGTAATAAGAAATAGATAATAACCGTTATTGCTTCTGTGATTAAGCCACTTAATTTCGACATACCTTGCTACCATGAATTATTGATTTGTAATTCGGAATACGTTTGTTATGCAAAATTCCAAATAAATGAATAACTGTAAGTGTGATGTACAGAAAACACCTATATTGTTTGGTGTTCCTGTTTCATTTGATGGAGTTGAATACAAAGAAATTTGGAATTTAGGTCTTCAACTGCTTATAAGTATTGATAATGTTCATAAATAGTCCATAAGTATTACATTATATTTAGATATTTATTAGACTCTAACTAAGGTACATGTAAGAAATTTAATAAGTTTCTACTCGTGTTATGTATATATAGCCCAGTTTAAGGCAAAACTGGTGCAGAGTGCTATCGGGGTATATGTATTTGTTACTTCAGGATTCACTGAACTAGTTAATCTGAAATCATTTGTTTTTCGTTTTCTCCTCCTAATGAACTCTCTGATTTATTGAAACCACTTCCGATCGTTAATTGAAATATGTTCGTCAGGAAAAGTTCAATTGGAGTTTGAAAAATTACTTTCTGATATACTCATGTCACAAGTCAAATTAATGGGGAGTGACTGATTTCAATAGAAAGTGAGTAATGCGACGTCTGGCTTAACTTGTCTATTATGAATTTAGAATAGTGATATTTACAGATACTGAAATGTCAATTAACCGTTATGGGTTTACAAAGTATTCTGAGAGAGAGAGAGAGAGAGAGAGAGAGAGAGAGAGAGAGAGAGAGAGAGAGAGAGAGAGAGAGAGAGAGAGAGAGAGAGAGAGAGAGTGAGTGTCTAAGTCGTGTAATCGTGATCTTAAGTCGTTAAAATTGCAAGTAAGTCAAAATCGTAAGTAAATTTGTCTGTATTCTAATTCATATAACACCATATTTAGTGGTGGACACGAGACGAGACGAGACGAGACCTGTACCAGATCGAGACGAGACGAGACGAGACATAATTTTTGGGAATTTTTCGAGACGAGAAGAGACCATGTCGTTTCTCGTCTCGTCTCGTCTCGTCTTGTCTCGTCTCGTCTCGTCTCGTCTCGTGGTATATACATGGTACTTTTATAAATGTATACTTTTTTGATAGCACTTACTGAGTTTCTTGAAGTACCTATACAGGTGTGGTAAAATTGAACGTACAGTAGTATTTTATTGATGTTATGTTTTGATAAAGAATATTTCATTTTTAGAAAATATTTTACCAAAGAAATTAGATTATAGAGAACAAGTACAAAATCGAAAATAAATATTATTAATAAATAGACTTTTTAGGATACCCTATAAAACAATGTTATTAAATAAACTTATAAAATAAACTATATATCTTTATAAGGACAAATAAGAAATTAATATCATCTGTATTTTATATATTATATGTGAAATTGATATTATTTGATAAATTATCAAATTTTAAAAGTAAAATTACCCACCATAATTTTATAAAAAAATTCTGGTAATGGTATACGTACCTTTCATTTTAAAAACGAAAGAAAATTCTTAAATTGCAATTTCTTAAAAAAAAATCGAGACTTCGAGACTTCTCGAAAAATTCCCAAAAATTATGTCTCGTCTCGTCTCGTCTCGAACCAGTACTGGTCTCGTCTCGTCTCGTCTCGAATTTCGAGACGAGACGAGACGAGAACGAGACATGTCTCATCTCGTGTCCACCACTAACCATATTTGGGGAAATATGTTAGAAGGACTGTGATTGGATGGCTTATTACAACTGGAATAGTAGGCGTTAACAATTATCTTCTTCCCAGTCCCTACTTTCAGTACTTTCTAATATATTTTTGAAATGGACGATCCACCAAGTAATTAACTAAGACACTCTCGTCAAGTGAAGCGACCTGTGATTACCACCATCATAAATAATAACGGTCATAAACAGAGTCCTAATTTTAATACCTAAGTGTTCTTTTACAAATCCCAGGATTGGCCTTGTAATATACCGATTTAAGCAGGGTCAAAAATAACATACCACCTGGTTCCCGCAATTTTTGGTTTACCTGACCTGTAAGTGTAAATTGGTTCCCAACGTTTTCAATTACCTGAACTTTACAAAAAAAAAAACTGAAGTAGCTTATTTTGCATCTCTGCATTGTAAGTAGAATGAAATATTTTTTACTGTGATGCAAAATAGGCAATTAGAAGGAGCAAGGGAAAACCTGATAGGCAATTGAAGGGTCAAGGAAAAACCTGTGTGGGTCCGAACTCGCCACCTCCGATAATGTCAGGTAAAGGAAAAATCCTAGGAACCAATTTGTACATAAAGGGCACTAAGTACTACCTAATAATTTCTTACCTGCCGGGAACCAATTTACCAACACCGGATTTCTGTCGCATTTTGAACTATGACAATATAAAAATCTAACACTAATACAAGTATTAAAAAATATAAAGTCACCCTATGATTAGTTGTAAATTACCGTTATAACTTAAGGGAAGTTTCTGAAAAATCACAAAAATGCAATGGAGTGAATTGTAAAAAGTTTCTTTAAGTTTTGGCGATAAGAACATCGTATAAATTGTTAGGTCCGACAAAACAAAGTACATCTACGATAAAAAGTAAGTTTCAACTCTCAGCAAAAACATACTTTCAGAAATAAGATACATTCGCGTTCCACTGCAATTAACTTAAATCTCATGGTTAACTTAGTTTCAAATATCCGTTAAAGAGATGATTCGTCTCTAGTTTAGTTGGAACTCCACAGAAATCCAAAGAACGTTTAAGAAGTCAAACAATGTTTAACCGAGTATATACCGAGCGTTCCTAAATTTAACTATATATTTTTCGTCTTGGTAGCAATGTTACTTGCCTTATTGGCCCTTATTGGCTGCGTGCGAGTTGCCTTACCGGCCCTTTTCTATTCCGTCTACCTTTTCTCTTTTAACGTCTACCAGTTCCAGGTACCCTGGCGCATTGGTGGCACAATTAGAAATAGGTATATCCCATCTCGGCACATTTTATTGCGGTCAATTTTACATCTTGTCGGTCCATTTCTAATATACCCATCTCGGCACAACGGATGATGTCCAGCCAAGCGGGTCGAGCAGGTACACACTACAATAATAACCCAACTCGGCATAAATCTAGGAAGGAACCTTCTTGATAATATGGTATAGTCGAAAATAAAGGTAATTCACTCTTGCGCAAAATTCATAATATCTGGGAAACCTAGTATACGCAGCACACCATATACGAGTGAACGTCATGTGATACGCTCGAAAGGACGTTGAAAACGCAAGGAGGCAAGGATCAAACATGTAGGGGGGGGGCAAGGATCAAATATGTACTCACTAGGCCTGATAGGCATCATCAGAATTTTCTGTAGAATGTATAGAAAATCTACTTGAGGGTGATCGGGTTATACACAAATGATTTCTGTGCCGAGTTGGGCTCTGTAAAACAGAGTACCTGGTAAGATATGGGCCGAGATGGACGTCACCCTATGCCGAGATGGGCACTGTAGAATGGAGTAGGTACCTGCCTAGATGTATGCCGAGTTGGGGTATAATTTTGTCGTTTACCTGATTCTTGTGCCGAGATGGGAATGGCCGTTAGGAATAAGTAAGGACGACGGAAATGGGTAAGGGCAAGGGAATACGCAAATTACGGGAAATCCCATCTTTATCATGTAAATATTAAAGGGCAAGGGAAATCCTTGCTGACCCGACAATCAAGGCACAAATATTATGCCTAAATACATCTATTATGCCTAATGTAACTTAATAGAATAATCCTGACAGTGGGGTGGTAAGGTAATTCGAACATCGGCATAACGGCATGTCTCCTGTCTTATTCATGTAAATTTTTCAAATTTATTTAAAATATTTTGTAACCGTAATTTTGTTGAAAGTTCATTCGGAGGTTAACTTAAGTATTCCAATAGAATGTCGATTGCACAATAACTTCTTAAGTGTCCACACAGACGACTGAGTGGCAATTTCTTCATTTACTTATTTTAAGTATGAAGTGTTTACTTCACCTAAAGTCAAAATTTTATATTTCATTTTGAGGAGATGTAGGAGTTTGTACTCAAGTAATTTCACTTTTTTCTGTCTTCAAACTTCTGTGTTATCTAAGATTTTTTTTAAACTGAATAAATGAAATAGCAGACCTGATGATTAATAACTTTTCTTGAAATTTTTTTTTTGATGACAATTATTCTGCAATTTTTACGGCAAAAAGTTTCTATGAAAGTCTCCAAAGCGTCTTAATAGGCATGTAGGTGTTGGACGTGGGTCTTGATTAATACATTTTGTTGGCAGAAAGATAAGCCGATGGCTAAAGCCCCTCGTCTTAAGGCAATAAAACATCCCCCTCCCTAAAACTGAGCGAAATCCCCGATCATAACTTTTTTGCTCAATTATCTCTTGGAACCGAGGCGTCTTCAATTAATGAATTGCGCGGATTAGCCGTCGTCAAAGTTACACGTAAGGTCCCTTATATATGTATAATTCCCCTCGTAAACGGGAACGTTTTCATTAATTCCCCCCTCGTCCCAATGTATTTATCGAATTCGCGGCTGCCATTATGGCATTACATGTGCCTAAATCTATTAATTCCCACTATATTCAAAGTTACTCGGTACCGGCAATTCAATGAAGGAAAGCTCATTTGCTATGCCGCAGACGACGGGTCGGGGAATTCCATCAAAAGAGATGAGCTAACTTCTTACGTACATACTCCTCCAGTCGGTTGTACCGCTGAATGCGAATGAGCGAAGGAGTGAGGCACTGAAAAAATATCGACACGGCTGTCACGGCGTTTGAGTGTTTTAATCTCACTTTGAAGTTGTTAAAGCATGAAAAACTTGTAAATTTTACATGTAACTTTTCATGAAATCTCTCTCGCTCAACACGGTTAAATTCAAACAGGATCTCTGAAAGTAACTCCTGAAAACTTTGTACTCGACTGGGAAATTGGGTATTTACTTATTTATGTTCAAATACCTCATTGATATCGTATTAATATAAAACTTTCTAGTGACGAAAGAGTTTAATATAAAAGTTAAACATTTCCTCCTTAAATAAAAATTATAATGAGAGATTCTCTTCAAGAACAACTTTTACATATTGCCTTCTATATAATGTAATTTACAATAACTCAAACTAAATAAATACAGCAATAAATAAAACATTTCATTGTTCGGCACAAACCACAAGGAGTTGTGAGTAAATTTTACCAGGATAAGATGTTTAAATGGTGTATTGTTGATAGTAACAAAGATTATACTATAAATATATATGTATATATTTATATATATATATATATATATATATATATATATATATATATATATAGCAGCGAAATTAACGACGGCACAAAAGTACAAGAGGAAATTCACGACTTAACCGTCTAATTCCGTTAAGAAACGGTAACCACCGACACGTGTTTCTGCTTGTTAGCTTCTTCAGGGTGGTATAACCAAGTTTTGAATGACCACGATGTTTGACACTTGGAAAAAAAATTATACAACTCAAAAAGAACGCGAACAGTAGGCAGCAAAGCACATTTGCGCCTAACATAGGAAAGACCCTCCATTCGAGGGCAAGTTTTTTTCCAAGTGTCAAACATCGTTGTCATTCAAAACTTGGTTATACCACCCTGAAGAAGCTAACAAGCAGAAACACGTGTCGGTGGTTACCGTTTCGTAACGGAATTAGAGGGGTAAGTTGTGAATTTCCTCTTGTATATATATATATATATATATATATATATATATATATATATATATAGAAACGTTGGTGCGTATTTGCCTTCACCGGTTAGAACCACAAAGATATGTTATTAGGGATCTAGGCAAAAGGTCCTTTTAAAAGAAAATCCTCTTTGATGCGATCAAGCTTTCGGAACACTTTATTCTTTCCTCAGGATCTCTACAATAAGGTGTGATATACAAACACTTACATAAATTATGACAGAATTTACACTCACCAGCGTGAGAAAAATTGAAACTGCTGCTTAAGGATTGAATAATCAAGAGTCTTCATATCAATTTAGACATTATTAATGTTTTTTATTTTTTAATTTATTGTTCTTCAGGAATTTGCGGCAATAGGTAAGTAACCGTAATACTCATTTGTCATCCATGTGCTCGTTGTTTACAGTTTACATCTTTAAAGGTTATAGTTAAGTCAAGTCAGTCAGTTTAAGACATGGAACCGCTGCCACCTGCCATGTCAGAACCAACAAAGACTGCCAACTCAAACCACGTAAAGGCCCTCGATTACCTAACGTATGCAACCAGGCTCTCACCCTGCTTTACATACATCAGTGGCAGAGCATCAAATAGGTATAATGTACAATTTCATTGTTACGAACCTTAACATATCATAAATAAAGACATTTACATTGTATAGTGAAAAATAACGAGAAAAAAGAAAACATTATTATGAACATTACAGAAAACAGTGGCCGACAATAATAAAGACAGACAGAAATATTGTTGTAGAAAACTACAGCGAAGAGGTCCATTGTATGAGAAGGAAATTACTTTGTTAGTGAAATATCTGTTATCTAGAGCAAGAACCCGATCACTCCCACTGGGTAAATTATTAATAATATATTTTTTTGCTTCAATGATTCAACAGATCATTGTTTAGTTTAAGGACGTATGAGATTAAGGGCGTATGAGGGGTATCATACTCATAAAAAACATTAATAATGTCTAAATTGATATGAAGACTCTTGATTATTCAATCCTTAAGCAGCAGTTTCAATTTTTCTCACGCTGGTGAGTGTAAATTCTGTCATAATTTATGTAAGTGTTTGTATATCACACCTTATTGTAGAGATCCTGAGGAAGGAATAAAGTGTTCCGAAAGCTTGATCGCATCAGAGGATTTTCTTTTAAAAGGACCTTTTGCCTAGATCCCTAATTACATATCTTTGTGGTATATATATATATATATATATATATATATATATATATATATATATATATATATCTTGACTAGTTAAATACGAAGATTACTACTTAGCAAGTTATGGGCGAAAAGAAGACTACTTTTACGGGGGAATCTTTCATAGTATTTTATTACTTCATCAGCCTGAAATGATAACACGCACGTATAAAGATATATATACGTGTAACAATAGATCAAGCGCTTCCAATAGTCGAGGATATATCATGTCGCTACGAACGCAACATTTAGACATTATTTGCTGGCAATCGGTGGTAAATATATCACATATTCTATTTATTGTTGTTCCATTCTTCCGTGCAATTAGCTGTGTTACTGTTCGAAAATTATAGACTGACGGATTAAATTAGCGTTGACGATTTCTATCATCTCTTAACACTTACCTTAAAAACTTCTGGATGATGTGGCCTTAATTGAGAAGTGATGGACAGCTGGTCTATTATTAACTTTCTAAAGTATAATTCATAGCCAAAACTTTTGAGGATCGTGGTATGCTGGTTATTGACATTCTGATATTGTGAAATGTGTCGAATTTCGAGCAACATGAGTTATTCATATTACTCAGCCGCACGACCACTCAGCGAATTGTAATTACCTGCTGTATCCCTTCTTTCCTTCGTCTAAATTATTCATTCCTATATTGAGCTTAGAATAATAATGATGGCAAGTTTAAATCTATTGCTTCCTTAACACCATATATTCAGAACCTTATAAGAAAACCATAAAAATTTTAATCTGTCATAGTACTTATTATAACGCTAATCTGTATTTAAAAGTTCTTTGGTTTATTCTGACAGCACTTCCTGATCCCGTTTGCTGATCCTGATCCTGATTTCTGATTTTTTACTTTTATGATTAACTTTTCAATTCCTTCAAATTTCTATTTACAATGAATTGGTTATATAAGACTGTCCATTTGGGATACTTTTATATGCGCTCTTGGGAAAAATAGGCGTTTTTAGATGGTGGTAAATCTTCAACTTGCCGTCAACATGAAATCTGTAACGCTGTAAGCTATCGTATAGCCAAACGCGTGTTATAACTCTCCGCCGGCCTATTCTTAAAAACAGAAAAAAGAGAGACATATATATATATATATATATATATATATATATATATATATATATATATTATATGTAGATATAAAAAGAGGATCGAAAGAGCGTGTTAGATGAAATACGATAGTCGAACACGTGAAGTACAGAATTAAATTTAAGTCGCTAATGATTGAAATGTCGGTACAACAAGGTATGGGACAACAATAGATCCCGCATTTGCGAGATACCTACATAGATAGGTTTCATTCAAATGTATTCATTTCTTATTTTTCTTACCATTCTTAGAATATAATGTTAATAATGAGATTATAGAAATAGATAATGCTGATACTGTTGTTAATAATCTATCACACTTTAATAGTAAGTACATAGAATATAAGTCAATAAATAAGAAAACACTCTATATTAAAATAATCAGATTATAAAAATGAATTGCGTATTTCTTTACTAACCTCCTCCACTTTAAAAAGTATTCTTGTTATAGTAATTAAATAAAAAATGTGTGTATATGATTAAACCATTTCCCAGACAGCACATAAAGTGTTAAAGACGTCTTGTAAAGGTCTTATTGTGGTCTGGACGTCTCAAGACCTAAAAGAGACGTCTTTAAGATGTCTTGTTTTGGACGTCTTTAAGACTGAAGTCTGGATGTTTGTTGACCAGTAAAATTCCTCTTTATACATCCGCATATAGACGTATTAAAAACGTCTTAATTTGGCAGGTCTTCATTAATAAAGACACCTTTTTCAGACAACTTTTGGACTGTCTAATTAGGAAGTCTTTAAGGCGGTATTATATGTTTGCAAATTTATTTGCAGAAGTGAATAATAGAGTAATTTATTTTAGTTAGTTAATTCTCAAATTTTTGATAATTTTATACATTTAATTAGGAAATTTCTAACTTTAACGAACTGTTTAACACAAGTGCTTCAGGGCGAAAAAGTATATTTAGCAGATTATTGCTCTCCCATGTTATCTATCTTATGTTGTATGTACTTATGTGTTGTAATAATATCTGGTTGAAAATTGAGGTGTTTTCATTTTGGCCTATGCTAACAATGCGTCCTAAAGACGTCTTAATGACGTCTTACGTACAACTTGCAAGATATCTTAAAGACGTCTTTAAGACGTCTTATATAGAGGTTGAAAGACATCCTAAAGACGTCTTATATACAGCTTGTAAGACATCTTAAAGACCTCGTAAAGACGTCTGTTTTTGTAACAAATGACGTATAAAAGACGTATTCAAGACGTCTAGGAGACGTTCACGGATGTCTTACAGACGTCTTGTACAGCTACAATGGGACGTCTATAAGACGTCTTAAAGACACCTTTGTGCTGTTTGGGTTATAATTTTAACAAATCATTTAAATTTATATTTTATGATTGTTTTATATAAATTTCAAAAGAATATAAAAATATGAAAAGGAGCAATATGAAACTAAGCAGTCACGTACCTAACTAAAACTATTTTAAATGTTTTTTGGGATTCAGCGAAATTTCGTGTTTTTTTCAGTAAAAAAATATTTTCTAAGAAAGCGTTTAAATTTACTTACTTACTTTGAGATGTTTGAATACCTCATCACTATTAATGCTATGAAAACATTAATGTATGGCAGATAACAGAGTAGGAGACATAAATCCTGTAACTGTATACCAAAAATAACTACACCGGCGGAAAGAGCGTGCAAAGGCAAACTTACCTGGGTGAGACATCATTTCGTCTAACCACCGAGATATTTCATTTCAAAGTTTATAAACAATACAGAAGCCACATTGAGAGGCGATAGACACAGAACGCGAGAAGCGTTCACGGGACGAGTAGTTAACGTTACGCTGTAGAATATTCACGTGAATTCCATTTGTCTTAACCTCATTACTTTATTCTTGCACTAACAAGCGATGGCGAATTTACCAAAAGTTACATGTAATGTAGTATTGTAATGATTTCAATTTTTTTTTCTGGAAAATTGCCCATTTTCCGCACCGAAAGCTAGCTTCTATGTCTTTCTAAGCCTTTTCCCCGTGTTTCCTGAAAGTTTCGAAAAAAAATTCATGGTTCCCTACTCTGAAATCTGCCCTTAAAGAACACTCTCATCTGCTCTATAAATCTACCGTGAACTACAAAAAACTTTTCATAGACTGGAGAACATCTACACGTCTAGACCGAAAGTTCGCAGACTCAATGAAAGAAAGGGCGGATGCTCTCGAGCTAATCTAAATAATTTTTAACTCCCCATCTTCCGTGAGTCCGATCTCTCCTCTAATTAAATTAGTCCTGGGACGTCGTGTTACGTTCATAATATCGACTCTCGAGTTTCACGAAAGAGAGAAAAATAGAGGCGAGAGAAGCTCCCAGTATGGGGATCCCGTCGACTTACCGCCTCTTTCGTACGAACTTTCCACCGTTCATTCCCTGGGAACTCTCTCTCTATTTCTATCTCTATCTCTATCTCTCTCTCTCTCTCTCTCTCTCTCTCTCTCTCTCTCTCTTTCTCTTTCGCTCTCAGGCGGAATGTTTTGGAGAGAGAGTTTGCAAATTAAGTTGGGATTACTCATTCTCTTTGACTTTATATACACCGTTAGCCTCGGCAGTGAAGGCAGTTTGATGATTGGAGGTATGCCTTTAACTTTGCGCTTTGACTCTCACGTCCCCTGTATTATTTCCGTGAAAGTTCGATGGAGAGTGGGACAAAGGCCGGCAATTTAATCCATTTTGACATAGTCCTAGGTCAGGTAAGTCCTCGTCAAGTCGGAATTGTGATGTGATGAGTTATAATATTGAATTTTCGTCCAGTTTGAATGAGTGTGACAATTTGAAAAAGTATAAGTCGTATGGTTTACGGTTTGTCAAACTGAAATGAAAAGGTGAAAACGTGCAAATTAATATAGGTATAACTGAGGAAAACTATTGCCTTAACTGAATTTAAAATTTAAAGTCGCTTTAAAACAGTTGGAGTTTCATTAATTTAAAAAGATGATAAAGGTCTATTCCTCTTATATATTTTTCGATAATCTACGTAATCCAAAAATCATGTATAAAAAACATGATCTTTGTTTCTTTGTTTCTCATGTTTAAAAACATGAGTTCGCTAAATATTAACCTTAGTTATGACAGTTATGACTGACGTCAAACTGACACCACACTTAATTATATCTGATATTCTATTATATTGTAACGTTTATTTTCTAATTTATTTACACTATCCTAATTACTATACTACACACTACTTAATTTATCTTAGACTATTACTAAACCAATTTATATAACACACTTAACTATTTCCTACTAATTAATATATATCACTCTTAAATGTTAATTTATTTCACTGCTCCGTTTTTCGCTTGTTTACTATGTCGCGCTCACGTCTAATCATCCTCTCCGACCGCAAGCCCGCTTATATACATTTCAATTGTGTTCGCGATAGTTCCTGAAATTACTCGAACCATCTTTTTTATGTAGAAGGGTCCAGAAGGTCATAAATCACTTTTCCTTAATGAGATCCGTAATCCAACGTAATCCAACGTAATCCAAAAATCATGTATAAAAAACATGATCTTTGTTTCTTTGTTTCTCATGTTTAAAAACATGAGTTCGCTAAATATTAACCTTAGTTATGACAGTTATGACTGACGTCAAACTGACACCACACTTAATTATATCTGATATTCTATTATATTGTAACGTTTATTTTCTAATTTATTTACACTATCCTAATTACTATACTACACACTACTTAATTTATCTTAGACTATTACTAAACCAATTTATATAACACACTTAACTATTTCCTACTAATTAATATATATCACTCTTAAATGTTAATTTATTTCACTGCTCCGTTTTTCGCTTGTTTACTATGTCGCGCTCACGTCTAATCATCCTCTCCGACCGCAAGCCCGCTTATATACATTTCAATTGTGTTCGCGATAGTTCCTGAAATTACTCGAACCATCTTTTTTATGTAGAAGGGTCCAGAAGGTCATAAATCACTTTTCCTTAATGAGATGTCGCTCGGAACCGTTTTTATTGCTCGCCGCTGCGCTTAATAAGCGTAGCCGCGTTCCTTTGAGGAAAGGCGCCGACCGATAAGAGTAAACACGTCTCGCGGTGCTGTTTACATTTCGCGTTACAATATGTAATGAGTTTGATAGGTAGAAAAATAAATCTAAATACTAATATATCCGAAACTACCTTGGTTAACAATAATACGCTCAAAGTGTATTGTGAAATTTAGTAGAGATTGTAGAGGTTGGTTTTACGGACCTCAAATTATAAATAATAATTTATATTACATAATATATATTAGATACAAAATTAGTAAATAAATTTTATAATATTACATAATTATAATTATAATACAATATTATATCATATATATATCTTATTATTACATTGTCGCGCCCAGAGGGATGAAGTCTACCTGGGGGTGCGCTGGACGGGTATCTCAAGGTGAAGTAATATGGATTTATTTTTGGATAGAGAGTACATAAAATAAAATGTGGAAATTTAATTAAATGACATTAACAAGGGAAGAGACAATTACACAAAAAAAATGATACTAGATTGAGTTGGCAACGTTACGAAAATGGGACTCTTACATATCTTCCGGGAAGGCGAGGACTGCTGTCATGGACGGGATACTGGCGAACTGCACTATGACCACTAATTAACTGATCCCATTATTGATTCACCAGGATATATTTATATTGTGTAGATATAAACCGTCGGATTCGACGGTTTGTTCTAATCACGTTAATCACCGAATCGCGATCGACGGTTAGCAACTGGTCAGCTTGTGTACTTTTGCTCGAATCGGATAACCGTGAAGCGGATATTACTTAGTGCAAAGTTGCAATTCTGCATATCGATGACTCGTATTAATTAAGATGACGCCGGTGGCGGTAAATTAGATAGCGACAATATACATATAATAATATACGATGATAAAATGAATAATACACAATAATATAGAATAAATAAAAACTTACTCATTTAATAATCATCCTATAATCATCGCTCATGGAAAGTTTGCTCCAGATTGGAAAATGTGTATAAATATAAAAAAATTACAAGCTGACGGACGTCCTTCAGCAATTGGAAAACAAGAAAGTATTTAGAACTAGAAAGAGGTAATTCATATTAAAATCACAAATTATGGGAATGAAAAAATAAATGAAGCGTAGTTTAATTTTGAATAGATGAACTTACTAGGAACCATTACAAAATGACAGTACATTTGATATATGTGGAATATTTGGTATGTTTTTAACATTTATGGGTAAAGGAGTACGATTTTTGGAGAACTCTTTCAAAAAATCTCGACTCGCAATCTAGAGCGTTTTGACAACTGCCGACAATGCCAAAAGTGAAAAATGAAAAGATAAGCAATAATATCATCAAAAGCTGCATCTTCTGAATTGCCCGAAATATATGTTTTGGCGGTTATTAGTTGCTTGGATTTTCGTTAAAAATAGAGCGTCGGTATGTCGATCTATTGTTTTCACTCCTGACTACTCCCCCTCTATCTTCTCTCTCTCTCTCTCTCTCTCTCTCTCTCTCTCTCTCTCTCTCCCTCTCTCTCTCTATCTATATATCTATCTATCTATCTATCTATCTACCTAACTATCTTCCTATTGATATATCTATCTATCGACCTATCTAATCTGTCTAATTAACCGTTGCAGTAAGAAGTTGCGATATTTATCTAAAGATAACTATGCAACCAGAAGGTCTCATGATTAATTTAAATTAATAGTTATTTAAGTCACAAGGAATGTAAAGACGTTTTACCATTCGAGGCAAGTGTGTACGAGCCGAGGCGTGTCACTTTCCGAGAATGTTAACAGTCGATACATTCCGTGTGGCTTATTCGATTTTTCACGCTGTCGTTGAAAATTTCCTCAAAATTCCTCAAAAAATGAAATGTTTGATTTAGTTTGGACGTACGTCACTCTGACATAATTTGACTGACATACGTCAGACTTACATATATTATGTTAGTCTGACATATGCGTAACTAGGGATAAATCAACTTGATTTACTCTTTTGATTTTCCTAGGAATGTAAATGACAGTATTTACATTCCGCCGTCAAGGAAAAATAATACACGAATGATATTTGCCATTTTCATTCTACGTATCTATGCATATAAGAGCGATTTACGATAGCGGCAGCGTGAAAAAGTTATTTTTGGAATGTTTACTAGTACTAGTGTACTAGTAAATGTAGATTTGATGCCAGAAACAATTTGAAGTGCCTGATTATTTAATGTAAGAGTTAATACATGTAGATAGTTGAAAGACAATTATTTATCACTAAATTATGAAAATACTTTCCTGTGCTGCCTATGCTCAATGAGGAAAGTCAAAGATTGCGTCTGAAAATTAACATCCGCGAAACCAAATGTATGGCCATTAGTAGGAACGGTACTCAAAATACCACAGTATCCGTAAATGGAGAACGCATTAAACAAGTCACTCAATTTAAATACTTGGGATGCATGATCAACCAAAGATGAGACCCAGATCAGGAAATAAACTGCAGAATCGAGCAAGCTCGAACAACGTTCTTAAGGCTTAGAAAATTTTTGACAGACAAAAACTTGAATTTCAGTCTCAGATATAGGATGGTAAAGTGCTACGTCTGGTCCGTTCTCTTGTACGGAGTCGAGGCATGGACGTTGAAAGCATCAATTATAAAAAAAGCTGAGGCCTTCGAGATGTGGACCCTGCGACGGATGCTGAGAGTGTCGTGGGTTGATCATGTAACGAACGAAGACATACTGAGAAGAGCTAGTTTGGTGGACCGTGAACTTTTCGAAAACATCAAGAGAAGAAAACCTGGCTACCTTGGACACATACTACGCGGAGAGCGTTATCATTTCCAACGTCTTATTCTCCAGGGTAAAATAGAAGGAGGAAAGAGAGGAATAGGTAGAAGAAAACTATCCTGGCTACGAAACATAAGACAATGGACAGGAATACAGGACTTCCAAGCACTGCAAAATGCTGCAATCAATAGGATTATATGATGAGAGAAACGATGAACGCCTACGCAGGAATCTGCACGGCACTTTAAGAAGAAAGAAGAAGAAGAAGCTGCCTATGCTTATATAGATCTTTTCACCATGTTCTACACAAGCATCGTGGAGCTCGACGATATCCATATATTTGGAACAAATGCTTCTCTGAAACATTCTAGAATACTGGAACTTTCGAAAGCTAAACAGAATAGTACATATCGGATGTACAAATGCGGGCCTTTATTCGAAAGGCAAATCAGTCAGATAGGCGGTAAAGCAAGCGGATAATTACTACGCAGGGGGGAGATGGATTAATAAATGTCTAAATTAATTAATGTGTAATGTAGCGTACCTATATAAAATCAATTAGTGTATTAATATATTAGGCAACGTGAGAACAAGTTTTAATGAGTGATCCACGTGAAACACTGTGTGTTGCGTACAATGGTAGTAACATAATGGTAAATGTATACAAGTGCGTGATTGTTGTTAGTATTGGTTAAATTGTGGAAATTCGTTTGGTAGGTTTGTAACTAATTTATACCTACTCTCGCGATAAATGAATTTTTTGACGCACCGGCTTATCGCAAGAAGTTAAGGGTCTATTTTGTCTTAATGCTTTTATTGTAGGTATTTTGCCGCCGAATTTCGAGCAGCTCTCCGAGAAAAAGGTAAATGAAGGGGCGTATTGAAAAAAATTATAAAATAGAATTGGAATAAGGTATATTTTGTTTTATGAACAGTAATTATATATAAATAGTATTCTACGAATGTTGCGAAAAATGTTTAACAGATCAAAAACATATAGAAAATATGATTGTGATTGGATGATACCATTTTACCATTGCGTTTGATTAATTTTAATTATTATTCGTCAGACGTAGGGCTGCCTTCATTGCCGATAGGAATAATTAGTTTTGGAACGTGTGCCCAAATTGTTTTATATTCATTCTCTTTGGAAAGTGTATGACTTATATATGCAGACCATTCGTCTGCCGTTATTATTTTACACTGTTCTTTAATTACGTTTATGATATCGTTATTGACATTCGGGTTTTGATTATTATGTCTTATTTTATCTTTTAGTAGTGACCAATATGATAAATGTTTTCTCTCACGTGGGCATGCTTCGACTTCACTAGCACTAGTGTCCGAAATTTCAAATTCGCTATCATTTGCCGCATCTAGTTCACTACTGTAACTACTGTTTAAATTTTCACTGTTATCAGACACCCATGGACTAAACATTTTCGATATGTGAATGTTTGGCTGTTAACATGAATACTGAGAATATAATCCAAATAACCCAACCCTTTAATAGCACGGCAAGGATTTTTGACCTGACAGTCCTTTCAATTTATCTTATACCAGCTTACCGTGGCCAAAAGGTAACACAAAGATTTTTTTAAATATCATTGCAGTAAATGAAAAGTACTCCAGATAATTTCTCGTTTTCCAAGAAAATATTCTCTCCGACCGACCATCCCTTTGTTACGTCGTTAATAAGGACACCTTTGCGATCTGCGAACCGCTCGTAATGGACGCTCTTTAAGCGGCCCATACACGCTCAATATTATTGCGCAATGTGAGTTGCACATTATTTTGACGGAGGGCCATACATGCTCAATATTATTGCGCAATATTTTGATTTGTGCAATAAATTGTATCGTATGCAGGCAATATTGATGGTTGTGCAATCGCGAGCACAGACGTACAACCTTCAAGGCAATATATTGTGCAAGCAGTTCCAAGCACAATTTCATGTAGTGAGGTAATGTTGAGTGATAGGGATTTGTGTTGTGTGATTATTGCTGTGGGTGCCAATGCGAAAAAGAAGAAGAGCTCTGGTTTATAGCCTTCGGATATTTTTCGCGGTATTTTTCTAACAAGAGTTCATACTGCTCCCCCCTTTTCGCACGATTAGTATAATCTGTACACTTTACATCTCACAGAGCCAGAAGGCCACGATAAACTTCAATGAATTCCAGAATGAATTGCCAATCAGCTTCCTTGACAGCCATGACGACGCGTACTCTACCACGTGTTGATACTGACTGATGGGATATTGCACAATATTGCCTACAGACGACACAACCTTTTCCCGTTTGCACAATATATTTTCAAAGATTTGAATTTAGCACAATACATTGCACAACCTTTCAATTTCGACTACACACGATCGACTATATTGCACAAACCTAAATATTATAATATTAAACGTGTATGGGCCGCTTTAAGCTTACCTGGCAAAAATACCCAGTACTGCCCATTGTAGAGTCGCGTGCGGAAGGATGGTGCTAATAGTCTGGTAATAAATCTAAAGATCAAGTACCTCGAAGAAGAGGAGACGGTCATAAAATTCATTTATCGCGAGGGTAGGTTATAACTATTAACGCAATAATGTAGCTGTTAATGGTGATTTAACCATAACGCTGTTCTATTTTCGAAGTATCTAATTATCTCACTGCCGTTATCGACTTTCCAAAGTTCGGTCGAAACACGACCTTCTAACCAATCGAACCCCGACGCCCAACAACGTCCAAATTTAATACGACAAAAATTCATCTTCCGGCCAGTCTCCCGAATCGCCGTAAACCCATCTCCCGGGCAAAAATCCCGGCCCCGAACCCCTTCCGCAATTCTCGATTCCATCAACCTTCGCGGGATCTATCCGCTTGATATTCACGACGCCTACCGAATTTTTTCATCCTCGATTCACTGCGACAAAGGAAAGCTCAGACGCGTGTCTACGCACAAAATGGAAAGCCATTTCTCGGGAGCAGAGCGCAGAAGGAGACACTGAGAGAGCGGGAGAGAGAGAGTGAGTCGGTCTGATATTCTTTATGTTTCTATTCCGGGTTCGGATTTTGGTTAGTGTTGCACGTCGACGGATCGCCCTGCTCCTCTTATGAGAAACGTGCCGATGGGAAAGGCAGCGCCGAGGATCAGGACGGGACGCTTAACCTGAACGTGCGATCGGATGGCGAGGATCCGGAAAGCGCCGGCGACTGGGAGAATTAAGGTGTCATGGGGGATTTCGTGCGATCGCATGCATTCCCCAACAGCACAAAATATTACGCCAAATTTATACTCTAACGAAAATACTCCCCGTTGTTACAAATATTACTATTGTCGAGATCGACCTCGCAGGAATCCAGAACGAGGACCTCATAAAAGAATCTCCTGGCGAGGCACATATGTTTATCATCAATCAAGTAAGTACGGTCGATTAGCCAGTCAAGTATGAGTCAAGTATTCCGTCACACTGCCGAGAGTTGATCCACGTGCCCGCCAGCCGTTTTGCTTGGGGAATGATGCCCTCGGAGATGCTGCGATTCCTGCACTAGCCACCCCTCCATGTTCCCGGGGGGGGGGGGTGGACTTCTCTAAGCATACATTTGTTCACCATTTATTTTTGTCTTTCTAGTTTTAACCGTTGTTCATTTTCACTTCGTCTGCCGCCCCTTATCATGCTCTCTATCTCTCGCTCTCTCCCTATCTCTCTCTCTCTTCTTCTTTCTCTTTCTCTCTCTCTCTCTTCCGCGCAATAAACCACTACTGCCCATAAATGTAATTAAATTTGTTTATACTTGTCCCTTTTTCAGAGCTACCACCTCTCAACCAGAGCACCCCTATGTGCCCTAGACCCTTGGTACCGTGACACTATTTCAAAAACATCCTGGCGGCAATTTGAAGTGACTATAGTCTGTCAAAATAACCCATGGAGTAATAAAATCTAATTATAAATGCAAAACCCATATAAGCTGGCATCCTCTAAATTTTGGGAGTTTTATAATGTCTTACACACTGCCTTACGGAATCGCGTTGAATTTTGAGTGAGTCACCCGAAACACGTGCGAATATTGTTTGTCGGCCTATTGTAAACATGCAGGGTATAAACACTCTCTGGTATACGGGCGGGGAAAATTAGTAAATACGCAATAGTCAGTAACTGGAAAAATTTTGAGTGCCCACACTCGCATCGGAATTTTGATTCTTGATGGAAATCGAAAGAATTCAAAATTAAAACTTTCTCATTAACTGAAAATGGCGCTAATTTTGGGCGTTTCGATGGTCCCGGTAAATTCTCCATACTCCAAAACATATCTCCGTAGTTTAATAATACCACTATGAATACACAGTACTAATAGTCTCCTGGTAAACTCAGCTCTTTATATTGAAATTCAAACTGTCCCTGTCTACACACATTTGCACGTCTAGGCAATGATGACTGATTAGTGATTACTGATAAACTGATTTTGAATTAAATAAATAGGCCGATGTTATTTACATAACCACCCGAGATGTTAACGCAAGCATTTGCAGCTGCAGTTCCCTTAACTTACCTAGAATTGCCGAGATGACAAATTTCCGTTGTGGTCTCTTCTTGGAATAGTTTGGAAATCAAACTTTGAAAACATAACAAGTAAAGATCTTTATTGCGTAAATAGTATTTATTATGCCTCTTCACAGTCACTTCCTCCTCTGACAAAATTAACATTAGTGACGGAACATTAGTAGAATCAATGAGTGTGTATTAATCAATGTAGCTACAAAAAAGATGATAGTATTTGGTTGTGAAAGTAATTGAAATTTTTATGTAATGTAAGTTTTCACATTCACAAAATAGTAAGTAGTACATGCAAATCTCTCCATACATAATAATATAAAAAAAATTAATGAATGAATTAATGAAAATTCAAGATTTGATCACCAATATCTGAATCGACAAATTTGCACGATAGACATCAAAAATCCAACACATCCTTATAAATAGGAGATATAAAAGATATTACCATCAAATATTATAAATAAATACCGAGTTCCGATGTTATAATATATTATATTAATGACAAGTTAACAACAAATCCGGTAAAAATGGAAGCGTTTCTTAGTTGATAACATTGGCGGTCCTAATGCCTACCTTTTTTAAAACAATTATAACGGTTTTAAGCAAACTTACATATACGATTATAACTCATTTATTTATTTCCGTTCATTTCTTTAAGAACGCCTCTGGTTACCGGCGAAATAATCGTTTTATTATTCGACGGGTTATTTTGACAGACTATAGGCGATTCCAGTCCATTCTGTAAGTTTAAATACTTATGTCCAAGCGAAGATACGCACTAAATAAGTAAATTTATTTATTTTACTAATTTTTAAATTCAACTTCGAAGCGGCGTATATTGAGACATTAAGAAAAAACAAAAGATTATAAGCCTAATGGAATATTTATATCTAGGGTCAACCTGGCTAATTTATGCGTGATTAGAAACGGTTTATTATGGGAAGACATCTACAGCATTTTTAATTGACTAATTGCAGAGCAAAGTAATATTAACATTTACGAAATGTATTGAGATGTTTTGATAAAACGGTTTAGGCGTACATTATCGGTTATGTAGTCGAGGGCGGTGAGAGCATAAGAGCTGGGAAGGCACTAAGGGCAGTGTAATCGACCGGTCCTTTGTGATAAGGAAAGTGATCAATAAATCAATGAATCACTTTAACTTTTTAATTTAACTGAGACTAAGGACCGGTATTACTTGGGGTGGGGCAGACTCAATTATTTAGAATAGGCTCTGACGATGATGGTTCCAGAGAGAACGTGGGCGCAGGGCTTCTCAAGGCCTGCCTTAGTCGTTTCAAAATAAAACACGGAATTAAAATCAATACATCTATTGAAAAAAAGAAAATGTCAAAACCAACTAAACATGCACAATTCGTGCGAACTCAAAATTCCCACAATTAAGACCGTAAAATAAGTTGGAACTTAGTTATCCCAGAATAAGATACAAAATATCAATAAAATTATTTCCCAACAATAGAATATAAGATAAAACAAAACAATTATCCCACCAAGATAAGTATAAGACAAGATAGCAAAATTACTCCCTTAATTAAGGTGTACGACAAGATAACAAAATTATTCCCTTAGATAAGGTATAAGACAAGACAATAAAATTATTCCCTTAAATAAATTGTATGACAAAACAATACAATTATCCCCCTTAAGGTGACGATCAGGAAACTAAAAAAAAAACCCACAAAAGAAAACCTACTCAATACTTATCAGACAAATAATTGGAACAGTTTACCTTTATATATCTTAATGCCCCCGTATATGGAAACTTTACGCAGTACGGTTCCCGGACGTGACGTTTTTACGCGTTTATTAATCGGCGCATCGAGATTATAGCGACGGACGGCGCATCGACAACCCAATTTAATCAAAATAAAACCTCAAGGGCGGTGCAGCCCTTATGAATCAGAACAGACTCACCAAAGGGCCTCGGAGTGAACTCTGCTTACTGCCTGGACCTTAGGCGGGGAAACCCTCAACTTCAGCGCTCAGCAAAGGGTGGCTCGAGGACTCGTTTCGCTCACACGGAACTCGGAACGGGTGAATTTACTCACTTTAATGATTCTACTCTAGAAAGGTTCTGGCTTAAGGCGTTCTCGGCAAAACTCTTAGCAAACCCCCTATTCGAACTCTACGCTGAACTCTGATCAAAATTCTACTTCAAAATTCTAATCAAGACTCTAATTTCCCCTTAACTCAATCTATAGGAAACTCAAAATTCAAGCACTATTCTCCCTTGAAACTGAACTCAAATTCAAATTATCTCCCTCTGATTTAATTATCTCAAATTACGACTCCCTCGTAAATACTTCAAACTTTACTTCGCCACGCGAAAATAAAGCAAACTCTACTTCAAAACTCTAAGTTTCACAATGCAGAACCTTCTCAAAAATTGAACACAAAATAAAACACTCACGACTCGGAACTTCGTCGTTCGGGAACCCGGTTCCCCAAACAACTGACTTCTCTCTCGATTCTTTCGCTCCGCGAGAGCTCCCCATTATTTTCCGCGACTCGAAGTTTGCTTGTAAAATTATTCTTCCAATCCTCTGATTGGTCGTAATTCCCTTATACAACCATATATTTGTCCACTGAACCTTCCAAGTCCCGCCTTCTCCTGATTAATTAACTATCGATTCCCGATTCTTTTGCGCTTCCACGACTTAGTCCGTACACGCCTCTTTTACTGAATCGGCAGAGTTCCCTTCACCGATTCCCCCGCATACGGCGACAAAGTAGTTCGATCATCGTAAGCACTCTTTTCGAGGTGCGTTACTTTTTAATTACAAAGTCACGTCCGGTGTTGAATTTCTCCTAAGCAACGCCGAGAAATACTTGTTTATAGTTAATCTTTTAACGTCTCCTATGTTTCCGTACTTCGCTACGTAATTTCCGTATACTGGGTCTTTTTTATAAATGTTACAATATAACCAAACCAATCAATAAAATTAAAATTAGAGTCCTACAATATCCTACAGGGTGTTAAAGGATTAATTAAATCTACCAAAATAACCAAGCAAATCCCTTAACCACCTACAGGGTGTTATTTCTAAAGGTTACAAATAGAATAAAACCAAAAAAAATAAAATGCCTAGAACAACCCCAGGTTGTTACAGCAGCAATAAACATTAGTTAGGAACTGGGTCAATCGGCCAATAAACTAGCGATTTTTAAATTAGTGAGATAAGTCAACAGAAGTAGAGGAAAAAAAGTTTCATAATGAAGGTGAAGACTATGAGGCTGGGATAGTGTGGCCGTGGATTAGTTCGGGATTAAATTAGGGTAATAGTTTCACCGCAGTTGACGCTTAGGAGCTAGCCTCCCAATTGGGAGTACCAATCCAAATGACACGTTATGACACGAATAGTCTAACATGGACAGAAATATCATATGGACTACACCGAGTGCTTCACACTGGGGAATTTCACTATCAATATCCTGAAATGTCGAAACTAATGGAAGGCTACCAACTGCTGATGCCGGTGGCGCGAAGTCGGACCAATACCCACTCACGTTGTTTGTTCGGCAAGTATCATCGCATTGACTTCGCCTGTCGGTTAGTGATTGGAACGATATATCCATTATTGTTATATATGGATATATTTTCATCTTACTCGATATATTTGTATCAAAAATATACCGACTAAATTATAATTTTATTTTCACGGTTTCTTTGATCAATTGTATTAACTTAGTACATATTGTCACAGTTCTCAAAACTCGGGCATAGAAGAGTGCTCTCTGAATTATAGTCATTTATTACCAGGTTTACAAGGTGACGGTAGCACCTCGGACAAAGTTACTTAGGGGAAAGGAAGGGATATTGTGTTTGTAACGAAAACAGCGACAAGGAAAAAATTAACGAATACGATAAAAAAAGCGCTTTAATGATTTTCCAGAGGGCGTGGCAGCACAACATATTCAGGCATCTAGAGATCTGGTATCCGGACATCTGTTCCAAGGACAGAGACAAACAATTAGACTGACCGGCTAAATTCCTAATTAATTTTAGGAAGTTCACGTTTCGCTTCTGGTTTCATTCTTTCCTCTATATGTTTGCCATGTTGTGCGTGACATTAAACAGGCACATGACACGTGATATTAAAGTGGTGATATTTTTACTAACGTTAAGTAGATAAATCATAGAAATGTTTATTCAATTTGCTGATGTTACAGGCATTATTCTGATTTATAAATTTATCCAATCAACAGTACCTATATATTTGATTTAGCGGTCATTTTTTTAGTTACCAGTAACCCTTTACCCAATGTATCCAGAATATTAATTGGGAAAGTTAAAGGTAAGTAATCTGAAACAAAAATAATTTCGAAAAATTTGAACAAAATATTAGAAATCTAGAAAATATATATTGGGTTTCCCAAAATAAACGTAAGATTTTGATTATGAAAATTTTTAAAATTTGGTGTCATTTTTCTGTAAACTGTTGGCAACCCTGGAAAAGTGGCAATTTTACAGCTTAGAGAGCTTCACCACCAATTTAAAATTACATTTAAATCGGTGGTGAAAACTTGGCGTTTTTCTTATGGTTTAACTACCATGGCCAACTTTGAGTTGCTGGACAACCTTCGTTCTTTGAGAGTTTAGGGTTAGTAAAAATGGTGCGTTACATCGTTACACAACACCGTGTTTTCATCATTGAACAATATTTCAAAAATAATGAAAGTTTGGCTGCCGCAGTTCGAAAATGTTAGATCATACAAAATATGATTAAAAGAGTTTTCTAACCTCGTCGACTGTGAACAGATTAACTGAAGAATTCAGGGAGACTGGATTAATTGGTCAATTGATCAACGCTAAACACACCGGTCGTCAAAAAAAAAGCCGTTCAAATGACAATATCGAACCAATGCGTGAGAGTGTTGGTGAAATCCAAGGAACATCTATTCAGTGTCGTGGACAAGAACTACAAATTTCAAGAAGCTCTCTACAGCATATACTGACAAAAGATCTGTGTCTCAACGCTTACAAAATTCAATTAACACATCAACTGAGGCCTAATGACCATGAAGAGCGAAGATAGTTTGTGGAATGGATTATTGAACATCAACAAGTGGATACTGATTTTTCAACAGTGAACCATGTCGGATGAACCTTTTTTTGGCAGTTTCCTAAAGTTTAAAGCATTACAAACAACTTTTGCTTAAAACTTTTTTCATAAAAATGGGTACTTTTACAAGTTATGGATGGGTGAAAATTTTTGGTTTTGGAGCAGAACCTCTAAATTTCAATTTTCAATTGTCCATAACGTGAGTTCTATTCCACTTGGGGCCCTAAAATTTAGGGGGAGTTTCGGGGGCCCGAAAGGACCATTTCCTTTCATTTGGGGCCACATCTAAAAAAATCCAAATTCAGCGTGGAACGTACCATATATTATCGCGGATATCGATATTTGCTCTTCAATATGTCGTTCGATACGATATATCGATTATGTTGGTTTCATTTTGCCATTACAACTCTCGCTCGGTCGGCTTCTCGTACTGTCAGACTTACTCAGATGTATACGTCCTTCAAGCGGAGTCCCACACTACTGCGAAAACACCGGATTCGGAATAACTATGTTGATAGTACGATCGACCCGTATGTAAACCTCCCAGGGAAGGAAGCGCTGGTAGAAATTGTATTTATAAAAGCAGCGCCCTCCAGTGAGAATGTGAGTAATTATTTAATAGTCCGTTGAGCGCTCGGTAATTCTTGCTGGACTTTGGAAGGAGTTATTACAGTTTACTTTGTTTTTAATCCATTACTGACGAGGTAGCCCAGATCAAGAATTCACTTCGTTACACTAAAAAAGATTAACTTTGTTTAATACATGTTTTGGCCCTTATGGATAGTAACAAACCAGCGCTTTGTTCTGCTCAGAAACGTAGTTCTCCTCCTCCCTTTATCTCTTCTAACTTATCGATGCAATGTGACGTTATTGCCGGAAACGAAAGCTGGCCGAATTCCTAAACTGCGAAGAGATTCCACCTTCACTCCCTATCATTGCCCTCGCTCCGACGCCATTAATCCACGTGCAATATTAAAGTTGGTGGAAGGTAAACTTTAACCAGTAGCAATTGAAACACACTACAAAATCTGAATTTACCGAGGACATTCGAAAATAGCCCGTTATCTCTATACAAAACACATGGGACTTATTTCTTTGCTTATTCAGAAACGCACTGGTATATTTTAAAATGCAGGTGTACGTATTTGTACAGTCGCCCAAGTGAAATCGTATGTGTGAACGTATGGATATCTACAGACAAAGAATTAAAGGGTCCATTGGGTCGTAAAATTTTTTTTACCACAGCGGTATTTCGTTTGTGGTCTTCTTCGTCTTCTATGGAGCAGGTGTTCTTCTTCTTCGTCATTTATACTCGAGAAGCAGTGGTGTGTGTGTGTGTGTGCCATTTATTTATACTATTTGAAAGTGAATTCATTGTTAGAGTTATTATCCGTAATGTTACGCCCATGGACGACCAGGAGGCACCACTTAAAAAGCCATTAAGTGTTTTTGTTACCGTTCCAGTTCGGATTGGACAAAGTATACGTCTGTTATCGACAGCGCTCAGGAAGTTAGTCGTTGTGCGGCGAGGGCGCGTGCGGGGCATCAATCTTTCAAGTTTTTCCGACATCTGCTCCGACGTTATGTGTGTGTGCGTGTGTGTGCGCACGTTTTGCACACTATTACGTTAGAATTGTGACGGGAATTCTCGCGGGTTTGTCGCTTTATACATTCGAATTACGCCGGATGAATTCGCGGGTGCGCCTTCGTCTGCAGTCGACCGAAGGGAGGAAAGAAAGGGAGGGGGAAACCGGGAGCGATCAGAGGGAGAGAGAGAGGGATGGTTTGGGCGTAACGAGAGATGTGTAAATGTAGATGTGTAGATGTATTGTACAGTCAACCTCGCCTATTGACTCTAATATACTTGACACCCGGTTATATTCGACTGTTTTTGTGGTCCCGATTAAAAAAATTAAAAAATCAATGCAAATTCATCCGGTTATAATTGACTAAACTATAATTTATTTCGGATATAATGGGCCAACTTTTTCAAAAAGTCAATTACTACCCAAGACACATTTCTAAATTTTAGTAAAAAAACGAACAAAAAGTCTTCCTTCTCAGAACCGATTTATCACCGATAGTAGTTATTGCTGGTAGGTAGGTAGGTAGAGTAATACTAACCCGTAAAATAATTAGGGAAATTTCACAGAAATGTGACCGTTTCAGTAGTAGAAGTATCGTGAATAACTGGAATTTAGGGTATAACTGTAAAGTAACATGGGTATCCAGGTTCTGTGCTTATAGAAGAAATTAAGAGAAATGAGTTTAGTTGTTCCCAAACAGTTTATACTGTGGAAAACAAAAATGTCGGAAAAGAGAAAAGTCTGCGTCGGACCAGACGGTGGAAGTGAAGCTTCTTTAGCCATATGCACACACACAGACAGACAGGATATATAAATGGAATATATGACAATTATTTTTGCTACCGCAATCTTGCACCGGACCGCTCGAGTCCGCGGACAGTCTCGGCTCAGGTGATCTCCCACCTGCTGGCAGTTGTAGCATCAAAAGCTTTCGATTGTCCTGTTCCGGGGAAGTGCTACAGACGCCGTAAGCACTCGCTCGTAGCTCTGCCGGCAATCCAGCAATAATGCAGGAGACAGCATTTCGTTGGTAACGCTGACTCTCCCGCACAACGCCAGCTTCTCATGGTAGTAAGTGGTCATTGTCTCGATGGCCAACTTTTCCCATCTCACCATCTCCGTCATCATCCCGTGGAAATCTCGCTGCCTAGGGAACGTCGCCCCTAACATGGCTCGCCACTTCGCCCATGGTCGATCGTAGTTGTCGAGACGCAGATGCCAGAGCTTCGCCGTCCCTCTGCCAACCGCGCCCGTAACAGAGTGCTCTTCTCTAAATATGTCCAGTCGTAGATCGCCCCCAAGTTGATCAATCTTGGAGAGCCATCGCTTCACACTACTCTCCGGGCAGCTGGGGTCGAACACTTCCACCATCTTCATCGCCAATGACGGTGGAAGTCGAGCACTCGCCTGCTCCACTCTGGATTCCTCGCTGCGGCTCGATCCGGACGTTGCTGTCTGCCCCGACACGTTCAGAGCAGCAATGGTCGCTTGATACCTCGTCGCTTCCGCCATCATTGCTGGAGTCCTCCTACGACCGCCTTCAAGATGGTCTACACAGATTTTGCCTATATGTTCTCATCTGACGTGAGGCACGACGCCTCCTCACTTTTCTCCATGTCCATGTCACGCAATTTAACAATACAGCTCACCGTTTTGTCACCGCTCGATGTTGTTGCTTCTCGCCGTTTGAGGTTAGGTTAGGTGTCAGCTGTCCGAAAATCTCGACGCTCTCCGGTGTTGCCACGTTTACCTTTTTAGTAGCACACGGAAACGATTTGGCGATCGGCTCAGTTCGCCTGCGTGATAGAAGAGGTACACTTTACGCGCATTATTGCAACACGGCTCTGTCCTCGGATTTCTTATCACGCGTGACGCAGTTTTTCGACCAACACCCGATCCCAAAGTGTATAACGTGCGCAAAGAAGTTTCACTTCAAAAATATTGAAAACTCTGAAACAAGAAAAAGGTGCGCTTTTGCAATAGAAGAAAAATATCAAATTTTTAAGAAAATACAAAACGGTAAACAACAATCTTCTAGTGGTCGCGAAAAAAGCTTAGGTATAGTAACGGTTCCATTGATATGGAAGAATAAGGAAATGATTTATCGTACCTATGAATCGGAAGTGTTCAATAACTTGAAATGCAAGAAAATAAAACCTAGTGCCAATAAAGCTATTGACAGTGCACTCCTAATATGCTTTCGGCAAAAGCGAAACAATGGCGTCCCGATTTCAGGACAAATAATGCAGACGAAAGCTATTCAGTTTGGTAAAGGCGGGATTACGATGGTCGTAACGTGACTTAACTTAACTTGGACTTGAAGTGACGTGAAAGTTAAACGCATGGTAGGGAATGGAACCGTTTACGATTGACGTGCCGTGAAGGGACGTAACGTGAAACATTGGCACGGTCAAGCTTTCACGTCACGTTAAGTTCAAGTTAAGGATCACGCATTGACATAGACACGTCAAATACCATGAAATATGTGATTCTGTGAATGTGGTGATGTACCTTTTCAAATGTAAATGTGTTTGTGATCATGAAACCCGTTAAAATACCATAACGTCCATAACCTCTATAGTCTATTTAACCTATGAGTTGGTTTGATTCTTACATATAGGTAGCAAGCAAGTAGAACATTATAATAAATTAACTCCGGATTTTCAAGAGACATTTGCTCGTATTTATAAATAAAATAATACCTCAATACTAACACCAAAAATAATAAACAATTAATAAACAATTTGTCATTAATGTCATGGATGTCATGTCACTCTTGCACAGAACATTCAACTTTATACGTCTACGAGATTACGTTACGTGCATCGTAATGATACGCAATAAGCATTCTGTTTCACGTTACGTCACTTTAAGTCCAAGTTAAGTTAAGTCACGTTACGACCATCCTAATCCCGCCTTAAGTCTTATATATGTAGTTTAAGGCAATGTTCAATCTACAATTGCTTAAGTATCCAGATGGTTTTCGGGTAGGCAAACTTCCCCCATCCAATTGTTCTGTACCTGAGTTGATCCAAGGTGAGAACCAATATTTGTCTTTGACAAACCATACGTTATTCGTATTTATACGTTGAGTGTGATATCTGTTTCCGTTCTACCGACCGATATATGTAATTGTTAAACGTTACCGATCGTAAGATTTAAACCGACCGAATTATTCTTTATTTGTTACGTAACCGTCCGTAAATTGTGACTGTCACCGCCGCTAGATCTAAGACTGGATCACCGCCTGGATTTTGTCCTGTATGTAAGTGTGAACGTCACCGCCTACCGAATTATCCGTTACCTGTTACGTAACTGTCCGATTGTGAACGTACCGCAGTTAAAACCGACCGAATTATATGTAACTGTGATCGTTCCGCCGTTAGATTAAACCGCCCGAACTCTCTGTTACCTATAAGTGTTACGTAATTTATTGTTCGTTACCAACCGCTAAATGTAAGTGATCTGTTGTACCGTCCGTATGTGTTAAACCGTATTTCGTGAAAATGTCCGTCTCCAAACCGCTATCTTAATTTTTCCCTCATCGTGTTAGAGAAAAATTAATTCACCAAGATCCTCCGTTCGCTAGCTCTCTATCTCTCGCCCTCGCTCTCCATTAATGTAAAAGACCGTATTGCCGAATATTAGACACTGCACGTTGCCCTATCGTTTCGGCATTTAGCTATTGCCAATTTGGTTGTGAAATTGTTAGTATAATTTTCCACTTTCCCATTTTCGCCACTTTGAGGGGTTTCCGTATATCAGATTTTAAGATTGCAAAAGTATTATAATTTTCCGTTTCCGCATTTTTCGCTTTGTTAAATAGTTTCGAACCTTCTTGATTTCACTTAAAATACATTTTATTTTTCACCAACTGTGATAATTTTATATTTTCGTAGTTGTGTGTTTCCCTTCCGAAATGTATAAAAATTTGTAAATAAACCATAAGTTTTTGTACTTCTCCGGTGTCCGAAACGCCAGCAGGTATTTGGCGCATACATTGTAGCTACTTTCATTTCGAAATAAAATAGTTTAGATATTTTCCGATTTTAGTGTATGTTTCATTTTTACGGACAGCCCTAGCATTCTCCTCAGTACGTAAACTACCCAGGGAGAAAACCCTTCAAATCTGGCGTCCGAGCAAAAACCACCCTAAAACCCTTTGCCGAATTCCCGAACACCGTCTAAGCGCCAAATCCAACAAGTTACGAACAAGCACGTTACAAGTTTACATATTTTTCAGTTTTGAAACTTTTTTAAGGCGCCCAAATTTACGAAAATGAAACATTCTGTGTAGCTCATCATGAGTCGATAGATTTAAGAAACGTCACAACATATGCAGTGGAAAATTTTCTGGCGAAGATGGAAGCGTTAAACACGTAGTTGCTGTCGAACAACTTAAGGATGAAGATAATAAATAATACAAGGTGTTTCAAAATGATTGTCATCTAGTTGGCGTTGGAATTTCTGTGCATGTAATTTTTTATGTGCCGCGCTCTATTGATTTATACATATCTAATTCTGACAACAAGTGTCACTTGTTGTCACACATTGTCAAACTGGCAATCAGTACTGCTGGTAATTAACGGCCCTTTGAAGGGCCAAAACAAAGACTAAAATAGACAAATACTCAGAATTCGTTTCCTTTTGACAGAGAAAAACCAGAAGTTAAAAGAGGTTAAGTAGGTTATTTTGAGGTTATGTATAGCTAGTAGAAACTCCTATTTTCGCAAGGCGGGTTTTTCTATTTTACATGGGAATTCCACAGCCAACTAGATCACAATTATTTTGAAACACGTTGTATAATAATAAATAATAAATAAATAATAAGATAATAAATCAGGTACTTATGCCAATTATAAACCTTACCGACTTAAACTTTGATTTAAAAATGATACCGTTTTAGATAAACAATCAAGTGGAAGTAGGCAGCGAGAAGAAGAAGAAGAAGACAACATTTTCTCGAACACTAATTTATTAAGCCCCTCCAAAGCTAAACAGATTATTGAAAGTCTAAATTTATATTTATTGCACTCTAAAAATGATACTGAATCAGTTTTGGATGCAAAACCAATGGATAGCAAAACCAATGGATAGCCTTGTTGGATACTTTTGTTTACAATCAGAAATTGAACAATAACATTCAACAAAAAATCACTGATTACATGTCACACTTATCATTATTATACAATAAAACAGTTATTATACTTACATTTATTTGATTGATAACCTGCTACTTACCACTCCTATTATTTTGATATCATTTCTCAAATTAATCGGCCTTAATTGACTTCGGTTATAATTGACTACTTTGACTATCCCCATGGCGTCAATTATAAGCGAGATTGACTGTAATTGCCTACAAACAACTGCGGGAAGAACAAATTACAAAAAGGGTTCCTAAAGGTTTGAGGAAGTTTGAAGGTGGTACCGTTGCAAAAAAAATATTGGCAGGAATCACATAGTTAACATTGGTAATGGAGATTTTAAACCTTTCAATTTTCACAACCTGCCAGGCGTCCCACAACAGCTCACTATTTTATTATAATTTGTCTTGCCCCATTTCCGCAATCGTTTGCATAGAACGTCCGTCACACCTCTCCTTTAAACCCCCTCAAGAGTCAACATCGAATTGCCTCCGTCCGGACAAATCCTCAGCGTCCGCAAAAACGTTCCTATTATTGTTTTTACGGCGCGTCCTCCTTTTATTCCCGACGCATCCGGCCGGAAGTAATCCTGACAGGAGAGAGCTGGGAGGCCATAACTAACGCGATTCGGCTCCTACTCTTCCGTCTGCTGTATCTTCTCTTTGCTATTTTATTTTACCTTCCCACTATCGACGACAATGTGTTCCACGGGGGTTCTGGGGCAACTAACAGCCTGCCAGGCGAAGGACGCGACAATTCGACGTCCTACAAATGAGTTCGCTCTCTCTATCTTTGGTTATCTGGTCGTTTCCGTTGCGGCGGAACAGGTACAGGAAGGGTGCGACGGTGCAGGAATTTATATTGGCCGCGACGTGAACGAAATTTCGCGATATTTCAGGTGGAGACACGCCGAGGACGACGTTCCGTTAAACGCAATTTAAGTCACTGTAGACAAAATTTAACGGAAAAAGACTACGGCAAACAAAGTGCTATGTGGGAGTCGAGCTACCACTAAGCGGGCTTCCAGTAAATAAATCTCGAATGTTCCCAGACCACACCACGTTGAGAATAACTTCCAAGTGTACAAACATGTACGCTTTTTATGCAGAATTAAACTAGTCTTACAATCTATCATGACTTATATTGCAGCTATTAAACAAATTCGACTTGCTTACCAAAAGCAATTGAGTTTGAAAACCTTCTACATAATAACATGCAAATAGAAGAAAAGAGGAGCAATCACATTAAAATTCGTTTCATAAAACCACTTTATACGAGACTTTTTCTGTAAATATAATACATGACGGAGCATTCAGTGCACCTAATGTCACAACTAACGTGATCATCATTGTCATCTGTTACTACAGGAAACCTACTCAGATACAACAAAGAGATAATATTAAGAAACAGGATGAAGAGGGGATAAAATATAAACATGTAAATAGACAGACAGTAGAGTCTTGCAAAAGACTTGAATATAAAGACATTTACACAATACTTAGCACTGATAAAAAGGAGAAGTAAACTAAATAAGTACCTATAAAGAAGCGAATACAACTAATCTTAACATGTACAGCAGCGACATAAGGACAGAGGCAATGTTGATGTTTACATCATCATTAACTAACGAACTTCGTATTAAAACCAACAGGAAATTAAATACTACAAATATAGACTTTAAATTAAATCTAATCTAATCTAATAGAATTTTGACTAAAATGGTACTTCATGTAGGATAATCAGATCAATCCCTTAACTTGATCTTATAGTTAATTCAATCAACTATTCATTTAATTCTTAACGTCCTACATTGTTCTTGAAAATATTTTAAGTAGCGTCAGCTAAACCCATTATGTTATCGCGAAGGAAATCCAGGACGAGGACACGCCTACTCAACAAAACGTAACTTGCCAAATATAACCTTGCAATGAAATTTCCTGGCGAGGCACGTATGTTTAATTAAACCGAGCGGCACACCGCGCAACAATAAACATTTCAGCATAGAAATATGAGCGAATTAAACAATCGGGATCAATCAAGTAAACCGTTGTGCTGCCGGTAAAACTACGTGCCCGCCGTCCGTTTTGCGGGGAGATGCCCTTCACGTTTCAGAGATTGCTGCACCTGCTACCCCTCCAGAACCCCTCACTTCACTACGTGACCGTGGGTTCCGTTCTGTACGTTACTCCCACAAATCATCTTAGATGGTTACGTTACGCCTTGTCTCCACCTTTCAAGAGATCCACAGCTTTACATTCTGTGGATCAGACTCAGTGTTCCAGTACTTCTGAGCACATCTAAGAAAACTATACATGTCTACCATACAGTCTATATCATCCAACTTCGGTCAGGAAGGAATTATATAAACTATTGATGTTATTTTTACTGCACCTACTTGTTCTCATATACTGACCAAAATACAGGTACAGGGAGTAGGATATGGGGCATCCTGGGACACTTTATTTTATTAATTCTTCACTTTAATTTATTCTGTAAGGTCACCTTTTAACCAACATAGAAATTGTATCTGGTTAAGCAATAAAAGTAAATAAACAGTTGAGAATAGTTTAGCTTCGGAAGTAACTGTATGAACATGTGTAACACTTTTCAACCTTCTCGCTTGCGATTAGCCGGTGTGCACTTAGGGAGAAAATATATACGCTCACCCTCTTTTACAATAGATGGAAACTTTTCAAGAAGTCCCAGAAGATTTGGAGGCAGGACCGAAAAATAGTGGAGCAACTTGGAAGTGACAGAAAAGGCCCGGAGTCATCTGGACACGCCTGGAAAAACAAAAGACGGCGTGGAATGACCTGAGATCCAGCAGAACCGACGCAGGTTTTGAACAGAGACAGGGCGGATAAAGTCGAAACGGAAGTACGTACTTTAAAATCGTCAAAAGGTGTATGAAAACACAACACGAAAATTAAATTATGCAAATGCACTCACGTACAACAATGCAGTCATAATGTAAGTAGTGAATATATTAGTAAAGCATAGTTTTCCTCAGTTTCTAATTAATTTCGCAACAATTAATATATTCTTATGTTTAATCAGGAAGAAGGTGAACCATAATTAAATGAACATCTAACAATCAATAGGTTGAAATGATGAAATCATTGGAATAATCCAACTATTATCGTTAAGGATTCTATTGCTCCAATAATAAGTCATGGCTTATAATCTACAAGATGAATTGGATTAATTAACAATAATTTACTTTTCTTGAGTAGAGAATTGTTAAAACAGCAAATGCGCTCTTGGTATATTATCTAAAAACTGTAAAATTAAATGAATTTGCGCTCAATTAAAACGAGCTCAATTTCACTGATATTGTACGACAGTATATTGATTTTAAGTAGTTAAGAAATGTTTTTATGACAACGGACAGTCTTGGTTCTATTTTTGAACATGTATCTATGAACACTGAACGAAGTGTGAACTGGTCTCTATAGAGAGTGGACTGTATAGATCTCTCGTAGCTCGTGGGTGGCTGCGGAGATGAATCTTGTCTCCAGGTTGTAAGGCTGAAGACGGTCTCGTAGATTGGAGATCAGGGCGTGACGTGATCTATTGAAGTTCTTGGAGTTGAAGTTCTAGTTGAATGGAGAGAGGGCGTGACGTGCTCTCCGATGTGACCTAAGGGCGTAACGTGCAGGTCTGGAGTTAAAGTTCTAGTCGTATGGAGAGAGGGCCGGACGTGTTCTCCGATGTGACCTGAGGGCGTGATGTGCAGGTCTGAAGTTGAAGTTCTAGTCGTGTGGAGAGAGGGCGTGACGTACTTCTCCGGAGTTGGATCTGAGGGCGTATCGTGCAGATCCGGGTTTGAAGATCTCGAAGTTAGACGTTCTCTTAGCTTGAATATCTCGTAGACGCTCAGGGCGTGACGTGAGAGCTTATAGGTTGAGGTGACGTAAATCAAGAACAACAACACACGTCGTTTTTGAGCATACTAGGTATACTAATTTATTGCCAAAATTTCACGAGCTTTTATACACAGTCATTTTAAGTTACGTTGCCCTTTGGTTCCAATTATTTGATAACCTTGTTAAATTTTGTTGAATGTTATCTTCCAATGTCCGAAAATTGCTTCGCTGACCTTACCGATGCGGATTTGCGATCAAGTTGCGAAGGAGTATTATGCTGACATCCACATTCTGCACCTTAGTGGTACACAATTGACCTTATTACTGGGTTAGTGTCATGCTTCATTTCGTAAAACAAAGCGTGTTTTTATTAAATGATGTAAGAGGCTCCCTGAGTTAGTTCGCAATAAATTACAATTTCTTAACCCTAAAAATTTCCTAAAATAATGTTGACGTTAGCGTCAACAAACACTTTTAACTAAATAATGTTCAAAATGAAAATCGACATACCGAAAAAATGGCGAAAACGAAGGATTACCGGTTTGAATTTTGAAAGTTTTGATGTGTTTCAGTGTTCCAAGATGGTGGTTACACCATATTCAAACTGTTTTAGCAGTTTTTAGTTCTCTCTGGTGAAATGCTATTAAATATATTTATTTTAGCTAAAATTATTGTAATATTCAGTTGAAAAATATGTGATGTGGTAGCGTTGTCGCCAATTAATCGTATGTAAGGGAAATTAAAATGGCTGTTTATTTTAAATAATATTTTAAAATAATTTACCTTTCTATTAAGCTGTAAAATATATAAGCAACTTTTAATGCAGCTCTCAAATTTTCGAGTTATCCCTGGAAATCTTACATCACGCCATACGCATTCCCCCGTTTTCCTAATAACTAGACCATGATAACGTCTCCAAATATCTCATCTGCTCCACCACCGAGGCCATTCGTTTTACGCACTTTTTTGCTTTAATTAACGTCCCCTTCCTCCCATTTCCGGACCGGAATTACCGATGATTTCTTTTCGCCCGATGACATTTAATATGAGCCCCGACGTCTTTATACCCATTTGTTAGATTTTTTCCCGGAGCGGCAGAACTCCGGATGGAACCCATTTTCTCTTTTGATTTATCTGCAGGTACGTTTCCTATGAAGGCGGGGAACACAAAAAAAAATATCGAGGGCTCAGCGTGGAATGGCTATGTCGCCAATCTCTGTCAAAAATGATTAGGTAGTTTCAGATACAGAATTTTGAATTATTTGGCGAGGAGTTCAAGAGGATTTTGAGGCAATACGCAAAAAGCGTTTTAAAACAGCGTTGCAACAGTTTTTCAAAATGTACAACTGATTCATAGGAATTTGGTAATTCTAGGAAAGTTTCATTACAGCATTAAATATACTTCAACTATCCCAATAGACCGTTTCCAAAGAGTAGCAGGATGGGATAAACATGAGAGTGAAAGAAAGGCCTTTCTCGTTGGCTAAACAGAAAGCGACCTTTTGCGATGTTGCCAGCTCGCGAAACATCACATTCATCCGCTCCGCACACTGTACCGCACACATCCGAAAGTGTAAAGCGATACGCGACCGCGATACGCGTTGACTTGGACTGCCTGCTCGGCCGGCAACGTTGCAAAACATCCTTCTCTGTCATACTAACGAACTACTGTTAGTTTCTCGTTTGCTCTTGTTGATTTCCCACCGTGGGTTTGGATAGAAAAGCTCCGTATATTGTGAGGCAATGTGAGGCTAGGATACATATGTACAAATTCTACATATTCTACAAATACATATATGCCAACTAAAAAACAATGCAACAATTTGTATGCGATTTTTGAATTATTTAGAGAGAATGTAGTGAATCTTCTAAAGTGTCATCACTCATCACACATTAAGCATATATTAACACAATATAAATTTCTAGTCAAATGTAAACAAAATTTAGAAAATTTAATTAAGGATTTATAACAATGTTTAATTATTTATTCACAATGTAATTAATTCTTAAAGGCGTCGTCACACCTTTACAGATACACATGTAGTAACTTGATCTACTGACATATTTATCTACTGACACAATATAAATTTTTGAAGTATAATATAGACAAAGACGTTATTAAATAACAATTCGCCTACGACGTTCATCAAAATTTTGAATCAATTTCTAAGAATTTTTTCTAAGAGTATCATAGTACCCTTATAGGTGCATATAATAACACAGCATAATTTGTGAGACAAAATCTAAAACAAATAATATATTACCATAACTCTCATATGCTAATATTTTCACTTTTTCATAAAAAAATTATTGTCCGTAATTCAAATGATTTTCAAAGCGGCAACACACTTTTATCGGTGAATTTCGTACATGTTATAAATTTTTGAGACACAGTCTTCAAAAATCATTATTGAAATGCCAATTATACTTTGGTACATACCTAACAGAAGTCACCTTTAAATGTATTCCATAGTACAATAAACATTTTCAGGTAGAGTTTAAAACTTTACTTTAAAACAAGTTATATACTAATAATAGAATTTACAGCAACTTAGTGAAAATTATGTTAATCTTCTCTCACCATACCCTCAAATTAATTGGGGTAGTAGCAAAATTTTGACGATTTATTCAACAAATAATTAACTTTCAACCAAGTGTCTAAAGTAGTTTCGGAGTATAGTTCATTTATTTATCCAACACATGACAGTTATGACTGTCATTATTAATGTCACTTTAGACAAGTAAACCATCAAATAACATTTGACAAATGAAACTGACTGAAACACCAATTTTGTTAAAACAGCGAACAATATTGTTTTGAAAATAATTGTTTTAAAATATTGATTTTTTTTGAAAATTCAATTAAATTAAATGAGTTTTCATACTTTCACGAAAAGTTGATATCAAAATATGCTGAAACTTCCAAAGATTGTTGGTGACTTGTATTTAAGCCGCCATTAAATTTCACTTTATTAATAAAAGGTCTTTTAGAGTTACATTTATGTATTTGAAATCAGTAAATTTTTGACACTACTTGAAGAACTCTTAAACAATCGACTGAAATAACAATTTTATTCAAACTTACTGTAATTCTTAACCAGTGTCTATAGTGAGTTGAAAAAGTTTCTAGTCTGTATAAAAAGGAGTTCAGGAGTTATAGTGATGGATTAAGTAGTGTAATAGAATAATAATAATAATAACAATAAATAATTATAATAGTACTAATAGAAATCATTTCAGAAAATCATTGCGAATGTGATAAAATTACAATAATTGGCATCCCAGGCATAACGATTTTAATTTCGCTTTTAAAATTCGTTTTACTTTCTTAAGCGATAAGCGGCACTCTCTCAGTTCACAGTGAACGATTTGAACTCTTTTCATTGCCTTAATTTTCGGCTTTAATATCGATAGCTATACAGATGGGTGCTTTTTCACGGTCCCTCGCCATTGTGGATTCTTGCAAGGGAGTTCAAATTGAGCAAAGGCGGGAGGAGAGCATTACCGAATGAAATGACGCGGAAAAAGGGAGGACTCCATTCATTAGGCCCCGAATTCGTGCGAAACCCAAAAGGTGAACTAACTTAATGCTAGTTAGCGGCGATGTCGCGATTTACAATTCAATTTTCTCTCGATTTCGACTCGCCTTTCTGAATAATGTATACCTATACCGCGGCCGCGAAGATGTAGAATTTTATTTCGTCGTACATGAATAACAACGATTTTAGGTGTCACATATTTGAATATCTGGAGGAGTCGACCGGATTCCTTCGGGCGGCTCGTATAATACGGAACGAGAAGGAGAATTCTAAAATTTCTGTCTTTTCTTTATAGAGCCGTAAAAGGACCCGAGATCCCATCCGCTCGCGAGGTATTAAACGGGATCTCTTTCATCTGACTAATTATAAAACCGGGACCGTAAGTCCGCAGGAAAGTCATTTGTGTAGTTAAGCCTTTCGCCTAGGAGGTGACAAACTCCTAGCAAGAATTTTAATGGGGTTCGAATATGGCGCCAGCTTCTTATCGGGAATTATAAAGGGGGGAAAAGTTTGTTGACAAATTAGGGAAGGGCTACGGCGGGACTGCGAATCGAGATCGCTTCCTACGGGATAATTTAATAATATCCCTCTACCTGATACCTTCTAATGTATTCCGACAAACTTTACAGTACGAGTTTCAGGACTTACCTTATCTGGACTGAAGGGATATTTAGGAAAAAATATTATCATTATACTTTTAATTCTGGTTTAATGAAAACGTGAAAGTACTAGCAAAAGGGAAGAAACAAGCCCTTTTGAGTTACAAATGAGAAAAACGCAAAGTACTAGAGAAGAATACATAAGAACAAGAAATAGGGTGAATCAAGAAATTGACATCAAAAAAGATCACAAAACATACATGAACGAATTCCTAAAAGTTGAAAACGTCGCAAAGGAACAATGGATTGAAAACTTTTCGAGCATATATGCTGTTGACGAATATGAAGAACATTACATGAGAAATAGCAACGTAAATTTATAAACAATTAAGATATCCGAGGAAAGAACCTATGTTAGTATTTCGTTTCTTGCCCAGCAAAAACCACCATTTTTATTTAAAATGCTTTCAAATATTAAACCAAAAGTGTTAAGGTTGAAATTGCCTTTGCAACTACCTAAAACTCTTAATGATCTCCGTACCACTGATCTCCACCTCTAAAAACATCCCCCTGACGCTCATGCGGAAGGGGGACAGTTTTCTTATGACATTTGATGAAATTATTTATTTTGGAATTTTTAAATGACAAACTAGAGTGTTGCAAATTTTTACAAAAATCTAGATCGATCACTCTTATTTCCACCCCTAATAACGTCCCCCTGACATCCGTGCGTAAAAGTTTTTTTATGAATAATGAAATAATGTAATTAGACTAATTAGTAACGGGTGTGAAGATAGCCACATCCACAAATTCTGTAGCACGGTAAAATAGGTGCTATTTTTTAGTATCAAAATTTGTGATAAAAACGTCCTACGAGAGACTGTTTATTACTAATTAAATGTATCCGATTCGATTTACCGCCCTAGCTATCGTTTTGGGGTTGATAGATGGGGTAAATGTATAAAAAATCGAAACAAAAATTATTTTAACCACCCCAACCAATTTTTACACTGAAAATTTTAATCCGAAAATATTCATTTTTACATAATGTATCCCCCTGAAATAGTTTCAAGTCGAAAATCAGGGGATGCAATATCATTCTGGGGTCAATAGGTTCTATATGGAAAAAAATATTTAACTATCTAAACCAATTTGTTGTATCTAAAATTTTTAACTGGAAATATTCGTCTATTTATAAGCTATCCCCATGTAACAGTTTCAAGCCGAAAATCAGGGGATGCGATAGTCATTCTGGGGTTGATAAGAGACTTTACCTCTAAGTTTCGTACTCTTACGTACGTAAAAATATATTTTAGTATCTAAACCAATTTTTACATCGAAAATTTTTAACTGGAAATATTCTTTATACATAGACTAGCCCCCTGAAACAGTTTCAAGTCGAAAATCAGGGGATGCGATAGTCATTCGGGGGTTGATACGAGACTCTACCACGAAATTTCGTACTCTGATGTATGGAAAAAAATATTTTAGTATCTAAACCAATTTTTACATCAAAAATTCATGTCTGGAAATATTGCTTTATACATAGACTACCCCCTTGAAACGGTTTAAATCAAATAAAATAATAAAATAAAATAATAAAATAAAAAGTTTAAATAAAATAGTTTGATTTTGATCAACCTCATTTCCACCCATAAAAACATCCCCCTGACGCCCATGCGGAAGGTAAACAGTTTTTTCTTATGACATTTGATGAAATGATTTATTTTGGAATTTTTAAATAGCAAACTGGAGTGTTGCACATTTTTACAAAAATTTAGAACGATCATTCTTATTTCTACCACTAATAACATCCCCCTGACATCCATGCGGAAAAGTTTTTTATGAATAATGAAACAATTTAATAAGTTTTTTTTACTTTGGTAGTAAATTTAATTAAAATTAAAAGTAATTACTTTAATAAGTAATTAAAATTAATAACATTTAAAAAGAAAACTAGAGTGTTACAAATTTCAATAAGAAATCCGGAACGATTACCATTGCTTCCACCCCTATTAATACCCCTTGACGACTGTGCGGAAGATTTTTTTATGGCATATGATGATTGGATGATGATTTTGGAATTTTCAAAAGAAAAACTATAGTGTTACAACTTTTAAAGAAAAGTCTGAATTGTACCCATTTCATCCCTATTTCCACCGCCCTTGGAGGTAAAGAGGGACATTTCTTCGATAATAACAACTTGTTGGCATCCTCCTAATCAACTGATAACAATAAATATAATTTTTTATCAATAATACCCTAAAGATTAATTTATTGAATATGAGATGTATTTACATTCTTCTAAATTTGTGGATATGTCTAACTTCACACCTGTTCAATTAGTGACACTTTAATTACAAATAAGTACCTATTTATTTAATCTGCAAGACGAGTTGCTAAAATGTTCGTGGTCAACATAGCAACTTATTTTTGGAAGCATAGCTTCCTTATGGCGAGCTTCGCTCGAAGCGCTAAATCGGTGAGAGGTGTAAACGCCGAAAAACCGTACGACTCGGACGGCCAATTATCGCGCCGCGCTAGCTGATTATTAGCAACATGTTACAATTGTTTTTGCATTGTCGGTTGCAGCAAATTCTCAGCGGTGACGCTAGCTATCAATCGTTTCACAAAATGCTTTAACTGTACAATAACAAAAATTATATCAACAGAATCAGCGTCTAAAGAAGAACATACCTGAGTGTGGAAATTACTTTATTTCGTCTATAAACCGAGATATTTCATTATAAAATTTGCTCTTAAACGTAAACAGACGTAAACAGACAGTAGACATCTTGGATTGAGATCTACATGGAACGAGAAAATCCTTCACGGAGACGTTTCTGGGCCTACGACTACGGTCCGGAAAGTTAGGTTTGTTTGGTTTAGCTTGGATAAAGGTATAAAGAAGAATTAATAGTACATTATATTATACGAGTTTAATAAGACGGATTATTGTCACACGAGAGTTTTAAAGCACGACGAGCGAAGCGAGAAGTGCTTTAATAAAACGACAATGCGTCTTATTAAACGAGTGTAATATACTATTTTATCTACTTTGCTTTTGATTCGTTAAATTTTGGCTGCTCAAGTTTTCGTATTACATAAGGGAATTTTGCCTGGGTTGGTTACATTGAAGTCACTGACATTGACGTTTCGTATTTGAATTTGAAAATTTAGTAGCCCTAGCTACTAAATTTTCACTACTATTTCAAAAATAATTTAAAAACAGATGACTGTACGCTGTCCTTCTGCCAAGATGTCCGTCTTGCTATTGGTATGACTGTAATACCTGAATAACAGATGAATGAAGGTATAAAAAAGTGGGAAGCATATTAACGTAGATAGGTCGTCTCAAAATATTTCAAAAATAATAACCAATGGAAAAAAAGCGGTTTTGCATTTATTGCCCTTCTTCGAAACTGTCTGTTACTGCCAGTGGCTTAAGTAGGTTCCCGAAAAAAATGTTAATATATTAATTAACATCATAAAATGAAAAAAATAAATTTCAAGTGTAATTCATAAATACTAACCATTGGATTACTAATCTACCCTTATACGAAGATCGTACTGATGCCACTGAAAATCTTACCTGCAAAATCAAAACAGAAATAGAGCACATCTCCAAAAGAAACGAGATGATCTCTCAGGAATCACTTTGAAAAATAACTAACCTTAAATGCACACGCTACTCTCGTAAATCTCTGCCCTTATCTGAAGGTCTATGCCATTGTCGACGATAATACTCACCTATTATAATAAATTTAAAAACAGGTATAGTAAAGTGAAAGTATATATAAAATTATTTAAAACAAGAAAAAAAGAAAATATACCATTTGACAACGGCACGTCGGCATGATGGCAACTGCTTCTACCCATGCCCTGCTACGCCTCTGTCACCAACCCCACCTATCAGAATCACTTCCTGAAACAATTATAACAAAAGGTATTAGAATTAAAATTATTCACGAATAGTTCTAAAAAATAGTATTAATTTCAAAAATAATCGATACCATCATCGCAAAACCAAATATTAACCCGAAAGAACAATCAACTTTCAAATTACTGACGCGATTAATTTGATCAAGTTATCACGCACTCACCGAATAATTAATTGTCTGTACGCTCAAAATCACCTTCACAACGATTCAAAATCACAACGACACTTTCTATATGAAAATTAGGGAAATTTTAAGAAAATTGCCATAAAGACATCTCCGGTAATAAAAACTGATCCGTTTTCCCAGGAGTTAAACGCACAAATGATTTTTACCCGAATATTCGAATGTTCTAACGAGTCGAAGAACACCTAAAAAGTGAACAAAAAAAAACTCTCCTCGTCGTGACTTACTGATAAGAGGCACATAAGAGACGGAATATGTACTTAATATAGTCGCATTTATTTGAAGACAAACGGAATGTTGCCGTATTGTTCAGAGTAATATTAATTGATTTCGAATACATGTGACTTATACCATAATTATTTGATGTCAGTTCCATTTGTCACAGTTATGGATGCGAAAAATTCTGGCTCTGGGCTTACTGGGGAGATACAAAAATACGGATTTTAAAATCGGAACATTTGTGCATGTATTGTTTGGATTAAATATTTTACAATCTGAAGATATAGGAAAAGCATTCGCCTTTTATTATTCAACAATGTAACAAAGTTATTCAGAAAGGCTTGATGAATTTTTGGACTACTTTCCAGCTACTATCTGGACAGCTCAAACAGCCTCAACAAAACGATCAACAAATGATAGTGTGGCGTTTCACTAATCATATAATAAACTATTTTATTCTCCTCATCCTAATATTTTTCCTGTTATTGAAGGATCAAAAAAACATACAAAATTGATTTCATATAAAAATTAGTAGTGTACACTTACTTGTAAAGTGTCAAAGTGCCTTACATTTTTAGAGAAGTAGTTCGATCTTATTAAAGTGGTAAAATTACAAGATTTAGTTTTGCTACAGCTGTTTCACATCACTTTTCAAACACTATCAAAAAATGAATATTATATTGCCCTGGTAGTTCTTTTTAATAACATGTACTTTATGTAATTTTCACTTTTCATATTGTTTCTTTTATGCATGTATATTATATTATGATTAATATTAGAATTATTATATTATATAATAATATAATAATATAATAATTCTAAATTATATTAGATTTAATATCATCTAATAAAAGTCTTATTTATTATGTGCCAGGTACATTGCTGGTACGTGCCATTTACAGATAAATCTACAGTTTTGCTCTGCCCTTTATAATACATAATATATATTACTCAAGTTGGTTTGTTAGTTTAGTAAATGATACTCATTATTATAAATGTCTCAGTTATGATTCCAGGAATTACTATAGAAACCTGGATAGTGGTGGACACGAGACGAGACGAGACGAGAATCGACATGGTCTCGTCTCGTCTCGAAAAGTTCCCAAAAATTATGTCTCGTCTCGTCTCGTCTCGATCTGGTACAGGTCTCGTCTCGTCTCGTGTCTCGAAAAGTCTCGAATTAAATAGACGTATATAGATGGCACTTTTATAAATGTATACCTTTTTGATAACATTTACTGATTTTCTTGAAGTACCTATACAGGTGTGGTAAAGTTGAACGTACAGTAGTATTTTATTGATGTTATGTTTTGATAAAGAATATTTCATTTTTAGAAAATATTGAATTAAAGAACTTAGATTATAGAGAACAGGTACAAAATCTAAAATAAATATCATTAATAAATAGACTTGTTATGATACGAACTATAAAACAAGGTTATTAAATACTTATAAAATAAACTACATATCTTTATAAGGACAAATAAGAAATTAATATCATCTGTATATTATATGTGAAATTGGTATTATTTGATAGAATTATCGAATTTTAAAATTAAAATTTCCTATCATAATTTTAGAAAAATGTGCTGGTACTGCGGTAATGGTATACCTACCTTTCATGTTACAAACGAAAGAAAATTCTTAAATTGCAATTTCTTAAAAAAAATTCGAGACTCCGAGACTTTTCGAGACGAGACTAAATTGTGTCTCGTCTCGTCTCGTCTGGAACCAGTACTGGTCTCGTCTCATGTCCACCACTAAACCTGAAAATATTTCTTCATATGGAAAACGTTATGTAGGGTGTTATATCAGATAATATACCTAAAAATTTAAATTTTTCAACCAGAGATTAATTAAATACATTTAAACTTGGCAATCAATTAGATTCAATTTCCATTGAAAACTAATTTATGTTCGTCTATTTGCTTATACTTCTCCAGATCCATCAACAATTTATTGTTTTTCTTCTTGCCTAAAAATCCACCGAATAAACATGACGCCACCCTATCCAGCGTTATCAAATCCTATTCAAATCACTTAACGTAAATCTTCAAAAATCTTCCCTGTTTCGCGGCCACGTACTATCCCTGATTATCCCCAGTTCGCCAGCTTAACGCACAAACATATGTACGTCACGTCTGCAGGCAGCGAAATCCTGATTGGTGATGTTTTATGCATGCCCGGATCCGTACAAATTGACAGGTAAACAGGGATGTTTTGGGATAAATGACCGAACAGGTGAGAAACGGGAATTGCCCGGAAAAAAATTTGGGGAATGCCTCCAGGGACCCTCCAGGACGATACGGAAGTATTAAGAGATAAATAAGGTATTGCGAGTGAAATGGCTAAACTGGTGTTTTCGACAGTTCCTGGGGAGAGGGGAGGTTTTGAAATGTTTTCATCTCAAAATTAGAAATTTAATCATGTAGTAAATTAAACTATGACGGTCATAAGCAATTAGCAGGAAACGTTACTAGCACTGAACTGACGTTAATTGACGTCAATTGTGATTGAGTTGTTGGTAAAATGACATGAACAAGATTATGCTAAGATCTTGTAAACAAATTGAAATAAGATGAAAACCTCGATTTAATCGCACCATGTAGTGTCCTACATTTTATTATAAGAGATTTTCTACTTTATTAACTCTTTTGTGAAATATGCACCCGCAATGAGACCCTACTAATTTATTTAAACACAGGGCGCGATGAGGAATAAGTTAATAGCAACATAGAAGGAAGGATTGTCTCAAAAAAGCCCTTTTATAAAAGATTTATTTGTAGAAATGTGTCGACGTTTCGCCTACAATCTAAGGCATCATCATCAGTGAGAACATCACTTGGTTAATAGCAACATGTTTTTGGAGTACGTGGTTTAATTACATCTAATAATAAATGATTAACATTAGCAATTACATAAAACATCTAATAAAAACAGGTAACAAAGACATATCCCCTTTGGACTCTCTGGACTCTGGACCAACTAATCTACAGACAATTACAAATACAAAACGACTACTCCCGATAAAAGAGGTATAAAACACAAAAACGCGTCGCGGGCTACATGAGTAGTTTTAATAAGTTTAAAGTTGAGAGAACGAATCCAACGAACACAAACAGAAAAGAAGAAACTAAAATATATTCGTTAATTAAAATTTTAATTGGCAATGGTCTCTAGAGGAAATCGAAAAAATTATTATTGCCCAAGTCTTGTGCATTCATTTAAACTGAAAAGCATGTCGGAAACATAGTGATTAATGTACTCGTGAGAATTTCAGTTATATTTAACTTTCCAGAAATGGAAGTGTGTTATGTTGTACTCGTTTCAGAGCGTGAGAGACACAAGCAGGCAACAATAAATATGGTTAAAAAGGAACAAAATATACGAAGCGAGGCAGTTTTCCATAAGACATTAGCAGCTCTTAGAGAAACGGTTTTAAAAGCACCAGTTCATATCGACATTAATTGTAAAGCTTTTCATATCTGAGATATATACATATAATATTGAAAGAATTTTTATATACTTTTCACCAAGTAAAGGTAACTCTATGAGTTAAAAGTGAAAGGGTGAATAATATAAAGTTCCTTGAGTCATTTCACCAAAAGAGATGTGTATGTATGTTCGTATATTTAAAGTTTATTTCAAGGGGAAATCGGGCTTGTTTCGGATAGGCAATGCCCAGCTTCAACTGTATATCTTCATGTATGTAGTCAAAATATTGTCACGTCAAGGCAATAGTATAAAATATGTCTATATTACTTACATATAGTTTACTGTAACATTGTATGATATACAAAAGGACGCGATAACTTCTCTATTCGAAAGTACATCGTTACGCCGAAAACATTTTAAAAAAGTTTTCGTAAAAAAAGGTTTGTAAATACCTACTTAAAAGGCAGTCATCCACACCTATAGAAACTTGTATTTGTTTAATCTCTGTATATATAAAAATGAATTGCTGTTCGTTTGTCTGGCTTGAACTCGAGAACGGCTGGACGGATTTTGCTAATTTTGATCTTGAAATATTTGTGGAAGTTCAGGGAAGGTTTTTCGGTGAGAAACATAAATAATAAGTAGGTAACGGAAATACTGAAAAAGGTACGTTTTGTAATTAGAAATTTATAATCAAACAAATGAAGGTATAGTATCAGTAGGTTGTAAAATAAATAAATATCAAGACGATTATTACAATCCATCATCAGTTTGTCAGTGCGCGAGATATATATTAATTTTAAAATGCCAAGGAGAAGACGACCTGACTTAGGTCGTCGAAGTCAATCAAATGTGCGACGAGCTACCTCACGTGCAAATCGCACTGACGACCAACGAGAGACAGATAACAATAACATTCGCACCGTATTGGTATGACAGAACTGCGTTCAACAGTGAAAATTATTATTATGAGGTATATAGGCTTGGAATCGAACGAGTTCGGACACATCTTACACAGCAGCATTTAGATCGACAGGACACCGAGTCTACAGATTCTACAAGTTCGAAAAAACGGACGCATCGAATCACTGCAGCCGGAAGAAAAATCGCGAGTGTTTTCAACTTTAAAAACTTCAAGAACTTCGTCGCCAACACAAAAGCGGAAAGTCAAGAAACCGAGAAGAGTCCTGAGTAGGTCAAAGCAATTTCACTAGGACACCGAGTTTACAAATTCTACAAATTCGAAACGACGGACACATCCAATCACTGCAGCCGGAAGAAAAGGCGCCAGCTCCAAAACTTCAAGAACTTCGACGCCGACACAACAACGGAAAGTCAAGAAGACAAGCAAAGTCCTGAGTAAGTCACACCACTTTTCCGGAGAACTAAGCTACAAAGTTCACAACTTCTACTACGACAAGATAAAACAAGCAGATGAATTGATTCAAGAACAAGAAAAAATAGTCCAAGAAATCATATAACTACATAACAATTGCAAGAAATACGGAAGTGCAAGAAAAACCAAGGAACACCTACAAAAAAGGATGGATCACCTAGACGCATTATGGGGGAAAGCCCAAGAGAACAACGAGGAGTTCCATGAACTTGGGTTTGGCGATCAGCACAACCCAGTAAACACACGACATCCAATGGACGTCCACTACAGGTCCATTAAACGTACAAACGTCCATGGACCTGCAGAGGATGTCCAATGTATGTCCATTTTCCACCAAAAGTTGGACGTTCGTGACAGGCTATAAAATGTACGTCCAATGGACATCGATGTTGTAGCATTAGTTGGACGTCTTTAAAAGACTATAAAATGGACGTCCAATGTACATCCATGTTGCAGCATCAATTGGACGTTCTTAAAAAACCATGAAATGGACGTCCAATGTACATCCCTATTTCAGCATGAGTAAGGACGTCCTTAAAAGACTATGAGATGGACGTCCAATGCACATCCATGTTGCAGCATCAATTGGACGTCCTTATAAGACTATAAAATGGACCAATGAACGCCCTGCAAACATCCAATTGACGTCCATTGAACGTCCAATGCGGACGTCGTTTGAATCTCCATTATACGTAAAATGGACGTTTTTTGGATATCAATTGAATGTCCAATGGACGTCCTCCTGGACATCCAATGGATGTCTTTCGGATATCAATTTACGTCCTTTGGATATCCAATGTACGTCCATTGGATGTCCCGAAGGACGTCCATGGAACGTCCACAGTGTTATACTTTGGCTCTCTCATGGACGTACATTGTACATCCAACCGTCATTGCGTCGACGTCCAATGGATGTCAGCCACGTCCAGTGAGGGACGTCCAATGTAAGTCCATTGGAGATGTATGTGCTGTCTGGGAATTATATAAAATAACACTATTTCAAAACGATGAAGGAAAACTACGATACAATTCGACTGTATCTGACGTCACACAAGGAATATAAAACACCCAAGAAACAAGTCTATGAGGTACAAATACAAAACCCAAAACCGGAAGTGAAGAAACCCAAACAAGAGACCGAACAGGATTACCGACGAATCAAACTAAAGGTAAAAATAACAAACAAAAAAACATTCTTAGACAAGCTGAAGAAGACATGGCAGAATCAACACCAAGATGGTCATACACGTACTACGAGCAACAAATATCCCAAACATGGAGCGCACTTCAAGACACAATGAAATAGAGCGAACCCGTAGACGCAGTGTTCCTGTAAACTTGGAACGAGTAGCATTCCACTACGACCCGGAAATAGATTATTGTGCCGACCAATCCGTAACGATTGGAGAAATGACAATCATTTGTCAATATTGTAAAGCGTTAAAATACAGCTGTGAACTACTGGATTCTGTTGTGTTGGTGGAAAAGTAAAATTGCCACAATTGTTCCCACCACTAGATCCATTACGCTCATTAGTTTCTGGGGTGGGAAATGACTTTAAACCTTTCTTGGCCAACATCCAAAAATATAATAATTACTTTTAAATGACGTCGTTTGGTGCAACGCATATTTTACAGGAAAATTCATGCCCACTTCCGAGATAGTTTTTGATAAATTTGTTATTAAAAATTTAAAAAGGTAATATACAAATGCAGTTACAAGGACAGTTTGCGGAATCAACTTGGAGTTTCCCTGTTTCGCGCATGGGCAATTACCTATACGTCGCGTGTTCGCGAGTCGTAAAATCATCATTTTTATATATTTACACACCGCAAAAAAAAGGGAAAAAAATTTAGTACATCAGAAAGCCATAAATTGATTATGCGTATAACTGTGTTGCTTTTAATTTAATGCAGATAAAAATTTTGTATTACGTTTTGACAATATTTTTCAAAAATATATATAGGTAATACGAAGTTCACCGGGTCATGTATAATTTTAATTTATCCTTCTTTTTTTAACTTTACGTGGCATTGCAACGCATGCCAGGTACGGCTTGTGAATTAATATATCTGGAACATTTTAGTACAAATAGTACTTAGTCATATTTTGTTCCTTGTACGATTTAGCTGTCTCTTGCAATTTATTTAGTTTAAAAAAATATAATTATGTCATGGACTCTTTTATATTTTTGAAGAAGATGGTTTGTCCCTATCTACTAAAAACAGTACTTCTCATATATAATTTCGATACCACTTAAAACAAAATTACATGGTTTCCGAAGTAAACTAATTACAAACGACTACCCAAAATACAAAATAATAAATAAAATAATGAAAAATACTCATGACGAATTTTCAACATAACCACCATTGGTATGGTAACCAAACGAAGGTCTGTCCTGCGCAGTAAATTGCAATGCATTCTTTGCAAAGTTCCTCAATCACTGTTAACTGTATTAAGAACATTCAAAATATGTCGCCACAAGTTTAGTCCTGTCTCTACAGGGGTAGAAAAAACTTTATAACTTTTTTTACTCCCTATTAACAGAACCTAATGGGGTGATATATGGAAAATTGTTTCCTTTGCGGGAGTAACGATTAAGGTGTAATTAAAACAAGACGATATAGATTTTTGTTGCGGTCCAACATTCTGGTCTATACCAGTATTTTCGAATCTGAAAGAATCTAAATGTAAAAAAAATACTTTTGCAAAATTCTTGTCGTTCATTCCAAATCAAACACTGCATTTTTCTTCTATTTTGTCTCTTCCGATTTAATTGACCAAAAGTTAAGCTTGACCAGATATTCCTTTAAATTTTTCTGCCGAGTTTCAACCCATATCGTCACCCTCCGTTGTGGTGGTGCTTTCAGGCCTCTTTATTTGTATTGTATACACAATGTGTGAAGTTAATATTAAACTGGCCAAATAATACAGAAGTTTCTGTCGCTGCTTCCCGAATCTTTGTTTGATGATCCGAGAAGATGAAATATGAATATGTAGTTGAGTGTCCTCATAGTCTAAGAGCTGGCTACAGAGGGGAAGGGGTGACTCGGTGCAGCGGAAGTTTTGTCAATCATAGGCTCGGTTGTTACAGATATAGCGTAAGGCGGGCCGCCAGAAGGTACCTTGGAAGAATAAAACGGGAGGATAGGGGGTTAAATATGCAATTTTTTTATGTAAACAAATTGGGAAAAGTAGGGAAAAAATTGCCAGAAGACTAGGTGGAAGACAAAGACTCGCCAGAAGGCGCTAATGTTGAGAAAAAAATTGCAATAATTATGTGACTCGGTGCACTTCTGGCAATATTTATACTTATTATGTAATTCAAGACTAGATCACCTGCAAAATGCCAGAAGGCTAAATGGAAGAACGAGAGAGATATTAGCGATACTCAGAGCGTCGGTGGTCCACGCGATGACTCGATTTATTTTGTATTTTATATTTTATGTCATGGGGTGCACTTCTAGCGATTTTATTAACATAATTGAAGATATTTCATGAATAGTTTTTGCTTCCTTTTTGTAACTGTTTTCATGACAAAATTTAAGAAGATCGTGCACTGTCATGGTTTGGTTTCATATAGGGTCATTTCAATGTCAGTGACGTCAGTGTAAGCAACCCACGCAAAATTCCTTAAGGTAATACGAAAACTTGAACAGCCAAAATTTAATGAATTAATAAAGCAAAGTAGATAAAATAGTATATTACACTCGTTTAATAAGACGTATTGGCACACTCGTTCTATTAAAGCACTCCTCGCTTCGCTCGTCGTACTTTAAAACTCTCGTGTGACGATACTCCGTCTTATTAATCTACTATAATATAATATGTAGTATTTATTCTTCTTTATACTTTTATCCAAGTCAAACCAAATAAACCTAACCTTCCGGACTGTAGTCGTAGGCCCAGAAACGTTTCCGTGAAGGATTTTCTCGTTCCGTGTACATCTCAATCCAAGATGTCTACTGTCAGTCTATTTACGTTTAAGAACCCACCCTCAGGTAGGTTCTTCTTTAGACGCTGATTCTGTTGATATAATTTTTGTTATTGTACAGTTAAAGCATTTTGTGAAACGATTGATAGCTAGCGTCACCACGGAGAAGGCAACCAACAATACAAAATCAATTGTAACACGTTGTCAATAAACAGCTAGCGCGGCGCGATAATTGGCCGTCCGGGTCGTACGGTTTCTCTCGCCGATTCAGCGCTTCGAGCTGTGCTTCCATAAGAAAGCTATGCTTCCAAAAAAAAAAAAAAAAATTGGGTCATGGCGTGGTGGCCACCGACGCTCTGTGAGTATCGCTAATATCTCTCTCGTTCTTCCACTTAGCCTTCTGGCGTTTTGCAGGCGATCTAATTTTGAATTACACGATGAGTATAAAAATTGCCAGAAGTGCACCGAGTCACATAATTATTGCAATTTTTTTCGCAACATTAGCGCCCTCTGGCGAGTCTTTGTCTTCCACCTAGTCTTCTGGCAATTTTTTCCCTACTTACTTGTACCATCTCCGATTATTTTGCAAATTTTCAACACTGCACCTCATCAATTTGTTTACATAAAAAAATTGCATATTTAACCCCCTATCCTCCCGTTATTCTTCCAAGGTACCTTCTGGCGGCCCGCCTTACGCTATATCTGTAACAACCGAGCCTATAATTGACAAAAATTCCGCTGCACCGAGTCACCCCTTCCCCTCTGTAGCCAGCTCTCCGTCTATCAGAGTCGCAAAGAAAACAGAAATGTGACAAATGAAGAACGGGAAAAAATAAAATAATTTGGAACTACAGTCAACTCCGTTTATAACGTACCTCAAGGGAACTTAAAAAAAGTACGATAAATGCGAAGTACGTTAAATACATCCGGCTTCTATTTCGCGGATAATTTTAAATGTTTCCCCTACAGAGAACGCTAAGCGTTGTTTTTATTGGGATGGTTCGTCATGTTGGGGTGTTTCAGTTAAATTAAGGATAATAAACAAATTAGTCGGGTTCGGATCTATTCATCATTTACGCAGCAGGTACACATAATATATAACAGGTATATTTTTGGGGAAATCCGTGTTTCGCTAATCCTGTTAATTCCTTGATCCCTAACCGTCCTAACGGTCTGTGATTTGTCATGCTAATGCTGACAATTTCTTCGAAATTCGTGGTAATAACGTACTTCCTAAGAGATTTTCGTCCGTTAAATCCGACAATCCGTTAAAAGCAAGTACGGTAAATACGATGCTTATTTCTAATAAAGTAAAGGGCATCAGTTCTGGACTTCCTAAACAGTTCGCTAAATCCGATAGTCCGCTAAATGCGAGTGCGTTGTAAACGAAGTTGACGTATTATGAGGTTGTGTATGAATTTTAATTCTAATTTTATCTAGAATTTTGATGATAATGCTAGTATTGAGCTCGAATATTCTTGCAATCATAAATCCTGCAATAATATGTTGCTACAAGAATTCCTCTCTATCTTGGGGGTCTCCAAAATACTGCCATGTAAAAGAAGAGTAGTATTGGCATTATGAATACCAAGGATTGTGAGCAGTTTACGTGCTAAAATTTAAAGTCCTAAAGTTTATTAAAAATTTGGAGTGCATAGGACCTCACTAAGGTCGAGTTAAATGCCGCAGAAATTACTTAGTTTCCAAGTACACTGTTACTAATCTCTGAAAAAATTAGACATTTCTTTAAAACCAAGCTGGCAACTTAGTTATGAATTTTTCAATCTAATTTGATTTACAGTACGTGCAGGGGCTACGTAGGGCCCCAATAGGAGATGTTTTTTATACACAGCTAATTTTCATTCATCTTGTTTCACTGATGTTTCGATGAGGATAGAGGTCAGTTACTCAGAGAAGGAACACCGTCATTAAATTCGCGCAGGTATACGTCACACCATACACATCTCTCTTTACCAGCAACAGTGGCGTATGTTTGAATTTATTAGGGAAATTTACTAATTCAGGTAAATATATTTGGGGCTATACCATACCTTTAATAGTTCTATATGTTCTTCTTTAAATCAAGGTTTAAACACTACACAATCCAAAATCGCCAACAATAATAACGCCACCAAATAAAACGAAAAATAACACTCCAAAATAATTACGCTACGCCACTTAGGGCCGGTACTTTGGGTCCTGATTAAACATCGGATTAAGTTAATCCCCGATTAAAACAGCCAGTCAACTGAATCGCAGTTATAAATAACAGACGAAAGTAGTCGTACTTCAGTTGGTTGGCTGTTTTAATCGGGAATTAACTTAATCCGATGTTTACTCAGGACCCAAAGTACCGGCCCTTAGACAAACGTAATTATTAAACGAGCATGAAGGGCAAGTGGTGACGTTATGAATGCTAGACAACACCGGTAAACCAACTAAAATTTGTCTCTGCGCACCTATGACGGTGTTCCTGCTCTAAGTAACTGACCTCTACTAATTTTATATTCCTGGCTAAGGAGTCCAGTCAGTCGTGGATCCATTGAAGTACGATTTGGAGTATTCGGTCTCCTCTCAAAAATAGAATTCCTGGACCCTATAAATTTCGGAACTGTAGAAATATTCGATTGGATACAGGGACCACAATAAAAATGGCCATATTGTTATACCACGTTTGGAAATAATAGGAGTAATGACATTTGGCGATGGATCCCTTTTTTGAAGAAACTGTAGAGCGTGGAACAAACGCATAAATGCTTGTGCCGCACATACAGATCGTGAACTTATCGCACAAGCCATCCGGCGTTGTCAAATACCGACCTTTTGTTTTCTTGAATCATAAAGTTGGTTAGAAACATCTAAAAATGATCTTTTGAAATGCATTTTCCAGTCGGTTAACTGAGCTTTACACTCTAATAAAACTAAAGAAAAACTACAATGGTTCAACGTGTGGTTTTAAGCGAGCCATGAAAAGAGTATTGTTGGTGATGGCGGCAACCAGAAATACACCATAGAAGTATATTGCTGAAGATTGCTTACAACGGCAACAATGCACCAATCCTTTCGCCAAGGTTCGTTCCATGAACGTAGATGCTGTAAGTCAATAATAATATTAATAATCAACCAGAAAGGTAACGCGCTGGTGTCAAGTACCTCATGGTGGCGTGGAAACCTTGACAAAACATGAATATGTATTATTCTTATTGATTTGTATTTGTATCTTATTTGTAAAAATGTTTTAGTGATTTTTTAAAAAATTCCTTTAGTCACGACTCTATTTTTACGCACGCCTATGGAATCCATATAAGTACCCACGAAACATCAAAATCGGACTGTCAATCACTCCTATTATTTCCAAACGGGGTATAGAGATTTGGCTTCAAGGGCATGCTCCACTTACACCATACATTACAGTCCACAATGATTTGTATTCTAGTTCATGAACATTCTTACCTACTTAAAATACTGTAATAAGAAGAATAATGGAAGCTTTCCCAAAATGGGAAAATATATAAATGAGGGGTTGAACACAGAGTTATACATGGTTCGAATAGCTTGGAAATGTTTAAAGAAAATTACAGTAATCAGCGATACAACGAGAATTTTCATCATGAGGATTAGAAATCTAAATGTTAGAATGAAAACAATTTTATAAAAATGTCGATGAATCGAAAAAATTCAAAATTCTATTGAAAAAATAAAACAAAATTGAAAGTAACTTCCGAAAATGAAACGATCCAAAATTGGCCCCATCTATCCAATTCTGCCAGGCAATATCGAAGATATTTCTGTAAATGTGGGTGAGGATAATAAAAATGGGGGTTCTTCTGATGAATCGCAATTGTGTCAATGTCAAGGCGATGATCGTTGGAAGAAAATACATGTTCGAAGTTTGGACTTTCTACTTCTCTTTAACAATTTTGTTATTAAATAAATTTTTACTGTCTTCAATAGCCCGTCATACTATCAAACAGCAATACGTACTCGCTTTCCCTAAACAAGATGCATTTTGTCCTCTTCGAACAATGAAAAAGAATTTAAGCTTGTTCTATTTTTCAATTAATGGGATGAATAAGGGATGGATATTTTTGGAAGACCCATTTTTCGCAAATTTTCGGTTCCTTGATTTTTACGAAAATGTATCAATTTCTTTGTAATAAACTTTCTTACTTCCTGAAAATTACACAATTTGGATAAAACATACTTTGGTTGTCTGCATCTCAATTTCATTTATGTAGATTAAGCTGCACCAAGCGCTATTTATATTAAAAATGAAATAATTGAAAATGTTTATTTCTTTAACAAAGTTTAAAAGAACATTTAAGATTGTTTACAGAGGAATTTCCAGTTAGTTATTAATAAAATAGGTAACTTTGAAGAAAAGTGAAAATATCTGCTACAAGTCAGTAAATTTAAAAGATTATAATATGGAATTCAATACAAATTGTAAAAAATTTGCAAATAACTTATCCATATTCGGTGTTCAATATACGGATCATTTCGCTTAAAATTCCAGTGAACATTAATAGTGTAACGTTTTTCATGTTCAAGAATACTACGCTCCATTTATTAAATACTTAACTAACTTATTTAACACTAATAACTAACACTTATTACTTAAATTATATATCACAGTTGTTTATTATATTTCGTCTACAGCCACTCAGGTCAATGGTATTCGTCGCGTGCCCTGTTAATAACTACTCCCTCGGTCCGACGTCTCCTTTTATCTCTGCCGCCTCATGTCGTTCCGAATCTTCTGGTCGTTTCTTGTAGAATATCGAACGAGTATCGAGTATCGACTCTTCCCAACTTGTGTTTATTTTGTGGCGAGACTTTCCGCAACGATACCATTTGTGTTGTACAATATAATACAGTTCATATTGTAAACACCCAAATTAGATTGTGGTCTTACAATATGCCAAAGATAATTTCTTTTTTTTTATTATCTACATGGAATTTCAGGTATTACGGTATCGAAATAATCACATAATTTCTCTGCTTGAGTAGAGGAACGGGGGTATTTTAAAAATCTGAAAAATTCATGTGGCAATATCAGTACAGACCAAGTAGGAAACAAACGAACTTTTACAAAGATTTCAATTATTGGATAAGCATTTTATGCATATCAAAAAATTTGAGAAATTATGATTGATATGGTAACATCGATGGAGTGGTCGTTAGTTACTACAAGATATACTTTATAAAGTTATAGAGGTCATAGAGTTATAATAGTTAGTTACATGCACCTTTGAAAATTTTGTTAAAAGTTATGGATAGGTAACGCAAATATTTCGGAAAATTAGAAAATTTTCAGTTTTGGATATATGTTGTAATATCGATCCCTGAATATTTCCCACATTTGAAATTCTTGATAAATAATACGTTTATTGTTATTACTTTTCAGTAGTTTATTTGTACATTTTAATGAATATTCCTTTATTTAATAATTATCTCTTTTGTTCTTTAAAACACTTTATTTTATCGACTGACTAATATGTTTTCCCAAACAAAATTGCATTTTCTTTTACATTCCTGGGAAAAGAACAACTGTATCGATAAATCTAATAATAATCACATATTGTGCTATTCGCCTTAAACTCGCAATCTTTTAATTTCTAAACCAGAATTCACATTTATTAAGGTAAAAATATACATAAATATATGGAAAAAAAATAATTTCAATGCATGAAATAAATACAGGAAAATTATTTTTAGTAACACTTGCAGTCTTGCTACCACTAGGTGTACCAGTATATCTGTACATTAAAGCAGACTGTGATAAAAGTTGATGTTATTGTATAATATTAATATTGGCTACGTTTTTAAAGGAAACAGCCGAAATGTTCATTTAAAACAGCCACAAAATAATATATATGATCCCAGTATTGGAGGCAATCAGAACAAAACCCTTTTGTGTTGGAATACTTACTTCGAATCCTTTAACATGACAAAAATCAAAATATTTGTAGTTATCCTTTCGGTGATGGTTTGATATTGCGAGCCTGAAAAATAAACTAAAATATCCATTCTACATCAACTTTCCATTTGAGTAATGGAAGGAAGAAAACAAATCAATACGAACTGTTATTCCGAATGAGTATGGCTCTCAGCAAGAACATGAAAAAATTATTTCGTCATTGTGTACTTCTGGATGGCCAAATCAATTAGGCCTTGGAAGTTGGGGGAATTCCTCGATCAATTAGGCCTTAGAAGTTTGGGGAATTCCTCGGTTTACTCCGAAATCTCTTCAAGTTTTCAAATACCAAGTTTCAAATTTCTCTATCAATTTACCTTTTGGGAAGCAATTACCGGGAGCTCGGAACGTATTTTCGTTGCTGATTATGGAGAAAATGAACGCAAACAACCGAAATGTTTTCATTCCATGAAAATTTCATTAGTTCTCACTGGAATATTGCGCTTGTCGTAGGCGGTTGATTGGGAAGAGAGAAAAATAGACAGAGAGGGAGGGAGAGAGAGAGAGCAGATCAAAAAGTCCGGCAGCAAAAAGGCTAATGGACATCCGAATTGATTGATTGTCGATGATAGCACTAAAGGTTCATGATTATGAGGCAGTATCGACACGGTATTTCTACGGAAGCACATTAATGAAAACATAATGAACTCAAATGCACGGAAATGTAGTCGGATTTATGTTTTTGATGGGCTTTTAACGTGGGCACCAAAAAATAGAACTGAGTGATTGATATCGCATTATTAAAAAATAAAATCAAATTTGTATCAACCTATATCGAAACACTAAGCAACATACTTTGATTAAATCATTTTAAACGCAGAGTAATTCAACTTCGACAAACCAGATTCGGTAGATTTAATTGTAAATAAATTTAAACGGTGAATGCAATGAATAAATTGTTACTAACGGCATCATGTAATCCTTGGAGCTTACATGCAGTGCCTTGTATCGAACGAACTTAATCCGCTTATATAATTTAAGTCAACACGTTTGAACCTGTTTTGAATGAAGACATTTCGAAGTAAATTAACTAAATTAAATTTTTGTTTAAAAGATAAATTAAACATTCCATTAAAGTGACACATTATTAAATAGCTTATGCTGCGCCATAGCACGAACCGCCACTGACATTGCACCTTGGAAGATAAACGTAGTTTCCGGATTAATTACCAGATTTCATTAGGATAAAACGGCATATATTCCGACACGACACACATCATAAGCGGTTTACTTGGGAAACGTAACATGTTTATCAGAAAGTCGGTTCGATATATCGATGCAATAACTGTAGGAAAGTTTTCGTGATTACAGTTAAGGAGTTGGGATGGGAAGTTGACCAAAAGTATATTAAATGAAGTCAAAATTAAGACTGCTAAATTCTTCAAAAATCGAAATGATGATTTCGTTCAACATTACCTGAATAATGTCACAAGTGTTCAAAACTCAACTCCAGTGACAAACTTTGGAGAATATGTTCAGGAGACTCTAATAGCTGCTTCATAAAGAGGGCATGAATACTTTAGAAGATATTGTTAATACTAAGATATTGTTAATTAAGACAATGTTGTTTTTTTTTGTTTCACATAATCATCTTGTAAACCGCTCTTAATTGTATGTAATAGCTTGAAAAATTAAATTACCAAAATGTTGTAATCTGTCGAAAATGCCTTAAAACAAGTCAGATGTTAAACCTTTGCGAGGTTGAAAACTTCATACAGAAATTTCTAACTATCTATACAAACTTCATTACAGAGGTTTTAAAAAAATCGGTGAAAGTGGTAAACAATGATTATTATACCCAAAACGGTCTTATATATACGTTGTTAATGCGAAAAAACCATGTCAAACAGCCTGATTGCATCGACACAACCTGATTGCGTTAATAATTTGAAAAAGCTTTAATACCCATTTGGGAATTTGAAAAATATTATTCATTTTTACCCTCATTTTTTAGGAAACAAAATGGCAGGAGCCAAAAAATGACAGAATCGTCAAAAAACTTAATATTCAATTTACTTAAAACTTGACATAATTGAACAGGCTTTAATGGATCTAGTTAGACTATTTTTTAAATTTAACCAAAACACCTAATTTCTCGTCTCAACCAAAAACGCCACACTTCCATAGTAACTTCCTCTGTCTGGTTCACTTAACAATCTCAAAAAGTTTCGAAAACCATTATAAAAGAATTTTTAAAATGTCACAAAATTACCTCCAATTCTCATCACTACCAAACTTGCTAAAACACACCCTACAATTTTCATAGAAAATTAAAGATCTAACTTTATTGAGACTTGTGTAATCCAAAACGTTTCAATAATTTAAATAAATACATTTCGGAAATATAACAAGAAAACATGTGGAAATATGGCGACAACTAGCGCAGTCATTTCAAACTCGTCTCTGAGAATAACATAATGTAAAAAGTGTAAGAAAGTACCAAGTGCGGAATTCGTTCCAGCAGTTCTCACGTGAGCTATATAAAAACAGCAGTTCAAATGAAGTGAAGATTCGGATCAAGTGTTCTTAAAGACATTAGGCAAATTATCTCGTGATCGTAGGTATGAAATATAAGAGATATGAAAAATATATACATAATGATATACCCTAAAGGAATTAATTGATAGAATCCATAATCCCTCATATACTGCTTCTTAAAAAATTTCTAGAAGAGGCAAGAATGAAATTAGCAATAATAGTAATTTAAGCCACAAGGAATGTAAAGACGTTTTACCATTCGAGGCAACTGTGTACGAGCCGAGGCGAAGCCGTGGCTTGTCACTTGCCGAGAATGTTAACAGTCGATACATTCCCAGTGGCTTATTAGATTTTCCACGCTGCCGTTGAAGACTTCCTCATAATTCCTCAAAAAATTAAATGTTAATTTAGACGTACGTCACTCTGACAAGTTGACTGACATACGTCAGACATATGTAGTCTGACACATGCGTAACTAGGGATAAATCAACTTTACTCTTTTGATTTTCCTAGGAATGTAAATGACAGTATTTACATTCCGTCGTCAAGGAAAAATAATACATGAATGTTATTTGCCATTTTCATGCTACGTACCTATACATATAAAAGCGATTTACGATAGCGGCAGCGTGAAAAATTTATTTAGAAGAAACAATAATAGAAAGTAGTCTCAACAGATTTAAAAAGGCTGCTGATAGCAAAAAGATAAATGAAAACAACAACAAAATATCTGATTGTGATATATCCCAAACAGTTATAAAAGCTCCTATTTTTGCTGAATGTAACGAAGTAATCAACTTGATGGGTGAAAATACCGAAGTAGAGAGATGAAAACAGGTGGTGGAGTAATATGAGAATATAAGCAATAGAGCAATAAGAAAAATACCTGTGTTAAGTATTTTTTATAAACGATCCAAAGGAACGGCGAAGAAGGGTAAATTTTAAGTCAGTCATAATAATATTACTGTGTTTAATTTTGACTAAAATGACTTAATTGGTTATACATATATGCTGCAACAAGGAGAAACTAAAGTTTTTATGCTTGAGAGAAACTTCGGCAATATAAGAATCTATCAAGTTTTCTCACTTTTATGAATATAAACTGTGCAGGGCTGGCTCAACGGGAAATCAGGCACATGCCCGAGTAGCCAAACAAGAAATTTTATTCACATTATCTTCATGATTTTTAACATAAAAATGTTTCTTAAAAGTATAGTGAAGTTAGTAATGTTAGTAAATATAAACAAATTTTATCTCCTTTGCGTTACTATTGATCTCATTATTACATCGAAAGTAGTGTAATAATATTTATATTATAACGCTACGTTTGGTAAATTTTAGTTTTGTTAAATTGGTACATCAGCCTGTCACGTAGACGTCAAGTTTAAATTATTAGTATTTCAAAAAATTTCTTGAGCAGCTTTGCGTATTTCTGGGGGTTTACAGGTCAATTTTACATTTTTGTCTTCCATTTCGCGCACGTAAGTAGTTATTGAATTTGTCCGAGGGCTACTAGATTTTCAAGTTTAAATACAAAACGTTAATGTCAGTGACGTCAGTGTAACCAACCCAATCAAAATTCCCTAGTGTAATATGAAAACTTGAACAGCCAAAATTTATTGAATTAATAAAGCAAAGTAGATAATTTTATATTATAATACTAGTTTAATAAGACGGAATATTGTCACACGAGTTTTTTAAAGCACGACGAGCGAAGCGAGGAATCCTTTAATAGAACGAGTGTGACAATACGTCTTATTAAAGGAGTGTAATACTATTTTATCTACTTTGCTTTATTAATTCATTAACTTTTGACTGTTAAAGTTTTCGTATTACACTAGGGAATTTTGCGTGGGTTGGTTACACTGACGTCACTGACATTGACGTTTCGTATTTGAATTTGCAAATCTAGTAACCCTAGGACAAATTCAATAACTACTTACTTACGTGCGCGAAATGGAAGACAAAAATGTAGAATTGACCTGTAACTACACCCCCAAAAATACGCAAAGCTGCTCAAGAAATTTTATGAAATACTAATAATTTAACCTTGACGTCTATGCACGTCTACGTGACAGGCTGTTACCAAAAGTACTGTAATAATATGAATATTATTACAACAGTTGTGGTGTAATAATGAGATCATTAGTAACGCAAAGTAGATAAAATAATATATTACACACGTTTAATAATATACTATTAAAATATTAATACATGAGTGTGTTTACTCTGCTACCTAAACGTGTAGCTGCCAAGGGGACCAAACTGCGATGTTATTCAATCGGCTAAAATTCGCCTGTCGTGCATTATGAAAATACGAGGAATCAGAAATTCTGTGAGTGTAAAGGGAAATTAGATATTTTTCCAGAAATTTTATTCTTCTTTAAATCAATACCTTAGTTGATGGGTTCGAAACTTATAAACAATTGAAATAAATAATAAATAAATTATTTATTTAATGTTCATTATGACTAAACGTAAGTGTTCGTAACTGTCAATATATACTGTGAAAATAAATATGAAATTGTTTTATTAAATTTATTATTTCTTAAATGAATATCTCGTATTTCATATTATATATTTGTTTTTTATCTTGTACTATAAGTTTTAAATTATTTTATAGTTATTAAACTTATTAAACTATTAAACCATTAAGTGTGGTAGCTGCTTAAAAAGGAAAGAAATGCGATTCTGGTACATATAATTCGTTTTATGATAAACTTCTCATTGATTTCATATTTAATGCATGTCCATAACCCATGTGTTCCCATTTTGTTCTGAAAGATATTTAAGCGTTACTCAGTCGACCCATTAGTATAGTCTGTAAAAAAGTCGGTGTCGGGAGGGTATTTCAGATACTCTCTTGAAAAATACGTTAAAGGTATTAAGATATTACAAGGTATTTGCAAAATATATATCTTTTGTAGAATGTCCCAATGTATTCCCAATTTGTTTATGTGCTTTTGGTTTTTGTGCATTAAAGTCAAATATTAACAAGTATGTGTTAATTAAAGGGCAGATTATGAAGTTAGAATGTCTTCTATGTTATTCTATATTGTATCGTTACTAACAATATAACATTGTAGAATTGTAATGTAATCTAAACGTGTATTCAGCAGCCTTTCTGAAGATGCACATAGAAAGTTAAGGAAATTTAAAATACGTTTATTTGACAATAAATATGTTAGCAACTAATAAGACTTAGTTAAAGTAGGATTAATTAAACCACTTCGTGAGTGCATCGTCGTCTCTTCCAGCTCTCTGTTTTACCTATTACTTAGTAAGTTTTTTAAAAGTTTGAAAAAGTTCCATGGAAAACTCCATCACCCCCTAATACCAACTCGAAGAAGCAAACGTTACATCTTCCATTGTCCGGAAACGACTTTTCTTGTCTTAATTTTTGACCCAGACTTAGCAGAAAAACCAGCGTAACTCGTCCAAGATAACGCATCTACACCCTTAAATCCCTCCGGATAAAAACCGGAGCGCTATTCTTCCAGGGCGCCTTTATCCTTCCTGTTATCTGTTGTTTACGGTACGCTCCGGCGAACCCGGTTATCGCAAGGAGAAGGGACGCCCGAGAGGGGACGAGAAGGTGTACGTTCATTAATTAAAGTCGTCGGCGACGGCCGCAGAGCGTCCCCCAGAGGACCGCTCTCGCTGGGGGTGAAAAATAAAGCGGCTTCGAAGGGGCGCGCGGGGATGGGGAGAAGCCCTCCCGATTAATCGACTGGGCGGATTTAATTTCGGATATCGAAACCGGCGAATTTATACCGAAGTGTTGGGTTTATTTACAACGTTATTCGAACACATTGTGCCGCAAGGGGAATTGTTTAAATGTAAACAAAAGCGAATTTCCAATGAAGACTCTACACGAAGGAGTGATAGAATTAACAATTAAAACTTATTAGTAGATATTTAAATACAATGTAGGTGCTGTGCGAATGTGGTATTTCGTATAGTCATAAAAATAACGTTAATTTAATAAATTAACACGATATTTAACAAAGGTACAAAATGCAGGTCAGCTCATATAACAATTACTACAACTGATTGCTAATGCCACAATATGCATAGCAATTGTATCAGTAGAAAACTCACTAATAGTTATTTATTATACAAGCGGATAAAATGAACGATTAACGAGCGATATGTTTAAACGCGCGCGGCGTAGCCGCAAGCGCGTTAATATCGCGAGTTAAACGTTCATTGTATCCGCGAGTGTATTACAACGTTTTATTCAATTTTGCCATATAAACTGACGTTTAGCGGAGTAAGTTCAATTTTGAAGAGAAAATTTGACAAGATGACAACTTCAGTGCCGCAACCCTGACAACGACGAAAACAATTTTAAACATATAAAACGTCACTTTATACAGCAAAATTGAATAAATAACTATTAATCCGCTGCCTAAATAAACAAAATAAACAATGGCTTTATAGGTTCGATTTGACGTCAACAAACGTCAGTTTATATAGCAAAATTGAATAAATACATAAACCATGAACCCATAAACCCAGGAAGTATAAAACTAGTTCAACACTTATAAACAGTTTCGTGGACAATCCTTAATGACCAACAAAGACACAGAATCACAAATATTATCGTGTGAAAAATTTTAATATAAAAGAAAGTCTGGCTGCTTCGTCTCTCTAGGTGTAGGCTCAGAGTTTTGGCTTAAGGGCCAATACTCAAGATAAACGTATTATTGCCAAGTAAATATCCGAAACAATTAAAATCGTATTTATTACACAAACATTGCAGAACGAATTGGGAGGAAACTAAAGCAAGAGAGAGGTACTTCAAAACACAATTAAAGTTAACAAAAGTTACACCAGTAGATCAAACATCTGGTTTCAAAGATGGCGTATTAAATGGAATGGAAGAAAATCAATCCATGTCAGCGTTATCCTAGCTTCCATTATGTTAGTTCAGACAGCTATCTTTAATACTTATAGGAATTCTCTTCGTTCAGCCATGTTAAAATCTTACGCTAATGAATTTAATACGTTTACGGTCCTTGTGAATGTATGCTAAATGTATAAAGTATTCATAGGACTACCGCAAAATGCATTGTGCGCAACTTTAGCATTCCATTAGCGAATGTTGCTTGTGAAACTGTGTCCAAGTAAAGAGAAAAACATATACCCATTTAGGCAATTCAGTACATAATATGTGTTAACTTGAAAGAGGTTTTTTTTAATGTTAATTACGCTTACAATTATTATATTCTAACTAACACACAATACGAAACAAAATCTATAAGTACAAAAAATGTATGCAGAAAACAATATATTTAATGCTATTATAATTGGAGCTTATAATAAGGTGTTTTTCAAGATATTCTACGAGAACTGAATATTTTTATCGCTAAACTTAAAATATTTCTTTCTACCTCCACTGTTTTTAAGAGTAGATATTTTAAAAGACATACTATGTTATGTGGGTATGTTTCAATCTTCAATTATTTCTCTTTGAAATATTTTAGAAACCTCTTTTAATGATTGATACACTTCATTTTTGTCAAAACACTATATTATTTTTTAAAGACGATCTTTCCGATCTTTTAATTTATTATGCCTTTCATGACCATTTTCTAAAATTTTTTATTGATATAATTCATGTAGATTTTAATTGTTTCTTTTAATTTGACATGGAATTTATTAGAAATTAAATTTTTAAATTATATATATATATATATATATATAGAATATTTACATTAATAATAATAATAATAATAATAATTACAATAAATGAAATACTAAAAGTAGTAGTGAGAGAAGACAAGGGCTACACACCTCTCAATTTGTCTCAACATAACTACCAAAGCGATATTGTGTCAATGCAAGAGAATCTGAATGCTTGGCAAGAACAGCCCCTCCATGGAAGATACCCCAAATTCTTACACCTAGAGAATGTTGACAAGAACATAAGAATAATAAGAACGAAGACAAGAATAATAAGTAAGGGAAATACTGAAAAAGGTACGTTTTGTAATTTGACATTTATAATCAAACAAATGAAAGTATAGTGTCAGTTGGTTGTCAAATAAATAAATGTCAAGACGATTATTACAATCTATCATCAGTTTGTCAGTGCGCGAGAACTTTATTGATTTTAAAATGCCAAGTAGAAGATGGACTTAGGTCGTCGAAGTCAATCAAATGTGCAACGAGACGAGCTCTCACGTCCAAATCGCACTGACGACTGACGACCGGTGAAAGACAGATAACATTCGTACTGGTATGACAGAATTACGTTCAACAGTAAATAATGGAATTGAACGAGTTCGGGCACATCTTATACAACAGCATTTAGATCGACAGGGCACCGAGTCTACAAAGTCTACACGACGCCAACACAAAAGCGGAAAGTCAAGAAACCAAGAAGAGTCCTGAGTAAATCAAAGCAACTTCACCAGGACACCAAGTCTACAAATTCTACAAATTTGAAACGACGGACATATCCAGTCACTGCATCCGGAGGAAAAGCCGCCATTGATTACAACTCCAAAACTTCAAGAACTTCGACGCCAACACAACGGAGGGAAGTCAAGAAGACAAGCAAAGTCCTGAGTAAGTCACAACCACCTTTTCCAGAGAATTAAGTTAAAAAATTCACAATTTCAACTACAAGATATAACAAGCAGATGAGTTGATTCAAGAACAAGAAAAAATAGCCCAAGAATTCATATAACTACAAAATAATTGCAAGAAAAACGGAAGTGCAAGAAAAACCAAGGAATACTTACAAAAAAGGATGGATCACCTAGAAGCACTATGGGGGAAAGCCCAAGAGAACAACGAGGCGTTCCATGAACTTGGGTTTGACGATCAGCACAATAAAATTATATAAGATCACACTATTTCAAAAGGATCGAGGAAAACTACAAGACAATTCGACTGTACCTGACGTTAAACGAATAAAACACCCAAGAAACAAATCTATGAGGTACAAATACAAGACCCAAAACCGGAAGTGAAGAAACCCAAACAACAGACAAAACAGAATTACCGACGAATCGAACTAAAGGTAAAAATAACAAACAAACAAAAAACTACTTAGACAAGCTGAAAAAGACATGGCAGAATCAACACCAAGATGGTCATGCACGTATTACGAGCAACAAATGCACGAAACATGGAGCGCACTTCAAGACACAATGAAATAGAACGATTCCGCAAACGCTGTGTTCCTGTAAACTTGGAACGAGTAGCATTCCACTACGACCCGGAAATAGATTATTGTGCCGAAGAATCCGTAACGATTGGAGAAATGACAATCGTTTGTCAATATTGTAAAGCGTTAAAATGCAGCGGTGAAGCTACTGGATTATGTTGTGCTGGTGGTAAAGTAAAATTGCCGTAATTGTTCCCACCACCAGATCCATTACCTTCTTTAGTTTCTGGGGTGGGAAATGACTCTAAATATTTCTTGGCCAACATCCAAACGTATAATAATTGCTTTTAAATGACGTCGTTTGGTCAAACGCATCTTGTACAGGAAAATTTCATACCTAATTTCAGGGTAGTTTTTCATAAATTATTTATTAAAAATTTAAAAAGATAATATACAATTGCTAATACAAGGATAGTTTGCGGAATAAACTTGCAGTTTCCCGGTTTCGCGCATGGACAATTATACGTCGCGTGTTCGCGAGTCGTAAAACCATCATCTTTATAAATTTACGCACCGCAAAAAAAGACGGAAAATATAGTAGATCAGAAAGCCTTAAATTGATTATGTGTATAACTGTGTTGCATTTAATTTAATGTAGATAAAAATTTTGTATTGTTTTGACATTATTTTTCAAAAATATATGTAGATGATAGGAATTTCATCGGGTCATCTATAATTTTTATTTATCTTTTTTCTTTAAATTTTACGTGGCATTGCGACGCATGCCGGGTACGGCTTGTAATAATATATAATTGTTGAGCAAATTCTTCATTATAAAAAAAATGTTTTAGATTTTTTTTACATACTAAGAATTACCTACTAATTCCAGAGTTACTTTATTTATTGTTAGAAAATAACTGGTACTGAAAGTCACAGTATCTAGCCTGGTTTTCCACCTAGCAATAATAGGGTGAGGTAGCTTTGGATATCCATCTTTTTATAATTAAATTCGAGTGAAGTTTTCAAAAACATTCCTTTTACTTATTATTCACTCTTATTCATTATTATTATAAATAATATATTAACCACTTGAAATTTGTTCCTAAATTACTTCTGCTATTCTGTTGAGTCCATGTACCATACAAATACTTTGAAATAAGTTGCTATCCCTTAGCAATTTTTAAATTTTGGAAAAAAATTACTAATTATTCTATATTATATATATATATATATATATATATATATATATATATATATCTATATTAATCTAGTCATTTTGTTATTATTTATTTTATCCAGCTGCTTGGAAGATACAATGAATTATTAATCAACACCATTTTCACTAATTATTCCAAGCATTAAATGTGTCATATATTGACCGCAAAGGTCCATGGTTTCATCAAAAATAAAATATTTTAAAAATGTGCTTTCAAAATTTTTCTTAATTTCATTGATTGCATCGTCATATGTGGATTGGAGGGAATCACTCATTAACGATGATTCGTCCGGTATAATAAATTTATAGCATTCTTGCAGAAATGATTTAAAAATGGAGATAAATTTTTTATAGGAATATTACGGCAACTAAACTTTGTTCGCTCTTACTGCATTTTGCTGCTTATAATGATTGATTCAAAAGTGTTTAAATGGGACCTTTATTTACATTACTCTGTTTTATACTTTGGGAAGCGGTTTTGATATACTGATCAATTGAAAACTTTTTCTCGCAATGTAACTTACTGAAAATTACCACTTTGGTAGTGGATATAAAAAAATATTAGATATTTTCCATAAATAATATATTAAATTTCTTATTCAAAAAATTGAGACCTTGAACTTTCCAAGTGTAAATGAGAACAATTTTAAAAATATTTACAATTTTTATACAATCCTTGCAGAACGATTATCGCCATCCATATTGAGCTCTGGACAATACTTTATAAGCAAGTGATTAAATTTTGGAATTTTCCTGAAAAATTTGACATTTACAAAACCGGATAAATACTGGATTACTCTTACTCTTTGCGCCCTATTACCAATGATTAAATAAGAGACGCAACTAAAGTTAAAACCCTTAAGAAGTCCTAGAAACTTATGGAACAACCTACTATAATATAAATACTCCTAATAATATTGAATCCTTCTTGTAGTATTAACGACTTTGAAACCCACATCCTAATACTGATACCTAATAATTTATACTGTGACTGTGACAACTGCAATTTAAGGAATTCTAATCACTGTATTGACCATTTTCCCCGAATAATAGGTAATGAATTCACGTTGGTTTGTTCGAACCCCAAAAATTCATTACATGCCAAAATGAGTAAAACTATCCGAATATGCACAAAAATGATATGGAAAAATATATAAAAAAACAGCAAATTGTAAGTTTCCAGTTGCCGTCAACTCGTATAAAGAATCACATATTTTGAATCTCATTTAGAGTTTGGTAAAAAATTTAGAAAAAAAAACACAGTGCCAAAAAAATATATTTTCAAAAAAATAATCAAATATTTGTCTACCATTAGATTAAATTTGGTAGCAGGTTAGTTTTTTCGAAATTTGGTGTGTTATAGTTACGATCAGGAGAACATTGGTGTTAAGGTCCTCTTGTGGAGACGTAGTCCGAATGGAACGCAGGTAGCAGGTTAGATTGACCAGATTAACAAGAATAAAGACGAGTGTTTTTGGTCCAACCAACACGATTTCGCGGTTTTCGATTCATTTGGTTTCATACTACCCTACCGATACATCCCATAGGGTAATACATCTGACGGATCTCTTATTGCACCACACGAGATTTGACTGGATTCCTTCATACCATTATTTTGTTTCGATGCTTGCCAATAAGGAGGGATCCTAAAATTAGAAGTAAACGTCTTGAAAATGTCCCCGATCATGGGACGAAACGTCGACTACGAATAAAAATTATAATAAATACCTCCGACAAACAAACCGTTGTTTCAATTTCTGAGTGGGGCTACACAGAAAAAATCCTTCTAATTAGATTAAATTAGTTTCATGTAATTTGTAAGCTAATTTGTACCCCTATGGGGCAGCAGTCCTCCCTTCCGGGAGAAGGGTTTTAATCTTTTTGATGTTCTTTACTCTAATCCCATTTTTGCACTAAGTTCCTGCGTAGAGAGAGAGAGAGAGAGAGAGAGAGAGAGAGAGAGATTATAGTATTTGACATTCCGTGGTATCAACGGGTTGTCGGTTTACTTAAATGTGTCAGCATCAAAAATCGAAAGGGAGAGGTCAGCGGTACTGCCCTTATGTTTTTTCGTGACGATTTTTTTTTCTATTAATTCCTCTCGCGAAAGTTATGAATAAATGTTTCGCTTCAATAGGCAAGAAATATATAGTTGCATATTTGCCGCGTATTACTGATGATCAATTGAAATAACGAGTACATGTATTAATACGACAATACAGTATTAAATTCCCAAAAAGAAAATTAATCTGCTGCAATACATTATCACCAGTAATTAATGTGTTTATCGGGTTGATTATTAATTACTCTGATGGTCGCGTTGGTAACGTCCCCCGCCGGACCCTCGCGTCCCTCTCGACACGTGTCATCCCTGTTCCCTCTACTATAATTAATATTTTTTTCCTCACGTCAATATATAGGGTCATCAGTCAATCACCTGCGATCAAGACCCGAGCGCTCGGGAATTCGTAAGCGCCATCGATATGTCACAAACACCCGGACACTCTCGGAGGGGGAAACTTTTCACGGGAAGTTGTCGGAATTGTTTCGGCGTACTCGAGATTAAAAGTTGCGGACCGTACCGGCGGCGGGGAGGGGGTGGATTTCGCTTTTTCTCCCTCGCCCACCCCCGTCCGTTTCTTCATCGGAGACTCGTAAATTCGTCCGCGGTGAAAAATCTAGACGAGAGTGGCTCACTATCATTCCCTCGTAAATTATTCCGAGTTCGAGATAAGGACGGGGTTTGTTTCGGTTCGGTTCCGGTGATTTGTTTTTCAGTTTGCTCCAGTCGACGGCAAATGCCAGCCGGGACGTCTGTCATCGGGGAATACAATACGGAGTTGAACTTTTAAATCTTTTAGGAGGAATTATTAGTTGCTTGATGAAACCCGTTGCGGTTTCTCTCGCTGCTTGTGTGACAAAGTTACAATTCAAACATACATTTAACGATGGTTATGCACCTTGGGTATTAATGAAAAGAGCATTTCGTTTCTATATTTCCTGTATAAGAAATATAACGAATATGAATAATATTCCTGTATAACGAATAATATATTTAATAGTAAGTATGAAAAGCATTTGGCAGTCGCGGGACTGACCGACTGAAGTGACTACTTCTTATGACGAGTTATGGCTATAGTATTTTTTCTGTGAAATATTTCTTATCTACGTCTAGTATGAAAATCTATGAAAGTATGCCATTTGGTGAAACGACTCCTTTCGACCCATTAACCATATTCCGACATTTGCATACGATTCCGGAGAGGGCATCTCGATTTATGCCAGCATCAACAAGAAGTGGAGGTCATAACAGGTGCTAGGACTGGTCACAGACGTTCGGAGTTACTTTTTCCCGGTTTCCTGGGCTGTCTGAGTATGTCCCTAAAAGGGCATACCTCGGGGCATACGAACATAGATTATCGACACTTTTGGTGTTATGGGCCCACGGTCTAATATTGTATATACCACATTATATTCCACTATGTTCACTTATTACTAAAAATTATTATTATCATTATTAATAAAATACAATATATATATATATATATATATATATATATAAAGAAGAAGGGTAGTCTTGGCTGACCAGTTGAATTTTAAACTGTTAGGTTTGACGGAGAACGACCGTCTATTGGGGTTGCAGCCTTTAGGCAGAAAGAAAACTCTTTTTACTCGTGAAAGCTTTCGATTTTACTCAAAATCATCTTCAGTCACTCTACAAGGAAGGATTACTATTAGCTAACGGTTATACAACCTTAATTCTCAGTCTTACCGTAAGTGAGGTTGTTCTTGAAAATACGAGGATCATCAAGTGAGCCGAAAAATTATACTTAGTTTACACTAGTTTATTAATTAAAACAGCCATTGATGGTCTGTAACTATCAGGATAATTTTAGTAGCTGGTGTTCATCACGAGGCCGTCGACGGAAAAGGAAGTGGTTTATTAAGGTTACGAGATAGTTGTCATTTGTCTTAGACATGGAACGGAAAGTTGGTTATGTTCTCTCCTAATTTTAACACCAGAAACTTTTGTGTTCTATGGTCTGTTTCGTGTCATATTAAAAATGGTTGACATATCAGTTTAAAACCTAGGCGGGAGCGTTACATTTTGTATGTTAGCGTAATATTATTGCTTTCATTAAGTGCGTTACATCAGCTTCCTAGCCATGAAGTGCTGATGTTGCAGACATATTCCTTATCTCATATAAATAGACCCAACTAGTGGGGATAACTTCAGTATTAATGTAGCCATTGTAGAGTACACATCTATTTGTAATTTTAATTAATAAACCTTTTTAAAAACGGAGTTTCGGGTATCGAATCAATAAGTGGCGCAGTCAGTAGGATTGTTCGGATTGTTCGAATCGATCGATCAAGTTCGTATCAACGATTAACCGGACAATCGAAGGTGATTTTTGTGAACGATCGTGCTGTGAAGGAGAGGAGTACCGATCGACGGAGACCCCCAATCCACCGCGGACCGAAGCAGCCCATCGCCAACAAGACACCGGAGTTGGAACCACATCGTCCAATTCGCGAGGAGTCAACGACCTGTTTGGGCCCACATCGCCAAGCTCGACGAGGACACTCATAGAAGTTAAGAGATGCTCCGAATCTTCGTCATCCTAATGTAAGTGCAATCTATCTAGACAATACATGTCAGATTTGGAAATTTTAACTAAATTCTTCGATACTTTAAACTTAGGCGAACCTGTAACTGACTCGAATCAAGTAGAATCAAATTTATCTCGTAGAATAGAATCGTTAGAAATCATGACCGAATTCAAAGCTGAATATCTCAATTGCATCCCCGAATTTAATGGTGACCCGAACGATTTAAATAGATTTTTGGCAGTAAGCGAATCTCTAATTACACATTTCTATAATGCAACAAACCCAAACTCTTTTCAAAACATTTATTTGCTGAATTCTGTAATTTCAAAACTAAAAGGCAATGCTAAATCAGTTATTAACATTCATGGAGTGACAACTTGGGATGATTTGAAAAAACTACTAATTAATAGTTTCTCTGATCAACGTGACGAAATTTGTCTCAATAGGGACTTGGTAATGCTTAAACAGAGCCCAAATGAACATCCACAAAAATTTTACGATAGAGTTCTCCATTTACTGAATTTACTATGTAGCTATATTGATACCCACGAAACTACTAAAGAAGGAAAAAATGTAAAACGACAACTTTATCAAGATCTTGCTCTTAAAACCTTTTTATCCGGTCTACGCGAACCATTAGCAACTACGATCCGATGCATGCAACCCGACTCATTAAATAAGGCTTTACAATTCGTATTAAAAGAGGAAAACGTCCATTACTTCCAAAACTTTTCGGATAAACGCAATGTCAAACCCCAGCACGTAACAAGACCAATGACTTATCAAAACCCATTCCCAAATGTTTCGAATTCCCCGAATTTTAATTTCAGACCACAAATGAACACTAACACACCTAACAATTTCTTTAGAGCCCAAAATACATTCCCTTCACAACCCATTCCTATACGTCCCAGAACGGATTTGCCACCACCAAAATTCTTACGAAATTCACAAGTGTTCAGACAACCATCTAACAACAATAACAACCAGAACGTCTTTAAACCAAATCCGAACCGTCAACTACAACTTCCCAAACCTACACCTATGAGTATATCCACACGCAACACTTCGAAACCACAAAATTATTTCCAAAACAAAAATACTGGTCCTCCTGATTTTATTTTTGAAGAACTTTACAATACCGAAGTAAACCAGATCGATAATAACAATTCCAATTATCCCTCCACACCCACCACTTCAGGCGAGAATTACGATACTTATTACGATGAAAATGCAATCGAAGAGACTAATAACGAATACGATATCGACTATACCGACTATCAACCAGACTATAGCTATGATCAGTACGAAAATTTTCAACGGACGCCTCACCTAGAACACCCAACTTAACACCTCGAACAATATCATTCAATCTTACCGATTCAAACGAATTACCATACCTAGTATTTCCTGAACTCAACCTAAAATTTTTGATTGATTCTGGCTCAACAAAATCTTTCATAGACCCAAATCTAGCCTTTAAACATTATCCAAATTGTATTAAACATGAACCTTTCATTGTATCAACTGTATTTCAAAAATCAGCACATAAATACAGTGCGGAAATACCAACCTCAAAATTGTTTAATGTACACGGAACTCTCAAATTCTATCTATTTAAATTCCATGACGTATTCGACGGACTAATTGGACTTGACAATATGAAGTTACTTAGAGCGCATTTAGATTTTGATAATCATTTTCTTATTACTCCTCACGCTAAAATTAAATTACGTTATCACGTTACCAACAATTCTGCGAATTATCATGTTACCATACCTCCGCGCGTTGAACAAGTGATAGAATTAAAAACGACTGTAAAACAAGGTGATATCATAATTCCACACACTAAGATTCACAATTGTGAGATACCTGAAAGTCTAAGCACAGCGAGAAACGGAAAAGCGCTGACCACGATTTTAAATAATACAGATGAAACGTTGACACTTGATCTTTCTAACCCTATAACCGTGGAAAATTTCAACGAAAATGAACTTTTGGATATATCTTTGAACAACTTTGAAACCACCTCCAAAACTAAATTAGACTTGTCCAGAATAAGAACCGATCACTTGAACACCGAAGAAAAATCAAAAATTTTATCGTTATGCGAACAATATTCTGATATATTTTACAATGAGTCTACACCGCTTACATTTACCAATAAAATTAAACACCAAATTCGCACCTCTGCCGAAACTCCCATATACAGTAAATCTTATAGGTACCCGTTTATTCATAGAGAAGAGGTAAAGAAACAAATTCAAAAAATGTTGAACTCAAACATAATTCGACCAAGTAACTCGCCGTGGTCTTCGCCTATTTGGGTAGTCCCAAAGAAAGCAGATGCATCTGGTGAAAGAAAATGGAGAGTCGTGATTGACTATAGAAAATTGAATGAAAAGACGATCGACGATAAATACCCACTGCCAAATATCAACGACCTTCTAGATAAGCTGGGCAAATGCCAATACTTCACCACGTTAGACCTCGCTAGTGGCTTCCACCAAATCGAGATGGGAGAAAGCGACATCGAAAAAACCGCCTTTAACACTGAAAATGGCCACTACGAATTTCTTCGCATGCCATTCGGTCTAAAAAATTCTCCAGCCACCTTCCAGCGTGTTATGGATAACATACTCCGAGGGATACAGAACGAGAAATGCCTAGTTTACTTGGACGATATTATCGTGTTTTCCACATCTCTACAAGAACACCTCGAGAGATTAAAAACTGTCTTCCAGAGATTAAGAGAATCCAACTTTAAAATACAACTGGATAAATCGGAATTTCTTAGAAAAGAAGTCGCTTATTTAGGTCACGTTGTCACACGAGACGGAGTACGACCTAATCCAGACAAAATTAAAGCTATTCAAAATTTTACACTACCAAAAACTCCCAAACAAATTAAAGGATTTCTCGGACTTTTAGGCTACTACCGGCGCTTCATTAAAGATTTCGCTAAGTTAACAAAACCGTTCACTAGATGTTTAAAAAAGAATGCAAAAATTGAAATAAACGACGAATATTTGTCTTCCTTCGAAACTTGCAAAAACATTTTAACTAATCAGCCGATATTACAATACCCCGATTTCAGTAAACCTTTTAATCTTACTACCGATGCTTCAAATGTCGCCTTAGGAGCCATACTTTCACAAGGAATAATAGGAAAAGATCTACCTGTAGCATACGCGTCCAGAACCCTTAATGACTCAGAGCAGAACTACTCAGCAATAGAGAAAGAATTACTAGCGATAGTATGGGCAACCAAATACTTCCGACCATACCTATACGGAAGAAAATTCAACATTATTACCGACCACAAACCTTTGCAATGGTTGTTCTCTTTAAAAGACCCAAATTCGAAACTGCTACGTTGGAGAATAAAGCTTGAAGAATATGACTACAATATAATTTATAAAAAGGGCAAATTAAATACAAATGCAGATGCTTTGTCCAGGGTAGAAATTCACGCAAAGGAAACAAACCCATTTTGGGAGAAATTAGACGAAAACCTGCGAAACATCGAAGGCTTCGATAACCCTCATATAACATTTCAGCCAAATTCTCCGCCCACATACCTAGATTTAGACACCCAAAATTTAACCGACAATAACAACCCTAGTCAGAACTATCATACTAATTTAAACCCAAACGATATTGACGCAATCTCTATGGCAGTGAATATTGATGAAATAAATCAAGACAATGCTTTCGAAGACATTTCAAACGAGCTGCCGGAAGAACCATCAGAAAACGTCGAAAATAACAAAGAAGAAGAATCTGGTAATACAATACACTCAAATAATGAGCAACACCCTGTTGTTGACATTCCTATAACGGATTATCCTGTAAATTATGGCCAAAATCAAATCATTATCAGTTCAGTTTTACACTCTCCATCCGTACCAAAAATAACATTCCTCTTTGAGAAGAAACAACGTATTTCGGTACAATTTTCAAGAAATAAATTTGAAGAAGATGTTGTAAAATTTATAAGAGATTACATAGCCCCTGACATTCAATATCATCTTTACTTTGAATCCCCTGAGATCTACGAGAACTTTTCAGTAGTACTCCAAAGAAATTTTAAATGGCCGTCACTTAAATTTAAAAGATGTAAGAAGAAACTACTCGACGTCACCGACAAGCATGATATTCAAGACACGATAAGGAATTACCACGAAAGCAAGACTAATCATAGAGGAACGGAAGAAACTTTACAAAAAATAAAAGAAAAATATTACTGGCCTCTAATGAAGCAATCCATTCAAACTTATATTAATGAATGTGAAATATGCCAACAGAGTAAATACGATAGAAAACCAGTTAAAATGACTTTAAACATTACCCCAACTGCTTCAAAACCTTTTCAAATAATCCATATAGATACATTTACTTTCGAACAAACCAAATTCTTAACACTTATCGATAGCTTTTCCAAATACGCTCAAGCTTATCCTCTTAACAGCAACAATGCAACAGAAATTGCTGACAACTTACTAAAATTCTTTTCCCATCACGGTATTCCGAACATGATCATATCCGACAACGGTACCGAATTCAAAAATTCAGTTATCATTGAATTACTAGGACTCCATAAAATCAAAATTCACTTTTGCTCCCCAAATCACCCACAGTCCAATGGAATGATAGAAAGACTCCATTCGACCATAATAGAGCATTTACGATTACTCAACACACGAGGATTTTCTAAAACCTCAGTTAAAATGAAAATGATATATGCCATACTTTCATACAATAATTCGATCCACTCTACCACAAAATTGAAACCTGTTGATGTCATTAGCGGTCATATATCCAGTAATGAACCATTTGATTTAGAAATCGACAAATTGTTGTTAAACGAATATGTAAACCAACATAAAGAACGTTCAAAAATCATGTATTCAAAAATAAACCAAGATCTAATGGAAAACAAAGTTCAAGTGGCAGAAAAAGCTAATAAAGATCGAGATAAACCTGAATTATTTGATACTGCTCAAAAGGTATTTGTGAAGAAACATACACGTCAAAAACAAGCAAATAAATTCGAAAAATCTTGTAATGTAACCAACGTCAATCAACAAAGAAAAACTGTTTCTACAGAAACACAACCAAAAATTCACATGAACAACCTTAAACGCCCACTGAAAAAATTATATTCTTTTGATTAACTAATTTTTCATTTTTCCTTAAAACACTTAGCGCAATCCGGATAAGTAAGTACTAAGTATCGTGTATCTTCTCTCATTTCAGGCTACCAGGAATTCTCGTTACGCAAGAAATCATAACCTCGCGCAATCTCGAGCACAATCCAGGACTAATAGCTCTAAAAATCGGAACAGCAAAATTAAAACGATATTCCCATTCCATCATCCACTATTACGACCTAAATCCCATTATCTTAGAAATTAATAAATTACAATTAAGTACCCAAAATATCACATTTCTGTTAAGTAAAAATCACGAATATGAGAAGGAAGTTTCGAATTACATAAAAGTCGTTAAATTTACGGAAGAAAAAGTTGAATTGAAATTGTCAGAAATTTTACCGCATCCGCAACGGATTAAGAGAGGATTTTTTAACGGCTTAGGCTCAATATTTAAGTCAATTTCAGGCAATCTAGACGCAAATGACGGAGAACGCTATGAAAACTTAACTAAAGAATTACAGTCAAATCAAAACAAGTTATCAGCCAATGTAAAAGCTCAAAACACATTAGCCATCTCTCTCGTAAACAAATTTAATAATACTATTCAGCAAATAAGTCATAACGAAAAACTATTAGAATCGAAATTAAATTTAATAGCATCAGTCATTGAAGGTAACCCCAACAAAGATCTTCACATACGAGTAGGCATGTACGTCAAAGACAGTTTTATTCAAATTATAGAAATGTATAATATCATTATATCAATTTTGCAAGATATCGAAAATTCAATAACCTTTTCGAAATTAGGTACTATGCATCCTAGTATAATAAAAACTTCAGATTTATACAAAGAATTAAAATCGATAGAAAACAAAATTCCCGATCAATTCCCTATTAAAATCAGTTTAGAAAATACACTCGTTTTAGAAAAGGTAATTAAAATCAATTGCTTTGTTTTAAATAATAGAATAAATTACATTCTAAATGTACCTATAGTATATCCTTTTGAATTTGAAATGTATCATCTTTATTCGATTCCTATATATGATGGAAGTCAGTTCCAGGCGATTATTCCAAAAAGTAAATTCCTATTAAAAAATAGATTGCATTACGCTATTATGAATGACGACTGCATGGAGCTATCTCCGAAGATATTTGTTTGCGATCAAACTGAGCCTCAGGACATCACATCCGACAGTCCATGCGAAGCCCACCTTTTGGACCTCAGAAACGTCTCTAACTGTCAACAAACCCGGAGCGTGATTAATCGACCGACGTTCAGAAGACTAGAAGATACCAACCAATGGATCGCCATATTGCCGACAGAACACACCCTTAAACTACAATGCCACCAGCAAGAAGAGATTTTGAACCTCAAAGGAACGTATCTACTCGACATCCCGAGAAACTGCCGGATCGTGAGCCCATCCGACATGATAGTCAACCTGGAACCAGCTACCACTCCGAACCAAGCTGTCCTCTTCCCGAAAATCTCGTTCGGAACACGTACTACGGTGAACGAAACCCTAAAAGTTCACTTGGGAGACCTGAAACTCGACGAACTACAGGAAATTAAAAGAAAATTCATATCAAACGAGCCCGCCTTAGAAACGACTTCTCTTCAGCATATTCCCAGCACCTGGACCGTCGCCCTTTACTTCACCTTGCTGCTCTTGGTCACCTACTTATCGATTAAGAAATTTGCAGAGATGACCCGCCGACCTAGGACCAACGAGGCAATCGAACTTCAAGAAATTCAACTTCCTTCCTGATCGTCGGAAGTCGAATCTGTGAGGGGAGGCGTTACATCAGCTTCCTAGCCATGAAGTGCTGATGTTGCAGACATATTCCTTATCTCATATAAATAGACCCAACTAGTGGGGATAACTTCAGTATTAATGTAGCCATTGTAGAGTACACATCTATTTGTAATTTTAATTAATAAACCTTTTTAAAAACGGAGTTTCGGGTATCGAATCAATAAGTAGTGTCTTAATCTAACTTCCATTAATGACATTAGTAGACCTGTTACGTAACATTAATTCGTACTGCAGGATATAAGCATACGCTGAGTTCAAGTTCTGAATGTCACTACGTTAATTAATCGGTTTTTCTTCTTGTTGAATAAACGTCATTTTTAGAAAATTTCTGTTAAAGTTATTATTTTCCCTAGCTAGGACTGTTACTTCATCAAAGGTGATATTGTGGCCATCGCGTCTAGCATGTTGTGTTAATGCACAAGCATCTGCTCTTACTCTTATATCACTTTTATGACTCACAATCCTAGCTTTTAGGTTTCTCGATGTTTGACCTATGTAGTTTGCTTGACAGTCAGAACAAGAAATCTTATAGACTACACCTGATAAGTCCCATTTGTTAGTTGGATCTTTAAGTTTTGTATATAGATCGCCAACTTTCTTCACCGTTCGATTCGCAATTTTTATAGAGCTCATTTGCTTAAAAATTGATGTCAGTTTGGGTGTCAATTCTTTTATGAAGTGACCTATATTTGATGTTAATATCAACTTGTTCTGGCTCAGTACTCCCATTAGCAAGTTGTTGATTGACACTTGAGTTATTTAAGCTACTAGTGTCTGGCATCGCATAGATCAATTTGTAAAGGAAATTCGTAGGATATCCGTTGTCAAGCATTAAATTGTGCAATTTTCTGAGACTTTGAGTTTTAAATGTGATATGATATATATATACATATATATATATATATATATATAATTATATACATGTAGGTGACGGCTGGTCGAATTTATATAGGGACAAATTACGGGATAGTAGCCAATAGTTAGGGCGTAGGTTACGGAAGAAAACTCTTTTCACTAATTTCCGAGAGCTTTCGGCACTTTATTTGCGCCTTCTTCAGTCGTAACTGTAATTGGTAACAATATGGTACAAAGGTGTTGTAACGTCGCGTACATATCAGAGATTTCGATTGTCTTAGATCGTTATAACTGACCGTACACTTCACGCGCCAACTTAATATTGCGTGAAGAGTTGGGAAAATTGGCGTAATGTATTTTTTCGGATTTACTAGAACTATTTAAATGCAACAAACTTAAAATACAACGAAATAGGTGAAGATAGATAATGATTCTCTCGCAGTTAGACGAAGAGTGTTTCTTAAAGTTAAATTACTTAAAAATTAGAGACGAGAAACGCGATCTCCGCTTATTGGCCGGTTGCATTGCAATCCTCTTTACTCGTCACCTATTGGTTGGAAATCACCCCGGTAACGAGTAAAGGGCGTTTTGACCATAGCCGAAGATGGTTGTTTCCGTTATACAGATGCTACGCATATTTTTAGAAATCGCGACGTACCCTACTTCTTCGAAATGCGGTTATAACTTGTCCGTAAAAATACTCAATTACTTTCCCGGAAGCGTCTTTGTTACCCTTACGGCTCATTGTTGACTTGACTTATGTTTATAGCAAATAAATCTCGAAGAAGTATTGGGTACTCGAGGTGACAGCAATATCGACCACTGTAAATCAACATCGGTGCAACAATAAATTAAAAAATGTCACTTATCTGAGACGAAACAGGTGTTATTAACATTGCTTCTTTTTAGTAAAACGACTTACAGTGAGCGAGGTTAATTGGAGACTGCTATAGTACACATATTACATGGAAGAACTCCGGTTACGTACACATGACAAAACAAAGGCTTAATATAAGGAAGTGTTGAAGTGTGTTACCTTCCCATTACTGAAATAATAATAATTGTCAGGTGCTCGCTTTAGTCAGAATTCCGAGAACAAAAAGGTTGGAAAAAACTTATACAATTTGGATACGATGTAAAGTATTGAGGGGTGCGTTTTAGGCAACCAGATGGGCGGTCATCTTTCAGTTCACCAAGACGTGTCTCAATCGCCAAGGGGTCCCTTCTCTCACCAGGAAACCCAAGCACTTGGACATCACCTCTTGGCAAACCACCTTTGGAAATCGCACAAATCAAAGCTAGAAACAATAAGGGATCAGCAAATGGTTGCTACTTCAATTTGAGATAGATGTTCCTGTTATTAGTGCTAACATAGTAACAATGCTCTCGTTACAGATAAAACTGAACCCGAGCAATCCAAGACCCCTCCTCTCCCACTGAAAGGCACCTGGAAAGCTAGCCTCCTAGGATGACTAGGTAAACAAGGAAACTGAAACGCTTGTAACACGAAAACAATGGGAACCTCTGCAATACAACTGTGTTAATTAGTTGAAAAATTAGTTACACACCCTACGTCTCCTATCACCAGGCATAAGAGGATGAATAATGCTAGTTCCGTTTATGCCCCTTTGGGGGTAGGAGGGTCTTGGATAGCTCGGGTTCAGTTCTATCTGTAAAGAGAACATTGTTAGAATGGAGTGAGTTTTCATAACCTCGTTATTCCAGTGACTGAAGAAGGCTGAAAATACAGTCGAAAGCTCTCACTTGAGAATAGAGTGTTGTATTAACCTAGCCCAAGGCTGCTTCCCTGTATCTTTGTATTTTATATATACAGTGCGTTTCTTTTAACTGTGGCCATAGGGATTTACATGCTAAAAATTGTACCTTGTGTTACCTTGTTTTTTTATGGCTTAGACTGTCTGCATAACTTCAAAAACTATCGGAAAAATGTTTAAATTTTTTTTATTAACTTGTTTAACCAATTATATTGAAATTTACAAACACAATTTTAAGGAAAAAATCGAAAAACTAAAACTATTGAATAAATTGTTTAAAATGTCGTCCCTGGGCTGCTAAACAATAACCTAACCGATCATAAAAATGTCTACGAGTGCTTTGCAACTGTCGTACCGTGATGGAGTTACAAACGGCTGTAATTCTTACCTTTAACTCTTCTATGTTTTCAGGTTTTTCTCGGACATTGTCGTACACTTTATTCGATAAATGACCCCACAAAAAAAAATCTAGTGGGGAAAGGTCTGGGCTTCGGGCAGGCCATTTAAATGGTCCATATCGCCCAATCCAATTGTTAGGAAAACTTTCATTTAAGAAATCTGTAATAGTGAAAGCACTATGAGCTGGAGCTCCATCTTGTTGGAAAATTATCTGGGAATTAGTCCGTAAGTCTTCTAGGCGAGGGCCTACTTCCATCTGAAGCAGCTCTAAATATTTGTTCTGGTTCAGACATCCATCAATAAAAATTGGTCCCAATATATCATTACCCACAATTCCAGCCCAAACATTAACTTTCCCAGGCCATTGTGTATGAGTTTCTCGAATTTTGTACGGATTGTCTCGTGCCCAAATGCGTCGATTTTGTTTGTTTACTGTACCATCTAACTTAAATGTACTCTCATCAGAGAATAACATTTTGCTTAAAATATTTTGATCATTATTAATTCTTTCCATCCACAATTCACAAAATTCCATTCGTGGTGAGTAATCACTTGGTAGTAATTTGTGAACATTTTGAATAATGTACGATTTGTACTTTTCTTTTTTTAACCCCCTAAAGCAACTACTTTTTGAAATGTTAAATTGATCTGCAAGCAAATTTAACGTGGTGCAGGCCTCATCTTCTACCGCTAGACATAAATTCATCCTCGTCTCTTCTGTAACGACTGAACATTTTCTTACACGTTTCTTGTGCTCAGAATTTACACATCCCGTAGTGCGAAAATTATTGTACATTTGAAGCACTGTTGTTCTGCTGGGAACAGGCCGAGTAGGATGTGCGGCAGCAAAGTTATCCACGATTTCTCTGCTGGATAGACCTTTTATGTACGCCGTAACAATTTCCACACGTTCTTGAATAGTGTAAACCGACATTTTCTTTATAAATTGTAATATTATCAAATTTTTTGCTTGACTTTGAGCACTTTGACATTTATTTGTCACTAAGGATAGTGACATTTTAGCCACCTTGAATTTAGTGGCTTAATTATCTTTGCTTATTATTTTCAACTTTGAATGGGAACATAATTAAATGAAACGTGTCCATGTGATTTTAGCAAAGTGCATTTCATAGAAAAACGTTTAATTTATTGATTAAAATAAAAATTTTAGCCAAAATTGTACGAAAACGTGAGTTAACACAAGGTACATTTTTTATCATGTAAATCCCTATGGCCACAGTTAAAAGAAACGCACTGTATAATTTAATAGTTTGAATACTACACGAAAAATTAAAAATAAGAAAAGTGTCAAAAAGCAAAGGATTTTAAATGCAAAGATTAACGAGCTTTAAAATAATCAAATACTTGAATTTCAGTTCGTAAAATCGGTTGCTTGGTTTTATGCTGTGTAAATAGTTTATGTTATTTACTACATACTGCATACTACAATGTTTAATTTTCAGTTAAGATTTCTTTCATTATTTTTAAACTTTTCAATTTTGTTGTCTTTGTATGAATTTGTACATTACGAAAATATAAGTTTACGTATACATGACACTTGTATAGTACGATTTTCCTTACTTAGTTGAAATATTTTTATCATATCTAAATGTCTGTCCGAGTTTACATGTACAAATATTGCATCCCAAATTTCTCGAGTTTACTTGTACAAATATTGCATCCCAAGAATTTACCACCGCCCATGAAGATCGCCATATTGCCATCCAGCGTCTCGGTCGCCGTCAAAACCATGACAGTCACTCTCACTTCCCTGGAAATCGTCATGGAAATCATGAAAATAACCCCTATTTTCCGTAACGATGTCAATTTTACTCTTTTTATGTAGGTAATTAATTATTTATTTCCCTAAAGACGTAATGTATATATCCATATTTTGTTTTAAGTGTACTTATATCTTTCGGAGAATAAACGTATATTTTCCTAACCTTTTCTGTTTTCCACCTTGCCTTAACCTCAAGCGCACCCTCAGGTAGACTTCATCCCCCTGAGTGCGACATTATTTACAACATTCGTAGGACTCTCTTCATAATTTGATGGGTAATTCAAAGCCCTCTAGGTGTAAATCATGTTCTCCCACACTGCATCTAAGAAGTCGTTGTGGTGTATTTATTATTACACATTGTTCTGAGTTATGCATCAAGTAGCGTACGTACATTTTCCTTCTCACTCATTCGGTGCCGTTATCTTAATGCAATACGTTCGACGAGTGTATCACCCGAAGTTTCACGAAGACTCTACACCCCGTCCTGTCTCAGCGGAATAAAATTGCATTAAACCCGTCTTGAATACACCCCCGCTTGCTAATCAAATTATTTCTCGTTATTGTCTACCTCGGAGCGCCGCCTAGGAGGTTAATCCACTTAACTCGAGTAAAAACAGTAATTTAATTGCCCCCTCAATATGGATCGGTAACATCGATACCGAGCCTGTTTATTTTCAACTTAACCCCTCAAAAGGCAAATCGTGAGCTTTACATTTTTCCTCCTTGAACTTTCCCGGGACGCTTTATTATCCCGTTTCATTTTTCTGGATGTGCCGGAGTTTTTTTCTCTTGAGCAGGGTACGACACTTCCGAGTTGGGCGAGGAACTTTTTTCTCCATCGAGGGGAGGAAGAGATCGTCAGGATAAAGTTTGATTGAATAATTGAGGAGTAAAAGGTTCGAGACCGTGTTTAACGGTAAAAACGTTTAAGGCTGCGAGTTTACGGAAAATGTTCCGTTTCTTTGTTCGGGAAAGTTTGAGAATTTTATGCCGAGTGTAATATAGATCTATAAAGAATATGGGTGCTAAAATGAAACATTACGAATGGTAAACGAGTATTTAAAATAGATAAAGTGCGACTTACATTAAAGAAAAATCTTGGATATTTAAACTTCTCTTGTGTACCTACTGCAAAACTGAAGCACTGTCACTTTTTGGATTTATTTTAGGGAAACTGGTTTATTTTTTCCCCTTACTAAACGTTAGGAGTAATTTTACTTTTTACTTAAAACAGCTAAAAACGAACATTTTCAGTCCTCACTGTCACCAGAAAACTTCTTCTTCGAATGCTTTATTTTTCGATGAATAGCAACGTTGACAAGTTATGGCTGGCACATAAGAGCTACGACATTTCAGAACCCTGAAATTTTAAAATATTATAAATTTATAGTGAATATAATTTAGAGAAAAGAATATTTCGAGAAATGTCGCCTGAAATTATTCATACAGTATGAAACGTGTATAGTAAATTCAATTTTTCCAATTAAAATTAACTAAGGAATTGTAATAGAAATTCAGAACCGGACAGATGCTAATGTTATAAAACCATGAAAAACATTAAATCGTCGCTATGTTCTAAAAGTGTGGAGTGAAAATTAAGTCGGAGTTAGGGCCGAGGCAAAAGATATTTATATTATCACGTACTTGAGGCAATATATGTACCACACAATTAAGTTTTGAGGAATACGTGAGTTCCTCCATATTATTCTCAATTCTCTGAACTATGTCATAAATTTACTATGAATGCACTGAAGGAAACACTTTGTGACCGCAAGATATTCATTAAAAATGCGCTATTTGTTTTTGGCGTGGTTTTGGTATTAGCATAGTATGGTTTTTGGCGGGATAGGATAATCAATTGAGATCAGGCATTTCGATCAGATATCAATTGGTCTGATTTGCTCGACGCCGTGACTCTATACTCAAAATATCCAGAGAATGGTGCTGCTGCCCTGTAGTGACGTTTCAGCACCCTGACACCCTCGACTCATTTAAGCGATGCCACTTGTTCAATTAACTTTTTCCTTTTATTTTTTAACCTTGTTATTTTGTGTCCCTTTGGATTTATTTATTGTTATTAATTCACAATTGTTTCTCATTCTCCCATGTATCCAATTACTCCCTCGCCCTACTTAAGGTTGCTAGTGTTAAGTCACAATAGTGTAAACCATTTGTTGATATACCGAATAATTGCCTTTCGTTTATTTCATCATTTCCTATTTGCCAATTTTTTTATTAAAAATTTTAAAGCTTTTACTAGAGAATTACCGACAAGAGACATCGCAAAACTGTTTAATACATATTCACATTTTATTTGCAGCTAATTACATACACAACAGCAAAGATTTTTGACCTGAAAATGATTAGGTAACTTCGAAGGGTCGCTTTTATTGCTGAATTAAGTTAGCAAAGATAGCCTGAAAAATTAATCGGTAACGATCTGTCGTTGGCGGCACAACGGCTCTGGCGGAAAGTTACGTCACCTATTTGAATAGGCGCAAGTTGCGGTGTTCGGGAATTCGGGAAACGGTTTAAAGTCGGTTTACCTCGGGCGCCAGATTTTTAAGGGTTAACTCCCTAAAGCCACGGGTGAGTTTAAACTCAGGAGAATGCCAGGGGGTCCGTGAAAATAGAACACACAGTACAGGGAAAATACGGATGATTCTATATTACATTAATTTATGCGATTACAAATGAGATTGGATTTAAATTAAACGTGAATAAGGATATCGGTTAAGCGGAAGATCGTAATTACATTCTTTACAGTAGTTAGGGACGGTTCGGCAGCGGAGGCAACGTTTTGCCGGTTACTAGACTTTCGGGAAGTTTTGGTAACGGTGTGAGATCCGTAAATTCGGATTTCAAAGAGGAACCGGCAACGTTGCGCTCCGCATTCGATCGAACGTCCGGGCTCAGCTGGTTCGGGAACGGTTCGGTTCTTATCTACACTGACGAGAATATGTTAAATGAAAGGAAATACGTATTGAGGAAATATGAGAATTAAACGTTTCTATTTAAGATAGTAATAATCTATTTACAAAACGGGAAAATGTAAGATATTAAAATGTAGATAATTAAACGTGCAGAGTCGGTAGAGACGGTTAGATGCAAGCGGAAGAAAGAGTAAGCGAAGGTGAGAGCGGAGCAAACAAGCGAGGGTGGTGTTAAGCCCTATAGGGCGGGCTCTAGGGCGGAAGCCGAAATCTAACGTGCGGCTCGTAGTTAGAATTAGGCCTTGTGGAATTGCGGTTAATTATCGTAATGAAGACGTCCTGGGAATACTTCACCGAGAACGTTTTACTACGAACTACTTTATACGAGAGAAGGAAAAGCCTAAGCCAAAGAGAGACAATATAAGCGGATTTTGAGTACTCACACTGGAAGATGAAACTATCGGCGGAGACACTTGCACTGAAAACTCACTTCGCGAGAGACGGGCGACGGGCGGTCGGGCGCTGTGGAGATTCTCTCGTATCGCGAGAAAAGTAAACGACAGAACGAGCACTTGGTTCGGCGGAGAAAACTTTCGGACTACTCGCGAAAAACGGACGGTTGGCACTGCAGAGACACTCTAGGACTACTCACAAGAGTGGCGACTACACCAGATACATTCGATATTTTTCTTTAATATTTAGAGCTCCCAGATAAACAGGGAGGGGTAATTTTCAGCTCGTAATTAAAGAGACAACTGGTGGTCTTTTGTTTAAACTCGGTCTTCGAAATTTGCAGGTGTCACGGCGGAGAGACAATGGTTATTTATTTGAATTTACGGGTTTTCCGCAAACGGTAACAGAGGGAGAGAAGGGTTCTAGCCACAGGAAAAATATGCTTCATTACACGGTTGACTAGAGCACAAACGGAAAGAAACAGAAACAAGCAGAAAGAAGATTTTATACCTTGATAACAGTAAAGTCATTTTTAAGAGATGATATGAGATTGGACTGATATCAGCACGATGTGCATGATTTTCAGATTTTCAGCAAACTGTTTTATTGGATAAAAAAATTACGGATACAATTTTTTTTAAATATTATGTGGGTTTCTCGAATATTGATGTGGAGTAAGAAGACTACCGACGCTAATCTCACATTTACTTAAAAATCTTTTTTGTAATCTTCAGTTGTAAATTCTCTAGTTTGCAAAATCAAGCAATCATTTTATTAACACGCTTTAATTTATTCGTCGCTGGATTAAGGAATCTTTAACCAGTTAATTAACTGTAAAGAAGGGAAAGCTGTATTAATCTCTGAATTAAGTGAAGCCCCTTAAATCAGTTAAGTAGGTTAAATTATTTGATTATCTGATTCATTCAGGACATCTTTACTAATTTCTTAATCATGTTTTAAATGGCGTTTACTGAACTCGTTATATTAAATATAAGCGAAATAATTACCTCAAGCATAATTTTTTCAGTTAATTACCATTTTGTTTCTATTACCACTACCTTTGATACCACTAACTTAAATTAAGTTCACTAGACTGAAACCGACTACACTTTGTGCAATCTTTATACGTGTCAGCAATAACATTTTAAAATAACATATTTTAAGTAAAAGCACAGTTTAGATATATATAGTATCATAGACTGTGGTAAAAGTGTCCAAAAATTAAAACAAGTCAAAGATGAATGAAATTGTAATAACACTCAGCTAATATCTTTGTATAAAAGAGGTGGAGTTATTTGGAAAATAAATATATTAATTACAGTCACTAAACGAAACGTGAACGTTTCAAACCATTTCCAATTACTCTATACCGTTTTTGCCCTCAAAATATCTTTTTTCTTCTGATTTTAAAACTGGTTTACATCAAAAAGTAAGTTTCACGTTTTAAACTTATTTGGTCAAAAACTAATTTTGAAGAGTTGGGTAAATACTTATTTCATAACATCTGCTTGCGTACAAGTTTTTGCAAAGTGTGGTCAAGTGAGACTAGGATATATTAGATATCCATATATACAAACTTGCAGTTACCAAGATAGTTTTAGTTTACGTACCTAGGAACATCGAAATGTACCAAATAACTTCTAAATAAATCTATAACGTCCACGTAATTCTCTATAATCAATTCCTGCTAGTTAATAATTTAAAATGATGATTTATAATGACAAGCTAATGATTATGGCCCCAAACAGTGAAATTTGTATTATACATATTCAAGCATGAAATTACCACATACCATCAATTTTTTCATTCATTCATATGACTGCACTGACGTAGAAGTTAATTTCGTACTTTGCCGATGGATATCGACGTGAATTTGATTTTGCGGATATATCTTTCGGTCGTTAAGGCCGTAGGTCACAAACCCACAGATTTGTACGCATACATGGACTAATTGGAAATTATGCAGGCTATGCGGTCAGATAAATTGACGAGGGGAACATGTCGTTATGGAACAACTCCTGATCGTAACCCACACGCAATTCAGATTAGGACATATCGCTTGATTTATAAAATCGAACGTTCGTAAATACCGACGTTTGGCAGTGAACAATGTCGCTGGGAACGTTTCTTTTTTTATGTCAGGCAGTATAACGGAATTGTATCGTTTGTGAGATTTTATGTTTCCGTTAGTCAAACTGCCAATGCGGATGTGAGGTTGAGTTGAATACTGTCAAGTAGGTTTTCTAGAATACCTAATTAAGATAATAAAATAATAAAAGCGAAATAAATTAGTTTGTTAAGTAGTGTTGTATAAATCAGCTATTAACAAATTGACTGATACGAGAGTGACTGTTTTAATGCTATGGACCTATGCAAGCAATTATTTACCATAACCTTTTATCCCTTAGTTTCAGTCCGGTGAAATATAATTTTACTGTATAATGGTCATTTTCCGCTTTGAGTAATGGTCCCAACGTCAACAAATATTTACACTATCCATCCTCATTTGTCGCTCATAGCTACTAAGCCTAGTTAATTGCCATGAAGCGACCGGAGTGCAATGGGTGCTCTAATATTAATTAATCGAGTTATAATAAATGTTTGAAAAGTGCTCTAAACGTACGCGGACGTTTTCCCAATTCCCAATCTCCATCGAGAGCGCCGAAAGAGCCGCCGCTCCTACTAAATTCAATTTATAAATCACAACTCCGCCGACCGCCTTTGTCCTCCCTTTTCGATATTTGAATACGTACGTTATTCGATAAACCTGCCGAGAGAGAAAGCGGGAAACAGGGAAATAGAGAGAAAGAAAGGGAGACTTCGCCTGTTTTTCCCTTGCGAGAAAAATAACAAAAGCACATCCGAGGCCCTCCGAACTACCGTCGGTAATATTAAATTTCCGAATGGGCGTTCTTACGGGGACGTAATAAATTTTTTATCCGGTAACCCGATTCCGGGTTACCTCGCCGAGATTAATATATACAATGTTCTACTTCGGCGGCGAGATTGGCCGTTCAACTTCTGTCGGACAAGAACTGAAACTTGTGTTCAAGGGGAGTTGTATGGGTCCGCAAGTTGTTGCCGAATGACGGATGCTGCTCCAGAGGAGCTGTGCTCGAACTTCTCACGAAGTCCGATATAATAATCCACTTATATAGAACTTGGGAACGATGCAGCGTGAAGAACATGTCCGCGTTTCCCATGGACGCTTTCGACTTAAAAATCTCCCTTTGTTACATTTTACATTTCGATGCGGCTCTAGAACTTAGACCCCTCCCATGAGGAGTATGGTTTGTGTTATATTTATTTATACAATTTTAACTGTCTGGTCCTTTTTTGTAATTATTTTATGTTTTTGACCGACGGGTAAGTTCTACTACATTTCCAGTCTCGACAACTCTAATTTTATTTTCTTTGGGCAGGGTTTGACTGAAGATCGGACCCGAAACATGTCTCATTTTAAATAAAAAAAATCGACTTTCGACAACCTTGTTTCAATGCGATGGGGTGTTGACTTTGGGATACTCACTTGTGTGATTTACTCCCCCATCTGAGAGTTATGGACTCCTTCATCTCGAAGACTCCCTAGGAAAACTCACCTACTGTGGGTCGGAATCGCCTGTCCGTCTGACGAACTTACGGTAAATTTTTGTTTCATTCCTGGCTCCACTCTTTTGCGTCCTGCTTTTGCCAAGTGGGACGCTATTCCGAAACCTTATGGTTGTGCGATACAATATTGCGTCGTATGCTTTACAATGCAAACTGATTTCAATGATAACTCAAGATTGAATCATAAGAATTGAATGTTTATTGTATCAATCGATTAAGAAAATATAAGTGTATGTTTTCAAGAAATTACTTTTGTTTAAAACTTATTACATTTCTGAAAATATCGTTTTAAACATAAAAAAAATTCTAAAACCTATTCAATCGTACAATAGTAAAGTTTGACATCTTAATAACGTGGAGAATGAGGGATTGTACGATACCTATTAAAATATTATGAGTTTGTAAAAGTATCTTGGTAGTTATTGTTGAAATTAGAATAACTGACACGCCCCTCGAACGGGCGCTACATCGACAGACCCTCTGACATCGATCGATCCAATCATGATCATATGGTCGTAAATGTTATTGCGGTGAGGGTTCGCTCGGCCTGAGGGCGAGACTTAAACAATTTATCTTTGTTTTTGCATATCCGCTTTTGACGACATCTACCGGAATTCGTATCAAAGTACCAAAGTATCGAACAACCTTAACTGAGCTTCTATTCTTCTTGAGAAATTTAATATTAATTAAAAGGGAGTCGTAATGGCGAATGTACTAAGGTTGCATATTGCAAAGCTTGACTGGAAGTCATGTCAGAGCGTGGTTCTATTTTTGTAAAATGTGAGAGCTAAGTTATTGGAAATTTTATGAGGCCACCAACAAAGATATCCACTGATGTGTGGCTAATAGCATTACCCTCATTTATTTTGTTTCCGTTGTGGTTTCCCAGCAATAATAGCCAATAAATCTAATAGACAGCATGCCATTTTTAATTCTCACTTTGTGCCTGTCTCGACAACGTACCTACATTTCGTCTGCATAAGAATACAAGAAAATATGCTGGAACATTTTGTCTCTTATAAACATTCACCCCGAAACAACTGTTCCCACAAGTAATATGGACCCAAGGCATATGGATTGATTTATTTTTAAAGTCCTCGCCTAACGTTTAAAAGCTTTTAAATTTCCCTTCTGTTTTATGTAACTATTTCACTGTTTAAATTAGAAACAGTATACAAAAGCAATTTCGACTCATTTCGGTTTAGCTATGGAAACTATTATAAATCAAACATTTCCACAGTCTAAAGTAATTTCTTGCATTTCTCAAGGTTCCTTCGTTGCCGAATTTTAAATGTTGGACTAAAGAAAAAATGACAATGATATAAGCTTTCCACACAAAATCAATATTTATCCGCTCTCGCGTGTGTGCTTCCACTTCATGTGACTTTAGAAATTGATCGTTTATGCAAGAGAGAAATGATTGAGTCCGCTGGAAGCTTAAGATTTCCTGGATTATTTTGAATATACTTGAACTGGTGCAATTCGTCCCGATCGTCTCTGGAAATTCAATTTTCCATTAGATTGTGTGTGGGATTGTTATGGAATTAGATTGTGTGAATTTCCATGAACGAACAGTATGAATGGTTGGCATTATATTGTAACGTTTTTACATACGCGAGAATTACTACAAGACACGATTTACTTAATTTATTTTAACCACTTAACACGCCAATTTATTTGTACACTTACACTTAGCACTTATCAACTAATACTTAATCTAATTTATGTTATTAATTTATATAAACCATATTTATTTATGTTACGGCCGACCTGGCCGACATCCGTCGACCAGTCTACTGGCGACTGTTTACAACTACCAGCGACTGTTCCCGTCTCGTTCTCGGTCTGCGCCGTATTGGAAATCCAGAAAGATCGAGGCGTTTCCGGTACTTTCGGGAACCTTCTTGATAGTGATCGAATACTCTATGGCTTTCCAAGAATTCCACCAGTTCCCCGAATCTATCTCGTTACGAATTTCTTTGAAGAGACTCATTCCGACGGGCGCTTATCTTTATGGCAGGCTATTTCGTTGCAATATGTAAGAAGGTCAAATCTCATGTACCCATTCAACCATGTGAAAATTTGTGGAAGTCCTGCGGAAACGAAAAGCCTGGCAGCAATACAACACCATTAGAAGTTTGCGCAACGATTTTACATTTTCACAAGAAAAAAGGTACAATGATCATAAGGAACGCTTAGCAAATGTTGTTTCCATATTAGGAAAACGTGATATACCTGTTTAAAAAATATTGCACACTACACTGAACTGGAAGAAGCATTGTTTTCAATATCATTATATAACTAAGGTTATGAACAAAATCTTTCCTTTACTTATTGACAAGCTCATTTACTTTTAAATTTTTCGTTGGAAATTCTGAGACACAAAGGCATCCTCATACGTGTGTCTTCAGTGTAATAATAAAAGTATAAATATAATATATTAAAGAAATGTATAAAATTTATAAATTTTGCAAATAAAAAATTTGGTAAATTTGTAAATCTGTAAATTTCTCTAAAAAGAATGTGTACCTACAAAATTTCTGAATTTACTTTTAAATAATTTTTTAATGGGACAGCACACAATTTGGAAAAATATTATTTTTAATGAATTGTTTTTTCAAGCAATACCATATAAGAATAACTTTTTTGCCGAACAACTTTTAGTGGACCATTATACCTAAAATGTTCACAAAGAAAACGAAATATTAAAACGAATATGACAGCTCACAATGAACAAACTGATTATGACATGATGACACCGATATGATAGTCGGTAAAATGATAAAAAGATTTGAAGAAATAAAATTAAAAATGAGAAAGTCAAGTCAAAACCTAATATTAAATCAGTTGTGGAAAAAGTGGAAAGAATAGCATAATGATAAGCTTAGCGAGTAATTACTCCAATGAATAAAATATTTACAAAACTTGTACACGGAACCATTGACTGTCCTTGCGAAGAGACGACCTCATACAATGCGTAAAGACTATAACACTCATGCGTCTTGTTTTGGTATGATACTAGTATACCAGGATACTTAAATGCAGAGAAAAACCATCCTAAGTCTTCTTCGAAAATCACAGCAGTGAGCCCTACGTACGGATGTATTGTCCTTTCAAAATTACTTGAGACAGAAAACAACAATGCCAATGCACCCGAGCGCATTCAAAATGAGCTTGTTGTTGTATTCCAAAGCACACTATTTATTTAGGAATGTTCGTGCCACCAACCCTAGTATATTTGCTGCGAAAAGTGTGCAGTGGCCAACACAGATATAAGCCATAAGTATTCCATATTTGTGTCGAGTATGAAAGTGGGATCACTATAGTCGTAAATCTCTAACAAGCACACTTTTATATTGTAACGTTTATTTTATAATTTATTTACATTAATTGAACACTAATTTATTTAACACACTAAACTACTTGTACACTAGACTAGACACTACATAATTTATTTGTACTGCTCCGCTTTCGGATCGTATGTCGCGTTCACTTCTGCTTCTCTACTTCTAACTAACTCCCTCGATCACAAGCCCCCTTATATATACACCCCCAACCATAATCGAGATCTTTCTCGTACCTTCTAGAACGCCTACGCAGCAAATGTTCAGAAGGTCACAAATTAAATGCTTTTCGTAAACAACATTGGCGAGGGAAAATTCGTGCAGCTGTCTTTACGCGTCGTAGTTGGTGTCGCGTTGTTTACTTCTCGCATTACACTGCCCCCGCCTTAGAGACGTTTCGTCTCGGAACGTATCCCTGGTAGGCCCATGCAGGAACCTGCAGTTAGCCCCCCGCTTACAGCGAGACGTGGCATCAAAATAACAGGGGACCGTCTTCCCGAGTCGACATGGTGCAGGCCCAAAACAGCAGACTAAAACTTCCACTCCGGTATTCTTCAACACCACTTCCAGCATATTCTGGACAACCCTCCAGTCCAGCTGATCTCGTCCAGCACCTAACTAGGGGACAGTTAGCTTCCTGATGTCGAGCTCCAGCAGTCGGTCTCGTAGCCTATGCAAGGTTCGCCATACATCGTGATAACATGGTTTAAGGGACCCGATCTCTTTCGTAACCAGATAAAAGATGTGTCTTACGTTGTCACGTAGTTCCAGAACCTTGCCAATTTCCGGGAGTTGCGCTCGGAGTTGTTCCAAGCGCCCGTACTTCTTCTTGAAAACCGTGGCGATACCTCGTGACATTACCAGGTCGGTGGACACACAATGGGCCAACGAGTATTCTTCAGGTACGCTGAACAAATCCTGTTGTTTTTCACAGGTTACCCCATACCGTGCTTTTCCGGTACCCCCGTAGGCGCTCATAAATTCTTCGAACGAAAGTTCGTTCTCCTGCGCCAATGTGTTTCTTACTCGGGGAACCTCCGCCTCATCGTGCGATCCCTCATAGGGTGCCAACCGATTGAAGTGCACCACTCTCGGCTTGCCATTTGGTAGTTTGCTTAACCCGGTAGACCACGTCATTGATTCGTTTCTTCACAACATAGGGACCTTCCCAATTGGTCTGTAACTTAGGGGACAAACCACGTTTCTTCTGTGGGTTGTACAGCCAAACTCGATCTCCAATTTGGTTGCCACCCTCTTAGCGTTGATGTCGTAACGCTCTTTGATGCGATCACTGGCGATATTTAGTTGGTATCGGACTTGATCGTGAATCTCGTTCATCCTTTGCCGCATCCTGGAGACGTAATCTTCCCCCGAAACGTCCTCGTCCGGTCTAGTGCCAAAGATTAGATCACAGGGCAGTTTAAGTTCTCGCCCGAACAGGACTTTGGCTGGAGTTTGTCCTGTCGACTCATGAACGGCCGAGCGGTAGGCCATCAGGAAGAACGGCACGTGTTCGTCCCAGTCTCTTTGATGTGACGAGACCATTTTCGCTAGATAGCGGTTGAGGGTGCGATTCATTCTTTCTACCATGCCATCAGACTGAGGGTGAAGGGCCGTGGTTCTTGTTTTTCGTACCCCAAACTTCTCACAGATCCTCCGGAATAGGCCACTCTCAAAGTTTCTTCCTTGATCCGAGTGTAGTTCCATGGGTACTCCAAACCGGCAGATCGTCTCCTTCACTAGCACATCGGCCACTGTCTCTGCCTCCTGATTAGGGAGAGCGTACGCTTCTACCCACTTCGTAAAATAGTCCATTACGACCAGGATGTATTTATTCCCCTTTTCGGTCTCAGGGAAGGGTCCTGCTATATCAATAGCGATCCTTTCGAAGGGGCTCCCGACGTTATATTGTTTCATGGGAGCTTTCGGTCGTCTTTGTGGCCCATTACTTGCGAAACATGTAGTACATTTCTTGCACCAGTCCTTCACGTCGTCTGAACAATTGATCCAGTAGAATCGCTCTCGTACTTTCTGCAGGGTTTTCTTGATCCCTAAATGTCCACCAGACGACTCGTCGTGAAGGTGCCGCAAGACCTCCGGGATTTTACTGGAGGGAATTACCAACTGCCGTCTTTCCTCCGTCCTGTCTTGGCTCTCCAGTACGCGTTTTTGTAGTCCATCCTCAACCACTAGCGAGTCCCATTGTGCCCAATAGCTCTTGAGTTTTGGCGAGCCAGGTGATACCTTTTGCCACTCAGGACGCTCTCCTCCCTCTTTCCAAACCAGGATTTCTTTGAGAACCGGGTCTTTTCCTTGCTCTTGTCGTAACGAGGATGGTGTCCATTCCTCGGCGACCACGGTCGTTCGATAGACTTTCTCGGACTTTTCCTCAGCTCTATGACAATGAGGACACTCATCAGGGCATGGTCTTCTCGAGAGTGCGTCTGCGTTTCCATGACTCTGTCCTGGCCGATGTTCTATGACAAAGTCATACTCCTGGAGCCTCTCGATCCAGCGAGCGATCTGTCCTTCGGGATTCTTAAACTGGAGGAGCCATTTAAGAGCAGCATGATCGGTCCGGATCAGAAACCTCCTTCCACACAAATATTTATGGAAGTGCTCGATGGACTTGACGATGGCCAATAATTCACGCCGGGTGACGCAGTAATTCTTTTCTGGTTTGGAGAGTACCTTGCTGAAGTATCCAAGGACACATTCTTGTCCCTCCTGGCGTTGCGACAGAACACTTCCAATTCCCACATTGCTCGCGTCGGTGTCCAGGATGAACTGTCCTTCTGGCAGAGGAAAACTCAGCACTGGGGCACTGGTCAACTTCCTCTTCAGCTCGTCGAAGGCAGACTGGCATTCCTCATCCCAACAGAAGTTTCGTCCTTCTTCCGTGAGCCTTGTCAACGGCTTAGCGACGTCGGAGAACATCCGGACATATCGTCGGTAGTACGTGCAGAGGCCCAGAAAACTCCTCAACTGGTGTTTATCTACCGGTATTGGCCACTCCTTCACCGTACTTGTCTTGTCCGGATCAACGGCGACGCCCTCTCTGCTCACTACGTGCCCTAAGTATGAGACCTTCCTTCTGAAGAGCTGACATTTCTTAGGGTTCAGTTTCAGTCCCGCACCTTGCAGTCTCTGGAAGACGTCCTCTAAGTTTTTCAGATGTCCTTCGAAGGTCTTGCCCATCACGATGACATCGTCCAAATAGACTAGGCACGTTTTCCACGTCAGACCCATTAGCACGCTCTCCATCAGCCTCTCAAACGTCGCTGGGGCATTACAAAGTCCGAATGGCATGACTGTAAAATGCCACAGGCCGTTACCGAAGGTAAATGCCGTCTTTTCCTTATCGGCAGGGTCCATTTCGACTTGCCAATAGCCGCTTTTTAAATCCAAGGTCGAAAATATCGTGGATCCAGCAAGGGTATCGAGTGTGTCGTCGATACGTGGTAGCGGGTAGCTGTCCTTTTTGGTGACACTGTTCACCTGCCGGTAGTCTACACAGAATCGAGTAGTCCCATCCTTTTTCTTCACCAGTACTACCGGCGAGGCCCATGGACTGCTTGACGGCTCGATGACCCCGTCCCGCTCTAGGTCCTTGATGATTTTCTCGGCTTCCTCCCGTTTGGCCAAGGGTAGTCGTCTTGCTGTTTGTCGAATCGGTCGTGTCTCGCCCGTGTCAATTTTGTGTGTCACGACCTTGGTCTTTCCCAGCTTTCCATTCTCGGTGGTAAATATGTCCTGGTACTTATTTATTAATTCGTGGGCCTTTTGTTTCTGTGTGGGCGAGAGAAACGCACTGGTCTGGGAAAGAATTTGTTTCAAGTCCTGCGGAGTGTGTCTGGACCTTTCTTCCTCACTAACGCCCCTTACGATGGCCGAAGCGGCTATACATGTGCCCAGCTTCGTACCCTTCTTGATGGTGACCGGGTACTGATTGATGTTGAGTAGTCGCACAGGCACTTCACTTGAGAGAGTAACGAGCGCCTTTCCTACCAGTACCCCCCGAGCCAGTCGATTGTCATCGTTTTCTGGTTCGATCACGGCTGGAATTCCCTCTTCCACAACACCCCTCAGACAGGTAGAAGTGATCGTTTCGCTTCGTTCCGGGAGAATCACATCTTCTGCCATTATTACGTCTAACACAAAGTTGTCACGATTGTGTAGCAGTAATTCTTCTTGACCGATCCTCAACACTCGGTGTCCGAAATCCAACTGGAATCCATGATTCCTCATGACGTCCATTCCCAGTATGACGTCTTCCTCAATTTCGGCTATGAGAACAGGATGGTCAAACTTTACTCGTCCCAACGTCATGCTAACCGTCGCTTCACCGTGTATTACTGCCTTCTCCCCAGTGGCAGTTCTCAATTGCCACCTACTTGGCCTAATCTTCCTACGGTCCCTCACAACTTCCGAGCGTACGATCGTCTTCGTAGCTCCCGTGTCCACAAGCATGGCGTGGGATCTCCCGTCGATAGTGCCATCGACGTACGCGCTCCCCAATTGGTGGGAAAACGAGGCTATACTGGCCCGGGGGTTCCTATTGCCACGGGTCGACGTCCCCTCCCTTTTATCGACCCGCATTAATTTTTCCGGGGCCTTTGCCGGCACCGCTGTCTTGGGCCGCGTCTTCTGTGCTGACAGCAACTCCATGATCTGCTGGACGGCCTTCTCCACGAGTTTTTCTGTGCCTACCTCCTCGGTAACAGCTCGAGCACAACCGTGAATGCGGGAGGCTTCCATTGCTGCCTCATGTTCTAGTGCGATGGCGAGCGCGTTCATTGCTGTTTTCGGTCGAGCTAGCCTCAGGGCCATCTGCAGTTCCTGGTCCCGCAGCCCGCTCACGAACGTCTGCACTGCGAGGCACTTCATCATCTGTTCCGGTGCCGTGGGATACGCCAACCTCACTAGTCTGGCTACGTCCGCTTCGAACTCCTGCAGGGTCTCGTTCGATCTCTGACGGCGATTGGACATCTGGGATTGATGGACTTGCTCCAGATGTGTTTGGCCGAACCGCATTTTCAGTCGCCTCAGCAGCTCATTGTAATTCCCGGCTTCTTCGGTGGATAGCGTCTGGAGAACTTCCAACGCCTCTCCACGTAAGGCTACCGTTAGGGAAACAGCTTTCTCGTGAGGGGACCAAGCATTAGCCTCCGCTGCCGCCTCAAACTGCTTCTTGTAACTGGCCCACGGAATTTGTCCGTCGAACGTTGGGGGCGTCACTCGATTGATGGATATCGAGTTCTGTTGAACGACCGCCTTTATTTCTTCCTTCGTCTCGCCGCTACTGACTCGCTTTAGTCGTTCTTCCAACTGCTTCGTCTTCTGTTCAATTTCGTCTTCTTTCCCCTCGCCGCTACTGAGTTGTTCTAGTCGTTCTTCCAACTGCTTGATCTTCTCTTCAATCTCCTTACGCTGAGCCTCCATCTGGTCAGTTATCTCTTCCCTCTGGGCGGCGATTTGAGCAGTGATGTCTTCCCTCTGGTCGGCGATTTCTTCCCTCTGGGCGGCGATTTCTTCCCTCTGGGCAGCGATTTGAGCAGTGATGTCTTCCCTCTGGGCGGCGATTTGAGCAGTGATGTCTTCCCTCTGGGCGGCGATTTGTGCAGTGATGTCTTCCCTCTGGGCGGCGCTTTCTTCCCTCTGGGCGACGATTTGCTTCGTGATGTCATCGTCTTCGAACTCGAAAACTTCCGGGTCCTGGCCATTTTCTTTCAAAAATGCCGAGAGTCGGTCCTGGAGTTCGGTCTTCCTCCCTCCTGTTTCCAATTCCCGTTCCTCGAGTTCTTTTTTTAACTCGGCCACTTTTAATTCGCGTAACTTCTTCATGATCCGCTCTTCTGACACCAATGTAACGTTTATTATAATTTATTTACATTAATTGAACACTAATTTATTTAACACACTAAACTACTTGTACACTAGACTAGACACTACATAATTTATTTGTACTGCTCCGCTTTCGGGTCGTATGTCGCGTTCACTTCTGTTTCTCTACTTCTAACTAAGCCACCTTATATAACCAAGCCCCCTTATATATACACCCCCAACCATAATCGAGATCTTTCTCGTACCTTCTAGAACGCCTACGCAGCAAATGTTCAGAAGGTCACAAATTAATTGCTTTTCGTAAACAACATTGGCGAGGGAAAATTCGTGCAGCTGTCTTTACGCGTCGTAGTTGGTGTCGCGTTGTTTACTTCTCGCATTACAATATTAAACAGGTTCATTGCGATGTCCTTTACATAGGCTCAAGTGATATTGATATTGAGATATTGAGGATGATAAGCGAAATTTTGGCAACATATTCATTGACATGAATCTAAAATCACGATTTCGCTTAATATTCGTTCCAATAGCCTACGTAGGTGAGGCCGTTAACGCAATTTTAAACTTTTAATTGTCGCGATTAGCATTTATATGGAAGCGTAATTAAATTATAGTGTAATATTTTATTGGAATAACGATCACGGGCGAAAACTAATTTGCAGCGTAACGGCCCGTTACCTGGCTAGCCAATATACGGTTTAACGACTAATTTCCATGGCGCGGCAGAACATTTGTTTGTATTCCGAACCTATAAAAAATATATCCAAGTCGCCATTAAAATGTGGGTGAAAGGGGTGGACAGGGTGAGAGAGGGAAGAGAGGGTCTAAACGTCGTATTTCTACAGTCGTACCCGTCCGCGGTCAAGTTAATAGTAATAACCAGGATTGGGATAGTTATGCATTTGCATACTTTGAGTCATACTGCTGATTGAATATGAAGAACTTTTAAGTTATAGTACAGTAATAGTAAGAATATCATAAAATGCAATATTCAGGAAGTATGATTCTCTAAGATTCAACGGTCAATGGCCATACGTCCCTCTCTTTCGCAGGTTGGAAAATATTGTAATTGGAATTTTGTTCAAAAGTTCTTCCGAGGGCAAAGATTTTGAAAAACCTTTTGACCAAAGATGGGTATAAATTTACCGAAATTCGGTACGCAAATATTTTAGATCATAAATTTACTTTTCTTATTTGGATGAGGATCTAATTCGGAGTTACTTTTCTTGGATGTTTACCCCCGTCTTTGAGATATTGACTTCTTGAAGAAACAAGGCCAAAGTCGCTCTAAGCAACCATCTTTCTCAAGGCCGCTGGCGAAAACAGTTTTATACTCTTCCAAAAACCAAAGGACTGTTTTATCAATGTAACATTATCAATATAAAAGTAATGGATCCGTCGCTGTAAAAGAACTGACACTGTCAACCTAAATACAGAAATCACGCCTATTTTGAGGAAACCTCTATGGGAGATGTAACGTACTTCTTCAAAAGGAATTTAAATTTATTTGACTTCCCCCACCAAATGAAATATTACTTTTAGCCACGGTTAGCACTAGAACAAAAGACCTATTTTTTCGAATTATTAAATCAGGGGCGTTTGGAAATAACAAGTTTTCATTTGAGATTAATGGTGTAGTGATTAATTGTACAAGTACAGGGTGAAAAATTAGAATTGAGTTCTCAGCCAGGAAACAGAGAAATGTCACTATATTCGATGTTACGTTACGATTTTTCTCTCAGTTAAGTTGGTTCGGTTTTACAAGCGGTTTGAATTTTCGCATCGCAAACGAACTTCGAAGCGGAGCCCGAGATTATTTACTTAAGATGTGTAGACCATTTTTTTGTCAGAAAGACTCGGCTTCGTGTCGCCACTTACAATCTCATGGAGGTTCTTTCGCAATATTTACTTAAGGATAATATATTCTAAGAAACCGCAAGGACCGTTAATATCACGTGTAAAGGGAATGAAACGTATTGTAAAGAGAGGGATATTGTTAACGCCCCGTGAGATTTGACTGGTCAATGATAGGTTGAAAATGAGAAGTAAGGGAAATTGGAAACTCAGCAATAGGTCAGGATTTGGTATGGAGAGAGAAGTGGGGGTCAGTTAGAGTCAGAGAGAAAAAGTGAAGGGACTGAGCTTCGGACCTCGGGTGAGGCAACACATCCGAACCCTCGCGGGTTCGGTTGTGCTATTTTGAGTTTAACTAATGTTAGTTTTAAATTTGGTTGGTTTTGGTGAATTAGTTTGTGTATTTGTCTGCTCAGCTTAAACATCGAAATCCGCATTTGACAGTTCCGTTGACAAAATTTTACTTAACGAACCCTAATAATTTTATGGGTACCGTGTTAGAGTAGTATCAGTGTCAAATCAGTGCGTTGATTTCGAGTGCCTATCAGAGTGAGATACTGCTCAAATCGCCCACGAAGGGTGTCGCGGTTTACAACGGGAAGGGCGATCCGCCTTTCGTCCAGCCAGCCTCTGCGAGCGCCTACTTACAAGGCGATCCACCTCGATCCACCCGAACGACTTCCGCCATCCGGCGACTTTCACCGAGCCGGCCGGTGATGTGGAGATTCTAAGTACCTCTCCGCCTACAATCATGTGTGTGGTGATTAGCGCTAAGTGACAGGGATTTTCCCGACTTAAAGGCCTTTAATTTTAAACGTTTAATCGATCGATTTCCCCCTTAATTAAAAACAAACTTTAGTAAATTCTGTTTCTGCTATTACTTTGCGAACTCTTCAGTATTTTAGTATTTTGGGTATATGTGTAGATTATAGCTTTCTGAAGTTTTGGAACATGTATTTCTACATTTTTGAGTTATTGTAGTAATTATCTGACTTATTCAATTAAACAGCTATAATCAGATTTTGGTATCTCTTTTCGTCCACACCTGAGTCATTTATTAGTTCGTGCTAGCCGGCAAAGGAACTTCTAAGAATTAAATAAGTAAGTAAAAAATTCATGCGTTTCATCGATTAGACAGCTTTTGACATCGACAAAAGAAGAAACACAAAATACCTTAACTAAATGTTATTCACGTCATAAAGCAGTAAATTAAAATGCTCAACTATCTCATAAGTAACCAGCAATTCTCTTTACCTCGCTTACAACCACGCGCAATTTAAGAAACAAATTCTAACTACCTAATTAAATCAACAACTAGTGAGATCGATCCAGATATGATAAATCCCACTATGTATTATTACCACCCAAAGTCTAAATAATAAACCCATGGACGACAGTAAACATCAAACAGCTCCCCAGCCAGCAGGATGACAACTGGAACAACTCTTCAGAGCTTAGAGAGGAACCGGAACATAGCAACTCAGACAATGCCGAAGATTCAAGTGTCACTGCGAGCAATGAGCCAATGGGTTAGCAAATTAGTTAGTCACACAGTTAGTTAGCCAACTATTTAAACCGTCTTGATGCATAGGGCAGAGCTAGTTTCAACTCTAAAGGGGTCCCTTGAACACCAAGAGACACTACAATCAATAGAGGAGTTGACATATCAACTTAAACATTAACAATTGTGACAGTTAATTTGTTATCCCCTGAACAACAAGCTGCGAAGTGAATTCTGAAGATGTTGCAAAACTGAAAGGGTAAAGATTACAAACTTACCTGCCTCCAATTTATTAGATAGACCATTCGAGTCCTAAGTTTGTCAAATTGTCCAAAACAATTTTTACATTTATCTAGATCCGACAACTCCGGTACAAGCCGAGAAGCCAAGTACTTTTTTCTTTATTTACCATAAAAAGAAGAAAAATCCAAATAACTCTAATTTACAAGCATGACTCAAATTTATAAAAACAAATTTGCTCAGGCCAATTTAACAGCCCAGAAATTTGTACTTTGCCTAGAGACCACGTTTGTCTCATTCGAGTATAAGTATAATCGCGTCTTATCCCCAAAAGAATGGTTCTAAGAAAAATTTGAATGCTATTAAATTTTGTAGGAAATAGCACCAGTTGCACAAGTCATTGTTTACTAATGGCTAAATGTCTAAAGTTTTCTTAACGTTAACTTAATTCGAGGTTACCCTTTACCCTAAAACATTGAAGGCAGCCTCAATGATAACTATGGCTGGACCCTGATCGAGAAAAAAAATTTTTTTTCCTCATGGCAATGAGGAAACGAAACAGGGTGTCATAGTAGAGGTGAAAATTCCATAGAAATGCAAACCAATCAGTCACTTCCCTGCTATCAGTAAAATCACGGATCTAGAGGAAACTGCTAAGGGTCAACTAGAAATTACAAGTAGTACTACCAGAAGAGCAGTTGGAATTCAGAGAGTAATATTCGACCAGAAAAGCAACAACAGTGTACAACATGATGCAAACATTTTAAAAGTCAGGAAACAAAGCTTAATATGTCTCTTAGTATATTGAGGGTTTTCTCTCTCTCTCTCTCTCTCACTCTCTCTCTTTCTCTCTCTCTTTCAAATACCAGTATCACTAGCTATTGTAAGTAACATGGCTTGATAAGAAAATTAAAGTAAGTCTTTTGGAATACATTTATATAATATATTAAATATATTGAAAGAATAAAGGAACTGCGATACAAAACAATCTACTGAAAGGTTCACATCTGTGTCTGTGGTGGGAATCAAACAAAGATGTAGGTCACACTACCTAATTAAATTAGCTGACAAAGTCATTAACAATATCGCATCAGATGATTAATTAGCAGACTACACTTTTCCTTTAAGGGGTAAACTCGTAAATCCGTATATCTTCACCTTACAAGTTCAGTAGACTTTAATTAAAAGCACAGTCTCGTATAAAATTATTACATCTCCGCCGCACACGTGTGAGGAGTCGTCAAACTAATAAAGTTAATCTAAGCGGTTTCTCCTATCACGTTGCGTCGTTATGCGTAATTATTAGATCAATATTGGAAACTTGTTAAATTACATAATGATTATTATAAGTTTCAACCGAAATGACATAGCAAATTAATTTAATTTAATAACGACAAAGCAGCTAATTTATAGGTTGCCTTATTGAAGTGCGTTGTTTATTTCTATCTTGGCGACTTGCTATCGGTAATTTTGCTTTAGAGGCATTGATACTTAGTTCGTATTCCTTACCAGTTCCTTTTAATTTATTAACTATTATTTGAAGCTGTTTCATGTTGTCAGCTATAATCGCAGTATCATCGACATTGTCAATAGGTGTACCATTTATGTTCATACCTACCTCTTCGTTCGTTTATACATAATTATTAAATAGGATTGGAGAAAGAACACATCCTTGCTCAACTCCTGTCATTAGCTTCATGATGTCTGTGTATAGCCTTTTTCAAGTTTGAGTTTTGGCTACAGTATAGGTTATGTATGAGGCAACAACTAATTGTTGGAATATTTCACACTTAAAAGTTTTCTATGTTAATGGCATAGCCATGAATATGTTCAGAATCTTGAACGAAACGTCGGCAGTGTGAAATATTCCAACAATTTGTTGTTATTATTTTGGGGATTATCAAGAACATTTCTGATTTTATCTCAGCTCCTCGAGAACGTTCTCCCATTCTTTTCCATCAAGGCCAATGTCTCTCAGTTTCAACAGTAAGAGATCATGTCGTACGTTATGAAATACTTTTGATAGTCTATTTAACACGTGTAGACGTCTTTTCATTAGTCGTAGCATTAATAATTTCATACCAAGGAGAGCCTCTCTGGTATCTCAAGGAATCTTTGAAACCAAACTGAGTTTCCTCTGATTGTTCTTCACATCTTTGTTATAAATTCTATTATGAGTTACTCGTAGTAGTGTTTTTAATACATTACTCAATAACAAACTGAATAACATTTGGTCTTCATACGGTTTTTTTTGGTATTGGCAGAAAAGTAGTTTTCAATCAGTCAGTTGGTATTGTAACGAAACTGCTGGCAATAGAGATAAGCACCCGCCGGAACGTGTCGCTTCTGGGAAATTCGTATCGAGGTGTATTCGGCGAGCTGATGGTTTTTCTGGGAGTCGCAGAATATTCGAGAAAGGACGAGATCTTTCTGGAATTCCCATTGGGCAAAACAAATAGGAGGCCGTAGAGCGAGACGAGGACAGTCGCCGGGAACCGTAAACAACCGGCGATATGCAAACATAAATAAGTGTGGTTGATATAAATTAGATACTTGTGAAATATGTAATATCGGCTCTTTTTATGTGAGGGTTTTAATAGAAAATCGACACACTAGTCAATATATAGACACCTATATTACTTTTGGGTAGGATTGATTGAGGTAATTGATTATCTTCAAAAATAAACTGGTTCCTTAGTGAAGCATTGGTGCAGGGCTTCGCAAATGCCCGCTTTTATCGAGTTAAAACAAATAAACGACTGAATAAAATAGAACATTTTATTACCAAAATATTAAGTCAAAATAGCATAAAGAATTATTTTATGCCGCTAAGTCATTAATGTCATAAAGTTACACAACCCAAGTTTAAATTAACACACACCAAAACGAAGTCAAATATAATTTAATTAGTGAACAAATAGAACCAAAAAAATGAAAACAAATATGAAGGTAAAATCTCCCTAAAACCCTTAATGCCCATGTATATGAAAAACTTGTTCCTATGAGATATGAGGAAAGTGACTTCCAAAATTCCATTAAACAAATGATCGAGATTGCACAACTGTACACATTTCAAAAACCAACCCCAAAATCTAGGGCTACACATCCCACCCGACTTATTAACGACTCACCCAATCTCTAGAAGTTCTCTCTGGCTGGTTACTTTGATCTCGGCCCGGTACTCAGCCCTCCTTCGCTCGGCGTACAAACTCTAACTCTCTCATAGTGTTACGGCCCTTAGCGTAAGACTATAACTCACCAATCACGCATCTCGTGAACAATTCTAACACTGTCATAATTACAGCCCTCAAACGATAAGCTCTAAAACACCAAAGAGATAACGACACTCGCGTAAACTCTTAACTCCAAAATTACCACTCTCATTCAACAACTCTCACTCTTAAACGTGCATGACTCGTTTAGCAATCTCTAGACCTCTCTAATTACTCACAAATCCTTCGTAATAACACCTCGCTCCTCGCTTCGCCATCGCGAATTAAACTCTAACTTTCTTCACGGTCTTAGACCTTAGAAACAACTCCTAACTTGCGACTTCGCTCTTGCGGATCAAACTCTAATAATCCACAAGGTCCCCGACCTTAAAATAGCTCTCAACTCCTGACTTCGTCCTTACGAATCAAACTCCAATAATCCTCTAAGGTCGCCGACCTGAAAATAACTCCAAACTCTGGACTTCGCCTTTGCGAGTCAACCTCTAATACTGCTCAAAGGTCCCCGACCTGAAAATAACTCCGAACTCTGGACTTCGCCTTTGCGAGTCAAACTCCAATAATATTCCTCAAAGATCCCCCACCTGAAAATAAGTCAAACTCTGGACTTCGCCCTCGCGAATCAAACTTTAATATCCTCTCAAAGGTCCCAGACCCTTAACAAAACCTTAACACTCAGTACAAAACAACTGACCTGAAAGTCCGGTCTCTGATCCTCTCTCCCTAACTCTGAGCTTCCTTGCGATCCTTACCTTCAACACGAAACGACCACTCACTATAAAACACAACCGGACGGGGTGGAGTCCCCCGACCGTCTCCTTAACTCCCAACTTTATTTTCTCCAAGAGCTCTCGGTCCCCCTTCTACGAGTACCAAAAATCCGATCAAAATTTTTCCCTCCAAAATTCTAAATGGTCGAAATGCCTTTACTGAACCTGTGAATATACGCGTTACGTCATAAAGTCCGCCTTCGTGAACTAATTAAATAATGCAAATTCGACTTTTGCTACATTGGTCGTGTTCAAAGACCAGAATCTTGAGCTCTAATAATGAGCGCATCATTGTTATCTACAGCTGCAGTTTTCGTGGTCATGTTACACTTACAAGTCAATGCATATTACGTAACATGGAATATGTCACGCAGCGATGTACATTTTTTCATATACAGGGTCCTCTTTTCTAATGTCACAAAATCTAATAAATAAAAAAAAATCTACTAAACACCCCCACGGTGTTACAGATAATATACATTATGTATTAAGTACTATTAGTTGATAAGTATTAGTGTAAGTGGTTAAAATAAATAAATTAAGACAATTCGTGTAATTCAGTGATTTTTGCGTAGATAAAACGTAACAGTATAATGCCCATATGGTAGATTTCGTTGAATAGTTTACACAGCAGGATTGGGTTTAGTAGTTTAGGCACTTCAACGTGGATGTCATCTTCACCGGTTGCTTTCTCGCTCTTTAGGTTCGATAAGGCATATCTGTCGTCTGTTTCCAGTATAAACGTTCCTTCTGGAGCCTCTGTACAGAATTTATTGGGTTTCGATCGTCTTCGAATAAATTTTCTCACGTTTATATAATTCATCTGGTGTCTGTTATATTGTTCTTGTTTTTGTGGATATGAGAACTGCTTGGCATTCTGAATCTTCTTGTTATCTCTTACAGTTTTTCATTGAAATGAAAGGAGTCATGTTTGTTGCAGTAAATACATACTACTATTCATATTGTCGCGATGCAGCCCCAATTAGCGAAAATAGGACGCCGTCCAAGCTAATTCAGCACCGAGGCGACTTTAAACCGAAGGACGATACGTGACGCGCGGGTAAGCGGCAGGCACATTCATAAAACAAACGAAACGTATTTATATCGATTAGATAGATCAAGGATCAGTCTGCTAGCACCCTGTCACGCTGTCCGTCTGAACGTCCGCCCTTCGACATGCCGCTGATTGGAGGAGCCTCGTGCCTACTGCCCTTCGTTATACCACAGTAAGCAACCACTTCTTCCACTTTTATATTCTCTTCTCTAATTTGTCAATGTTCTCTCCTCTATACCATTAAATGTTCAAATAAATATTGTCCGTGTTGCCATGTCTTCTTTTTCAGTCTCTACCTGACTACACCCCCAACCCGAGCACCCCCTTTGGACCCTAGGTCGTCAGGCGTGTGACAATATTAGAGGTATAAAATGCGCCATATTTATACCAAATAATCCAACTAGCTCGATTGATACAAAACAGTAACAGGACTGAAGTTATCCCCAATATGCTTGGGTGATATGATGAAATTTTCCTACAATAGGTCGTAGCGCAAAACGGGAATACACAGAATAGGAAAACACGGGTCGTGCGCACCACGAAGGGCGAAACAACGGGACGGGAGTAAGGGTGCATCGGATGTTCCACCATCACTGTTACGTCGGAAATAATGACGAAGGGAATCTGGCCCCATTTCGGAGCTGCGAGGGGCAGTTCTGGGAGGGCGAGGGGCGGTTAATTTCCCCACGATTGATGGGCACGGAAAAACAAATCACACGCTCCGTGAACTTCGGTGCCCGGAGTAATAACTCCTGCGACGTGTCGACCGGAAGGCCGATCCTGCCCCCGAGAGGTGTCCGATTGAGAGGTTTCATTGAAATTCTCGGCAGGACGCCCCGGGACCCCCGCCCCGACTTCGGGACGAGCGCCTCGTTTGTAAATCGCCCCGCTAAAGTGGCGATGGTTTTTCTCCACGAGCGGCCATCGATCGGTTCGTCCCTTTTGAGGAGGGCGACACGGCCCTTAATGGATGATAAGCTTTACAACGTATAAGGCGAAGATAATGCCTGTGTCACGATAATCTTATCGTCGCCAGTTAAGTTGTCTTCCGATGTATGAGGCGATCTAACACAACCTCTCCCCGGAGAAGGCGCTCCCTTTTTCGAACTGTCTCGCTGGGGACGACACCCGGGACGCTACGGTGGCTTTAAATTGATTGGAAATATTTTTAGGACATATTTTATATGTAAGACAATTTATATAGACTCGTCTAAAATCGTTACAGAATGTAACGGAGCGAAGGTAAAACTTAATTTCGGAACAAGGGAAGACCGGGCAAAATGCTTGGGTAAAGCGAATACTCACCACCACAAAACATACATATCTGAGAAGTGTTAAATCCGTGTTTTTTTGAATGGTATAATATGGCGACGTATGCCCCGCCTGGTAGTCGGGCAGTGAACTAAATTATGGTGCCAATTTTAAATCTATCCATTCCTATTCAAATTTATAGTTATTCCTCGACAAAATACAAGTATAAAATTATGTAATATAACAGTATTATGTTCATTTTGCAAGAAATTAAACAAAATATTATTATACTACATTTTGTCGAAGAACATAAACCTGGTATCAAATGAAACAAATGGTTTCTGGTGATGTAATTTATCGCACATATATTATACTATTATATACTTAATATATGTGTATCTATAACATTCCAAAATAATACTAGGAAAACATACAATAAAAACAAATTGACAAATTCTTGAAATGCTGCACAGGCAAAATACTTATTTACTCCCTGTTACCAACATCTTATCTGCAGTTATCTTATAATTCAACAGAATAATAATTGAAATGTGACGTTCAAACAATAAAAACACAATTAAAACAAACATTGAAATTGAAGTGTCACCTACATGATGGACCAAGTTTTCTATGAGTAAAAAGTAAAACTTAAAAGAAACACACAAAAACCAACCAAATATTAATAACGGATACAATTACAAATTAAAATTTAGAGCAATTGCGTTAAGGACATATATGTACTTTATGAGATATTGTAATTGTTTGTCACTGAGAGCATATATTTTTGAAGTCAAATTCTTCAGCCTTCAGCCACATTACAGAGATGTGAAATATTTTTCAATAAATGAGATTAAATATATACAAACTTAAGAACCTCTGAAAAATAAGTCCACCTCATTTTTTCAACAAGTTTTTGAATAAATGATGAATTGTTCCATTTCAAACTGTCTAAACATTTCAAATCATTATGCGCTATACACTGTTTTATACCGGCGTTGATTTTATGGGCTTTATGATTTCTTTAATTTTCCTTATTAAATGTATGTGCAATTTGGTGTGTTATTTAGTAAAAATTATATATTTTGTATTATCTAAATATAAAGAATTAATGGGAATTTAAATACACTTGCAAATTGTGTATGAGTGAAAAAATGAAATAAACATATGAATATAATAAAACAATGCATATTTATGTATTTAAATTTATTTATATATAAAATAATATATACCTATGACCTATGACCATACCTGTATATTATTTGAATGTAAAATCAGAAATAATTTTATTTAATTATTGTTGATGTTATTTAATTTGTCTTTATGCGAAGACAATGTCCCCGTCTTGGCGCCTCTCTCCAAACCTTAATCATAATAGTATATTATTATCCTAGTTTAATAAGATGGAGTATTTGGTTCACGAGGGTTTTAAAGCACGACGAGCAAAGCGAGGAGTGCTTTAGTAGGACGAGTGTGACAATATGTCTTAATAAACGAGTGTAATATACTATTTTATCTACTTTGCTTTATTAATACATTAAATTTTGGCTGTTCTAGGGAATTTTGCGTGGGTTAGCTACACTGACGTCACTGACATTGACGTTTCGTATTGTAATTTGAAAATCTAGTAGTCCTAGGACAAATTCAATAACTACTTAATTACGTGCGCGAAATGGAAGACCAAAATGTAGAATTGACCTGTACAGCCCCAGAAATACGCAAAGCTGCTGAAAAAAAATATTGAAATACTAATAATTTAACCTTGACATCTACGTGATAGGCTGACGTACCAATTTAACAAAACTAAAAGTTACCAAAAGTAGTGTAATAATATGAATATTATTACACTACTTTTGGTGTAATAATGAGATCATTAGTAACGCAAAGTAGATAAACTATATTTCTTTCACACACCAATGTACGAAGGAAGCTAGGAAAAATTTAAATATCATTTTACCATCTCTATAATTAGGCTGAATGCCGAAAATTTGACCTGAAAATTGGTCTCTGTTCTCTGGTCATGTTCTCTGGGATAAAAAATTACAATATCTCATAAAGTCGTAATCGTAAATAAAGTCGTAATGGAACTGAAATTTTAAAAGCATATTGAAGAGCACAAATACTCCATTTTCAAGTTCTTCTAAAGCCCCATAATGCTTTTTGCAATAATTCAATTTTAAGAAACAGAAACTCAAAATAAAGTACAGCTTGCACAGTTAACTTTTTCACCTTGGATTAAAGCGGAAAGTTGTACATGCGAGAAACTGAATTTTCCAATTAAAAACATTATTTATCTAGGACGCAAAATTAGCTGTATCTTTTGATGCAGTTACTTTCAAATAAATCCTTCATATATGAGAGAGAGCTATCAAAATGAAATTAAACTTTTTTGCGCTTTTTTACCTGGCTTCTGGGCTATGTACTTTAAATTAGGATATTAATCCGGTCAAATTAGACCAAAAAATAGGAGTGAGGGTACAAATTCTCACCCAGCTGAAAATTGGAAGTATTGTTCAAAACACCATTATAAATAAAATCTAAAAAGTCCTCATCCGGCACGTGGAAAGAAATTTACTCGGGGTCAAAAGTCACAAAAACGGGATTTTGGCGATTTTCAGCAAAACGGTAAGTTTTATCATAAAATTAGATCAGAGAAAATTTGTAGAGCATATGATTATCTTTAAAAAATGTCTATGACTTTTTTTCCTAAGAGTCACCGTTTCTGAGATATATGAGATATAGTCATAATATGTATAAGTACCCCACGTGTATACATCACTCAAGCTGTAATACAAGTTAAAATATTATTCTATCGGTCTGTGTAACTTATACATATAAAATACATATTATGGGTGATCATGAACTGCGGACAACCGATGGGTTGAGAGCAGGTAGCGCACGAATTGCGGACAGTGCAGTTCTAATCCGCTTAACCGCCGCAACCATTCTTTAAAACATTTAAATTCTCAATTCAGCCAAGGCGATGTCGAAACACTCACCGTATCACATATTCTTCTCATTCATAATAATATAAATGTTATTAGAAAATCTCAAATTCCTAAGCTGCCTAATACTCTAGCTGAAATTCATGATGCACTAGATAATTTTGATACAAAAACAAATAGAGGTGAGAATTTTCTTTTGGTAAATGATAGAACTCAAGGAATGTCGTTATTTCTACTATTTTAAGTTTACAATTTCTCTGTTCAAAGTCTGAAGTTTTTATGGATGAGACATTTTATAGCTGCCCGAAGCATTTTTCACAAGTGTTTATAATTCACGTACTGTCAAATAACATTTTTATACCTTTGGTATTCTTTTTACTTCCGGGAAAAAATTGTAATGTATATTGAAACGTTTTTAAGATTTTGCAGTCAGAATGCATTAAACTTTTTATTTTTATTTACACCGCTTTTATCATTTTCAACCCTTGGTAATATCTTCTATTATTGAATAGTTCTAAATTATACAGAATCACAATAACAGATCCGTGGAATAGGTCAACCTGGAAAACTACGTTAAAAAAACGCGTTAAGGACACTACCTCAAAGGTGGTGTGGAAACGTGTGCATATTATGATGATTACAACTCTTCTAACTCTTTGAATCGATATATCTTAGAAATGGTGGCTCTTAGGAAAAAAGTCTTAGACATTTTTTATAGACAATCATCTGCTCTATAATTTTTCTCTGAACTAATTTTATGATAAAACTTACCGGTTTGCTGAAAATCGCGAAAACCCCGTTTATGTGACGTTTGACCCAGAGAAAATTTCTTTCCATGTGCCGAATCGATGAGGACTTTTTAGATTTCATTTATAATGGTGTTTTGAACAATACTACTAATTTTCAGCTGGGTGGGAATTTTTGTACCCTCGGATGTCTAAATTGACCGGACTATATGTTAACAGAGGAATATGAAATCTGGATTGCCTGCACCTGTAATGTGTTTCATAATGGAATTCACTTGGACCAGAAATATGGGCCTGGACACTTTAACGGTCTCATTTTGGATGCTGTGTATTAAAGTAGAGTGTTACTTTTTTTCTAGATAAAGAGATAGGTAGGTAAGGCGCCACTAGGGCTGACTAAGCTCTAAAATTAGCAATTCCCTTCTAACCTTGTTATTAACAAACAAACATATTACATTTTCAAGATATAATAACGTATAATATAATATAACATAATATTTAATATTATCCCCAAAACTAGTGGAAAAATATTATTATTGTCTATGAATGTGTTCTTGGTAGATTAATTTGGAATTTATTAACCTTTACTTGTTTACTTGTGAGATTCTGAACACTATCCCATAGAGACTTGCATGTGTGTTTAAGAAGGTTTTGTCACTCCGCCTAATGTGCTATCGGCTCACGGGAATAATGTCAGACCGCTGTAATGTATTTTATTAGTGGAACGGTACTTCGCTTTAATGAGCGAATGGATCTTGATAGGGGAGCAATTTAAAGATAGAGTTAAAGACAATTAGAGTAAGGGTAGAACAAGTGAGGTATCAAAATTTATAGTTTTCATCAAATTGTAGCAATTTGTGGATTCATAACTCTGAAAGTACTATGACAGAACTCTACTTGGTTATGACTTTCATAATTTTTGAATAAGGAGAATGTAGTTATTATTAAATTGTAGCCACCGATGGTGTCCAAACCAGAAGTAATTGGTGATGTATAATATGGTATTTGAAACGTGAAATTAGGTTCCTCAAATTCGTACAGAAAGAAACACACTTCATTTACAGTTTAGTTTTTAATATGTTATTTCGATGAATAGTTAACAAAACAAGTTCTCAATGTAAAGAAATTATATGACGAAACGTCGGTTATCAGAGGGAAAGTCCACTGTAGTTGCAAAATATCCACATTTACTAGATCACTATAACTAAAAATATTAAACGATAAATCACTACAGTTTTTTTTTCTAAAAATGCTAAGAAATAAATTCCATATGTGATAATTTTCAAGAATTAAGTATGAAAATTAGAAAACTAGTAAACCAGAAACCATATGATAATATATTTGATATGTACGTATGCATGTATGTAAGTATGCTACATGTACATGCTATAACTATTGATTTTGCTGGTAAAACTTTTATTACATTTACAATGAGTGACGTCGACTGTTACCAAAATTATAACGAGGTACATAGAAATGATCACAATGACAATATGAAGAATACCTATTCATAGAATAAATAGTATTTACATACAAATTTTCAATATTTTATCCATATGTTCAACATTAATTTTCTGGGAAACTTATACTCTTATGGAACCAAAGTACCGGTTTTATGTTCAAAGCTTCATTTTACATAATCCTTAATTACATCTTAATGTAAGAGAAAGTTGGGATATCTTTTATCCCCAAAATCCCTAAAAATTACATTTTCCTTAAAACAATTTTTGTTTGTTTCCATATGTGTAATGAACCCACTAAAATCTATAAATTATCAAAATTTTGTCGTTCTATTAAATTTAGATATGCAGGAAATAAAAAAAAATGTTTATTTTTTCAAGAAGTTTATAGCTCTTTATCACAAAAATTAAGCGGTTTCAGACATCTTATTAAATTTTTTTGCAATAAGCAATATCTATAAATATTAAGTTAATATAATGTAAGTGTTACCTTAGTCGAATAAAAATGCCTATACTCTTTTTTCCAACAAGATAGACGCATATTAATGAGCTGACCGTCAAGGTCATAGCCGTGCAGATAACAATATCATTTAGAATAACGGAGTACCAATAATTCCGGTATTTCTCGTTGAAGAAATAAGGTTATTTAGGAGTATGGTTAATAGTGACGCCACTGACATCTCGATAACCTCTCGCCGGATTTCTGCTTATCTCTTACATTCTCCTTCTTCTTCACCTTCGGACCTTTTGTTTTGACATCACTAAACAGGGTGGCCCCTTCAAAATTATACAAAAACAGGTAAAAATGCAGGTATACTGCTTACGATAACTGCGAGAAAAAAAATTCCTCCGGTACATGAAAAATTCTTCTGTTGACGATCAGCTCATTAATATGCGTCTATCTTGTTGGGAAAAGAGTATAGGTACATTCTAAAGTCCTAGTTGTGCTGAGTTTAATATAAGCATTTCTGTAACTATTATTATGTATTGTAAATTTCACTCAGTTTTAAAAAATTTTAACATAGTAAATTTCCTCGTATTTATAATTGACAGTTTGCTTGAGACACTATAATACTGTTGTTAAAATTTTGTTTGTCCCAATATTGATTGTCCGGAGTTTGGACCGAACCCGTCGGAAGTCATTATCCAAGGAGACTGGTGAAGTCACGTATGAGGAGAGACGTAAATTTAAAGTGAAGGACAGATCTAACTGTCAAGTGGTTTACATCAACATCGTCTTTTCCAATAACTAAGTTTACGGTCGACTGGAACCCATTCTCCCACGATCCAGCCCCGAGACATCAACCTCCAAGTTTATCCTCCCCCGACGTCAGTTTTTTACGACTGGAACCCCCGCCCCCGAATTACGATATCGAAACACATCCGCCGTAATACTTTATACCCATCGAAAATTGATCGTTCGAAATTGAAACGGAATTAATGAAATATCTTCCGGGATGCGGCTATTACTTTCCGATGCAAATTCCGGGCGTGTAATTTATCAGCCGACTTTCGCCCACCACGCGATTTTTATTATTAGGAGAGGGAGTGAAGGGACGATATTCCCGACGCTGCAGACACATCTTGCAGTTGGAAGGGCCAATTTCATCGATTCCCAGGATGAAATTGATTAGGGGATAGTAGGTCCTGGGGGAGTCGCCCCTTAATTCGTCTGTAATGAAATCGTAAGATCGAAGTGAGGTATAGGTAATTTTATAATGGACAGGTTGGGCCAATGGAGTGAAAAATATTATCGAGAATTTAATCAAAATGCGTAAGCAACATGACATTGCGTAACAACTACTATGTAAATATAATATATTTGAAATGATTTATGCCATCCATCAAATAAGCACCTACTAAATTAGTTCAAAACAATAGATCCACCTTAATTTTGAGTAGGTTTGGGTAAAACTCTAGCTAAAGGGCCACAACAGGATGTTCGTAATAAAAGGCTCGAAATACAAAGTCCGAAATAGAAAAGTCAGAATAGAAGAGTCGGAATTGAAGTCAGTTCATCGCACTGAAGGTAGCTGCCGTACTTCACTGCCCATCAATAATTCAGACCGCACACGTGAATTCCCTATACATTAAGGCATTATCCTTCCAATCTCACTTGGGACAGCCAACAAACCATCTTGAGTCTACGTAAAAGACGTCGCAATCCCGATTCAACTCACCTGTATATTAAAGTTTGGTTATAGCGGTACAACTTCAAAATTTTGTACAGAATGTAAACTCATAAGGATTCAAATTGATCGAACAACCCCAGCAATGGTCATTAATTTCTGAAGTTTGCATGTATTGCAGAATACTCGCTTCTTCACGCTCCTTCCAGGCAACTCAGTGCAGATGTAGAAGGATGGATCAATAAAGTGAGTTCAGGATTGGACAACATATTCTAAGGAGCCTCGTGATTTAAAATTATGGTCTAAGAGTAAACCCAGAAAGATATAAAGTGATTAAACAAAGCCAGGAGCGGTCATTCATTTGTGACATTTTGGAAGCATAGCTTTCTTATGGCGGGCTTTGCTCGAAGTGCTGAATCGGCGAGAGGTGTTAACGCCGAAAAACCGTACGACCCGGATGGCCAATTATCGCGCCGCGCTAGCTGTTTATTGCCAAACATGTTACAATTGTTTTTGTTTTGTCGGTTGTCATCTCCGTGGTGACACTAGCAACAATCGTTTCACAAAATGCTTCAATTGTACAATAACAAAAATTATATCAACAGAATCAGCGTCTAAAGAAGAACCTACATGAGAATAGCAATTACTTTATTTCTTCTATCAACCGAGATATTTCATTATAAAATTTGCCCTTAAACGTAAACAGACTGACAGTAGACATCTTGGATTGAGATATACACGGAACGAGAAAATCCTTCACGGAAACGTTTCTGGGCCTACGACTACGGTCCGGAAGGTTAGGTTTGTTTGGTTTGGCTTATATAAAAGTATAAAGAAGATTAAATAGTATATTGTATTATTCTAGTTTAATAAGACGGAGAATTGTCACACGAGAGTTTTAAAGCACGACGAGCGAAGCGGGGAGTGCTTTAATATTTAATAACACGATTGTGACAATACGTCTTACTAAACGAGCGTAATTAGAGTAATATACTATTTTATCAACTTTTCTTTATTAATTCAATAAATTATGGCTGTTCAAGTTTTCGTATTACACTAGGGAATTTTGCGTGGAATGGTTACACTGACGTCACTGCAATTGACGTTTCGTATTTGAATTTCAAAATCTAGTAGTCCTAGAATAAATTCAATAACTACTTCTCAAGTCACTAGATATAAAGTACAGCAAACTCCGCCATTTTTGGGCAAAAATTTGGCGCCAAATTTGAATTGCTAATGTTAAATAAAAAATCAATTTTGTACTGTATTGTTAAAAAAAGCACAACTGTATCAACATGCGTTAATAATTCAAATGCAGATAGTAATGATATTAATTAAAACAAGTAAGCATTGTTTTCATTATTCATTGTTAACAATTCAAATTTGGCGCCAAATTTTTGCCCAAAAATGGCGGAGTTTAGCGGTACTTTATATATCTAGTGACTTTAACTACTTCCTTACGTGAGCGAAATGAAAGACAAGAATGTAGATTCATGAAATTTTAAAAGTTTTGTTTATTGAAATACTAATAATTTAACCTTGACGTCTACGCACGTCTACGTGACAGGCTGATGTACCAATTTAACAAAACTAAAGTTACCAAAAGTAGTGTATTAATATGAATATTATTACACTACTTTCGATGTAATAATGAGATCGTTAGTAACGCAAACTAGATAAAAGTGATCTATTTCGGAGTCGCGCTAACTGTTTGGTGGCAACTCGTATTACAATTGTTTGTATTGTCGGTTGCCTGCTCTAGGGGTGGCGATTGTGGGCTGAATCGGTGGCGAGAGCGGCGCCAAAGCGCCGCGCTAGCTTCCAATCGTTTCTGTACATGACCTACCTACTTGAGTGTGGCAATTACTTTATTTCGTCTATCAACCGAGATATTTCATTATAAAATTTGCTCTTAAATGTAAACAGACAGTAGACATCTTGGATTGAGATCTACACGGAACGAGAAAATCCTTCACGGAATCGTTTCTGGGCCTACGACTACGGTCCGGAAGGTTAGGTTTGTTTGGCTTGGCTTGGATAAAAGTATAAAAAAGAATAAATAGTACATTACATTATACTAGTTTAATAAGACGGAGTATTGTCACACGAGATTTTGTGTGAACGCTTTAATATATATATATATATATATATTATATATATATATATATAACTTTGTAGTCACGGCTGAATTAGTTAATAAACTAAATAGTAACGGGGATGCAGCCTTATCTTGGGACTTTTTTAAAAGAACACTCTTATTTCTTTAATACAGGAGCTTTCGACAATGTTTATTGTCTTTATCAACTGCAACTGTGAACATGGTATGTTTGTTAAAAATTATACAAAGATGAAAATTATATACTTACAGAAAACGAGATTGCTGTTAAAACTATATAACACATCAGATCCAGAAAAAAATTCAATATTGGAGTGGAAGAGGCAGGTTATTTGTTCCGAGACGTTACAAAGATATTTCAAAAATTATTTGACAAAACAAATCTAAATATGTGTTTCTGAGTAAGTTTCACAATATTGCTTTGTCAACTTTTTAGACCAATAATTGTTAAGAGTTGAGACAGAACAGGAATTAATAATTACGCTCCACGGTTTGGCACCCATGAGTAGCAATTCTATAAAATCAAACATCACTGAATTCATAGCATTAATGTGAAAGGTTCTCTTTATTCCTGTATCACTTATCAATTATTTGTTTCCATGGGTTTTGTCAAATAATTTTTGAAATATCTTTGTAACGTCTCGGAATAAATAACCTGCCTCTTCCACTCCAATATTGAATTTTTTTCTGGATCTGAATTGTTATATAGTTTTAACAGCAATCTCGTTTTCTGTAAGTATATAATTTTCATCTTTGTATAATTTTTAACAAACATACCATGTTCACAGTTGCAGTTGATAAAGACAATAAACATTGTCGAAAGCTCCTGTATTAAAGAAATAAGAGTGTTCTTTTAAAAAAGTCCCAAGATAAGGCTGCATCCCAGTTACTATTTAGTTTTATATATATATATATATACTTGTATGCAGTATCACTCCGCGTCCGGACCAAGAACGTTCTTACCCTGCGTCCGGCGTATATGAGGCGTATATAAACAGTTACGTTGACGGCGTCACTGTGCGTCTTTGACTACAGACAGGTTCACTCAGCGTCGTCTATTTTTAGCACATTTATACATATTTAGGTATATTTAATACGTCACTCAACGTCCTGATGTATTTGACTATCTATGGGTTTACTATGCGTCGTCTATTTTTAGCACATTTATACATATTTAGGTATATTTAAACTGCTAGTCTGCGTCCTATAAAATACGTTTAATGAGTGGCTATTTACCCTGAATGAGACTTTCGGGTTTGGGGCAGAGTACTGCTAAATCGCGAAAAACGATCATTTTTCTGTTTTGATCGGTTAACTGGGTTAACAAACAATGCAACTGCCAGTTAATAACAATGAAACCTAATAATGCCACTTAACTACTTAATTTTCTAGAGGTTAACGGTACTCAAATTTCAATTTATTCTGTATAAAAATTAACTTTAAATTTTCGGTCTAGCAATTTAAAATTTTTTCAAATTCAATAAATAAGCGATCATTTAGTAAAAATTTAATTTTTGGAATAAACTTTTAATTGATAGTGAATAAGTCTTGACGTCGAAAACTAATTAAAGTCCCGTAGGTTCGTAGTTGAGAATCTTATTTGTTTTTAAATAATTAACAATTATGTTGCAAATAGATTTAAACTAATTTGAATTTTATTGCGTTAATTAATGAAGGAATCTTTTTTGTAAAAAACCGCTCGGATTTATTAATGAATGGCAGTTTTACAGGTGATTGGACAGCGTGAATCGTTTTTAAACTTTTTAGTAGTTTCTTGCATTTTTTGTTACTAGTACTAACGATCAAAACTCGATCACAAAAATCATTTTTCGCAATTCAAGGGTTTCCTTACAACATTTTTTCTTCCATTTTTCCCAAGAACCTTTCCCTCGAAGATATAATTAGGTTATTAAAGAAGAATTTTATTATCGATAGTTCCCGATATTTGCCCCTCTAGACCAGGGAAATCAGATATTCCCGCTTTTCCCGCCCGAGAAGCCCGCTGAGTCCATCTAAGATTTTTTGTGTTAATTAAGTTATTGCTAATAAATGGCAAAAAGAATGATTTGTTACTTTATTTTAATCATACGTGAAATTGCTGCATGTAATTAAAAAAAAGGCAATCTAGTAGAGCATAAAAAAACCTTCAAATTGAGCTATGGTACATGTTTTTTACTGTATTTGTTGCTTAATTATACAATGAAAATGAAAAAAAGACGGAATTCCTAAATTATTTATTACTATTGCAAAAAGGGCTCAGTAGTTTTAATTTTTTGTGAAAAGTAGGGTATTGTGTTGCTAAAGTTTCCATAAAAATTTCAAAGCGATTCATCAAATAGGTATTGCAAAATTAATTTGTTTATCCCAGACACTTAAATTTGCACTAAATTTCTACGTAAAAGAATAAAGTTAGGGCAGTTCTAAAGAGTGCTGTTTGAAAAAGAAGACTTGCTCTATCAATATACTATGTTAAAATTCATAAATTGTAATTTTAACAATAATAAAACTTCACTGCAAAAATATTGCATTTATTAGCTAATAAACAATAAAATTATAATAACTTTTTTGTTTTCAACTCTAGAGAAATGGTTTTCTCTTATCCTAAAGGGTGGTATTCTTACACGATTTTTAAAAAAAGTTGCCCTACGACCAATAGGAACGGAGTTCAGAGACACGTTAGCCCTAAAAAATTAAGTTTTTCATGTTTATATTCAAATTTAGTATAATTTTTTCTTATAGAATATTAACAATGTAGTTTGTATCATGTTTATAAACATTAAGAAACAAAATAATGCCATTTTGCAGTTCAGATGTTTAACTTTCAGTACAAAAATTTTCAAATCGATTCCATTAAAATTGAGCTGTTGGCAAAGCTTTATTTACGAAGGGTTTTTTCAAGCCAGCCAGAGCGTGCACTGTGGATGCTCAAATTGAAGTAAAGTTGCATCATCAAACTGATGGAATTTGTTATATCTCAGAAACTAATTAACATAAATTGGTGTTTTTCTCAACATGTATTAGCTTTTCGGGTACATCAAGAATATGCAATTTGTTATTGGTTAATTGTAGAAATAATCATGATATAATCATTTGTCTAAAAACTTTTTTTAAACCGTTAAATATTGATTCAAAAATTTGAAAAAATTATGGTGTTATTTCAACACATGAAGAAAGAAAGTCCCGTTGGGAAAAAGATTTTAATGCTTTTTTCAAAAAGCTCACCTATTGTTAATTACCTATTTTTTTTTGGCACCCACGGCTACATTGAAAGCTGGATAATTCTTGGTAATCACCGTAAAAATTTTTCGCCTATTGGAGTCCTTTCTATGAGTGTACTCAATAAGATGATGTCATAAAGTTGTTTAAATTTTGTTTATTTGGTTTATAACGAATTTTCTAACTTAACAAAAAATGAAAAATCCTACAATAATTGTTTTGTTAAAATTTTTTTTCCTCACATATTGTGGTATACTTGTTGTTTTTATATTTTAAATAGGAATTAATTATTGCGGGTAATTTCTTTTATCGATATTTGTTTATAAATTGTTTATCAACAAATGGTTTTATTGGTTTGGAAAAAGTTTTTTTACCATTCTTTGTTTAGGATCAATGACGATTTTTAAATTTTCATTAAACAATTTTTTTATTGTTCATAATCGTTTTTTACATTTGCATTACTTAAATCATTAGTTGAAAAATAATTTTGTCTTTAAAAATCATTATAAATGGCTCTTAATAGAATGTAAAAAATAATAATTTTTTCATTAATAATTTCATTAATTATTTAGTTAACAATGTGTTATGAATAATATTTGAGTGTCCCAATAATTTTTTTCTAATACAACTAAAAATTGCAAAACCAACATATTCAACAAAGGTGAGAAAAAAGTTTCTGTAATTTTAACTGAATTTTCAAAATAACACGATATTAAAAGTGACGCGTCTACTTGACTTATTAAGCAATAAACGCTCGTAACTTTTGAATTATTAACGATAAGACAGTGGACATTCAGGATGATTTTTGAGAGCATTCGTTGATATTTGACATAAAATTTACAAGTCTCTATCTACAATGGCTCTTTGTTTACCCTCGTTTGTTTTTAAAATAACCTTCTATTTGCATCATTCATTGCTTAAATTTTTTTAAACTGTTGAAGTTACGATTACTTTCATGCAGAACAATTTGATACGCTTATAACTGGGCAATTACATAGATTGTTAATTTAGTCTTTAGCATTAATTTTTAAGATTTTTATTATAAACAAATGCGTGTAAACAATGTACCATTCTACATACAGACTTGGGGTAAATTTTATGTGAAAGATCAAATAATGCTCTATAAACTAATCCTGAATGTCCATTTTTGTAACTTTAATTATTTAAAAGTTATGAGCGTTTATTGCTTAACATTAATATCCTGTTATTTTAAAAATTCAATATTACAGAATAGTTATTTTTGTACCAAGGGCATGATGAAGGTGTTGTTGATCGAGGACAACCACAGTTCAAAAGGACGAGGGCCGATAGGTCTCGAGACCTTTTTAAACTGTGGTTTCCCGAGATCAATAACACCCAATTATGCCCTAGGTGCATACGTTTTATTTCTCACTTGCAAATAATCGGTTGTATATGTTAAAAACCGAAATCACGTCTACGTTGTCATGTATGACATGTATGTCAAAATGACGATGAAGTGCATCTATGGTGAAGTTATTGTAAAAAAAAAACTCTTAAAGCGTATTTATGGTGATATGTGTCAGATTCTGGACCAAATGATAAAAATCATGTCAAAATGACGTTTTTTGACGTTCTAGTTCGCCCCAGGGGGGCGTTCTTTTCCGCCCTAGAGTCGAACGTCATTATGTACCGCGTATAACAGACATAAACAACCGATTATGTGTAAGTGGAAAATAAAAAAAATCTCAGCTTTTTCTCAGTTGAATATGATTGTTTTTGTAATTTTTAGTAGTATAAGAAAAATATTATTAGGACACTTAAAAGTTATTTATAACAAATTGGTAACTAAATAAAGAGTGAAATTATTGATGAAAAAAATTATTATTTTTTACTCTATTAAGAGCCATTTATAATGATATTTAAAGACAAAATTATTTTCAACTAATGATTTTAATAATGCGGGAAAAGCGGGAAAATCTTATTTCCCTGGTCTAAAGGGGCAAATATCGGGAACTATCGATAATTCATCTTTAATACCTTACTTATATCTTTGAGGGAAAGGTTCTTGGGAAAAATGGAAGAAAAAAATTTGTAAGGAATTCCTTGAACTGCGAAAAATGTTTTTAGTGTGTTTATCGAGTTTTGATCGTTAGTAATACTAGTAACAAAAACTGCACAAACTACTAAAAATTTAAAAAAATTCAAGATTTCTAATCACCTGTAACACTGCCATTCATTAATAAATCCGCGCGGTTTTTACAAAATGATTCCTTTATTAATTAACGTAATGAATTACAAAGCATATTAAAACTATTTGCTACGTAATTGTTAATTATTTAAAAATAAATAAAATTCTCAACTACGAACCTACCAGACTTTAATTAGTATTCCACATCAAGATTTATTCAGAATCAATTAAAAGTTTATCCGCACAAAGGTAAGTTGCCAAAAATTTAATTTTTGGAAAATGAATTAAACTGAATTATCGCCTATTTAATGAATTTGAATTTTTTTAAATCGCTAGCCCGAAAATTTAAAAGTTAATTGTTATACAGAAAAAAATTTAATTTGAGTACTGTCGACCAGAAGAAAATGAAGTTGTTAAGTGGCATTATTAGGTTACATCATTATTAACTGGCATTGTTTATACGTTAACTCGGTTAACCAACAAAACAGAAAAATAATTGTTTTCCGCCACTTAGCAGTACTCTGCTCCAAACCCGAAAGTCTCATTCACAGTAAATAGCCAATCATTAAACATATTTTATAGGACGCAGAGTGGCACTTTAAATATACCTAAATATGTATAAATGTGCTATAAATAGACGACGCTGAGTGAACCGTTTCACTATTCGCAGTATACAATCGGACGCTAAGTGATCCACCATAACGATTTATATATTCGGACGCTTGGTAAGCCTACGCCATATAACTATTGAATACACGTATATAATTCGACGCCGACAACGCTACGCTTGGTGAAAGTCTGAACTACGATTTTATACAGGGATCATTTTTAGGTGTCAGAGCACCTCCGGCTTTTTTTTGCTCCATGGTAATCTAACCATCCTAGGGATCACATAGACAAATTTTTAGGGTGGGGTTACTGAGCGTCCGTATATCCGGACGCTCAGTGACACTGGACGCAGCGTGAACCTAAGATTTAACATGGGCGGACGCACAGTTGTACCATATAGATATATATATATATATATATATATATATATATATATATATATATGGACATAAGTTTCACTCAGAAAACCTTAGAAGCATAACTTTATAGTTAGACGCTACATGATTCCCAGGGTAGATATACGATTCAAGAATTCAACTTCCTTAGGAAGACCTGAAAAGAATCATGCTTCTCATGGTTTTACTAGTTGGACTCCAAGAGCTCCCCAAATGATCCAGTGCAGATGTCGAAGAGTAAAAATCGATAGAATGGTTTAGTAGTGGATGAGAACAGAGGCGTCTCGTGGTTCAATATTTTGGACTGACAGTAAACTCATAAGGATTCAAATTGACCAAACTACCACAGCATGGTCATCGATTCGTGAAGTTTCTACATTTTGAACTAAAAGTTTTTTTCAGAAGACCTTGGAAGAATGGTTCTATTAATTGGACTCGAAGTGCTTCTGATGCGTTTCACATTTTAGACTAAGCTTGTGGGGATTCTGAATGATTGAATATCCCAACAATTGTCATTGGTCTCTGACGTTTTGATATTTCTGAACACATATTTTCCACAGAAGACCCTAGAAGGATACAGCTTCTTAGTCTCGGATAAAACTTCCCAGATAATTCAGTATAGGTGTGTAAAGCTGGAAATTGATAAAGTGTGATTAGATCTGGATGACACTTTCTAGATAAATCGTCAGGAGGTTTCAAATTTTTGACTGAAAATAGACTCAGATGGACTCAAAGTGATCTAAACCCCACAAACTATCATCGAAATCTGAGGTATGCAAAGTTTTAACTAAAAATTCCCTCAGATTACCCTAGTAGAATAAATTTTCCTATGAATCCACTAGCTGAACTCTGAATACTTCCTAGAAGGGCCGGTGTAGATGTGAAATTGCGGACATGAAAGTGTATCTAGAACTGGATGATAATTTCTAAACCGTCTTATGTTTTCAAATATTAGACAGAAAGTAGACCCAGAAATACCCCAGCAATTGTTATGTAAGTCTGAGGTATGCATAGTTCGAACTAAAAATTCTCTCAGAAGACCTTAGAAAATAAAGCATTTTACGGATTTACTCGTTGAACTTAAAATTCATAGATGATCCAGCGTAGATGTGAAAGACCGGAAAATAGTGACCCTCTCTAATACTGGACCCAGATATGCAATATGGTTATTTACTGGGCATTTATTTAAGTTACCGGGGCATCAGCCTTATGAATAGTACACTCAAACTATTATCTGCCATAATAAACGGTAAGATGGAAGAAAGATTGTCTACTTTTTATTCTTTGTCTTCATCCAGTGTTGTATTATTATTTAATAATTCTTTGTCTTATTATCATTAACTTTGATAGGTTCAACAGCCACCCCTCTTCCAGTCTAACTTACCAAGTTTCACTTTATTAAGGTGAATAAACTTTTCTCCATTAAACTTCGAAAACACTGCACTAAAAGTGGACTAAGTTTTAATCAAGGAGGCGTATAAAATGTATTCCACTTTCTGGTTAGAAACTAAATTATCAGTTAATTTGATGAAAAGCGTATGTATTACGATCACTAATATTGAAAGCACTCTTGAGCCGTTATGTAAATCACAGATGATTTACTCCCCCTCGATTCTTCCCCTTCGAAATTGGTATCGGTTGAAATTCCAACATTGAAATTTATTATATATTTTTTTATCGCTCAACAGAAGTGGAAAAACCATACCTACGGGCACATCAATAATGTGGGAACTGTCTCGAATATCAAAAATTATATATGATACGATGAATCTGTGAAGCAACGGATAAAAGCCGAAATCCCCGCAAATTCCTTTCCAGCATTTCAAAAAGTGGAAACGCGCCCGCTCATAAATATTTAATATATTTTTATGTATTCCGGCATAAATCCCTTCATCTTTTGTATATATGTATTTCTTTCGTAGCGTGGAGCTAATACGGGGCGACTCGGGGCGTGTTTTACATTCTCCTTTCCTCTTTTGTATACGACAGAAAGTACAAATTTCTTTCGGGAGCGACGAAACGCGTTCGAGAATACAAAATAAGCATAAAACACGTCCGATAATAATTGATCCAACAGGGGGACCGAGGGGGTCCTGTCCCGCGATGTTACCCACTCCGGCCGCTCTAGTAATTAGGAAATAATTAATATCACCCCCCACCCGAGGTTTAGGCTCCGTTTAATTGCAATCAAGCGATTCGACAGTGAACGAAAATCAATTGCGCTCGGTTTAGTTCCGTTGTCGTCGCCGATAAAACAAGCTGGGGGGAAAACGCTAATTTGACTCGCGCGCAGTTATTCAATCAGGCATCGAACGATTTTTCCCCCAGCCATTATGAATACTTAACACGAGTATTCCTCTTCAGTTGTTAATTGGGGAAATCGTTCATTATTCATATCCTTACTCAGTCAGCGATATATATGAATATTGGACAGTAGAGGAATGTTGAGGTTAAAATATATAGTGGAACGGATTTCAAGGGAATTTTAAAAAATCGAAAATTGACAAGAGTAAACTCACCCTTCTTATTGACTGACTTTAATAAAAAGTTTACTGGGAAGTCTTGACACGGTACAAAGACCAAATACAAGGTTTTGACCTTTTCTGACTTTTAATTTATGAGAAAAACCTACCACATACAACTTTTTTGTCCAAATGTCTAGAAACGCTAATACCTCAAATTCGATAACTCAACCCTATATAATACTTCTTACATATCTCATCTCAACAGATTTTCGAGCGTAACATGAATATTGTAACGCGAAATGTAAACAGCAGCGCGAGACGTGTTTACTCTTATCGGACATCAGCGGCCACTTTAAAACGCTCCGTAATTGGGCCATAAAGGATGAATGATTTATTACCTTCCCGACCTCTCTAGACCTTTCTACATAAAAAAAGAAAGTTCGAGTTATTTCAGGAACTATCGCGAATACAATTGAGGTGTATATAAGCGGGCTTGCGGTCGGAGAGAGGAGATCAGACGTGAAGCCGCGAGTGAATAAATAAGGCGAGAAACGAGAGCGTATAAATAAATTAATAATTAAGAGTGCAATATAAATTAATTAGTTAGGGAATAGTTAAGATAAATTAAGTAGTGTGTAGTGTAGAATTAGTACAGTGTAAATAAATTCGAAAATAAACGTTACAATATAAAAGACAAAAAAATTCCAATTTAAATATTAACATCGACCTCTCGGAGCTCTTTTCTAAAAAATCGATTACAACAATGTTGTAAATTTTATTATATATTAGCACCTCCAGGACACAGTCTACATGCTATTGGCTGCAAGCCAACGTCACAGGCGATAAATAATTTATCCTGAGCTAAATATCATTAGGAATTACACAGTATTTAGCTTCGTATTTAGTTTTTACACCTACACCATTGACAGATTTCCTTAGTCTTGGGAACCCTTTTTGGAATCTTTCTCAAATTATGAATATTGTGATACTAGTTCTGCTTTTGATTTATATATATATATATATATATATATATATATATATATATATATATATAAAGATATGTTATTAGGGATCTAGGCAAAAGGTCCTTTTAAAAGAAAATCCTCTTTGATGCGATCAAGCTTTCGGAACACTTCATTCCTTCCTCAGGATCTCTACAATAAGGTGTGATATACAAACACTTACATAACTTATGACTGAATTTACACTCACCAGCGTGAGAAAATTGAAACTGTTGCTTAAGGATTGAATAATCGAGAGTCTTCATATCAATTTAGACATTCTTAATGTTTTTTATTTTTTAATTTATTATTCTTCAGGAATTTCCGGCAATAGGTAATTAACCGTAATACTCATTGGTTGTCCATGTGCTCGTTGTTTACATTTTACATCTTTACAGGTTATAGTTAAGTCAAGTCAGTCAGTTTAAGACATGGAACCGCTGCCACCTGCCATGTCAGAACCAACAAGCAAGACTGCCAACTCAAACCACGTAAAGGCCCTTGATTACCTAACGTATGCAACCAGGATCTTACCCTGCTTTACATACATCAGTGGCAGAGCATCAAATAAGTATAATGTACAATTTCATTGTTACGAACCTTAACATACTATAAATAAAGACATTTACTTTATATAGTGAAAAAAAAACAAACGAGAAAAAAGAAAACATTATTATGAACATTACAGAAAGCAGTGGCCGACAAAAATAACGACTGACAGAAAGCCTGGTCGGTGAGAGCCTGGTTGCATACGTTAGGTAATCGAGGGCCTTTACGTGGTTTGAGTTGGCAGTCTTGCTTGTTGCTTCTGAGAGCACATGGATAACCAATGAGAATGTCTAAATTGATATGAAGACTCTCGATTATTCAATCCTTAAGCAACAGTTTGAATTTTCTCACGCTGGTGAGTGTAAATTCAGTCATAAGTTATGTAAGTGTTTGTATATCACACCTTATTGTAGAGATCCTGAGGAAGGAATAAAGTGTTCCGAAAGCTTGATCGCATCAAAGAGGATTTTCTTTTAAAAGGACCTTTTGCCTAGATCCCTAATAACATATCTTTGTGGTTCTAACCGGTCAAGGCAAATACGCATCAACGTTGTGGGGTAAATAGTAAATAGTAAATAGTGGGGTAAAACAGTCAATGAGCTGGTCTTCAATAAGAAACTATCTTTTTACTAGAAAAGTTTTCGGAATTCTTTATTCCTTCTTCAGTTCAGTACGGTAAGTACGGTAAAATGTATTATATAAATTCTAATAAATATAGGTCTTACTGTAAGTGAGGTGATAAATGAAATCTGTAAGCATCTGTAAAAACAGTTGAATCCTCTATTCCAATGCGATGCGTACCGATTAAAAATCGATTTTAAGGATTTTCTTTTTGTAAATCATTCTACGAACGATACAACCTGCTCTCAGAGGAAATAAGGAAAGACTGACATGTGACATCAAATTTTTTGAGCTCTCTGCCTTGGAACAACAATATACAATAGGCTCAAAGAACAAACAGACAAATAGTATGTATGTTGTTAAATGCTTATACAACGTGATTCAAAAGATTGTCATCTAGTTGGCGTTGGGATTTCTGTGTATGTAATTTTTGATGTGCCGCGCTCTATTAATTTGAACCTATCTAATTCTGACAACAAGTGTCCTGTGATCTGTGCGATCTGTGCAAGTGTCAATCACAGCTGTCGGCGATCAGTAGATCCAATATTTATAAATTGTTATTAGCTGTTTTCGCGGAGCCGATCCCGAACACGTTCGGGATATGCGCGCATGCGCACTTTAAAATCAGCCGTTCGCGGAGCAAAAAGTTCACCCTCCTGATTAAAAGTTCCGTGTTCGCGGATCACGTTTGTTAACCTATGGACTAATTCAGAACGCGTTCGACAGATCCTTGGATGAAGGGAGGGATAGTTTATTCAGAGCGAATCATAACCTAGAACTTTGTTGTCAGTTGTCATTTGGGCATTTTCCGGAAGTAAAGCAAGAAAAAGTAGCAGGTGAACATGTTTTTAAATTGGAATATCGATCGATAAACCACAGAAAAACTTATTTATACAGAACAAATTTATTCAAGAACAAATATTCTGAAGATTGTCAGAAGCATGTCCGATGTGCGTTCGCGGAGTTCAAAATTTTGAATTTACCCGGAGCTAAATCTTAAACGCGCTTGCGCCATAGCATAAGTTCAGTTTATGCTCTGAATCTATTCAGGATTGTCTCCGCGAAAACAGCTATTATTAAGCAGTTGAAATGTATACTGTTCAAGAAAACAGATTTATTATTGAAGCCTATTTCCGAAGTGGACGTTTAGTAAACGGAGAATGGCAATATTCCATTTCTGAATGTAAAGCATAGTTCGGATTGAAGTTTCCCACTAAAATTGTTGAAGACTCCACCTTGCTACAGCATCTTCGCCGTATTGTGCAAAGATTCTAGACAACGGGAGGCGTATTGAAAGGGAAATCTATTGGAAGGCCGCAGACTAACGAAAATGTTGTCGAACATGTGGAAGAGATTATTGAAGAAAATCCACATTCGTCATTACGTCGTTTATCGGCTCGAACAGACGTGTCCTTCAGCACTGTTAGAAGGATTCCGAAAAAACGTTTGCACATGCATCCTTATAAAGTCTCTATAGTGCACCAAATCTTACCGAGAGATTACAACAGTCGGATGATGCAATATTGCAACTTTTTTCAAGAAAACCTCAACAACGATGATGTTCTTGATCTAATTTTCTTCACAGATGAAGCCTGGTTCCATTTGAGCGGTTATGTCAATAAACAAAATTACGTTACGTCAGCGTTACAGAGAACAATTATTGACGCCATTTGTAGAAGAGTTGCATCCTGATGAATTTCAAGGTGGTTTCTTTTAACAGGATGGAGCCACAGCTCACACCACTCAAGAAAATTTGAGGTTTCTAGAAGAGTTCTTCTGGTCGAGTTGTGAGCAGAGGAATTTGCCCTGCCATATCACCGAATCTCACTCCGCTGGACTTTTCCATTTTTAGCTTCCTTAAAAATGAGGTCTACAAAGAACGGGTTTATAAACTGGATGAATTGATGGACCGCATTACCTTAATATGCAATGAAATAAAGGGAGATACATTGCATCACATTTTTAATAATATGAAACGTCGTGTGGTTTTATGCATGCAGCAAAACGGTGGCCACTTCGAACATTTATTGTGAAACTGGCAATCAGTACTGCTGGTAATTAACGGCCCTTTTTAGGGCCAAAACAAATACAACAAATAGACAAATACTCATAATTCGTTTTCTTTTGACAGAGAAAAACCAGAAGTTAAAAGAGCTTAAGTAGGTTATTTTGAGGTTATGTATAGCTAGTAGAAACTCCTATTTTCGCAAGGCGGTTTTTTTTATTCAGCCGACTAGATGACAATCATTTTGAAACACGTTGTATTATTAACAGTACATTAATCAGACAAAATGGACCTAAAAGTTCAACAAAGACCAAAAGCTAATTTCCACTGTGTCGCTTTCATAACTCTCACTTATTACACAACACACTCTTTTGGTCTCTTTAATCTTAATTCAGGTTCTGGTTTTTGTTTTAATACCTTAAAATGTGCTTTCTCATAAATATATTAAACTAAGTAATAAAGGGCGTTTGATAGAACTGTCGGTAAAGTGGGATTTTATCAAAGTTAATTCGACGCCATATTTCTTGCCCTGTCAAAATTTTATCCCATTGAGAAATTAACCAGTCTTCCCTCCAACAGATAAATTTCGGATTTAACATCTTTGTTACATAACGTGGAAATGTCATCGTTATACTGATAATTATTCTTTCAAAGCAATATTGGGATATTTCTCAAAAACAGAGAATTTAAACACACAAATATTATAACTTTTCTAAATTTTTAAAACGGCTGTCAAAAGCTTCAAATATTTGCCTCCAATGAGAACTACATTTTTCGTAATTTAGACTAATATTGAGTACAGGGAAAATTCGTTTCAATGTGCATTATTGCATGCATTATTATGATTTGCTTCCAATTCAGAAACTCATTGTTGAAAATGTAATTAAAATTTATAAACAACTTTTATCATATCCCAAATATGTTGGTTCTCACTCTGTAATTGTAAATGTAATATAGTTAAAAACGACTAATCCAATCAAGAGGAGCAATTCAGCAATAGAATTATCCAGAATTAGACAAACTAATACGTACATCACAATTACTGTTTGGGCGGAGGGCGGAGTTTGTGTTCACTTCCGCACGAGTTGAAATTTCGTTTCCGCCCGTGGTGAACACAGTACTTTTTGCGCAACCCGCTAATAAGCAAATAACGAGAAACTTAATCAGTTTTAATATTAAAATAGTTGTCCTGTGATAATGCTTTGTACTGACTTCTGACATGTGTATTGTGTGTTGCTGCCATAGAGCAATCGTTTTCACCAATCACAGTTCGTGATATTTCGCTCATCTCTACGCCGCGGTCGCCGCGCATCTCTACGCCGGTCGGAAATGTGCTGTTTTACGCCCTAGGGCGGAAAAGTAAGTTCGGAGCTGGTCGGCCGGCAATTCGTCGCTTTCCGCTAGGTACAGGTATATAGAAATGACACGTTTTCAACCGGGTTGCTCAAAAAATATTTTTCATCTTATTTTTACTTTATTGAGACTGGCCTTATTGTACGTCTTTAGGAGATGAGCAGATAATAACTACAATTACTTTCATGTTTAGAAATATGTATTTATCCTTTTAGTCGTTTTGTCTTTAGAGGTATTTATTACCGGCCCTTGGTTTAGAACGTGAGTCCTTTCCATATAAAATTTAGTCACTAAATAAAACACCCGTATTTAAATTTTCACGTCCTACGTTACCCCCTTCCCCCGGCCGACGCCCCTCATCCCTATTAACGCCTTTGCGAGGTAAACGGCCGACAAGGAAAAGCAATTACGGAATTCTTAACGGAAAATATGAAGAAAAGTCGCCTCCCGCAACAACTGTTGTTCTTTACCGGGGCACCGTTAACGTCGCCCTTATGAGCAAAGTTGCTTTTAATGGGGTGCGGCAGCGAGGAAAAAAATTAACCTGGCCGAGGAAAATTAAGAGACGTTACGTGATGAAGAAAAATCGCAATTGTTATTAGCGTCGAAGTTGAAGTCTGGCGAGATTACCTAAAATTTAATCCCAAGAGTTACTCCTTATTCGAGTAATTTCCCAGGAAGCCGGGCTCCTTTCATTATTGACCTTCCCGTCTCCGTGAGGTGTATACACGACCGGATTATTTAATCCAGTGTAAAAGGGCGGCCGTGGTGTGTTCATTTTTTGCTGAAACAGCCTAAATTAATTCGAGCCCGGAGAGCGTCCCTGTTATTGAATGGAAGGAATAAATGTGATGAGGGTCTCAAATATGGTTCGGAAATTTGCCTCGAACGAGATTAAGGTATCGAACCGTAATAACCAGGTGGGAATTATAACGGTAACCGTGCGCGCCTCTATTCCTCTCCCTTTACTTTTCCTCCCACGGACGAATCGTTGAATAATTTCTGTTCCCTTTTGTTGCCGATTTCCCTCCGGTAGGTATCGGTCGTAACTATTTGGATTCTGCTTTTTGATCGGTTGGTTATATCGCACAATGTACTTAATCTAATCAAATGGTAGAAAATAAGTAAAAGTTTTGGTGTAGTTTTAAAATTTTGTTTATACGTGTTTTTTGGGTTGTTTTAAACGAATATCAAGTTTGCCAACACGAATTTTGACCGGAAATGGCTTTTGTGAAGGAAACTCACTTAAAAAGGCATTTTTTAAGATTCTATTGAATAACTAAAAACATATTCATGTTAGGTAAATATTGGTTATATAAATATGGAACAAGAATAAAATTCGCTACACTTTATTTCCCTTGAGTTTTTTTTCTAGGGTCAACGGTTCAGCTGCGATAAGGACGCAAACTTAAGGGTTTCTTCAACAACGCGTCCTTTTCCTTGAAGGCCCGCGCTCTTCATCGGCATCTATAATAGAAAGAGAGACAAATGAACATACATATTGTTGTTAATTTATTATTCCTTTAAACTACCTTGTCTAGTCTCCTTTCCTTCTTTCATTTGTTCAGTGACGAAGAAATCCAACTCCAAGTCATGCAGAACTTCATCTTCATCTATATATAGACAAAAAAATTGGAATTTTATTATTGGTAGTTGTTAGTAATTACTATAAACTGATACCTTGTACAATTTCCTCGTCTTCTTTCATTGGTTCGGTGACTAAGAAATTAAACTCTAATTCGTTCGGCATTTCCACCTCATCTTCCGGGTTTACAAGAAGGACTGCTGTATTATCGCAACTGTTTTCACAGTTGAAGCACAAGGTACTGCAGCTAAGCCCTGCTTTTTTGCAGCCACAATTTCTTTGGCAATTTGTAGTGCACATACATGACACAAGCTTCAATAATTCTGGGGGAGCAGTTGGTAACACGCTAGTCACAAGGGCAAGACCAGTTTTCGATATTTTCCATCCCCATTCTTCTGGATTTTATCGACACCCAACCATTGCTGGACCTGATAGTACACTCTTAGTGAGTGTTGTCGCGCTGCAGCAGCAAAAGGTGGCAGTGATGCAATGTTTGCTTTGACCTTGAAAGCAGATTTCATGTGGAAACATATCTTAAATAATTAAGCGAAGACACAGTTTTACCACTGTATCCGTATAGTGAAACCAGAAAACGTTCACCAGCATCAGCAACCATATCCTGAGTAGCATTGGAGTCTTTAAATACTTTGATACGGTCAGATATGGGTTTTTCCTCAGGGTATGAAGGAACTTCAGTTTTCCTTGATTGTACAATGCCGATGTTGTATCACAACCACCCATTGCGTGCAAGAACAGAATATTATCAGCGATTAATGTGTCACTTATGGCATCAGTGGGAGAGAATATAGCAGTAGAGACTTTGTTCTTCCTAGGTTTCAAAAAGAAAACATTTGAGTGTTCGCAGAGACCAATTAAAATTACCAAGAGTTTTATATCCTCACCCACTATAATCGCCTTCTCATTGGTTGAAGCCAGTTGCAATGCTGTATTCACCATTAGGGTATCAGCATCTTCTTTCGGCTGTTTGCAAGAAATTCCTACCGAAGTAAATCTCGCCGTGTGCATTAATATGAACCGACTTTTGTTTCTCATGTTAGCAAGAAATCTCTCTTTTGTAATCGTTGGTATCATTGTATCATCAAACAGCATATCAGCTGAAGCCAGTTTCCTTGATCTGTTCATATGCTCTGCACTTTGTGTACCACCGTCAGGTATATATATTTGGGTCACATTAAATGCGTGGTTGTAATAATTCATGGTTAAAGCAGTTCACCAATTAAATAACAATTCGTTGACAATTTAAAAAAAAAAGTTTTAAACAAACCCTATGGCCAAAAATGGGCCCCAAATTTACTAACCATAATAATATACAGGTTTCTAGCGTTATGTATTTCCGATTTCAAAACGTTTTGAATACATGGTTTTTTGAAAGGACTACTCCTGGGGGTCTATTCGGTAACTTGACCGATGTGAACGATCATTCGTGGGATGTGATCATTCATATTCCTACGTTTTTCTCATGAGTTCAAAATGCTGTATTCTAGAAATCGAGGAACACACGTTCTCCTAATACTTCGTTAGGAAACGTTGCCAAATGTATCAAAGTGCACAAAACAGCTAATTTTGGTATTTATATTAATGTTTTGTTGAAATTTGTGTACTATCAACACTTCATATTTGGCGTTTCTTGTCATTCTAACCTAGAAAAGTTTTGGTCGACGGCTAGTATTTCTAGAACAATGAACAAAAAAGAAACCAAAACGCGTTTGGCCCCAATGAATCGGGCCCAAAAAGATGTACTAGTTGAATATGTGAAACAAAACGAACACCTACATACTGGAAATTTTTTATTTATTCATTTAAATTTATTAAAAATTTTATCATTATAAATAAAATACCAATATAGAACGTCGCGTATCTAAATCGAAGTTTCTAATCGCAAGAATATGACGGAAAATGACCCTATGTGTACTCTAGGAACGACTTAATTCAATTAATTTACATAAATGTGATTCACATGCTTGTATTGAGGTTATTTCTATTTCATGAGATTATCTGCTTGCAGATTGCGCATTAGGTGTAATAACATTCGTCATATATATTTGCTACTGGAATATTTATTTCAGACACACTATACATTTCCTTACAATACTAACAGTAATTAGTTTTTACCTGAATTTCCAATTAAATTCGGCCTCGCTTAACCCTCCAAGAGGACTTCCTCTTTCATATAAAATTCTATTATGGTCCTCCGCGGCTTGTACATCCGCAATGATTCAATCATACAGGAATAACTCATCCATTTTCTGTACGGACTGAAATATGCCAAATCCAGTTTTTTTTGAAAACTATGCGGTTGACACCCGTCAAAATATTACTTTCTCTTGACTTTTTATACGTTCTACTGCTGTTTAATAAGGGAACTCCGTTCTCTTAAAAATTATAGGATGTGATTCATTCCATCCTTCAAGAATACAGTCAAATGAAAACTTGAGAGAATCATGTCAAAAGTTCTCACGAAATGATCTATCACACGGTTCGAGAATAGACACCCTGATGTATCTTGCATTACACGTAGCGGCGAATTTTATATTTAGTATTTATTACTAATAACCTCATGGACAAAATTAATACACCACATAATTAAACTTGTATAATTACAATACCGAAATTAATATTGCAATACAATTTTCATAAAAGCTTATAATTACGTACTGTCTAATAGCTAGTAAATTAATTCAGCAATTCATGGCGTTATTTCCTATCATTTTTTATTCAAAAACTTTTTTCTTGTAAACAATGCAAACATGCAAACAAAAAACAAATGAAACAATAGAATTTTTAGACTTGGAGCTGTTCTAATAACGTGTATGTCCTCCTCTACTCCTAATTACTACTTTCATGCCTCTTGGCATACTGGAGATCAAATTTTGAACGACTTCTTGAGGAATATTTTCCCATTCCTGAATTGCTGCCTCTACCAGTTGATTGCGGTTGACAGGTGGAGGTGTACTACGTCGAATCCTTTCTTTAATATTATCCCATAGATGCTCTATTTGGTTCATAGCAGGACACTTGGCTGGTCATTCCATAAACGGAATAGCTATAGCATTTAAGTAGCGAATAACCTGCCCAGCCACATGAGGACGAGAGCATTGCCCTGCATAAACAAGAAATTCGGTCCTACGAAAGAAGCAAATGGCATTACACTACAACAATGTGTTCCAGATAATAATCCGCATTCATGTACCTACCACGTATAGGGAACAATTCTGTGCGGCCATCGAAACAGATGCATCCCCAAAATATTAAAGAGCCACCACCAAACGGAACTTTTGGAAAAATATTGCAACTTGCAAATCTCTCTCCTGGCCTCCATACACGCTCACGTCCATCAGGAGATTTAAGACTGATTCTCGTTTCAAATGAGAGTGGAACCCTCTTTTAATCATAACGAGTCCAATCTTGATGTTGTCTCGTAAAACGCAATCTTTGAATTTTGTGCTGTCTGGTGAGCAGGGGTTTCTTGGTCGATTTTCTGCTGTCTAATCTAGCTGCGTTTAAGCGTCTTCTAAACGTTCGGGAGGACACAAGAAGATTGCGAGCAGCTACGAGCTCATTTTGTAGGATGGTACTAGTCGTTCTCGTGTTTCTTAGAGCGGATTGTCTAGAAAAACGCTCATCTATTGCATTAGTACACCGTCTCGTTAAATTGTCTAACCATGCAACTTATTCTGGAATGGTTTCTCCTTATCACATTAGCAACATGACACATCGAATATTCCTAATTCAGCAAAGTTGATCCTCTTACTGTTTCTTCCACTGACAATTTTTTTTCTGCGATTCATTACTTAACTGGAGTACACTCGCACTTACACTATCAATAACACAAAAACTTGGTGGCTGGCTCAAAACAATTGGTCTTAATAAGCAAAAATTTCTGATCAGATTTTAAATCAATTTTCATCAAAAATGCTTTTCTTTACAGTTACACCTTTAAATCAAAACCCTTGTTGACAACATTTACTTGAACTGTCAAAGTATATTCAGAGCCTACTTGTAAGATAGCTAAACAACTGAAAATCATCATTATTTTGATATAACACAAAATATATGTGGTGGTGCCTCAATTTTGTCCATGAGTTTATGTACTAGGATACTATTTATATAGTATCCATATTACTAGATTTTTTTTAAGTTTTTTACTTAAAAGCGCAAAATATTTTGAGGAATTTATGTTGTTCTAAAACATAGTTCACAACAATTTTAAAGTAATACGCAATGATTGAAAAATACATGACATGGTGATATTTTGCAGTGAAATATCTTGTGGTTTCGTAAAATGCCTTTAGAAAATACTGTCGAAGAATCATTTATAAACGTCCTGTACACATTTCCTGAATAATTGTTTACAACAATAAATGTCATATCTTAAATCAGAATTTTTGAATATACCGGAAAGATATCTGTATCCACTTCAAATAGGTGATGAACGAAAAACATTTCTGAAACATCATTTGGAAATAATTCTATTTCCCAGCATTGTTCTAACAATATTGCTTATAATGTTCTTAAAAATCATAACATTTCAGCAGTTCCTAAATATTTCTAAACTGATTATTCAATCATTTATGTTCAATTTTATTGTCGTATTCCTTCCAGTGGGTGTTGGTTTAAATTATCCTGTCCCTGCTTTTTAAACCATGAGTTATATCGAAGGCAATGTAATATACATTATCTTTGGTTATATCAAACAAAGTGCGCAGCGAAAAATTATTTTTCACATAAATATATCTCGATTACAAATATCGTCTTACGGATATGTGTAAATATTAATTTTGAAATATGTAGCTTTCGACGATTTTACAATGCTGCAGTTAAAACAGGTTGTTGCAAAGGTGGAAAGCTTAAACAAAAATTTAATTTGGCATATTTTTTATTAACGTTTCCTTGTGTTTTACTCAGAACCAACTTCGAAGGCGCTTTTGATTAACTTGATCAGCAGTTTCATGGATCTGTTTGTCACTTTTTCACTGGGAAAAGGCAAGCCTGTCGCGTGTTAAGTGAGTCTCCTCTCCGCTCTCTTCCTACCCACTCAGAGTTAATTAATTTGGGTTCTTAATTTGGGAAGTCTTAGGTTCTCCCATCTTCTAACAAATCGCTTCCTCCGAGGTACTGCTGTATTGCCACTCCTTCTCTTTGATGATTATGTATCTAGTTAATTATATAATATAATCTTCATCTATATTGATGAGACCGTAAAGGCTTAACGGCCTATTGGGTAGGACCTCCGGGGTGTGAGGAGAATATTTGATGTCCGAATTTTTCTCCAATTTAGCGCGAGGGGCACGAAAGGATAATATTTTCTATATCTTAATACTAATAAATGCGGCATGTTGACGTGGGGGCATAAATTTGTATGACGTTAGGATTAACTGTTTTACTTGCACTTTTATTGTTAGCTATTCGAAGATCTGCTTTTCTTCTAATGAACAGTTTACTAGACCTAAATTAATGTATGTAGATGGGGGTTAGTTCGAGTTATCGCTGCGATTTGCAGAGTCCCACACTACCAGCTACGAATAACGATGTATCCCAGAGTTGGCATATACTTTCTCAGTTTCTGAGATATCGTTTATGTCATCTGGTGATCATGAATATTTTCCTTCCTACAATAAAAGGTGCATGCTCTCTACTATTTTTTTTAATTCTTTATGATTATGGCGAACTCTCCGAGGACTCTCGAAGTGTTCTCAAATTATCCATCATTACCGCCGCGAACGAATTCATCACGTGCACGTTTTGTGATTAGGACGGCGTCGTTTCATCGTTGAAATTTGACGGCGATCCCGTTGCGGTTTTCATAAATTTTCCGTGGCGGCGATTCATCAAAACGCGACCGGCGAAATTCTTCATCTAGAGAATGTCGGCCGTCGTCACGCAAAAATTTATGTGATGGATAAAAGGGATAACTGCATGAGAAATATGGGACCAATTTTTCGCTGTCGGCCGGTCCAGGGAAAAAAAGACCCGAGCGAACTACGAACGAGCAGCGCGTGTTGTACTAAAAAAAGAGCCGACCGTGGAGGAAGAGTATGGGATAGCATTAACGATGCAGTTTCACGGTTATATTTTTTCCTCCTTCCGGCGAGGGTTTATCAGACATTTATTTAATGTATACACGGACGTAGGGGGACATAAAAGAAGCTCCCAAGCAGAATACTAATCTGCTCGGACGTCCCGCGGGGCGACCGCAGGAAAATTATTTCGTAGCGGGGGAGCACAAACGCGATACCACTTCCAATAAGAGGATTGAGAGATAATAAGCCTCTCAATAGCCCCTCCAAAACCTACCCAGGAATGAGTGAGTGAGCGTGTTATCTAACATTCACCCATCCATAAATAAATCCAAGTAGGGCATTCTGGGCGATATTATTGTCTGTAAATCAATTTGGGGACAAATTGCATTATGAATATCACTTCAAATAGATTTATCCACTCGGCCAACCCGCTTTCAGTTAAACGGTAAGTAAATACTCTAACCGTAAACGGTTTTTACTATTGTGGCGTAACCACCATTTTAACCATATCCGCCAAGTCTTTCGCCATTTTATTGCATATTTTGTTATAATGTATTCTTATAAATTACCAGATGTGTATGGTTAAGGAAAGTACACATTATAACAACACTGCATTATGCAGTTTCTAAACTTGTATCATAAAATATTTTTTTCAGAAACGAATTATTACAGTCTTGCCAACCTTTTTAAAGGACTGCTCAAAAAGGAGTCCATGTTTTCAGATCTGTGTGTCGTATGTTATATATATGTGAAGCCCAGATGTTCAGGCATTAAAAAATTTTAAAATAGGAGGCAAAATGACAAAAAAATATATAATGGGAGAACGAAGTGTGAAGTGGTCTCTGTAGAGAGTGGACTGTATAGATCTCTCTTGTAGCTCGTGGGTGGCTGCGGAGATGAATCTTGTCTCCAAGTTGTAAGGCTGGAGATTGTAGTAGTAGTTGGAGACCTGAGGGCGTAACGTGCAGGTCTGGAGATGATTTTCTAGTCGTGTGGAGAGAGGGTGTGACGTACTTCTCCGGGGTTGGATCTGAGGGCGTATCGTGCAGATCCAAAAGATTTGTCCAAAAGAATTTTAACAAATTTGATGGCAGCCGCCGAATCTTCGTCTAAATTTAGAACTACCTCTTTAATTTACTTAAAATTATTTGAGTAGTAACAGGCTGCTGAAACCCATGTACCCCACCAAGTCAGTACAGGTTGGGGGGTAAAGGTAACTCAGGCGCCATTTCCATAAAAGTTCTTCCTCTAAATGGTGATTTTAAAGAAATCTTCTTCAGTGAAGATATCAATTCATCAACATCTGGAAAATGTTCCCTGATTTCCTCTGGTATACGTAGGATCCCATGTACAATGCATGTTAAATATATCATGTGTGGAAATAAAACTTTAATGCATTTGTTGCCTTCTTCATATATGTAGCAGCATCGCCCACAAACAGAAGTACATTGTCGTGTTGAACTCCGTCTGGCCAAAGCAGCGATAAAGATGTAAACAATTATTGAGCAATAGTGGAACCGCTTGCTATTTCAAGGCATTCGGAATTTATTAAATACATTTTGGTTGAATATTCTAGTGAAGCGACAATAACATTGGCACTATATTTACAAAAATAAAAATATAATAACCTAATCAATACCAAAAATAAGAATTGTCAATGACCTTCCTGTCGCATTTGTAGTTTCGTCTATCGATATCCACATTTTCTTGTCCTTCATATATATCTTTCAATTTCTGATATTGTTTGTTGATATTGTAACGAAATAGCCTGCCATAAAGATACCCGTCGGTATGTATCAATTCTGGGAAGTCGTAACGAGAAAGATTCGGCGAACTGACGGATTTCCCCGAAGTCGCCGAATCTTAGAGATAGGACGAGATCTTTCTGGAATTCGACGAACGGATGGATTTCCTGGGAAGCCCAATTTACATTCGGAAACGCCTCGATATTTCTGGAATTCCCATGCGGCTAAATAAATAGCCGGTCGGAGAGCGATACGAACAGTTGCCGGGTGGTCGACGGATGTCGAGATAAATAAACAGTGGTTTTTATAAATTAGATGTAAGTGTGTAATATAAATTAATTAGTTAAGTAATAGTAAGTGAGATAAGATAAATTAGATCAAGTATTAGTGGATAAGTGTAAGTGTAAATGTACAAATAAATTAGGGTGTTAAGTGGTAAAAATATATGAAGTAAGACAATTCGTGTCGTGTATTAGGTAATTTTCACGTAGGTAAAAACGTTACAATATGCAAGATCCAAATAATTTTTTCTTAATGTGGATTCACTAGGCAAATATTCTTTCACGTATTTATTAAAACAGGCTCGAAGACCTTTAACAACGGCGTTTTTGAAAGGTTTGTTTTACGTTCGACGACTTTCCTGTGATTCGCACTTTCTATATGTTGAGTAATAAAATTCTTCTTCTCAAAATTAACTGATTTTTCACATATTTTGAAAAATAGAACTTCACCATTCAAACAATCTTAGAAGGGCATTAGGGAATATTAAATAAATGGAAAAGAAATCAATTTATGTGGCCCATGTATACATGTTTATTTAAGAATAAATTCAAACAATTTGACAAATATTTGAAGATCGGTCACTACATCTAAATAAAAATACAGATGCCGTAATAAAACCACAACCTGAAACATAAGGAACAGGTGGCCAATCGGATAGCGGCTTAACAGAGCACCAGAAACATACGACTATAGAGAAAGCCACTAACAGGAGCTTTAGGAATAGGCGACTGCAAGTAGGCCACAAACAGGAACGACAAGAACATGTAGCCACAAGAGAGGACACTAACAGGAATCAGGAACAGGCCGTCAAGAAGGAATACCCGAAAAATCGCCCTTCCAATAGACCACTAACAGGAATACTTAGCGCAGACACCCAGGAATACCACGAGCAATCGGTTACATACAGCGATTTTCTCAGAATTCACACTGATAGGATTCGTTGCAAATCGCCACACATAGTCAACAAAAATACTAACTCCTTCTTTTATAGCATAACAAACGGGTATTTTATGCAGATCTAACTACCGGTCGACAATCTGAAGACTGTCCTCCCATTTATCCATTTTGATAAATCTAAGCGACTTAAAAGTTAAATCTGTCGCTTGGAGTACTATTTTCAAATTTTGCTTGCCAATCAGCGGGGTGGTTGAGAAGAAGAAGAAGTGGAAAGATTTTAGAACACGAGCTTGTCACATTTTTTAAAAAGTAATTTTTATTTTAAAAACTAAGTAACTAACACTTTTTCTAAGTTAAAATACCTCAATCCGATATGATAGAACAAATGGTATTCGTGTATGAAATAGTGGTCTTGATAGGCCCCACTGTGAGAACTTCACGCCAAGAATCATGAAATTAGTTGCAGGGACATTAAGTGGGAACAAGTAGCACCGGCTGGAAAATGGGTCGAAAAATTGTAGAATAACAACACGAAGTGTAATTCGTCGACTTATATTGTATTTCAGTGCTTATCAAGGAAGGGTGCAGTATAGGAAATGAGGATATCTCCAGAGCGAGGTATGTATCTTATGTTTTAAGCACGCCTTTGCGATTTTATAACTATTTTACCAGTTGGACAGAGTTTTAGTACCTTCTGCAGTACCTTATGCACCTGACTCTTTATTCGGGATGTTTAGTGAAATTCGTACTAATCGATCATCGAATAATCCATAGGACTTGTTACCGTCTGAATTACCGACGACCGTTCAAACATCAGGTACTTTGACTAGGGTTTTAAAATAGACTAGTTCAAGTATTCCAGCAAGAAATCTGTGTTGTAAAATAGAGCTCGAGCAATTATTAATACGTTCTGAAATTGAGAAAATTGTTCTAATGCATTATAATTGTTCTAGTGCGATGTTCATGCACCAAATCGTGCAGCAGTGCGTCGGTGTCTGAAATGGCTGAACAAGAAATCGATAGATTGCATTAGATGTTTTGTGATTTAAATATAAACTTTCATTTTTCAGAGAAACAAGTCACAATATTTGAATCCATTATAAATACAGTTACATTAAAATAATAAAATATCTAGCTTTATCTTCGAGGCTGTGTTTATAAATCCTTAATACATACAATTGTACCTCATGAAACAATTGCTCAGATTGACTGGCCAAACCCCATATGTTCGACCAGCTGGTGCACGTCCTTTTTCTATTATACAGGGTGTTTTTCAAACCAATTTAAACACAGAATTCACAAAAACCCTTTCCGACTGTATTACAATATTTACTATACAATTTTTCAAGTAATTTTACAGCCAAGGCTGTAAATTACTCAAGTTCAATAAATTGCGGGGTTAATTTTATCCGTCCGGGGATAAAGCCCTAATTAAAATTTGAAGCATGATTTCACTCTCCTTTTTCTTGTAAAAGTACACAAAACAAAATTAAAAGTCTAATGTACCTGATATTTTTTTAAATATATAACTCCAGGCGCGTAATTAATTTCCCGTTCTTTTCGCCCTTTCCAAAGTACATAATTTTGTCTGCCTCCTCGAGCGAAAAACTGAACATTTTTGAATAAGAGGAAACGGGCCAAGTGAAATGTAGCAGTTATATTAAAAGTGTGCTGAATATTAAGAGACGATAAATTGGAGCACTAGCGTACGGCAACTGAAGAATCTCCCTTATAGTTAAATAAAATTATATGATTGCACATTCGCAAATTACGAAGTATCCAACTTTGTTAACTGCAGTCTCGGTTATTATATCGACGAACGCAGTTGAATTTTGCTGCAAAGCGTTACTGTGGCGCGCTAACGTTGCCCATATTTCACGACGCGTAGAATTCATTTTAATTATGAGTTCTTTCGGCAAAATGCGCCGCGTCGAGACGGTTAATTGTGCAAAGTGGTTTATGTTTGCTGCAAAGGCAAGTTTCATCCGCATTCGCATCTTAACAGCGATGCAATTACTCAGCTTTTACCCTACAAAAAGGGGCGAGAGGCTACGTAGGCAACAAGGGAAGTTTCAGTATATTGTTACAAAAAAATGGTGACATGTCCATCGGGGTGTTTTCTTATATGTTATTGTAAATATTCGATACTACAAATAATATTCCATATTTGAAAGAATTTTCAAACAAATTTCGAGAAAATTTAGCAAAACCGAAAAATGATATGAGTATAGTGCCCTTCTGAGGCGATTGAGCCAAAACTGTTATAAAACTTCATAACAGATATTTGATAGTAGAGTTGAAAGTTTAGAAAAACATATTAGAGTAGATTATGAGAAAATTTACAAAAACGGAAAAGTATGTGTAAAGTGCCCTGTAGAGAAGCTTTAGCCAAAAACAGTATCAAGTTTACTGATAATATATATTTTCGGCAAAGAAATAAATATTAAATGTACGAAAAAAAGCTTTGAGCTGACTTTGGAGAAATCTCCAAAAAAAATTCACAAGAGTTAGCTACCTCTTTTCTCGGCCAATTATACTAAATAGCTTATTAGGAGGTCATAGTATGCTACAAAGTCTTAATTCAAAGTTGGAACGGTTTGTGATTTTAAATTTCCGACATGTGTCCAACAGGCACACATACATAGGTATAGTCTTTACGAGGCCAGTGTAACAACGGGCTGCCGACGAGAAAGAAGAACACAAACGAGCCGCCTCCATAGGCGCGCGGAATATTTTTTACTCACTTAGTCAGTAAAATTTCATAGAAAAATTTTACATGAATTATTGTAAAATAATTGAGTTTAAACATTAAATAATTAATCGTAATCTTCAGAAGAAGATTCGGAGCCGGGACGAATGACAATGGGGTTAATAGGTGGTAAAACGTGATATTCTTCCTCTTTTTTAATTACATGCGAAACGCAATTTTGCCAAATTTGTTTGTAAGAATCATCCCTAAAGACGGTTTCAATGTTCTCAAAAACAATGTTAGTGAAAGTAGGACTGTGGTTTGTTTTCCGCAAGCGATCCTTGACATTAGCCCAAATTACTTCTATGGGATTAAAAATACAGTAGTAGGGAGGTAGTCGAAGAACACAATGACCTTTATCCTCAGCAAGCTCATCAACAGCATACTCCTTTTTAAAAGTACCCGATTTAACAATTTCAAGAAGCTGTTTTTTTGTACGGATGTTTGAAGCTATAGGAATATTTTTTTGTGAAGAAATTCGATGATAAGTAATTTCCTGGAACTACTATTAGGAATTTTATTAATTTGACGAGAATGATATGAAGCGTTATCAAGAACTATAGCTGTATTATTAGGAATATTGGGCAGAAGTCGATCTTTGAACCACTTTTCAAACAATTCGGCATCCATATCCTGATGATAATCTTCGAAACTCTTATCGATATTCTTGGCGGAAAGAAGCAAAACATTAGGCACAACACCGTTTTCGTTTCCTGCATGTAAAATTACCACCCGATTTCCCCTAGAACTGGGTGTATTTAATTTACAGTTGTTGCTGTCATCAACCCAACCACGTTGAATTACTTCATGGGTGTCAAACCATATTTCGTCTAAATGTACAATGTTGCTCCCTGATTCCCGAAATGACCTAATTTGTCTCAAATAATCCTGACGCAAAGCAACAATACGAGGTGACTCCATGATGACCATTCCAGAATCTAATTTTTTGTGTTTAAATCCGCAACTTAACAGAATTGACCTTAAAGTGTCTAAAGATTTGTATTTATATTCCTCAAAAGACTGTAATTTTTTAAAAATTTATAGTAAAGTGGGCACCTTGTTTCTAGCATAAAAATCGTAAACGGTTGTACGTATAACGTCTTTAGCAGCGTCATCTAATGCTTTGAACTTCTTTTGTTTACCTAATCTATTTTGATGATGATCTACAATTCCTCGCTGAATTATTTTATAAATTGAAGAATATGGATTTAATGTACAGTCTGAAATTTCTAAAATTAAGCAGCGAACCGATTGTTCGGGGTGTCTTTGTTGGAAGCGCTTAAACATATTTAAAATTACTGTTTGTAATTGAGGATGTAGATCCTTATTTGCAAACTCCCAAGAAGGAGACGAGGAAGAGCAAGAGGGTTGAGTAGTCACGTTTTCCACATCAACTCGCACTGTTTCTGTCGCCCACGGTCTCCAAAACGCCATTCCGATTACAATTAATTATTATTATAAATATAAAAACGAACGGCAAATTATATGATTATGAAACTAACTTAAAAACAAACAAAATACCTCTATAACCTGTCTCGGTGATGTAAACCGTGCCAACACTGGTAAAAGACTGAAGACACGTGTTCGAGACGTTCTAGGAAGGATCCAGTCGTCCAAAACGTTTATGAATCCACTACAGCACAAGCGAGAAAAGTAAACTATTGACAATATTTAGGCGTGTGACTTGCTCGGCGTGGAACTGGAATGGGAGGATTCTACATGACGAGTTCGCTAAATAACGTATCATGTATCGAGCATGCCGTATATGTTGTTATTGATCGATACCCGTATAAGCTTGGTTGTTACACTGGCTTCGTAAAGACTATACATATACCTACACAGACCTTTTTTAGAAATAGTCCAGGGAAGTTAGGAAATAAATCCGAAATTTTTAGGGACAGCAGATATCGAGATGCGGTTTTCTGCATTGTGTTCAGAATGCTCCCAGGAAAAAAGTCTATATCGTCTGGTTATGCAATTTTTCGAAAAGTGCATTCTGGTGCAATAAATGCACTTTGCAATTGCATATTTAGTACTTGCAACATTATAAGAACGACTGTAAACTTGGAAAAATCGCTCGAAAATCGTTACACGGGGGTTTTCGGGGATGCCAAATTCAATTCTGGCATTAGAATTATCCGGGGGCGCTCGGGAGTGGCTGCGGGGGTGCCCCGAGGGTGATTAGAGGGGAAATTGCAGCGTCCTTTAAAATCGCTCGAAAATCTTTACTCGGGGGTTTTCAGGGAGGCCGAATTCAATTCGGGCATTAGAATAGTTTTGTGTTTTGTTCACTACTATTCACGTGTTCCATACTTGTACGCTGACAACCTAATGTCCACGCTTGCATTCGTTAATGTTTTGTCTAGTGACTTTAATGTTTTGTATTGTACAGCGCATAATTATTTAACTATTGGTGGGATTGGTACTCCTCGATAGTCTCTATCCACATTATTTCCATAAAGTATTGGAAATATCACATTTCTAATAATGTCTCCATCGAATCGAAATCTTTGTTTCATTTCTTCATTAGTCAACGTTTCGAGGGAATTGTTTCTATCCCTCAGGTAGTTACTGAAATGTAATATAATTTTCATTACATGTTTGTATGTACTATCGTACAATTATGTAATTATTACACTAACTTCAACGTTTCCATCTTATAATTACATTAATTTCCTTACCGTGGAACTCCTACATATACTTCGTCTTGAACGTATTGAACAAATTCATTAAAATCCTCATCCATCATAGGTAAAATCTACACCAAATCGAAACACGTTAATAGAAACGACTCCAAACCACTACAAACACTTCAAATAACAAAACAAATTGAAATATAGGTTATGTTGTGACACTACACAAATTTAAGGGACCATACAATTTTAAGGCCACTACAATTTTCTTACATTTCTAGGACGATTCTAGAGTTAGTGACGTTTATAAATTCCGTTTTGGGGGAAGTGGGCGTAGCCACTTAAAATTAAAGGAGAAATTAAGTGTAGAGACATTTATAAATTTGCCCCTTAAAGTCTACATCTGTTGACGCTAACGACAATATTATTTGGGGAAATTTTTAGGTTGGGAAATTGAAATTTGTTGTGAACTACGTTAGGGGACCTATTACCTAATTCAAACATTCAACTAATTACGTTTTATTTAAAAAATGAAGAATAACAGTGACCGAACCTGGTGAGGTCATGATCGCATAACTAACAATTGTTAGCGTAAGCATAACAAAATATTTCTGTAATGTGATAATGAAGGCGTTCCGGTAAGGTCAGAAGTATAAATCTAGGACGTTACAAGATAACAAAAAACAGATGTACCATTGATGTAATCTAAATTGAATGTGTATAAAAGATCCCGAAATTTTGGCAATAAATTAGTATACCTAGTATGCTCACTAAACGAAGGTTTGTAGTTTGTTCTTGATTAAGTCCCCTCTAATTATAGACCGATCTGTGAGACTGCATTTTGGGATGCCCTTACTTCACCGTAACTACAAGCTCTCACGATGCACCCTGAGAGTTTACACCTGAGGTTACGTCACGCCCTGTCTCCAACTACAAGAACTCCAAGTTATAAAAACTTCAAGTCGGATCTGCACGTTAAGCCCTCAGATCCACACCGGAGATTACGTCACGCCCTGTCTCCAACTACTAGAACCTCAAGAAGGATCTGCACGTTATGCCCTCAAATCCACATCAGAGATTACGTCACGCCCTGTCTCCATCTACTAAAATTGCAACTAAGACCTGACCGATACGCCCTCAGGTCCACACCAGCGATCACGTCACGCCTTATCTCCAATCTACAAGTAACACACCTAAGATAGACCGTCTACAGCCTTAAAACCTGTAGATAAGCTTCATCTCCTCAGCTGACCACGAGATACGAGATCCTACATACAGTCCACTACACAAAGACCACTATACCCTTCGTTCAACTTCAAATACACTTGCAATGAATTAGTGTGAACTAAAGGAGAACTAGGAAATTACGTTTATCAGTAAACACAGATTTTGTATTTTTCCATTTAGATACCACAATGCGAATATAAACTAAAATTCTCCAGACGACTTCCCGCGAGTCCCTGACCTCTTCCCATCGGGGAGGAATTCCGTTTCTCTCGTTGACGAATCGTCGCGTTTCCGATTCCTGATGATGGCGTGTCATGTCCGCCCGTCGCAGGAACAAATAGCGATAGAACGTCCCTCGAAAAATATTAGTTCCAATATGAACGTTGCCAGACTGCTAAAAAGAATGTCGAGGCGGCGTTCACTTGAATATAGATGGCCGTCATTAGGGCGAAGAAAGGGAAAAGTGGCTCCGCCGTTTCCAGTCCCCCCGGCGTCCCGGCATTGTCCCCCCGTCCAGCAATTTATCCTTTCGTCCCCGTTATTGTTATTTATCAAACATCCAGAGCGGTCCCGGATATTATGGGGGTTTCTTCTTTTTAGTTCGGACAGGGCGCTTTCTCTTCTCGGAAAAGAATAAATAGCTTATTAATTTTGAAAGATCTCGATCGGACTTCGCTTATAAAAGGGCGTACGAAAGGGAAAATATTTTCCAAGTCGATGAAAGGAACCGCTTTTATTTTTCAGCCATCTATGTCGGTATCGAAATAACTCTAATTTATCAAAAGAAATACTGATATTTATTTTTTCTGCTGCCCTCATTACTTTATTGCTTTTGCGACAAAAACCTGAAACGATCGATACCTGTCAAATACCAAAAAATAAGTCTCTTAAATTTAATTTTGTGTTTTATCTGTGTCGCTTATTATCCTCTTAAATGTATGACGAATAATAAGAAATTATAAATAAAGGGGACAAATAGAACTCAAATAATGCTAGTAAAAAGAGTAAAAGATCCACCATTGATTCAACACGTTCATAAATTGTCCAAAGAGTGAAGACTGTTACTAGTATTGTTACTGGCATAAAGGAACGAATACCGTTCCTTTACGTAAGAATTCCTTGAGAGTCAAGGAGAGCTTAGAATTTTAGAACTTTGGATTACGGCTGCAATGAAATTGTGAATGTACCCCGTTGCGCCTCCCGTCCTGCGTCTCTGGATGTTTCAGCCTGATCGTCAGAGATTCAGGAACGGTACCGAATTGAGAGATTCCAATTTGGGGAAAACGCTTTCAAAATTTCAAGCTACATAAGCGAGTAAGTCTCACGGTGATATACACATAGGGAGCCACTTGTGCAGTTTACGTCTATCTTCATACATTTCTAAGATTTACTTCATGTCGATTCCAAAAATTTATAGAAAAATTAATGCCACTGGAGTTCCTTTGAAACTCCTTTCAATTTTTAAATGAAGGGCACTTTAGAAACTTAGTAATTTTTAATTTATTAGTTAACAAACTTTCTGAAATGCGACATATGTTTCACGGCGGATACATAGAAACTCAAGTATATTGTCACGTACAACATAGCATAAAACCAAGGGACTAAACTAGGGGCAAAACATTAATTTTACAAATTCAAACATTTAAAAGAAATTCCTAGCCACACACGTCCGTTTACTTAAGGCGACGAAACTCGACCGTTACTCGAAAAGTAATAACAACAACATTCGACGTCCATAATAAATAATAAATGACTAAAATGACCAATATGTCCAATGACATCCAATAAATAGGGACGGAAATAAACATTTAAGTAAAGTCATTGGTTAGTCATTTATTTAGTTAGTCAGTGAGTAAGTCGGTCTGGTTGCACACTGGAAAAGATGTTCTATCATGAGGCTTCTAGATTCTTGGCTGTGTCGTACTCCCGCGATCAGAATCATGTAAGCATGCCACATTTAACTCATACCATTGTTACGTTACGTTTTATAAATATCACGAATTAGCCAACGAGTTGAATCCTCGTTAGTTATTCTAACTAAGTCTGAATAATGCAGCGCTACGTCATACATTCCATCCCATTTAGCTTGGTCAGAAAAACGATCCGATATTGTCCTCGCGACGAGTAAACTGTTTATTTGCTTATGAGTACCTGTAGAAACTTTTATTGGAATGCTCGCGACACCATGTCGCCAAAGCCCTATGACGGAAACTACATAACAATAGATGGAAGTTTGAGATTTTGAGAGATTGATGGGATCTCATGTTAGCATCATTCGTGTGAATTTGAATGCGATCCTCCGGTTAGTTTAGCCATTTTCCATTCGTAGGTACATTATTTGCAAACGCGAAAATATGTTTCATTTTGGACGGAAACCATTTACGACCGAATTCCGGTGTGATAAATACTTGGAAAGGAAGAAGAAGCAGGGCCTACGTGACTAACGTCATCAGATGGTGGGAGATTGGTAGTTCCCAAGTGGGGAGTTTAGAAGGCTCGGATAAGTCCGAAATCTGGAGGGACGGAGAGTTGAGGTTCTGGTATTGGTGATACGTCACTTACGGTCACGTAGGAAGGGGTCAGTTGAGAGCGGATGAGTTTGAGAACGAAGACTAGCTTGGTGAACTCGAATGGGTTCAGATTGGTATTTGGTTGGTATTTGTTTGGGAATTAGTTTAAAAATTAGTTTGGAAAGTCAAATAAGTTTTGATCAGTTCTTTTGACAAACTGTTGACTAGTGAACCCCAAAATTTGAGGGGCTCCAATGTTCAATTATAGTCAACGATAAATCTGTGCGTTGGTGCCCCAGCGACAAGGAGCTGAGACAACCCCCCCGCACCGCGCTCGCCAACCGGGCGACTCACCTGGAGTCCCAGAGGCGAGGAGATTCGAAGGCCACCTTTTCAGCCTCCGATCCCGAGTGTTGTGACTTGAGCAAAGTGACAGGTATTTCTTAAACTAAAAGGCCATTTTATTTAAAACGTTTAAATCGATCGATCGACCCGTTAGATTAGGACTATCCACTGTAATTCATGTGTTGGTAATCTGAACAATTTAATTAGGTAAATTGGTAAAATCTGGATAACAAAGTTTCATTTTTAGAATTGATTGTGTAGTAGTTAAGAATTTTCGTAATTTAGTTACGTACGCTCTCGGTTGACCGAACGATATATCAATTAAAATAATATTAGTATATGTGATCGGTATTTCGGTGCTCTTTATTGGACGTACCTAATTAAAACGCTATAAATCATAAACTGACTTTCCTTCGACCCGACCCCGAGATATTCTTTGGCTAGCCGGCTTTTCGATAAGAGAATGAAGTAAGTAAATAAAATAAGTAAATAACGAAAGTTACACCATATCTCTTATTTTTGTACATTTGTTTCTATTGTACCTCTGGTTATTCCATGTCTCTTTGTTTCCTTTCATGATGTGCTCAAGTGCTCAATGTGCTCTCTCCCTTAATTAACGTCAATGCTGTTAATCACCATCCCTCTGTAAGTCACTCTTGATACATATTAATCTTCTTCTAAGCGTACCTCCTTTTTTAAGGACATGGCGATCATCAAGGCTCATTTCACTCTATCTACTGCTGGTCTTAAGAGTTATACTGCTGGTCTTAAGAGTTCTACTGCTGTTTTTCTGTTCCATTGTTTTAGATTTTTTACCCAGGACGTGTGGTGTCTTTCCGGTCCTCTTTTTACCTTCAACTTCGCTTGTATGGCTAATCGCTTCAACTCATATTTTCCTTTTCTTGCTATATGGCCAAAGTAGCTCATTTTTCTTCAGTTTACGGTGTTGACTATATCATTTTCTCTTTTCATCTTCCTTAATATTTCCGTGTTTATTATACGTTTTGTCAAAGACACTTTCCACATTCTTCGATAATACCACATCTCAAAGCTAATAAGTTTTTTCTGCTGTTTCTGTAATTGTCCAGACTTCAGCTTGCTATAACAGAACCGAGAATACGTAGCATCTCAGTGCTCTATTTCTAATTTCTATTCCCAATCTTCCGTTGCATAGTATTGTTTTTCATGTTATTAAAGGCACTTCGGGGCATCTCAATGCGTCGTTTGTTTTCAATAATCCGGTCTCGTTGTTCATTTAGCTCGCATCCCAAGTAGCTGTAGCTGGGTACTTTCTCTAAAGGTGTTCCTTTAACGTAGATTCTTTCGTCTTCAGTGTTGTTCTTATTGACAATCACGATTTCGTCATTTTTGTGTTCAAAGCCATTCATAAATATCAGTAAAGGTCTTTCATTTAGCCCTCCCGTTTATATTACCTCAGCATCTAACTACCCAATACGAGCATCCTCCAGGGACCCTAACCCCCGATGGCGTGACAATATCTCATTTTCATTAATGGTTAAACAGGTAAAGGGTTTGTACTTTACACACGCAATTCTGAGGTTCATTGGAACATATTATCTTAGAATTATTAACAGTAAATTAGAATGGGAAGCTCACATCAACCAAGGTAAACGATAAAGTTTCGATTTTCACATTCGACCATTTGTGAGAGATGAGGCGATAACATGTAAAATTCTGCTTCAAGTCCATCAACAATTCTTTTTTTATATTGCAAATTAGCTTCTGTAGGAAAAAAACCCGGAAATCTATAGACTGGCCAATTCTAAGTAACTTTGTTCTATAACGTTTTTTTGGAAAGTTGATATTTTTCGAGTTATTCACGATAAAACTATAAAACGTGTCGCGGGACACGCGTTAGGAACTCTAGTTCCTTTTAATTAACGACCAAATTTTGGGGAAAAATGGAATTGAATATTTAAAGTGAAGTTTGAAGTGGTAAAGTTTACTTTTGGGAATCTTTCGTTTCCTGTGGCTTTTGGCTTAATGCCAAAAATTGCTACCGACAGGGCTCTGAGAAGAACCTGTACCAGCTAAATGTAATGTTGCTGAACAATAAAGGCGTGTTAATTACCTCACTTCAGCAAAAGCATGTACAATTTTACCTTTAAATGCAATGGAATCGTGCCTCTCTGATCTATGTAAGGTTGTAATTCCCTTATGAGCATTTCTACGATTATTTTACCTAAACGAAACATTTGTTTAAAATGCTGCTCTGGAATCTCAAAAGGGATGCATCACGTCTCGCAGATTTTTTCTTATAATTCTTGTCCTGTTCCTAAAATAAACAATTTGTGACGCACTGAAAACATGTGAAAACATTACAGAAATATATGCTATTTTTGCGCTATTAAACATTGATCAATTTTGAAGATTTTTTTAACCTAACATTTTCGTGACAACGTATCGATTGTCTGATAACTCAAAAACTGTCTACACAATTCATGTTTTTATTTATATTGCAACGTTTTACATGAATTACATCTTCTCGTTTTCTTCCACTACGGTTTTTCGAGTGTCACAGACATACAGTAGGCTTCCTGTAACTATTAACGATATCGTAAAAAGTTACGAGAAACCGTAACTTACGATAATGTTCAGAATTGCATTTATGCTTACGAGGCTTACAGATTTGACTACGATCGCTGCAGATGTGTTCAGAATCGCAGCATAAGTCTGAAGCCTATGAGTTACTGCTTGGTACACGAGACTTCGTACACAAGAGCAGTGACAAAGACGAGATAGCGAGCGGCTCGGCAGCGTTCGCTCCGGTAACGCATTCCGGTAACGCATTCCATTTAACGGTCAGATTTTTTGCTGCGCGACCACTCTCGCTCCCAAACCCCTGGCGTAAGGAACTAAAGTTCCAAAAAATAACACACACTTGGAAAGCGGAACTATTTTGATTATCCGATGTAACCTTAAAATAAATACTCACATAATGAGAGTTATTTTCGTAAGTTTATCTTCCCAAAAGCGGCGCGTAAGATTATAAAGCAAGTCTACGTGCCTCGCCAGGAAATTCCTTTACGAGGTTATGTTTTGGTAATTCACATTTTGCTGAGGGTGCGTGTTCTCGTTTTGTATCCCTGCAAGGTCGGTCGCGACATTACCTCAAGAGATTCTCAGAGAAGTAGCTGCATTTTCTTGGTGGCAATTCTTTTTCATATCTAATAGACCACTTAATCGAATATTAACTTACCATTTCCACAAACCCCCTAATCATTAATTAAACAAATTTCTTGTGCTCGAGCTGGTCGGAGTATTGATGAACCGCTGACGGTAGGGTAAATTTCTTGAATCTAAAGTCTTATCTTTCATTTCAATGCTTATCTTGTAATTTTCAAAAATTCGTAAAAATAGTTAATGCAACTACGATTACCCCGTTGTCCCACAATTCTCCCAAAAGAGTTAATGAGAGAGCGTAATTGGTTAAAAAAGATAGTTCAAAAGTTCAAAAATTGGTTTTAGTGACATTTTTGGTCAACTTAGAACGAACTGAATATCATTAAAATACGAAGAGTCTGCAGAAATCTTGTCTTGAACAATGTTTTTAATAAGTAAGTTTCAGTTAAGTAACAACTGGTTCTATATTGATCTACATACAATGTAAATAGGTTTTCCTATGATTAAAAATGTGTATGAAAGAAGAGCAAATTAGTTAATTTCGTGACGAAAAACATCCTTAAGAATTTGTTGAAGAATTAAAAGTATAGTTTCCTTCTACTTATTTTGAGCTCATTTAACTGAACTATTCCGTCAGATTCTAACTTAATTGCTTTAGACACATTAATAAAAGATAATGTCAATATACATTTTTTTTTCGTGTGCGCTACAGTTTTAATTATTTATTTTCCGTCAATACAATTTACTGGAATTAAATTTAATCATGAATTATTTTTTGTGTTTCTTCGACATTCAAAACATTAATACGATCAGCCGTTTGGTTCAATTCAATTATAAATCATTAAGTGTGATTAATTAAATCAGTTCTGTTGAAATAAGTTCAATAAAAAACGATTTATGGTCGGAATCCAATTGTACACGCTTGTTCTAGTCCGTAAATCTATCGGGAACACCCTGAAATCGAATTTTGATGATAATTTATGGAATCGAACGGACATTGCGTTTGGAACAGATTTAATAACACGTTAATTGCGTAATTGAGAAAGCCCTGCCTATCAGTCTAATACGCCTACGAATCTCGGAATTCTCGCTACTGCAATGTATATAAAGGGCTTTTTAGGGATTCGTCGGGGATTTTTCCTTTTTTTTTTTGTTAAATCCGGAGGATTTAGAATTGTACTTTTTATGAGAAAAGAATTTAATATACCCTTTTTGGGCAAGCTGAACTTCTATTTATTTCAATCACGTTTGAAACAAAAAAATTAAAAAGGTGAAAATTGAATGTAATCCCAGTAAAATATGAATTTTCGTGACCGTTTTTTCTTTTAGATTAATTTACGAAATTAAACAATATGATGTTACGGATTAATGGAGATAATGGGATGTCAAAGGCAAAAAGAATAAATTTCTGAAAGGGTATAAGCGCAGTGAATGTGCTTAACGGCATAAGGTTTATATTCAGTGATCAACTACTTAACTCGATAATTTCCAATCCATGAGTAGCGCTAATTTTAATCTCATCATTACAAAGCTTCAATGATGATTTAACAGGAATTCCATAATTTTGATTGTTTGTGACTTTAAGGTGTCCCCCTCAGCCTACCGTTTGACTTTCGTGGTAAAATTCTAAAGTTTAATATTTGACCTCAAAACGAGGAGGGAATACCCTTCCAGATCTTATCAAAAAAAAAAAATATTCCGAATTTGGATTTACAAAATTTGTATAGCAAACGAAAGGGGATGACTTCATCTGCAAGGGTGAAAAAATTTCACAACATAGACCTTTACTTACCGGCATATGAACTGCTAAATTTTATTGTTAATTCCCTATGAGTTTCATCTAGAAATTCGACAATTTAAACTTGTGTCTCAAAACAAAGGAAGGTTTGCTTGCGGTTTAAAAAAAAACCTGCAACGTGTCGCGGGACACGCGTTAGGAACTTTAGTTCCTTTTAATTAATAAGCAATATTTTTTAATTATTTCTTAATAAAACTTTGTAATGTTTAACGTGAAACAGCGGCAGTAAGACGGGCATTGCATATAATACACAGCATTGATTCTATAAGCAAGGCAATGGAATATCGTTGCCTCTCCCCCCCCTCTCTCTCTCTCCCACTCACTCTCTCTCTCTCTCTCTCTCTCTCTCTCTCTCTCTCTCTCTCTCTCTCCTCACCCCCCCCCACTCTCTCCTCCACTCTCTCCCACTCCCCCCTCCCCCCCCCCGAGCCACTGTTCATAGTACAGTCACTGCGGCTCGGCAGCGTTCGTAGCGGCTCGGCAGCGTTCGCTCCGGTAACGCTTTCCGGTAACGCATTCCATTTAACGGTCAGATTTTTTGCGGCGCGACCACCCTCGCTCCCCAATCCCTGGCAAAAGGAACTAAAGTTCCAAAATAACAGAATATTGGATTTTCAAAATTTGGGTCACAAACCAAAATGAATAACTGAGTTATTCCAACAGTTATATAATTTCGTAAAAAACTCGTTTACTTACCTACGACACACCAACTAATTTTTTTTTAAATATCTTTCAAATAATAGCAGTATTTCAGAAATTATTAGTATAGTGATTTGAAACTTAGATAAATAAATTAAATGCATTCCATTAACCTACCCTGCAAGTTTCATCGCAAAATTCAAGAAATTAATTTTTGCCTCAAAAAATGGGAAAGTTTAACGCCTGCAGATTATTTACAAAAGTTGCCCAAAATTGGATTTTTCAAATTTTGATCGCAAACAATGGGGGGGGGGGGTGGTTTCCTCGTGCTAATAGTAAATCATATTACGTAAACTTTCTGAGATATGAAATTAGGAAAATTGTATTCAATTTTCTCCAAAAATTCATGTTCTTTTAGAAGCTGTTGCAGTCAGCGAAGTGAAACTTAATTATCTAACCAAAAAGGAACCCCTTAACCCACTCTGCGATTTTTGCCACAAAATTCTAAAGTTTAATTTTTTGCCTCAAACAAGAAAAGGAAAGTGTCCCTTTTATTTAATGAGTTTCTCCTTAGTATTTTACTTTTCTGGTCCCTTATCATTGAAATTTACGATGAAATTAACAGGGCTATCTGATTCTACAGCAAAAAACACATGGATTGATATAAATGATGTTAGTATATAAACACGGTGAATTCACAGTACCTACTACAATAAGATAACTTTATGCAAATTAATTGCCAAAAACGATTGATATTTGTTGAAGTATTTCCAATTTACCTAATATTATCTCTATTTATATCATTTAGATTACTAAGCCGTCGTTTATAAGTGTATAATTTTTCATCATAATTTTGGGTACAGTTGATTATTCTAAATAGTCTCTTAATGTCAATTATAAGCTAGGTTGACTGTAATTTCCTTGGATCGCACTATATAGGTAAGATCCACTGATAGCCCATTGGGTCTATGAAAGAAAAGTAGGAAATAATGTATGAAAAACATATTTTTTTTAAATCGCTTACATTTAAATGTATAAAAGTAAAAATTACGTTTCATAAAAGATTAAGCGCTTTTCCTCCATTAACAACTAAATTCTGTTACCATACCAATACCGTACCCACGTTTTTTTTTTCTCCGAGTATGGCAAAAAAAAATATGCCATACATTTGTTTTTTACTTTCTAATACAATTAAAGAGTATTATTTTAATACCTTTTTCATATAACATCCTTTGACTTCCGTTCATTATTAGACACATTCAGACGACGATATTCGAGTTCACCAATCGTGGAATTTGTCTTGTCCTTATGTAGTTGATGCTTTGGGTTTTAAATAGTAGGTTCTCCATGGTAGAGTTCTGAAAATTTAAGTGCATCCCTGTTATAGTCTTTACGAGGCCAGTGTAACAACGCGCTGCCGACGAGAAAGAAGAACATAAACGAGCCGCCTCCATAGGCGCGCGCGTAATATTTTTTACTCACTTAGTCAGTAAAATTTCATAGAAAAATTTTACATGAATTATTGTAAAATAATTGAGTTTAAACATTAAATAATTAATCGTAATCTTCAGAAGAAGATTCGGAGCCGGGACGAATGACAATGGGGTTAATAGGTGGTAAAACGTGATATTCTTTTCTTGATATTTCTCTTTTTGCGAAACGCAATTTTACCAAATTTGTTTGTAAGAATCATCCCTAAAGACGGTTTCAATGTTCTCAAAAACAATGTTAGTGAAAGTAGGACTGTGGTTTGTTTTCCGCAAGCGATCCTTGACGTTAGCCCAAATTAATTCTATGGGATTAAAAATAGAGTAGTAGGGAAGTAGTCGAAGGACACAATGACCTTTATCCTCAGCAAGCTTATCAACAGCATACTCCTTTTTGAAAGTACCCGATTTAACAATTTCAAGAAGCTGTTTTTTGTACGGATGTTTGAAGCTATAGGAATATTTTTGCTGTGAAGAAATCGATGATAAGTGATTTCCTGGAACTACTATTAGGAATTTTATTAATTTGACGAGAATGGTATGAAGTGTTTTCAAGAACTATAACTGTATTATTAGGAATATTGGGCAGAAGTTGATCTATAAACCACTTTTCAAACAATTCGGCATCCATATCCTGATGGATGATAATCGGCGAAACTCTTATCGATATTCTTGGCGGAAAGAAGCAAAGCATCAGGCTCAAAACAGTTTTCGTTTCCTACATGTAAAATTACCACCCGATTTCCCCTAGAACTGGGTGTATTTAATTTACAGTTGTTGCTGTCATCAACCCAACCACGTTGAATTACTTCATGGGTGTCAAACCATGTTTCGTCTAAATATACAATGTTGCTCCCTGATTCCCGAAATGGCCTAATTTGTCTCAAATAATCCTGACGCAAAGCAACAATACGAGGTGACTCCATGATAACCATTCGAGTTTAAATCCGCAACTTAACAGAATTGACCTTAAAGTGTCTAAAGATTTATCTTTATATTCCTCAAAAGACTGTAATTTTTGAAAAATTTATAGTAAAGTGGGCACCTTGTTTCTAGCATAAAAATCGTAAACGGTTCTGCGTATAACGTCTTTAGCAGCGTCATCCAATACTTTGAACTTCCTTTGTTTACCTAATCTATTTTGATGATGATCTACAATTCCTCGCTGAATTATTTTATAAATTGAAAAATATGGAATTAATGTCAAGTCTGAAATTTCTAAAATTAAGCAGCGAACCGATTGTTCGGTGTGTCTTTGTTGGAGGCGCTTAAACATATTTAAAATTACTGTTTGTAATTAAGGATGTAGATCCTTATTTGCAAACTCCCAAGAAGGAGACGAGGAAGAGCAAGAGGGTTGAGTAGTCACGTTTTCCACATCAACTCGCACTGTTTCTGTCGTCCACGGTCTCCAAAACGCCATTCTGATTACAATTAATTACTATTATGAATATAAAAACGAACGGCAAATTACATGATTATGAAATTAACTTAAAAACAAACAAAATACCTCTATAACCTGTCTCGGTGATGTAAACCGCGCCAACACTGGTAAAAGACTGAAGACACGTGTTCGAGACGTTCTAGGAAAGATCCAGTCGTCCAAAACGTTTATGAATCCACTACAGCACAAGCGAGAAAAGTAAACTATTGACAATATTTAGGCGTGTGACTTGCTCGGCGTGGAACTGAAATGGGAGGATTCTACAGGACGAGTTCGCTAAATAACGTATCATGTATCGAGCATGCCGTATATGTTGTTATTGATCGATACCCGTATAAGTTTGGTTGTTACACTTGCTTCGTAAAGACTATACTTCACTTTATTTTTCAAGATAAAATGAAAAACCTTCCTTTAGATTAAGAAGCTCGTTGCTAACTTTAAAGCAAATATGAAAATGTTCAAAGATGAAAATTAGGAACCAAGTGAGTATCTGCCTAGAAGTGTGGCAAACGTCTTAACGACGTTTTGAGACATATATATCAAATAGTATAAAAAATAATATAATAATAAGGTATAAAATATATATATATATATATATATGTTTTAACGTTTACTCTTATTTATTTACACAGTTCTTAACACTACCTAATTTATTTACTCTATTCTTTAACTAATTAATTTATATTACACACTTAACGCGCTAATTTATTTGTACACTTATCGCACTTTTTCACTCCCGACGGCTTCTGATCTACTCTTCCTTCGACCGCAGGTCCGTAATTAACGTCTTTTCCAGAACGGACGAGATTATTCTTTCTCTAATTGGACGTTTCCCGATTATTCGATCGCCTTCGAGAAAGCTTTTATGATCCCCCTTTGAACTGAGCCGCCTGCGACAGATAAGAAACACACTTCACGCTGATGTTTACATTTCGCGTTACAATATATATGATGCGTCATCAGGTGACTTGCAACCATTTTTATTTTACTTGAGCTATGCTATCCAAATTGGGAGCATATTGTATTCTATTGTGATTTTTACACCTATTATATATTTTATTTGTTTTGTTTTAATTCATATCTTGTATTTTATACAATGTATATTAGGCTATGTGCAACATCTACGAGATCTATGAAATAAATTTCTATGAAAATGTTCTATGAAATAAATTCAAACTCTTTCTTTCACTTCCTCTCCCTGCCGCGCTCCAAACAAATTGGCAATTTCATCCGCAACGTCCTCATCAGAACTTAACATAATCAAGTGTTGAAGTTGGAATGATTGTTCTTGAGAAGTTATAAATCCAAGGGGTTGGAAGCACTTAGGGTGCGGGCAGGTGAGCGTGAAGATAAAAGGGGCCTGGGGTGGGCGTAAATCAACTGAGGTTTCTCGCAAAAGACGAAATGATAGGTTTAACGTTATTCTGACGGATCAGCGACGGGGAGATAGAGAAAGAGTACTTAAGGGAGGATTAAAATGCCTCGCTCGATTTGGGCGACAATAGTTTTAAACGGTTTAAACTCGGGGACGGAATTCGATGCGTCGTGTTGAGCTCAGGTGAAATTGTAGACGTCAAAGCGTATGATAAATGGACAGAATTTATTTGTTAGGAAAAGTCGCTGATAGGGCAACAAATACTATAGAGAGAAATAGTAGAGAGAGAACAGTACATGAAGTAAAGTACAGGAGATACATAATATGATGAACACAAAATAATCATCCGATGTCACAAAATTCAGATTGATACATGAGTAGCAAAGTAACGAGTGAAATACCACGGTTTTTGTTCCCAATCTTCCGAATGAATGATATACTAAACTATGTGTGATATGTGATATAATTATGTAAATATAATATATTTGTAGGTGTGCTTCTTGTTAGATACATTTCTAGTAGAGGTCGCTTATATTGCTTATAACTATTTTCAAGAACGATAGGGAGTGGCCTGGTTGGTGGTGCTCGAAATGCACCAGCGGGATTATAGACACCCCGTGGCGTTAGGGATCGCACTTGTCGGCCGTTCGCAGGTAGTGGTCAGGTAGTCCGCACTACCAAACAATATAAAACTGTTTATAATTCAATATTATGTTCCAGCCAATTTTGATTAACGCAAATATATTTTTATTAGGATCGTTGTTTCTTCCTCTATAAATCGATACCAAACCAAAATATTTCCAACAAAATCAATTTGTTTTATGGTTTTAAATGTGTCTCTAAACAATATAAAATTGATTATAATTCAATATTATGTTCCAGCGAATTTTGATTAACGCGAATATATTTTTATTAAGATCGTTGTTTCTTCCTTTATACATCGATACCAAACTCAAAATATTTCCAACAAAATCAAATTGTTTTATGGTTTTAAATGTGTACCTACTCACTAATATAAAGACGAAATTGTTACTTATTTGAGAAACAGAACCAGGCACCAATAACCGCACCAAGGCACGTAACTATCGGTTAAAACCAACCTTTTATATAGTTGACCATAATATTTTGCTAATATTTAATACAATCATAAAGGCCGACCAATCACAAACTTGTTTCAAGGATCAAACCACAGTTTAGATATATCATAGAGAGAGATATATCATAGATTGTGATCAAACCAGAGCACATTCCTGGAACTTTACACTACTTATGTGGTAAACAACATTAAGGAAGTATAACAAGTTCCCTTTTCATCAAGATAGAGATTACAGGTCAAGATTTCTCTTTCTCAAATATGTAACAATTTCGTCTTTATATCAGTGAGTAGATACGCATTTATAATTTCGTATATGTTGAGAAATATTTTTTTCTTTGTTTTTTCTGCCATCTTCTATCCATTGGATATAGGCCTCTCTCATGTTTGACCATACACTTCTATTTTCTGCTCTCTGGTACCAGTTCAGCCCAGCGAATTTTTTCAGATCATCGTACCATCTCCGTTGTGGTCTGCCAATACTTCTTCGTTCTCCCCAAGGTCTCCATCTAGTGATGTGTCCACTCCAATTCTCTCTGTGTCTTGCAACATGTCCTGCCCATTGCCACTTTAAGGAACTGATTCTCTGTATGAAGTCGGTTACTTTTGTCCTTTCTCGTATCCACTGGTTTGTTTTGTGATCTCTCAGTGATATTCCCAGTATTCTTCTCTCTATGGCCCTCTGATGTATTCTTAGTTTGTTAATAATCCTTTTAGTCAGGACCCAGGTCTCGGATCCATATGTAGTGACTGGGAGAATGCATTCATTGTAGATTTTTGTTTTTAATGCCATGGGGATTTTCATTTTGAAAGAGTATTTTAATTAATATAGGCAGCCCATCCCAATCTGACTCTCCTATCGATCTCAATTTCTTGGTTTTGTTTGCTTAGTGTCACTGATTGTCCAAGATATATGATTGTGTTTTGTTTATAGTTTGTCCATGAAACGTAATGGTTTGGTCTGCATCAGGAACGTTTGTCATGAATTGTGTTTTTGCATTATTCATATGTAGTCCAATTTTGGCAGCTTCAACATGTAGTTCTTCCGCAACATCTTAGTTAGTTCTTGCTTATCTCTTCCAAACAGGACGACATCATCAGCAAACCTTAAATTGCTTAGGTATTCACCTTGGATGTTTATTCCCTTTTCCCTCCAATTGACTTTCTTGAAGACATCCTCCAAAACCAGAGTAAACAATTTTGGCGAAATTACATCTCCCTGTCTGACGCCTCTTTTGGATTCTATTTTATTTGTCTGTGCGTGAATCTTGATAGTCATTGTAGAAGTTTTGTATATATTTTCTATTAGGTTGATGTATCTTTGATCCACTCTGGCATTTCTCATAGATTTTATTATTGCCCAGGTTTCTATAGTGTCGAAGGCCTCTCTGAGTTGAGAAATATACTCCTAATATAATAATTATTTTCACCGAATGTAGACCACAAACCATAAAACAATTTGATTTTGTTGGAAATTATTAAAGTTTGGTATCGATTTGTATGGCAATAAACAACGATCTTAATATAGTAAATTAAAGTATGAGTGGATATTGAGCTCTTTCAAACACGAGCGAGTTTTCGAGCACGACGGCGTAGCCGGAGTGCTCGAAATAGAGCAAGTGTTGGAAAGAGCAGTTATCCACGAATACTTTACGCTATTTTTTTTATTGGTACCATTTTTTATACCAAAACCAAGTGCATACCCAATATGATTAATTTGAACGACACTCGTGACACTTCGTGACGGCCCGTCGCCCGTCGTGCGACCAATAGGCTCGTCCCGCTACGGCCAAAGACGCTCTGTTATTGGTTGAGATTGCCGTTGTTGATACGTTTCCATGGCGACTTTAAAACACGCGCGTGCGATAAAGCCCGATTTACGCACGCCAAAGCATGTTTTGAATAGGCAAAATAGCGTACCAATAAAAAAAAATATATTCGCGTTATCAAAATTCGTTGGAACAATATTGAATTATAATCAATTTTATATTGTTTGGTAGTGCGGACTACCTGTCCACTACCTGCGAACGGCCGACATGTACGATCCCTAACACCACGGGGGATCTATAATCGGCTTGGTGCATTTCAAGCCCGACCGACCTGGTTGAAAATTGTCTGTTTGGATAAATGAAGTGATTTTAAACCGAAAAATATTGAATGTTAATCGAGATGACTACTAAACTTTGCATTAGGAATATTTTTAACTAAACAAACAAACAAACTTTGTAATTATCTCCATAACCTTTAAATATTTTTCGTTTTTAAATCGGTTAACTTATCCAATATATAGGAATAAATTTTGAATCTAAATTTTGCGTGCATGTCTGTTATTCAAGCATTGTAAAACGATTGTAAAATTATGTTGCCTGACGATCTCAAATTTGATAGCAAATCTTAACACAGAAGTACACTAGCTATCTTAGAGTCGGTAATATGTGATCTCTTTATATTTGCATTTGTAAATTCGTATTTTCTGTACGTTAAATCGCAAATGTTTTAATAAACACAATTTGGCGTACCCTTTTCTACGCCAATGAAACTATTGATTTTCATTCGAACTTTTACGTCAATAGAGAGATATTGCGAAAGTGCACTAATATTGACAAACAGTATTCCAGTCGACTTTAATAAAATAGTGCTTACCATTTATCTCTACTTTAAAACAGAGATATTGCAGAGCACAAATCTACATTGCAATGACAACATAACATAACCACATAATCTGGAAACCCAGTCAACTGCTAAGGCGCGAATTTCAAATACTTTGTACTTTTGAAGTCGCTTTTAATGTATGCAAAGTCGCCCGAAGCACATATTGCTACATTTGGAACAATTTAATCACGACAATAATCAATCGTTAATAGGTTAAGGAGGAAGTTCTAGAAGCAGTTAGTTTTGGAGGTGGAAACGATGAGGAAGTAGAACATTGTGACTGGTTCTTTCTTCGACCACATTTCTAATAGAATTTACTTTTTTTAAGTTTTATTAATTTAGTTTACTACACAACACACAATCACTACCACATAGCACACGATCTGCATGGTTACATCTTTTGCTGAACTTTAACGATTATATGCTATTCCATGTGAAGGTAACATAAGTATAAAAGTAATGCTTAACCATAACTGTACATAAATAACGTTAAGCACTAACGTTATTATTGTATGCCTTACCACAAAATGCAACTGCGGGCACTGAGATGTCAAAATAACGTCTACCTTACTACTGTTTAATACTAGGGACACTTGCAATATCTCTCTTATTTTATTGAAATAAAAATATTTCGAAGGTACGTACACAACGAATGAAACTATTTACAATATAAATATGTTCAATAAAATTATTTTACTTACCACGAAATGAATAATTTAAAACACATATCTACTATGCATTTAAACTTTGCTCCTTTACTTTACACTAAGCCGCCATACTAACGGCATCCAGAATTTACCATTTCGAATTTAATTATTCCGACTTCACATTCATAAGGGACGTTCTATGTTTGCCTAAGTTGTTTGCATCCATTGTCCCCAATTACCGGTAGTTCGGAATCGCTCTTAATCAAGGGAAGTTCCACTTTGGATGTAAATAAGTTACAGTTCATAGATTATCTTCCATTTAACCCAGAACTCTCTCTGGATTAATACCCAGCAGGAAATAAAAATTGTGCATGACAGTTTTGTAATGTATTATTCCACAACGTACGACAGTCTTTTCTAAATCCGGTAATTTAATGTTGATCAAAACTCAGGCCTAAAATTAATTACACCCAGAAACGAAATTTACGATTTATACATCAAATCGCCAATAGCAATTCACTGTAATTATTGGAGCGGTGTATTGCGTCGAAGAGACAGAATTTAGATCAAAATTACCGTACATTCAATGCATTTTGATTGTTAATTAGTTTATGTATTCCCACAACAATCCAGTTTCAGCAGCGACAGAGAGTCGATATGTAATAAAGCGGTAAAATTAGGGTTTGGACGAGAAACCCGTTAGATTAGATTTCATGCAACGGTAAGTATTGAATATTAATATTGTAATGTAAGTAGAATGTGCTAAAAACAAAACGGAGAAAAAGGTATAACTTTCAGAATTTTCAAAAATAGTACGTGTTTCAATAACTAATTTCACAACACTTTGTCAACCCTATTTAGGTCGACACTTAATGTTTAATATTGGTTAGGGTTAATTTTTATGGACATTCGATGGTTCAAACATATATCAGTCCATTAAATGCAGAGATATTTTGTTTTTGTTGGTACGTTTTAAATTATATCGAATGTATCGATGATTAATAGTTTGAAATCAAGGCTATAAATGTAAGTGACACAATACGCTATTTTAATATTATATAGTAAATATTTTCGGGATGTAATTAACGTTTTTATTAATATTCGAATTATTAATAAATTTAACGTTTCAATATTTTATATCTAGAAAAATATACAATTTACATGAAAGACTAATTTCACTTTTCTTATCTGCAACTCGTTGTCTATTATTTGGTGTCAAAATATTTAACGACCGCCATGACCGATTTCTGGTCTGGCCCTGGTCATCTAGTCACACCATTTACGTGGAAATTTATATAAACTTTTATCACTGGTAAATCGCATCATTTGCTTACACGACAAATTCCCACAAAATCGATGTGAAGGTTTTCGCCCCTTAGTTTAGCAATTCAGATTTAAATTTCAAAAAGTGATTTTGTAAATTGTATTATGTAAATTGCAATCGAAATTGTATAGAGCCCGAAATGGCAAGTCCGAAGATATTTTAAAAATGACGCGCACACAAAGAAGCACTTAAATTTTGAAATGCATTGTTAAAAATATGTTAATTAGGAGAACCTAGAATACATACTTGCAATTTTGTTACCTTCTATCTAGCTAAAGTAATGTTAACAACCACAACTCAAATGTGTTCAAAAATGTTCTTTTTTTTAAGTTATAGAAAAAAAAATTATGAATACTGAAATAAATAAAACATACGACTTTAATAATTAAAAACCGACTGTTAAGATTAAAAACCAAAATGAGAACGTCCTAAGGAGGTAATAGTTTTATTTACATACAAGTCGGGAACATCTCACATTACTGAAGAGGAGCTAAATTAAAATACGAGGCACTTTTGCCGAGTATTTTAAAGCTCCGAGTCAAGTAAGAGATTTTACTGACGTGTTTTCTATTAATTTTTCCTAAAATCGTAAAAAGACATTTTAAAATTTTTTTTTACAAATTCTACAAAAATCAAGTTTGTTAATTTTGTTGGCAACTATAGTTACAAAGTAGACAACACTGAAAAAATTTCATTAATTTTTTGCGTGTGCTGTGAAAAGAGCGTATTTTGCGTCTTGTGAAAACTTTACAGGACTAGTCAGGAAAATTCGATTTTCCTGCTCGTAAATGAGCAGCAAAATATTGCTTCCAAGACGATTTCCGAAAAATAGTTATTTAAGACACAAGGAATGTAGAGACGTGTTTACATTCGAGGCAAGTGTGCACGAGCCGAGGATGTTAACAGTCGATACATCCCGTGTTACTTATTACATTTTTCATAGTATAGTATATTGTTTATCAAGGGCGGAAAAACGAACATTTCAACGAGGGCCACGTCCGCACGAGTTGAAACTTCGTTTCCGCCCGTGGTGAACACAGTACTTCTTGCGCAATCCGCTAATAAGCAAATAACGGGAAACTTAATCAGTTTTGATATTAAAATACTTATGTTATGATAATGCTTTGTACTGATATGTGTATTGTGTGTTGCGACCATAGAGCAATCGTTTTCACCAATCACAGTTCGTGATATTTCGCTCATCTATACGCCGCGCATGGCCGCTCTATGCCGGGAAGGAATGTACACTTTTCCGCCCTAGGGCGGAAAAGTACGTTCAAAGCTGGTCGGCCGGCAATTCGTCGCTTTCCGCGAAGTACAGGTTGTAACGCGAAATGTAAACAGCAGCGCGAAATGTGTTTACGCATATCGGACGGCGACTTACCTCAAAAGAACGCCGCTACGCTAATTAAGCAAAAAAACCGTCTCGAGCCTGCCGCCAACATCTTATTAAGGAAAGAATGATTTATGACCTTTTCTAAACGTTTCTAAGTAAACATTATTTGATAAAGGAATGACCTGGAACTATCGCGAATACAATTGAGGTGTATATAAGCGGGCTTGCGGTCGGAGAGATGAGATTAGACGTGAAGCCGCGAGAGAATAAATAAGGTGAAAGACGGACCAGTGAAATAAATTAACATTAAGAGTGATATAAATTAATTAGTTAGTAAATAGTTATGTGTGTTATATAAATTAGTTCAGTAATAGTCTAAGATAAATTAAGTAGTGTGTAGTATAGTAATTAGGACAGTGTAAATAAATTAGAAATAAACGTTACAAGGTATATAGAAATGACACGTTTTCAACCGGGTTGCGCAAAAAAAGAGTAAATCAAGTTGAACTACTTCCCGACCTCTCAAATATGAAGAAGCTCACGTCTTTAGGGCTTGATTCATGTCCTAAAAGAACTTTATGTAGTTAATCTTGTTCGATGTGTGTTAATATCTAAGTTTTATTTATTTTAACTGTGTATGTCAACGTATTTGTTTTGTATTGTGACGCCGCACACTTCGAACAACAGGAGCCCTAAAACCAAACAACTTGTTTGCGAGCCTGAAGATGGCTTCTAGGAAGCCGAAACCGATCGCTCATCTTCAATACATTTAGCAGTTGGTTAAGACTTGGTGTTTTCCTTTGGTTAAATTACCATGGCCAACTTTGAGAAGCTGGACAACCTTCGGTCGTTAAATCAAGTTGATTTATTATCTTGCAGAGGATGTTAACAGTCTTTTGTTTAAATTTGTTGCATCGGGTAACCCGCATTACGCATATACAGGCAACTTATGTCAGAGTGACCTGTGAGAGTGACGTCCGTCCAAACTAAAGCAAACATTTTATTTTTTGAGGAATTATGAGGAAATTTTCAACGGAAGCGTGAAAAATGTAATAATTAACACGGAAATTATATACTTAGATACAAAAACATAATACGCGAGTCACTGATAACTAGTCCAGAGGATGGAGAACACGCGCACTTGGAGCACGTACACCAATCCCTTATCTTCTACTAGTTTAATAAGACGGAGTATTGTCACACAAGAGTTTTAAAGCACGACGAGCGAAGCGAGGAGTGCTTTAATACAACGAGTGTGACAATACTCCGTCTTATTAAACTAGATTATTAAAATAAAATTTTCTCAGAAAATATCGATTTTCATCACCGGAAACTATCTCCAAATGATTATAAGCCCTTTTTACATTTTGTAATTTGTTTTGAAAAAATACGGAGCCTACCCGAAAGCGACAGAGTTCACGATGTGTCATCATCGAGACTGGATTTAACATCTCGCGTTGTTCGATATATCTTCCTCTGCTTTTTGTTTGTATGAATTGAAAATAATTTGTCTGTTCATCTGCCACAAGATTATGTCTAAGAAGTCACTTATTACTTATTACTGTTGAGAGGTGAGAACCAATAGTCACTATTTTAGCTCTATACTTTCGATTTTTCTGAAAAAATCTCCATGAAACTTCTCCAGCTTTCACATTTCTATCTTTAAAAAATAAAAAATTTTATAAAAGAAATAAATCGTTCCCACCTATACTTTTCATTATTGAAACACCTGCAGTGGTTAATCTCTAAAGGTTTGGTTTCTAAATAACCTGAAAATGAATCAAAGAAAATTTACTTATAGGATGGTGCGAGGTTATCTGCAGGATTTGCAGAACCTTTTTGTTACACATATAGAGGGATTAATAATAACATGAAAAAATCGCTTCAAAAAGTTTTATTAAGACGAACATGGGAAAGGTTTGACGGCTGTATGGATGCGCGAATGTCTCGTTAAATATGAAGAGGTAGAAAAACTTTTATCACAAGATGAACATGTGAAAGGTTTGTCGCCTGTATGGATGCGCGAATGTGTCTTTAAATATGAAGAGGTAGAAAAACTTTTATCACAAAATGAACATGTGTAAGGTTTGTCGCCTGTATGGATGCGCGAATGTCTCGTTAAATGTGAAGAGGTAGAAAAACTTTTATCACAAGATGAACATGTGAAAGGTTTGTCGCCTGTATGGATGCGCGAATGTGTCTTTAAATATGAAGAGGTAGAAAAACTTTTATCACAAAATGAACATGTGTAAGGTTTGTCGCCTGTATGGATGCGCGAATGTCTCGTTAAATTTGAAGAGGTTGAAAAACTTTTATCACAAGATGAACATGTGAAAGGTCTGTCGCCTGTATGGATGCGCGAATGCTTCTTTAAAACAGAAGAAGTAGAAAAACTTTTATCACAAGATGAACATGTGAAAGGTTTGTCGCCGGTATGGATGCGCGAATGTATCGTTAAATATGAAGAGGTAGAAAAACTTTTATCACAAGATGAACACGTGTAAGGTTTGTCGCCTGTATGAATGCGCATATGTCTCGTTAATTTAGAAATGGATGAAAACCATTTATCGCAGTACGAACACATGTGGGTAGTCTTCGGTTTGACTTGAATGTCTGAAGAACCTGAAGATACTCTACGTCTTTCTTGTAAGTCCCATCCAGTTTGTGCTCCTCCTCCTGACGTATCTGACACTTCCTCTTCTTTAATTAAATGATGATATTCAATGTCGATCGAAGGTTCCTTCTTAATTCCTTCGGAACGTAGTATTGTCTCTACTATGGACTCGTTTCTCTTACAACTTTCGATGTATGTGGAAAATCCCTCATAGAGCGACTTACATTTCTCACAAATGTTGCTTAGGAACTCCATCAGCGGATTCTGGAAAAAAAATGTAGATTACACCAACAGGTATTGTAACCCAGTACTTAAACAGACCACTTTCGAAACCGGTGTTCACTGTATAGTCTACATAATCCATTTTCGACAAATGGTCTTCTTATTAGATGGAATCCTGAACCATCAACAAGATGAGGATGATTCTTCCACAAAGCAAATAAAATATTGACCTTTATTTCCCGCATAGCATCGACCACACAAAAACAAGAAATAAATGCAACACCAAAAGGTAAAAGTTACTTAATGTGTATTAAAAAATTAGAAAGAAAAACAAATCAACCCAAACTTAACTCAACGACAAATCAACAGAATGTTTTTAAAACTATTTATTCTCTTTTTTCATAGTAAAACTTACTGGCTTCATTTCTGATGAATTGACTGATCAGACTCGCTCACAAATCGCTTTAAGATGTATTATAACTAAAAGTTTCATCTATTTACGCTGATGGTCTGTTATGAGGCGAAAAAATACAAAAAAAAATATTGACCTACTGTCTTGATTGAAATGGTTAAAGAACTGTGGTAAACTTCTAGATCTACCAATTCTCGTTTTTCTCCCATTTTTGTGGAGTAAAGAAATGTGATTGAAATGGACGTATCGATGGATACCCTCATATCCATACTCGTGTTTTCGGGATCAAGAGCAATAGGGGTATAATTCCACTTTAGGACCCCGAGAGAGTGAGAGAGAGAGAGTGTATGTGTGTGTGTGTGTGTGAGAGAGAGAGAGAGAGAGAGAGAGAGAGAGGGAGAGAGTTAAATGGAATGCGTTATCGAGCCGAGCCACTACGAACGCTGCCGAGCAGCTACGAACGCTGCCGAGCCGCTCGCTATATCTCTCTCTCTCTCTCTCTCTCTCTCTCTCTCTCTCTCTCTCTCTCTCTCTCTCGTTGAGTCGTTCGCTGTCTTTGTTTCAATGATCGAATGCACTGACTAGATCTGAATACTTAATATGTAGTTCGTACCAATCAACTTAATGATAAAATTTTTATAATTAATACTATTATATCGGGTGTTTTTTTTTTTAATTTCACCTCATAGTAGGCTGTGGATAGTGTTTGTAAATTAGGCATTCCAACGACCTGTCAAAAGTAAATCCAATATGGCCGTTGGGGGCAAACAACTTGGTTATGTCATCTGTGACTATTGATCGAAAAGTGTTCCATTTTATGTTTTTGGAAGTGAGTTAAGTTGTTTTTATATTTTTAAAGTGTACAGTACTGTTTTATCGAACAAAGATGGTCTTGTATGCTTTCATTTGTGCTTTGCTGTAGTAACTATGGGTTAAAACTAAATATGAAACGATATCAATATTGGCATGCATGTGGGTGACAGGTGACAGGCGGAACTCCGTGAATAGAATAGTCCAAATCTTCAACTTTCAATGTAAATGGATCTACATTATTGTTTAACTTCAGCTTCTTTAGATAACTGCAAAAAATATATATATAGAAATGCAAACACAAAACTTTAGTAAGTATTTTCGAGCTTACCGTTCGCCAACATGGCGATTTTCCAACAATAATGTCTTTAAATATTCACTATGCATCTTAAAAAGAATATAAGCACTAATAAAACCGATAAAATTTTCTAAAAATCACATTTTCACCAACAAACAACACAACCCTGAACACTCTCTTATGGCGCTGTCAAACTGTCAAACTTTGTTTGCCCCCAGCCGCCGTATTGGACATCACGTGGTTTGGAATGCCTAATGCGCCTTACTGAAGAATGTCAGAATTGACATAACCTCACTTTTTTAATAAAAATTGAAACTTCTCCAATCGGTTAATAGTGTCTTGCAAAAGACAGCTCACTCATCTACGCCTAATTAATAGAGCCACGCTGTCTTTTTTAAGACACTAGTAACCGATTCAAGCAGTTTAAATTTTTATTAAAAAAGTGAGGTTATGTCAATTTTTTGACATTTTTTAGTAAGGCGCATTCACAAACACTATCCACAGCCTACTATGAGGTGAAATTTAAAAAAAAACACCCGATATGTTTTTGTTAAATGAAGATTCATCCAGAGTAAAATAAATTTTTATATTTATATGTGTGTATATATTTATTGATTCAACACATTGGGAACGATATTCCATTGCCTTACTTATGCTGTGTATTATATGCCCGTCTTACTGGCGCTGTTTCACGTTAAACATTACAGTTTTATTAAGAAATAATTTAAAAAAATGGTTATTAATTAAAAGGAACTAAAGTTCCTAACTCGTGTCCCGCGACACGTTTCATGTTTTTGGAACTTTAGTTCCTTTTGCCAGGGATTGGGGAGCGAGGGTGGTCGCGCCGCAAAAAATCTGACCGTTAAATAAAAAGCGTTACCGGAAAGCGTTACCTCGGCAGTGTTCGTAGCGGCTCGGAGGCGTTCGTAGTGGCTCCGTGGGGGGGGACAGGGAGAGTGGGGGGAGTGGAGGGGTGAGGGAGAGAGTGGAGGGGTGAGGGAGAGAGTGGAGGGGTGAGGGAGAGAGGGAGGGAGGTAGGTAGGGAGAGAGAGAGAGAGAGAAAGAGAGAGAGAGAGAGAGAGAGAGAGCGAGAGAGAGAGAGAGAGAGAGAGAGAGAGAGAGAGACCGACCACGCGCTTGACGCACCGAGGAACGATATTCCATTGCCTTACTTATAGAATAGAACCAATGCTGTGTATGTGTATTATATGCAATGCCCGTCTTACTGTGGCTGTCGCGCAGCAAAAAATCTGACCGTTAAATGGAATGCGTTACCGAGCCGAGCCACTACGAACGCTGCCGACCCGCTCGCTATATATCTCTCTCTCTCTCTCTCTCTCTCTCTCTCTCGTTGAGTCGTTCGCTGTCTTTGTTTCAATGATCGAATGCACTGACTAGATCTGAATACTTAATATGTAGTTCGTACCAATCAACTTAATGATAAAATTTTTATAATTAATACTATTATATCGGGTGTTTTTTTTTTAAATTTCCCCTCATAGTAGGCGGTGGATAGTGTTTGTGAATTAGGCATTCCAACGACCTCTCAAAAGTAAATCCAATATGGCAGTTGGGGGCAAACAACTTGGTTATGTCATCTGTGACTATTGATCGAAAAGTGTTCCATTTTATGTTTTTGAGAGTGAGTTAAGTTGTTTTTATATTTTTAAAGTGTACAGTACTGTTTTATCGAGCAAAGATGCTCTTGTATGCTTTCATTTGTGCTTTGCTGTAGTAACTATGGTTTAAAACTAAATATGAAACGATATCAATGTTGGCATGCATGTTGGTGACAGGTGACAGGCGGAACTCCGTGAATAGAATAGTCCAAATCTTCAACTTTCAATGTAAATGGATCTACATTATTGATTAACTTCAGCTTCTTTAGATAACTGCAAAATATATATATATATATATATAGAAATGCAAACACAAAACTTTAGTAAATATTTTCGAGCTTACCGTTCGCCAACATGGCGATTTTCCAACAATAATGTCTTTAAATATTCACTCTGCATCTTAAAAAGTATATAAACACTAATAAAACCGATAAAATTTTCTAAAAATCACATTTTCACCAACAAAAACAACACAACCCTGAACACTCTCTTATGGCGCTGTCAAACTGTCAAACTTTGTTTGCCCCCAGCCGCCATATTGGACATCACGTGGTTTGGAATGCCTAATGCGCCTCAACGATTATAGACTAACCAGGATTGCTCACTTACATTTGACCAATGTTGGACAGTTTTGTGACGTCACCACCGGTGCTGAAGTGCTTTTACGTGTTGATCTGTGGATAACGTGATGTGGATATCGTACGTAAATGTGGATTACGGAAAGCACGTACGTAAACCGTACAGTTTACAATGATAAATCTTACTGTTTACTACAATAAAACGAATAAATCTCTATCTTCTGTCCAGCACCGGTGGTGACGTCACAGAGTTATTGTCAGGCAGATTCGGCGAACTGAGCAATCCTGGGTAGTCTATAATCGTTGAATGCGCCTTGCTGAAGAATGTCAGAATTGACATAACCTCACTTTTTTAATAAAAATTGAAACGGCTCCAATCGGTTAATAGTGTCTTGAAAAAGACAGCTCACTCATCTACGCCTAATTAATAGAGCCACGCTGTCTTTTTCAAGACACTATTAACCGATTCAAGCAGTTTAAATTTTTATTAAAAAAGTGAGGTTATGTAAATTTTTTGACATTTTTTAGTAAGGCGCATTCACAAACACTATCCACAGCCTACTATGAGGTGAAAATTAAAAAAAAAACACCCGATATGTTTTTGTTAAATGAAGATTCATCCAGAGTAAAATAAATTTTTATATTTATATGTGTGTATATATTTATTGATTCAACACATTGGAAACGATATTCCATTGCCTTACTTATGCTGTGTATTATATGCCCGTCTTATTGTCGCTGTTTCACGTTAAACATTACAGTTTTATTAAGAAATAATTTAAAAAAATGGTTATTAATTAAAAGGAACTAAAGTTCCTAACCCGTGTCCCGCGACACGTTTCATGTTTTTTTTTCTCTCTCTCTCTCTCTCTCTCTCTCCCTCTCTACCTCCCTCCCTCCCACTCTCTCCCTCTCCACCCCACTCGAACGCTGCCGAGTCGCAACGAACGCTGCCGAGGTAACGCTTTCCGGTAACGGTCAGATTTTTTGCTGCGCGACCACCCTCGCTCCCCAATCCCTGGCAAAAGGAACTAAAGTTCCAAAACCTGAAACGTGTCGCGGGACACGCGTTAGGAACTTTAGTTCCTTTTAATTAATAAGCAATATTTTTTAATTATTTCATAATAAAACTTTGTAATGTTTAACGTGAAACAGCGACAGTAAGACGGGCATTGCATATAATACACAGCATTGATTCTACAGACAGTTTCTAAAGAGTCGCACGGTGGGATCAACATAAGTGCGAGAGAAAGGCCATATATTTCTCGTTAGCGAAACAGAGAACGACCCCCTGCGATGTTGCTAGCTCGCGGAACATTACAGTCATCCGCTCCGCACACTGTACCGCACACATCCGAAAGTGTGAAGCGATACACGCGCTGACTTGGACTGCGTGCTCGGCCGGCAACGTTGCAAAACTTCTCTCTCCGTCACGCCAACGAACTATTGCTGGCTTCTCTCTTGCTCCCGCTGGTTTCCCATCAAGCGTTTCGATAGGAAAGCTCCGTATAAGCAAGGCAATGGAATATTGTTGCCTCTCCCCCCCCCTCTCTCTCTCTCCCACTCTCTCTCCTACTCACTCTCTCTCTCTCTCTCCCACTCTCCCTCACCCCCCCACTCCCCCCCCGAGCCACTGTTCATAGTACAGTCACTGCGGCTCGGCAGCTCGGCACTCTCGGCAGCGTTCGTAGCGGCTCGGCAGCGTTCGCTTCGGTAACGTTTTCCGGTAACGCTTTCCATTTAACGGTCAGATTTTTTGCGGCGCGACCACCCTCGCTCCCCAATCCCTGGCAAAACTAAAGTTCCAAAAATTGAAAGCAATATAGAGCCCAATAAATGTATCACTCTTTCAGACAGTCGAAACACAACCTCGCCTCCCGCCACGAGAATCTTCAAAGAGCAATGGACGAATTAGGCTAATAAAGTACTTATAACCCCAATTTAGGCTCTCTCTTCGCGGCTTTATTTCTCCGACCGTTATTATCCGTTCCATTTGAATTTACAAAACCGTTTGTTTTCCCAGTAGAAATATGTGGCAACATTGTGTAGTAATGTTTACCTGTCAAAAGTTCGGGGTCCTAAAGTGGAATTATACCGCAATAGGCAATAGAAGCAACAAGCAACATGCAACCACGAAGCAACACTACCTAAGTGCTACCTAACCTACAAAGTTACAAACCCATAGACATAATACTGTATAGACTACGGATCGGTATAGGGCGCGATGTGCCGAGTGGGAGCGAGAGGCAAATAAATAAGGCGACTTGTCTCTCACTCTAAATGAGCGGAGTTGACAACTCCGTAACCATGACGATCTAACCTCTTGCCTTGTCAGTTACGTCACGTCCTTTTATTTTGGAGGTCGCGGGTTCTAAACTCCAAGAAAACGAACCTTTTCTTCTCAATTCCACTATTTTCCCACTATATTTACAGTTTTATTTCATTTCTTATATTTCCTCAATAGCTTTCGAAGATAAATGATAACAAATTCTTGATTATGTTGACACATGATTGACATAAGGCTGTATAGGTTAGAGCGTCATGGTTACGGAGTTGTTAGCTCCGCCCATTTAGAGTGAGAGACAAGTCGCCTTATTTATTTGCCTCTCGCTCCCACTGGGCACATCGCGCCTTATACCGATCCGTAGTCTATATAGTATTATGTCTATGTACAAACCACAGACTACAAACATATCACATATCACAGAACATCTATATATTAGAAGTGCAAACGCAGTGTATATGCGAGGAAAGTGTGACGTCAGAATTTGGTAACCATGGTAACTCTCTAGACTCCATTTCACATAAGAAGAACCGTGGGCTAGAGTTACACGGAACGACATATTCCGTCGGCTATGTTCGGTTTCTATAATTTCATGTAATTCGTGTATAAGCAGTGGCGGAAGGGTGAAGGTTTAGCGTAGGCGCGTTGGCGTGTTTTTCGGCATTGTCGCTTGTCGCCCGGCGTTCGCGTATCTAACGTAACGTAACGGTCGTTTATTTTATTATTATTACAGTTTTGTACGTTGTGCATTGTGTATTTTGACTAAAGCGAAATGATTTAGATTAAATTATTCTTGTTGTTTACACAACATAGGCAACTAACAATACACGAATTAATATTATCCCCTAATACGATTACTACTCGGACCGCTACTGTCCAGATGCCGATCGGGCGGCTTCGTGACGGAGATGCGGCCTGCATGGAACTCAAGGCCACGGTTCTTCTTATGTGAAATGGAGTCTACCACATATTTTTTGCATCGCCGGTCGCCGTGTGACGTAGATCGGTCGCGCGCTGTTGTGGTAGGTCAGGATAGCTTGAGGCAACCTATTTAAAGTTGATAGGCCTTGGGGGAGAACGCTCATCATCCTGCGCGAACAGCGGAATATTGAAGGCCGCCATTTTGACCTAGAGTGCCTAGAAAGGTAGAGTGTGGACAACTATGTAACAAGCACTGATTGGTTCATTTGAAATGTTGGACCATAATGGCGGCACCAATAAACAAGTGAATTGAAATAGCGCGAAATTGAATTTCATTTTGTATGTCCTGTGCAATAGTACATGGGCGGCGCATGAAATTGTTTATTTGCAAGGCGATGATTTTAAAGAAATAAAATGCTTAGCCTTGTTTATGAGAGAACAATTATTCGATTAGTGATGTCCCCTTGCAATAACCATCTTTTGCGTTATACGCATAACAAAAACAAACAAAACGAACAAACAAACAAAAACTTAACCTCTACGAAAAATGAACTAGACAGTGTAATATAATAATGAGACTGGCTTCTAGTTCTTGGAGTTGATTCAGGTTAGTACTATAAAACATTAGCAAATCGAAAATTTAACAAAGGTATATTAGTTGTTGACAAATTTATGGGGTTTGTGATATGATGAAACCCTCAAATAAAACATTGGAAAATGTTACAATGAAAAGGGAAATAAAATAAAAACAGATTTATTTTATTGTATTGCATGCATTGCCATAGACTCACGGCTACGTGTATGTCTTTGATTGTAAATCCTTAACCTAAACCGAATAAACTAAAAGCGATTCTTTTTTAATATCATGACAAGTCTCTAGATTACATGGTATGTTTCTCATTTTTTCTAAATGGTTTCTAAATTTTTTCTCTAAATGGTTTAAACTTAGAACCTACAACTGGGGATTATTTTCTTTCAGTAAGTGTATTTACATCTAGCATTGCAATCTATAATGATGTCGAACTTTCGCACTTATTCAGAAATACACTGTATGGCCTGAATACAACACAACTACTATGATAATCACTTTCACTTCAATACATACTTATTTTGGGAACGCTCTTAAATATGTTCCCAACAATAATTCTCTGCTACAGGAAACACTTTAGAAACACTAAAAACACAATGAAGGAAATTAACCAAAATGAACAAAAATACGTACGCACGCTTATGGACTTTCCACTCCCGTCATACATGGAACTTAATATAAATCTTAGAACATATTTCAATAATTGTCTTTGTATGAAACTTACGACCCGTGTCGGCCGCCATTATGGTCCCAAATCCGTTAGTTGGCCACACTCTACTCTTCTAGGCACTCTATTTTAACCCATTGAGCAGGAATGCCAACAACCGTCTAGGGATTTTGCTTAATTTTACCTAGTTGGTTTTAGATTTCGCGCGGTAAAATTTAAAAACGAAAAATACAGTACTGTTAGAAAACAGTAATTTATTGACGTTGACAACAATAAACATTAATTTTATTTAATGTTGTTAGAAAACAGTGACTTATTGATATTGACAATATTATTATTATTTATTGTCTTTTTTACATAGTAGTAGAGATTCATATACAAAATTTTTCTATGTAAATGCAAAAATAAAAATATACATCGAATATACTATGGATCCTACGGGGGTTTTACAAAAACCGTGTGTAGGGTGGCGCTTAAAACTAGACCATTTTAATTATTAAAACTAATTATTACATTTCTAATTGTACACTTAATTGGTAGTAATTACACTATATAGCAAATTACTATTTTACTTCTTTTATGTATTCTATTCATATTAACTGTACTTATTGAGCATTTTTAAGTTATCTTTAAAGCTTTAGTATTTGATTTATTTTCATCTTGTAATGTACTAGCCTTTATTCACTCGGTATAACATATCATTATTATCTTTGCATATTTTTCATGTATTACTCAATAACACATGGGAAATATCTTTATAGCACTTCTCCAAATGAAAAAGGGCCCCTTCTGACAAGCTTGTGTTCGTTTTCAAATCATCAACCATAATTCTTAATGTTGTGATCTTTCTTTTTAATTTTTTAATGTCTTGAGTTGCAATAACATACAACTTTTTCTTGATTTGGATTACACTTTTCGCAGTTCTGTAATATTTCGCTGCTCATGTTTGTCAGTTTTGGTAGATATCTAGCATTGCATTTGTTTTAATGGAGAGTGCAAGTTCAACAAGTTCTTCTGATTGGGAAGAGGAACTGGAAGCTGTTGCCGCTTTTATATGTGTCAATGAAGAAAGTAAAAGATCGAAGAGCGAAGAGGTTTTGTATTCATGAAATTAATACAGGAAGAGAAATTTTGGGCGAGTTTCAAAAATTAGTGCCAGAATTACGAAAAGATCCGAAACGCGATATGCGTGCAATGTATGGTTGTGTATAAAATTCATATTCTCGCACTTTTTCAATTAATATTTCTTCCATTGTAGCAAAAATCATGTATCTAAACTCTACAAATTGTAAATAAAGCTGCTCACGTGAGCTACAAATATGTAAATAGACAGAAATATAAAAACGTACACTCACGTGAGACGTGAATGATACAGCGTGATACGAGTGAGGTGACCTCAGTCTGGTTCTAATACATTTAAATTCTATGTGAAATAATACTCCGCACTTTTTACACGTGACGTGAGTTAACGTGACAGCACGTGAGCTCACGTGAGGTGACAATAGTCTGTTTCCGCCTTAAGGATCAACCCAGAGAAGAGTCAAGCCATATGCATAGGAAAGAAGAAGAGGAGACCGAAGATTAAGATCACTGAGTTACAAGGAAATCGAATAGAGCAAAAATATCAATTACTTAAAGATACACATGGATAGAGAACTGAAGTGGGGAAAACATATTAAGGACTCAACGAAGTAGGACCAACGATAGGACGAAGAAGCAAACTACAACTGGGAGAATCTACGTAGCAAGTATCAAGGCAATCAATGCGGAACAGCAGCATGGAGACCAGCATCGGACACCAAATTAATGAAATTATAGATGAAGATATAGAACCAGGCAATGAGGAGGATGACGAAAGCACCATGGTATGTGAGAAACAAGCAACTACGCAGACATTTAGGAATCCAGATCATCAATAGGGAAATCAGGGAGACGACGAGGAAGGCAAATAAGGTACTGGAATCACAAACGAATCCGCAAATAAAGAAGGCAATCGACTACGACGAGAAGAAAAAATCAAGAGTGAAGAGAACGGGACTAGCGCTACTATCAACGGAGGACGAAAACTAAAAAAAAAAATATTAAAGAAAAGAAGAGGACATGAAAACATAAACAGTAAGAAAAAAAACCAAAAAGAAAACAGAAGATGAAGGAAGAAAGGAGCAAAAAGAGGCAAGGGGCATATAGCTCAGCTTCGAAAAGAAAAGTGGATACCCAAACAAACATTCATGGATCAGTCATCAAGTAGTCTGACTAGTTCGACCAGTCTATATCGCCGTGACTCTGCTCATTCATCAGAATTCCAGATGAGCAGCCTTATTGTTTTGTCAAGACGACAATATCCACTAACGTCCTTCAATTTAAGTAAGTTATACTACTTCTAATTTATTAATTTTATATTGTCTTTTATTATTTATTAATTAGTACACTTGTTTTATCTCCTCAGGTGCTCTCTCCCCCCCTCTCTCTCCCTCTCTGTCTCTCTCTCTCTCTCTCTCTCTCTCTCTCTCTCTCTCTCTCTTTCTCTCTTTCTCTATCTCGCTCCCATAGTTAAGGATTTTAATATTAAATTCAAAGAACAACCATTACATCAAACATCAAATGCAATCCATTTGTTGGTAGGCTGAATAAATATCTTTTGGTTTGTTTCTTGTTTCTTTCCAGTTTCTTTCTAGCAAATTGTTTGAAATACAGCCCCCAAACCGTTCACGCTTAGAGCTATAAGCGTGACAAGTATGTCCAAAACTGTTTGTACTATGAATTGGAAAAATGGCGATTGTATGTAATGAACGCCTTTCGCCTTTACTGGCAATGAAGAAGTTCGGTGCTACTTCACGTTTTCGGTTACGTAACATCCACTTTAAAGTACTAAACATGATATCTTATTCATTTTTATCATGTTGTGGTTTTGAAGTACTCTATTGAAAATTATAGATTTAATATATATAGTAGTGAAATTCGCGACGGAACAAATGTACAAAAGAAAATTATCGACTTAACCGTCTATTCCGTTAAGAAACGGTAACCACCGACACGTGTTTCTGCTTATTAGCTTCGTCAGGGTGGTATAACCAAGCTCTGAATGACAAAGATGTTTGACACTTGGAAAAAAAATTATACAATTCACAAAGAACGTAAACAGAAGACAGCAAAGCACTTTTGCGTCTGTAAAGGAAAGATCCTCCCTTCGAGGACAACATTCCATACGTGACGCGGAATCACTACTAAATTTCCCTCGACAAAAGATTCGTGACAGTTGGCTATAGCTGGCCACCGCGTCACGTATGAAATGTTGTCCTCGAAGGGAGGATCTTTCCTTTACAGGCGCAAAAGTGCTTTGCTGTCTTCTGTTTACGTTCTTTGTGAGTTGTATAATTTTTTTTCCAAGTGTCAAACATCGTTGTCATTCAGAGCTTGGTTATACCACCCTGACGAAGCTAATAAGCAGAAACACGTGTCGGTGGTTACCGTTTCTTAACGGAATAGACGGTTAAGTCGATAATTTTCTTTCTATATATATAATTTTCTATATATATATATATATATATATATATATATATATATATTGTAACGCACTTTGGTCGGTAGGGCAGAGTCGCTGGCGGCACAACGACTCTGGCGGGAAAGTTACGTCACTTATTTGAATTGGCGCAGGATTGCGGAGTTCGGGAATTCGGCAAACGGTTTAAAGTCGGTTTACCTCGGGCGCCAGATTTTTAAGGGTTAACTCCCTATAGCCACGGGTGAGTTTAAACTCAGGAGAATGCCAGGGGGTCCGTGAAAATAAAACACACAGTACGGGGAAAATACGGTTAATCTATATTACTTCTATATAAGTCATTTACAGAAAAGGATGTAAAGTAAGCAAGAATTCGGATATTGGAGCATTAGTAACAAGCGGAAGATCGTTATTACAATATATACAATAGTTAGGGCCGTTTCGGCAGCGGAGACAACGATTTGCCGGTTACTAAACGTTCGGAAGTTTTGGCAACTGTGCGAAATCCGGGAAGTCGGATTTTCGCAGAGAAACCGGCAACGTTGCGCTCCACGGTCGGACGGGACCGTGCGGCGAACAGGTGGTACGATAAAAACGGTTTATTTATTATTTGGTATTACGGAAAATACAAAATCGAATAAATGAAGTGAAATATGAATAACTACTTTACAAACGGAAAGGAAATACGTACTGAGGGAATACGAGAATTAAACGTTTCTATTTACAATACTAATAATCTATTTACAAATCGGAAAAATGTAGTTACTAAGAGATAATAGATAATTAAGCGTGCAGAGTCGGTAGAAGTGGTTAGATGCAAGCGGAAGGGAGAGTAAGCGAAGGTGAGAGCGGAGCAAACAAGCGAGGGTGAAGTGCAGGGCCCTGTAGGGCGGGCTCTAGGGCGGAAGCGGAAAACTAGCGCGCGGCTCGTAGTTAGAAGTAGGCCTGGCGGAATGGCGGTTAATTATCGTAATAAAGTCGTCCTGGGAATACTTCACCGAGAACGTTTTACTACGAACTACTTTTATGCGAGAGAAAGAAAAGCCTAAGCCAAAAAGAGACAATAGAAGCGGATTTTGAGTACTCACACTGGTAGATGGAATCGTCGGCGGAGACACTCGGAGACTCTCTTCGCGAGAGACGATCACACGACACTGCGGAGACTCCTCTCGTGTAACTCGCGAAAGACGGGCGGTTGGGCGGCGGAAAATTCTTTCGTATCGCGACGGAACGGGCACTAGGTTCGGCGGAGAAACTTTGGCTATTCGTGAACAACGGAAGGCTAGCACTGCTGAGATACTCGAGGATTACTCACACGAGCGGTTGCTACCAGATGCACTTGTTCAGATTTAAAACGCTCGTATAAACAGGGAGGGGTAGTTTGCTGCTTGCAATTACGGAGACAACTGTCGGCCTTTCATTTAAACTCGGCCTTGGAAATTTGCAGATGTCACGACGGAGAGAAGATGATTATTAATTTGAATTTGCGGGTTTTCCGAAATCGGTAACAGAGGGAGACAAGGGTTCTAGCCACGGGAAAAATATGCTTCATTACAATATATATATATATATATATATATATATGTATATATTTATTTATTTATTTATAATTAATGTCTGTATATAATTTCACAATTCCCCGACATCTGAGTTCTGGATCGGTCGTCTAGTATAAATCCCGTTCAAATGATCCCTCTAATTTCCCGTTACAAATCCGGTATCCCCGGCCTCCCTGCTCTCCCGATTTCCGCGTCCCTAAAAGATCCCGAAAGCGGCGGGACCGAGACCACATGTCCCCGGGAAGAAACGCCCCTTCATCGGGGTGATAAATGTGCGGGTCAACACACCGGGCCCAGCTAATTATAAACCTTTAGCGTCCTCGGAGTCTGTCAGGAAGTCGTTTATACTTAATCCTTGACGCGGCGAAGAATTTTAATGAGATACGAGGGGGCACCCCCGTTATTAAAAGTTATAAAAGGGGTGGAGGGGGTGGCTCGTTGATAAATCGACCTGTGCGGGAAATTTGAATTTCGCCGACCCACCCCCCTCCCCGTTTTCCTATCGAGAAGTTTTAATGGACTAGTTAGGGAATATAACGTTTCCGCTCCACCGTACCATGTAAGTTGAGACGGAGTCCTAAGTGAACGAAAGTTGATCGCTTAAGAATTTTTGTTGTATTCTATTATACGGTTCTCCTCATTAGAAACAAATAATGTTTCCTAAGCGTCTCGTTGAATTTATTTAAAAGAAATTTAAATGCTTCCTCTTACTGTATCCTCGCTTGAATTCTTTTCTCTTGGGACAAAACCGCTGGTTTATTAAATTTTCAGCTCTCTTCCCTTTCTGTCATTCCATTTCGGTTTTGTTGAGAAACTTCCATTTACGTTCGAATGTGTTCCAGTCGAATAGGGAATGCACTGGCTTCATAAATATTGAAAATATAGTTTTCAACCGGAGGCGGCGGCATTGTCGGGAATTACCACCAGCTCGACATTTTTATGCATTCATGTATGCAATGGGTATAATACCTCAGTAGATCTATTTATTTACAGTGATATTCCTTCCTAGTCGTCAACTAAGTTCATTTGAATTATTTATAAGACACGAGCGTTCTAAGTTACACGTACATCATTAATAAGCAAAAGTCGTTTAGTTTTTTATTTAAGAATATTTCCCATTAAAATCAAAGTAATAGAAATCGATCAAAAATGTTTAAAAGAAAATTATAAATTTTTTTTTAATTTGAATTCAAAAAAAAAACATGTGTTTCTACTGTTAACACAGGTAAATTGACAATTATTTAAAAATTAAAGGCACATTAACCTTGTTTTTTTTTACCTGGATATTTTAAAGGAAACTATTATTTTTGAAAGACATTTATTTGTGATTTCCATTAAGTATACGAAAAAATTGATATACCCGTTAGAAAAGTGATTTGTCCATGCTCAATTAAACATTCACACTCGCTGGAGATATCTTACTTATCTTAACTTGTAAAACAATCTACTATTTCTCATTAGCTGTGAACTGAATTTCTTTAAGACCTTCACAAGAACTATAACAAAAGAATCTAGTTTTCTACATTGGAAACCGTGACTATCGAGGTAAATTCGGAACATCACAATAGCAATTACTCTAATTCTCGAATACCTTAATAGACGCTGCAGGAACACACACGCTCATAACAACACCAACAATGAAAGCAAAACCAGAGACCGAGGTGGGATTATTCTGATTCACGGTAACATCATCTAGAATTGGTAATCTTAGAATGCGAATTTGCAATCAAAAGCCATCGCAGGGAACGAAATGAAATAGAGAGAGATAGTGAGAGCGAGAATGTGGAATTGGATGCAACGTTGATTCTACATGCAGGGCGAACCGCAATAATCGCTTAGCAGGTGAGGTAGAATGGGTAGCAGTGAGGAACTATGAATTAAACCATTGTCGAGGCGATCATTTAATTAATTTGAACTCTGATCTAAGTCAACTTCGTAGCTTTATAGATTTGATCTTCTCCAGCGTAATGTCCCTTGCAAATTCAAAGAGAAGTGTTGCTAAATTAATCCTGAGTTTATAAAATCAACACGGTAACTAATTAGTACGAATAAACAAAACCTAGACATTGTCTCACCTTGCTCATGATGTCCGAAATAAGTCGAAGAAGGATTGCACCGAGGAGGAAGTTCTATTGTAAAGTCTCGAAATGCCAAACATCAAATTTCCAGAACGTAGTATATTGCCGTTTCGTCGCCGTGTTATGATAAATAAACCATTATTTTAAGCAGGTTTTACCGGGACTATTAACTTCGATAGGCAATATTGTACTTCCGTGTGTCATAAACTTGAACTTCTGTTTTTGATTTTCATAAACTCTCTTTCAGGCTGTCTCCGGTCATCAGAAAGTCTCTTGTTTGTTGACAAAATGTGGGGAAGCTGCCAATTGCTACAAGGCGATATAGCTCAAGTTTTCAGGTGGTTAACAAATAACAAAATGCATCTTAATAGTAATAAGTGTCACTTAATTACATACACACGAAAAGTAAATTTTATTAACAATCAGTATCATATTGTAACGTTTATTTCTAATTTATTTACACTGTCCTAATTATACACTACACACTACTTAATTTATCATAACTAATTCCTAACTAATTAATTTATATCACTCTTAAATATAATTTATTTCACTGGTCCGTCTTTCGTCTTATTTATTCACTCGCGGCTTCACGTCTAATCTAATCTCTCCGACAGCAAGCCTGCTTATATACACCTCAATTGTATTCGCGATAGTTCCAAGTCATTCCTTTCTCAAATAATGTTTACTTAGAAACGTCCAGAAAGGTCATAAATCATTATTTCCTTAATAAGTGTTGCGGGAACGCTCGGGACGGTTTTTATTGCTCGCGCTGCGCTTATTAAGCGTAGCGGCATTTCTTTAAGGTAAGCGGCCGTTCGGAAAGAGTAAACACGTTTCGCGCTCCTGTTTACATTTCGCGTTACAATATTGATGACCCTGTGTTGAATAGAGTAGGTTCTTGTAGGGACCTTGTAGTTTATTTTCATAGCACTTTGAGATTTAATGTACCTACACTGTCAACAAATAGCTAATAAGGCTTATAGGGTTTTAGGATGTATTATTATAAATACAAAGGATTTTAGTATTGAATGTGCAATTAGGCTTTATAATGCTTTAGTTAGACTGCATTTGGAATATATACCTGTGATTTGGACACCAAAAGCTGAAGTAGTCTGTGATATGCTTGAAAAAGTTCAGAAAAGATTTTCATGGTATCTGTATTTAAAGAAAAATAATATTTATTCATACATGATCTCCTTTGTTATTAAGCTACAGGGTTTTAATATCGAAAGATTGAGTAGTAGCAGGCAAGCAATATCTGTTCTTTTTGTATACAATGTACTGAAAAATTTAAAGCACAAAGACTGTCTTCTTGTAAATAAAATTAAGTTTGTTGTTCCTAAAATTAATTTAAGAATAATAATCCAATATTATGTCATACTGATCCACTAAGCCTCTCGCTCCTCAATAAAATAATTGAATGCAATCTTGCCATTCTAAGGCACAAAATAGATATCTTGAATACAAGTCCCATTGAAATAAAGCATCTTATTGTATCTAAGCAGGTGTGAGCTTTGTGTTGTAGTTGTAGATATCGTGTCTTGTCTTATTAATGTTTATATTATTTATATATGTTTATATTATCTTGTTTGTAAGTTATATGTATTATCTGCAACCACTAAATTATATTAGTTTTAAGTAAGCATAAGAATCTAAATTAAATAAATAAACTTGCTAAAGATGAACGTTCTGCCAGAATGCTTATAAACATATGGATTCAAACAAGTTGTAAAAGAGCACACAGATAAAACTGGCTCATCAAGCACATTAATCAATCCTATATTCATTCGACCTTCATAGTCAATAAGCAAGAATAATGTACAATATTGATATAATAATAATGATTTTGATAATAATAAAATCAAAATGTTAAATAAATAAATACATATACCTAATAATTAAATAATTTGTTATTATATATAATTAATAAATTATAATGAATAAAAACAAATAAATAAATAAATAATATTAAATTTTGATGATATTGATAATAATGAATAAGAATAATAAGAATGCAGAGTAATATGCAAGTAAATTCTTTTTTATCCACACTCACTTTTAATTGGATTTTGATTCTCGCTTATGAACCGTATTATTATTCTATCCACGTATGAAATAAAATTAGTTTATTAGGAGGAATAGTTACTTTATTCCACTGTTACAAAAATGAAAAATTGAAAAAAATTAACACTTTAGCAATTAGTGCGCATAGTATTCTGGGTTTCACAGAGCTTTAAAAAGGACGTCACGGAACTGAAATTTGATGTGATGCTTCTATATAATTTTAATAATTTGGACTTGTGATTGTGGATAAATCGTTATATCGCAGTCGTGTTTTAGTCACGTTTTATTCACTTATGCCCGTTTGCACCAGTTACATTTAACCCTAAGTGACACTTTAATTCAAAAAATGGTTTGCACATGGTGACATTTCACCACTAAGCTCACCTTAGTATGAGGTTTAACTAAGCCGAGAATATTCTCGGATTAACTCTGACTTAACCTAGTTGTGTATAGAGGTTTTGACGGTTTTGTGCTGTTTGTTTTGAGAAGCAAAGAGATGTTGCAGATATTTGAAGATGATGAAGCTATTTTTGAATTAAATGCAGTTAATTTAATAGAATTTGAAATACCACGTACAATCTACATCAGAGAAGTATATTTTTATTAATTTGATGATGTTACCTATTATAAAAGGTTTCAAATCTCGAAAGCAATCACACTTTTGTTGTTGGAAGAAATTCATGAACATTTAGAATACCTATCCTTGTGATTTGTAAGTATTTTATACAATATGTAAAATAAATATTTCTAAATTGTTTAGTTGGCATTAGTTGACCAGATTCAGGAGGAGTTCCTTTTCTTGAATAGTGTAATTGGCACTTATTCTCATTCTTTTATTCTCGCTCATTTTAGAATTTTAGAGGTTGAAGTAACTGACACTCACTGACACTAACAAACATAACCACAAAACCACGACCTGACTAGTTGTCACTTGACAATTTAATCACGAAACATGATAATTCCAAGTGCTACCAACCTTCCACCGTACCTTAGCTAAGTATCTTTTAAGTGCAACTGGTGCAAGTCACACAATTTTAAGCTGGGTTTAAATATTAATGCCCATTTGCACCAATTCTACTTAAATCAGTACATAGCAAAGTGATACTTTAAATTAAATAGATAATAATATAGATAAATAGAAGAAATAGATAAATATAGATAAATAGATAGATAATAATTCTCTCGTAGTTAGACGAAGAGTGTTTCTTAAAATGAAATTACTCAAAATGAGACGAGAAACGCGATCTCCGCTTATTGGCCGGTTGCATTGCAGCCCTCTTTACTCGTCGCTTATTGGTTGAAAATCACACCGGTAATGAGTAGAGGGCGTGCTAACCATTGCTGAAGATCCTCGCTTTCATCTCATATACAGATTGTAAACACATGTTTTAGAAATCGCGTACCCAACTTCCTCGAAATGTAATACTGGATTACTTTCCCGGAAGGTGTGATGTAGTGATGAGATAATTAAATATATTTTACCTTAGGTATGTATCACCCTGTAGAGTACATTTTAAGTAAGTAGGTAAGTTTTAATATTGCTGTGTACTAATAATAATTGTTTTGCTGAATGTAATGATTGGATGTAAATGACCCGGTAATTAGGTCGAACACCGATCCTTGCACTCAGTAACAAGAATCTAAAAGTAATATAGAATGTTAACTCTTAGCGAGTAGATGTTCTTTTTCAAATACCCATCCAACCGAACCTGGGTGCCATAAGGGCACATCACATGGCGATCCTGCCAGTTCATATCGAGGTATGAATGCTTGAGGGCAAAGAAATAGTCAACGATCATCAAATCTACCAAAATTGAGGACGGCCTAAGTAACGCAATATGGGAACTTCCCAATCCAAGGAAGAAGTTATAATTGCTCAAGCAGGTAACAGCGGTGGTCAGACAAATTATCTGAGCACAAGTAACATCAGGAACTGGATTGAAGTCACATTCATGGTTGTGGTTATCCTGACGATTATTTTTTTCTGCTGTGGAAGGTGTCAGAAAAGGTTGGAGAAGAAGATAGACCAGCGAATCACGGCAAGCCAGAACCTGTAGAGACGAAGAAGAGGCCACCAAGAGAGAAGAACACTTTTTTTTCTTTCTTAACATGTTTTTGTTCGTTTTAGGGTTTATTTTAGGTAATGTGATAATAAGAATAAATATCAGGTGAAGTACGTATACGAGCGACATACTCATGGAGACAAAATTAAAGTCAAATGGAAAAATGATATGAGTATTTTAAACGAATTTAAGTTTCTATTTGAGGAAATAAGGATATTTCATAGGAATTTAGGAAAAGATAGTTTCGAGAGACGATCTGACATTACTATAACAAACCGTAAGTTTGATAAATTAAATTATATTAAGGGTGAATTTAATAAATTGAAAGAGTCTTTTAATAAATTACCAGTTGAAGTAAAAGTTAAAAATGATGCTAAAGACTGTGCCAATGCTATCGATAAGCTGATTGTTAATTGCGAATTAAATTTACAAGAAAGGTTGCAATTGTCAGAAAGTAACCAAATTTTAGCTAGTAATCAGGTATTAAATATTATAACTAAAGAACCAGATAATTTAAATAATTTCAATATGGGCGAGAAATTTGATCTTAGGGCAGCTTCTAGCTTAATTCCGTCAACAGATGGTAGCGAAGATAGTACAAAACAGCTAATCGATGCCATTGAGTTGTATGATTCCATGCTTGAAACAAATGGTAAAAAGTTATTAACCACATACGTTTTAAAGAAAAGTTTAGGTCCAAATGTTAAAGTTAGATTAAGTCAAGAATATACTACTAATGACGAATTAATAAATGATCTTAAAAAACATTTTATAAGGAAAAAATCTATTTCCGCTTTATCAATACAATTACATGAGGCGAAGCAAGGTTCAAAATCCATAGAGCAATTTGGTCGGTATTTGGAGCAATTATCTACAGATCTAACAATCACTCAAGCAGATAACGATAACAATGCTGTAAAAATACTTAGCAACATTAACGAAAAAATGGCAATATACGCTTTTGCTAACGGACTCAGAGATAACGACTTAAGGACAATAATAAAGGCACGTAACTATACCAAACTTAGTGACGCTATTCAAGGAGCAAAGGACGAAAACGTCGGGGGAAGATCAGGAAATGAGCAGGTATTTCATGCAAGAGGTAATGGTAATTTTAGACGAGGAAATTCGAGAGGATATAATAATGGACAAAGAGGGTATCAATCAAACAGAGGTCATCAACCAAACAGGGGTTATCAGCCAAACAGAGGTTTCAACAGAGGCTACAATACCAACAACGGCAATTTTAACAATCACCATACTAACTGCCAGAGAAATTACAATCACAGTAACAGAGGACAACAAACCAACAACAGAGGTAGAGGTAACAGAGGTAACTATTTAAGAGGTTCTTTTGACAATTCACGAGGCACCAAGATGATATACACTATGACTGACACAAACAATGAAGCGAAAACTAACGACTCTAACGAGACAGTTCACAACACAGACGTAGGGAATCAGTTTTTTCGTTTCGAATAATATCTTTAAAATAGATGGGTTTTCAACAGACGTAGACGGCTTAAATTATGTTACTCTACATTATATTGACAGAAAATTAAAGTTCCTTATTGACACTGGTGCAAGCGTAAGCATAATATTTAAAAAGCATTTAAATTCCAACGAAAGCCTAGACAACACGAGAAATGTTACGATCAGCGGAATCGGTGGTAACACTAGGTCACTCGGTTCCGTAAGTATCAGTTTACAAACAGGTAATGTACACATTCGTCATGAATTTTTAATTTTAGATGACATTAAACTTGACAATAACTCATTTCATGGTATATTAGGTGTAGATTTCATGATAAACCAGTGTGCTATTTTAGATTACGAAACATTCCGCTTCACATTTTGGTACGATAATCAATTTATTGAACTACCTATCGAAACAAAACAAACATCTGTCTTGTCTATACCAGCTAGATGTGAAATAATTAAATATTTAAAAATAAATACCAACGAAGATTGCATTGTCATTTCAGATAAAATAGCGGAAGGCGTTTTTATCGCATTTAGTTTATCAAGACCTAGACACAACGTAATACCTGTAAAGATACTAAATGTCAGAGACGAATCAGTCACATTAAAGAATTTCAGTCCAAAATGGGAAAAAGCTTTAAACTATAATCTTTGCAATTTTGATAATGAAAAGACACATTCACTTGATAGGGCAGACGAATTATTGAAATTAATAGACTTAAAACATTTGAACACAGAAGAAAAAAACTCTATTCAGAAAATTTGTGTAAAATATTCTGACATATTTCACCTAGACACAGACCCACTGACAGTCACTAATATCTATAAAGAAAGCATTCAACTTAACAAAGGCGCTAGACCTGTCTACACAAAACCTTACAGACTACCACAAGCACAAAAAGCCGAAATCCATCAACAAGTTGAACAAATGCTACGGAAAGTATCATCGAGGAAGCGAAAAGCAATTGGAGCTCTCCTCTTTTAGTGGTTCCAAAAAAGACAAACGGTGACGGTACTAAAAAATGGCGAATAGTCATAGACTACAGACAATTAAATAAACAAATACAAGACGACAAATTTCCACTGCCAAATATTACAGAAGTCCTTAATAGCCTGTCCGGTGCAATGTATTTTTCCCACCTAGACTTAACTCAAGGATACTATCAGGTTGAATTAGACAAGGATAGTAGAAAATATACTGCATTCACCACAGATAGAGGTCAGTACCAAATGACAAGGCTTCCAATGGGTCTGAAGATAAGTCCAAGCGCATTTTCACGATGTATGACAGTAGCGATGTCTGGATTAAACTATGAATGTTGCTTTATATATTTAGATGATTTAATCGTTTTTGGAAATAATTTATTAAACCATAACAAAAATTTGGTAAAAATTTTGAGATTGAGGCAAGTAAATTTAAGATTAAATCCTAGTAAATGTGATTTCTTAAGAACGGAGATAATGTATTTAGGGCATATCATTTCTGCAGACGGTGTTTTACCAGATCCTTCAAAAATAACCGCTATTCAAAATTTTCCTGTTCCTAAAAATGCACAAGAAGTAAAAAGATTTGTTGCTTTTGCGAATTATTACAGGAAGTATATAAATAACTTTGCGCAGATTGCTGCACCACTAAATTTTTTAACTAGGAAAAAAGTTCAATTCATCTGGAATCAGGAATGTCAACAATCGTTTGAGCAACTTAAAATATCTTTATCTAATCCACCAGTACTTCAGTACCCTAATTTTTCACCAGATAATCAGTTTATTTTGAAAACTGATGCATCAAAAAATGCGGTCGGATGTGTATTATGTAATTCAGATGATAGGCCAGTAGCTTTCGCTAGCAGATCATTTAATAAGTCTGAGATGAATTATAGTGTAACAGAAAAAGAATTGACAGCCATAGTATTTGCAGTAAAACATTTTAGACCTTATTTATTTGCAAGAAAATTCGAAATTTGGACAGATCACCAACCATTGATTTACTTATTTGGAATGAAAAACCCTTCCAGTAGACTAATAAAGTTTCGATTGGCTTTAGAAGAGTACGACTTCACAATTAAATACTTAAAAGGTAAAGAAAATGTTACAGCTGACGCTCTTTCTCGTATTATCATATCATCAGATGAACTGAAAACTATGAATCAAGAAGTTAACGCACCAATATTTGTAACTACAAGGGCTCAAACAAAACTAGCGGGTCTAGGAGCTTCAAAAGATATTCCCGATGAAAGGACTGATCACCCAGGAATCGTGGAATTATTAAAACCCCCTAAGGAATCATTCTGCTTACAAACAATTTCACCACCAGAATTTCAACGCTTAATAACAAATAACAATTATGATTATACCACGAGAGATTTAATTTATTGTAAAGATTCGCGAATCGTATTTATAAAACAGGATCCTCGAACAGCATTAGACCTAGGTACTATGTTGCGAGACCTGAAGAAAGTGTATGATATGTATAAAATTCCGGAATTCATCATTATTAAAAATAGAAAATGTGCACAAATAATTAAAGAAATGTTAAAATCTCCCAAGAAAATTAAAGATATAGGTATAAAACTAACTGTAGTGAAAGGTGTTGAGAATATCGTTAGCAAAGAAGAGAGGCAAATTATAATGAATGATTACCACATTTTACCAACAGGAGGACACGCAGGAATGAACCGAATGTACAATAATATAAGAAAAAGGTACGTTTGGGGAGGTATGCGAAATGACGTAGAAAAATTTGTAAAGAGGTGCGACGACTGTCAACGATACAAACATTCCATACCAAATAGAGAACCCATGAAAATCACGACCACAGCTTCCACTAGTTTTCAAAGAATATACATAGACTTAGTTGGACCTTTACCAGAAGACGCAGAAAACAACAAATACATACTAACCATTCAATGTGAACTAACAAAGTTTATTGAAGCCTATCCTTTACCAAATAAAGAAGCTGATACTGTAGCCAAAGCTTTTGTAAATAATTTTATTTTACGATATGGTATACCATCAGAAATAGTATCGGACAAAGGAGCAGAATTTATAGCTTTAGTTTTTCAGGAGACATGTAAGTTACTTCAAATAAATAAATTGCCCTCCACAGCCTATCACCACGAAACATTAGGATCATTAGAGAACTCACACAAGCATCTAGGGGCCTATTTAAGGATCCAAGTAGCAAAACATACGGGGGGGGGGCAACTTGACAGGTATGAGCACCGATATAAATCTGAACCGACCAAATGATGAGGATGTGGAAATTATGGATACCTCCAACTCGGATGCTAATTCGGAGAGGGGCGCCTCAACAGTACCCTGCGAGGGAGTTAAGCGGGGTAAGAGCGAGTCCCCTGAAATTGGCACGGCGGAACAGGAGGCGAAAGAGAAGGAGGTGATACGACAGAAGAAGGTGCAGATGATCTTAGAGAATCAGAGGAAAAGGCACGAGGAACTCCGCAGGCGGTCGGAGGAAGAGAAGGCGAGGATAATAGCAGAGAGAAAAAGGGCAGAGGAGGAAATCCTAGAAAGCTACAGAAGGACAACGGGGAAGACGATGAGGTCCCCTCCGATGGGACCGCACACTGTGAGCACTGGCGACGACATGGACGAAGGGCCCGGTGAACAGAAGGTCTCCCCAGCGATGCGTGCGAGTAGAAGAAGAGTAGAGGGCAGAGCAAGTAGTGAATGCATAGCCGCGCCAGGGAGCGATGCACACACGGTGTTTCAACTGACCAGAAGTGCGTCGCTGATTGATGTGGGGGTTACAGATATAGGTACAGATCTTATGCGTAATGCCGATAACAGTCCCGAGGAAATAACCAAAAAGAAAAGGAAAACCTGTAATGGCGAAGCCGAATGGGAGGCAGCTATTTCCCTCATGAACAGACTAGTTGAGATAAACAAGACGTTAGCGAGCACGCTACTTACCACTAGGGTGGCCAGCAGCACAAAGGAATTGGCCGTGAAGGGTAAAAAGACTGCTGGCAGAGTTGCAAGAAAGATACAGTCGTTAAAAGGGGCTACCCGCGAGAAGGAGTACGAGTACCCGGATAACCCGGCCTCAAAAAGGATTGCGGTAGGCAATGAAAGATCAGGGGGAAGGGGCCCGCCCATGAAGAAACCTGAAATGGTGGACACCACTACACAGACAGTATTCGATGGAACCGAAACGGCCAAGGTAGAGACCGGTGTACAAACGGACCCAGGCCCTGAGGGAATGATAATGGACCTGAGTGAGGTCATCAGTTACGACAAATGGCAGGGGGTAAGACATAAAATTTGGGACAAGAAACTTACCTCCAAGATCCAAGTAGTAACTGGCAGCCCGATGGAGACCCCGAACGATACCACGAAAGTGGTGTTTATAGAGCATGACGATCCAGAAATGCGCGGAGGGGTCCAGAAACTTTATAGGGATAGATACCCGATGTTGGCGGAACAAGTGGGTGACTTTGAGGTGTTCGAATTCTCTGCCATGCGGAAGTCGGGAAACAACCCAAAAAGTACCAGTCAGAGGGTTATAAGGATTGCACTGAAGAAATCGGAGGAGGAATTGTGGAAGGCGCTAGTCCAAGCAAAGGAAGAAGTGGGGGACAGAGGGACTATTGCCCTTCATCAAATCAAGGAGATGAATGCGGAGGAACTGGGTAGTATGGCGGCGGCTATCTTCCAGGGCACCGGGGTGTGCATCCAGATATTCAGACCTCGCTCCGTGACCCCTACACAGGTACAGCAAGCTAAGAGGGGGATCTCTAGAAGAACAACGATAGGGATACTTATCAGACTTCCGGGAGTGAAGTACGAAGACATAGTACAACTTATACGTAGTAAACTTCTGAAATACGGGAAGATTAATGCGATCAGAAGTATAAAAAGGACGAGAGACGGGAGTGCAATAATCACTACTGACCCGGTACAGAGTGAGGCGGACGGGATTGCAAATGCAATAAGAGAGGACGCACCGGAGGGTTTAAGGATCACAATGGTGAACCCTGGCGAGGCAAAGGGCCCAGTTAATATAAAGGGGATGTTGATAGGCACGACAAAGGAAGAAATCCTGGAAGGGTTAACGGGTGCTGGGCTGGGGAACCCGGACGACGCGGAAGTGGGTGAGCCCAGGCCCTATGCTGGGTCCATGACGGCCGTGACAGTCAGGGTGCCGATCTCGGTGGTTGACACCATTACCAAGCGGGCACCACTTCGAATAGGAATGGTACTCTGTAATGTGGAGGCGAGACCGGCCGCTACTCGGTGTTACAGGTGCTGGGGGGATGGCCATAGAGCTGGCCAGTGTCGTGGCCCTGACCGAACTAACATGTGTTGGAGATGCGGGAAGAAAGGACACTTGCAGAGGGACTGTCCTAACGAAGAGTGGTGCCCGGATTGTGACGCAGGCGGGCACAGGGCGGGAACCAGGCGATGCCCGCAGCACAGGAAGGCGGAAAAAAAAGAGGAGAGAATGGGGAAGGACCATATCCGGGGACACCTGGCCCTCAAGGGGAAACCCAGGGGCGGGGATAGAATGCTGCGACTGATGTCTATTAGGCTGGGGCTTTCTACCGCCTACCGTGGTAACTGGAACAGGAGAACGGCTCCATACCCGTCTGAAGGTCGGGAAAAGTCCCGGGAGCCTAGCTGCGGAGTGACATGTTTATACCTTTCATAATATGAAGATTAAGCAGATCAACATTGGGCGGTCGAAAACGGCACACGACCTGGCGGTGGCGGATGCCACACGTACTAACACCAAGTTGCTTATAGTATCCGAGCCGAATAAGATGCTTGCTAGGAAGGCAAAGTGGTTCCTGGACGAAAGGGAAAATGTGGCGATTGGAGTGATCCAGTCCTCGACTCCGAGGGGGCTCCCGACAGAGCGACGATCGTGCCCTGGGTGTGTAGGTATCAAATTGGGCAGGGCGTGGTATTGGGGGGTCTACTTATCCCCGAACACGTCCATAGAGACATACAAGAGCGACATGGAGACCATTATGGCCATGATCGCCACTGAGACCCAACAATGCCTGATTGGAGGGGATTTCAACGCGAAGTCCCCGGCATGGGGGGCTCCGCGGTTGGACCGGAGAGGGGAAGTACTCTCCGAGTGGGTTGATGCGTCGGGACTCACGATAATGAATGACGGATCACCGACCTTCAGGAGGGGCGGCTCCGAGTCCCATATCGATATCACTCTATGCTCGAGATCGCTCGCCAGGAGGGGGTGGAGCTGGGGAGCGCAGTTCAAAATCCCTACGACGCTACACGCCATGGTGAACATCGAACTAGACCTGGGGCGACGAGTAGAGGAATGGAGTGAGGCCAAGATTAACGTTGAGTCTCTTAAGCGTCTTACCAGGGAGAGGCTGGCCTCGGCGGGGACGCCTGAATTCCCAGGAATCATTGGGCAATGTATTGCAGAGGCGCAGGAGAAGCTCCCCTCTGGCCTGGTAGCTAGGACCCCCTATTGGTGGACTCCTGAAATAGAAGAACTTCGAGCAGCAGCGATGAGGGCCAGGAGGCGCCTGGCGCGAGCTCGGAGGCGAGCCCAAATAGGGGAAGACGTAATACCCCAGTTAAGGGAGCAGGAAAGAGCTGCAAAAAAGGAGCTGCGGAGGCAAATACGTCTTAATCGTAAGCGGAGTTGGGATGCGCTCCTGGATGATCTGAACATGGACATATGGGGAGCAGGGTATAAGATTGCCACCAGCCTCGTAAGGAGTACTAAACCTGAAATTAGTTTGGATAAGGGAAAGAAACTGACTATCGTTAAGGCACTCTTCCCGCAGCTGGGTCAGGATTGGGTGCGTGGGGAGACGGTGCCCAACCCCCCGGAGGTCTCCCGAATAGAACTGGAGCACGCTATTAAAAGGATCAAGTTGAGAGCCGCGCCGGGACCCGACGGTCTTACCCCACATGCACTCAAGCTGATATACGAGGAAATCCCTGAAAAGATCCTATCGGTCTTGAATGAACTATTAGAGCAACAGGCATTCCCTGTTGAATGGAGGGAGGCTGGGGTTGTCCTAATCCCGAAGGAGGGAAAGGATCCCAACCTCCCGGGATCATATAGACCGATCTGCCTACTTTCGTCGATGGCAAAAGTATACGAATACATACTAAGAGATAGAATCGAGGAGGAGTACGAGGAGCTGGGGGGCTTTTCTCCTGCCCAACACGGCTTCCAGAGGGGGAAGTCTACCATGACCGCCCTGAAGCAACTCTCTGCGACGAATGCCTCCCCGTACAAGTGGGCGATCATGGCGACATTGGACATTAGAAATGCATTTAACACGGCATCGTGGCCACTTATCGTTGAGGCCATGAGTGGGCGGGGGATCGCCCCCTATCTGATCAGTGCTGTAGAAAGGTATCTGGAGAATAGAACCATAAAAGTTACGCGGAACGTGAGCCATCGTACCGACACCGGGGTTCCGCAGGGGTCCGTCCTGGGTCCCACCCTATGGAAGGTGCTATTTGACGGGGTTCTCAGGATCGGACTCCCTGCGAGTACCGAGTTAATAGCGTATGCCGACGACCTCGTTATAATCTCCAAAGCAAATGATAAGGCGGTGGCGTGTAGAGAGCTTGACGCTGTGTATAGGAGGGTGGTGTATTGGCTAGAGGCACACAGGCTGAGTATCGCGGGAGAAAAGACCCAGGTACTGGTGGTGAAAGGTCCGAGAACGGGCAGACGATTTGAAGTCAGGCTGGGGGGCGTGCCCTTTGCCACCACCCCCTCCCTGAAATATCTAGGGGTCGTACTCACGGAGGGATGGAGGTTCCATGACCATATAATGGCAACCATTGAATCGGCGGAGAGGAGAAATGGAGCATTATCCAAATTGATGCCGTGTGTGGGAGGACCTTCGGGTCGCAAGAGGGAGGTAATGGCACAACTCGTATACTCCATACTACTGTACGGCGCACCTATATGGTGCGAGACGTTGAATTATAAGAAGTACAAGACCAAGCTCGAGAGCATGCAGCGACGCACCCTGCTCCGGGTGGTCTGTGCATACCGGACTACATCTACGGCCGCGCTCCAGGTAATTGCCGGCACCCCTCCCATCGACCTCCTGGCTAAGGAGCGGAGGTGTTTATTTAACAGCGGGGGCGGTAAGCTCCCTGGTAACCGTAGAATGGCCAGGAGGAGAACGATATCCCAATGGCAGAGGAGATGGGAGGGCGAAACCACGACTGCGGCGTGGACCAGAAGGATAATTCCTGATCTGGGCGAGTGGGTGAACTGTGGGCACCGCACCCACAACCATTGGTTTACACAGTTCCTCTCGGGGCATGGGTCGTTCAAATCCTATACCAAAAGAATAGGAAAAACCGCGTCGGACAATTGCGAGTGTGGAGTACGAGATACCCCGGAGCATGCTGTCCTTCACTGCCCGTTATGGCGACACCATACGACAAGGCTCAGGGGGCAGCTGGGAATAGAGTGGTCGCCCGAAGGAATAATTAGGGGAATGATTAGGTCCAAGAGCATATGGGATGAGGGCTTTCAAGCCATCACCTCCCTCATGAGATCGAAGTTTCAACAGGAGATCACCCCTAGAAGGGAGTTAGTGGTCGTCCTCAGGAGGTAGGGAAAATAAAGAAGAATTCTCGTTTCTCCCTCAAGGTGAGGCTGGTTGGTCATGGGTGGGTGAGAAAAAAAAATCATGAGTTACTCTCGCTTTGCTTTCCTTCTGATTTTTCTTTTTTTATTTGCTTGAGAGGGGACTAGGTATATAGCTTGCCCTACTTGTTTTTGTTCTTGCCTGTGTTTTTTTTTTCTCTTCCCTTCCGGTTATCCTTTTGACCCGGCGGGGAGAGCTGGTGTTTTAGGTGTTTTGTGTTTACTTTCTTTTTTTTGTGATGGTAGTATCTATGTGTTATTTGTTCTCCTGTCTTGGAGTAACTTCCCCCTGGAGGTGGAAGGGCTGCTCTATTGGCGTACCCTTCCCCAATGCCTTTTCTCTTAGGAATATGTGTACAGGTGCCCGAACCCCTAATCCGGCTAGCCGGGATGGGGGACGTAGGGCGTGACCAGGAGGAACTTCTGACTAACATCTTTAGCCGTGCCCTGCACACCTAACTAGCCCGTATGGCGAGGGTCCAATTTCTTGGATGATCCCAGGCGGGTGGTCGGCATTTCATGGTGATTAAGTAGATAGGTAGTTCTGACTGGGGCAGTCCATCGTCCGAGCCGAGGGGGGCCCGCAGGGCTACTTCTGTCTCCCCCCGGTGAATTTACCCGGGGCGGTGTTTATTGCCCGCCTCCGAGGTAGTGCGTTAAAGTCGGAAAAAAAAAGTAGCAAAACATGCAAATTCTTGGAGCACGTGGGTTCCCTTTTGGTGTTTCACATTCAATAGCACAATACATGAATCAGGGTATTCACCACATGAACTTGTGTTTGGAAAATTGCCACAATTACCAACCAATTTAGCCCAACATATTGAACCAATATACAATTTTGACGATTATCCTTCAGAACTAAAATATAGATTACAAAAAGCTTGGAGTGATGCAAAGACCAGTCTTATTGCAACAAAATTTAAAAGAAAAACAAATTACGATTTACATGAAAAATTCGTACAGTATAAAAAAGGTGACAAAATTTTATTGAAAAATAATAATCCTTCAGATAAACTTCAAGCACTATTTAAAGGCCCTTTTGAGGTAATTGAAGATATGTCTCCGAACATTGTAATAAAAGTAGGACACAATCTACAAGAAGTCCATAAAAACCGAGTTAAACTCTATCATGAACATTAAGAAAAATTCGATTCATAATTTATTGTATCCCGTAATATTTATTATTAATTTGTAATTTCATTATTTTTTTTATGTTATTTTACCTCATTTCATACTCATTATTATTTTGTGTTTATTCGAATATTATTTTATTATATTATTATAGGTATTATATTGGCGTGTAGAAAAGAAAAATCATATGTTTTGAGCTCAACATATAATTTTTTTTCCCCAACCGAGGGAGATGTGATGTAGTGATGAGATAATTAAATATATTTTACCTTAGGTACCCCAACAGCACCCAATATTGCAGCAATATTGCAGCAACATTGCCATATTGCTAAATATTGCCAATATTGCAGCAAGATTGCTGCAATATTATTCTGCAACATTACGTGATGGTAAATTTTCCAATGTTGCAGAAATGTTGCTGAAACATTACAATATTTCTGACATTTCCAATATATTGCAGCAAAGTTTCTGCAATTTTACATTATAACGAAAATTTTCAATTTGTTAAAAATGTTTCCGAAATATTATAACGTATACTAAATTAATGTACCTTTCCACTACATATAAATATTATAAGGTGACATTTAATAAATGTCTGCCCCCAAAATTTTTTTAATATTTCACCAATGTTGCAGGAATATTGCATTATTTCTGAAATTTTCAATATTGCAGCAACGTTGCTGCAACATTACATTGTTTCTTAAATTTTGAATATTGCAGCAATATTGCTGCAATATTAGGTACTTTATTACTAAAAGATCGTAATACTGTACCAGTGTTGCTGGAATATTACATTATTGCCAAGATTTCGAATATTGCAATCCAATAAAGCAATTATTATGTCTTTGCCCTAAGAAATTTTTTAATATTGCACTGCTCGCCCGACAACACTATTTTAAATAAATAAAATAAGCCTTTCGGATTAGAAAGCCATCCGAAATCAAAAACCCCGATGGCGTAGGCCATCCGGGTTTTTGGTTTTTATTTGTTTAAAATAATGATTAACTCCTTAACTTTGTTCAGGGTTGACGAGCACACTTCATACCTCGATTTAAAGTTGTGTGAATTTTTATTGATTAGGTGTTCAAGTTAAACGCTGACTAAGATTTTCACTATTCTATTTATAAATATGGTTAAGGAGATAGCCGTCTCGAGGGTGGTTCGTCCCTTTTCGTTGTCCCTTTTCACAACAAAAATTTACTATAAGGATATTTTCGAACTACCTCAGCTACCTGCTAGGGTATGCTCGTCTCTAGCCGAAGATGGGAATATCACATGTGGCACTGGCGACTTTTCTAAAGACCGAGCCAACTCAGCCAACATCATACTCGTACCAGTCGTAAAGTGCTCTGGTTTATGATATGTCGGTTACACTTTTACATGTAATAAATAAATCTCAAGTATCCGAAGCATTGAAAATCTAAAAAACTACTGTTTTTTTATACGACTTAACACCGGTGATAACATTGCAGCCTGGCCACCACTTCTTATAATTTGTGAAATTGTGAATTACTATTAACAAATTGGTAAGTAATTCTAATTATATCCAATAAATTTATTTTACATTTATATGGTTTAAACATAATACACTTATTTTGTTAAGTTATATATATAATGATTATATATATTAGTAAGAATAATATGACGTGGGTATGGAAAATACTTCATAGCACAACAATTTAGTTGGCATGGTAGAAAGCAAAAAAGGGCCTTGGAAAGTCTACCACGAGTCGCAAAGTTGATTAAAAGTAAGTCTCTTTACTTCTTCTAAGTAAAAAATGTGTACGTACTGTACGCCACATTGGGCATCATTGAGCAGGATATTAAAATCTTTAGTTTTCCATGAGACATTTTTTGTCATATCTCCTGTATTAATACCCCCCAGCAAAACTATACATAACTTTTCTGTTCTCCTTAAAGGTACTAAGTATATTTTCCACAGTTACATTTTATGAGCAATTTTAATAATAGTCGTATTTGTTTACAGAGAGCACACAAATTTTATTTCCCACTGCTACTGAGCGTGAAGTAGTTGCAGAAGTTGGTCGTTGGCTGGCGCAAGCTAGGTACCACTCGGTTAAAAAGGTGTACTGATCAACCAGCAAAGAAAAACTATTTTGCTATACATTATAACTTAATAAAAGGACTATATTACTCATATGTTGATGTATTAAACGAGTATCCTTAACGTATGATTTTCTATTACCCGTTTCCTGTTTCGTTTAAATAATTGAAAGGTGCAATGGGTACATTCATGATTTTGATTAAAACAAAAAAAAAACAGTTTATATAAAATATTTCAGCAATAGTAAGGGAAATATTTTAGCAACATTGCTGGGCAATGTTTCATTAATATTTCATGGAAATATTTCACTAATATTACATGGCAATATTTCACTAATATTGCATGACAATGTTTCACTAATATTACATAGAAATATTTCAGCAAGATTGCATCGCAATATTTCAGTAATATTGCAGGGCAATGTTGCTGAAATATTGCACGGCAATATTACAAAAGAGCGGACATAGCAATATTGCAGCAATATTGCAGCAACATTACGTGCAATATTATAACAGTGCAAAATAACGTTCCTGCAACATTGCTGCAATATTGGGTGCTGTTAGGGTATGTATCACCCTGTAGAGTACATTTTAAGTAAGTAGGTAAGTTTTAATATTGCTGTGTACTAATAATAATTGTTTTGCTGAATGTAATGATTGGATGTAAATGACCCGGTAATTAGGTCGAACACCGATCCTTGCACTCAGTAACAAGAATCTAAAAGTAATATAGAATGTTAACTCTTAGCGAGTAGATGTTCTTTTTCAAATACCCATCCAACCGAACCTGGGTGCCATAAGGGCACATCACAAAGGGTCTTTGTTACCCTTACGGATCATTGTGGACTTGACTTGTGTCTATAGCAAATAAATCTCGAAGAAGTATTAGGTACTCGAGGTGACAGCAATATGGACCTCTGTAAATCATTATCGGTTCAATAATGAATTAAAAATGTCACTTATCTAAGACGGAACAGATATCACTAACATTTTGATTTCCAACCACCTAACTAATAATAACTTGACTAACTCCTGACAGTGACGTTTAAGTTGTTCTACCATCTTTAAGATAAAGTTAAATCTGTCTGAAATTTGTCTGAAACCAAACTGAACTGATTAGTCACACAAACGTTCCCCTTTGCGAATTTCTTTTCCAGCTACTGCTAGATTACGTTCACAAAAATATCCCGTCTTCTCCATCCTTAATACTCGGGAGGGCCTCTCCCGTGTTGAATCGTCTGAACGTCCCCTCCCCCCGTTACCCTGACTGGAAATGGGATATCCTCGAGGCCACCAAATTAGGAGATTACTCTCCATTTCTGGGAGTCCACGATTTAGGCCCCAGCAAAGTCGACAGTTCCCGAATTTAGGGGCATTTATATGGGATAATGTGTCTTCGCTGGATGGCGGTAAACGTCGTAAAGAGCAGGAAGACAGGAACATATTAGGGAGCGATCTTGCCCCCCGATAATGGCCTCCAGTTTCTTTCCGTCCCCGCCCTCTTACGGATTGTTATTTTTAAACAGACGTAACCGTTTATCGGATAATCCCACGGGATCTCCCCGTCCCGCCGCCCTGTTTATTGTGTTAGCTCTCGCATCCTCTCCCCATCTATCAATTAAACCAATTCGCTGTGTAATCATGTAAATAGAACGAGAGAAGGGGGATAATATTAATTACTGGCTCAGCCCATCAATCGGGAATCGATTATTCAAATAACTGACCGGTTTCGTCAGATTCCAGAACCTATACCCTCATTTAAATTTAATAGGGTTTAAAATAGCTCAGGGGCTGATATTGACGATGAAATTTTCTACGTTATTAACATTTTATCGCATATTAAACCGTGTCCTAGCGTACAGTGCCGCAACTGGCAATTTTAGCCCATCTAGCCTATTCGTTGTAATTACAGCAATAAACAAACATTTGAATTATAGGTACAGGAAACAGGAAATCTGTACAGGACAATTTTGGTTTACCTTATAATTACAATGTAAGTAGGTAAGCAGGTTTGTTTCAGAAAACAGAAAATCATGGTGCAAAAATGTATTTTCCACTTACTCCACATAACCATAAAGGTACGTAAATGCAATAAAAATGTTCGTATATTCATTAAAATCGGTTATTAAAATTCCTCCAACAACAGAGTTTATTACATGCATTAACTTACTTATTTAATTGAATACATTATGTATTAATGTACCATATCAATATACTTCAGCATTTTATTAAGTGCACAATTACGGATCGTAGATGGTCATTCGAGCCATAAGTCGTCACACGACAAATAGGTTGTGTAGCTTCTAAACCTTCATGCATTTGGTCCCTTGAAAATCTACCTTAATGGGGAAATGGATGACTGATAATCCTGGAAACATATTGTAGAGTATGATATGGAACCAATGATCAGCATTACGTTTTTGAAGGCTGCCTGTCCATCCAATATTATAAGTGGCATTAAACGGTAGGGCATCATCTCCTATGATCCAAATGTATTCTCAGATAACGACTGTGAACCAGCAAAAGCCGTCAATTCTTATGTAAAAGCTACTGAACTAGATACACTTGAAGCAACTAGTAAAGAACACCAGGTAAGTGAACCAATGAAATTTCATTTCAAGTTTAGCTAAATGAGAGTGAGAAAGAGGAGCAGGCTAATGATAGAGTTGAAGATGAAGGCAATCAGGTTCAGCTAGTTGAAGACGAGGAAGACGAAGGTAAGGCAAACAATACAGACCGATTTGATAGTATCCAGGTTGAGATAGACAACAATAAAGAAAATGAAAATTCAGGCAAAACAGATGGAAGTGGAGGCGACCTTGTTCTACTTGATAAGAATCGGAAAACTGAGAAATCAGACAAGCCAGGTAATAGCATTTAGTTACCAATCACTCCAAAGAACAAAACTACCCAAAATAATGAAGAAGTAATCAAGTTCCTGTTAATCTTGATAATCAAATCTAAACAAAGCAAACACACAGAGCAGGATATCTAAATGAATAAATGATTGAATGAATTCCAAATGAATTTGTATAAATATGGTCGCAGTATTTCCAGTACCGATATCAAGGCACGTTCAGAGTTCTAGAAAACACACCCGATAAGGGATATCGGATATTATAACAAGCTCTCCCTATAAAAAGAAAATGGAAATCAGAGACGACCAAGAGAAATACGTAAACTTCCACAGTTCGATAATGGGCCATCTACATTTGGAACGCACGTCACGCCTAAAAAAAATTTCACCTATAAAATGGTAAACTTCCATAATGTGCTGTTTATTTGTTTTCATATTTATACGAAATCGTTTGTTTTTTAGAGAAATCCCATTAAGACTATGTGCGTATTTATTGTAACGGAAAGTTCTGCTGTCTAGCAGAAGAGTGGATCAGATGCAATATGTGTGTCTTGAATGGACTCACACCGCCTGCACTGATGCTATGTATTGTAACGCGAGTAGTAAACAGCATTGCGAGACGTGTTTACTTTTGTCGGCGTCTCAAAGGGACGGCGCTACGCTTAATTGAGCCTGCCGCCTTACATCTTATTAAAGAAAGAATCGTTCTTGACCTTTCTAGATAATAAAAGATATTTCGAGTAATTACACGAATACGCGAGAACGTTCCCGACACAATTGCGGAGTGTATATAAGCGGGCCTGCGGTCGGATTATTATTATTAGTAGACGTGAGCGCGAGAGTAAAAAAGTAAATAGCGAAATAGCGAGAGCGTTTGAAGTGAAATAAAATTAACGATTAAGAAGTGTGATATAAATTAATTATTTAAGTTAGTTTAGTAATAGTGTAAATAAATTAAGTAGTGTCTAGTATTAGTATTAGTGTAAATAAATTAGTAAAATAAACGTTACAGTATGATACATTTGTGATGCTCTTTTATGTATTTCAGATAGCACCTTCTAGTTTTATATTAGGATATTTATTTTATATTTGTTTAATAGTTACAGGATGTAGAGATTACGTTTTATTTATGTTAGCTTGAAAAGATATTAAAAACAGATTTAACTTCATTTTATCGCCAGAATGCAAAAAAGTGTACCCCTGCACAGAAATGGGTGATTATAAATAACATATTTGTAACAATGTTTTTGCTAGCAGGTACAAACCTAATAAGAATGGAAGTGAAATCAACACTGTTTTCTTTTGAAATGTCTTCAAATTCACCATGTAGGTTATTAATTATGTCACCGAATAAGAAGTTAATTCGCAAGAGCAATTGTTCCATATGTCAAAATATACCTTAAAAATAATAAATCCGAAAGCGGCATTAAATTTAGCCATGGGTTTATTAGCACTAGGTAAATTTGTCCACTTTTTGCTTTTTCGACTTTAACTTAAAGACTCTACATTAGGGTTCTTTGTAGAGAACATTTTTTGTAGAGCATTAGATTTTCTATCGAAGTGGTACTTCTTTAAGTCAAAAAAAAACTCTGTTTCTCAAGAAAATACATCCAAAAACATTTACAACAAAAACGAAAAATCCAAAAAGAAATACATTTTTCTCTATAATTCTTATTCTAAGTGAATCTTTTTTGTGATACCTCACAAAAAGAAAGTTGGTTAAATGTTCAACGAATCGACCCCTGGTAAACACTTTTTTGATAAAAATTAAATGAGATATAGCCATTTTTTACTTTTTTTCCTTCTTGACATCTAATTTTATATTTTTCCTATATAAATTTTTTATGTGCAATCAATCAATTATTTCGAGTTATTGAATGAAAATAATAAATTAATACAACACTAGTAAAATTTATTTATCTATATTTATTCATAAATTTTATTATAAAAAATCGTGATGTGTTCATCAGAGTATTTTCTCATATAAAAGGGTTAATTTAAGCAACAAACCGAAAAACGACAAGTACCTATAAAGTACTCCTCACAGTAGATTTAGCCAAAAACGTTACAAAACTTTTTTATATATTATATCTAATGTAGAATAGGTACTCAAAATTTTATGAAAATCCTTGGAGCAAATTTCGGGAAAAATTCAAAAAATTGAAAAATGATACAAAGTGCTTTCACAGAAGATTTTGCAAAAAAACGATAGAAAATTTATTTTATACCAATTCAATGGTAGAATATATATTCTAAATTTAAAATAAATTCTTGTAGCAAATTTTGAGAAAAAATTAAAAAAACCGAAAAACCACAAGTATAAAGTGCTCTTCACACAAGATTTAGCAGAAAACGTTACAAACCTTTTTATACATGTTTATTTGCACAATAAATTTTCAAAGTTTAAAAAGAATTCGTAGGACGAATTCCGAGAATAATACAAAAAACCAAAAATCGACAAGTATAAAGTATCCTTCACAGAAGATTTATCCAAAAACGTTAGAAAACTTTTTTAAACATATTCAATAGTAGAATAAATATTCAAAGTTTAAAAAAAATTCGTGGAGTGGATTTCGAAAAAAATTAAAAAAAACCGAAAATTGACAAGTATAAAGTGCCCTTCACAGAAGATTTAGCCAAAATCGTTAGAAAACTTTTTTTATACCTATTTAATCGTACAATAAATATTCAAAGTTTCTAAAAAATTATTTGGTGCGAATTTCGAGAAAAATTCAAAAAACCGAAAAATGACAAGAGTAAACTACCCTTTTATCCTGGCCGATTTTAATGAAAAGCTTATTTTCACGTCCTGGTATGGTAGGTACAAAGTCTAAATATATAGTTTTTACCTTTTGTGGTTTTTTGTATTTTTGTTTTTTGGACTCAGGGGACCTCAAAATGTTCAGAAATGCTAATAACTGAATTTCGAAAAATCGACCCGATTACAATACTCTCATATGGAGGGTTCAGAATACAAGTGAACCAAGTCCACTTGAGGTACATTTGAGCTACAGAAGTTTAAAGTTAAAGCTTCATAACAAAATGACCTGTTATCATTTTTTAAAAGTATATATTCAATTCAAGAAGTTCAAGGAGTAACTTAGACATTTACATAGGTTTTATTGGCAAAATTTCATGTTATAATCCAAAAAAATCCAAAATAGTGGACTTGGTTCAAATGTATTTTGAAGAATTTTAGGAAGATAATGAACCAAGTCCAAGTATTGTTAATACACTTTATTTTTACATCCCCTTAAAAATCAAATTAGAACTAATAGAAGAATATATCATTTCTTAGTTGAAATGAAAAGTTAATTGACATAAAAAAACTCATCATCAGTGTCATTTCCTTCAGTTGCTTCGTCGTCCTTGATTTGACGAATTGTCTCATCCCCTGGAAGGTTTCTGAAGTACTCATGAAAAATAGAGGGTATGTAAGGGAGTAGGGACAACATGTCTTGCTTTTTTTGAAAGCCATTTGTCTTCTGGTTGGGTAAAGCTGACCCTGCTCTACAGTCGACAAGGTTTGCACTTCCACTGGTCTTCCTGGCCTACGTTTACTGGTCTTTTTCGAAATGTCCAAGGTTCGGAACGACGAAATTTCACTAAATGATTCATTTATTTTTATTTGGAAGGGTGCTCCTTTTTCAAACCTTAACCACCGTATCTTAAGCCAATTGATTTTCCCACCTTCAGTGTCCTTTTTCCTGTTTGTGATTGAATCTCCGAGGGGTTTTGTGCTCAAAAACTATTCTCGTTGTATTTTTACAACTTCAAACTGAGGCTTTTTCACTTTTGCTGTTTTAATGATGTTGTACCAGTCATCAAGCACATTGATGGTCCCATGTTTCTTGCTTGCTCCCTCTATTATACCGAATTCAGTATCGTTGGGAAGGAATGAGTGGCCTGATATAATAAATTTCATATCAATTGTTTCCACATCCAATAGAGGGTCTTGAACAAGTTTCAGTAGAGTAAGGCTAGTTTTTATATTCCTGTTTTGCCCAGTGCATGAGTCAGAAAAGAGAACGACGTGTTTGAATGTCCTGGAATGTTCATACAAATGTTTCCTAAGGCATGAAACTAGATCTTCAGAACCCCTTCCACCAGTAGTCTCATCCCAGACGTACATATAGGCAGTGTCTCTTATAGTAGGCTATTGAAGTTGAATACAACTAGCAAACTAAAAGTAATGTGTTATAAACTGCCAAAAGCTCTAAATAAAGCACGTCAACACAGAACTGTAAACAGTAAACAAAGATTACCTGGACTTGGTTCAGAACTTGCTGCTGCCTAGTGGATATTATCAGATCTAGGACTTGGTTCATTATTACACTAAAATTTTAGATAGTTGGTGCATGTTATAGCGTTGCTAACTCAAAAATGACAAAAAGTGGACTTGGTTCGAAAATCATCACGAGACATAACTTTTAATGGCTTTTCGAGACCGAGACGAGACCATGTCATTTCTCGTCTCGTATCGGATCTACCACTACAAGCAAGTTTAGATTGTTAGCATTAATGAAATCAATCCTAGTTCAATAATAACATTACTATTCATTAACACTGAATGAATGAATGAACACTATTCATAACATTACATATTCCATCCTAAATCGAAAAATCCAATGCCCATGTTTTATGTCGAGCTAGAGCCAAAAGAAAACAACAAGGAAATCTACTCCATAAAAGCTATTCTGAACACAATAGTACATTTTGAGTTTCCCCACAAAAAACGGGAAATTCCCCAATGCACGAAATGTCAAGGCTTCGGGCATACGAAAAACTACTGTTACAGAGCTCCCAGATGCGTTAAGTGTGGTCAAGCACATCTGACAAAAGATTGCTCCTGGAAAACAAAACGGGATGACGTAAAATGCTGCAACTGCGATGGTGCCCATCCAGCAAGCTATAAAGGTTGCCTAGTGAGGAAACAATTAGTTCAAAAATTATTCCCGGCACTGAGGAAAAAAAAGTTGAACGAATCAAATAACTTGCTCCAAAACACAAAAATACAAAATAGTCTAACAAGGCCAGGCGTGCTTTACTCTGAAATGGCGAACAAAAATCCGCAAAATAATGCACCGCAACATGTAAACGGCGGCGAGGATCACGGAAAAATCAACAAGCTAGAAGAAATGATGGGTAAGCTAATTGAAAGAATGGACACAATGCTAAACCTCATCACTGCTATGTTGTCAAAATTAAACTAACCGGCCCCTCACTCAAGATTGGTATATGGAACGCAAATGGTCTGGCACAAAGAAGCCAAGAGCTCAAATTATTTCTATTAAACCATAATATCGATGTCATGCTTATATCTGAAACACATTTCACGCAAAGAAACTTCTGCAAAATTCCGAAATACAATCTATACCATACCCAACACCCTAGTGGGAAGGCACACGGTGGTACAGCTGTGATAGTCAAAAATACTGTTGAACATTTTGAAAACAACAAGTACTCCACAGATTTCCTACAAGCAACAAGCATCACAGTGAAAGATCATTTTGGCCCAATTACGTTGGCTGCCATATACTGCCCACCAAAACACAACATAAATAAAGGGAAATACACAGACTTCTTTAGCACACTAGGCCACAGATTTATAGTAGGTGGTGATTTCAACGCCAAACACCCTTGGTGGGGCTCTAGATCACATATTCCCACACCTAAGGGTAGGCAATTGTACGAATCAATGGTAGAGAATAATCTGATACCATTATCAGCTGGAGAACCGACATATTGGCCAACAGACATGAGAAAAACGCCGGATGTAATTGATTTCTGCATTGTTAAGGGAATACCTGAAAAAAATATGAAAATTGAATCAAGTCTTGATCTCTCCTCAGACCACTCGCCCCTTATTGCTACAATAAGCTCACATCTCTGTCAAAAGAATAAAAACAATCAAATACTGCATAACAAAAGAACCAACTGGACACTGTTTCGCAGTCTTGTAAAGCACAAAATAAATTGCAATATTTTGCTTAAAACTCCAGAAGACCTGGAGCTAGCAATCGACTCATTGAACGTAACGATACAACAAGCAGCTTGGGCGGCCACTCCACCAGACTCTCAAAACGATACTCAGGGTAGGTGTTCGGCAGAGATAATGCGGAAAATTCAACAAAAACGTAAGATCAGGAAAAAATGGCAAATTACTCGTTCCCCTGAAGATAAGAGCAAACTAAATAAACTAGTTAAGGAATTGAAGGAACAAATTCAAGCCGAAAGGAATCATGAAGTAGCAGAATACTTGACCAACCTATCACCCACAGAAAATACTGATTACTCCCTATGGAAAGCAACAAAATCTTTAAAACAACCCGTACAAAATGTCCCACCTATAAAATTTGAGAATGGGCAATGGGCAAGAAGCGATAAAGAAAAGTGCGAAGTTTTTGCTGAACACCTATGCAAGGTTTTCGAACCATTTCCCAGTGAATCATCGGCTGAGGAGGAAAATGAAATTGACTTGTATCTACAAGAACCATTACAAGTGGAGGCAGCTCTGAAGCCCTTTTCGGTAAGAGAGGTTAAGGGCATAATTCGCAAAGGACTAAAAACAAAAAAAAACCCAGGCTATGATTTAATCACCGGAAAAATCATAAAAGAACTGCCAGAAAAGGTAATAAGACTTTTGACCATCATCTACAACGCAACTATAAGAATTGGCTATTTCCCATCGCTCTGGAAGGTCTCTCAAATTATACTTCTACAAAAGCCAGGAAAGGACCCGTCTATTCCAACCTCATATCGGCCTATAAGTTTATTGCCAGTACTATCCAAAATACTGGAGAAGCTTCTTGCTACAAGAATACACCCAGAACTGAAAAACATATTACCTCACCATCAATTTGGGTTTCGTGAACGACACACCACTATCGAACAAGTTCATAGAATAGTCAGGAAAATAAATAATGATCTGGAAAGTAAGAATTACTGTTCGGCTGTTTTCCTAGACGTCTCACAAGCGTTTGACAAAGTCTGGCACAAAGGGCTACTCTACAAAATTAGGAAGTTCCTTCCTTCCAATTTTTTTCAGATCCTGAAATCATATCTCAGCGACAGATATTTTCTGGTAAGACATCATGGGCAACAAGTAGGCCTTTACCAGATAAGATCAGGGGTTCCACAAGGAAGCGTCTTGGGGCCACTACTCTACTTGTTATACACGTGCGACCTGCCAACAAACAACGAAACCCAGACATCAACTTTTGCTGATGATACGGCAATTCTGGCCTCACATAAAGATCCAGTGATTGCCTCCGCTCAAGTACAAAAGAACCTGAATGTGATTCAAGAATGGCTTAAAAAGTGGCGTATTAAGGTTAATGAACAAAAATCTACTCATGTCACATTTACGCTACGACGGAAAACATGTCCGGCTCTGACGCTAAACGGGAAGCAAATACCGCAGGCCGAATCTGTAAAATACCTAGGCATGCACTTGGATCGCAGGCTGACTTGGAAGACACACGTCTGGACTAAGAGAAAGCAACTGGGACATAAAGTCCAAAAAATGTACTGGCTTATTGGTCGAAACTCACAGCTGTCTCTAGAAAACAAATTGCGAGTATATAAAGCAATTTTGAAACCTGTCTGGACCTACGGGATACAGCTCTGGGGGTCCACAGCAAACTCAAACATTGAGATCCTAGAAAGATGGCAAGCAAAAATACTGCGAATGATTACCGATGCTCCCTGGTTTGTACCAAATAAAGTAATATCCGACGATCTACAGATGCAATCAGTCAAGAAAGAGATAGCCAACTATGGGGCTAAATATAAAAACAAGCTCGCCATACATCCAAATCATCTGGCAGAACAACTTCTGAGTGAAGAGAGAGACCAAAGAAGACTGAAACGACACAGACCACTTGATTCTTCGAGATTCCGATAAAGTGTATAAATCTGAAATGTATATAGATTAAAAAGATATATTTATTAATGTAAATATTTACCTTAAACAGGTGAATGCCAATGGGCATGAACCTACATGTTAAATTAGACGATAGATCACATACTTATTGCCCACGGGCAGATTGTATAGATATGGGATAATAATAAAAACGTTAACGTTGTAAGATTCAATTACAAAACAGTTTGACGTTATGAGGATGTAAGGTATCTGGTATCTTATAAGTGGCAACGTTCCTGTTGTCACTTGTCAATTGGGAAATTTTTAAGCATTATTCAACTAAGGGAATAAAAATAAGATACAGTTAAAAATCCACAATATGCTATAAGCGTCATACATATTTAATTATTAATTATCAACTACTAAGTATTTTATCAATTGGTTATTAAACTGTATGATTAAACCTGCATTTCGATAAGGAAGTGATTTGGAAATTATGAGACAACTTAGTTCTATTGGTAGGGTCCTATATACGTTCCGTCTGTTGCCTAAGTAGGTACTTATCAAATAACAAATCCAGTAGTTTAGTGTTTAAACTACTAAACAGTAGTTTAGTGGTCAGAATACCCGACGCGAAATTGGGAGACCCGGGTTCAAATCCCGGCTGAGCTATAATTCCTTTTTCAATATCTCTTACATTGTTACGAATATACCTAAACTTAAAAACATTAAGAGGACAATATTAGCAGAATCAAGAGTAATTTTCTTTGATGGGGCCCCACTAAAATGCGTCAGAAGAGAGAAGTAATTAATGAGAAAGTGAGAAATTATGTTAAAATCTCGCAAGGTTTCCATAGCCACCCAGGAGGTACTTGCGCAGCTCGTTACCTATTTTGTTTTAAGTGGTCGGTTCGCCTCTAACGAAATCAACCTGGGAAGTCCCACTTGAAATCGGTGGAAGCCCTATTAATCAACTTTTCTCTTGTGGCTTTATGTTTAATGGGGCCCCGTAATTTCTTTTACATTCATTACGTAAAAGACAAAAAAATGCAAATGGAAACGAAACAATTAAAAAATGGATAAAAGTGCCTGAGAAAAATACCTGAAAATGCAAAACAAATACACCTTAAGACATACCTGAAAGTAAGAAATGGCACAGTTAAAAATATTGTAAGTACCTGAAATTTAAAAAAAAAATGATAAAATACCTCATTCACATAAAAAAGATTTAGGTACCTATAAAAAAAGGAATTATTGTTACTGAAAATAAAAAAAATATTTATGTATAACTGGTATAACATACGTACTTACCAGAAAACCACAAAATATAAAACTCGCTAGCGAAGCACTAAAAGCACCACGATCCACGAAAACTTTTTCGATTTTTCCAATGAAAACCATGTCCGGCAATGGCCAAACTAGCTTCGAAACGTCAAACGATAATTTAACAGTAAAAGCGCGTCCATAAGGAAATGTGCACCTACCTGAAAATAAATAAGAAAGTTTATTAGAGTTGAAATTAAAAGAAAATTTGGATTAATTATACCTTAAGACCCTTGAAAATCGCTTCCATCTCGGTTGTGTGCGAAGGCGCTCTCCGATGATTATTTTCTGTAAAAGGTATAAACCGAATTAAAGAATGAACATTGAAACGACTCATTTTTGTAAAATAGACAAGTTTAAAATTACAAAATAACAAAAGTTCCTTTATAAAGTGACAAAGATTATATAATCAGATAACAAATACATTTCTTCCTTTTTTACAATTGAATTTTAAATATCTCATTTCCAATTGTTCTACGTAAATTTTGCCTTACTATGTGAAATTGAAACAAATTTAACAAGCTCTAAATGTAACAGACACCACAAACTCAGATAAATTACACAATCTTATAAACAATACAATAGAATGGCACAATTATTTGTGTTAAATTTATACGATACACTAATAATGATAGAAATTAATAAGATTTCAATGTAACTTGTAAATATTTCTTTGACGGGATACTTAACCACTTACCCAAGGATTCCCAATGCCCAAATCTCATCTTTCCTCTCATATGTGGATCCCGGAGGCACGTCTTCTTTTCCTCGCCATTCAAAAGACATCTACAATCTAGGACTCCTTTAAGCGAACAAACATTAACCCTAACAATCAAAGCTTTAAACTGACGTTCCAGTGTAAATTTTAATGCCACACAGAATCAACGTACTAGTTTGGAGGAGATTTGTGTGCTTCCAAAATTATATCTAGAAGCCTTTAGGAAGTCCTAGATCGCAGACGTCAGTGGTGGAACGCGTTTCATTCACAAAATTCACTTTTAAAATCACAAAGGCACTCGATTTCCGAATAACATTTCGCATGCGACCGTCCTCTCGCGACCGATCCGACGATCGAACAGAAACTGTGGCTCTAGAGAGAATTACACAATTAATCATCTCGACACCTAATAATGCTTATCCTAACGATTTTATTTTAACAAGCCTTTTTGCACACTTATTGTTCTCGAACCTTCCATAATACGTAATATTAGATTTTTGCTTCTAATGTGTAACACTTATACAACAGATATTTTTTGCTTATGAATTATTCTTGTTTTCTAATCGTTGAATATTCCTAACAGTGAATTTTATTAAATTAGAGCTACAGAAGAATTAAAATAAAAACAAGAAATAATAATATTGGTTTATCTAAAATATGTAGATAGTCCAGTCATCTTAGGTTGAACTAGGTGAAAATCTCGGAAAATCGACATACCCAGTATATTAACTTCTATTTTGGCATCCTAAAACTATTTTCTGACCAGATCTCTCCGCCCTCTATCTCGAAAACAGTTAGAGGTATAAAGAAATGTTAAAGACAAAAGTTGTAGAGAATTTAATTCTGTACAATATTGATAAGAAATACAAATAGCGTAAAACCCATAGAAAACGAGATATTTCCAAGAAATATAGAAAAAAATCGATTTTTGTAACTTTTGACCCCCGACTTTAACATTTGCGGCCATCCAATTATATGTGAGTTTTGAGGAAAGTTTTAGGATGCCAAACTAGAAGTTTTTACGTTTTAATATACTGGGTATGTCGATTTTCCTAGGTGAACCCCCTATAATTACTGGACTAAGAGGAATTGGACGAAAATGTCATGTTATACAGCTACATATTATTATAGTAAATTAAATAATGACCGTAAATTATTGCAAACTAAATACTTTGAAATAAGACTCCAGTCATCGACTTGGAATAAATAAAACAGTTTTACTTAATGGAGATGTATCAGTTAGATTGAACAATTACTTTACAAACCGATGCATTTAAGGAAGTGCCCTTTAAGGCAATTTTGGATAAAAATGTTTCAAACAAAAGGTATAGGCATTAATCAGCTAAATAACGTTGAGATTTGGTATAAATCACCAAAGCAGTTTTAAAGAAAATTTTACAACATAATAAAAATTCTTAAGAATAAAATGCCCTTTATAATATTTTTAGAAGATCTCCGACCCCACCGTTTTCGTAATTTATAGCCCCAGTGTCTTTTCCGGAACAGACCAGATTATTCTTTCTCTAATTGGACCTTCGCGATTGATCGAAAATGGTGTTTTTATGATCGCTGTTTTTACTGAATTCTCCCAAACTGTTTCCTCTTTGAAGTGCGCTGACTTCGTCAGATAAGGAGCACGCTTCACGCTGATGTTTACCATTCGCGTTACAATACATTTCATTAGTTATAGCAGAATTCTAGCATGTATGGAAATTTTAATCAAACATACATGTTTGCGATAAATACCTAACTAAAAAATTAGTAATTTATTAGATACATATAAATTATTTATATAAAAATAAATATAAAATGAAATGTCAAGAACGAAAAAAGTTAAAAAATCGAAAAAAAAACAAATTTTATCGAAAAAAGGTTTAACCAAGGGCTAGTTTGTTGAAAATTTGACCAACTTTGTGAAGCATTACCTGTACCTAAATCCACTCAGAAAAAATTTAACAAAAAACAAAATATTCCTTTTTTCGATTTTTTCTATTTGTACTTTAGAGATATTTCCTTAAACAAACGAGTTTTAGATCTTTAAAATGCGCTGTTTCGATAGCAAACTCAATTCTTTACGAAAAATGTTCTCCACTAGAAACTCAAAATACTTACATAGTTTTTGAGTTATAGTCGAAAAATAAAAAATGGACGAATTTATCCCGTTCTGGTAAACTCATAGCTAAATCTAATGACACTTTTGGATTTATCATTTTTAATGCATATTATAACATGTGCAACAATAAAATTGCTGTTGCGAATTAGTTCCCTCTATTCCCCTGCTTTTTACGACATAGTCAACAGCCTAACGCTGGTTTCATTGCGCTTCCCGTTTTTTGCTTGGAGCAAAAACAACTTTTATTACAAAACTCCGCCCTCGACATAACCGTTAAACGTTGTTTTGGCTTCAGAAACAAAAATGAATATCGTTACAGTGGTTTCCTCATAAATACCCTCACTCTGGCACTTCCCCATTCGCTGCGAACGAAACCAACATTTCCCTTTCTTTTCTCTCATTGAAATGCATCTATAAGGCGTGTATACATCAACTATTCAAAACCCGGCGCTCCACAGGCGCTCCGGCATCGGAAGTGGCTGCTAAAAGGCGCTTTAGAGCTGGCGGGATATTTCGTTTGAGAGCACTTCGCGTTGAAGATGGTGCGAGTCGATTGGGGAAGTTTCCCCTTGTACGTACGTACACAGACAAGTGTCGATGTGTACCTCGACTCATCGAAAGTGAAGGGTTAAAAAAGGATGGAACTGCAACAGAAAAGAGGCAAAGGGAGTGCGGCAGTAGGAAATAGATTCCTAATAAATTTGTAACTTTGGAAAGACGGAATTTTTCTCGCTGAAAGTGTCTTTTTAGGAGTATTTTATATATATAATGCTGCAATATGTATGTGCTAATGAATGAATTGAATAATTTTCAGAAAATTGCTGCTCTTGTGGAAGAAAACGAGACATTATAATGTAAAAAGCGCAATATAACTAAAAACTTGAATTGTGTAGACAGCAGTGGCGGCTGGTGCATAAGGGCTGCGGAGCTGCAGCACGTAGTAAATTTTGACAAATTTAACAAACACAGCAGTGTTATTTCCTATAACACATTTAACGAATCCACACGAAATGAACCGAAGAGCCGTCTAACGGAGCTGCTTTAGATCAGTCCCGGCCAGAGTTGCGAGGTTTATAAGGAAGTGGTGCAGCACAGTAACTATAGAGAAGGGGCTGGTTTGTTTGGCGTGTATGTAAATATAAACCTACTACCTCAACTATCAATACTGATATTACCAAAATATTTTGCAGCTACAAGTCGCCCGCAAATTTGCAGGCAAGAGTAGGCTGCTACAAATGTGCAGATTGTTCATAGAATCGTAGAGACAGTCATAGAACAGTAAGATTATATATAGGGTAGAATATACCAACTGAGCGAAAACTTAAAATATACCAACCAAGAGAACAAGCTGGATTTAGAAGTCACTACAGCACTGCCGAACACCTCCATACAGTAAAACAACTTATAGAGAAGGCATCAGAATATAATATACCTATATGGATGACCTTCGTAGACTTCAGAAAGGCCTTCGACACTATAGAAACCTGGGCAATAATAAAATCTATGAGAAATGCCAGAGTGGGATCAAAGATACATCAACCTAATAGAAAATATATACAAAACTTCTACAATGACTATAAAGATTCACGCACAGACAAATAAAATAGAATCCAAAAGAGGCGTCAGACAGGGAGATGTAATTTCGCCAAAATTGTTTACTCCGGTTTTGGAGGATGTCTTCAAGAAAGTCAATTGGAGGGAAAAGGGAATAAACATCCATGGTGAATACCTAAGCAATTTAAGGTTTGCTGATGATGTCGTCTTGTTTGGAAGAGATAAGCAAGAACTAACTAAGGTGTTGTGGAAGAACTACATGTAGAAGCTGCAAAATTGGACTACATATGAATAATGCAAAAACGCAATTCATGACAAACGTTCCTGATGCAGACCAAACCATTACGTTTCATGGACAACTATAAACAAAACACAATCATACATATATCTTGGACAATCATAGTGACACTAAGCAAACAAAACCAAGAAATTGAGATCGATAGGAGAGTCAGATTGGGATGGGCTGCCTATGGTAAATTAAAATACGCTTTCAACATGAAAATCCCCATGGCATTAAAAACAAAAATCTACAACGAATGCATTCTCCCAGTCACTACATACGGATCCGAGACCTGGGTCCTGACTAAAAGGATTATTAACAAACTAAGAATACATCAGAGGGCCATAGAGAGAAGAATACTGGGAATATCACTGAGAGGCCACAAAACAAACTAGGGGATACGAGAAAGGACAAAAGTAACCGACATCATGCAGAGAATCAGTTCCTTAAAGTGGCAATGGGCAGGACATGTTGCAAGACACACAGAGAATTGGAGTGGACACATCACTAGATGGAGACCTTGGGGAGAACGAAGAAGTATTGGCAGACCACAACAGAGATGGTAGGATGATCTGAAAAAATTCGCTGGGCTGAACTGGTACCAGAGAGCAGAAAATAGAAGTGTATGGTCAAACATGAGAAAGGCCTATATCCAATTGATAGAAGATGGCCGAAAAAAGAAAGAAAAAGAAAAAGATACCGACTGATGTTTAATAAAATTTTCAAATATTTATGAAAGATGGATCTGGGCATTTCTATTATTAGTACCTATTAGGGACAACAATTTCTGCAATGACCACCTGCACCTTTATATGAGAGTTAGCTGGTTCGTAGTATCGCTTTTCATATTTCATCTAAAATATAACTCGTTTGCAAAATAGGCACATAAATATTAAAAATTATTCTGGCCTTTACTGAGTTCTTTGCCAAGTTTCAGTTCGTTTATTTAATATTTGAATTTCCCCTAAGGTAAAATTCGGCCTACGAGACTTTCCACAGTTAACTGTTGCCGCCTCCATTCTTAGATATGATTGTGTTATTGTGAATCAAACAGGAACAAAACCTGTAGTAACAAAAATTATTATTATAGTTTTCGGTTAATTTTCGTTTGAACATTCATAGAACCACCAAAGAAAATATAAAACACAATTAATTTGACGAGTTTTGCTAAAAAACCAGAGAGACCAAAACTTTTTGGAGCAGCAAAAATATGGTGATTTTTTTTCTGGAATACGAATTCTGCTTCTGCAAAGTTGCAAATGCTAAGGTACTGCAATTCGACCTTTAGATGCTACGTCAATAATGATGCTTCCAATAACCCTATGCAGAGATCATTTGCAAAACGGAATTAGAAGAAAAACAAGTATAGTCCAAACAAAACGATCTATGACTTAAGCATATTGCCAAACAAAACTATAGATTAAAATTTTTCAGTAAGAAGCAAATGATAACTCGAATACTAATCAGTTGCCAGAACTCACTCTTGTCTTTCACATTTTTGTTCATTAAACCAAAATTGCGTCCGCAGTCTCCCCTTTGTTGAAGCCAATGTCCGCCCATTTAATTAATATGGTAATCGATTCATCGGGGCGGTATCGCAGGCGCTTTATCGACTCATCAAGAAGCGGCAATTTACATTGAAACCGCTCGTTACATGGCATAAAAAAAATTGAAGCTAAATTTTAATCCAGCAAGCTGTTGCGTTACAAATGACGATGGGGGGGGGGGAGTAACTTTGAAGACGCGTTTACAAGTTACAAGTCGTTTGATTGGTCTCACCTGATGTACTATCCGTAGTTTAACGGAGGAAGACAAAGAAAGATAGAAATAGGTGTCAAAATGATAGAATTAAACTTAACAAATCCTCCTAAATTTTTGAATAGAAATTTTAAACCGAAAATCTGTTATTTCACTCAACGAACGTCAAGTCGTCCACCTTCTCAACGTGGTTTCTCATCTTCATAGTAAGAGGGACTAACGCTTGAATGTTCAAACCACATCAAGCAGCTTTCGTTACACTTTTTACATATGCTTAATTGGTAACCTGTTGTTACCAATAATTGTTACATGTTGTGGTGACTTTATCTTAATAAGTAGGTACTATAAACATTATTAAATCGGAATCACGTCTCGTGTTTCAAGAAGTTCAAAAGTAAATCAAACCACTTATACATCAGCACAGATACATTTCCAAGACATTGATAAGAAGGCCAGAAGGCTCAAAGTGAAGGTTCAGAAATAAAAGCTCTATCTTTTAAAATTAATTGAGGTTAGGTCTCTTACCTCCCAAAGAATGGATATAACACGATCCACATACACCACAGTGCACATACTTTATTCGGATAAGCAGGAAATCACATTGCAACTCATCTATATTTCTACTTATTCATACATTAACACAGACAACCGACATATATTGTTCTCAACCCTTAATTAGTTTTTTTAGTTCAATTAGAATTTTTTGGAAAATAAAGAGGTATGCACTCTTGATTAAACTTAAAAGAGAAAGCTCATCATTGAGCCTTTTGACCCTATTACCACTATTACTAGAACTTTCGAAATATGTTATTATCGAAATTCTTTATAAAACAAGATCTGTAACCCCGAAAGGACAAAACTTATTTTTGAGTATTGACTTTAAGCTCCTTTGTCCCTCCGACTATGACTGGAAAATTTATCTACACTTACACCGTTTGGAAAATGTATTTATTTTTAAGAAAAACAATACACAATCTATTTGAAAAGAAACAATCACCATATTGATGAGACATAATATATCAGTTCTTTCCTAAATAAATATACTCAAAATATACAAAAGTTTTAGAAAATCACAAGTAACGCAACAAGTAATAATTACATCTTTGAGCCTAAACTATGATATATTATTCATTTTTGTCATAAGACTTCTCTCACTTTCTCTCACTTTCTCACTATATAGTTAAGTTAGCTAAACTGGCGCAGCTCATGTCATGCTGCCATATTTCTGGCCGCCAGGGGGCCAGACGGGCACTTCTGATGTACTCGGTGTAGGAGCACGTGTAAAGGCGTTCGCTAGTGAATCCCTCAGGCGTTCCCTGAAGGTTTTGTATTCAATGTCGCTCAGCTCCTGCCTGAAGTTGAAATCCGCCACTTCTACGATGAATCTGTAAAATGTTTACAAACACATTTATTCCCTTAATGTATAGTATAAGGAATTTTTGTGTTAAAAGCATGGATTGTATAATAAACAATTTACATTATGCAACATGTAAATATGTTACTCACCTTGATCGATTTTGTATGTAATAAGCCACTCCGAATATAATCAAAACGACTGCTACCAAACTGAAGGCAACCGGAACAACGATCACAGACAGTTGCGTTTGTTTATTAACTGAAATTTAAAAAGAGGAATTAACTTTGACTTCAACTCCATCATCCTCCCATTCTCACCCTTATAAATATTAACGAAGACGGACTTCACGACGTGACTGACATCATTCCTCATGATCACTATGATCGTGCGGTTCGTCAGAGGCTTCAAGAAGTACCGTATTATGGGAAACTCGCACTTATCCAATGGCAGATATATCGAACAGGTTTCGTTGCCGGTGACATTATAGAACCCTTTCTCGTAGTACACGCAGTAGGTGATCTTCTGGGAACCGGAGCACGTAACTTTCAGTGAAAGCACATCACTGGGTTGCAACCAAGTGTTGCCAGTAATGTTGATATGTGAGACAGGAGCTGAAAAATCGAAATCGGTAAATAGAGAAGAGAATTATAATAAACCATCAAGTGTACGTCCATTTCATATCCAAAATTAGGGTATGTTGGCATTTCAATTCCAAAGAATATGCAACATTAGATGTAATATTTGCTTAAACTAGATTCAAATTACAAAGTGAATCACATTAATATCGATTTAATAATATGGTATGCACAGAATAGAAATGCAATACCCGTGATATAAATTTTCCAATCCTAAACATTATATCTATTTTTTGCATATCTCTAGAAGAAGTATATATTGACATACAGTTCAACTACCTAAGGTTGTGATTCTGTATTTTATCATAAAACTGTATTTTCATACCCTATAAGACAATCATGAGATTAAGATGTTTTGGATTTCAGATATCTGTGATTCTATGAAGTCAAATAATGATTCTCGTAAGTAAAGACGATACGGTCGGTAACTAAGGTCATAAGCGATCAGTTTTCACGTCCTGCGACTAACTAAAAACTTTGATTGCTTAAAGTCAATGTAAAAGTTTTATGTAACAATTTCCAACATCATTAATTCAATTTATCATCGTCATCAACATCATTATTTCATTTATTTATTATTTCACCATTAATAGAATGTCTTTCCCTTCTATCAATGTAGACAAAAGGAGGATAAGGTTTTGTATATTTTTTGACACTTGGAACTTTTACCCAATTTCGTAATAAATGTTGGGAAGTTAATGAACAAATTTTATATTATTTCATATAATAGGTACTTCATTAAATATCATATTCAACCGCGACTTATTTATATTGGGTTTATTAAAACAATTCAAAAGCATTGCTACTGACCAGGCTCTGGAAAGAACCTGTAACAGCAAAATATAATGTTGCTAAAACCTAAAGGCGTGTTAATAAGCTCAGTTCAGCAAAAGCATGTTATACATTTTTACCTTTAAATGCAATGAAATGGTTCCCCTTTGAGGTATGTATGGTAGTAATTCATTTATGAAACTTTCTATCTCTCTTTTATCTAACCAAAACATTTGTTTGAAATTCTGGTCTGGAATTTCAAACGGATTCAACATGTCTTGCAGATTTTTTTTAATAATTCTTGTCCCACTTGTAAAATTAACAACTTTTAAAGCAATAAAAAGATTTAAGAATGGATACAATTTTGGAACTATTGCACGTTGAATAATATTGGAGATTTTAGTGAAAAGGTCGATATACTACTTCTCGCCTACGATCCCCTGACCACCACCAATAGGTTCAGTTCGTAAAGCTTAACAAACCGTATTCCATGTGGCGCAGACACACTTCCATTGATAAGTCAAAAATAAAATCCAACTTTCAAACATCACAGTAAGAAATGTTCTCGTCCCTCATCGCCATGTCATGTGACTCGTAAGTTATGTCACTATGCAATGATGCCATTCTCATCACATCCCACATGACTTCTATTGTCCCCCTCTACATATCTCCGCACTAACGATAGTGCATTCATATCGCAAATCACCTCAATCTCAATGCGTAATGCTCGTATAAATCAACAATATTCGTATGTATATAAAGTTGGCGGACCACCCTCTCAGGCCGGCAAAACAAAATAGTGGAGTTTTGTATCTCTTTTGTAGCGAGAAAACGAATTTTGTAGCTTTTGAATAGCCGGAGCTACAAAAGGTGGGCTAACTTAATGTTAAGTTAGCGGCCACCGCTATAACTCATATACGGAATGTAATAGGATGCTCTGGTTTGCGCAGGAATTTGTGTCTTTAGAAGTACTTGAAAGTCACTGGACCAAAAGAGTTTTTGGCACATTTGGCCAATTTTGGCCAAAAATGACAAGATGTTAAATCATCACCCGCGGTTCAATTTCATGGTATAGTAGCGATCTTAAAAATCATTTGGCATTGAAAACCTTCTGTTAATTGGCCGAAAAAGCGGGCAAAAATTGCCAGAAATGGCAAAAAATTCGAAAATTACTTATTTCAGCCAAAACATGGGAAATCCTGTATATACGTCGACAGGTCGAACATGTGGTACACAGAGAGCTCAGAAAAGCTAGCAGGGGGTCAATAAAAAATACCCAGAAATGGCCAAAAATTCTAAAATGACTTATTTCAGCCAAAACGTGCTAAATCCTGTATATACCTGAATTGTTCGAAAATGCGGGCCATGGGAATTCCAGCAACAATGTGGAGGATTTAGGAGACTCTGTTAGACACTAAAAGTCACTTTGCACAGCGGGCCGGTAGAGCTACAAATTCTAAAAGAACCTATTTCGGATAAATCGTGCTAAATGCTGTATATACTTCAACAGTTCGAAAATGTGGGTCCCGGAATTTTCAGACACACTGTCGAAGGATCCAATGGAGCCTTCTAGCCACTGTAATTCCCCCCAGACTGCGGGCCTGTGGAGCTACAAATTCTAAAATTACTAATGTCGGCCAAAACGTGATAAATCCTGTATATACTTCGACAGTTCGAAAACGTGGGCCCCGGAATTTTCAGACACACTGTCTAACGATACAATGGATCATTCTAGCCATTGGAATTCACCTGAAACTGCGGGCCTGTGGAGCTACAACTTCAAAATTACTAATTTCGGCCAAAACGTGATAACTCCTGTATATACTTCGACAGTTCTAAAATGTGGTCCCAGGAATTTTCAGACACACTGTCTAAGGATCCAATGGATCATTCTAGCCACTGGAATTCACCTGAAACTGCGGGGATGTGGAGCTACAAATTCAAAATTACTAATTTCGGCCAAAACGTGATAACTCCTGTATATCCTTCGACAGTTCTAAAATGTGGGCCCGGAATTTTTAGACACACTGTCTAAGGATCCAATGGATCCTTTTTGCCACTGGAATTCACCTGAAACTGCGGGCCTGTGGAGCTACAAATTCTAAAATTACTAATTTCGGCCAAAACGTGATAAATACTGTATGTCCACAGGCCCGCAGCTTCAGGTGAATTCGAGTTGCTAGAAGGATCCTTTGGATCCTTAGACAATGTGTCTGAAAATTCCGGGGCCCACGTTTTCGAACGGTCGAAGTATATACAGGAGTTATCACATTTGGCCGAAATTAGTAATTTTAGAATTTGTAGCTCCACAGGCCCGCAGTTTCAGGTGAATTCCGGTGGCAAGAATTATCCATTGGATCCTTAGACAGTGTGTCTGAAAATTCCGGGGCCCACGTTTTAGAACTGTCGAAGTATATACAGGAGTTATCACGTTTTGGCCGAAATATGTCATTTTAGAAGTTGTAGCTCCACAGGCCCACAGTTTCAGGTGAATTCCGGTGGCCAGAAGGATCCATTGGATCCTTAGACAGTGTGTCTGAAAATTCCGGGGCCCACGTTTTCAAACTGTCAAAGTATATACAGGATTTATCACGTTTTGGCCGAAATTAGTAATTTTAGAATTTGTAGCTCCACAGGCCCGCAGTTTCAGGTGAATTTCAGTGGCAAGAATTATCCATTGGATCCTTAGACAGTGTGTCTGAAATTTCCTGGGCCCATATATTAGAACTGTCGAAGTATATACAGGAGTTATCACGTTTTGGCCAAAATAAGTCCTTTTAGAATTTGTAAGCTCCACAGGCCCGCTGTGCAAAGTGACTTTTAGTGTCTAACAGAGTCTCCTAAATCCTCCACATTGTTGCTGGAATTTCCATGGCCCGCATTTTCGAACAATTCAGGTATATACAGGATTTAGCACGTTTTGGCCGAAATAAGTCATTTTAGAATTTTTGGCCATTTCTGGGTATTTTTTATTGACCCCCTGCTAGCTTTTCTGAGCTCTCTGTGTACCACATGTTCGACCTGTCGACGTATATACAGGATTTCCCATGTTTTGACTGAAATAAGTAATTTTTGAATTTTTTGCCATTTCTGGCAGTTTTTGCCCGCTTTTTCGGCCAATTAACAGAAGGTTTTCAATGCCAAATGATTTTTAAGATCGCTACTATATCATGAAATTGAACCGCGAGTGATGATTCAACATCTTGTCATTTTTGGCCCGAAATTGGCCAAATGTGGCAAAAACTTTTTTGGCCCAGTGACTTTCAAGTACTTCTAAAGACACAAATTCCTGCGCAAGCCAGAGTATCCTATTACATTCCGTATATGAGTTATAGCGGTGGCCGCTAACTTAATATTAAGTTAGCCCACCTTTTGTAGCTCCGGCTAATCGAAAGCTACAAAATTCGTTTTCTCGCTACAAAAAAGACAAAATCTCCACTATTTTGTTTTGCCGGCCTGAGAGGGTGGTCCGCCAACTTTATATACATAATATTCGTGCATTGACTACTATAATAGTAGTGTTCTCATTGCTCCTCATGTAACACTTAACGGTTTGAAGATTTGCAGCACAATTGGGCAAAAAAAATTGCAACAATCCCTAGGGTCTAATACATATGCCACTGATAATGACACAAAACAAATTTGAAGGTAATAAGTGTTTCCCTGTAAACCATATCTTCTCCAGGAAAATGTCTCGTTACTCTTGGCAAAGTTGCAAACACCTTGTACATACCAATCTTATGGCACCTGTTGATTGCTGCCTCTTCAACTTAACACTACTTCTTGCGCTTCTGTTTGGTCTAGTAAATCTGGACAAACATTACATTACAAGGCCATTAGAAACAATACCACATTAAAATGCTTTTAATGCCCAAACAGGCGATCCCCATTGGACGCGTTATATAAACAATGCAACACTAAGCGACCCTTCTTTAGCAACAGACAAGCTAAACAGTTCCTCTATTCACTTTGAAACATCGAAATCGTGAAATAACTAATCACCAATACAAATTTTACTATGATAGCTACAGATCTGCTCAAAATTGCAGCATTAATCTAATGGGAAATGACTTTCATTGCAGTTACATACAATTTGCTATTATTGCTAAAAATTACCTTTTACTCCAAACTTCTTCTGGAAAAATCCATATGTTTTATTCCCTTTGACGGCAATTTGATCACCACCACACACAAATGGAAATGAACCATTATATGGCACCAAAATCCCATTGACATTAACCATAATTGTAGTCTTGTTTTTATTCGAAACCATCCCATCGACGCTCCTCTTGACCAGTGCCTCAGATAAGGAACTATGAAGTTTCATTGGCACTTGTGGAATTATCACGGTGGGGGTTGTAGCAGTAGTTTTTGGAGTTGTCGATGTAATTGTTGTCGATTTTTTAGTAGTCACTGTACTTGTCGTCTTTGGAGTAGTAACCGTAGTGGTAGATGGGCTGGTGGTGGTAGATGGGGTGGTGGTGGTAGATGGGGTGGTGGTGGTACTCGGGGGTACAGTGGTTGAAGGAGTGGGAGGATCGAAATTGACTTCAACTAAAGCTTCGATGCGATGCTCCTCGTCTGGCTTCGTGTAGTTGTAGGAAAATTTGAAATCCGACGTCGTTGCATTAAAAGTACAGTCCACGAACCAGTACGTTAGTATTGATGTGGCGTTCTTGATGTAATCCATATCGGACTTTTTGATGTCGACGACGTGGATCACCGTTTCATTACTGGATACCAAGCTTGTCTCTAAGGTTCGATTGTGTTGTTCGAGGTGAATCACTCCATTGAGGCTTTCTGAGAGAAAAAAAATGAAGTCAAAATTAACTTTAACTAAACGAGTTGTCTTCTACACACACACTTTTTATGATCATCATCATCTTACCCGTAATGAGGAAGTAGTCTCTTGCCGACCCAATGTTGTAGCAATAGACTTCGAACATAACACACCTTTTAACTGAAACTTGTACGATATACTGGCCAGCAGGGTAGACGTCGGCGCTATAATGGACAGTCCACAGATCTGTCGGGCCTTGGTCTTTGTGCTAATACAACGCAACAAAACAAATTAGGCTAGTTCAGATGAATCATTTAAAAGAGTTACGGGTTACCCACCACAAATCGGTTAGTAGGAATAGCATCATCTTCCCAGTAATATTCGAACTTCGAATTCTCCATCAAGGAACCGTCGTCGAGGACTGTTGCGATGAAATTTATGACGCCCCCTTTGACGACGGGGCCGTCATTGCGAAGTTTTATCTGGTAATCGCCTAATGGAAAAATGTTCAGTAAAAACGTTAGGACAATTGTGCCATAAGTTACCTGACACCATGCAAATCAAGCTTATAATTGTAAAACTATATCCGAACATTCTGCCCAAGCTCGAATTCCACCTCTTCCATTAACTACTATTATTAAAATAAAATTGTTTTTAGGGAATACTGCAACAAAATCTTAATGACAATTCGAGAAGTGACACGGAACAGAATAAGAGCTATCATTTGCTTCTAGATATTGGTGTTGTGTGGTCACTTAAATTGCGGATAATTCAAATTTGACAATAGCTGATTTGAAAAATTTAGGATTTCGGTAAATACTGTGCAAATAAAAGCACGAGAGCCACCAAAAAATGATGAGAAGAATAACTAATCCATTACAGAAGGAAGACACTTTGTACTAAAAACCATAGTGAAGCACTAAACTTACAAAAGATAACAACACACCCTAACAAAACCCTGACGATTCCAGAAATGACACAGAACAGTAGCCTAAGAGCCCATAGAAGAGCCATTATTTTCATAAAAATTTGATGTTGTGTGGTTTCTTAAACTGCGCGTAATTCAAATTCGACAACAGTTAATTCGAAAAACTGGACTACGGATAAATAAAAGCAATAAAACCATTAAATGCTATTTTATTTAAAAATCAAAAGAAGAAAAATGAATCTTTCCGCAACACAATGACGACACCTTCTAACAAACATCATGAAGCGTTAAACCTACTTAAAGAAGTTAACAACTAAAGGTAATTGAATTGAATATTACGTAATCATTGGATACGTATAACATAGAAAATGGAAAATTAATGTAGTTAAAAAATACCCAGATGAACCCTGCGCGCATTTGGAAATGAAGGGAATAAAGATAATATCTACTTTCATTACATACTATGGCTATTATAGCTAAAAATTTCCTTTTACTCGAAATTTCTTCTGGAAAAATCCATATGTTTTATTACCTTTAACGCCAATTTGATCACCACCGCACACAAATGGGAATGAACCATTATAAGGCATCAAAGTCCCATTCACATTAACCATAATTGTAGTCTTATTTTTATTCGAAACCACCCCATCGACGCTCCTCTTGACCAGCGTTTTAGATAAGGAATAATGAAGTTTCATTGACACTTGCAGAGTCATCACAGTGGGGGTTGCAGTAGTAGTTTTTGGAGTGGTCAATGTAATTTTTGTTGGATTTTTAGTAGTCACTGTAGTTGTCGTCTTTGGAGTAGTAACCGTAGTGGTAGATGGGGTGGTGGTGGTACTCAGGGGTACAGTGGTTGAAGGAGTGGGAGGATCGAAATTGACTTCGACTAAAGCTTTGATGCGGTGCTCTTCGTTCGGCTTCGTGTAGTTGTAGGAAAATTTTAAATTCGACGTCGTGCCTATAAAAGTACAGTCCACAAACCAGTAAGTATCAGACTACAGTAAAAAGCACAGGGGACGGTTGCTGTGATTGGTCATCTCACTTTGGTAGGCGTGTATCTATTCAAACATTTGGCGGGCTACTCGAGAAATGTTCACAATGCGACTATTGAAAATTTTGTTAATACATTAAAAAATCTTTAGCCATAAAAACGAAAAATCGGTAAGGAGTACATTTTAAATGATTTCTAAGAAGTTATAACTGTTCATATTTTATATGCAATGTAGACACTTTTTACGAAAACATTAGCAAAAAAATGAATAATTTATGGATTTACTAATAACTCTAAAGGAGCCACTTTGTATAAAAATAAGGTATACTGTGATAAAAAGTTGTATTGGAAACTATGAATTTTGAAATTAATTAGTAAGGATTCGTTAATAATTAGGTGTTTACTAATGTAAATAAAAGTCTGTTAATTGACAATGGGGTTTATTAAAAAGTAAATCAAAGCATCAAATACATTTTAAAATCACTGAGATAAATAAAAACCATATTATCTTACAATAAATTTATACCTGTTGACATAATAGGTATATATCCAATATCCAAAAAGATAAAATTTCTTGTATAGCTTAATTTATATACAGTAAAAAAATTAGTCCTCCTCTACACACTGCTCCTACTGATATTATCATTATGAAATATCTATTTTATATCTATTAACATCTACTCTATATCTGTAACACATCTATTAACATTATGAAAAGACTATCAAATTAACAAAATCTACTTAATGCTATTGCTATTTTCAACTTAGGTATGAAATATTCAACTAGCATCAATGAAGTTTGGATTTCCTTTCTCCTAATCCTAGAGCTGAAAAAAATAACATGAAAGCTGATATGACAAAAGATTTTCATTGGTTTTGAATTACAGTGAAACTCCCATAAGTTAAATCTGAAGGGACATAAGAAAAATCGAGTTAAAAAAATATTTTTTATAATTTCCAAACTCAAGGGACTCGAATTTTTATTCACGTTACAGAAATATTCGACTTAAGGAAGTTCGACTCATGTTCTGCTGTATTAGGTACTTCTGGACGTTTCTTAGAAGGGAAATAATTTTGTGTCTCCATTTTTCGTTTTCTTGTAGCCTTGTTCATTTTTTCTCTATACCTCTGCACAGTTACTTCAAAGCCTTTCACAATAGTTGTAAAACCGTTCTCATCCAAGCTTTTAACAAAGTTCTGTAGGTTTTGCCACTGAATATTTCGATGACTTTGCGCCTGAAGGATCTCGTCCTGCTGATTTGTCTCTTCTATTTTCTCGCTGATAAATTTCTTGATTTCCTCTTGTTGCTGCAGTTTAATGAGTGAATTTTCTCCGAAACACTTTACAGCTTCATCTACAACAGAATTAGCATCCATTCGCTCCTCATGCATTCTTACCAAGTGCACATGCTTACACAAGGTATTCCTCACTAAATATTCAGGACACTCACATTGGTACCGATGTATGCAAATTTTGCAAACTCTGCAGTATAGCGTCCTACATTCACTTTCACATAACATACTTGCTTTATATTTATATTATAAGATATATTAGGATTTCTAAATGATGTTACCTGAAAATGTCCAAATACCACATTGTTCTTTTTTATCTTAATTTTGTTCTTCATCGCAGCAGCCTGTTTGTGAGCTTTAATTATGATTCTGTCCTGGTAATTGTTTGTGTTTGGTCGTTCAATGTCCACTATCCTCTTCAACATTTTGATGTCCACTAGATCGTCGATTGTATCCAGTAGTTTCTCGATTGTCACTCTTGCATTCCTCTTTAGTTGATTTGTTTTTAGTAAGTTGTTCAGTGATTCTATTGCCATGTTTGTGTTGATTCCAGAATTTCTTTTATAACAATGGGTCCACATTTTTATCCCTTATTCATCTTGAAAATAATATCTAGAACAAAAAATATTTATGATTAAGGCTACAGGAACACTACTAACATACTAAATTATGAATTATTGGTCCATACCTAGTCAAATAGTTGACAAAATCCATTTCATTTGCTTGTAAGTTTTCCTAAAGACGTCTTTGTTTTGTTTATACAGTAATCGCATCATAACCTAGAAACTCTAGAAAGCCTAGAAAGTTGTCCGCTGTCGCTGTCACAACACAAATCCCAATATCGACACAACGCGCATACTCATGAACAACCAATCAGAATGACCGTCCCCTGTGCTTTTTACTGTAGTCTAGTAAGAATCGATGTGGCGTTCTTGATGTAATCCATATCGGACTTTTTGATTTCCACGACGTGGATCACTGTTTCATTACTGGATACACACACACACACACACACACACACACACACACACACACACACACACACACACACACACACACACACACACACACACACACACACACACACACACACACACACACACACACACACACACACACACACACACACACACACACACACACACACACACACACACACACACACACACACACACACACACACACACACACACACACACACACACACACACACACACACACACACACACACACACACACACACACACACACACACACACACACACCCCCCCCCCCCCCCCCCCCCCCCCCCCCCCCCCCCCCCCCCCCCCCCCCCCCCCCCCCCCCCCCCCCCCCCCCCCCCCACACACACACCACACACACACCCACACACACCACACACACACACACACACACACACACACACACACACACACACACACACACACACACACACACACACACACACACACACACACACACACACACACACACACACACACACACACACACACACACACACACACACACACACACACACACACACACACACACACACACACACACACACACACACACACACACACACACACACACACACACACACACACACACACACACACACACACACACACACACACACACACACACACACACACACACACACACACACACACACACACACACACACACACACACACACACACACACACACACACACACACACACACACACACACACACACACACACACACACACACACACACACACACACACACACACACACACACACACACACACACACACACACACACACACACACACACACACACACACACACACACACACACACACACACACACACACACACACACACACACACACACACACACACACACACACACACACACACACACACACACACACACACACACACACACACACACACACACACACACACACACACACACACACACACACACACACACACACACACACACACACACACACACACACACACACACACACACACACACACACACACACACACACACACACACACACACACACACACACACACACACACACACACACACACACACACACACACACACACACACACACACACACACACACACACACACACACACACACACACACACACACACACACACACACACACACACACACACACACACACACACACACACACACACACACACACACACACACACACACACACACACACACACACACACACACACACACACACACACACACACACACACACACACACACACACACACACACACACACACACACACACACACACACACACACACACACACACACACACACACACACACACACACACACACACACACACACACACACACACACACACACACACACACACACACACACACACACACACACACACACACACACACACACACACACACACACACACACACACACACACACACACACACACACACACACACACACACACACACACACACACACACACACACACACACACACACACACACACACACACACACACACACACACACACACACACACACACACACACACACACACACACACACACACACACACACACACACACACACACACACACACACACACACACACACACACACACACACACACACACACACACACACACACCACACACACACACACACACACACACACACACACACACACACACACACACACACACACACACACACACACACACACACACACACACACACACACACACACACACACACACACACACACACACACACACACACACACACACACACACACACACACACACACACACACACACACACACACACACACACACACACACACACACACACACACACACACACACACACACACACACACACACACACACACACACACACACACACACACACACACACACACACACACACACACACACACACACACACACACACACACACACACACACACACACACACACACACACACACACACACACACACACACACACACACACACACACACACACACACACACACACACACACACACACACACACACACACACACACACACACACACACACACACACACACACACACACACACACACACACACACACACACACACACACACACACACACACACACACACACACACACACACACACACACACACACACACACACACACACACACACACACACACACACACACACACACACACACACACACACACACACACACACACACACACACACACACACACACACACACACACACACACACACACACACACACACACACACACACACACACACACACACACACACACACACACACACACACACACACACACACACACACACACACACACACACACACACACACACACACACACACACACACACACACACACACACACACACACACACACACACACACACACACACACACACACACACACACACACACACACACACACACACACACACACACACACACACACACACACACACACACACACACACACACACACACACACACACACACACACACACACACACACACACACACACACACACACACACACACACACACACACACACACACACACACACACACACACACACACACACACACACACACACACACACACACACACACACACACACACACACACACACACACACACACACACACACACACACACACACACACACACACACACACACACACACACACACACACACACACACACACACACACACACACACACACACACACACACACACACACACACACACACACACACACACACACACACACACACACACACACACACACACACACACACACACACACACACACACACACACACACACACACACACACACACACACACACACACACACACACACACACACACACACACACACACACACACACACACACACACACACACACACACACACACACACACACACACACACACACACACACACACACACACACACACACACACACACACACACACACACACACACACACACACACACACACACACACACACACACACACACACACACACACACACACACACACACACACACACACACACACACACACACACACACACACACACACACACACACACACACACACACACACACACACACACACACACACACACACACACACACACACACACACACACACACACATACACGCCTTGAGAGTCATGTGACAACGCATGAATAAGCCTCACATGTGACATTTTCATTACAACATAGCTCTCGCGATGCGCCATCTTGTGCTGTTATTATAGATATACATTGCAACTATATACACTCCGCGAGAAGAAAACTATGCGTATTTTTCAATTATGACACCATTGCCACATGTATAGGTGTATGAGAATTGTGTAAGTTTGTTGTCACACATATTTTGGGGCAAGATAAATGTGTATATGTGGTGTCACAAATATGTGTTGAACAGATTGTGTGCGAATACAGTGTTGCCAAGTTTAAGTTATATACTAGATTCTTATGAATTGTTTCATACATTTTTATATTTCAGGACAATGTCGTAAAATGAAAAACATTAATATTGATTGTACTTATTAATGGAGTCATAGAGACACTTTCTATCCTTTTTAAACAATTAAGCATGTATTTCAGTAAGAAACAATAGTAAGTTAGTTAATAGTTCATTTAATCAAATATTGTTGTAAAAATGGGGCTCATTGTTTGGCCAAATTTAAATATGATTTCAAAAGTATCAACTCGAATATGTAGAATTTAACTAGATGTCGTCATTAAATTCGAGTTAGCATCCTTTTAAATCAGTGTTCAATAATGGGCGCGTGGTGTTGGTTAAAATTGTATATCCTCACCAAACACTCAGACCATATAATAACACGCGACTATACGACCATTGTAGCTGACCACGATGTGGATTGTCTGAACATTTTCTTTTTTTTTTTTCAAAATAATTACTGGACAGATTTTCATAACAATTTTGATGCTAAAACCAATCTTTTATAACAGTACTTTCTTGTTAAATTAATTACAATGCACCCGCGCTTACGTGAACATCGTGTAACATGAACCCCTGTGTAACGTGAACAGCTAAATATTTGTATAGGTCACTAGAAAATGAAGAGAGTTCAGATGGGTTGGAGGAAATTAGCTCTGTTTCTCCAGAACTGGACTGAGAAGCAAGGAGTTGATTATTCGGATCTAATAATCCATTAATTCTGCTATAAACTAAAATAAGAAATATACCGACAAACTATTTTATCTATTTTTGCTACCAAGATTTAGACATCATATACCTACCTAAAATTTGGTGTTGAATACTTATTTCTTTGTTTGTGGCATTATCTCGCTAACATGAACAATCTCGCAAACATGAACTTGGCTGGTTTTAATTGGATCACGTTATCGAAAGTACACTGTATGATATTTTTCACTTTAAATTGTACCTAAGAATTTTTATTTTTAACAAATAAAAAGATTGTTTGTTCTCGTTATTTTTCTTGTTAACTAATCATTATCAAAATGTAAAAATTGGTTAACATAATAGGTAGTTAATATGCTGGTACTGTGCACTAGCTTGTGACGTATAATTAATAATTTGAAGTGTCAGGTAATATTTAATGGAAAGATGTGCAAATGAACATTAAATGTTTAAACCATCAACTCTAATTCACATAGAACCGATTTTTAAGCAGCTGTTACGATATCCAAACATCTTAAATCTTAGCCATAACTGCGTAAAAAGTACACGATTGGTGCTGCACAGTGTTTTTTACCATTATAATATAATAATATAACCTGATATTAGTTTTATTCAAAACTCTGGAAAAATGTTATGTGCCCTTGCAGTTCATAAAATCGTACTAATTTTTTTGCATTGAGTATGTAGTTCCTTCCCCATAAAACATTCTCGAAAACTTCAGTATTTTAATTTCAAAATAATTCATGTTTATTATTTTAAAGTGAATATGGCATATTGAAAGTTAAAACCTCCATTCAAATATTAACTTCCACTTTTGACAACTTTCAAGTAAAATTAAGAGACTAAAATAATCAGAAATAACATTCCTATCCCTGCTAAGTGTATATCCCTGTAATTTAAACTAATTGTTGCAGGAAACTTAAAAAATTACTGAAGTGTTTGGATACAAATGTAAAAAAGATGTATTATTATGTATGTTTGTTGTTTATGTATGCTTTGTTCGTAAAAGTGTTATAAAAAAGTTTTTCTTGTGCCAACCGCTGCAGAAGCTTCACTTTTTTTCTGAAACTGTTTCAGATTGGAGTGCTCGGGTTACCACATCAGCATGACAGGGTTTAAAGTAAAAATACGGCGTTTGTTAGAAATTTTAAAAGTTTCCCAATTGTGAGTACAAAAACAGTTGTAATATTTCTATCACTATACTAATCAAAAAACTTAAAATTGCAACAGCAGTTGTAAGCTGAAACCATCTCTATAATTAATGTTTAACAAAGAGGAGTGAATCAGAAAAAAAAATATCTAAACAACTTATTATTAGCATTCAAATGTATTTTACTTATTTTGGTGGTTTATTTCATTCTTTACCTGTATACCTATTAGAGTTTTATTTAAAATAAATTCCTTATTACTGTTTACCCTTTATTTTTTTAATTTTATCTAAATGATTTTTGACGAAATATTTTACATTTGTCCACGATCTGGTGGACAAGACCTCCATATTTTCGGTAATGCACCGTGAGCAGTCTTCCTTGCCTGGTACTATTCCAGCCTTGATGCAGTTCTTAAAAAACCGTAATACTGCTTCTCTTTCATCCGAAGTCCATGGACGTTTGATAGTATTCGATTTATTACATTTAGGTCGCGCTTCTCCTAAAAAAAATACATTATCATAAAAATTAATTCAAATTTAAACTATTGATTTTCAGTTTACTTTTCTTTTGAGGAATTCGACATGAAAATTTTCATATGGAACTGCATAACAAAAAAATTATTTTTGAGTATATAACTATGTATATAATTCTTGCTCAAAACATTACAGACACCAATGCTATCTGTATGAGTTTATATGTGTTTCATTTGTATTTCACTTACTTGGTGCCACTGGCCTTGGCAAGTCTGGGATAGACTCCAATATGATTTGCTTCGGTTTCTTCCTTGGTTGTTCTGCAAAGAACAATAAAATGAGATTCGAATCTCGATTTTACTAGTTTCATAAGCAATCCGTAAACCAAAAATGTATTTAATGGAAAAGGTAACGTAAATGGGTAATGGGGTAACGGATGTTGAGTGCACAGTATTCCGGTTTAGTGAAGTGTTTTAAAATTATTATGTACTTTTTATATATGGAATGTTTCAGTTCTCATTTTAAGTAGCTATGTGTTGTTAGAAGGTACTATGTCAAAGAAAACATGGGTAAAAGGAACCAAGACGTTCAAGGAATTTTATTTCCATATGGTAATTTGCTCTTTAAAAAATAATGTAGTCTAAGAGTGCTACCAAATCTAACATTGCGTTTCTGAAATAGAGGTAAACTCGACTTTTGCCTATAAATCAGGAACTATGCATTTTTATTAAATATCTAGGTAAACCTAGGAAACTAGGTTTTTTAAAGTCCAAGTAGTTTTTTCTAACAAAATAAATATAAATGTATATAGAAGATTTTTTTTGCAACCTTTCGTGTATCCACACGCAATTTGCTCAAGAAAAGGTTGGGAAGCAAAAGGGTAATTAGTAGGGATTACCTGAGCTATTTTTTTAATTATTCCAACCCCAAATTTTGGTTTCTACTATTGAATTTGAAGGTACGTCCTCAATCCTGCTGTTTAGTAGCATTAGCAGTAGGCGATAATTGAACTCTACAAAATTTAGCAATTTTGACAAGCTTTGAAATAGCTGATAACGGCAGTGGCTTAAGATGTTTGTATGTACACCATAAAACGCAATAACAATGTTTTCTCAGCAGAAATATTATTCTCTGAATTCACATCGTCTTATAAAAATATTTTAATTTTTTATGCAATAATCATAAATTATTGTAAACAGATTTCAGAACTTTTTTCATTTCCTACTTAATTGTTGAATATATTTATTTAATAGTTTTTTATACGGGCCAACATCAGTAAATTTAGAAAATATTTTATTATTTTAAAGAAAAATAAAAAGTGTAATCAGATTTTTAATTGAAAAAAATAAGTTTATTTTCAATATTAAATTATATGCAGATAAATAATTTCTTGCGTAAAAATATAATTTTTTATGTAATAATACAAAATAATACATTTTTCTTCTGAAAGGATAGTCAAGAAAATAAAAAAAAAATGTCAATTTCAAACGTTTGTGTCTATTTTTAAGGTATAAAATTTTATAAACCACCATTTTAACGGAAATTGTATATGGTTTCTTTTTTGTCAAGCATTTCCTATATTTAAGTATGCTCAGTAAAAAGTAAGTAAAAAAAAAATGAAAAAAATAGAAAATTGAAATTTTTGATTTTTTAACTTTGTACTTTATATTTATTTTACTAAAATAACAATTAAGAATATAAAGAGCGTCATTTCGATAGGAAATTGAAGTCTCTACAAAAAACCTCCCCTAAGATATTTACTACAAATGCATAGTTTTTGATTTACGGGCAAAAATCCGACAAGGGGTGAAACCTACCCCTATCTCAAAAACCCAAGGCCCTATTTAGTAGCAGTCTTCGATTTCATTATTTTTAGAGGTCAATTCTCTATCATATAAAATACTAATAAAATTCCTTGAACGACTTAGTTCCTTTTTAGGCAACAGTCCATAGAGAGATTAGTGAACCAATTATTTAGGTTTTATGCAATTACTTGGTTAGTCCAATTGGGCGATTAGTTCAGTAATATATATATATATATAATCCATATATATATATATATATATATATGGATTCCCGGATATCTAATCAGGAAGATACGAAAACATGAAAGAATATTAAGTTATGATAATATGGACATTTCTATTTGGATCCAAATCATTGAATTGATTAGGAATTAAGTTAATAGCTGTGTTCAAATTAAGTTTGATAATAGTCCTGTTGTATAGGTTCGTTGTTGTCAGCAATTTATAATAAAAAAAATTACTCATAATCACCTTCAAAAGCCTCCTCATTTTCATTGGTCATTTCCGTTTCATCTTCTTCATTTTCACTCTCTTCCGCCTCATTTGGAATATCTGTGAATATGAAAAAACGAATCAAACATAATCTGAAAAGAAATGAAAGACAATGCAAGGCTGCCAAAAAATTTCAAAAGTGATCTGAAAAATTATACGATATCGGAATATATATCCTGTCGAAATACCAAATAAGTCAAAATAAGTCCAAATTTGTCAAATACCAAAATTTGAAAAATCCATAGCGTAAAAAAATCGTAACCAAATCAAAAGTTTAGCTGTTGAAAGTATTTCATTTTGGAAAAATTTTTAGTTATGTTTTTCTTCCTGCTAAAATTCCCAATTATCAATCTACATAGCTAAAAAGAAAACATCAATAAATTTTCTGCATTAAACGATAATGCATTATAAATTAATACACCTAGGAATTTCTTAGCAGCTCTGTTTATAACAAAAACATGTCACGTATGTATGTATCATCATTAATCGTTTAAATTTCAAAATCCATACTGTTTCAAAATCGGATTACCATATTAATGATGATACAAATGGACATTACTTAATTATTATTTGACTAAACTGTACCTTCTAAGTTAATCTCATCCAAACTTTTTCCTGCGAATTTATTAACTTGCCCCTTTTCAACTGCAATTAATAACCTGCTCACTTTGGTTAATTCGACAGCGCTCTCGTGAAGCCTGTAGAATTCTCGGTGTACTCTGATGTCATGTCCAAGATGTCTCGCAAGCCAATCATAGTCATTCTCGGATAAATTGAAGATTTGACATACTGTAGCAGTATATTTACGCAGTTTAGTGCTGGTTATATTTTCTGGATTTTCTAGGCCAGCATCAACACATGCTCTTCTTAAACACTCATGGCCTCTCATATTTGCCGTAGAGGTACCCGTTCGAGCAAATATGAAAGGATTTTCATTGCTAATATCAAGTATATGTCGTACTTCATTAAGTTTATCAACTGATGCCTTCATATCTTGTGTTAAAAGAACTGGCACTTTTCTTCCACGCTTACCGATTACTTCTACTAATGTGAGTTGATCTGCTAGTTTTTTTTCAAAATCAGTCAGGGATTTTTTCAGTTCTTCAGTAGACTGATCACACCATTGAGGCCTTGAAGAATACTCGAAAAGTTTCATCCGTGCAGCTTCCCCGGATCTTCTTTTATTGAAAAGGATTATCTTACTGAGTGTCAAAGAAGCTAGAAGAGACCACTCGCTAATCGAGGGATCTTGTGAAAGAGATGTGCGCACCTTAACCATTTCAATATTTAAGTATTGACTAAGTTTGATCAGATCACTTGTTAATGGCAGCAGTTGTGTGGCATTTACTTTTCTATTGTAAAGAGTGGTTAACGCATTAGAGGATATTCTTGTACTCCATTCTAACTCCATAAGATTTAAAAAACCAAGCAAAGCTTCATTTCCTGATAGATTACCAGCTCGTAAGCAGCTACCACGTTTTATTCCAGCACATTTCCTCAAAGCGTACCCAATTTTCAATGCTAGTGATGGCGTCTTGAACTCAGGCCTTAGTGCTATATTTTGATGAGTCTCACATAGTAATTTTGTTGCATGAATAATTGAATCAAACATCTGTGGTTGAAGAAAGTCCGATAAACCTTTTTCAGTTTTCCCCATTTCGCGTAACTTTAAAGTCAAACGTGCGAGTTGTCTCATGTTTTGCCTTATGAGTTCACATTGCGTTGTTCCATATTTTTCAAACATCATAGCTCCGTATCTCTGAATTAATAAATCTTCCTTGCAATACAGACCAATTTCATCATCTTTAACTTTACATAATACATGCGAAACAAAATCTCTTGAAATATCTCTACCAAAAGCATCGTTCAACAATGCATCACTTTCACCAATGACGTGCCGAGAGCTAGTTTCGTCTTTTTCACATTTTGCCTTACAGTTGTTTTTAATGTGAAACCATAAATGTTTTTTCATCATAAATCCCAAACAATGAGGACAAGGTCCAAAATCGCCTGGGTTTAATGATTTGACTTCGTTTTCGGTGGGACGTCTAACCAAAATCAAGTCGCCTCTTCCAGAAGACAATACTTCAGTATTATGATAAAAATTACCCACTCTAATCAGGTTAGCGAACCCATCTCTTCTTTCTTTCGAATGTTTTGGCTTAGCTAATAATTTAGCGACTTCAGACTCCTTCCCATGTAACAGTTCAAAATGTCGAGCAGCATTTTGTACTACGCTCTGACAGAAGTAGCACGCTTGAGCTTTATTTCGGACCAGTTTACCTGCATTTCTAACTGCTGTTGGTACTACAACGTTGTGAGTACCAATATGACAAAAATCGCTTGAAGTAATTACAGTGTCAAATGTGGACGTTGTGGAATGTGGACTTTCGTTGAACTTTGTTGTTGTTACTTGTTTTGGCATGTTCGATATTTTCTTTTTATTTGTCGACGTTGTGGAATGTGGACTTTCGTTGAACTTTGTTGTTACTTGTCTTGGTGTCTTCGAAATTGTCTTTTTATTTGTCTTATTAGTTGTGGTATTAATAGTACTTGTTTTAACTGCTTTAACTTTTTTTCGAGGTTTTGAAATATTATTTTTATTTTTCTTCGCGGTCATATTTTTGATTTTTTGTTCACTATCACTTGAGTCAAAGTCATCTTCATCTGATGCCAAATATTCACTTCCACTGGTCTTACTTTCATCATCAGAAGATTCTGGTTTAAAAATCTGTGATACAGGAGGAGCGTTTACCTGTAATGTAGATTCATTTTCTTTTGTTTCAGTATGACTTACTGTCCCTTTGTTTGTAGTAGGGGGGTCGGAGGTGGAAGTTACCTCCACACAAAAATAATTTGAATTACTCTGCTCTTCAGTAGCCGTTAATGAAACGAATGGACTACACTGTGTAGAAGTTTCGTTAATAGCCGATGATGATTTGGATTCACTATCCATTAAGTGTGAATGATAGTCTGTAGAGAAGAAAAAAAAACTGTACGATATTTGAACTGGAGTGAAAAAAATAATATGGTATAATAATATGGTTTTCAAGACTAGTGACATATTTTTAAATTTTGGCTTCCCGATAACGTTTTTAGATATTGTTATATCGTATACGTACGTTTTCTTTATAACATGTTCATCGGTGAACTTTGTTACTCTTCCCACATATTTCAATAAATACGGGGTGATTTTGAAAACGATCCACTCCAAAAATGTCGAAACCTGAGCAAAATTAAAAAAAAATGTTTCAGACAAACGTAATGGGGTTCGGAGTGGGACATATTATGCTAGGATCCCCGAATATGACCTTGATATCAATTTTCAATGTCCAACGAAAATCAGTTTACATTTCTCAAATCGGAACTCCCATTTTTATGCAGGATCGTTAATCGCAGAATGCTACGGGGAAAAATACAATCTTTTTGTATGAATTTTTTTAGAATATGCATTTTTCAAAAAAGTTTGTATTTTTCCCGTAGAATACGATCCTGTAATAAAACTGGTGGTTCAAATAAAAAAACCAAAGTTGACCTTCGTTTGACTTTGAAAATTGACCTCAATGACATATTCGAGGGCACTAACAAAATATGTCCCCTTCCGAATACTATTACTTTCGTGTGAAACATTTTTTTTGTAATTCTGCTCAGGTTTCGAGATATTTAGGGTGAATCGTTTTGAAAAAAACACCCTATAATTTCTATTAAATGTTATACAAATTTCTATTCACAACGTAGCAGATAACACCAACATTTTATCTGTTAAAATTATTCTATTCATTTCTAAACGCATCCTCGTAACTAGAAAATAAGAGAAATTCAAAAATTTGTATTGGTTTTAAAAACGTGGAATTTTAAAAGGTTACAAATGATACAACGGTTATTTATTAGTTATTATTAATTATTAATAATAATAGTAATTAGTTCGAAGTATATTGAGATAACGGTCACATAGCTAAACTCAAAGCCCACGAGATAAATGCGCTATAACCGCTACGTGTGATGAAAATAAGATAAGCTGTGATGAAATGTCGTTTCTATGAGAAATATTTCTTATGAAACTAGCCTGAAAAAACGGAAATCACGATTTTTTATCGAGAAGTCAATATCTAAAATGTTGAGTAGTAGCTATATACATTACTCAATTTAGAGAAGTCATAATCATTAAAATACAAGAAACAAATATAATGGATTTTAAAAATGTAAGTTTTGATAATAAAATTACCTTCATATCGGTTTACAGCTTGTCTTCTCAAATCTTCTGACACATCTTTGACAGTCTCATCTTTGGATTGATTTAGTAAAGCTAAAATTTTCTGTGTTCGCGTTTGCATCATCCTAAGGCCAATTCTAAAATAACAAATTAATATCAATACCATATTTGGTAGTAAAAAAAACAAATAAGAATTCTCGAAAATTTCACGTATGAAACGAAATATAAGAACTTGTAAAGTCTCAAACTAAAATTATGATTTAAAACATATAAAAGCACTATAGTTAGTGCTATTATATACATTGATATTTTTTTCGAATGTTTGAAGAAAATAAATAAAATTCTAATGACATTTTGGTATTCGATTCAAATCAGATGGATTTAGAAACGCGAATGTAATAAATGAATTAATGGGCTAAATCGGTTTAGCGGATTCAAAATGGCGGCTTGTTATTTTCAAGAAAAACAATCCAAAAACTTATTTCGCATCTGAGAGAAAAATGTTACTTTTTTTTGTTGCTCTTATAGATGCGAACAACTTGTAAATAAAATATTTTTCCGACAAATGTAAAGAAAAAAAGTTACTTTTTTCAAAAGAAAATAAATGAAAAAGTTTTATTTTGCGTCTGAGAGAAAAATGTTACTTAAGTTTTTTTTGTTACTGTTATAGAGGCGAACAACTTTTGTATACATTTTTTTCGAAAAATGTACCTACAGAAAAAAAAATAATTTTTAAAAAAAATTGAAAAATCTTTTATTTCGCGTCCGAGAGAAAAATTATACTGACGTTCTCTTGTTGTCATTATAGAGGCGAAAAACTTTTGTATAAAACATATTTTTGAGAAATGTACCGAAAAAAAGAAGTTATCTGCAAGAATTTAAAAATTTTGACGTTTGATTTTTTTTAACACCTAGTATGCATTTTTGACACATCGTGTCTGTTTTATCATTACTTACCCATAAAGCTACCTTTCAGCCTGGCTTGCCATGGGGTTTTTTGTAATTGCAATAATTATTACAAAAATGATGTGTTTTTCATTTTAATGACGTAATAGGGGAGCCCTTTCAATTATGAATCGATTGAGCATTTGTAGAAGTTAATTGGCTAATTTGTTACTTAGATATGTTAATTGGTTTGTCCCCCCGAAAGCACATAATATTAAAAAATTATTTTATCAACATTTATATCTTAGTTAATATTCGCTAAATAATTGCTTAAAATAAGTTTGCTTTTTAATATTCATTTGTCTTAACTATCTTAACTTAACTTGTGCAATAACTATCTTAATAATAAACCGATTTTAACTCGGAAAATCTCACTTTTAGAGATAGTTTTTTCTAGTACAAAAGATTTGTTGAGTATATTTAGCTAAGGATTTTTTTTTTACAAAAACGCGTAGAACGGAATATTACGATTTTTTACCTATGAAATAATAATAAAAAACGAAGCACCCTTTTTTTCATGACTCATGTAACAAGACGACTCTTGTAGGTATGTAATTTTCTAAGACTTTCCAACAACAAAATTACGGCCAATAAATAATAAACATCAAAATGTTTCCTTTCCTAATCTACGGGGTGTCCGGTAAATGATAGGCAAAAACACACCACAGTATATTTAAAGTCTGAGGTCATATCAAAAACCGTTTTGAAATCGGATCGTGTTTATTTTATTCGAAAATCATATTACATTTTTTCTCGAAAACACTTGGAACTACTATTTGCGGTATTTAGGAACAAGTGTTCGAAATACCGCGACCTATTTGAGCTTTTTTACCACCATTTACCGGACGCCCTGTATCCTGTATAAAGCTCACCACTTACCTGATCGATACACTGTTCGAAAAAGTTGAACACCAAGCACCAGTTAATAGATGGATGGAACGCCTTCACTATTCACTCCTAATATGAGCTTATTAGCCGTGAAATTTCAACAGGCTACTGCAAAGTCTGCAAATGCAAATATACCGCGAACGTGCGAACAGTACACACCAGTGCAAACTGAACGTAAAACGTAAAACTAAAACGAGACTAGGTCGAAGGTCGACAAAAACAAGTGAGATGGTAAACATGGTAACATTGTAAGTAGGAAGGGAACGGGAGAGAAATGCTCTTCCAAGTTGAATTAACATTCACTTCAATATGAAAAACAAACACATACTATTATGTTTTTGACCGTCAGGAATCCGAATATCTCAATATTTTTGACCGCAACCCCCGGCAAAAGGATGAAAACGGCAAATAAAATTGTTTTCGCGCGAAATGTCGAAAACTGAAAACTGCGAAGGCGTAAAAGGACTATGCAATTTTTATTGAATGATTTCGACTTTAAACTCGAAATTTCTAGGTACTTTAAACTCGAAATTTCGAATTCAAACTAGAAATTTCGACTTTAAACTCGAAATTTCTCCTTCTAAAAGAATTTAAATGGGTACCGAATTCTCCACCGGCACCACGGCTTTTCTTCGGCTAGTAAACGTTGGAATCTGAAATTATTTAAAACATGGGTTGCTCGTGGTGACTTGCCTAATGGATTCATAGATTAACAAGTCGATTATCCATGTTGTAGAAATTATTAAATAAAAATTGCATGGCCTTTCTTCGCCTTTGTAGAAAACTATAACAGATAACGCAAAAATAACAGCACCAGTTTGTTCCCGGTAATTTTTACATGGAAATCGACCTAATTCTAGTTTTCTTGAATTCTTAAAATTGGGGGAGAAGGGAGGACTGCCGCGTGCTGTCGGAAGTGCGAGAGAGAAAATCTGAACGTCGACATGAACTTTACTCTTATACCTAGGCAGTGAAACGTAGTATACAGTTAGAGAGAGCGAGAGAGAGAGAGAGAGAGAGAGAGAGAGAGAGAGAGAGAGATAGATAGAGAGAGACAGAGAGAGAGAGACAACGTTTACGATCCTCTATTCTATTCTCTTTCCGTTCCCTTCGTTTCCACTGCCACTCCACCGTCCACCATCGTCCATCTCACTCGTAATCACTCACAGACGGTGTGTGTCGTGTTGGGCTTTGTCGATTTCGCCTCATCTAGCAAGCGGTGGTTTAACAATAAAAAAAAATATTTATTCCGTATATGTACATAGTCACTAATTAATAAATAAAAAACTCTCAAAATTGAAACGTGGTATAACGTAATCATGAAGTATAGTTGTCATACAGCCTTCACGATGAGAAATAATTTTAGTACTTTAGTTAGATTAATAATTATCCGACCTGAAAGATAAACGAAAATTCTAATATACACCAAGCATTGCACAGCACAGCATTGCTGTGTGTATTTTGGTTTTAGGTGCCCAAAAACGGTAAAAAGTGGTATTGTCACCTTTTGGTAATAGTCCAGGAATTATGCTCGCGTTCGCTTGCAAAAATATTCTGATTCGGTTTGTTTAAAAATTGTTTAACAAACTTTTGGGTCTGGTAATATGCAAGTTTGTTTAAGGTGACCTTTGACTTTAGGAATTGTTTATTGTGAATCGAAATGACGATGTAAAACATCGTGTGCTCATAATTTTACTAGCGATACCAAGCATTAACACCTTTTCTAATTTGCGAACTACACTATAAGGACAAAGGAAGACTCAATTTTGTTTTGTTCCATCAAAATTTTCACCACCCTCGAAGGTAGAGGGGGATTTCTGTCGATAGTTATAATTATTAAGCATCCGCATAATGTATTGAAAACGATAAATACAATTTTTTTCTTTGGATAAAATACGGAATAAATTAAATTTTTATTATTATACCACCGCTTGCTAGACGAGGCGAAATCGACAAAGACCAACACACACCATCTCTATATGATTACGAATGAGATGGTAAAAACGAACGGAATGGAAAGAGAATAGAGAATCGTAAACGTCCTCTCTCTTTCTATTAAGTTTGAACATACGATTTTTTCATGTCAACGTTCAAAAATTCTCTCTTCCACTCCCGACCGAACGCGGCAGATATTCTCCTTCTCTTTCTCCCAAATTTTAAAAATAAAAAAAAAACAAGAAAAACTTGATACAAATAAGTCTCTTTCGATGTAAAAAATTACGGGGAACAAACTGCTGCTGTTATTTTTGCGTTGTCTGTTGTAATTTCCGATATTTCACGCGAAAACAATTTTATTTTCCGTTTTCGTTCTTTCGCTGGTTGTTGCGGTCAAAAATATTGACAGATTTGGGATTCCTGATGGTCAAAAACATAATGTTATGTTCTCTTTCTCATATTGAAGCAATGTTAATTCAATGAACCGGTTTTGTTTTTGAATTTGAGATATAACTAAATGGGTTATTTCATACTCACTCTCACTGCACTGGTAAAGTATACTCATATGTAGGTCTCGGGTGTGTTCTATAATTAGATTGTTTACATTACTTACGGATATGTTTTTTGTTGCGAACACTCGGACTCTGAGAGGTATTTTATTTATTTCTCGTCCTAGGACCTAGTCTGAGATCCCATCCCACTGCAAGAAATAGTCCATGTTGTGAGACCGCCCCGTTGGAAATTTTTGTCTAATTTAAAAAAAGCTCTTGGTTAAATAGAAGCCGAGATAATGCCCACTTTTCAAGGGCGGCGTTTGGAGATACATTTAAGTTATCTCCCGGCAGTGAGTAAAATTCCCCCACCACCTCTCCCTGAACGTTTTCTGTCACGTACCCTTAATTTCATATGATCTAGAATGGGCAAATATAGGCAAATTCAATTCGTTAACTAGGCACTAAAGTTTAAACCTATATTTAGGAAATGTTAAAATTTCAGATCTTAATGTTTATAAAAAATTACTCTGATTTAAAAAAAATGCTAACTCCGGACTTACTGGATGTAGAAACATTTTTTTTTTTGTAAAATGTAGATTTTTTACTAGATTTCAAATGGTGTGTATGACTTTTTCAAAAGTCAAATAAAATGGTGTTATTCTATAAGTTTATTAGGGAAATATGCATTCTGCTTATTAGCAATTATGTACAACTTTAAATTTCAAAAAAAAACTTTTTTAAATAAAGGATACTTGGTGAATTAACGAAAAACAATGAACCCAAAATGGATATTTTAACCAACTCAGCCACCGGAATAGCCGTTTGAAAACGGGTCATTTTTGCAAAAACGGGATAAACAAATTTAATTTTTCAAAAACCATTCGACCGGTCCGGAACATCCTTTGTATACTTATAAAGTGGGTTGGAACTCACTAAGTTATAAACTATTTATTCCATATATCGTAAAGCAAACCGTCGTCACATCTTATTATTCATACAATCAAATAATAATATAATGGAGTGACTCTACGCTGGATTTCGATCAAATTACGATGGTAAATTAGTTCGCTTAGACCTTAGACAATAGAAATTTCTTTCAGCACTTTTTACGCTTATTATATAGGTACTCTCGAATATGAATAAAAATGTTCATTAACATTTTTCAATAAACTTATTCTAAAGGGTACTTTATCGTTATAATTTTTACACCTTTCTTATTCGATCCGAAAGCTATTTGGTTTTCTTTTATCACTTATTGTGCTTATTTTACTCTCGAATGTGAATAAAAACGCTTAGTTTTGACGAAACCCATTGTAAAGAGCATTTATACTAATGATTTCTTCATTTTTCGTTTCAGAAATATATTTAAAGTTATCTTTTAACACTTTTTATGCATACTCTACACTCGAATGAGCAGAAAGGAACTTAATAATATTTTCATTAATTATTATTTATTTAATATCATTTGTAATTATTAGTATATCATTAATTTTCGGTGGTAAATAAATTTAATCGCTCCATCTAACCGCAGTTCAAAGTCCCAACGTTTACCTCCACCGATCTCCAAATTACATTCGGTAGTCTGTATTAAAGCATAAATTCAAGCGTGAGTGATGTGGCAACATCGACTGTTTACGTAGATGTCGCCACCGTCCGACACCCAGAGAAGTTGCTGGAAGTATTAGTGTGTGAACAATGGGATATATCCTCATGTATGACAACTTACACACAATTTCATTTAAAACAGGATACTAACTTTAGGCCACATCCAAAATTAATAAATAAGGGAAGTAATAAGCAAGTCTCATAGGTGGACCTACGGGTAAAATTTATTCCATTTTTATTGAATGGATGTCGACAAATTTCGTTTTAAACAAGTGGCTACGCGTGTAAGTTGCCACTTGTTTTGAAGGTGTCACAGTCCACGACCATTCACACACAAGTTGTCACATGTATAGTACCGCTAACACACACACACACACACACACACACACACACACACACACACACACACACACACACACACACACACACACACACACACACACACACACACACACACACACACACACACACACACACACACACACACACACACACACACACACACACACACACACACACACACACACACACACACACACACACACACACACACACACACACACACACACACACACACACACACACACACACACACACACACACACACACACACACACACACACACACACACACACACACACACACACACACACACACACACACACACACACACACACACACACACACACACACACACACACACACACACACACACACACACACACACACACACACACACACACACACACACACACACACACACACACACACACACACACACACACACACACACACACACACACACACACACACACACACACACACACACACACACACACACACACACACACACACACACACACACACACACACACACACACACACACACACACACACACACACACACACACACACACACACACACACACACACACACACACACACACACACACACACACACACACACACACACACACACACACACACACACACACACACACACACACACACACACACACACACACACACACACACACACACACACACACACACACACACACACACACACACACACACACACACACACACACACACACACACACACACACACACACACACACACACACACACACACACACACACACACACACACACACACACACACACACACACACACACACACACACACACACACACACACACACACACACACACACACACACACACACACACACACACACACACACACACACACACACACACACACACACACACACACACACACACACACACACACACACACACACACACACACACACACACACACACACACACACACACACACACACACACACACACACACACACACACACACACACACACACACACACACACACACACACACACACACACACACACACACACACACACACACACACACACACACACACACACACACACACACACACACACACACACACACACACACACACACACACACACACACACACACACACACACACACACACACACACACACACACACACACACACACACACACACACACACACACACACACACACACACACACACACACACACACACACACACACACACACACACACACACACACACACACACACACACACACACACACACACACACACACACACACACACACACACACACACACACACACACACACACACACACACACACACACACACACACACACACACACACTTCTTAATGATCATCATCTTACCCAGTGGCGTATCTAGCAGTGTTCCGTGTGTTCCGGGAACACAGGCCCGGGCCCCGTTAGGGGCCCGGTCGTCGGGGGGAAAATTTAAAAAAAAATTATCATTGTGAGCGGCGGAATTATTTGGAACACAGGCCCGGAGCTGGGTTAATACGCCACTGATCTTACCTGTAATGAGGAAGTAGTCTCTTGCCCACCTGGAATAGCTGCAACTGACTTCGAACATAACACATCTTTTAACTGAAACTTGTACCATAAACTGCGGTCAGCACAGGGTAGACGTCGGCGCTATACTGGACAGTCCACAGATCTGTCGGGCCTTGGTCTTTATGCTAATATAACACAACAAAATAAATTAGAATAGTTCAGAACAATCATTTAAAAGAGTTACCGACCACAACTCGGTTGGTATGAATAGCATCATCTGCCCAGTAATATTGATACGTCGAATTCTCCAAGGAATTGTCGTCGAAGACTATTGCGATGAAATTTATGATGCCCCCTTTAATGATGGGGCCGTCATTGCGAAGTATTATCTGGGGCGACCTTCTCGGGTAATCCCCTAAGGGAGAGAAGTTCAGTAAAAACGTTAGGACCATTGACACCATTGTGTCATAAGTTACCTGACACCATGCAAATCAAGCTTATACTTAATTGTAAAACTATAATATCGGAACATATTGCCCCAGCTCGAATTCCACCTCTTTCATTAACTATTACTGACATAAAATTGTTTTTAAGTAACTCTGTTATCAAAACCTTTACCTATGTTTAGTAATGACGTAATTAAATTTGGTGGCACTTATCAAAGTATGACATTGACAATTTGTTAACCGATTAGAAGCGACAAGAACTCAACTAAGCGTCGCAGCGTCGCTTCTCCCTTCTTTCAGGCTTTAACGCATACACCTCTTATTCTTGTGCTTCTGATTCGTTCACAAACTGTCATTGTCATACTCTCTCACAAATGGCATCAAAGGACCCCGCACATATTATATGGAAAAAGGTCTTCCGGTGAAATTTGCTAAAAATTTGGGAAATTGTTCGTTTTATCCCCCTGATCAAAAGTCTTAATGGGGTCGAAGCTCAAAATGCCCATCTTTAGGTTCTACGGCAATTTTTAGTGGCCAAAACGGCAAAAATTCATTTTTTTAAATATCATGTTTAATGATGGGAAATTGTTCGTTTTATACTTTTAATTTAGGTTTAATGCTTTGGAAAATCTTTGGCAACTCTTGGGAACTCTGAAGAAATACATGAGAGTTCCAAATTCATTGAAGGTTATTAAAACCACAAAATACTATTGAGACAGTGTGTATTAAATCTTGTATAATTGTGCATTCAAAAACCCTCTCACACAAATACATATACACACATATAATTAGACATGGACATATTCCTACATAATACACATACGCATACACTCATACAATTTAATGAAAACTTAAGGGAATGTATAGTCCGGCCGCATTTATTTGATATAATTTATTCATGGTAGTAAAATTTTTGAAGGGCTTAGTACTCGAGAAGTGCTGTGCAAACAATGGGCGCTATTGACTGCCGGCGGGTGAAAGACTACCTACTACAGGGAAGGACTTACTAATAGGGGTCTATTATTTTAAAGGTATTGGGATTGTATCTACAAATAGACAGAGAGAAGTAAATGCAAAATAGGTACACGCAAATCAAACTATACAATACATCAATACTATACAATCAGTCTTGTATCAAAATAAATGATTAACCTGGATGTTGTTAATAATATTGTTGGTAGGTACCATAATACGTCCCTGCATTGTTCCGTGACCCTCATATCTCCTCGAGTTTGTTGCACTTCTCGAGTATTTAAGCCGCCCTAAAGTTTTACTGCCATGAATAAATTATATCAAATAAATGCCGCCGGACTATACAAGCATTAAACATGATGTTTAAAAAAAAAGGAATTTTTGCCGTTTTTGGCCACTAAAAATTGCCGTAGAGCCTAAAGATGGGCATTTTGAGCTTCAACCCCATTGAGACTTTGGATCAGGGGTACAAAACGAACAATTTCCGAGCATCAAACATAATATTTAAAAAAAAATGAATTTTTGTCGTTTTTTGGCCATTAAAAATTGCCGCAGAACCTAAAGATGGGCATTTTGAGCTTCGACCCCATTGAGACTTTTGATCAGGGGTATAAAACGAACAATTTCCCATCATTAAGCATGATTTTTAATAAAATGAATTTTTGCCGTTTATGGCCACTAAAAATTGCCATAGAGCCTAAAGATGGGCATTTTGAGCTTCGACCCCATTGAGACTTTTGATCAGGGGGACAAAACGAACAATTTCCCAAATTTTTAGCTAATTTCACCGGAAGACCTTCTTCCATATGTTATGTGCGGGGTCCTTTGAATTAGAGTGAAGGGTCACCTTCGAAATAAATCACTTTTTTCTTCCTTCCTCCATAACGTATGTATTCTTTTACATACAAAAAAATTACATACTTCAATGTTTATTTTACACAGCTGATAGTTAAGAAATTTCGTTTATTGCTATGGGTTACCATCAGGTCTCCCAAATGTCCTATCATTACTAACATCGCATAGTGCGCATAATTCAAATTTGACAAAAGTTTATTTGAAAAATTTAAGATTTCAGCAAATATTGAGGAAATAAAAGCACGAGAACGACTAAAAAATGAATCGGTAATACAAGGAAGACACTTTCTAAGAAACATCCTGAGGCACTACAAAGTTAAGAATACCCTAACAAAACCTTGACAATTCGAGAAATGGAACAGTAGACTAAGAGATTTGTTTTCATAAAAATTTGATTTGGTTTCTCGAACTGCGCGTAATTCAAATTCTACAACAGTTTATTCGAAAAACTGGACTTTGGATAAAGAAAAGCAATAAAACCATTAAATGCTATTTTATTAAAAAATGAAGAGAAGAAAAATGAATCTTTCCCTAATGCAAGGAGGACACCTTCTAACAAACATCGTGAAGCACTAAACCTACTTAAAAAAGTTAACAACTAAAGGTAATCGAATTGAATATGGAATCATTGGATGCGTCTAGCATTGATAATGGAAAAATTAATGCAATTAAAAAAAATGTCGAGATGAACCCTGCGCGCATCTGGAAATGGAGGGAATAAAGACAATGTCTCACATGTAAAACACTCGTTAAGTAAAAATAAAACATTAAAAAATAAATGTAAAATACCAATAAACCAATGATTTCATACAAGCTCGGTTCCATAAATGTATTGCATATAAAGTATAAAAAATAATTTTTAATTGATAAGACCCTTCGCCTTGAACAGATCTCGCATTAGCCCCTTCAGGTACTTGATCTCGCGCTCCAGGTCCGTGATCTTCCCCTGGAGCTCGGTGTTCTGCTCGAGCACCTTTTTCTCCTCCATGAGGACCTCTTCGACCTCCGCCTTTTTCTTCAGACGGTAGCGGGTCGCAGCGTTCTTATTCTGCTCCTTCTTGCGGACCTTCTTCTCCTCGGGAGCGCCCTTGGTGTACGACCTGCGCTTGCGCGACGAAGCCTTCGGAAGGGCGACCTCCTCGTGCGAGTCGAGGCCCGAGGGCACCCACTCCGGGTCCTCGGAGGACGAGGAGCAATCACCAAAGCTGCTGCTGCTGTCCCCGGGAGAACTAGGGAAAGGGAAAGTTCATTACAGAAAATCAGTTACTACTGAAATATGGTTCATGTTAGTTTTTAAAAACATTGCAGATGTACATAGGGTTACTTGAAATACACAGGGTGTGTGTAAACTGCTGGAAAATATAAATGTGGTGGCATTTCTACATAAAGTTTAAATCAAAACTTTAATAGCAAGAAATGTACACTTGTCCGCACTGAAGTCAACAGGTTTTTTGTTAATAATGTTCAGAGGTAACACAGCTATTGAAAATTTCGAAAATGTTTCTACCATATTGACAAACAAATATTTAAAAATAAAGAGGTGTCAAAAAATACTTTCAAAGTAGAAAGACGTCTGAAAACAAATCACTTTAAAAAATTCTATTTATTCCAAGTTAAATAAAATTTACCAAATAACCACTGAAGGGTAATGCTTATCCATTCTCTTTCTATCTCATATCCTTTTGCCTCTCGGTATCTAGTTGTTTTGTAATTTAGGGGCATGTTTCTATTTCTAGCAAGAGAAGACAATATACATGTCAGAAAACCATCCTCGCTTGAAAGTCATATAAACCACAAGACTCAGGCGTAATCCACCAATGCTGTAGTATGACTACCAAAAGCTTGTAATAGGATTTAGTTACAAACAGCAGGCGAAAAATAGTTAATGGAAATGGCAACTTGACGCGACAAAGGTGTATGTAAATGCTGAAAAGACGAGGTAGGAAATTTTGAATTGTTGCATAAAATATTAGTGTTTATAAAAAGATGGGTTACTTTTTACCTTACAAGAACCAACACAGCTCGTTGGCATACAGGGGAATCCAAAATATGATAATTTAATGCAACATTATGCCAATTTATGCCAACAACTATGCCAATTTACATCACTAAAGCGTTATGGACCTTCAAAGTGGGGCTCCAAAGTTTGAAAAACAAACTCTTTGTAATCTTTTAACTTATGCGAGTCAATTTCGGTGCACTGCTCGTCATGATTTCTATGTAAGAACAACTCATTGAAAGATAGGAGAGGGTTGATCAGAAGTTGCCCACCATTAAAATTTTAAAAAACTTTTTGTCTACTGACTTAACGAATTTACAATTTCTCATTATGCGGAAATTCTTTTTTTTTGTCATTTTTTGCTAGTGTTAAATTTTAAGACAGGGATGGTTTTGAACAAAAATTGAATGATTAATTGAAAAATATTACCTGAAGCAAGATAGTAAAAAGTACCAGCTGAAAAACAATGTCAATAGTGGTCATGAAAATGACTGGAAAATATTGTTTTGGTGAACAAGTGGACACATTAATGTGTATTAGGTTTATGTGAAAGAAAATGCAGTGGAGAGCAGAAATTTTGTTGTTTTCCATAAACGTCTGCCAATGTTAAAATAAGGGCTCAAGAAAGTCTACAAACACCCAAGAAAGTTCTAATGTGGTTAGAGCGCAGGATGAAAGATACATTGCTGTGGATGGAATATAAATCAGTATAAATTGTTTATCTCGACTGACAGGAATATTAATAACATCTGCAAAACAGATTAATTAGAGGTAATTTACTGTATTCAAATCATTTCTTAAAAGTGCAAGTGTGCTTACCTCAAGTATTAATGTAGCGAATCATCAGTCAATTAACTTTAAATCAGGTTAAGAATTTTCAGGAGAAAACTCTTTACTGATGAGGTTTGTATCACCCACTGGGAAATTACAACTATCCATAATTACCATAAATATTTCGTTGAAAGATTTTCATGCAGCAACTCGACAAACTCAATGCGAATTTAAAATAAATGTTTGTGGCATTGCTGGTCAAGTTATTCAACCAGATCGACTAACCAGTGAAAGTTGTTTGAAATATTGATGAAGCACCACCTCATTTCAGCGCTATTAGAAAATTTATAAACTCTCAGTTTTCAAACTGAGATGAGGTGGATACGGCGAGAAAATCATTGTCTTCAAAATTGGCCGATGTGATCACCAGACTTCAATAAATGTGATAATTTTCTTTAGGGAACAATGAAGAATTTTGTTTATTCTTCGCAAGCTGCAACCAGTGAATTATGGGCTCATATCACAAATATTGCAACTGTAAGAATTATACTGAATTATTGGATATAAATTGGAAAAAAAATGTTTCTTTTTGAAAAACAAAATTCCATGAACTACCCTATACATTTTAATGTTTTCCCAACTGACACGTTTTATTGCCTTGTGTGGATATTCCATGTTTTCCTAAAATGTAAGTGGGGTAAAAGTTAAGTTTTAAAATAAGCACAAATAGTCAATGTTCTCAAGCCACAAACCTGAACAACAATGGATCGGACCGATTAAAAAGGAGCTGTCATAAAAAATACTTTACTTCAAAATATTTAAAAAAATCTTTAATTTGACACTTGAAGAATTTTTTATAAGGGCTTCTATTTAATCAGTGTTCACTAAGCACTCGTTTTAAAATGAATTTCCTACTAAGTGAAATTGTAAATTCTTTATATGTAGTATAAGCATAAATAAGAAGTTCTGTAAAACTCTTGAGCTGGATTATCGCCCTTACTATGTTTCAAACAACTTTTCCTCGGCCAGGAAGGCTCAGTGCACCTAACAGGTATATCAAATTTGACTAGCCACATTGTAACTCTACAGGGATGTACTTGATATAGAAGTAAGTTGCATTACATTGTCATATTTTGGGTTCCCCTGTGTACCAACAACTGTATCGGTTCTTATGCTGGACAACACATACAACCCATACCTACTTAGAAAAGTATTTAAATCAGTTAGGTAATTGGGTTTAAGGCAATTATCTTTGAAATTTTAGTCACTGTGGAGTGGTATCAATATTCATGTATTATTTATGAGGTAGTAATTTGATAACTGATTAACCACTATTGAATATATGAATGTATAATATACATGCCGTTTTCTTAGGTCTCCATTCCCACTTTAATCCATTATATGGACTTGAAATGATGTATCGCTACATTAACACTCACTGGGTTAAAGAAATCCAATCAAATTCAGTCACATTAAATTTACACAAGGTCTACAAACTACTAATGAAGTTTCAATACCATATACAATATTTTATTTTCAGAAATTATGGAGAATGAAGTTTGTACTAGTAGACGCGGAAATGAAGCAGTAAAATCGGCAAAACGACCGAAATTTTTGCAGTAAGATGGATCGAGATGCGGTTTTTTGCATTTGGTTCGTAGAAGCGTCTACAAATTTTGTGAACATTTGTTATGAACGAGAAATGCAAAATTGCAGAGGTGCAGATGAAAAATGCTTTTTTATACGTGCATGTGAAGGTGGCGGTTGTTAAAAAATTTACAACTTGGTAAATAATAATGGAAATGAGTTCAATTTTGTTACACGGGGGTTTTTAGGGTCGCTGAAAACGAATATGACATCGCCAGTGGTTTCCGAAGTACCTGGTGCTCAGGGCCGCTGGAACCAACGTCGTCTCCGAGAGTTTTTGGGGAATTTGTTTAAAAATTGATCATAACTCGGCACCAATACATTTCTTTGATATTGTCGATAAATCGTATTCTACCGAAAACGTTTTTACAGATTGAATATGGAAATATTGAAGCTTGAATTGAAAAAAAATCTCTAAAAGTACACTCATATTCAAAATTTTATTTCAACTATTTCTTTAGAAAACATGTTTCTTACAAATTGTTTCTATATTAATAACGCATATTAATGTGTAACAAGTATATATCAATCTTTATTTATATTATTATCTCTTCATTTTTGAAGTGAAACTTCTTTGCGCACGTTGTATACATTGGGATGGGGTATTGGTCGAAAAACCGCGTCACGCGTGATAAGTAATCCGAGGACAAAGCCGTGTTGCCAGAATGCGCGTAAAGTGTACCTCTTCCATCGCGCCCGCGAACTGAGCCGATGGCCAAATCGTTTACATGTGCTACCAAAGAGGTCAACGTGGCAACACCGGAGAGCGTCTAGACTGTCGGACAGCTGACACCTGACCTAACCTCAAACGGCGTGAAACAATAACTTCGAGCGGCGAAAAAACGGTGAGCTGTATTGTTTAATTACGTGACATGGACATAGAGAAAAGTGAGGACGCGTCGTGCCTCACCTCACCTCAGATGAGAACATGGAGACACCGGAAGAGATGAAAGCCCACGGCGCACGGAGACTGGTTCCGCGGCGAATGGGTGGTAATTCTCGAACACAAGACGAACGGGCTCGAGGCGGCGTACGCGCGAATCTGTGGAGACCATTGCGGCAGCAAAAAAAAATATCTTTTATATGTCATTTATATATCCTGTCTGACGGTGAGTGTGTGCATATGGCCAAAGAAGTTTCACTTCCACCGTCTGGTCCGACGCAGACTTTTTTCTTCTCTAACTTCAAATTCTGCCAAAGAAATTGCCTCTCTTGAATAATTTTCAATACTTGTGCAATTAGCACCGGCACATGTTTTGCATGCAATGCTGCAAATTATGCTTTCTGCAGCCGTATGAGTTAACACAATTTGTTTTGTAAGCACAGAATATTAAATTTAATATAATGGGTGGTCCTGGTTGCTGTGTCATTTTTATGCGCATTAATAAATTTTATATAAGTTCCAATCCCTAGTCAATTGGATTTAGACCATTTTGTTCCTCCCAATACAGCCAGTTCTGTGCTTTTAAATACACTCTTTTTAAATGCCGAGAAAATGCATCTAACGTAGATAGAATTTTACCAAGGACAACTTTGCGATTTTCAGCAATAGCCATTAGATACATCCTGTAGCAAAACGTTTCTGCTTATTAAATATTGGTCGGCTTGAATTAAGCAGGAATATGTGGCCTTCTAAAACTGAGTGGAGCATTGTACATTGCCAGGAGTAGTTGGCAGCCGTTTTTAATTACTTCTTCAATGGTTAAGCCTACTTCCTTAAATTTTTGCGCGTGAATCGCTAGATCAGGAAAATTTTGAAAAGTATTCACAAACTTCAATTTTCCCTGGTTTAAAGTAGCTGATATCGGCTAATTATATCATCAATTCCCATAAAACTCCCGGAGACGACGTTGGTTCGAGCGGTCCAGGGCGCTAGGTACTTCGGAGACCACTGGCAATGTCATATTCGTTTTCAGCGACCCTAAAAACCCTCGAGTAACAAAATTGAACTCATTTCCGTTATTATTTACAGAGTTGTAAATTTTTTAACAACCGCCACCTTCACATGCACGTATAAAAAAGCATTTTTCTTCTGCACCTCTGCAATTTTGCATTTCTCGTTCATAACAAATGTTCACAAAATTTGTAGACGCTTCCACGAACCGAATGCAAAAAACCGCTTCTCGATCCATCTTACTGCAAAAATTTCCGCCGTTCAGTGCTTCATTTCCGCGCCTATAGATCAGGTAACAAATTATGTATGTAAGAGCAAATATTTAAAGTTGTATGAAAGCAAGGTGATTGAAACTGTAACTTCATAACTCCATAAAATTCGATGCTAAGCACTTATTTCATTTTGGTATTTGGTTTGTTGCACCCGTTTCTAATCGTGATTATATTATATAATAATTATAAAGACTGCATGTGAAATTGGCCAATTCGCATAACATTGCATGCATTCTCCAGGTTTACTAAATGACTAAGATGATTTAACAAAAGTAAAAGTGCTTTACCCAGGGCTGCTGCTGTTACTGTTGCAGCTGCTGGTGCTCCATTGCATGTCCTCAACTCTGCTGCGAACCAGCTCATCGACGACGGCGAGCTCCTGCGCGATGACATCCTCAGGAGGTGCCTGATAAGTCGGCTGGCTGTAGGCGATCTCCGATAGGTCCTGAGAGAAAGGCTGTTGCCTCTCGGGGTAGACGACAGGCTGGAGCGCGATGAGCCCAAACGTTTCTCCTCCAGACGGCGGACTCTGCGGGGGCGTCAACGTGTTAGGATGGGGGGCGAGCTCGACGACGGTGTCATAAATGATCTCGAACTCGTTTGGGAGGTACTCGGGCTTCAGGTCCTGAATACCAACCACCTGGACCGCCTGCGGGGGATCCACTCCTTCCAGGAAGCCCCCATCCATTATTTTTTCGTCGAGGAGGAACGTTTCTGGAAAAGTCATTACACTATAATATCAGTTTTATGGTTACGGAGCCCGTTATGTTTTTTCCAATTTTGATGCACCTATTTTTGAGAAAATTCATACAAAACTTTATTTTTAAAATACACTGAATCAAAATTTTATTGACCCAATCAATCAATTTTCTTGCATAGATTTCAATCTATATCAATTTTCTCATTGTGTTACTCACATTTCCGTCATTCTGCGCACACCACAATTTCCTTAAAAAAAATTAATGTTCTTGAAAACATACGGAAATTTAAATATCTTGTTGCCAAGTGTAGCTTCTAATATCAGTTTAGAATGTTTATGAATTTTGATGTTGGTCATCGTGAAAAGTAAATAGTCTTAAATTCTTTATCGTGGATTGCTGCATACAAATACACTTCCTGATCTGGATAACCCAAATTGTTATCACCAACTTTAAAATAAGATTTTTTTCTCCCCTTTTGACATTCATGATAGAAATATGTTAGAGGCCCCTTTTCCAATCTGATGCTTCTCTTTATGTGTATTTATACTGTTATCTTTTTTTTTTAATTAAATACTGTTATCTAACTAGAAACGTTTAATACATTGAACCTTGCGTAAGATACGCTTTTGTTCAGCCTACAGTCTGGCCAAGGGAATAAGTTTATTGTGATAAGATTATTAACCATTTTGTTGAAAAATAGTACTACTCCATGCCACAAAAGAATGCAAAACTAATTAGCGATTAATTGTGAACTCAGATTTCCCTTTCAGATCAATTGAATTCATCAGCCTGACCTTCTAGCAATATAATGAAAGCCATTAAGACATATCTCACCGTGTAATTTATCAATTACTCTGGGAAAAAATCGCAATTAGGCTGAATCATGTGGATGAATGGTACGAACGCCAAAATTTTAATTCAAAATGATTACAACTAGAAAAAATATACATTTCATTTCGAAAATATACTTCACGATCTCGTCCATCATTGAGATGCAAACTTCATCATTTCTAAGGCCTCTAATTACAGACCTAAATACCGAAACAAAAATTTAACCGACAGACCGGTCAACATTCAATTGTCATCAATTATTATTGATTATTGTTAAGTGATGATCGAAGAAGCCGCAGGATGGGAACGAGAAGAATGTCCGTCACTACTAGCACTACTACGTTTAAATAATGAATAGACATTTCCTAATGATGTTACAATACTTTTAAAAGATCTGCAATGACAGTTAATAACCTGGCCAAACATCTAAAATACAAAATTGATATACCTAACAGAAGACACTGAATGGTAAATTAAAATACTCTTAAATGACTATCACAACAATAATTTTCATTTCTCGATATATTTTACTCAATTTCTTTAAATATTTCCTGATGAAGTAGTTAACACATTTAAGGAATCTGGAATGACAGTTAACAGTTGTACAGGAAACTGAAACTGAACGTCGATGAACTGAACAACAAATCTATCAGAAATAATCATTTAGAAGGTCACAAGACTTCCCATTTTTCGAAAACCGGTAAGACCTATACAATTAGTTTAAGCATACTACATATAAATTCAATCCAAATATTCCTTAATGAAGGTGCAATACTTTTAAGAGAGCTGCAGTCAACAATTATAAGACATCCTAGAATACAAAGTTTCTTTTAATGTTATTGACACTGAGCATTAAGTTAAAATAATTTTAAATGAGTTATCAGGAGCAATCTCTTAGGAGGTCATGAGATTTCTCATTTCTCGAAAACCGGTAAGACATAATATCCAGTTACTTCAAACACACTATACATTTAATCACATGGCTAACGCATGTTAAAATGGGCGTGCAAGTTTCTTTTTTTTAAAATATTTATCAGATTGATTATTACAAGCGAGTTTATTCTACAAATACTATGCGACACTGAATATTATTAACATTAATTCAGTCCATAGTGAAAGTAGCTTTAGCGAGCGACCTTGGCAACATTCCGATATTGAATTTTCGGCAATTGTTTTCAAAATTTTCAATAGTGTTAGTGTTGTGAAGGTGTCATCGTACCATAACAAACGGCCATTGTGCAGATCGAGACAAGGGTCATAAACACACGGGCACACAAATAAACAGTCCTTATGAGATAATAATGGCAGTACGGAGTTATGGCAATGGTGCTGGTCAGGTATATCTTCGAAGAAAACGGCTCAAAGGGTACTCCAGCTAGTTCGTCTTTTGACAAGCTTCTGAGAATTGAAGACGATCTCCCTGTTCCATGTGTAATGGTAACAATATCCGTTCATGCTATTCGAAAGGAACATTGGCACAAGTGAGCATATGGGCGCGATTTTAGGATGCGAAAGAACAATAAAGGAAAAACACGATGTTCGCAACGGCTAGGAGTTCCAAGAATTTCCTCTTCGATTATTTGCTACTAAAACGACGCTGTGATAGAAATAGAATGCGAAACGCGACACCCGAACGATATCACTGGACTGGACGTTGCCAACGTTGATAGTTGCAGTAGAGGATAAGTGGTTGGCCTCAATCCTACCACTCCCCACCAGAAAGGCAGATATGATACAACAGTGGCGGCACATGAAAGGACCAAGGAACTCAACGTTCGATTGGAACCTTCAGAAATCTCACACAACGACAACTAACTCGTAAGATTGGATATCCTACAAACCGTGAAAATAAAAAAGCGTCCAACTAAGATTTAGAAAGCGTGTCACTTCATATAATCGAAGTGTAACAACACGCCCATGCTGAAAAATACTCAATAGGAATGGTGAAAAAACCTTACAGCTTTTGAGGTACACAATCTGAACGATTACCGACATCTGAAGGTGAATATTCTTACAAAAAATACATCCCTTACAGTGAATATTTTGGGAAACAAGGAAATTAATATGTTACAAGGGAACCATTATTAGACTATCACTCGACCTCTTTTCTGTCTAATATATCTTAAAGTTTCAATATCGTCCGTTTACTTAAACAATTAGCGATTTGGTCTTGATTCAATTAATTTCGCCTCGCCTTGTAGCCCCAAAAAAAATACTTATCACAAATAAACAAGACATGCGTGACCGTCCCGGATTAGTATGTTTGAGAACACACACAAAATCATTGGAGGACGAGGGATCAAAGATCGGAAGGGGACAATATGGCCGTACGAACGACGCCATAGGAAAAGATGTGTTACTATCAAACGAAAATACAAAAAAAAATTCCACTGCATACAGAAGGAGCCTTGTAGATTACGCTCGGATTAACCTTGCTTTAATTAAATAATTAATTAATATTTCATAGGTCAGATGATAGTACTGCGCAAAAAATTATAAAGGACGAATTTTATGCAGTTGTGGATTAAATAGTCTTTCCTACATGGTAGATATTGATTGTGTTAAATTTTATTTAAAATCGTAACAGACCTCGCGTGTATTTTACAAAAGATAAAACTTTATGGGAAATCAGAAAGGTCATGGTAGTGTCATCATATCGATATTTACGAAAATATTCTTAAAATAATATGTATGTAATACGAATTACACATAACAACGAAGAAAACCCATTTTCTTACACATTTTGTCTTGGCTTCACGAAAAAAAAAAAAAAAAACATTTAATGAACTCCAACTCATCCTCCGAATTATGCTTAAGAGCTATTACTAAGTACATAAACTGAACCCAAATTTTTAATTGTGTCATGTGACCAGATAGACAATTGAAAATTGAGCTATATCACTGGCCCCGGAATATCTGTTAGAACAGACCTTATACTATAACAACAAAAGGTGTTCTATTAAAATTCTTTTAATTTGTAGATTACTAATATAAATTTGAGAGTGACAGAATCATTGCTGTAGCTTATACAGCCTATTAATTACTCTTCAGAAACTTTGGGATGTTCATTAGCAACAGAAGCTAACTTATGTTTGTTTACACAGATTCCCATTAAATATGAACTGAGGCTTAGTAACTACATGAAAGGTCACAACGTTGCACAGTGAAATAAAGAATCTGTTAATTGACATAACTGATAGATTGTTTGTTGAATTCAGCCTTCAGCCTAAAATTATTTACTACAAATTAATGATTATCATAATTAAAGAGAACAGTGGAATTTTCATAGCATACCTACTTCATTAGGGTAATTCATTACACTGATGAAGAAAACTAGTTTCAGCCTCTAGTTCTGAAATTCGCCTTTTTATTAAATATAAACAGTTAGTTCATATACTGGAACAATATAGTTAGAGGTGGTCCTCCGCGGTTTCCACATAAATTTAATTTTTCCAGCGTGTGCCAGCTTCATTATGGCACTCGTTTTTCTGCGTTTCAAAAAGCCCTTCACAGTTTTTTCACAACTTTTTACCGCTTGATGCATTGATCGTATCAATATATTACTATCAGTAACAATTCCAGGCCCTTCTCTTTCGCGCCAACCTTGATAAGACCTTTGAAAGATTATCTTCCAATTGATTTAATGATTTTTTAAATGAATTTGATATTTTATAGAATGGGTCATCTGGCTTTTGAAAAGACTGGATGTGATGCCATAGCCCTAGCCTATATCACAAATTATATTCATAGCAAACTATAGTAAATCCACTGAGAAGAAAACCTCCATGAAACACAAACGTCGAAATTCAAAGCGCGCGACTAGCGAATAAGTACAGGGTCGCATTAAGAATGATCGCCTTGACTATAATTTATCTTTTACTAAGATTTTACTAAGGATGTTCATTTCTTTCTTTTCTGTATACATTTAAAACAATGGTTTTCTCCCCGCAGCTTAAGTATGTTTCAGGTCTCTTTTTGGGAGGCGAGCAGGGAAGGTGTCTTTCCATAATTTGCAATAGATTACAGAAATATGTTTATACAAATTTATATCAAAAACCTGAATAACAACAGCGATACGTTAAAATAAACCATCAACTAAAAGTCCACTATTACAGTCAACGACCTACCTGAACGCTTGTAAACAGACAACCATAGATCAGACAACTAATATTTTTAAATTTACTGAACCGACTCTGCACATCAACAATTCCCGCCAAAAGTTTTATGACTTTTCCACCAATAGCAAACGACGTGTATTAGGTGTTGTCTAACTTTACTACCTTTTCTCGTTTCGTGGGTGTTTTCTTCTCAGTGGATTTACTTTAGATGATAGTAAACTAATCATTGCTACATTTTTGGATCCAACAAAAGCTTTTGAGTGTCAAACAAAGGTTTTTTAAATTATTGTCAGTATTGTCTTTCAATAAACTACCAAAAGAATTAAAAAGATTCTGATAGCTAAAAGTGCGGGAAAAAATAAAATCAGGCAGTGATTCATACAAAATACTGATGAAGTTTTTGGTTTGTGAGACGTTAGTTTTTAATATATTTTTTTATAATACAGGCCTTGCACGGGTAACTTGTTATCACCTAAGGGACATGTGTACCCTGAATTGAATAAATAAATATAACTTCGACATGGATATTTTCTCCTGAACACTGTATATATCATACTATATCTAAATTGAGCTCCCAGACTATATAACCGTGTCAAAAAAGTATTCTGAAATTCTTTATTATTTATGTACAAATACTGTTCGAGTATTGATTAGTTTTAACATAATTGTGAACTTGCGATCCCAGCTAGTGATTTCCGTTTCTGATTTTATTACCCATTTGGATAAACAGTGATCAATACACTCTGAAATTTGTAGATTAAATATCAGTTATTAACTGCAAACGCCTGGCTGTAATCCTTAATTAAAGAATTTTGTGTACTAGTTGTTATTGTTTACATGAGCGATACTGGTTGTTAATAACTAAAAATAAATAAATGCTGGTCCAAACTTATTCAGATTGCAAACCAGTGGTAATACTACATGGGTCGAGAATACCATATGGGTCAGCAATTTTTAAACAAACCTACAATTAGGAAATTTTAATATTAGTTCCAAAGTGGAAATCATCGCAGTCTGTAAGATTTCTTATAGAAAAAATAACAATGAAGAATTATTAATGCTCAATTAGGCACAGATGGATTGTAGACTAGCATGTGAAGCCTCTTATTGCAAATAGTTAACCAATTCAGGGAAAGTTATACTCAAAAAGTAATATATACTAAGAATTATTTGGAAGTTTCCAAAATACATTGTTGTGTAGGCATAATGTGTGAAATGGACCACCGAAGATGATGACATGTCTTTTTCTACCCTCGTAGCCTGAGAGATATTTAAGAGGGGACGCTTTCGATGGTCGTATTATGTAGAGGGTAAAGGACTCAGCTTCCAGACTTGGGAAGAAACGGATGTACTTTTGACTCTTAGTAATAAACGTGAATTAAAACCAAGCTCAGTCGATTTTTGATCGCCTGACAAGCCCCAATAACACAAAGAAGCCTACAATTGTAAGCTTTTCTTAGGAGAATTCAATGTTCTTATGTTTAGATATTCATATTTATCCGTCATATAGTCATGAAAAATGACATGGTTTACAATATAACACAAGACAAAAAATTGGTCTTAATATTCTGTCCTGTAAATGTACAGTTTCCTGAACATATGCTGACTTTGGATAAAATGTTTTTAATACCTTATCTGAAGCTGAAGAGTCATTTCGTTGAATTGCCCAGTGTAGATTTTATTGACAGTGAGGTTCATGAAAAAGTTACTTCTCAAGACACTAGGTTCGGCACTTTTTTATTCCAACTAAATCCCCAATTTTTCTCAAAATTATAATTTCTCTACTGGCTTACCTTCCTTGATCAAGTCATCGAGGTCCATCAGATTCTCCAGGTTTTCCAAAAGGTGCGAGGCGAACTCCGCCTTGGACTCGCAGGTGTCGAGGTTATCCTCGTCCCCTTCGAGCTTGACATCGTTGGCGAACTGCTCCAAGGCGGTCTGATAGAAGGTGGCGTCCTGGCACAGCGTCGCCTCATCATAGTAAGATTGAGGCGAGGCCGGCTCCTCCTTCCAGAATAGCACTGAGGTACTCATCTCTGGGTGGTACGGCGGTGCTGCTCAGGTAGTAAGGTGATACGTACGAGGAAGTGGTGAGTGGTGAGTTGTTGTTGTTGTTGCGTGGTTGTGATGGTGCCGGAACGGCGAAAGTGAAACGCGCCATGATGGCTCTAGAGGAAATATCAGTTACAAAGTGCACAAAAGTTAAGGACAATGGGAGATTAAATCAATTTCTGTAACTCAATTGGCACAAGCACCTTTTTGGAACTCACATTTCCCTCTTCCTAATTAATTTTCGATGTTCTTTGCATTCACCATGATTTACAAGTGTTAGTGTAGACATTACAAGTATTTACTTTGGTTCATTGAAGTTAAGGAAATGTGACTTTAGGCTTGAAGTAGTGCCATTTTGCTATCCACCCTACCGAACCATAAGTAACATAGAATGCTGGTAAAAGTTTGTTTTGGTTTGTAAACCTTTTTTCCATTTACAACTTGCAAAAACAGAAGTCACATTATAAAGGCAACAAAATAGTACCAATTGTAAAATGAAAAAAAAAAAAAAACACAAAATTTGCATAGCATGTACTTTACATTTGCCTTTGAGAGATGACAAAACTGACACAAATACCTCAAAAAATCTGTAACATCCCTTTCAATTTGTAATTTTGAATGAACCAACCAAGTTTGGAGATAATAAATTCATTGGCGAAGACTTAGTGTTTTCTTCGGATACTTTGGAGATAATCATTATCAATCCCCCAAAAGCACAAAAATCCCGAAATAAGGTGATTTGTGCAATTTAAAAAGTAATCTATGGGGCAACCAAGAAGCTTTTACTTCATACAATTTTTATACAAACTCTGTAACAATTATTGACTAGTCAACTTTTCGCTGAATTAAACTTACATGTTCGGAACAGACCGAAAAACAAATTATTTTTTTCTATTTGTCTAAACCAATACTATAGTTCAATCAATACTGTGTAATACATTAAAATTATTCCATAAAATTGCAACTCACATTGACATTCAATTTGCCTAGTTATCAGATTTTCAGAAATCTGAAAAGTGTATCAAATTTAACTTCTATTGAAATTGAAACTTAATTTGTAATTAAATTGTAGATAAACTTAAATTTAACTTTTCCTTTGTATTATCTACTCATTATTCTGTTGCGTTTATAATATAACTGTTTAAAGCTTTAACATATTTACGAATTTCTGTATTTTGTCCGTAATTTTTACTCATATACATTTTTTCTATAGATAAATACCTAGAACAACCATTACGAAACATTCCTTATTTTATGGACCTGTTTGTGTAGGTTTATTGAGTATTTGGGGGTATTCAGTAAGTAAATATTATTAAAATGAATTTCAGTTTCCAATTCACCCAAGTTACATGTGAAATACATTACTAAAAACAACCTAAATATTTTTCGTTAAGCGTGTGTAAGGAACTATCAACTTGTAGCATAACCAGAACAAACAGAAGTTTTGTCATTAATAAATGTCAATGTACAACAAATGAACATTAAAGACACTCTTGTTATTGTTTTTTTTAAGAACCCTTGGTATAGCTTAATAATTTATGTATTTTCTAACAGAGTTACCAAGACAAAAATTAGTTGGGGAAAATGTTCTTAACCAGTTATCGACATGGTTACAATTATTAGAAGAAATTGAAGTAGTTCTTTATAGGTCCAAAAAGAACCCACATGCCACCCAAAAAAAAAAACTATATGCCAGAGCAAATGGCTCATGTACTACATATATAGTCCAAAAGTGGGTATCTCTTGCTTAAGCTATTAGATGAACTAGTGTGCCTCGCATAACATTACTCTATAAAATAATGGTAAATCACCATGTGAATGTTCTTAGCAATGTAGAATATATTTTCTATGTTCCGGCACTAAAATGACAGCTATTCTAGCACTAAAATGGCCGAAAACAGTGCTTTAATGAGGCTTATTAAAGCATTGTTTTTGGTAATTTTTTTTGTTGGGTTGGTAACAAGATATTCCCTAATGCTGTCTGATTGTCAAAACAAAATTAAAGATAAATATGGCCGCCGCGTCGATGGGGTAGGGATGCAAGTAGTATGTACTTAAGTGTTAACTATAAGGTGTCGCGGCAAGTGGCTCGTTTTAAAATCGCGGACTCGGGCTTGGAATATGACGTCTTCTGCAACTTGTATTTTAAATTACTATTTATTTACACCAGTTCACAAAGTTGTTGTAAACTTTTTCATATGCGTCTCTAGACTTATCAAGTAGCAAATTCCTTATTGCATTTGAAGCCACTTCTTGTAGTTCCGGTGGAGCTAAAGAAACACCCTCTTGTACTTGATGCGATTTGGATTTTTGAGACATGATTTCGAGTTTACTTAAATCCATTAAATTTAATTTGAAAATGATGTGACAATTGATAGATGTCTAGGAAACGGCAGTAATACCAACTTAAATGTCACGATAAAAAAATTCCCCAGATAAGAAATTTTTAATTATTTAAACATGAATAAACATGACATGGACGCCGGAACATAGAAAATGTTGTAAAGCACTCGTTGCAGAAGACATTCCAAGCCCTCGTCCGTTCTAAAACTCGCCGCAAGCGGCTCGTTTTAGAATCTCGGACTCGGGCCTGGAATATGACGTCTTCTGCAACTTGTACTTTAAACTACAACGTGATCAAGAATGACTGTTTGAGTTGGCAATGCTGAATTTCATTTTTAAATGGTACAACTGGTAATTTGAATTTGCTGTCAAATTCAAATTTCTGTTATTCTTTTCAAATTTATTTATTTAAAATGGTTTTCACGTTACAACACGATATTTTCGTTGGAATGGCGTACTTTCGAAGCGGGATTTATAACCCAATTACTGGTTGGCAGTACTCTCTCGAAGCGACATACCAGCAATTTCAGGAAATGTTTCCGGAGACTTTGGTCACTTTTGCTGTCTTTCAGCAGCATTGTATGCGAGTAGTTGAACGATATTTAAACACAGGGAACCTAAACAAACAAAAATCAACTGGTAGACCTTCTACTCTAAACGAGGAAGTTGTCGAGTATATCAGAACTCGAATGCAAAGAAGTCCTCGCAAATCCTTAAGAAAGCTCTCCCTTCAAACAGGTTTGGTCCTTATGCGTCCTATTCAACCAATTTTCATTCTTACCCATAAGACTTCCACATTTTCATGTTGTTCTAATTCACGGTTTTACAGGTTTATCATATGGAAGTTGCTCCACTGTGTTTAAAAAGAAATTAAAGTATCACCCTTACAAAATTTCCATCGTCCAGTCATTAACGCCTCCTGATCACCCGCAGAGAGTTTTATTTTGCAATTGGTTCAATGACATATTAAATAATAATGATATCCTTGACAATACCTTCTTTTCCGACGAAGCCTGGTTTCATCTCAACGGCTATGTGAATAAACAAAATTACAGAATTTGGTCAGGTGAAAATCCTTATGCTATCAGAGAGACAAATTTGCACCCGGTTAAAGTTGGAGTTTGGTTGGCAGTCTCAAGGACGCGGGTGTATGGGCCGATATTTTTTAATTTTACCGTCAATTCGGAGAGATATATCCAACACTTTTTGAGGCCTTTTATAAACCAATTAACAGACGAAGAGCATCAAATTGGATATATCCAACAAGACTCTGCAAGGGCACATGCGGCTCGTGCTACTATGGGATATTTAAGAGAGAATTTCGGCGACAGAGTAATTAGTCAGGGCATATGGCCAAGTAGGTCACCAGATCTCACCCCATTAGATTTTGCGTTATTTGGGCTCTTGAAGGACAATGTCTTTAGGAATATATTGCATACTGAAGAGGAGCTGCAGGAGGCAATAGTTCAGGAAGTGGCAAACATTACCCCCAATATGCTGGTGAATATCTTCGAGAGCCTAAAAAGAAGAGTTACTTTATGTCTGGACCAAAATGGGGGGCATTTTGAGCATTACCTTTAGCCGGTTTAATTAAATCATTGTTCTGTATTTCGAGTTTCATTTTTAAGCGTTAATTTTTATTCACATAACCTACAATCTTATCGCTGATTGTTCTTCTTCTTCTTTTATTTGGCCTTCGCTGCTATGGCGATCCAGCCACTTAAATAACGCTGATTGTTTTGTCAAATAAATGAAACAAACTTCCTGGCGAGGGGGTCGCGCAGGGGAGGCGAAGTTCGTGACGTAGACTGGCGACCCAGGTCTGAGTTTTATTACCTGTGTTTAATCTAACTCTGGTTTCATCTATGCTCTGTATTACTCTGACAATTCGGCGTTTGGCTGGCGTTTTCGTTTGTAATTGACAACAGTTTTGGGTTTTTCAAAGTATTTTTTGCATCGCCGGTCACCGTGTGACGTAGATGACGTTGTGGTAGGTCAGGATCGCTTGAGGCAACCTATTTAAAGTTGATACGCCTTGTCTGGTTGTAGCATTGCAAACCCTTAGGCAAAAAAATCCTCCAGGTAGGATTGCCAACTCAAACAGTCATTGTTGATCACCCTGTACTATTAGTTCGCTGGATACTACGGTTGTCAAAAATTCACCACCACATATTTCAAGACTACCACTCAAATCATTTTAAAAAATATTTATTCAAAAAATGTCACTTTGTCACTATTATTATGAAAAAACCAATTAATCAACTGGGTAAAATTATTATATTTTGTTGACATAAATATTGTAGTATAAATGAAATATTGAATTCTAATTAAATTATTGCCTGTAATAGTCTCAGCAAGTGGTATATTAGGTACCTTGAATTTTTTTAAATTTCTGTATTCTATTTTTTCTATTTTCATCCATAAAAACCATTCGCAAGTTTGTTGTCTCTACTAACTAGATATAAAACTGGGACAGATTGTACTTTCAATTCTCCAAAAATTGTACAAAATGCTCTGCACATGGTATTATGTTTTGAAATGCGCCTATGGTGCGGGTTTCCTATTTTTGTACGTGCACAGTTTGAATGAAGTGAAAGGCAACATATGGTGCGTTTTTTATATCTTAAAATCATTGGATCAATGTAAAATTGTACAGAGTATATAATATGAATGTAAGCCTAGGACTGGCCTAAAGGTATTTCAATGTGGATTTGTAGAAACTGACTAGCATTAAAGGCAGTAAATTGAAAGTATAAAATGCGCGCACTTTCCAATTTTGCAAATGTTTATGTAATTTTTTTAAAATTCTGCATTAGCAATTGAGAGCGAAAATGGTAGCACAGATACTTGCATATTTGATTTTTTGTTGTAAGGGTAGATTTCATAAAAAAAAACGCTTTCACTCAAAAGTAGGCTGTGAATGTTTTCATGACATCCTCACAATCAAAGAAAACTTTTGATTAAAGTCACTTAAATCTCATTTAAAAAAGTTGAAAACTTGCTTTTTGTAAAATAATTGTTTTCATGGCGCCCCAGGAATTTCGAAATTCTCAGAAACAGTAATCCAATGACGTCACCGTAGTTATTAGCCCACATTACTCAATACCCGTATCGTATCGCCCTTATTGCGCCGCGCAATAAGGTCGACGTTCGCTTCAAACAATCACGTCGATTGACGTGCCCAGACATCGAAACTAATTTCTATATAAAACGAGTAAACTGGGGTGGTACTTACTCCATTTTTAGTAAATTTGCAGCACACGTGTAGTGTGCGAACGAGGGGGTTGCTAGAATCGCATCCTGACGCTTGGCTGAAGGCTGAAAGAGGAAAAAAATAATCTACGCACTTTACCTTGCCATGGATGTGATGTGAAAGAATGAGAAAATGGCGATGGCGTGAGGGTGATCCGACGGGCGCACGCGCGTAGCGACAGAGGCGGAACATTTAAGAGAAAATAAAATTTTAATTGATTAATGCTTAGCAATCATTTTCATTTTAGCAACGTATGGCAATAATTTAATTCAGGCCTTTGTAAGTCTTAGGCTGGGCACACACTGGAGCGTGTGTGCCAGCCGGTTCAGGCTAGTTCAGGTAGTTTGGTAATTAAGTACTATAGTTACTTCCCAACTTCTCTAGAATGAGGAAGCTCACTCCTTTAGGGCTGTATATCCATTTCCTGAAAGAACTTTATGTAGTTAACATTCTTGTTCGATGTGTGTTATTTTTTATTTATTTTTAACTGTCTATGTCGACGTATTTGTTTTGTATGTGTGACGCCGCACATTTCGAGCAACAGGAGCCCTAAAAACAACTTGTTTGCGAGCCTATTCCATGAAGCCGAAATCGGTCGCTCATCTTTAAATAAAGCAGTTGGTTAAGACTTGGTGTTTTCCTTTGGTTCAAACTGTGCAGGCGTAGCGACCTGTGCAGGCGGCCGGAGAAGAATCGAAATTCAATTCTTTCTACCGGCGCCGGCGCTGGAGTGTACACCTGCACGTGTGTGTCCCCCGGTCGTTCTGTGTTGGTTTAGCCAAGAGCCAAGAAGTTTAGCTTTTACTTTAACTACTGACTACTCGTACGATAGACGATAGATAGTCAGATAGTGCTACTTTTGAGATCATATCATGTCAAGCCAAAAACGGAAACCAAGAACCTAATAGAAGAGTTTATTGAAATATGTAAGTCCGAACCTTCTCTGTGGCGGGTGAAAAGTAGAGTACCACGATCGTGAAAAGAGAGATGCAGCGTATGATAGACTTGAAGTTAAATTGAAGGAGTTAGAATCCGATGCTACACAGAAATCAGATTAAGATATAATACTGTAACGTTTATTTTATAATTTATTTACATTAATTGAACACTAATTTATTTAACACACTAAACTACTTGTTCACTAGACTAGACACTACATAATTTATTTGTACTGCTCCGCTTTCGGATCGTATGTCGCGTTCACTTCTGCTTGTCTACTTCTAACTAACTCCCTCGATCACAAGCCCCCTTATATATACACCCCCAACCCTGATCGAGAACATTCTAGTACATTCTAGAAGCCTACGCAGCAAATGTTTATAAGGTTACCAATTAATTGCTTTTCGTAAACAACAAACGGGAAAATTCGTGCAGCTGTCTACGCGTCGTAGTTGGTGTCGCGTTGTTTACTTCTCGCATTACACTGCCCCCGCCTTAGAGACGTTTCGTCTCGGAACGTATCCCTGGTAGGCCCATGCAGGAACCTGCAGTTAGCCCCCCGCTTACAGCGAGACGTGGCGTCAAAATAACAGGGGACCGTCTTCCCGAGTCGACATGGTGCAGGCCCAAAACAGCAGACTAAAACTTCCACTCCGGTATTCTTCAACACTACTTCCAGCATGTTCCGGACAACCCTCCAGTCCAGCTGATCTCGTCCAGCACCTAACTTGGGGACAGCTAGCTTCCTGATGTCGAGCTCCAGCAGTCGGTCTCGTAGCCTATGCAAGGTTCGCCATACATCGTGATAACATGGTTTAAGGGACCCGATCTCCTTCGTAACCAGATAAAAGATGTGTCTTACGTTGTCACGTAGTTCCAGAACCTTGCCAATTTCCGGGAGTTGCGCTCTGAGTTGTTCCAAGCGCCCGTACTTCTTCTTGAAAACCGTGGCGATACCTCGTGACATTACCAGGTCGGCGGACACACAATGGGCCAACGAGTATTCTTCAGGTACGCTGAACAAATCCTGTTGTTTTTCACAGGTTACCCCATACCGTGCTTTTCCGGTACCCCCGTAGGCGCTCATAAATTCTTCGAAGGAAAGTTCGTTCTCCTGCGCCAATGTGTTTCTTACTCGGGGAACCTCCGCCTCATCGTGCGACCCCTCATAGGGTGCCAACCGATTAAAGTGCACCACTCTCGGCTTGCCGTTTGGTAGTTTGCTTACCCGGTAGACCACGTCATTGATTCGTTTCTTCACAACATAGGGACCTTCCCAATTGGTCTGTAACTTAGGGGACAAACCACGTTCTTCTGTGGGTTGTACAGCCAAACTCGGTCTCCCATTTGGTAGCCACCCTCTTTAGCGTTGATGTCGTAACGCTCTTTGATGCGATCACTGGCGATATTTAGTTGGTACCGGACTTGATCGTGAATTTCGTTCATCCTTTGCCGCATCCGGGAAACGTAATCTTCCCCCGAAACGTCCTCGTCCGGTCTAGCGCCAAAGATTAGATCACAGGGTAGTTTAAGTTCTCGCCCGAACAGGACTTTGGCTGGAGTTTGTCCTGTCGACTCATGAACGGCCGAGCGGTAGGCCATCAGGAAGAACGGCACGTGTTCGTCCCAGTCTCTTTGATGTGACGAGACCATTTTCGCTAGATAGCGGTTGAGGGTGCGATTCATTCGTTCTACCATGCCGTCAGACTGAGGGTGAAGGGCCGTGGTTCTTGTTTTTCGTACCCCAAACTTCTCACAGATCCTCCGGAATAGGCCACTCTCAAAGTTTCTTCCTTGATCCGAGTGTAATTCCATGGGTACTCCAAACCGGCAGATCGTCTCCTTCACTAGCACAACGGCCACTGTCTCTGCCTCCTGATTAGGGAGAGCGTACGCTTCTACCCACTTCGTAAAGTAGTCCATCACGACCAAGATGTATTTATTCCCCTTTTCGGTCTCAGGGAAGGGTCCTGCTATATCAATAGCGATCCTTTCGAAGGGGCTTCCGACGTTATATTGTTTCATGGGAGCTTTCGGTCGTCTTTGTGGCCCATTACTTGCAAAGCATGTAGTACATTTCTTGCACCAGTTCTTCACGTCGTCTGAACAATTGATCCAGTAGAAGCGCTCCCGTACCTTCTGCAGCGTTTTCTTGATCCCTAAATGTCCACCAGACGATCCGTCGTGAAGGTGCTGCAAGACCTCCGGGATTTTACTGGAGGGAATTACCAACTGCCGTCTTTCCTCCGTCCCGTCTTGGCTCTCCAGTACGCGTTTTAGTAGTCCATCCTCAACCAATAGCGAGTCCCACTGTGCCCAATAGCTCTTGAGTTTTGGCGAGCCAGGTGATACCTTTTGCCACTCAGGACGCTCTCCTCCCTCTTTCCAAACCAGGATTTCTTTGAGAACCGGGTCTTTTCCTTGCTCTTGTCGTAACGAGGATGGTGTCCATTCCTCGGCGACCACGGTCGTTCGATAGACTTTCTCGGACTTTTCCTCAGCTTTATGACAATGAGGACACTCATCAGGGCATGGTCTTCTCGAGAGTGCGTCTGCGTTTCCATGACTCTGTCCTGGCCGATGTTCTATGACAAAGTCATACTCCTGGAGCCTCTCGATCCAGCGAGCGATCTGTCCTTCGGGATTCTTAAACTGGAGGAGCCATTTAAGAGCAGCATGATCGGTCCGGATCAAAAACCTCCTTCCACACAAATATTTATGGAAGTGCTCGATGGACTTGACGATGGCCAATAATTCACGCCGGGTGACGCAGTAATTCCTTTCTGGTTTGGAGAGTACCTTGCTGAAGTATCCAAGGACACGTTCTTGTCCCTCCTGGCGCTGCGACAGAACACTTCCAATTCCCACATTGCTCGCGTCGGTGTCCAGGATGAACTGTCCTTCTGGCAGAGGAAAACTCAGCACTGGGGCACTGGTCAACTTCCTCTTCAGCTCGTCGAAGGCAGACTGGCATTCCTCATCCCAACAGAAGTTTCGTCCTTCTTCCGTGAGCCTTGTCAACGGCTTAGCGACGTCGGAGAACATCCGGACATATCGTCGGTAGTACGTGCAGAGGCCCAGAAAACTCCTCAACTGGTGTTTATCTACCGGTATTGGCCACTCCTTCACCGTACTTGTCTTGTCCGGATCGACGGCGACGCCCTCTCTGCTCACTACGTGCCCTAAGTATGAGACCTTCCTTCTGAAGAGCTGACATTTCTTAGGGTTCAGTTTCAGTCCCGCACCTTGCAGTCTCTGGAAGACGTCCTCTAAGTTTCTCAGATGTCCTTCGAAGGTCTTGCCCATCACGATGACATCGTCCAAATAGACTAGGCACGTTTTCCACGTCAGACCCATTAGCACGCTCTCCATCAGCCTCTCAAACGTAGCTGGGGCATTACAAAGTCCGAACGGCATGACTGTAAAATGCCACAGGCCGTTACCGAAGGTAAATGCCGTCTTTTCCTTATCGGCAGGGTTCATTTCGACTTGCCAATAGCCGCTTTTTAAATCCAAGGTCGAAAATATCGTGGATCCAGCAAGGGTATCGAGTGTGTCGTCAATACGTGGTAGCGGGTAGCTGTCCTTTTTGGTGACACTGTTCACCTGCCGGTAGTCTACACAGAATCGAGTAGTCCCATCCTTTTTCTTCACCAGTACTACCGGCGAGGCCCATGGACTGCTTGACGGCTCGATGACCCCGTCCCGCTCTAGGTCCTTGATGATTTTCTCGGCTTCCTCCCGTTTGGCCAAGGGTAGTCGTCTTGCTGTTTGTCGAATCGGTCGTGTCTCGCCCGTGTCAATTTTATGTGTCACGACCTTGGTCTTTCCCAGCTTTCCATTCTCGGTGGTAAATATGTCCTGGTACTTATTTATTAATTCATTGGCCTTCTGTTTCTGTGTGGGCGAGAGAAACGCACTGGTCTGGAAAAGAATTTGTTTCAAGTCCTGCGGAGTGTGTCTGGACCTTTCTTCCTCACTAACGCCCCTTACGATGGCCGAAGCGGCTTTACACGTGCCCAGCTTCGTACCCTTCTTGATGGTAACCGGGTACTGATTGATGTTAAGTAGTCGCGCAGGCACTTCACTTGAGAGAGTAACGAGCGCCTTTCCTACCAGTACCCCCCGAGCCAGTCGATTGTCATCGTTTTCTGGTTCGATCACGGCTGGAATTCCCTCTTCCACAACACCCCTCAGACAGGTAGAGGTGATCGTTTCGCTTCGTTCCGGGAGAATCACATCTTCTGCCATTATTACGTCTAACACAAAGTTGTCACGATTGTGTAGCAGTAATTCTTCTTGACCGATCCTCAACACTCGGTGTCCGAAATCCAACTGGAATCCATGATTCCTCATGACATCCATCCCCAGTATGACGTCTTCCTCAATTTCGGCTATGAGAACAGGATGGTCAAACTTTACTCGTCCCAACGTCATGCTAACCGTCGCTTCACCGTGTATTACTGCCTTCTCCCCAGTGGCAGTTCTCAATTGCCACCTACTTGGCCTAATCTTCCTACGGTCCCTCACAACTTCCGAGCGTACGATCGTCTTCGTAGCTCCCGTGTCCACAAGCATGGCGTGGGATCTCCCGTCGATAGTGCCATCGACGTACGCGCTCCCCAATTGGTGGGAAAACGAGGCTATACTGGCCCGGGGGTTTCCACTGCTACGGGTCGACGTTCCCCCTTTCTTATCGACCCGCATTAGTTTTCCTGGGCCTTCGCCGGCGCCGCTGTTCTGGGCCGCTTGCAAGAACTCTTCACATGGCCCACTTCGCCACAGTTCCAACAGCGAACTACCTTCTTCTTCGCCGACAGCACCTCCATGATCTGCTGTAGGACCCTTTCCACGAGCTTTTCAGTGTCTACTTCCTCTGTAACCGCTCGAACACGGCCGTGACCGCGGGAGGCTTCCATGGCTGCATCATGCTCCAGTGCGATGGCGAGCGCGTCCATTAATGTTTTCGGTCGAGCTAGTCTCAGGGCCCTCTGCAGTTCCTGGTCCCGCAGCCCGCTCACGAACGTCTGCACTGCGAGGCACTCCATCATCTGTTCCGGTGCCGTAGGATACGCCAACCTCACTAGTCTGGCTATGTCCGCTTCGAACTCCTGCAGGGTCTCGTTCGATCTCTGACGGCGATTGGACATCTGGGATTGATGGACTTGCTCCAGATGTGTTTGGCCGAATCGCATTTCCAGTCGCCTCAGCAGCTCATTGTAATTCCCGGCTTCTTCGGTGGATAGCGTCTGGAGAACTTCCAACGCCTCTCCACGTAAGGCTACCGTTAGGGAAACAGCTTTCTCGTGAGGGGACCAAGCATTAGCCTCCGCTGCCGCCTCAAACTGCTTCTTGTAACTGGCCCACGGAATTTTTCCGTCGAACGTTGGGGGCGTCACTCGATTGGTGCATATCGAGTTCTGTTGAACGACCGCCTTTATTTCTTCCTTCGTCTCGCCGCTACTGACTCGCCTTAGTCGTTCTTCCAACTGCTTCGTCTTCGGTTTAATTTCGTCTTCTTTTCCCTCGCCGCTACTGACTTGTTCTAGTCGTTCTTCCAACTGCTTGATCTTCTCTTCAATCTCCTTACGCTGAGCTTCCATCTGGTCGGTTATCTCTTCCCTCTGGGCGGCGATTTGAGCAGAAATATCTTCCCTCTGGGCGGCGATTTCTTCCCTCTGGGCAGCAATTTGAGCAGTGATGTCTTCCCTCTGGGCAGCGATTTGAGCAGTGATGTCTTCCCTCTGAGCGACGATTTGAGCAGTGATGTCTTCCCTCTGATCGGCGATTTCTTCCCTCTGGGCAGCGATTTCTTCCCTCTGGGCGGCGATTTGAGCAGTGATGTCTTCCCTCTGGGCGGCGATTTGAGCAGTGATGTCTTCCCTCTGGGCGGCAATTTCTTCCCTCTGGGCAGCGATTTGCTTCGTGATGTCATCGTCTTCGAACTCGAAAACTTCCGGGTCCTGGCCATTTTCTTTCAAAAATGCTGAGAGTCGGTCCTGGAGTTCGGTCTTCCTCCCTCCTGTTTCCAATTCCCGTTCCTCGAGTTCTTTTTTTAACTCGGCCACTTTTAGTTCGCGTAACTTCTTCATGATCCGCTCTTCTGACACCAATGTAACGTTTATTTTATAATTTATTTACATTAATTGAACACTAATTTATTTAACACACTAAACTACTTGTTCACTAGACTAGACACTACATAATTTATTTGTACTGCTCCGCTTTCGGATCGTATGTCGCGTTCACTTCTGCTTGTCTACTTCTAACTAACTCCCTCGATCACAAGCCCCCTTATATATACACCCCCAACCCTGATCGAGAACATTCTAGTACATTCTAGAAGCCTACGCAGCAAATGTTTATAAGGTTACCAATTAATTGCTTTTCGTAAACAACAAACGGGAAAATTCGTGCAGCTGTCTACGCGTCGTAGTTGGTGTCGCGTTGTTTACTTCTCGCATTACAATACGTAAAGAGAAGAAGAAACGTGACATGTCAGTGAAATCCGGAACTTCAAAAGACAACGTCTACACATCAGAATTGTGGTAGGTACATGGATTTGTTTCATTTTCTTGGCGATCAAGATGTTCCTGCTGCGTCTGTATCAAACTTGGATGACGAGGATGGAAGTGGAGATCGATGAAGTAAGTACTACTCAGATTAGTCATATATATACTCATGTAATTACATAATAATAATAATAATACGCATATAAGTTCATTAAAATACATTTAGTGATATAATTAAATTATTATAAATGTTATATTTGTTTATGAATATTAATTGAAAGCCGTATTTACAAGTTTATGATTTATAGTTAGAGTCCACACTTTTTACTAATTAATGCAAAATGATTGTAACTTTATGATTATTAACACACTAACTCCCAACCTTTTTCTATTAGTCTATTTTTTGTTTCGAAGAACTCTATTGTCTTGCCATGGAACCTTTTATGCCTTCATCTAAGTTGTTTAGCAGTAGAAGTTATGTTACCTTGGTTCATACCAGTTCATACGTTTCAATGCGATCATATTCGATTCCGAGGTATCCAAACCTTTAACACTGGTAGTTCCTTCTTCATGCTCTTGATACATACTCTTTGGAGTAGCGTAAAAGGTTGGATGCTGTTCCATCAAAAAATTATGCAATGCACACTTTGCTTTCACTACTTTTGTTATGTTCTCTGCTTCCAAATTGATTTGAGTATGAAATATACGAAATCAACTTGCAAGTATTCCAAAACTATTTTCGACAACGTGTCTTTGCTCTTGAAATACGGTAATTGTAAATTTCTTTACTAGCTGAATCTAGTTGCGCTTGTCGAAAAGGCTTCATAATATTCATTGTAAGAGGGAAGGCGTCATCAGCCACAAATACATAAGGGATCTTTTCGAAATTTTTCATAACATTGCATGGCTTTGGAAGTTTATAGAAATGAGTATTCTGAAGAACGCCTCCATCAGAAACACCTCCATTAGTTCCAAAATCCACTAACAGGAACCGATAGTTAGCATCCACTATTGCAAGAAGTGTACCATACTGTGTCTGCCTTTGTAGTTGAAGTAAAAAGATCCGGAATTCGCTGGGGGAACTATGTCTATATGTTTGCCATCCATGGCACCAACGCAATGTGGGTAATTCCATCTGTCTTCAAATGTTTTAGAAATAACTTCTCAGCGGAATCAGGAAACTGAAAATGAAAATAAATTAATCATATTTTTTCAGTGTGGATGTATAGCTATGATGATTACAACAGTTTTTGTAAATTTGGTTTTATATGTGAATTAAAAATAACACAAACCAATGCTCGTTTCACAGTTTGGTTATAAATAAAACCAAAAAATTGAAATTCTAAAATAGTACAGTACTACTATTTGTTTAAAAGTTTTTCTAAAGGTTTGTGTTCTTTTATCTTAAATTTTTGACTTATTTTCAATTGTATTCTTAATCTAAACAATGAAGTACAGGGTAAATGACTTTTAATGTCTAATAATATTGTTCCTTCAGGATGGAATCGAGGATCCTGTCCCACAAACATCCAGCAATGAAGAACTATCCGAGAAAAACGAGATTCCGTCACACACGAGAATACTTCGGAAATCATGACCTCATTTGGCAAAAAAAGTAAAAGTGACGAAATGACCAATGATGTTCTGCTATCAGTCAGAGACTATTTTAAAAAGCCTTCTCCCGGAGAGGACAGGTATGATCTAATGGTAAAATCCATTGCAATGAGAGTTAGGTCATTGGAAAAACGTCAGAGTTTGATTGTTGAAAAAAGAATTAATGACCTCCTATTTGAAGCTGAAATGGGAATGCTTAACGTGCCAACGAGTTCTTACAACTGCGAATATCTAGGCAGTCTCAGCTCAAGTACGAACTCACCTAGCTCTTCCGAAACTGCTTCACATGATGCATTTACGCAAGAAACAGCGACTGCAAGATTTGCAACCATTGAAGAACATTCGCCTCCACAGACAGTTGCTACTTACATATACTAATATTTGATTTTTATTGACCAATATTGATTTTTCTAGTTTCGTCTATTATTTATTATTATGCCTTAGTTGAAATTTTGTTTTTGAACTCTAACATAAGAATTATTAGGAATACATTTTTTTTAAAAGTGTATATTGTAATCTGTGGTCGCGTGGAGGTTCAACGATACGACCACCAAAGTATCGGCTTATTAAAAAAACACTCCCGTTATTAAAATTATCCTTTATTTAAACTAGGTCAGGTAAAAATGACATGAACGGAAAAAAGAGTCTTCACCGGACGACGGTCAGAGATGCATTTTTCCTCAGCAGTTTTTACAATTTCATACATCTCGAGGGGTTTTTACCCTCTCAGCGTCAAGTGCCTACCCCGTGGGGGGTAGGGAGCGATTTCTCGGAAGGGTTCGAAAATGTCATGTGGACCTAAATCTCTCGACTTGCAAAAACCTGCCTACAATTTAATATACATACCTGAAGATACACTTTTTTTAGCACCTTGTAGATAGCTTCGCATGTCTCTGGAATTATTTTGCCAAGAGCTTGGGGTGATATAACAGTAGTACTTGAGACATTCATACGATCGGCCGGTTGAAAGGAACCTCAAAGTAGCTGTCAGTCTTTCATCGGGAGAAATAGAAGTTCTCATAAGTATTTTTCTTTTGTATTAGATGAGTTACTAGTGACAAGAGCTTTTGGTACACTTCTTCATTCATCCGCAAATAATTACGGTAATCTAGTGTATGGTCCGAACTTAACTCTTTTAGTAATTAATAACCGTGTATGAGTGTATTCATTCCGCTTTGTAAGCCAATCTTTACACCAGACTTAGCGATTTTTCTTCTTTTTGCAATTCGCGGCCACTTACAAACCGACTAAAGCGATCGCGTCGTCGTCTTGTTAGCTCGCCATCTTTCGAATAAGCTAAAATCTTCCGGTATACTATACCGTAACGTGTGTGAGCGCTTACGTGCACAGTGCACAGATATACAATGTGTTTCAAAATGATTGTCATCTAGTTGGCGTTGGAATTTCTGTGCATGTAATTTTTGATGTGCCGCGCTCTATTGATTTGTACCTATCTAATTCTGACAACAAGTGACACTTCGAACATTTATTGTGAAACTAGCAATCAGTACTGCTGGTAATTAACGGCCCTTTTCAGGGCCAAAACAAGTACTACAAATAGACAAATATTCAGAATTTGTTTTCTTTTGACAGAGAAAAACCAGAAGTTAAAACAGATTAAGTAGGTTATTTTGAGGTTATGTATAGCTAGTAGAAACTCCTATTTTCGCAAGGCAAGGCGGGTTTTTTTATTTTACATGAGAATTCCACAGCCGACTAGATGAAAATCATTTTGAAACACATTGTTGACGGGTATACCGGAACGTGTATGCCCGGCTTTTAGCCCGGCCTGGCCCGGCCTTATGGGCGAATTGGCGACATGGGAAACGTTTCCCTGCCAACATGAAGATGGCGCTATTACATTTTCTTATGATTCAAGGTCGCAATCCGGCGCGTCATTTTTCGTCCATTTGCCTGTGAACCGGTAATCTATGATTTAATTAACAGTACTGCTACTGATGGGGGAATGTTCTCGGGGAGCTGAGATAAAATCAGAAATGTTCTCGATGATCCCCAAAATAATAACAATAACTAATCGTTAGAATACTTCACAATGCCGACGTTTCGTTTAAAATTCTGAACATATTCATGGCTCTAAAAAATATGTTAAGTATTTCTTATATAACTAAAAAAATATCACTTACATGTCATAAGATATAAAACTTGACATTGCTTGACATGTTTGACTTTGATAACTGTATATCGATTGTTTTTTAAAAAAATTATTAGAAGACCATTATAAATAATAATAGAAACCTTTAAAATCGTGAGTTACTAATCTAGCGTTTAAAAAATTCGACCAATCGAGATTCAAGAATCGACTCCCTGGTAGAAATAACCATGGTTACCGGCGTGAATAGGAACGGGATTTTAGATACATTTTTCACACTTCCCGCAACAATCGCAACATCCATGAATTACGTGGGATTCGAACCCACGACGACAGTGACCGCCTGACTCAAAGCCAGCGCCTTACCACACGGCCACCGCAGCCCCAAAACTTCCTTAATACGTAACATCTTGATGTTCTATGTTTTGTGATGTTCTATATAACATTCTGTTTTGTCACACCAAACCGTTTGTTCTGTGGTTATGTGGTTTTGACTTTTGACTTTGAGGTGATTTTGAGTTCTGTGGTTTTGAGGTTAAATACCGCTCGAGCAGAGCAAAACAAACAATCAACCACTCGGCAGTAATTTTATTTAATAATGCTATATTCACAATTACCTCATATCTCCCCGTAGTGTGATCGAACCTGCACGATGGCAGAGACCCTAACTTCGATCATAGCCGACATCCTCAAAGTAGAGGGCATCGAAGAGGCCTTTAGCTGCTTCCTGGTGCACCGTAGCAAGAATGAGGAGGCGAAAGTCGCCAACTGGCAACAGGAACTGTGCGGCTTCTTCCGAAATCTGAATCCCGAGCAAGTGGAGCTGGCGGTGAGGCAGTACCTATCTGTAGTTGCGAACTGCTCGCACAGCCACATGAGCCTACTGATAGAACTCCTGGAGTTCTGCGTGAAAAACGGCACGCTCCCGGCCAGGAAGGTATGCGAGATTATCATTACCAATGAGCTCCTGCAGCACTCCAATGCCCAATTTTGGATCGAGTGCTTTAAACTTGTCAGGAAAATTATCGATATGGTTGAATACAAAGGCGTTCGAGAGATTATGAAGGTAACATTTATCATTTTATTAACAATACTTGCCACTTCACATCTAAGTCTTGTAGGGTTGTTGTGAGAAAGCTAAATCATTACCATGGCGGCTCAACTCCGGTCTCCAACCTCAGATGCAATCCTTATTGGATTTGGCCACAAAAATCATGGATAGAGATTCATGCCTTCTTCCTGGTTATCTCTTGGTCAACGAACTGCAAAAGGCCTATCCAGATTGTCCCCACTGGAGGTTATCCTCATTGTTTTCCGATTATGTGGATAGTTTCCGCGCTTGCGCGCAGATGTGCTCCATCATAGGCCAGAACGAGATGAGACCCGTAGTAGAGCACAGTGGGTGCCCCGAGCACCTGGTGAATCCTTGGAAATTGGATCCTTTGACATTGCGGTTTAGCTTGAAAGGTAAAGATATATTTAAAGGAAAAGTAAAATAAGGTTCGATACATATGATGAGGTGTCATTATATATATGTTAGCATTAGCTGCCAATTTGGGGTTACTACCCTATTTAAGACTCAGGAAAACGTACTGTTACTTTTATTGACACGACTGACACTACTCTCTTCAATACATGACATTGAGTGTCGACGCCCACCAAGGCATCGCGACTTATGTACGAGGGATGTTGGCATATTACGCTAACATATATACCAACTGTAGGAGATAGTAGGTTCTCAACTGTTATTTGTTCATGTTTTAAGTTGGTGACATTGAGCAGTGTTGTCTTACCATATTTTCCTGTGCTTGGTTCGGTCACATTCACCAAACAGTTGATCTTGTTTAGGTTTTTGTTCTCGATTTTAGCTTTATGGTTTTCATTAAATACAATCACAAAACCTGTTAGGTTCCCCAACTGTTCTTTTAAGAACATAATTGTAAATCTCTTGTAAAGTAATTACTGAATATGTGTGTATTTATTTAAATGTGAAAAATAAGGTAAAGGCTATTTATATGCAACATCATTATTGGATGAAAAATTTAGGAAACAGTGTCTGTCTCGTCATTGATGATGTGCATTGAAAATGATTTTTATCTTTAAAAAATATCTTTATCTCATTGTGCTAGTATTTGTATGCTCAGATTTTGTAAAAACTTATAGGAATGTTCACTGACTGCTGCTTTGTAACATGTTACATTACATGTAAATGATACAGATCAGCAACCCTCTTAGGAAATTTGTTTAAACTACAGGATAATTGCCTATTTTCTAACAGGAGTATGCACTTACATAAAGTTTGCCTACATAAGATGTCTTATTGTAATGTATGTCGTCCAGTTATCATGTGCAGCTTTTCCAGAGTCAATCTGAGATATTTAAAGAAGAAATCTTACTTTTTTAGCACAGTTGATCAATTGCTATCTCACAACAGCACAGTGATAATTTGATCTACCAGGTGATTCCTAAGATATCATCTCATAAATATGATATATATTACATATCACATGATATATAAGATATAAGATGTGTTATATCACATCTCATATATATTGTATTATTTATCATATCTCATATCTATTAACAAAGATATATCATATTTATATTACTGGAATACAGTGACGTCTTTCTTTTGATTACGAAGAGTTATCATTGTTAAAATTTTTGTACCTTCTTAAATTTTGTTTGGATGGACTAATTTCAATTTTTAATTCATTCCAGGGACGCTCCCCTATGCCCCAGAGCTCCTGGAGAAACAAACGGGGCTCTTGCGTTACGTCCTCGAACAACCCTACAGCCGCGATATGGTATGCGGCATGCTGGGTCTCAACAAACAGCACAAACAGCATTGCCAGGCGATAGAAGAACAATTGATAGAATTAGTTGTGCTGGCGTTGGAGAGAACCGAAGCTGAAGGGGACGAGCAGGCCACCCAAGACCTATGGCTGCACCTATCTTCGCAGTTAATATACTTCGTCCTGTTCCAGTTCGCCAGCTTCCCCAGTCTGGTCATGTCGCTACACTCTCGTCTGCAGGGGCGAGAATTGAGACGCGGCAGGGACCAGCTCATGTGGGTACTTCTGCAGTTCATATCGGGATCGATACAACGTAACCCGCTCTCCAATTTCCTGCCGGTGCTCAAACTCTACGAGCTCCTCTACCCAGAGCAGGAGCAACCGCTGCCTGTGCCGGATTTCAATCAGCCCCAGTGCACCCGGCAGATGGCGATGACCTGCATATGGATCCACTTGACAAAGAAGGCGCAGGCGGAACAGGCGAGCATTTCCTGGCCAGTGCCGAGCAAGCTGAGGGCCCATCACGATTTTTTGCAACATTTGGTACCGCCAAATAACGCTGCCCTAGCCATGGGGAACGACTACCGCATTGCTCTGTTATGCAACGCATACTCCACCAATCAAGACTACTTTAGGTAAAAAACAGTAGATAGATCATTTCTTTCAGTTGAGAGAAACGATCTAAATTTATTGAAAATTTCGGTTAAACTAATCCAGTCCTTACTCAGTAAACCAATGGCAGCTTTGGTGGAGACAATCCAGGGAAGCGCCAAATCGACATCGCCCCCGACCGCGCCGTTAAGCATGACTGTCCTCGACTCCCTGACCGTCCATTCAAAGATGAGCCTCATCCACAGCATCGTAACGCACGTGATCAAGCTAGCCCAAGCGAAATCGGGCATGCCACTGTCCCCAGCATTGGTCGAGACATACAGTCGACTGTTGGTGTACACGGAAATAGAATCGCTCGGGATCAAGGGATTCTTGAATCAGTTGCTGCCGCAGGTTTACAAATCGCACGCCTGGGGCACTCTGTATACATTACTGGAAATGTTCAGTTATAGGATGCACCATATCCATCCGCACTATAGGGTGCAGTTGTTGAGCCACTTGCATTCGCTGGCCGCCGTGCCGCAGGCTAATCAAACGCAGCTGCATTTGTGTGTCGAGTCTACAGCTCTAAGGCTCATTACAGGTAATAAATATGTCTTTCACTAAGAAAAATATAGCTTATGTGGGCAATTTATTTATTTTGTTGTATTATTTTTTTCATTTCATTTTATTTGTTTTATATTATGGTAGTGTCCCTCCATGGCGATACTTTGATATAGGCGACTCAAAGCGTCCTTGTCAACAGTTCTGAATGGAGAAAGTTGTTGGTCTAACTTCGGCGCCGTATGTAATAATCTGAGCTCAGTTTTGCCAGACAATAAATAAGCTCAAGCCTTAACATGTAGTGTAATGGAGCTTATACATGCTCGTAATAAGCACATAAAGAATAAAAAGAACACATATTTATAATTTGTTTTTCGGCAATTAAAAAATTAAGGACTTATTGTGCTTGTAATATGGAGTCAGAATAAATGATTTTTTACTAGCGCCCAAATTCGACCAAAAACTTCATCGCCAAAAATGCAATGTTTCTTAACAATATAATATGTATATATCCTCAAATGTATTCCTTCTATATTTTTAACATAACATAACTATAACAGTTTTCTCTTAGTTCTCTTCTTCTTGCCATGAGTAACTTAGTACTGTTGTGTACCTTGTGTGATTAGTTAAAACTATATAGACAGATTTTTCAGTACTAAGGGCTTCTTAACGAGCCATACAGATACTACTATTAATTGTTGGTGAATGTCTTTTGCACATTTTTCACACCCCTCGACCGAATACAATAATACTGTACCCTATTACATGAGCCAGTGTAGCCTTTGGGCCAGTTAAGGAAAATACTGTTAAACTATATTGAAAACAGTTACAGCCAAAGTAAATCAATATGTGTCCTTAGGTCTGGGCAGCGGAGACGTGCAGCCGGAGCTCTCCCGCTTCCTCTCAGAGCCCAAGACGATAGTTTCAGCTGAGTCAGAGGAGCTGAACCGTGCCCTCGTGCTGACGTTGGCGAGGGCGACCCACGTGACGGGGGCCGACGGTTCCTGGTGCCACGAGCTGCTGGCGACGATCGCCCAGAGCACGCCACACGCCTGGGCGCCGCACACTCTCGAATGCTTCCCGAGGGCGCTGTCGGAGTTCTTCACGCAGCACGCCGTCCAGAAGGAGAACAAGCAGCAACTGAAGAAGGCCGTCGAGGAGGAGAACAGGAAGTGGGCATCGATGAACAACGAGAATGATATCATGGCGCACTTCGGGGTATCCGGGGCGCCGCCTCTCTTCCTCTGCCTCTTGTGGAAGATGCTGCTAGAAACGAACCATATCAGCCCGATAGCGTACAAGTAAGTGTTTGGTTTTTGTTTCTTGATTGACATATAGGGCTTGACTGACCAATAATTGTTCACAAACACTTCTTCTTAGGTAATAGCAATTAGCTGTCATTTTGATTAGGTTAATTAGATTATAAACATGTTTTACAGCAAGAGATCGTCGGTTTATTGTGGGACAAAGCAAATCGTCCTGCATTTCTTTTTCCCCTACACCTACCATTTTACTTCGCCCCTTTTTGATAACATATCTCTGTTCCCTTAGTACTGTTCCAGTCAGTAGCCTTAATGCTTCATATTGCTCTCTATAGTAGTCATAAATGAGTAGCATGTATATATAGTATGAGTCGTACTTTGACGCAAAAGAAGTCATTGTAGTTCAACCCGTTGCAAAAAACTGAGTTACAAGATTACGCTGCATTTTTGCAAAGATATGAGTTTTCGAATGCCACTGATCATAGTAAACATGATAATTGATAAACACGAATTAGGAAAAGCCTTTGAGGAAAGAGATATGTAATGCGCGAGGAGAGCTTCGATCCATAAATAAACTAATGTGTACATAACCAGAGTGATATTATTTATTTCCTGATGAAGCTTGCGGCACGGAAACATTTCTTTTTCTAGTTGAAGGTTGGTAATCATTAGGGTTATACTCCAACATAATCTCTTTAAATCTTAAAATGTACAATGTAGAAATCTCACGGTTTCGTATTGTCATACATTGTTACATTTCTGATCATACATATATCATACGTTACATTGTTTTTGTTTGATTCACATAATATCTTAATTTATCAATAACCTCTTGTGTTTATCCCATTATATATTATAGTGATTATAGTCCAATATAATTCCAAGATATTTACAAAATTTGACCCCATATTGTTAATATGAACATTAATTGATTGAGGCTGTCTGCATAACATCCAAAAGTCGTGTATTGAGTATTTGATACATTCAAAGTTAATCCATTCTGACTGAACCATACAATAATCTTTTTTAAAAAATTATGCATTTCAGACTCAGCTTTACATCAAATTCAATACTTTGAAGAGCAGTATTATCAGCAAAAGCTCTATTATATATCTCTGAATTTTCCACTTTTCAGTGCAGTTAACCATTTCATTGCTTGCTTAAACCATTACTTTTTCAACTTTTAGAGTTGTTTCTCGTTAGAAGTTGGCATTCATTAAGGCTATTATCCAACAGTTAAAAATATCCTGCATTGGAACACAATCTGACTTAGTCACGAACTATATCTTGAATGATACAGTTGAAATACCTTAGTTTCTTAGGCATTTGTTAGATTTTTCATCTTGTTTGGATATACATATAATATTTTTAACACTATCACTTATGTGTCCTCTGACTCTTACTACACTGGTTTGGAGTTTTATTATAAACCAGTGCCTTATTGTACATAAGGTTTGGAATTTCACCCAATAAGTTCATAAAACTTTCTACACTTAATGTCAAGCTCGTCTTGTTTCCCAATTTATGTGCCTTTCGACTGCAGTTTACACCAAAACGGTTATTGCTAAAGGAAGTATTAGTTTACTAATGCTACTGTTTTCTTATTATTAAAATTATAAGCATACATTTACGTTTGCTCTGTTTAATCCTCCGCCTGACTATTTCAATATCAACTGAATTCAAAAACTATTTTTGTGTAAAAACTACTCTTCACTTACCAGTCTACCTGGCCAGAAGTGGCCATTTTCTGTAAAATATTTTAAGGTAGCATCCTATTTCAATCTCTTCAATATCATTTTAGGATCTTGGAGAGGATCGGCGCCAGAGCCCTGTCGGCCCACCTGCGGAAATTCTGCGATTGCCTCGTCTTCGAATTCACCAACTCCCCTGGCGGTCAACACGTCAACAAATGTGTCGATACCATCAACGACATGATCTGGAAGTACAACATAGTGACGATCGACCGCCTCGTCCTCTGCCTAGCATTGAGATCGCAGGAAGGCAGCGAGGCGCAAGTGTGCTCCTTCATCATCCAGCTCGTACTGTTGAAAGCCTCAGAATTCCGGAACAGGTATAAGGGCTTGTTACAGATGGTCTATTTTTGATACATTTAGCAAGACAAGAAACATTCAAATCTGTTAAATTCAATCAATCTGCAAAATAAAATGCTGTGGCAGAAGTGTTACAAAGCTGTAAAACTTGCTTGTGTAACAGATCTCTGTGCACCATGTGTTACATTTCTAACTGTTTCCAAACAGGGTCCAGGACTTCGTTAAGGAGAACTCGCCGGACCACTGGAACCAGGTCAACTGGCACGAGAAGCACCTGGAGTTCCACAGGAAGTATCCGGAGAAGTTCGCGCCTGAGGAGCAGAGCAGTGGTTACCATCCGAACTTTGGAAACGTGTGCCTCAGGTTCTTACCAGTATTCGATATAGTCGTGCATCGATTTTTAGAGATAACGCAGGTGTCAAAGAGCCTGGAGATACTCCTGGAACACCTCGGATGCCTGTATAAGTTCCATGATCGACCTGTTACTTATTTGTATAATACGTTGCATTACTACGAAGCGAAGTTGAGGGACAGACCGCCCTTAAAGAGGAGGTTGGTAATTTCTTATAGTTATTTTACATTATTGCGTTTATTTATTTATTTATGTTTTCCCTTGAGGAATAAGGGAATATAGAGAAATAATAATGATAGTTAACACTAGTTAACCTAACCTAATTTTATAAGTATAAGTATGTAAAGAATAAACAGATATACATAAATTTGAATCACAGATTGCAATATTCTATTCTGTTTCTACTGCTACACTGTTTTTCAAAGGCGTTCAGTGATAGTCCTATAATATCTCAGTTGAAACAGTTTTAGTTCAATGTCATCAAGAATATAGTTGAACAGGTTTATTTTATAAACTCCATCAAACATTTCCCTTGATTTAATGGCCATTATTTTCAAACCAAACATATAGAATATAGAGAACTAATATCTTCCTGAAATTAAAACTCAACTTCAGGTCATTAGTAATCGAGAATTTATAGTATTGAAATGAATTGCCAGTAACTTAGTACATACCTTGTTTCCCAGATTATTGGCCGCAGTCCTCGGAAACCTAAAGGAGACCCTGTCGGAACCGTACCAGGCATTCCTGACTCGTTCTGCTGAGGAGAACTGGATACCCGAACTGGATTACTACATCCAAGTCGTGAAGAGGGTGGTCGAAGTGATCAGCGGTTCGAGCTCAAACTCGATAACTGATTGGCGCTTTAATGAATTCCCCAATGCAGGAGCTCATATTCTTTACACGACTTGCGTGGAATTGATGGCATTGTCGGCTGGACCTGTTGCAGTAGCCAATGGGCTGTTAGATGTCATTGCGAAAGGTAAATTTTGGAAATTTAGAACAGAAATCATTTGGTCATTGAATGTATAGAAAATTGCTTATGAGTTTCTTTTGTTATTATTCTTTGGTAGTCGTTTCCATCCATCACTGAGTAGAAGGCTCCTTCTCTATGTTGTGCTTGTACCTTCTAGCGTTTATTCGTGTCAAGTTGTATTTCACCATTGTTTTCATATCGCCTCTTTTCTGGAGCTGGGCTGTTGAGACCCAATAAAGAGTCAGCATTAACTGCACAAGTACATTTTTTCTGTCTTAGGTTTCGTGATGATACCCTTGGACAAGATTCACCAGTGGGTCAATGCGATTGGGTTGATCCTTGCAGCCCTTCCGATAAGCTACTGGAGTGTTCTCCATGATCGACTCCTCTTCACTCTCTCAGAGCTGGAGACGTGGCAGTTTGACTGCTCAGCCTTCCGACTGTTTGACTTCAAGCAGACTCACGCTGGGCTTCTTCATAACCGATTCAGGTAAGGTAGCCTTACTTAAAAAATGTGAAACAGGAAGGTTGAAAGATGAATTGACATATGCAGACGTTTCTACTAATTTCAACCATATTAACTGACTGATTAACTGAGGGCAATAGACCTTTTATTGTTTCCCATTTGGTTTTGTTGGATTTCGTTTACAGTGAGGCTTTTGCGTTCCAAAATCTAATCATTTGGTTACTATAAAATGGGTTCTTGGCTACACCTTTTGGACTATTGGAGATAGCAGATCTAGACAAATTGATGCACTTTGCTATCTTTTCAGATTCACTGCTTTGTAGTTTTCTGAGTGAAGTTAGTTTTATAATAAATAATGCCAGATGAATTGACACAGGCCTCATGCTACACAGCTGATGAAATTAAAAAACTTTCTTTGTCTGCATTCAATTTTTAGTTGATAAAAGGAGCTTTATGGTTCAAATATAAGACTGTAGCTTCTAAAATCGTCAACATTCATGTTGTAGACTTTTACACAAAAACGGAGTTACAATTGTTTACCTCTAGGGTACAGATATATAGTTACACTTTTACAAACATTTCAAAAAGCTCAGTGTAAAGAAATCGTATAATTTTATAAATTAGTAATACTGTGAGTAGGAGAAATTGTATCCAACAACACCTTTGACTATTTTGACTATTTGATATTAATGCCCCTTTTCCTCGTTTCGATACTTTTGATTATATTTCAGTTTCTAAACCAAATAAAATTCCAGTTACATGTTGGCCCTTGCCCACTCCGTGTGGCACCACGCTGGCCCCGGTCAGATATCGAGCGTTCCCCGTTGGGTGAGGGAGTGCCTGCCCGCCGTCGTCAGGACGGAGGAGCAGTTCCTGTTCGTTTGCCACCTCGTCGGGCCGTTCCTGCAGCGCTTCAACATGGCGATCATCGACCTGACGAATGCGCTCTATGAGTTGCTCGCCCAGGTGGATCAGAGCCAGGGCGAGCTCAAGTACATGGACCAAATCTGCGATCTGCTCTACCACATCAAGTATATGTTTGTCGGAGACAGCATGAAGAAGGAGCTCGAGGTGGTAGTCAGGAGGCTGAGGCCACAGTTGCAGCTCAGATTGAGGTTCATAGCGCACCTCAACATTGAGGAGGTGCAGGCGGCTTGAATGATAGTTATGATTCTTATTTAAACTATTTGTATTTATATAGCAAAATTTTAAACAATTTTTAATCTATTTGTATTTGTATAATAAAATTTTAAACTGATAGTTACTTTCACTGTAGTTACAATTTGGAAAATCGGGTGGACCTAAAGGGAATAAAAAAGTTTTTGGAATGGAATGTTTTGATATTGACAGTACCACTTAATTTAAAATTAGGTGCAGGTTTATTCATGACTAATCAGAGATTATTTGTAAGCTATTTGTGCAAATCTACATTTTGATGCAATATCCAAGACACCATTGTTCTAACTTACTCCAATGATTTTTCATATTTATTGCTTTACTAGAGGTAAAGAAATAACACAATGTATTGCTGTTTAAAAAATATTTATTGACACAATAAATAAATTTAAACAATCAAAAAAAGAAAAAAAAACCCAGTTGTGCACAGATGGAAATTGCAGCAGATGTTAAGGGTCGACTCTAGATGTTCTCGTCGATTACTGGGTGTTGTCCTCAGTGGACTTGGGGGATGTTCTTTAGTCCACTTCTTCGATGGTCGGTCCTCCTTGGTTTCCACCGAATCCTCCGGCTTGTTGTCCGCAGCTGCCCGGCATGCCACCTCCTCCGAACTGGTTGTTGTTCTGCGAGTTGCCACCGCCGCCATAAAGTTTGGCCATGATCGGGCTGCAGGTTCTCTGGAGTTCCTTCTGCTTCTCATCGAACTCCTCCTTTTCCGCAAGGGAGTTGCTGTCCAACCACTTCAGGCAGTTGTCGCACTCGTTCTCGATGGTCGACTTGTCGCTGGAGGAGAGCTTGTCGCCGCAGTCCTGGACGGCCTGCTTGAGTTGGAAGACGTAAGCCTCCAGTTGGTTCCTGGCAGAGACACGCAGCCTCTGCTTGTCGTCTTCGTCCTTGTACTTCTCAGCTTCTGCCACCATCCTCTCGATGTCCTTCTGGCTCAGTCTTCCTTTGTCGTTCTTGATGGTGATGTTGCGTGAGTTGCCAGAGCTGGTGTCTTTGGCGGATACGTTGAGGATGCCGTTCGCGTCCAGGTCGAATGTCACCTCAATCTTCGGGACACCTCTAGGAGCTGGCGGGATGCCAGTGAGATCGAACGTTCCCAGTAGGTTGTTGTCCTTGGTCATCGCCCTCTCGCCCTCAAATACTTGGATGGTAACAGCCGGTTGGTTGTCTGCGTAGGTGGTAAATGTTTGAGTCTGTTTGCAGGGGATCCTGGCGTTGCGTTCGATGATCTTCGTCATCACGCCGCCCGCCGTCTCGATACCCAACGACAGGGGCGTGACGTCTACCAGTAGTACGTCCTGGATTTTGTTGTCGGTCTCTCCGCTGAGGACGGCAGCCTGAACGGCGGCGCCGTAGGCCACAGCCTCGTCGGGGTTGATCGATAGGTTCAGAGACTTCCCGTTGAAGAAGTTCTGAAGGAGTTGCTGGATCTTCGGGATGCGCGTGGATCCTCCTACTAACACGACGTCGTGAATTTGTCCTTTGTCCATTTTGGCGTCGTTTAGGGCTTTCTCAACCGGCTGGAGCGTGCCTCGGAATAAGTCAGAGCAAAGTTCTTCAAATCTTGCTCTGGATACTTTGGTGTAGAAGTCGACGCCCTCGAAGAGCGCGTCGATCTCGATGGTGGCTTCTGTGCTGGAGGAGAGCGTTCGCTTGGCCCTCTCTGCCGCAGTCCGGAGTCTGCGGATGGCCCTCGGGTTCGACCTCAGGTCCTTCCTGTACTTGCGCTTGAACTCGTCGGCGAGGTGGGTGACGAGCCTGTTGTCGAAGTCCTCGCCACCGAGGTGTGTGTCGCCGGCGGTCGATCGCACTTCAAACAGGGAACCCTCGTCGATGGTCAGGATGGAGACGTCGAAGGTACCGCCGCCGAGGTCGAAGATGAGGACGTTTCGTTCTCCCTTAAGGTTCTTATCTAGACCGTAGGCGAGGGCCGCCGCCGTCGGCTCGTTGATGATCCTCAGGACGTTCAGCCCCGCGATGGCGCCGGCGTCCTTCGTCGCCTGCCTCTGGGAATCGTTGAAGTAGGCCGGGACTGTGATGACAGCGTCCCTTATCTTCGTGCCGAGGTACGCCTCCGCTATTTCCCTCATCTTCGTGAGGACCATCGAGCTGACCTCCTCCGGGGCGAAGGTCTTCCTCTCCCCTTTGTATTCGACCTGGATCTTCGGTTTGCCGCAGTCGTTCACCACCTTGAAGGGCCAGTGTTTGATGTCCTGCTGGATCTTCGGGTCGTCGTACTTCCTGCCGATCAGCCTTTTCGCGTCGAAGACGGTGTTGCTCGGGTTCATCGCGACCTGGTTCTTGGCCGCGTCCCCGATCAGCCTTTCGGTGTCTGTGAAGGCGACATAGCTGGGGGTCGTCCTGTTACCTTGATCGTTGGCGATGATCTCGACCTTGCCGTGCTGCCAGACCCCCACGCAGGAGTAGGTGGTCCCCAAGTCGATTCCGATTGCTGGACTTTTCACCATGTTGCTCGTTGATTGATTGCTCTCGAAAGAATTTACGCTTTTTCGAATATTAATCGCTTTGACTTAAACCGCTTTGTAACGCTTTGACTCGTTGTTCACTTGTCGCTTGTTACAAATTCACTGAATTCGAAACGAACGGGAGCGCGTATTTATACTCCGGCGGCCGACGATGCGCGATTGTTCCCGAACACGACGCGATCGATCGAGAAAGACGAGAAACTTCTGGAAGTCGGCGAGAGCTCAACTGCACGAAGGACGGAATCGCGACGTAAATAAACAGTTTCCTATGTTAAATTGGTTCAGATTTAACGCTTTATTTATAGAAATCGCCGTCGTAAGTGCGTAAATCGTAAAAGACGAACTAATCGAACTAACCAGCGTACGACGGTTACTAAGTTTAATTCAAGACGTCACTAGGAACAAATTTAGAGACAACATAGTTATCTACCTACCTAGTAATAATAATAATAATAATAATAATAGTAATAATAATAATAATAATAATACATAATAATAATAATACATAATAATAATAATAATATAATATATTATTGCATATATATTTAGTAACACTAGATTTAATATTATCTATTTCTCAAAAGATAAATGAGAATGAGCAGAATGACACAACAATTGATAAGAAATGTCTTAAAGACACCTCAGGAAGATCGTAATAGGTTTAAAATCTTTTAAAGTCTATTTAGGTTTTGCAATTCATAACAATATCGATAATCGTTACATTTCACATTCTGTACTGACTGTATGAGTAGTTTCAAGAATGGGTATCGAGCTAAAAAATATAACTTCTAAATAATTTTACACACAATTATCCAAATCATTAATAACAAATGACATACCTACATACAATGTACACAAAGATTACTACCTATGATATATATATCCTTGAGGACCTTGAGGTCTCAACGGAGACAGTCTATTTTCCCTATTTTGATCTTTAATAATATTTTATGAAATGAAATTAATTGGAAGTAGATATTTATATTGGGTTTTTATTTTGTGTTTCTCTTATTTGTTGGTTGAATTGGTATCTGTCCAATCTATTCGTTTGGTCGAAAAATACTCGAAATTGACGAAATTATTGATTAATTCCTCAAATTTATTCCAAAGCTTTTCATTTTCTGTTTAAACCACTTACGGGCACATCGAATTGGTTCCATACCCTTCTGTGCAGTTAGTACCTGCCGAATTTCTCGAATGTACTAGAGATAGAAGCACATAGATGTGAGGGAGGAAAAGAGAGGCCGTTTCGGACAATAGACGTAAATGGAATACAATAGAAAGGTATGGAAGTTTCTTGATTGTTCTAGGTCATAGAATCTACGCAGGGGGCTGATACGTAACCGTCGCGTGTCGGTGAATATCCAACGGTAAACCGAAAACCATCCTCACATCATTTATTTACGTTCATTGTTTATTGACGATAATAACATAATCGTTAGATTATGTTATTATCTAAGAAGGATACGTTTTCGATTATTACGACGTGAATAATTCAGTTCCAGACAACAATAACAGCAAAACAAAAACTGTACAATTGAAATCCAACTAAATACTGCCATTATTTCTTTTAATTGTGTCCTCCATCACAGTACAAAAACCACTAATTAAATATGCACATACGTATTGTATATTAGCTTTCGATGGAAACAAGCCAAGCATAAACAATCTTTCGGGGAATGAAACGTAGAGTTATTGTGGAGTTATCCTCAATCTATTCAATTGATTAAAAATAATCGCATTTATTAAATTTATTCCTCCTCGTAGGTAGTCGTAAAAGTTTAATTGTATTAAACACTCAAATTGTATAAAATTTTCATTGTTTTAGTTGCCTTACAATTACAATGCAGTTAATATCCGTCGATTTCGGGAAAGTTCTAGAATTAGTCCATACGCTAGTGGTCGATTTGTAGGAAGTAAAACTCGACCGAGAAAAAGCAATGTTTTCTGAATGTTTCTCAGTCGCTGAACATAAAATATTTGCGTCGATTTTCCGTAAGTTAGGGCCAACAATTACTAACAATTTAGGTATAATTGTTTAAATCGCTATAGCTCGCAAACTTTTGAGTAGGGTGGAAAAAGTTTATAAAACCTGTGCAAAATGAAAACATACTTAAAAAATGCCTTACAAAGTTTTGCGCAATCTACAATGCTTATGGAGATAATTGACTGTAATTGATAACTGTAAATAAACATGTTCCTTTGTCATGAACCCGCCTATGTTGCCCAAGACTTTCCCACCAGTAATTCACTCAACATCTTTCTAATTGATCTTAATATATTTTCTTAAAAGCGCTGTTTATCCCTAAATTACCAAAATTCTGTTTAAAGTCACTTCTGAATTATTTCAATCATTAACTCAAGTAGAGTAATGGAACAACGCGTGGGTAAATTAAATATTAGTTTCAAAACCCTTTGCGGCATCTCTTCTAGATGTTTATAATAACAATTTTTTCATAAGCTTTTCTAATATTTCGATCATCACAAGCTTTTAGCCCTTAACATCACAGCGCCCGAATGCACTAATTTTGTTTACGTTAACTTCGTGGGAACCTCGCTTACCTCGCTATCCCGAGGTATAGTAGCTAGTAGCGTATAATGTAACCCTAGATCAGACAGTACGTATTCAATCTTCGACACGAAAACTTCTCTGTACGAAAACTCTTTGTATAGTACGACGATCACTGAATAAAGTTACAAGTCTACCGCATTGTATTATTGTGCCAAACAAAGTCCTCCAACACCTTGGGTAATGTACTGTAATGCGAGAAGTAAACAAAGCGACACATGTTTACTCCTTCACCAGAATAACTACGACGCGTATAAGACAGCTGCATGAATTTTCCCGGAATGTTGTTTACGAAAAGCAATTAATGTGTGACCTTCTGAACATTTCCTGCGTAGGCGTTCTAGAATGTACGAGAAGGATCTCGATTATGGTTGGAGGTGTATATATAAGGGGGCTTGTGATCGAGGGAGTTAGTTAGAACTAGAGAAGCAGACGTGAACGCGACATACGATCCGAAAGCGGAGCAGTACAAATAAATTATGTAGTGTCTAGTCTAGTGTACAAGTAGTTAAGTGTGTTAAATAAATTAGTGTTCAATTAATGTAAATAAATTATAAAATAAATGTTACAGTACTATCGAATCAAAAAAAAGGTTTATTAAAGATGAAGGCTCATTCAATATCGGTATATAAGTAGTAACAGAATTTTCTTATTTTGTCTAAATTTTGATCTGAAAATAGAAGTAAAATTGGGCAATTTAAAAAAAAATTGGACAGTATTTAAAAAATCAAAAAAATATACCAAAACTGTTACTACACTGATATGGATATGACATCCTAGGGTAATATATTATTACATAAAAACAAAATAGGGTTCAAGGAAGAGATACAAAATAATTGTACATCGCTGTAGTAACACAATCTTGATACATTTTTGTTTTTTTTATAGTTCCCTAAAATTATCCCATTTTACTGACTATTTTTAGATCAAAATCAGAGAAAACTGAAAATTCTGTTAGGTACTATACCGATTACCGATACAGAATGAGCTTTTATGCCTTTATTGAACCCCATTTTGTTTTGATTCGACAGTATACTGCCCTAGGATCATGATTATTTACAATTATAAATTACAGGTAATTATTACCATAAATATTGGAGATAGAGTAAAACTTTATGGGACTTTTATTTGGGGTATATTTTCATTTTGCACAAATCTTATCAACAACCTTCTCCGGTCCACCTGACAGTTTTCGAATTATAGCGATTTTAACGATTAAATTGTTTATAACTCTTGTTTGCATGAACTTTCGAAAAATCGGCGAACATATTCGTGTTCAACGAGTAAAAAAACCTTTGGAAAACACTGTTTTTCTCGATCCGGTTTTATTTCCTACAAAACGACTTCTAGCTCTAGCGTATGGACTAAATAGTCTGCCCTTTGATATTTTGCAAGGGAGGAAAAGGGAGGCCGTGTCAGATAATAGACGAAAAGGGGATGGAAGTTTCTGGAATGTTCTATAGGGAGCCGAAAGGCAACCGTTACGCGTTGGTGAATTTCCAACGGTAAACCGCCATGTTGTTTACATCCATCGTTTATGTCCTACATAGATAGCATAATGGACTGTTATCTTAGGAGAATAAAAATAGACAAACAATTTCCTAATTAGATACTTGAATGCCTTGGCTTAGGATGGAATTTTTGAACATACATATGTAAAATCAATAATTTGGTGATAGTCAATAAAAATACCAGGATATCAATTACACAACTGAGTTCAGGATTTGATTAAAACGTACATTTCGGTTATTATTAATTCGAATTAGAAAACGTACAATGTAGATTCTTCATAGAATTTGTGAAGGTTGGGAAAAAATAATTTTATTAAAATTATTCGACACGTTCTAGTGGCGATTTAGTTCGAATGCTTCCCTCACATGTGGTACGCATAAATACAATTACATAATGTATAATATACCTACCTATCTATCTAACACAGACATTCTAATAGAAACTTCTACAGAGTTCTAAACTTTCCAGCTTACACAATATTTCCTTTCTAAGAGTGTTTTATATCAACTTTAATCCAACCAGAGCCGTTTTTAGGGATGTTTAGGTTATAAGCATATAAAAGGCAGATAAAGGCAAATGTTTGGGTTAGCAAAGCCAAATATCAAAACAATCTTATAATTTACCTATAAAAGTCAAAGAGTCTACTTTGACGTATTGGAAAGAGGAAATAATATTTACTTTCACACCTTTGATTTCAAAACATTGCGGCACCGTACATAGTAAACAAGGTTAGTAGGATGACTCTCTGTTGGAACATTGATTATTTCTGATAGAACATTGTAACGTTTATTTTCTAATTTATTTACACTATCCTAATTATTCACTACACACTACTTAATTGATCTTAGACTATTACTGAACTAAATCATATAACACACTTAACTACTTCCTAGCTAATTAATTTATATCACTCTTAAATGTAATTTATTTATACGCTCTCGCTTTTCACCTTGTTTACTATGTCGCGCTTCACGTCTACTACTCATCTCCGACCATTCCTCCCAAGGTCATTAAACTGATTGCAGAAAAATGCCCCAACGTACTCCTGACAATGTACAATATTTGTATAGAGACAGCGACGTTTAGTAAACGGTGGAAACGCCAGCGTTTGGTATTGCTTGACAAAGGCAAAGGCCCACCAACGACTTCGTCATCTTACAGGCCGCTGTGCATGCTGGATGTTGCAGGTAAGCTGCTTGAGAAACTTATAAAGGTGCGCTTAGTGGCGGCCGTCGAACAGGGCGGCGGACTCTCGAAAAATCAACACGGCTTCAGGAAAGGACATTCAACAATTACTGCGATTAAACAAGTCCTGAACATCGTAAACAAAGCATGGTCGGGAAACCATCGCACCCGCCAGGTCTGGGTTTTCCTTACTTTCGACGTCAAAAACGCTTTCAACTCTGTAGGGTGGGAAGATATCCTTAATGCAATGAAAGCGGATTTCAATATTGAGGAATACATTCTAAATATTGCTGACGATTACTTCAGAGAAAGAGTCCTCGAGTACGATACTACCGAAGGTCCTCGCACAGTGAAAGTCACGGCAGGCTCCCCCCAGGGCTCTGTCCTCGGCCCAGACTGTTGGAATATTAGGTATGACGACCTGATGCGGATGCCTCTGCCAGAAGACATCCACCTGGTCGGTTATGCAGATGATGTCGCCGGTCTGATTCTCGCAAGAGACACAGAAGACGCTCGTCGGAAAATAGACCATCTTACAAGGAGAATCTGTGAGTGGCTAAAAGGTCATAGGATGAACTTAGCAGCGAGCAAAACCGAGATGGCGGTATTGACTAGGCAACGCGGGTTTGACAAGAATTTTACAGTGACCATAGGAAATGCAAATATTGAGGCTAAGAACTCCTTACGGTACTTAGGACTCCAATTGGACGAGAAGCTGACGTTCCGGGAACACCTGAACAAAACAAGAGAAAAAGCCAGCAAAGTTGCAGCGAACTTATCAAGGATTATACTGAATACGAGTGGTCCGAGGTATGCCAAGCGATGTCTGCTATTAAGCACGGTGCATTCTATCATGCTCTATGGTGCAGAAATTTGGGCGGACCAACTACATCTTGAAAGCTACTGACGAAAGCTAGCCTCCATACAAAGGCGAGCAGCCCTCCGAGTTGCCTGTGCATATCGTACAGTTTCCGAGGCAGCCGTATTGGTTTTAGCGAAGGCCCCACCTATTGACCTAATGGCGCAAGAACGCAGACGACTTCATCAGCTCCGAAAAGCAGGCGAGTTGAATGAACGCATTAAGAAGATCGAAAAAGATCGCACTACGACAGAATGGCAACAACGGTGGCAAAGCTCCACAACGGGTAGATGGACGGCGGAACTCATTCCGGATTTGATAGTTTGGACGAAATATAATCACGCGGAGACAAATTATTTTTTGACGCAACTACTTACCGGACACGGGCTATTTAATCATTATCTTCATCGGATGGGACTTAAGAGGAGCCCACAATGCTCATACTGCAAGGAGAAAGTGGAGGACGCTTATCACACATTCTTCCACTGTAAACGTTGGATAGTGGAAAGGAAGAACGCTTGGGAGGCCATTGGGGTAACACCAAATCCCAGAAGCATCGTAGCGCTTATGGCTAGCTCCGAGAGCTCCTGGAAAGCAGTGATGTGCTTTGCGGAGAACGTGCTCAAAGCAAAGAAGGCTGAAGAAGGTTCAACGACGGACGCCTGATGGCGTATCAATGGTCAGACTGAAGTAATGCGAAAGCTGTTTCCGGTCTGGCCTCCTTCTTAAAAGAAGGAAAGAAAGAGGATTGTTTTTATCCTTCTTCATTAAATAAAAAAAAACTCATCTCCGACCGCAAGCCCGCTTATATACATTTCTCAATTGTATTCTCGATAATTCCACAAAGAACTCGATCCATCTCGATAATAATGTTTACCTAGGAAACGTCCAGAAGGTCATAAATCACTTTTCCTTAATGAGATGTTGCGGGAACGCTCGGCACGGTTTTTATTGCTCGCCGCTGCGCTTAATAAGCGTAGCCGCGTTCCTTTGAGGAAAGCCGCCGATGTCCGACAGTAGTAAACACATTTCGCTCTGCTGTTTACATTTCGCGTTACAACATGATCCTATACAGTTAGATACACAAATTCCCGTTGACGCGAGTGGCTGAAAATTTACCTAAATTTAAATATTTTCTCTAATCATACCAAATGGAGAGCAGATTAAGACAGAGTGGTTAAAATATTCAAGCAGAACAAATAACTGTTGTAATGAAGTGTTTAAAATGAATAGCTAATAATAATCCTGTTCTGACTGGAAACATTTATTACTATTTTATCTAATCATGAAACGTCAATCCATCATTTACGTTGTTGCCAAAAAATGTTTAAACTGTAGATATAAGGTTTAGATATGTTTAGAACTCTTGGATAAAGAATCCACTATTGACAAATAACAACAGAATTACTTTCTCGTTGAGAAAGAAGAAGTATATTTCGCTATAATAAGATTAATTGCCAATATTTAATTTTTGGCAGGGTAATGTTAGTACTGAAGTGAAGCTCCATAAACGAAATAACGAAAATATATTGATAGCTGTTGAAATGTTAGAAATATTCGACCCTAATCACATCTGAGCATATGTAGCCTAATAATCAAATTAAAAAGAGATCTAACATATTCGGATTCAAATTGAGACCTTTAGTTTAGGCGAAAAGAAATTGCTACCCAAAAAGTATAGGCTTAAAATAACGGAGTCATTGTATAAACATTGATTAAAATGTAAAAATTACAAAAAAGAGTATTTCACAGCAATGAATTACACGTCCCAAGTCCCAATCCCAATAGACCCAAACCCAAAAGTTTCAACTTTTTTTTTCGGTTTATGAATTTTCAAAAAATACTTCATTGTGGACCATCTACATAAAAATGCATTTACAATTTATTTAAATTGACAAAAAAAAACATGGAAATTTAAAGTTGCGATAAATGAAGAAAAAAAGCATAATTAGGTAATCTCGAAATTACATGAAAAGTGGCGTTTTGGTTTCTTTAAAAAGCTATATATTTTTTTTAAATATGAAAATGTTTAAGAGTTATTGCATTTGTTTATTGAAGAGTTGTTTTTATTTCTAAATAAAAAAAATGTGGTTGTTATTGTTGTAGTAGGTACAGGACTCTATATGGGTTCACCTTATCTTGTTGACTTATATTTTGAAGATGTATAATTCTGATTTTATTTTCAAAGATACTCCTCCCCTACACCAAAATGGAGACTGAAAAATAGCTTAATTTGTTTATAAGGTTTTATATATGTTATATATATATATATATATATATATATATATAACACCCACCAGTACGATACCATGGACCATATCAGAATACCACTCTTTACATTGTATGTTATCCGATAACAACCGTTCCATGTATTGTATGACATATGACAGAATCTAACCTACAAGTACTAATTTTCCCGCTTATCACGAATAAACGAGAGTGGCGTAAGCAACACCAAAATATTCATTGTTTTCTCGGCCAGACCCCACCCAAACTTCTCAGAGCTAAGCCCCAGGCTACAACTCTTGAACAACCGTTCCATGTATTGTATGACATATGATGACATATGACAGAATCTAACCTACAAGTACTACACGTTGGGCGCCAAGAGTTGTAGCCTGGGGCTTAGCCCTGAGAAGTTTGGGTGGGGTCTGGCCGAGAAAACAATGAATATTTTGGTGTTGCTTACGCTACTCTCGTTTATTCGTGATAAGCGGGAAAATTAGTACTTGTAGGTTAGATTCTGTCATATGTCATAATACAATACATGGAACGGTTGTTATCGGATACCATACAATGTAAAGAGTGGTATTCTGATGGTCCATGGTATCGTACTGGTGGGTAGTAATAGTCAGGGTGTTATATATATATATATATATATATATATATATATATATATATATATATATAGTAGTGAAAATGGCGACGGAACAAATGTACAAAAGAAAATTATCGACTTTACCCGTCTATTCCGTCAAGAAACGGTAACCACCGACACGTGTTTCTGCTTATTAACTTCGTCAGGGTGGTATAACCAAGCTCTGAATGACAACGATGTTTGATACTTGGAAAAAAATATACAACTCAAAAAGAACGCGAACAGTAGACAGCAAAGCACTTTTGCGTCTGTAAAGGAAAGATCCTCCCTTCGAGGACAACAATCCATACGTGACGCGGTGGCCAGCTATAGCCAACTGTCACGAATCTTTTGTCGAAGGAAATTTAGTAGTGAAATTCGCGACGGAACAAATGTACAAAAGAAAATTATCGACTTACCCGTCTATTCCGTTAAGAAACTGTAATCACCGACACGTGTTTCTGCTTATTAGCTTCGTCAGGGTGGTATAACCAAGCTCTGAATGAATTGTCATTCATTCATTATTTATATAATATTGTTTACAGACTTATTTATTTATTATTTAATTCTCTATTCTTAATAAAGTGTTCATATGGACTGCATTTAATTTTTATTAAATTAAAAGAAAAAAAACTTTTTAAATGTGATTGCTTTTCCATATATTTTTCAAATAATTTTTTTTTAATCATTTTCTGTTAATATCAAGAGATAAACAGTCTGACACATGCTTTATTAACAATTGATTTAATTGTGAGTACCCCATTTTAAAAAGCAGTGATACATCTATGAACATATGTGCCATCCCACTGTTCCGCGCCTGGGAGATGTTGGTGCAACAACACAATGTTACGAATATAGACAAGGCATGTCTATGTACTTTGGTACATAATAATACATGGTCGAAGGTCTGTCTACTTCTAATTCTCTGCCTTCCATAAAATATATTTTTCGCTTTATTTTCCACTGTGATCATGATTAACTAAGAATGGTCTTCTCTTATGATACATCTGACTGTGATCCATGAATGTTGAAATTCGTGCCTGTTTTATTTTTGGGGTGGACGAGAGTTCTTCTGAAAAAGTTGACTCTAATATAGCCCTTGACATGTGAGATATTAAGTCAAGTAGTGGTAATACCAGAAACCTGTGCCCCAGACATGTAATAATACCAAATTGTCAAAGTAATGCTTAGAATTAGGTTCCCAAAAAATGCTGGCTTTGTGTGATACCAACTGTCAACGTTTCATTCTTCCATTTTAAATCAAATTTTAACGTTCGTTTTCAATTTTTTTTGTGTTACAGCAACTACATACCTTATTCATTGCTGAAATGTTTCGTGGATTTTTTTTTATTACAGTAAAATCTTTCCAACGTTATATTCCTTGGAATTTTAATGTTACAATATTACGTATTAGTAAATTAAGTCATTACTCTCAAGGTGAATTGAGTGAGTATTTGTATGAATAGACCTAATTATACAAGTTCAAGGTTCACGCAGAAACATAAATTATTTTTTTTACTAACTTTATTTTTGTCCTGTAAATATTTATAACATCAAAACAATGCGTCTGCCAAATATACTGTAGAGAATTTTGTTTTGTCTTTCTATTATTAAAAAATTCACAAACTCCTTTGTAATATTTGACTTGTGTAATAGTTTGATTCATAGGGAAAAATAATGAAACAATGTATTGCTGTTTAAAAAATATTTATTGACACAATAAATAAATTTAAACAATCAAAAAAAGAAAAAAAACCCAGTTGCGCACAGATGGAAATTGCGGCAGATGTTAAGGGTCGACTCTAGATGTTCTCGGTCGACTACTGGGTGTTGTCCTCAGTGGACTTGGGGGATGTTCTTTAGTCCACTTCTTCGATGGTCGGTCCTCCTTGGTTTCCACCGAATCCTCCGGCTTGTTGTCCGCAGCTGCCCGGCATGCCACCTCCTCCGAACTGGTTGTTGTTCTGAGAGTTGCCACCGCCGCCATAAAGTTTGGCCATGATCGGGCTGCAGGTTCTCTGGAGTTCCTTCTGCTTCTCATCGAACTCCTCCTTTTCCGCAAGGGAGTTGCTGTCCAACCACTTCAGGCAGTTGTCGCACTCGTTCTCGATGGTCGACTTGTCGCTGGAGGAGAGCTTGTCGCCGCAGTCCTGGACGGCCTGCTTGAGTTGGAAGACGTAAGCCTCCAGTTGGGTCCTGGCAGAGACGCGCAGCCTCTGCTTGTCGTCTTCGTCCTTGTACTTCTCAGCTTCTGCCACCATCCTCTCGATGTCCTTCTGGCTCAGTCTTCCTTTGTCGTTCTTGATGGTGATGTTGCGTGAGTTGCCAGAGCTGGTGTCTTTGGCGGATACGTTGAGGATGCCGTTCGCGTCCAGGTCGAATGTCACCTCGATCTTCGGGACACCTCTAGGAGCTGGCGGGATGCCAGTGAGATCGAACGTTCCCAGTAGGTTGTTGTCCTTGGTCATCGCCCTCTCGCCCTCAAATACTTGGATGGTAACAGCCGGTTGGTTGTCTGCGTAGGTGGTAAATGTTTGAGTCTGTTTGCAGGGGATCCTGGCGTTGCGTTCGATGATCTTCGTCATCACGCCGCCCGCCGTCTCGATACCCAACGACAGGGGCGTGACGTCTACCAGTAGTACGTCCTGGATTTTGTTGTCGGTCTCTCCGCTGAGGACGGCAGCCTGAACGGCGGCGCCGTAGGCCACAGCCTCGTCGGGGTTGATCGATAGGTTCAGAGACTTCCCGTTGAAGAAGTTCTGAAGGAGTTGCTGGATCTTCGGGATGCGCGTGGATCCTCCTACTAACACGACGTCGTGAATTTGTCCTTTGTCCATTTTGGCGTCGTTTAGGGCTTTCTCAACCGGCTGGAGCGTGCCTCGGAATAAGTCAGAGCAAAGTTCTTCAAATCTTGCTCTGGATACTTTGGTGTAGAAGTCGACGCCCTCGAAGAGCGCGTCGATCTCGATGGTGGCTTCTGTGCTGGAGGAGAGCGTTCGCTTGGCCCTCTCTGCCGCAGTCCGGAGTCTGCGGATGGCCCTCGGGTTCGACCTCAGGTCCTTCCTGTACTTGCGCTTGAACTCGTCGGCGAGGTGGGTGACGAGCCTGTTGTCGAAGTCCTCGCCACCGAGGTGTGTGTCGCCGGCGGTCGATCGCACTTCGAACAGGGAACCCTCGTCGATGGTCAGGATGGAGACGTCGAAGGTACCGCCGCCGAGGTCGAAGATGAGGACGTTTCGTTCTCCCTTAAGGTTCTTATCTAGACCGTAGGCGAGGGCCGCCGCCGTCGGCTCGTTGATGATCCTCAGGACGTTCAGCCCCGCGATGGCGCCGGCGTCCTTCGTCGCCTGCCTCTGGGAATCGTTGAAGTAGGCCGGGACTGTGATGACAGCGTCCCTTATCTTCGTGCCGAGGTACGCCTCCGCTATTTCCCTCATCTTCGTGAGGACCATCGAGCTGACCTCCTCCGGGGCGAAGGTCTTCCTCTCCCCTTTGTATTCGACCTGGATCTTCGGTTTGCCGCAGTCGTTCACCACCTTGAAGGGCCAGTGTTTGATGTCCTGCTGGATCTTCGGGTCGTCGTACTTCCTGCCGATCAGCCTTTTCGCGTCGAAGACGGTGTTGCTCGGGTTCATCGCGACCTGGTTCTTGGCCGCGTCCCCGATCAGCCTTTCGGTGTCGGTGAAGGCGACATAGCTGGGGGTCGTCCTGTTACCTTGATCGTTGGCGATGATCTCGACCTTGCCGTGCTGCCAGACCCCCACGCAGGAGTAGGTGGTCCCCAAGTCGATTCCGATTGCTGGACTTTTCACCATGTTGCTCGTTGATTGATTGCTCTCGAAAGAATTTACGCTTTTTCGAATATTAATCGCTTTGACTTAAACCGCTTTGTAACGCTTTGACTCGTTGTTCACTTGTCGCTTGTTACAAATTCACTGAATTCGAAACGAACGGGAGCGCGTATTTATACTCCGGCGGCCGACGATGCTCGATTGTTCCCGAACACGACGCGATCGATCGAGAAAGACGAGAAACTTCTGGAAGTCGGCGAGAGCTCAACTGCACGACGGACCGAATCGCGGCGTAAATAAACACTTTCCTTAGGTTATTCGCTCTGATTTACCACTTTATTTATAGAAATCGCTATCGTAAATCATAAAAGACGAACTAGTCGAACTAACTAGCGTACGACGGTTACTAAGTTTAATTCAAGGCGTCACTGGGAACAAATTTAGAGACAACACAGTTAGATACCTACTAGGATATATAAAACTTTTATAGCACAATTTTCTCGAAGAAAATCTGGGTTAGTAATTGAGGTTCACAGGTTGAGGGATTTCTTTTGGCAATTTTATAGTTTCTATTATTAAATTATTGTTCTACTTTCTTATACCTTTAAATATTGACTCGAGAAGCCAGATGAAAATATTATTGCAGACAATACAAAACACCAAAAATCTATTATTACATATATATATTTAGAAACACTTCCCATTTAATATTTACCATTTCTTAAGTGATATGATAAGATGTCTAAGATGATAAGTGATAATGAACAGAGAGTACATAACAATTGATAAGAAATATCTTACAGACTCCTCAGGAAGATCGTAACAAGTTTAGAATCTTTTAAAGTCTATTTAGGATTTGGATCCTGGAATCCATTTGGATTTACATTTCACATCCTGAAGTGACTGTTTAAGTAGTTTCAAGAATGGGTGTAGAGTTAAGAAATAACGTTTAAATAATTTTACACACAATTATCCAAATAATTTGTAACAAATGAACATACATACTATAATGTACACAAAGATACAAATGTACCTATAATGTATTTCCTTGAGGTCTCGACGGAGACGGTCTATTCTTATTCTCCGTATTTTGAGCTTTAAATAATAATATTTTATAAAATGAAATTTTTAATTGGAACTATTTAGATTTGGTTCTTTTTTATTCTCTTATTTGTTGGTTGGATTAATATCTGTCCAATCTATTCGTTTGGTCGAAAAATACTAGAAATTATTGATTAGTTGAATTAGTTCCTCCGATTTATTCCAAAGCGTTTCATTTTCTGTTTAAACCACCTACGGGCACATCGAATTGATTCCGGCATTTTCAGATAATCTTCAGTGCAGTTAGTGCCTGCGGAATTTCTGGAATGTACCAGAGAAATCGTTAGTGAGGGAGAAAAAGAGAGGCCGTTTCGGACAATAGACATAAATAGAATAGAATAGAAGGCCATAGAAAGGGATGGATGTTTCTCGATTGTTCTAGGTCATAGGAACTACGTAGGGGCTGAAATGTAAACCGTCGCACGTCGGTGACTTTCCAACGGTAAACCATCCTCACATTATTTATTTACCTTTATTGTTTATTGACGGTAATAACATAATCGACTGTTATCTGACGAGAATACAAAATTGAAAAACAATTTACCAATTAGATACTCGAACCTGATAAATAATGGATTATGTTTGTTTATAAAATCATGCAGTAAACAATGGCGTGGCCGTAGCCAACAAAATGTCGAGAATCAGTCAAATAAAGTTAAGGATCAAATTAGTAGATAACACTCTTAACGTGTTATAACTGAATTAAAATTGTTTCAATTTAAAATTAATGTTTTTGAAATTAGATTGCCTTAAAGGTTTTTAATAATAAAATTGCACTTTGCAAGAAAACATTTTCGATTATTATGCCGTAAATAATAACTAAGTTCTAGAGAACAATAACAGCAAAACAAAAACTACAATTCAAATCTAACTAAATACTGCAATTATTTCTCCTAATTGTGTCGTCCTTCATAGTACAAAAACTATTAATTAAATATGCACATATATGTATGTATATTAGCTTTCTATGGAAACAAGCCAAGTGTAAACAATCTTTCGAAGAATGAAACGTGGAATTAATTACCATCAATCTATTCAACTGATTAAAAAATAATCGCCTTTACTAAATTAATTTCTTCATAGTCCCAAAAGTTTAATTTTGTATTTTAACCGCTTTGCACACTCAAATCGTATTAATTTTTCATTGTTTTAGTTACCTTAGAATGCAATTAGTACGCACCGATTTCGGGAATGTTCTAGAATTATAGTTCTAGGGTTTAGATAATACCAAAGACAATACGGTTAACCGTATTTGTCTTTGATAATACCAGACAGAGAAGAAGCAGTGTTTTCTGAAGGTTTCTCAGTCGCTGAACACGAATATTTTCATTGATTTTCCGTAAGTTGGTGCAAAACAAAAGTCATTAACAATTTAATGTTAAAAGAGTATAATAAACTTATTATTGTTATAGCCAATGTGGACTGTAAACTACTGGTACTTAATAACGAAAATGAAGTCAGGACTCAAAACTGAAGATAATGAACATACTGTAAGTTTGAATTGAATGGGTACAACTTGTTTAAGCAAGCAAAATGTAATATAATATTCAGCTCTCATTATGTACGATTTGCTAATTTTATACATTTTACGATTTATAGAATGAATCTGGGAACGGAGACTGGTCTAACTATACACCAGCACCAGCTACTTTACAAACTCCAAGAAGGGAAGTTCTTCGAGATGTGTCAAAATGTACAATAAATATAGATGAAAATGCACACGCAGAGCTCAATTTTACTGATACTAATGATACTTATGATGTTGTGGTGGAAATTCCACAATTCCAAATATACAAAGAGAAATTGAAACATAAAAAATTACAAACCAAAATTTTAGAAGAAAATCTGCGAATTTTAAATAAAAAGAAAAATTTGGAACATGATGTGCAGTCTGAACATAATGAAGTTCAAGGGTCTACAGAAGATGATGGCTAACATGATCGTCGAAACTTCTATAAAGGATTCGTATGTAATATTTTATTTTTTAATATGTAATACAAATTCTATTTTGATTTTTTAGGGAATGACAGTACACATTCAAAGATTCCTTACAATTACACTTATGTTACAAGTAGATTCCAATATTCAATTAAAATAAAGAACTGAGTTACATCCTTTCGTGTTGTTCCATTCTAACCAACCTAGAAAAAGCAAAATTAATATATTATGTTTCTTACAATATTTGTGAAAGTAAACCTTGTGAAATAGGAGTTGACAATGTTTCGTCTCTCACGGTGATGTGGTAACACTCTTTACACTCTTCTGGGAGCTACTTGCTCTCCAGCAGCAACCACAGGATCTGCCATGTCACCTTCGGTTAGAAGTACATGCCATGGAGCAGGCAGTTCTCGGTCAGGATCGTCTGGGGGGATATCTTCCCCTCGCCGTCTCAGGATATTGTGGAGTACAGCAGTAGCCACAATTATAGGAAAAATATTGTCTAAGTTAACCCTCATCCCTAGAGCCAAGACTGGGAAACGCCTTTTCCAAATGCCAAACAAACGCTCTACAGGGTTTCTCGATCTGATTTGAGATTCGTTATATAATTGTTCGGCTTCACTTTCACAATGGTCAAATGGAGTCATGAGATAACTTCTACATGCATAACCACTATATCTCCTACGAGGATACCATTTCCATATCTTCTATCTTCAAAAAGTGCTTTACGGTAGCAGCTATTGAAAATGTGGGAGTCATGTGTATTGCCCGGCCATCTTACTACAATATCTGTGAATTCTATATTGGCATTACATATTGCTTGAACATTTAAAGAGAAGTAGTACCTTTTCCTGTTGCGATACAACTCTGCATTGTCTCCACCTGTAAAAGTACATACTAATGTGAACCTATGTATTATATACAACAGAACAAATATACTAACCTGGAGTTACAATTTTGATATGGGTGCAATTGATTGCCCCTATAACTCTCGGGAAGCTTGCAATTTAAAAAAATCTTGTTATGTCGTTCACATTTCCATTTGTGTGTTTGGAAAATTGATATGGGTATTGCGTAGTGAAGCTATAGCTGCACTAACTCTATGAATAATTCTATGAGCAGTAGATTTGCTGAACCCACCAAAGTCTGCAGATGTCAGCTGATGACAGCCAGTAGCATAATAACGCAAAGTACACAGCAATTGATTCATTGGATAAATCGAGTTACATATTTCTGTAACAGAATTTGGAGAAAGAGAATTATATCAAAACTTTATTTCAAAGTAAAGGAATAAATTCAAGGTCAATTACCGGTCATGCGGATATTCTAGACGTTCTTCTATATAATCTAAAACCTATAGGGCCACTTCTTTGGACAGTCTACACCTTTTCTTAAAGTCAACGTTGTCGAAGCCCTCAAAATGATCTTCCCGCTCTCGAATCAACCGAGAGCGTCGTACCACAAACTCATTTTCATCGTCACTACTATCACTTTGAAAAGCAAGATCATAAACACGTCGAAAAGCACCCATTACTTTAAGAAGTTTTCAAAATATACCAATGTATTTTGTTCTGTTTACAATCTTATTCGAGGTTATCTATTGTAACGTTTATTTTATAATTTATTTACATTAATTGAACACTAATTTATTTAACACACTAAACTACTTGTTCACTAGACTAGACACTACATAATTTATTTGTACTGCTCCGCATTCGGATCGTATGTCGCGTTCACTTCTGCTTCTCTACTTCTAACTAACTCCCTCGATCACAAACCCCCTTATATATACACCCCCAACCCTGATCGAGAACATTCTAGTACATTCTAGAAGCCTACGCAGCAAATGTTCATGCACCTGTCCTACGCGTCGTAGTTATTCTTTTGAAGGAGTAAACATGTGTCGCTTTGTTTACTTCTCGCATTACACTGCCCCCGCCTTAGAGACGTTTCGTCTCGGAACGTATCCCTGGTAGGCCCATGCAGGAACCTGCAGTTAGCCCCCCGCTTACAGCGAGACGTGGCGTCAAAATAACAGGGGACCGTCTTCCCGAGTCGACATGGTGCAGGCCCAAAACAGCAGACTAAAACTTCCACTCCGGTATTCTTCAACACTACTTCCAGCATGTTCCGGACAACCCTCCAGTCCAGCTGATCTCGTCCAGCACCTAACTTGGGGACAGCTAGCTTCCTGATGTCGAGCTCCAGCAGTCGGTCTCGTAGCCTATGCAAGGTTCGCCATACATCGTGATAACATGGTTTAAGGGACCCGATCTCCTTCGTAACCAGATAAAAGATGTGTCTTACGTTGTCACGTAGTTCCAGAACCTTGCCAATTTCCGGGAGTTGCTCTCTGAGTTGTTCCGAGCGCCCGTACTTCTTCTTGAAAACCGTGGCGATACCTCGTGACATTACCAGGTCGGCGGACACACAATGGGCCAACGAGTATTCTTCAGGTACGCTGAACAAATCCTGTTGTTTTTCACAGGTTACCCCATACCGTGCTTTTCCGGTACCCCCGTAGGCGCTCATAAATTCTTCGAAGGAAAGTTCGTTCTCCGGCGCCAATGTGTTTCTTACTCGGGGAACCTCCGCCTCATCGTGCGACCCCTCATAGGGTGCCAACCGATTAAAGTGCACCACTCTCGGCTTGCCGTTTGGTAGTTTGCTTACCCGGTAGACCACGTCATTGATTCGTTTCTTCACAACATAGGGACCTTCCCAATTGGTCTGTAACTTAGGGGACAAACCACGTTTCTTCTGTGGGTTGTACAGCCAAACTCGGTCTCCCATTTGGTAGCCACCCTCTTTAGCGTTGATGTCGTAACGCTCTTTGATGCGATCACTGGCGATATTTAGTTGGTACCGGACTTGATCGTGAATTTCGTTCATCCTTTGCCGCATCCGGGAAACGTAATCTTCCCCCGAAACGTCCTCGTCCGGTCTAGCGCCAAAGATTAGATCACAGGGTAGTTTAAGTTCTCGCCCGAACAGGACTTTGGCTGGAGTTTGTCCTGTCGACTCATGAACGGCCGAGCGGTAGGCCATCAGGAAGAACGGCACGTGTTCGTCCCAGTCTCTTTGATGTGACGAGACCATTTTCGCTAGATAGCGGTTGAGGGTGCGATTCATTCGTTCTACCATGCCGTCAGACTGAGGGTGAAGGGCCGTGGTTCTTGTTTTTCGTACCCCAAACTTCTCACAGATCCTCCGGAATAGGCCACTCTCAAAGTTTCTTCCTTGATCCGAGTGTAATTCCATGGGTACTCCAAACCGGCAGATCGTCTCCTTCACTAGCACAACGGCCACTGTCTCTGCCTCCTGATTAGGGAGAGCGTACGCTTCTACCCACTTCGTAAAGTAGTCCATCACGACCAAGATGTATTTATTCCCCTTTTCGGTCTCAGGGAAGGGTCCTGCTATATCAATAGCGATCCTTTCGAAGGGGCTTCCGACGTTATATTGTTTCATGGGAGCTTTCGGTCGTCTTTGTGGCCCATTACTTGCAAAGCATGTAGTACATTTCTTGCACCAGTTCTTCACGTCGTCTGAACAATTGATCCAGTAGAAGCGCTCCCGTACCTTCTGCAGCGTTTTCTTGATCCCTAAATGTCCACCAGACGATCCGTCGTGAAGGTGCCGCAAGACCTCCGGGATTTTACTGGAGGGAATTACCAACTGCCGTCTTTCCTCCGTCCCGTCTTGGCTCTCCAGTACGCGTTTTAGTAGCCCATCCTCAACCACTAGCGAGTCCCACTGTGCCCAATAGCTCTTAAGTTTTGGCGAGCCAGGTGATACCTTTTGCCACTCAGGACGCTCTCCTCCCTCTTTCCAAACCAGGATTTCTTTGAGAACCGGGTCTTTTCCTTGCTCTTGTCGTAACGAGGATGGTGTCCATTCCTCGGCGACCACGGTCGTTCGATAGACTTTCTCGGACTTTTCCTCAGCTCTATGACAATGAGGACACTCATCAGGGCATGGTCTTCTCGAGAGTGCGTCTGCGTTTCCATGACTCTGTCCTGGCCGATGTTCTATGACAAAGTCATACTCCTGGAGCCTCTCGATCCAGCGAGCGATCTGTCCTTCGGGATTCTTAAACTGGAGGAGCCATTTAAGAGCAGCATGATCGGTCCGGACCAAAAACCTCCTTCCACACAAATATTTATGGAAGTGCTCGATGGACTTGACGATGGCCAATAATTCACGCCGGGTGACGCAGTAATTCCTTTCTGGTTTGGAGAGTACCTTGCTGAAGTATCCAAGGACACGTTCTTGTCCCTCCTGGCGCTGCGACAGAACACTTCCAATTCCCACATTGCTCGCGTCGGTGTCCAGGATGAACTGTCCTTCTGGCAGAGGAAAACTCAGCACTGGGGCACTGGTCAACTTCCTCTTCAGCTCGTCGAAGGCAGACTGGCATTCCTCATCCCAACAGAAGTTTCGTCCTTCTTCCGTGAGCCTTGTCAACGGCTTAGCGACGTCGGAGAACATCCGGACATATCGTCGGTAGTACGTGCAGAGGCCCAGAAAACTCCTCAACTGGTGTTTATCTACCGGTATTGGCCACTCCTTCACCGTACTTGTCTTATCCGGATCAACGGCGACGCCCTCTCTGCTCACTACGTGCCCTAAGTATGAGACCTTCCTTCTGAAGAGCTGACATTTCTTAGGGTTCAGTTTCAGCCCCGCACCTCGCAGTCTCTGGAAGACGTCCTCTAAGTTTTTCAGATGTCCCTCGAAGGTCTTGCCCATCACGATGACATCGTCCAAATAGACTAGGCACGTTTTCCACGTCAGACCCATTAGCACGCTCTCCATCAGCCTCTCAAACGTCGCTGGGGCATTACAAAGTCCGAATGGCATGACTGTAAAATGCCACAGGCCGTTACCGAAGGTAAATGCCGTCTTTTCCTTATCGGCAGGGTTCATTTCGACTTGCCAATAGCCGCTTTTTAAATCCAAGGTCGAAAATATCGTGGATCCAGCAAGGGTATCGAGTGTGTCGTCGATACGTGGTAGCGGGTAGCTGTCCTTTTTGGTGACACTGTTCACCTGCCGGTAGTCTACACAGAATCGAGTAGTCCCATCCTTTTTCTTCACCAGTACTACCGGCGAGGCCCATGGACTGCTTGACGGCTCGATGACCCCGTCCCGCTCTAGGTCCTTGATGATTTTCTCGGCTTCCTCTCGTTTGGCCAAGGGTAGTCGTCTTGCTGTTTGTCGAATCGGTCGTGTCTCGCCCGTGTCAATTTTATGTGTCACGACCTTGGTCTTTCCCAGCTTTCCATTCTCGGTGGTAAATATGTCCTGGTACTTATTTATTAATTCATTGGCCTTTTGTTTCTGTGTGGGCGAGAGAAACGCACTGGTCTGGGAAAGAATTTGTTTCAAGTCCTGCGGAGTGTGTCTGGACCTTTCTTCCTCACTAACGCCCCTTACGATGGCCGAAGCGGCTATACATGTGCCCAGCTTCGTACCCTTCTTGATGGTGACCGGGTACTGATTGATGTTGAGTAGTCGCACAGGCACTTCACTTGAGAGAGTAACGAGCGCCTTTCCTACCAGTACCCCCCGAGCCAGTCGATTGTCATCGTTTTCTGGTTCGATCACGGCTGGAATTCCCTCTTCCACAACACCCCTCAGACAGGTAGAGGTGATCGTTTCGCTTCGTTCCGGGAGAATCACATCTTCTGCCATTATTACGTCTAACACAAAGTTGTCACGATTGTGTAGCAGTAATTCTTCTTGACCGATCCTCAACACTCGGTGTCCGAAATCCAACTGGAATCCATGATTCCTCATGACGTCCATCCCCAGTATGACATCTTCCTCAATTTCGGCTATGAGAACAGGATGGTCAAACTTTACTCGTCCCAACGTCATGCTAACCGTCGCTTCACCGTGTATTACTGCCTTCTCCCCAGTGGCAGTTCTTAATTGCCACCTACTTGGCCTAATCTTCCTACGGTCCCTCACAACTTCCGAGCGTACGATCGTCTTCGTAGCTCCCGTGTCCACAAGCATGGCGTGGGATCTCCCGTCGATAGTGCCATCGACGTACGCGCTCCCCAATTGGTGGGAAAACGAGGCTATACTGGCCCGGGGGTTTCCACTGCTACGGGTCGACGTTCCCCCTTTCTTATCGACCCGCATTAGTTTTCCTGGGCCTTCGCCGGCGCCGCTGTTCTGGGCCGCTTGCAAGAACTCTTCACATGGCCCACTTCGCCACAGTTCCAACAGCGAACTACCTTCTTCTTCGCCGACAGCATCTCCATGATCTGCTGTAGGACCCTTTCCACGAGCTTTTCAGTGTCTACTTCCTCTGTAACCGCTCGAACACGGCCATGACCGCGGGAGGCTTCCATGGCTGCATCATGCTCCAGTGCGATGGCGAGCGCGTCCATTAATGTTTTCGGTCGAGCTAGTCTCAGGGCCCTCTGCAGTTCCTGGTCCCGCAGCCCGCTCACGAACGTCTGCACTGCGAGGCACTCCATCATCTGTTCCGGTGCCGTGGGATACGCCAACCTCACTAGTCTGGCTACGTCCGCTTCGAACTCCTGCAGGGTCTCGTTCGATCTCTGACGGCGATTGGACATCTGGGATTGATGGACTTGCTCCAGATGTGTTTGGCCGAACCGCATTTCCAGTCGCCTCAGCAGCTCATTGTAATTCCCGGCTTCTTCGGTGGATAGCGTCTGAAGAACTTCCAACGCCTCTCCACGTAAGGCTACCGTTAGGGAAACAGCTTTCTCGTGAGGGGACCAAGCATTAGCCTCCGCTGCTGCCTCAAACTGCTTCTTGTAGCTGGCCCACGGAATTTTTCCATCGAACGTTGGGGGCGTCACTCGATTAGTGCATATCGAGTTCTGTTGAACGACCGCCTTTATTTCTTCCTTCGTCTCGCCGCTACTGACTCGCCTTAGTCGTTCTTCCAACTGCTTCGTCTTCTGTTTAATTTCGCCTTCTTTCCCCTCGCCGCTACTGACTTGTTCTAGTCGTTCTTCCAAATGCTTGATCTTTTCTTCAATCTCCTTACGCTGAGCCTCCATCTGGTCGGTTATCTGAGCAGTAATATCTTCCCTCTGGGCGGCGATTTGAGCAGTGATGTCTTCCCTCTGGGCGGCGCTTTCTTCCCTCTGGGCGGCGATTTGCTTCGTGATGTCATCGTCTTCGAACTCGAAAACTTCCGGGTCCTGGCCATTTTCTTTCAAAAATGCTGAGAGCCGGTCCTGGAGTTCAGTCTTCCTCCCTCCTGTTTCCAATTCCCGTTCCTCGAGTTCTTTTTTTAACTCGGCCACTTTTAATTCGCGTAACTTCTTCATGATCCGCTCTTCTGACACCAATGTAACGTTTATTTTATAATTTATTTACATTAATTGAACACTAATTTATTTAACACACTAAACTACTTGTTCACTAGACTAGACACTACATAATTTATTTGTACTGCTCCGCATTCGGATCGTATGTCGCGTTCACTTCTGCTTCTCTACTTCTAACTAACTCCCTCGATCACAAACCCCCTTATATATACACCCCCAACCCTGATCGAGAACATTCTAGTACATTCTAGAAGCCTACGCAGCAAATGTTCATGCACCTGTCCTACGCGTCGTAGTTATTCTTTTGAAGGAGTAAACATGTGTCGCTTTGTTTACTTCTCGCATTACACTATGTTAGCAAGCAACCCTGTATACCCCTTCGGATCATCTCCGGAGCCGTCACCTCCCGGTTGGCCGATCGCCCGCACATGCGTTCCGTTTCTTAAGTAGTTCGTTAACTTAAGTAACTTAAGTTAGTTAAGTAGTAGTTAAATAGTACCTATATGTTCTTAGGTCAGTAATGAACTGTACGTTAACGAGCACGGTGTGGTGGTTGGGTGGAACAATATAATAAAACAATTGTTGCTCATCACTCGCGGATTATTTAAGGGTAGTTACCCCTACCAAGATCACATCTATAACTCCACAAAAATGCCTAGTTAAGACAAATCACGATTATTTGAGATAACTGAGTTTTACTGATTTGATGAAACGGTTTAATACCATAATCGCGATTAAGATGGTCAGTTATCATGTAAAACTGAGGTTAAACTGCTGGTGAAACTCGGCCTAAATCGCTATAGCTCGGAAACTATTGAGCAGGCAGGAAAAAGTTGTTGATAAAATTTGTGCAAAATAAAAATATACTCCAAAAAAGTCTTATAAAGTTTTGCGCAATCTCCAATGCTTATGGAGATAACTGCCTGTATTTGATAACTGTAAATAAACACATCACTAGGGACCCTAGTAGTGTACTATCGAATCAAAACAAAATACTGTTTAACAACTAGATGAAGGCTCATTCAATATCGGTATAGTAATAAAATTTAAGTTTCTTCTGATTTTGTTTAAATTTTGATCTGAAAATAGAAGTAAAATAGGGCAATTTTAGAAAAAATTCTAAAAAATCACGTTTTTTTTTTTAAAGTCTGTTACTATACTGATATAGAATGATTTCTTGTCTCTTCATTGAATGCTGTTTCAATCTGATACTATACTACGATACCCTAGGAACATGATTTTCCGAAGCCCTTACAACCGCTATAAGGGTCAGCTTTGTACTTTCGTAGCTCCAAAACTTCAATGAATCTCGTGCAGCAATCATGTTGAAGGATCATCTGTCATCCCCTTCTACAACGTAAAACAGATCTCATCCAATCCTTCGTTACATCCCTGAAATTGACTATTTCTCCCCCGTTTCTTGGGCTATCAAGATAAACCTCGCTGTATTTTTAAACCCCAGGATGTGCTGATGTACTTTTCCCTGGATGAACCAAGGGGAACACTGTTTCAAGCACTTTATCAGTTTGAGATAGTACTGTCTACGCCAGGAGCACTTTTCCCGGTCATATTTAAAGTCCCACATCATCACAGGGAGAGGAAAAGGTTCTGAAAGCAATAACTTTCAGATCGCCTTTGAAAAAGTAATACGAAAAGAAGTTCTTATGAGATGCAATGAACTTAACTGTCTATAGGAGTCATCGTCGGTTCAAGCATAGTCGCCCAGGCACACTTGAATTTTTCTATGAGGTAATAAAAAATATAACGGCTCCGTGATTATTAACATAACCAAAACAATTTCCGCAGTAGGTCAAATGCTTATGATTAGTTCTTGAAAATAGTAGTAAAAAACTAAAGCTTTATTAAAAACATTGCTGCCTAGTGCCTACATCACTTCCACAGTCCTCATAAAAAGAAAAGAATATTATAGATTGTGGACAAGCAGTCCATAATATCTTATAATTAAGTCTATGGGAAAAACACGATATGTATAAAATTTGGAATTGATGTAATTAAAATTACCAATACATTCACTAGGCACTTTATGTACAATTTCCACTTCACTTTCATGTTATGCTCCACTAAACGAATCGAACAGTAACATATGAAGCTGGAAAAATCTTTAAATGGAACCTTAACTTACATTTTCATAATGTGTAGGTACCTATATATCTCTATAAAGTAATAATCATGAGACAATTCTGCGATTCTCACATAGCCCCCGTCCCTGTGTGTTTCTCTGCTAGAACCAAAGTCAGCAGTGGAGACTACCCAAAAGTCTGTTTAACTTTCACGCTCTTCTAGGCGACGCTGTCTGTTCCCTGAGATTGAGCACATTGTGTAATGGCCAAGGTCCTCCATTACATCAGAACTGTAATGTGTTAAATTCACAATTTAGGCAGATTCTAATGAGGCTGTGAAATATCGCCCGAGACAGTATATGTACCAAGGGAATCACCAGGAGATACACAGGACGTATTTGGAGACGTTCAAGCCTAAAGAACAGTCCAGCAGTTATCCTCATCCAAACCTGGAGTACATGTCCCTGCCATTCTTGCTCATGTTAGACATGATGCAGCTATCAAAGGAGTCTGGAAATTTTTGAAATACCTACTTCGAATGTAAGTTATATGTGATATCTTTTCTGATCTCGTTGTATTACTACACAGTTATTAAGTTGAGGATTCGGATAAGCCATAACTCTTAAGAAAAAGATAGAATTACCCTTATTTTAAAATACCCGTGGTACAGATGATATATTGTAGACCAAAAGAAAACACAGTCTTCGCCAACCAACTTATTGAAAATGAGCTAATTGGCTCACTAAAACATAAAAAATGACTCATCTTTAATAAATCGGTTCACAAAATGACTCCACATAATGTAAGTCATACCAAAGAAGCGGCACAAGTTGAATGACGGGCATAGCTGATAAACGTGAATTTAACAATCTCAAGTATTCTATTAAAAATAAAGTATAAAGGCGAGTTTACAAATTATCACCGCAACAATTAATTATCAGATAATTGAGTATAATACATACCCAGACGGCACTCAATATCTGTGGAATATTCCTCCCCAGCGGCGGATTAAGCCACTTTTGCGCCCTAGGCTAATCAAGATTTTGCGCCTTTTGCGAGAAATTGGTTAAAACCATAGAAGGTTAGGTGTTGGATTGACCCTACCAACCCCCCTTTCCATCTTTTTAGGACTGTCGAAGTATGAACATAAATTAACAACACAAAATAATTTTAAGCATATTTCATACATCAAAATAAAAATAGTTATATTTATTACAAAGAGATAACAAATATATTCTTTTAATATTAGATTTAGATTGCTGAAGTATAAAAAAAATCATGAAACGTGTCGCGGGACACGGGTTAGGAACTTTAGTTCCTTTTAATTAATAACCATTTTTTTAAATTATTTCTTAATAAAACTGTAATGTTTAACGTGAAACAGCGACAATAAGACGGGCATATAATACACAGCATAAGTAAGGCAATGGAATATCGTTCCCAATGTGTTGAATCAATAAATATATACACACATATAAATATAAAAATTTATTTTACTCTGGATGAATCTTCATTTAACAGAAACATATCGGGTGTTTTTTTTTTAATTTCACCTCATAGTAGGCTGTGGATAGTGTTTGTGAATGCGCCTTACTAAAAAATGTCAAAAAATTGACATAACCTCACTTTTTTAATAAAAATATAAACTGCTTGAATCGGTTACTAGTGTCTTGAAAAAGACAGCGTGGCTCTATTAATTAGGCGTAGATGAGTGAGCTGTCTTTTTCAAGACACTATTAACCGATTGGAGCCGTTTCAATTTTGGAACTTTAGTTCCTTTTGCCAGGGATTGGGGAGCGAGGGTGGTCGCGCCGCAAAAAATCTGACCGTTAAATAAAAAGCGTTACCGAAAAGCGTTACCTCGGCAGCGTTCGTAGCGGCTCGGAGGCGTTCGTAGTGGCTCCGTGGGGGGGGGGGAGAGGGAGAGTGGGGGGAGTGGAGGGGTGAGGGAGAGAGTGGAGGGATGAGGGAGAGAGTGGAGGGGTGAGGGAGAGAGGGAGGGAGGGAGGAAGGTAGAGAGAGAGAAAGAGAGAGAGAGAGAGCGAGAGAGAGAGAGAGACCGACCACGCGCTTGACGCACCGAGGAACGATATTCCATTGCCTTACTCAGGCCTTACTTATAGAATAGAACCAATGCTGTGTATTATATGCAATGCCCGTCTTACTGTGGCTGTCGCGCAGCAAAAAATCTGACCGTTAAATGGAATGCGTTACCGAGCCGAGCCACTACGAACGCTGCCGAGCCGCTCGCTATCTCTCTCTCTCTCTCTCTCTCTCTCTCTCTCTCTCTCTCTCTCTCGTTGAGTCGTTCGCTGTCTTGTTTCAATGATCGAATGCACTGACTAGATCTGAATACTTAATATGTAGTTCGTACCAATCAACTTATTGATAAAATTTTTATAATTAATACTATTATATCGGGTGTTTTTTTTTTTAATTTCACCTCATAGTAGGCGGTGGATAGTGTTTGTGAATTAGGCATTTCAACGACCTGTCAAAAGTAAATCCAATATGGCAGTTGGGGGCAAACAACTTGGTTATGTCATCTGTGACTATTGATCGAAAAGTGTTCCATTTTATGTTTTTGAGAGTGAGTTAAGTTGTTTTTATATTTTTAAAGTGTACAGTACTGTTTTATCGAGCAAAGATGCTCTTGTATGCTTTCATTTGTGCTTTGCTGTAATAACTATGGATTAAAACTAAATATGAAACGATATCAATGTTGGCATGCATGTTGGTGACAGGTGACAGGCGGAACTCCGTGAATAGAATAGTCCAAATCTTCAACTTTCAATGTAAATGGATCTACATTATTGATTAACTTCAGCTTCTTTAGATAACTGCAATATATATATATATATATATATATATATATATATATATAGAAATGCAAACACAAAACTTTAGTAAGTATCTTCGAGCTTACCGTTCGCCAACATGGCGATTTTCCAACAATAATGTCTTTAAATATTCACTCTGCATCTTAAAAAGTATATAAGCACTAATAAAACCGATAAAATTTTCTAAAAATCACATTTTCACCAACAAACAACACAACCCTGAACACTCTCTTATGCAGGGCCTGTTCACTTGAATAGCCGCACATGGTCGGGCAACTTACTGCGCCATCTGGCGTAAATGCTGGAAAGGGAAATGTGAAAGTTAGAATGTTATGTCAAGAGGTGGCACCTCGTCCGACATTTAATCCGTGTACACAATCGGGGTAGCCGTGGCGGGCATGACAGAATGGCGTCAGTTCATAACGTCAGATGTCAGATCACATGTTTTCTCAGGTGAGACTATAAAATATTTGTGAATTTTGTGATGCCGAAGAATTGTTCAGTTCCTGGATGTGATGGTGAAGACACCAGAAGGTAGGAGCATTTTAAATCATGAGATAAAACATTCTAAAGAAGTTATTCAGAACTTGTTACATGTGGATTATAATACGATGTGATTTGTATAGGCTATCATCTCCTGTGGATTTTCACACTCTGAAGATATGGCTGGAACGCATCAACGACCCGAGACTGTCAGCAATGAACCCGATCCAGCTGCGCCAGGAGTGCAGGGTGTGTTCCAGCCATTTTGAATCGGATTGTTTCACAGGAGTAGCCGGCCGCTTGCGGCTATCGAGTGTGGCTTTACCCACAAAAAACTTAACAGGTAAGATTATTTTCGTTTTAATTTATCTGCAGTGATTACGGCTTTTTTGTTCAGGTTATACTATTAGATCCCTTGAGGACAGGTTTTCAAAACTTACCCCGCCTAGGAGAGCTGCATCACATAGCATTATTGGCAATTCTTTGATATCTTATATTATCACATAACTTATTTTCATTGAATTGAATTGCTATATAGGAAACGTTGATGGAACTCAGCAGAGCAGTCTCTCTCCAGGGAAATTATCTGTTATACCTCCTAACAGGGTATATGGAAGAAAGAGGTTGTTCAGCATTGAAGAAGACGAACACCCTGGGCCATCATCAAGAATTCAACAACCAACGAGTACGTATATCACAATCAATATTACGTCATACATTTGTATTTTTGAATCAATGTTAATGATGTTAATGAGACCACTGTTAAATTCTTCGAATGCCAAACGCGCAACCAAAAACATTTGCCACAAAGTAGACGCTACACTTTGTATGATAAGGTGTTAGCACTTGCTTTATTGAAACAAGTTCCCAAAGCTTATCGGTTCGTATTTAAAATTTTAAGTTTTCCATCCCGCAAAACTGTGTCATCTCTTGTGAGGCAAGTTAAATTTCAATGTGGCATTAACTTAAACTTAAACCGATAGATAGGAACTGCATTTTGGTGTTTGATAAAATCTTCAGGATCTATCGTTAGTCGTTACATAAATGGTTTTATGTGCATGTCGTTCATCCAGCACGAAATAAAATTACATCTCAAAATTTAACATTTATCAGTTTTAAGCATACCTCATTAGATAAATATTTAATATTATGGGCATACCATTATTTCTTTTCGAAGGAATACATATTTAACATTTTTTAAGCTTTTGTAACGGTTCTAACAAACCGTGTTTCTTTTTTGTCTCTCTGGATGAATGATATAATAAATTATGTTTTAGCGATACATTCTAATATCTGGATAGTTATTCTTTTGTATGAACTTTGTCACGTACACTTCTTAATAAAGATTACCTTATACTTATTGTTACTATTATTTCCTGGATAGGTAATGCTTGGGTCGACTATTGTCTCTTTCCAATTGAAGCACTTTCAACACGAAAAATATTTAATCGTAATCGAGATAATGGACGATCGGACGATAGACTCATTTTCAACCAATTAAGATTTGTGATTATCTCGATTACAGTTAAATATTTTTCGTTTAGAAATTGCTTTGTTTATGATAAATAAATAAAAACGTATTAATTTCAAAATTCCCGCGCATTCCTGTTTAAGGATTACAGGTTTCGTTTTACCAATCTAGCCTTTAACGCCGGATTTTACGCTAGATGGCGCTGACACGGACCAATTTCGCAGTATGGGAGTAGGCCATCTAGAACTATATGGGTGATCTGTGCTCTTATGGCGCTGTCAAACTGTCAAACTTTGTTTGCCCCCAGCCGCCATATTGGACATCACGTGGTTTGGAATGCCTAATGCGCCTCAACGATTATAGACTAACCAGGATTGCTCACTTACATTTGACCAATGTTGGACAGTTTTGTGACGTCACCACTCACCACCGGTGCTGAAGTGCTTTTACGTGTTGATCTGTGGATAACGTGATGTGGATATCGTACGTAAATATGGATTACGGAAAGTACGTACGTAAACCGTACAGTTTACAATGATAAATCTTACTGTTTACTACAATAAAACGAATAAATCTCTATCTTCTGTCCAGCACCGGTGGTGACGTCACAGAGTTATTGTCAGGCAGATTCGGCGAACTGAGCAATCCTAGGTAGTCTATAATCGTTGAATGCGCCTTGCTGAAGAATGTCAGAATTGACATAACCTCACTTTTTTAATAAAAATTGAAACGGCTCCAATCGGTTAATAGTGTCTTGAAAAAGACAGCTCACTCATCTACGCCTAATTAATAGAGCCACGCTGTCTTTTTCAAGACACTAGTAACCGATTCAAGCAGTTTATATTTTTATTAAAAAAGTGAGGTTATGTCAATTTTTTGACATTTTTTAGTAAGGCGCATTCACAAACACTATCCACAGCCTACTATGAGGTGAAATTAAAAAAAAAAACACCCGATATGTTTCTGTTAAATGAAGATTCATCCAGAGTAAAATAAATTTTTATATTTATATGTGTGTATATATTTATTGATTCAACACATTGGGAACGATATTCCATTGCCTTACTTATGCTGTGTATTATATGCCCGTCTTATTGTCGCTGTTTCACGTTAAACATTACAGTTTTATTAAGAAATAATTTAAAAAAATGGTTATTAATTAAAAGGAACTAAAGTTCCTAACCCGTGTCCCGCGACACGTTTCATGATTTTTATTAAAAAAGTGAGGTTATGTCAATTCTGACATTCTTCAGCAAGGCGCATTCAACGATTATAGACTATAGAGAAATTAGTAAAACTTGCGGTGCCGTCATCAATGACGTCACATTTATTGCCAATTGCCGTTGGTGTCACATAAAAATTTGCTTTAAACAGAGCACACTGTTATCCCAGTTAAAAAGAGATAGCACACTGTCGGATGTTAGCCGATAAAATATAAGTTGGTAGCCGTGGGCACTGTTGTCAGACCATTCACGAATTGACACGAAAGTTTTGTTATGATTTTGAGAATTTGAGGTTATACTTCGAAATCTTTGCTCGCTTCGGTAAATTGTAAATTAAATACGTGTTTGGGTGTTTTCGAGTGTAAGGAATTGCAATAAAATGCCTAAACCATTGAATAGGCTGTGTCAGCAGCTGGTCTCGTCTCTAATCAGTTACTTTGAACTGGAACGAAATAATGGGGGCCCCTTACTCCCGTTAAACTGCGTTAGAGAGGTAAATTATTGATACTATTGGTTATTAAGCTTCTATGGCCCTTATTGGAAATTTTAGCGTGTTTCAGCTGCACTGAAGATCAGTGTGTGTACTGTGAGTAGAATCTCGCAAAAGTGAAGAGTGATGTGGTGTTAAAGTCGCCAAAGAAAAACCGGAGGAACCGTCAGTTATTATTATGGGCAACGCACCGTACCACAGTACATTGGTAGATAAGGCTCCTACAAGTGGATCGACAAAGCCTGTTATAAAGGATTGGCTTACAAAACATAACTTTCAATTTGAACATACAATGTTGAAGAGTGAACTACTTCAAATTGTTAATCAGTAAGTAGAAATGAAATATAAACATTTGTGTTTGTGTAATTTTTTTTCTAGAAATAAACCAGAAAAGATATACCTAACGGATCAGATGGCTGAACAATATGGCCATAGAGTGTTACGTCTTCCTCCCTATCATTGTATATTCAATCCAATCGAGTTGATATGGGGCGTGACGAAAAATTATTATAACCAACATGTAGGTCGAGATGGAAATGCAAATGATAACTGTTTGGACATGTGGAAAGAAGCATTGTCTACCATTACACCTGTGGTCTGGATGAACTCCATCAAGCATACAGAACAAGTAATTGAGAAATGGTGGAATCGTGAACGAATGTTTGATAGAATGGAAGTTAACAATTTAGTGATTGACTTGAACAGTGACTCAGAGAGTAATAGTGATTTTTAGGAAATATTTAACATCTACACGAACATGCCATCTGTAGTGACTGTGAATCTAAAATCGAGCCTGATATGTCTGGTATCTCACTTTTACCTATATCAGATTCTGACTAAAGTAAATACATCTTACTCTAGGTATGTGCACATAATGTATTATTAGAATATTATTATATTGTAACTGCAGTGCATGCATATTTATATAGTAAAACTTTTTTTAGGTGAACATAAAATGAAGGCTCGATGGACACATGTAAAGCTGCCAATAGAGAGTTGATAAGAGACAGTACTTCCGACGGGTTGACCAGGGTGTGTTTCCTTCCGCGACTTTCATAACTACAATATTCTGCTTGAATTCCAGATTCTAGGCCGTTGGACATGCACCTCCCTACAATGTCTCTACGCTCCTCGATCCAATTACACCTGCCAATTTAGTGTACACTTTCTTGATCCAAATGTTGCAGATCAGTTATTATATCATACTTGTAGTTTGTAGCTTATCTTCAGAGCAGTGTTTCCATTTCATTTTCATTGGTGTAAATATTTCTTTTCTGTTTTGGATTTGTCATCTATTAATGTTATTTGTTTTCTTCTATTTGCTACTGTATTCCTTAATATTTTTGGTTCTATACTTATGGTTTTCACAACAATGTCAGTCCCGACCTCCATACTTCTCTATTTATTATAAAGAAAAATGCACCTTTAATCCCGAAAAATATATGTATTCTTTATAAAAAATCACTGAGATGTTAAACTGAGTTCAGGTGAGAGAAGTTAGTGGTATAATTCAATGTCGGTAGGGGTATTTGTCCTCGAAGTAGTTGTTTCCTCTAATTGCTCAAAAGTTCAGTTATATTTGAATTTCTCTATTTATTATTTTTAATTGTAGGCTTAATTTGGGTTTCTTTGTTTCAATTGATGACCACATATATTCTGGCAGCAGATACTTTACTTACTTTATTGTTGTTTGTTTCTCACATGTTAATTTGTTCTGTATTGCCCTCTATTCTTTCTCATCTGTATTTGTATTACCTAATATTACATTGTAGGTCATTTTGGTCAACAATTCAATTTCAATCTTGTATTTTCTGTGCTGTGCCAAGTCCATTCTCTACTGGGTTTCTCTTTATATGAAAGTGCACACTTCCTGTGGATCACACCTCCCACAGGGAGGTGTGATACTCGTGTGATACTCACACCTCCCTGTGGTCTTTGGTGGACAGTGAGTTTTTATAACAAAGTAATGCATAAAGTCAAAGCACTTGCAGATATGTAATTCAATTAACAAGAATGCATAATGGCAAATTAGAAAAACTTATAAAATGACACTGACTAAATGAGTAAATTCCATATACCTTACTCATCCTAGAACACATGATCCTATTTGAATTGTAATTAGTGTATATAAATGTGTTTGTTATTAAGAATTTCATAATTTCTAATATAATTAATCTATTAATATCTATTTTGTTTGTAAATAATTGTATAATAGCATAATAGTGTATAATGTAATATGTATAGGTAATGTAAATGTATAATAACACTAATAAAATCACACTGACTAAATGAGTAAATTCCATGTACCTACTAACTCATCCTAACACATTATGATTTTATTTCATTTGTAATTATTGGTGTATACTAATACCTATATATTTTAATTATTTAAGAACTTCACAATAATCTCAGAGCAAAATTCATGAAAGACGAAGAAAATGTATACTTTTCAGTTATAAATTTACTAGCCAAACCAACAGTCATGTCAAGTAAAAAAATTTGATGTGGCAACATGGCGACGTGCTGACGTCATAAATTTTGATGACGTGCACCGCAAGTTTCGCTAATTTCTCTATACCTAGGATTGCTCAGTTCGCCGAATCTGCCTGACAATAACTCTGTGACGTCACCACCGGTGCTGGACAGAAGATAGAGATTTATTCGTTTTATTGTAGTAAACAGTAAGATTTATCATTGTAAACTGTACGGTTTACGTACGTACTTTCCGTAATCCATATTTACGTACGATATCCACATCACGTTATCCACAGATCAACACGTAAAAGCACTTCAGCACCGGTGGTGAGTGGTGACGTCACAAAACTGTCCAACATTGGTCAAATGTAAGTGAGCAATCCTGGTTAGTCTATAATCGTTGAGGCGCATTAGGCATTCCAAACCACGTGATGTCCAATATGGCGGCTGGGGGCAAACAAAGTTTGACAGTTTGACAGCGCCATAAGAGAGTGTTCAGGGTTGTGTTGTTTGTTGGTGAAAATGTGATTTTTAGAAAATTTTATCGGTTTTATTAGTGCTTATATACTTTTTAAGATGCAGAGTGAATATTTAAAGACATTATTGTTGGAAAATCGCCATGTTGGCGAACGGTAAGCTCGAAGATACTTACTAAAGTTTTGTGTTTGCATTTCTATATATATATATATATATATATATATATATATATATATATATATATATATATTGCAGTTATCTAAAGAAGCTGAAGTTAATCAATAATGTAGATCCATTTACATTGAAAGTTGAAGATTTGGACTATTCTATTCACGGAGTTCCGCCTGTCACCTGTCACCAACATGCATGCCAACATTGATATCGTTTCATATTTAGTTTTAATCCATAGTTATTACAGCAAAGCACAAATGAAAGCATACAAGAGCATCTTTGCTCGATAAAACAGTACTGTACACTTTAAAAATATAAAAACAACTTAACTCACTCTCAAAAACATAAAATGGAACACTTTTCGATCAATAGTCACAGATGACATAACCAAGTTGTTTGCCCCCAACTGCCATATTGGATTTACTTTTGACAGGTCGTTGAAATGCCTAATTCACAAACACTATCCACCGCCTACTATGAGGTGAAATTAAAAAAAAAACACCCGATATAATAGTATTAATTATAAAAATTTTATCATTAAGTTGATTGGTACGAACTACATATTAAGTATTCAGATCTAGTCAGTGCATTCGATCATTGAAACAAGACAGCGAACGACTCAACGAGAGAGAGAGAGAGAGAGAGAGAGAGAGAGAGAGAGAGAGATATAGCGAGCGGCTCGGCAGCGTTCGTAGTGGCTCGGCTCGGTAACGCATTCCATTTAACGGTCAGATTTTTTGCTGCGCGACAGCCACAGTAAGACGGGCATTGCATATAATACACAGCATTGGTTCTATTCTATAAGTAAGGCCTGAGTAAGGCAATGGAATATCGTTCCTCGGTGCGTCAAGCGCGTGGTCGGTCTCTCTCTCTCTCTCGCTCTCTCTCTCTCTCTTTCTCTCTCTCTACCTCCCTCCCTCCCTCCCTCTCTCCCTCACCCCTCCACTCTCTCCCTCATCCCTCCACTCTCTCCCTCACCCCTCCACTCCCCCCACTCTCCCTCTCCCCCCCCCACGGAGCCACTACGAACGCCTCCGAGCCGCTACGAACGCTGCCGAGGTAACGCTTTTTATTTAACGGTCAGATTTTTTGCGGCGCGACCACCCTCGCTCCCCAATCCCTGGCAAAAGGAACTAAAGTTCCAATAAATGAACAAAAAAAATTTAAACTTCTCTTATAAAACAAAATAAAAACAATAGTAATACTTCACTTATTACAAGGGGGTAACAAAAGTATTGTATAGGTAATATAATTATAGCCGAATTTTTCGGCATTGGAGGTTTGTAATTTTTTTTAATAATTTCTTCAAAATCAAATGCGTTTGCTATTTACGATTCTATCGATAAAACTGAGAGATCTGCTGTGTTTCCGTCGTTTAAAGAATTACGCAAGTAATCGTTTACTCTTTTTAATGTAGAAAATGACCTTTCAGCGGTGCAATTCGTAATAGGAAGGCATAAATATATTCTTAAAATAATATCAATATTTGGAAAAGTGCAAGACAGATTTTTGTTTCTTATTGTTTCTAACCATAAATCGAGTTTTGATTCAATTTCCCTGTTTTTTGCATCTACTGTGGTAATACAATATTTAAATTCTATACATTCATTTGGAAAATTACTGACCAAATCTTGACTGTAAATATCAAGAAGATGTTCGCATTTTGTCTGAATTACATTATCTTCAGTAATTTCTAATTTCTAAAGAAAACCGAAACATTTGTACATTTCACTATATGCAGATTTTCGTTTTTGTAGTTTTGATAGGATGCTGTCTAATACCATGAAATGCACATTTACTTCCATATCTCTTTCCATCAAAAACAATAGATATCATTAGAATTTTCTCCAGGCAGCAGTTTCCTTTTTTTCTTTCGCTTCGAATCTAAACTGTACTCATTGCATTTTGTTAATAACTTAGCTTCTTCTTCATATTGGTTAAAATTTCCCCTCATGTTATTCACGAAACTGATTAAAGATTCATATAATTGAACAGCTACCATCTAAACGCTGTTTCTGTAAAAATATGCTTGTTTTGTAAATCTGCAGTAAAACATCTTTCCAAAAAGAGAGCATAATCATAGTTTCCAGATCACACATTTTGATAAATATGCCTTTTACTTCCGTTTTTGTTGAATCACCTATTATAAGTTGCAATGCATTTTTTAATTGTTCGTAACTATTATAAAGTGCAATACATGCATCAGATCTAGCTGACCATCTTGTAACAGAAAGTTTCTTTGGCACAAGCTTCACAAGTTGTTCAGGATCATCTGCTGCAGCATTGCTGTTTCGCAATAAAGATTCTTTCATTATTTGCCATCTGTGAGTTGATGCTGCGAAAGAAGTGTATATTTCTTCTACAAACATAAAAAACCTGGTAACTTTGGCATTCTGCTGCGCAGGTGCCAACTAAATTTAACGAATGTGCAGCACATGGAATGAATTTCGTATCGAAATTTTTGGTATGATTTTTTTCCTTAATTCTGGCTTGTAAACCAGAATATTTACCCGACATATTAGAAGCATTATCATAGGCTTGCCCTCTGCAGTCCTGTATATTTAAGAACATATATATTATCTAAAACTTTCAAAATGGTATCCTCCATATTGGCTGCTTTGTGTCCTACATTACTAACAAAAGTTATAAATCTTTCTACGAATAAGCCATTTTCAAGGACATACCTTAAAACAATTGTTAGCTGATCGGTATGCGATATATCTGGTGTAGAGTCTACAATTATTGAGAAATATTTTGTACTGAAAATTTCTGATGAGAACTGTTCTCGTACAGCATCACCCATGAGCTTTATAAATTCGTCGCAAATTGTCGAAGATAAATATGAAATGTGTCCCCCCTTCCTGGGTTGCCTTTAGATTCGATATGTGTCTTCAAAAATGGGTCAAATTTTGCAAGAAGTTATAAAGAACCTAGATAATTACCATTATAAATATCTTAAAATATTTCCGTTTTACCCCTGAAAGGTAATCCACGCGACGTTAAAAATTTTACAACTTCAACTACTCGTCGCAGTAAATTCATCCAATAATTTCTTTCTGAAAGGTATTGTTTATGAAGCTCTGTCTCTATTTTACCCTCTGTCTTTGAACGAACCAGAAAATCCATTGCATTTTCGCAGTGTATAAAACAGGTTTCATGTCTTGAAATTCTATATACATTTTTCTAGTCATTAAACCCTACTGCAAAAGAATTTCTCTCATTCTTCTTAAATAACTTACAGTATAAACAATAGACTTTTTCGGTAAGTTTTGAATAAATTAGCCACTGACAACGTATATTTTCACCATTATGTAGTTGTTTAAAAAAATAAGCGTTTTGAAGCATATCTAGCTTGAACCCCATAACGACTTTTAGATTTTTTTAAATTTATACTTTTTCGGTAGGCGCTGCTGGCAGCAGCATTTTAGAAATATCATTTTAAATTTTTCTTTTTTCCTTTATCTTGCGGCGCCGGCGCCTATTTATTTTTGGCGCCCTAGGCTATAGCCTAGTTAGCCTATGCGGTAATCCGCCCCTGTTCCTCCCTCATGCCAATAATCCAAAAAATATTGCAATATTCATAATATATCCCATGCTCCTCTTGAATATTTTTATACAAAAAGAATATTCCTGGCAGATATTTTATGGATATAAAACTAGTCTTTAAAACTAGCGCAGGCCAAGACCGCGACTTCATTCCCAGAGTTAAGAATATCTCAAAAAATACGAATTGCATCAAAAAATTATTCAAACAGAAACAATTTTGTGTCATTTTATACAAAAATTATTCCCCCATTACCCCCCGAGGGGGGGGGGGTCGAGGGGCGAGAAAGGGATTGACTTTGAGCTTATTTAACTACGTTATAAGAAAATATTTAATTTTTGTGTACTTCTCTGTGATAGATTACGCAAAACCTTTGTTTTAATTTTTTCGTCATTCGATTAATATTAATCGAAACACGCTTTTATAATACTTATTTCTTTATTATAAAAAGCGTATTTAGATTATTTAAATTTCGCGCCGATCCTACAATAAACATATTTTGCCTACAATCTGTCTTTTGCATTTTTCTCTCTCCTATGCGGTTAAATAACTCTAGCTTCGTCTCCTTTTTTGAATCATACGTACGTACATATGTACGGCTGCCGGCTGCCGGGTCTTTTCGCCAGAACACAGTCCGTCTCTCTCACGTACCTCTCTTCAATCTTCATATACGTTAACCTCTCTTTCTAATGTGTGCCGCATGCGTGTTGCGATGGTTTTGCAGTTTTGCCGTTTTGCGTTATAAATAACCTATAACCCGACCCGACCGGGTGGTGGCGGCGGCGAAGTGAAGTGCTGGTGCTGCATTTTTGTTCTTGTACCTTGTAGAGCTGTAGAGTACTTATACGTCGAATATACGTAAAACGCGTAATAAATCCATCTCCGTATCGTGTCGGCGTGTTGTTCGTAGCGTTACGGTAAGTGTAAATGTTATAAAAGTTTGTTATTGTGGTATACCGGTATTCCGTATTGTTATACTTTAGTTGGTTGATTCTAACCTCTAACCTGTGTGTGTGAATTGTAGTTAACGTCTCCTTTTTGCTGCAAGGCTAAACTGGACGGGACCTATAGCCTATAGTTTAACATAGGCTCCGAACCACGGTCCTCGAGCACGGTTGTACCCCCTATAAGGCTCTCACCCCAGTTGACACAATCCGTGTTCTACCAACTCAGGGTGTGTGTATCCTAGTCCCGCCCTCCTACAGGATATCCGATCCTATCCGGCCTGGTTACCGGCGTGAATAGGAACGGGATTTTGGATACATTTTACACACTTCCTGCAACAGACAACATCCATGGAATACGTGGGAAACCTCTAACCCGTAATTTTTGGGGTGTTTTAGGAAAGGATCAACCACCAAACAAAATCGTAGGCAACCATGAGCAAGCTCTACTACAAATATTAATTTAACTAAGTCTGCAGGTAATATATTATTGATTTTTTAAATCGTTCATTTAAATTCTTCAAATGCAAAACTGATTTGCAGACTTTGCCGAGATTATAAGATTAGGTTCTTCACGTCAACAATGGAAGGGTGTATCAAAACACGCAATTAATTACTACTATACTGAACAACCAAACTAGTGTTATTCCAAGTGAAAGAGAACATAAAGAAGAATCAATTTCAAACATAAACTTAAACTTGCCTGCAAAAACATCTAGAAGGGCTTATTAAGTTGAATTCTTTGCTTGATGATGGCACTTCAAAACAACTTTTGGTAAGATTATTTATTTGTGTTGGATGTAAAAAATACTAAATATTTGCAGCTTACATTTTTTAGGCTGCAATTAATTAATGGCTGTTTGAGCAGAAATATTATTTGGTGCCCACATATAACATGAGGCTGTTTCTTATTATTTTTCAGATCAACAAGTTTATTTTCGTTGGAGGGAATTCCATTAAAGATGTGCAAAGAATTTTACCTAGGCTTGTAACCGATGAGGTATTGAAAGAGTATAGTTGGATAGGAGAAAAAGGAAAAAAGAAGTTTGCGTTATTAAGTAATACTGTACTAAAGAATGTTATAAACGGTAAGTGAAAACAATAAAAATACATTTTTTGGTCTCGGAGGAAAATGTCAATTAGGTTTTTTGTTCTCCTTATACAGACGAACAACTTTTTTAAAACATTTTTGAGAAATGTACAGAAATGTTGTTTGCAAGAGCTTTAAAAATATGACCTAGTTTTTCACACTTCTTATGAATTTTTTGTCAGTTATATTATGGATAATGTCCATTATATTACTATATATCTTACTCATAAATCAACCTTTTAGCCTGGCCTGCCTTGGTGTTTTATTCAGAACCATACAGATGGGCAAAACAATTACCTGATCCACACAAGACTAAATTACATTAAATCTGTTTTTTGTTCTTTTATTGTACTTTATTGTACATGTCTTGTAAATTTAAACAAATTTTGATGAACTAAAGCCTGTATTTATTTTCAGAGACTGTCAAGCAGAATTTAACCACAAAAAAAAGAGTTTACCGAAAAAGCAGTTGAGCAAAGCATTGCCCTTTTTCTTTCAAAGGCCACTGAAGGGTGTACCCGGAAAATGTGAGTATTTTAGTTATTTTATTCCTTTTCCACAATAGTTATTCATTACACATGTGTTCATTGTTTGTGAAATTGGTTGAAGTCTATGAATGAAGTTAAAAAGGTAACTAATATTAAGCAACCTTTTTAGGGTTAAGAACGCAGCAAGAAATGAAGATGTAGTTTAAAGAAGAAATCGAAGCAAAGAAAAACACGTGTTAGAAAGGGTTAAAACGTGTTAGTATTAGGAATACACAACTGATAGGAAAGAATCATATAATAGAACCATTAAATAGAAAATGAATGTTAGTACAGTTTCTTTTAACTAATATTTGCGTTTTATTGGGGCCATTGAAACTTGTTTATTAATTTTTTGTGAATTTATCGTTGCAGAAAAATATAATTATTATGAGGTAAGTAGATATATAAAATATGTAGAAGGAAAATCCTTACTTGCTTAATGAATAGTTTAGAAGTACTGTGGACTACAATATTGGCTGAATGTCTAAAAACTTAAAACTTTTGAAGATATCGAGGCTGCAGCCTGGGGGCGGAGAAAGAAAACTCTCTTTTCTTGTAAAACGTTTTGATTGTATTTCTAATCTTCTTCAGTTATTCGAAAGTGAGGTTTTTCTCTTAAAAATTGTAGCATTTAAACAGAAATACAATTTCTTGGTTAAGTGCGAAGATCTGACACTATTGAAAAATTCTTTATGGTCCGAATGTGTCAGATGTTCGCACTTAACCAAGGAATTGTATTTCTGTTTAGATGCCGCGATTTTTAAGAGAAAAACCTCACTTTCGAGTAACTGAAGAAGATTAGAAATATAATCGAAACGTTTTACAAGAAAAAATAGTTTTCTTTCTCCGCCCCCAGGCTGCAGCCCCGATATCTTCAAAAGAATGTTTGTAAGATATGCTGCGAATATGCCAACAGGGATAAAAAAAATTATACGCATATACACAGCATATGCACGAGATATTTTTTTGGGAGCTGAAAAGATATTGCTGGCATATGTTTCATGGTGACTTCGAATATTCCTACAATATGCGTACAATATGTTTTAGAAGATATGGAATATTTAGGGAATATAGATGTATGCCTTTGCAATATATTATGAATATTCCTGGAATGAGTTTGTGCCGTCTGGGTATATACATGTATTACAGGACCCCCATAGTAGTTGCACATTTATTAAAAGCAGGAGTTAGACTACCGGTGTTCCTTTAGAAGTGTTTTTAATTAAAAGCACAAGCAGGGCGCCGCTACATAAGGGCAAGGAGGGGCGGTTGCCCCCCCCCCGGATTTTACCGTTTTCTTGGTTTTACGGAACTAAAAGCAATGGATGTTAAAAGCTCAGAAGGGATCATTCCTTGCATAACCATCGTTGTGTAAGACCCATCAGGTTCTTTAGACAAGACCTTTTCTACGAATAGTCATATGCTATCCCAAAGTAATGAGGTGAGTTCATAGTATTTATCCCCTAAATAATTATCTCCTATTAGTAAGTAATGGTGACTGGTGAGAAATATCTTCATTTTAATTTAATGCAACTTTTTTATAAAAAAAATATGCCCCCCCTGACTTATTTCTTAGCGGCGCCCATATTGGCTATTAGAATATTACCATGACATTTTATGTTCTTTTGGCTCAGTATTTAACAATTGTTATCAACATATTGGAGTTAATATTGCAGGGCAATTTTAATTTTTCATTTATAAATGAGATAAGTGTAAAATGAAGTCTAAGAAGGTCACCGCAGGTGGCAATATGTATTATTCCTGCAACTCTAAGGGTCATCCTTGAATATTTTTAAAATAATTGTAACATTTTTTTATTATTTCAATGAAAACAAAACCCATTTGTATACAAACAGAGTTTATTATCACATCAGTATTTAAAACATGTGATCACCAATATCAGAACTATCCTTTTATTATTTAATATCTCAACTCTTGGTAAAAATCGTTGAAACTATTTTATATAATGACAATGAAAAATATTGGAGACAGATTTGCACCTGAGAAATATGATTCCTTGCCTGGATTATCCAGTAATTTGTGTGTATCTTATTTTGCTTGTGAGGAAAAGTTATGTATGGCATGGCCAACTTAGAGAAGCTGGACAACCTTCGGTTGTTAGGCAAAGTTATAATTAATAATGAGTGAATGATCGAATGTATTTGATATGGTCGACCATGCTATAGGTATTCTTTCAATGAGATGAGCTTGGCCTCATATGTGATAGGATGCTTTTCCACCTCCCAAATTATATGTTAATTAACAAGTAAAAATTGGTGCACATTTTTTCCACTTTTCGGACTTTTCATAAGTACCTCAAGGGAGCAACCTAAGGTCTTAACTTTTTTTAAAAAAATGGATAACTACCAGATTACCTAAGATATTCTTCTAGTCTAATTTTTGCAGATGGCTTGAAAGCTTTTAAGACCATATACACATTTACAATGATTGACAATAATTACAGGAGAATCTTACCTCCTAGTAAAGATTATGGACAATGATTGGTCTTAAATATGTAAGTGTGGTGTTACATGGTTTACAACCAAGATCAACTCTATGAACAAAGATCAACTGAAACAATTAAATAATAAATCATTATAATTTACATGGGAAAATCAAATTTAACCAAAGATTTAGAGGTGCACCTGCAGGCAGGCAGTATGATATTTAATGATTATACAAATTTAGTTAACAAAGCATACATAATACTGGAAGTAGTGATAGTTTTAAGGATAAATTCCAAACACAGTATAAATACAGCAATTTGGGTATATATTGCCTAGATAAGAAAGACCAAAGCTTGAGTATACATCAATAACGTAGGTTCCTAGAGCTCAAATGAGTACCTATTAATTGAAAAAAATACAAAAAATGTCATTTGATAATTTGTTTTAAATGTTTAATCTGAAATCCTCCAACCAAGAAGTATACATTGTGTTACATCCATTTACTCCTTTACTTGTTTACTGTGTTAAATGAAACATAAAATATAAAATTTGATCGGCTTTGTGAAGTTTTCACATGCTGACGATGCCGAAAACAGTTGTAGTACTTTTAATACACCCCTTATTATTACATGCAAAGTCAATGCAGTACTTTATAAATATTATTATACAGACTTATTTAACTGTAGTGGAAAGTATATCAGAATTAGAGCTATTAGAGTAATAAAATTTGTTTAATAGTGTTTTTGTCTTCTATATATAACTTTGATTTAATATTTTGTGTAGGTGTTGTTATGCTAGTAACGAGCATTTTTCCATTTAATTACTGCCTAGGTGATATTTGTAAAATTTACCAATTCTATACTGGTCAATTATTGTCTTCTCGTGTTCTGGGGCCCCACAACTGTAACTGAGGTTGGAACTCATCGCCCAATTTAACATCGAGCTGGTGAAGATGAGATTGATGTTTGGTATTTTAAATACTTGTATTTATTTAACATATAATTTTCAATTTGTATTTATATTTTATTGCACATCAATCTTCGCTTTCGCTGGAGCTGGAACTTGGAAAATCGGGTGGATCTAAAATTAAAAAGAAAAATATTTTAACTGCAAGTGAAACTTGAATGTATTGTTAACATATTTTATTTCTTTATGTAAAGAAAACAATAATAGTAACACATATCCAGTCATCAAAAAACATAACGGATGCCTGCTGATATTTGGGCGCTTTCAAAGTTTTTCAGCGATGTACCAAAGAACCAGAAATGAGAATACTTATAACAGTTATAACAACTAATAACAAATATCTACAAGCCAATTTCTTTAAAGTAATACTACTATCGTTTTCTAGCAATGTGAACAATTTGATGTTTCTATTTATGTTTTGAACTACTTTATTGCGAATGGTTTTAAAAATCAATTAGCAATTTATTCACAAATGATCACTTACCACTAATTCTTAGTGATTGTCCATCAAAATCAATTTTATTTACTTGATCAATTTAACGGTTTGGATTAAAAACGTAGGTGGAGCGTTTTCTGACGTCTTAAAATATTCCTACAATCTATGGAGAATGTTAATAGATTATAAGAAATTTCCACTAGAATGATTTCCTGGTATCATTTAAAAGTACATTTAGAAAACTTAGAAACACTTTTACACTGAGATACTTACCTTCAAAGTGAGTTAATTGAAGATTATTTGTATCATTAGAACTAATTATATACAAGTATAAAGTTCATTGAAAAATAAACTCGTTTTCTTTACAAAGATGAATCTGTTAAAAATATTTTTGAGAATTGTTTTATTCATTTCTCTATTATTAAGATTTATTGACCTATTTTGTAATAGTCTGATTTATAGGGAAAAATAATGAAACAACCTGATGCTGTTTAAATTACATTTATTGAAAACAATAAATATATTTAAACAATCAAAAAAAGAAAAAAAAACCCAGTTGCGCATAGATGGAAATTGCGTCAGATGTTAAGGGTCGACTCTAGATGTTCTCGGTCGACTACTGGGTGTTGGCCTCTAGTGGACTTGGGGATGTTCTTTAGTCCACTTCTTCGATAGTCGGTCCTCCTTGGTTTCCACCAAATCCTCCGGCTTGTTGTCCGCAGCTGCCCGGCATGCCACCTCCTCCGAACTGGTTGTTGTTCTGAGAGTTGCCACCACCGCCATAAAGTTTGGCCATGATCGGACTGCAGGTTCTCTGGAGTTCCTTCTGCTTCTCATCGAACTCCTCCTTTTCAGCAAGGGAGTTGCTGTCCAACCACTTCAGGCAGTTGTCGCACTCGTTCTCGATGGTAGACTTGTCGCTGGAGGAGAGCTTGTCGCCGCAGTCCTGGACGGCCTGCTTGAGTTGGAAGACGTAAGCCTCCAGTTGGTTCCTGGCAGAGACGCGCAGCCTCTGCTTGTCGTCTTCGTCCTTGTACTTCTCAGCTTCTGCCACCATCCTCTCGATGTCCTTCTGGCTCAGTCTTCCTTTGTCGTTCTTGATGGTGATGTTGCGCGAGTTGCCCGAGCTGGTGTCTTTAGCGGATACATTGAGGATGCCGTTGGCGTCCAGGTCGAATGTCACCTCTATCTTCGGGACACCTCTGGGAGCTGGCGGGATGCCAGTGAGATCGAACGTTCCCAGTAGGTTGTTGTCCTTGGTCATGGCCCTTTCGCCCTCGAATACTTGGATGGTAACAGCCGGTTGGTTGTCTGCGTAGGTGGTAAATGTTTGAGTCTGTTTGCAGGGGATCCTGGCGTTGCGTTCGATGATCTTCGTCATCACGCCGCCCGCCGTCTCGATACCCAACGACAGGGGCGTGACGTCGACCAGTAATACGTCCTGGATTTTGTTGTCGGTCTCTCCGCTGAGGACGGCGGCCTGAACGGCGGCGCCATAGGCCACAGCCTCGTCGGGGTTGATCGATAGGTTCAGAGACTTCCCGTTGAAGAAGTTCTGAAGGAGTTGCTGGATCTTCGGGATGCGCGTGGATCCTCCTACTAACACGACGTCGTGAATTTGTCCTTTGTCCATTTTGGCGTCGTTCAGGGCTTTCTCAACCGGCTGGAGTGTTCCTCGGAATAAGTCAGAGCAAAGTTCTTCAAATCTTGCTCTGGATACTTTGGTGTAGAAGTCGACGCCCTCGAAGAGCGCGTCGATCTCGATGGTGGCTTCTGTGCTGGAGGAGAGCGTTCGCTTGGCCCTCTCTGCCGCAGTCCGGAGTCTACGGATGGCCCTCGGGTTCGACCTCAGGTCCTTCCTGTACTTGCGCTTGAACTCGTCGGCGAGGTGGGTGACGAGCCTGTTGTCGAAGTCCTCGCCACCGAGGTGTGTGTCGCCGGCGGTCGATCGCACTTCGAACAGGGAACCCTCGTCGATGGTCAGGATGGAGACGTCGAAGGTACCGCCGCCGAGGTCGAAGATGAGGACGTTTCGTTCTCCCTTAAGGTTCTTATCTAGACCGTAGGCGAGGGCCGCCGCCGTCGGCTCGTTGATGATCCTCAGGACGTTCAGCCCCGCGATGGCGCCGGCGTCCTTCGTCGCCTGCCTCTGGGAATCGTTGAAGTAGGCCGGGACTGTGATGACAGCGTCCCTGATCTTCGTGCCGAGGTACGCCTCCGCTATTTCCCTCATCTTCGTGAGGACCATCGAGCTGACTTCCTCCGGGGCGAAGGTCTTCCTCTCCCCTTTGTATTCGACCTGGATCTTCGGTTTGCCGCAGTCGTTCACCACCTTGAAGGGCCAGTGTTTGATGTCCTGCTGGATCTTCGGGTCGTCGTACTTCCTGCCGATCAGCCTTTTCGCGTCGAAGACGGTGTTGCTCGGGTTCATCGCGACCTGGTTCTTGGCCGCGTCCCCGATCAGCCTCTCGGTGTCGGTGAAGGCGACATAGCTGGGGGTCGTCCTGTTACCTTGGTCGTTGGCGATGATCTCGACCTTGCCGTGCTGCCAGACCCCCACGCAGGAGTAGGTGGTCCCCAAGTCGATTCCGATTGCTGGACTTTTCACCATGTTGCTCGTTGATTGATTGCTCTCGAAAGAATTTATACTTTAACCAGTAGCAATTGAAACACACTACAAAATCTGAATTTACCGAGGACATTCGAAAAGAGCCCGTTATCTCTATACAAAACACATGGGACATATTTCTTTGCTTATTCAGAAACGCACTGGTATATTTTAAAATGCAGGTGTACGTATTTGTGCAGTCGCCCAAGTGAAATCGTATGTGTGAATGTATGGATATCTACAGACAAAGAATTAAAGGGTCCATTGGGTCGTAAAATTTTTTTTACCACAGCGGTATTTCGTTTGTGTCTTCTTCGTCTTCTATGGAGCAGGTGTTCTTCTTCTTCGGCATTTATACTCGAGAAGCAGTGGTGTGTGTATGTGTGTGCCATTTATTTATACTATTTGAAAGTGAATTCATTGTTAGAGTTATTATCCGTAATGTTACGCCCATGGACGACCAGGAGGCACCACTTAAAAAGCCATTAAGTGTTTTTGTTACCGTTCCAGTTCGGATTGGACAAAGTATACGCTTTTTCGAATATTAATCGCTTTGACTTAAACCGCTTTGTAACGCTTTGACTCGTTGTTCACTTGTCGTTTGTTACAAATTCACTGAGTTGAAAACGAACGGGAGCGCGTATTTATACTCCGGCGGCCGACGATGCGCGATTGTTCCCGAACACGACGCGATCGATCGAGAAAGACGAGAAACTTCTGGAAGTCGGCGAGAGCTCAACTGCACGAGGGACCGAATCGCGACGTAAATAACCACTTTCCTTAGGTTATTCGCTCTGATTTACCACTTTATTTATAGAAATCGCTATCGTAAATCATAAAAGACGAACTAGTCGAACTAACTAGCGTACGACGGTTACTAATTTTAATTTAAGACGCCACTCCACTAGGAACAAATTTTAGAAACAAAACCTCCGACAAATTTACTTTCAATTTTTCGGTCAAAATTATTTTCAAGGTTCCACTTTGTTATTAGAAAATTTCTGAAGAAAATTCGTTATCAATTATTACGATCTACAGGTTAAAATAATCTTTCTAATTTTACAGCCTCATATTATTACAGAATATTATACTTCCTATACTTTTGGAAATAAAAAAATGATCGCAGAACAATCGATTAAAGATTATCGATTTCTCAAAATATTTTAGACTTTCAGAGGTGTATTTACACTTCTGAATCTCTCTTGAATTGCCGTATACAATTATTCCCAAAACAGGACAAATTCGTAATTTATAGAATGATTTCATCGAATCAGAATGAAGAGAATGACAATTCTGAATTTCTGAATGACAAATCTGGAACGCCTTATTAAGAACATCTCAGCGTGTCCATATAGAAATATAAATATTTTTCAGGTGTATTTAATCATTTACAACGGTTTGTTTGAGATTTGTAAATTCATAACAATTTCGATGATCTTAACAATCATATTTCGAACTGACTGTATGAGTAGTTTCTAGGATGAGTGTCGAATAAAAAAATAAGTTCTGAAAAATTTTACATATATATAAGCTGAGGTGATGTTCTTGGGGGTTCCACCAAGAACATCACCTCAGCTTCCGCTTCTGGCCCCGAGAACATTCCAGTTACATATATATAGTTAGTTATCCAAATAATGACTGGTAGCATATTTATGTATGTACATAATAATGTGCACATAAATACAGATGTACATATAAAATATGTTCATTTGATGTCTCAACGTAAAGTGATTCGATTCTCCCTGTTTTGATCTCACCCAATACTGTTTAATGAAATGGAATTAATTGGATAAATACATATTTATATTGGGTTCTTTCTCCTCTTCGTTGTTTTAATTTTGTTTGAATTCATACATGTCCAATCTTTTCGTCTGGTCGAAAAATGCTCGAAATTATTGAGTAACTCCTTCTGATTTTCTGTTTAGACCACTTATGAGAGCACATAGAATTGTTTCAAATGGTCTTTAGTGCAGTTAGTATCTGCTGAATTTCTAGAATGTACCAGAGAAATCGTTTAATATTTAGTGAGGGAGGAAAAGAGAGGCCGTTTCGGACAATAGACATAAATATAATAGAATGCCATAGAAAGGGATGGATGTTTCTCGATTGTTCTAGTTCATAGAATCTACGTACGCAGGGGCTGAAATGTAACCGTCGCGCGTCAGTGAATTTCCAACGGTAAACCATCCTCACATCATTTATTTACGTTCATTGTTTATTGATGATAATAACATAATCGACTGTTATCTGAGGAGAATACTAAATTGAAAAATATAACCTTTTATAGAATATCTGAGAAAATCCAGAACAGATTCTCGAGTTTTTAATTTCCTCTGATTCAATTTCAATGCATTAAGGAACGCAATTTAGATTAGGAATTTTACATTAAAAAAAACCATTCGAGTTATTTGAAAAACAAATTTTCTGTTAAAGTCTCAAAATGATATGAAACTGCTATAAACAAAAAAGGGCACAAAAACACGACCTACTAATTTCTATTAATTGCAAATATGGCTACATTGAGAATTTACCAAAAACATACTGAGATAATAAAATTGATTCTGGGATGCTAATCTGCAATGCTACCTTACATAAATTTTCTTTAAAATTTGAGCCATAATTGTCTAATATAAGTAGGTATCTGCGTCCTTTCACATACTATATAGGCAGTGTTGTTAAAAATACTTTTAAAAATGTATTTAAATATAAACGCAAATACTTTTTACAAAATGTATTTATTTGTATTTTAAATACTTCTCTGGACAACGTATTTCAATACAAATAACAAGTATTTCGTTTTTGTATTTAAACAGTATTTAAAGTTGTAAATTATTCTTAATTGCAGCAATGTTAAGCATAACCCCAGGAAGCTTAGAATTCCTATTTATTTTCTTCGTGACATTGTTGAAATTATTCTATTTTTGAAATTTCTAAATCAGTTTAAGAAAATGGAATCTAATTTCTAATGGAAACTTTCTAATGAAGTTCTAAAATCTTTGTTTTATTGTCCGAAATTGTGAAGTTTTCAATTATTTTCAAAATATCCAAGTTATTTGTATCGAAAAGCCTCAAATACATAGGCTGACTTTTATACACTAAACCTAAGTTTATGGTTTTAAAACTTAAAACAATCTCAAAAACTGTTAGGAATTATTTTCTTTGCTTCATGAAATCGTAAACTTTTTGCAGTTTTCCGAAATTTACCAACTACTTTGTAAACAAGTGTTTAGATATTAAAGTGATACTTCAAAACACAACAGGCTAATGTAAGTTTCAAACTTCTAAAAAATAACCCCAGGACAAAGATGTCGACACATTAGACACTTTACGTTTTAACTTGATCTAACGAAGTAGCTAATTAAAAAACTTCATTATTTACTTTTCCAACTGCATATATAGCAGTTCAAGTTATTTGTGTTGCATTAAAGTTGTCATAAGTTCTTTAGAAGCTCCTTAACTTCTTTTGAAACAACAACAACTTAAGTTTAAGATAACTGCGACTTCTTTAAAAATGTCGACAAGCTACTTAGTACCTTAAAAATTGTTTTACAATGTCACAACTTTTTTAAAAACTTCATGAATTGTACACCTTCGTTAAGATAATCGCAACTCCTTTAAAAGTGTCATAGGATCATTATAACTGTAACAATTAGCTTCAAAATATGCATGTAAGTATATAAACCAAAATGTAAATTCAAATGAACAGCCGGAAATATGCTCAAAAAATGTATCAAAATGCGCATTTATAGTTACTGGATACAAATAATGGATCTTAACATTGCCCAAAAATGTATTTGAACTACTGTATTTAAAATGTCAGAAGATATGTATTTTAAATACACAGTAAATACAAATTAAGCTTATGTATTTAATTATGTATTTAAATACATAAAAAGTATTTAAAATGAATTTCTAAATACATGTATTTAAATAGTACTTAACAACACTGTAGGTATATAGGTACCTACCAAACCATAGCAAGGAGGTGTCTTACAATTCAATATACGTTAGTTTGGCAAAAAGTAAATCCAAATGCCTTGCTTTGGTTTAGCAGAGCCATACATCTAGTTTCTTTCACCATTGCTTTAATACTTTTTATAGATCTTACCTGTCCTGTTCTTCTTCTGTGCCTGCTGCTCCTCTTCAATATACTTATTCTGAGCCTCCACCACGCCTTGACTATCAGAACAACTCGCATAAATATCCAGCAGCTCTCCGTTCAACTCCAGAAACGAATGTCCCCAGGAGAACTTCCCAAGATAAAATCTCGCCGCTTTTTTAAACCCTGCGATGTACATAGTGGCCGCTATCGCCTCGACGCAACTCAGTTGACACGGACGACCGTAATTGATGGGGTTTGTAGCGACCAGGTATGGCAGGAGCCTCGCATGACTCGCCTTCAGGGCGGCGATGGGAGTGTCGTCTATCCTCGCCCACGAGCAATCGACGACGGCGATTCCTTTGGACTCGATTAGCGTTCTATCGGCGGGGCTGACGCATTTCTCGCCGGAAGGGCTCAGGACGAGACCAGGGAAGCGTTGTTTCACCTTCAAGCACTTTATCAGTTTGAGGCGGTATAGTTTACGGCCGGAGCACTTCTTCGGGTCGCACTGGTTGAAATCCCACATCGCCACAGGGAAGTCGGGCGCTTCTGCAAGTAAATTCATCGGTAAGGGAAAAATATTTAGGAAGGCGGTCAGTGCAGTGAAACATAACCTTCACTGTCTGTCGAGTCTTCGTCGCTGCAAGCGGAGTCGCCTGAAGACAACTTCATGTCGTCCACTTTTTCTTCTAAATCGTTCATTACTCTACGAGTAGATTAAATTAAAACCACTTTGTAAACATAACCTGCATAACCTAACAATTTTCAGTAGTAGATCGAAAGTATCATTAATTAGTTCATCGAAGTGGTAGGCGTGGTAGGTATACGTCAAGTGGTAGGTCAAAAATCGTGTTGTCAAATTTTAAGGTTATAAATTTAAACGCTAATAACGCGAACGATTTATCTATAAATTCTTGTAAATCTCCGTTCGTTTCCATCCAAGCCTTCTCCGACAAATCGAACCGTTACAATCCCGTTCGAAAATCTCAAAGGTCTATTTATAAAACCCATCATGTGACTTCTATTTTTAAAATGTTTATATTCCCAAGTGAAAACAATGGAAGCCGTGATTGCGATGGGACACTTCTGCGACACCCACGGCCCTTGCGTGATTCTCTGTACTAGCAAAGCAGAGATGGTACCGGAACGCCTGTCGACCTCACAAACCCCGGTATGCGACGCCTGTCGTTCCCTGAGCCCCGACACAGTCTACAACTGCCAAGATGGGGCCTCCTATTACATCAGCACCCGTAACGCGTTGAACGTGCAGCTGGGGCAGATGCTGAGAGACGCGGTGCTGCGCAGCCTCAGCATAGAAGTAATGATTTAAGTTAGTTAGTCAGATTCACTGATAGTAAACTTGTAGGTAGTACAAGAGGAAGCTGAAGAGTCCGGTACGATATACTTTGGTGATGATCAAAGGGGACATGCAATATCTCACGTGTTTGATATAAAGGATTCGTTAGCCAGAGGTTTCAAGAGGAAATATTGTATTGTAGTACTAGGAAAACATCAGGTGAGTGACCATTGCCTTGTCTTCTACCATAACATCTTATTTGATGTTAATTTTAGATCCCTATACTGAACCACTTTGATTATATCAGTAAAGTCTTGAAGCAGATAAGTTCTGAGTTACAAGAGAAAGCTAACAAGGTGAACATGACAGAGCAAAATGAAAAATCTCAAAGAGACATCAGGCAGTCTCATGGCCCAAATTACAAACTCACACTAAGATCTTTGCCATGTCTAGTGGGAGAACCTGAAATTTTTGTTCAACTTCACCTATGGTTTGTTTTTTTATTGAGAAGTGAAATTTATAAATGTATCCCACTCAATGTGCCCGAATGTCCAATACTTTGTCCTTATATTAAAGAATTAAGAGATTTATATAAGCAGATGCCTTCAGAAGTGTTCGAGGTAGTGTTGTATTGCATATTAATTGGCATTAAAGTTGAAGATGGTGGTTTGGACATCGTTAAGTACTTCAAGCAGTGCCTTCCAAAGGACTTTTCATTCCCTGCGAGTAGTGAAATCTGTACAGTTGAATTACAGAACGATAAGTGGGAGGTAAAGTTTAAAGGAATTCTTCCCAAACAACTTCCAAGACTTCAGGTCAACATCGAGTCATCCCTAGGGAATACAAATTTGCCGGATTTGGCACTGTCTTCTTACATCATGAGCTTGATAATGAGGTGGTTCAATATTTCCTGTATCCTCAGCTGGACTAAAGGTTCTTGTGACAATATGATCCGTACCTTGGGGGTACACAAATGCGACATGCCGCTGCTGACTTACTGGATTCCACAGAGCAGAATCTGTGTTAAACCTTGTGGAATGGATTGGTTCAATAAATATGTCAAAGATGCTGTGATCGATTAGAAATATGTAAAATAATCGGTGTTGTATTGATATCTTTATTCCCACAGACTATAATATAAAGTATAAAAATAGTTTTATTTCGGCTTGATGTCTTCAACTTCTTCCTCTGAAGATTCTTCAGTGCTCTCATCATCATCCTCTTCATAATCTTCATCATCATCATCATCATCATAGTAATGATATCCTGCAGGTACCTCATTCCCATCTTCATCCTCATATAAAGCTTGATTCAATCTTCCAAACTTATGGCTGCGAGCTAAAAATTTTAGGTTTGTAATTTTCAGATGATGGGGCATTTATTGTACATACTTGACATGCTGAGGTCTTTAGTTTGTGCTGTTTCATATCCACACTTCGGGCAAGGTATCGCCTTGTTCTTCTCATATTTGAAACCCTTTCTACGTACATGATCTTCGCAGAAGCAGATCTTGCACTTCAAGCAGGAGTATTCCCCTAATTTATTGCAGGACTGACCTAATAAATCGAAAAGGTAATGGTGTTATTAAGGAAGTAAGGCATTAGTGTGTTACATTTGTAGTTTTCTGACTCGAGAACTTGACAGGAGGCCTGGTGTTCGAATTGATCGTCCTCACATAAGAAATTACTACAGAAGGAGCACCTGAATAGTCTACCGCCGTGGTCCCATACCGAACGTTCGCATTCGACGCACACAGCATCTTGCAACGGACAAGTGCAGGCATGCGTTTGCAAGCACTTCCTTCCATGGCAGACCCACGCTTCACAGAAATCACAAATGGCACCCTATGACGGAAAAGCGTGTTAAAGATGAACCACATTTTGTCGAATGTAACTTACGACCATCCCCATTCCCGTAGTGTAAACTCCCAGGTGTTTAATGACGCAATCGCCCGTTTTCAACATACACTTCATTTTACCACACTGGGCACATACCGGCAGTCTCTGGACGCTCTGGCAGAAGTAACAGAATGCCCGGCTCTTCTGCTTCCTGGAAAATATATAAATTAATGGAATAATAACACAATTACATAAGTAGGGTACTTGTGGCACTTCTCGCATTCCATGGCGAAGTTGCAGGGATGCTCGGCAAGTTGGACATGCTCTTTCGCAGTCCTGATCTCCTTCTGTCGTAGCTTCTGCTTTTCGGCTTTCTTCCTCTGGCCCGTTTTCTTTTTCGGCATCGTAAGAGCACTTTAGTAAAACACGAGTAGACTTGAATTTTGAGGTTAGGACATCACCACGTTGACATGGGACAAGACGGCATAGAACCATAGAACGCAGTACGTCAAATTAAGGACGCGCCAAAACAAAACACTTCTTTATGAAATAACAAAATTATTGTTTATGTTATTTTAATGCACACATAAATGACAATTAGGTATTTGTTTCAGGTGTTGTGTTGTGGTGATACGTAAGGAATATCGAGAATGTGCCGAGAAATCTTGGAGAATTGTGAGGTAGGTAATTCAAAATTTTATTGCAATTGTAGTATTTTGAAACCTTTGAAGTATCTCTACATGTATATAGATCATCGGCAAGATGGTAAAAATTTTGGAACGATTTACAAATATCTGATAATTTAATATGTGAACAAATTAATGAAGTTAGCACCTGTGCTCTTTTGAACTAGGAACTATATAGGTATCGTGGCTAGACAATACATGTCCGGTTTCTGAATGCGTCGATATTGTAACGTTTATTCTAATTTATTTACACACGGTCTTAACACTACTTAATTTATCTAAACTATTTCCCAATTAATTTATATCAAACTCTTAACTGTTAATTTATTTATACAATTTCACCTGTCGTTTTTCGCACTGTTTATTCACGCGGCTTCTCGACTAATCTGTCTCTTCGAACGCAAGCCCCTGTCATTATATACATATCTCAATTTTATTCGCGAACTTTCTGGTATATCCTTTCCTAATAATGTTAGTTCTAGAAACGACCCGAACGTAATAAATGATTCTTTCTTTAAATATTCGCGATTAATCTCCAAGAGTTTTTATGTCCCAATTAAGCAGAGCGGTCTCCGCTTTGAAGAGGCCGCCTAGGTCCGATAAGGAGTACGCTTACGCTGGTTGTTTACATTTCGCGTTACAATATGAAACCTGATTGATTTCTGATCAATCAGGTTAAACCTGATATGATTTTGAAACGTAGATATGAAAGATAGGAAATATAACATTATTGGTTCTATAAAGTATCTGAAACGTTTAATAGAGGTTATTGGTTCAACAAGTGCTTACAGAAGTATCGGATCTTTAACATGAATATGCGATAAGTTATGTGACGCATGCGCAATTGTCTCGTCAAATGTCATGTGAAAATTAACCTAAATCTTTAATATAATATGTTGTGTTATAAGTGTTGTAAGTATAAGTTATAGCTTCTGTATTTGACTACTTCGAACCAAAAATGCTTTTGTGGACTTCTAAAAGCGTCCATTAAACGTCTTATAATGGGCTGCTACAAACCAAAAATGGATCTTTATGGATATTCTACAAACATCTTACAGTTTTTTTTGGACGTCTTTAAATGTTACAAATGTTTCGCCTCGATATTTTGAAAATGTTCATCTGCTCATTTGGATAGTAATTAACTGGAAATACTTTTGGAACACATTATTTCACCCCTTGCAACCGCCCTGGTTAAATCATGTTTCACATTTTCCCACTGAAACGCTTTTATTAGTTTGCTCCTTTATCCTTTCTTGTAAATATTTAAATTTGTAAAAGAATCCCTCTTATGAATTCAAAGCGGCATTTTTGATGTTGATAATTAAGTTGATTAAGGGTAAAACACCTGTAAATAATATCTTTTGGTAGAAAAAGAGAATCCATCGTTGAAATCTAATAGTATATTATTCACCAAGGGAAAAAATAAAGAATGCTCCAGATCGCATGGGAATTATACCCGAGGCAAAGCCGAGTGTGTCATTTGATCCGAGACATGTTTTTTCTCTTCCATACTAAATATACGATTTTTCGGCTCTCCCTAGGCTCAGCTTGGAATTATTATATAGCGCAGCGGCAGAGAAAATATTTTAATCAACTCTACCAAGAATATTCAACATAAAAATGTTTATATCTTACAAAATACTCCTTAAGGGTGTTGAATAAATAAATAAATAATATATTCGATTTCATAACAGGTAAATATGACATAGGAGTGTTGTGCATTATTTTGTTTAAAAACAGGTTCAACATAACTCTACACAGAAATAGTCTAAATTAATTATAAATACATAGTATGAATATAATACTTATAATAAATAATAAGCATGATTGTATAATATATGCAGTAGTCTGACTAACTTTTAAAATTTCAAAAGGAAAGTCAGTTACAAAAATATGCATGTACGAAAATAATTCAAATTATAATGAAGATACTTAATTATTCACTCATTTATGTTTAATAATAACATGCTTATTAAATATACCTATTACATGAATTGGTGACAAATTTCCAATTGCGAATTTTTATTTTCAGTATTATCACTTATCACATTTCATTACATATCATTTATAGGCAGTTTTTAACGCAAAATTACAACATATTGACATTTTGGTAGATTTATATCTAGTATTGCATTCGTTAACGAAGTCGAAAAAATAGGAATTAAAATGCGGTTTTCAGTTTTTTGGTATCTAGAGATCATACCGAATCATTTCCCAAAAATTTACATATATATATATATATATATATATATATATGTATATATATTTATATATATCGGATATAACGAAATTTGTCGGCAGGCTACAGGTCGCATTTTTTAAAGAATCGCAACGAAATTTGGTACAAAAATCAGTTGGCCGAAAATCTCGGTCGAGTTCGTTAATGGGCCAAATCGGTCTAGCGGTTTCAAAATGGCGGCTTGTTATTTTCAAAAAAAAATCAAAAAACTTTTATTTCGCGTCTGAGAGAAAAATGTTACTTGGGTTTTTTGTTGCCCTTATAGAGGCGAACGACTTTTGTATAGAACATTTTTTCGAGAAATGTACAGAAAAAAAGTTATTTTTTTCAAAAAATAAATAAAAATAAAAAAAACTTTTATTTCGCGTCTGAGAGAAAAATGTTACTAAGATGTTTTGTTGCTCTTATAGAGGTGAACAACTTTTGTATATAACAATCTGTCGAGAAACGTACAAAAATAAAGTTATTATTGTCAAAAAATAAAAAAATAGAGAAAACTTTTATTTCGCGTCTGAGAGAAAAGTGTTACTTAGATTTTTTGTTGCCCTTATATAGAGACGAACAACTTTTGTATAAAACATATCTTTGAGAAATGTACAGAGAAAAAGTTATTTGCAAATATTTGAAAATTTTCACGTTTGTATTTTTTCACACCTCGTATGCATTTTTTTGACACATCGTGTGTTATATTACTATAATATATCCAAACCATAAATCTACCTTTCAGCCTGGCATGCCATGGGGTTTTTTGTATTCATCATGATTAAGAAATATCATAGTTTGGAAAACAGTAAATGGAAATGAATGGAAAGGTGAAATACTTGCCACATACTAATCTTTTGAAGAAAGGAAAAGAAAAATAACTTAGATTTTATTGCTTTCTTACAAATATAATTGTAATACAATGCTTAACATGCTTTCATTGGAAGGATCTATGTATTCAAATGTTATAAATTCATACCAAATTTTTAAACATATGTTTATTTTTCGATACTTTGCAAATGAATGTACTCCCGAATCATTTAGTCATTGTTATTTTTGGTAGATTTATATCTAGTATTGCAGTCGTTGACGAAGTCGAAAAAAGAGGAATTAAAATGCGGTTTTCAGTTTTTTTGGTATCTAGAGATCACACTTAATCATTTCTCGGATGTAACGAAATTTGTCGGCAAGCTACAGGTCGCATTTTGTAAAAGAATCACAACGAAATTTGGTACAAAAATCAGTTGGCTGAAAATCTCGGTCGACTTCGTTAATGGGCCAAATCGGTTTAGCGGTTTCAAAATGGCGGCTTGTTATTTTCAAAAAAAAAAAAATTAAAAAACTTTTATTTCGCGTCTAAGAGAAAAATGTTACCTGGGTTTTTTGTTGCTCTTATAGAGGCGAACGACTTCTGTATAAAACATTTTTTCGAGAAGTGTACAGAAAAAAAGTTATTTTTTTCAAAAAATAAAACAACACACTATTTTTCGCGTCTGAGAGAAAAATGTCACTTAGGTTTTTTGTTGCCCTTATATAGGCTAACTACTTTTGTATAAAACAAATTTTTGAGAAATGTACATAAAAGTAGTTAGATGCAAAAAGTTTGAAATTTTGACGTTTGTATTTTTTTAACACCTAGTTTAACATATCGATACAAAAGTTGGAACATGTTGGCCCAATATCTCGGTCGAGTTCGTTAATGGGCCAAATCGGTCCAGCGGTTTCAAAATGGCAGCTTGTTATTTAAAAAAAAAACAAAAAACTTTCATTTCGCGTCTGAGAGAAAAATGTTACTTAGGTTTTTTATTTCTCTTATAGAGGCGAACAACTTTTGTACAAAACATTCTTTCGAGAAATGTACACAAAAAAAGTTATTTTTTTCAAAAAATAAATAAAAATAAGAAAACCTTTTATTTCGCGTCTGAGGGAAAAATGTTACTAAGGTTTTGTGTTGCTCTTATAGAGGCGAACAACTTTTGTATAAAACAATCTGTCGAGAAACGTACAAAAATAAAGTTATTTTTGTCAAAAAATAAAGAAATAAAAACACTTTTATTTCACGCCTGAGAGAAAAATGTTACTTAGATTTTTTGTTGCCCTTATAGAGGCGAACAACTTTTGTATAACACATATCTTTGAGAAATGTACAGAGAAAAAGTTATTTGCAAATATTTTAAAATTTTGACGTTTGTATTTTTTTCACACCTCGTATGCATTTTTTAACACATCGTGTGTTATATTACTATATATCCTACCCATAAATCTACCTTTCAGCCTGGCATGCCATGGTTTTTTTTTTACCAAAAAAGTGTAACGCCTTACGAGTTTAAATAATTACACTACACTAATTATGTTTTAACTAAATTATTTAATATGTACTAATTACTTCTACCTAAACACTTAATCTATCTTACTATTTATTTATGTTCGCGTTCTGGCTCGTCGCTCTCGTTTTCTCCGTAATACGGTTCTTATTCGACTTCCCCTGTTAGTTGCTTGTGGCAGCTTTTGTCTTCTTTGCTTATCGTTCTAGATAAGAGAAACATCTCGGCATATCGAGAGACTACTTTCGGCGAAGGACGATCTGACCTAGCATTCTGATATAGCAGTCAGATCTAGTATTCTGATGCGAAGCTCTGAGTTACAGTAGATATAAAAATTGACTAACCGAAGTACATATCTAAGAAAAGTGAAGGATTTTAGGCTGTTTGTCAAAGCCTAGTCCTGTCCGGTGTCGAATGTTCCTCATCCATGATAATTTTCTCCTTCATACTCCTCTCTTTCCCAAAATTTTTCCTATTATAATGTGTTGAGCATATCGGTATTTAATTATTCCGCATCACATGACATGACATGAATTTTTATTATATTGTAACGCGAAATGTAAACATCGGCGTGAAGCGTGCTCCTTCTTATCTGACGAAGTCGGCGCACTCCAAAGTGAATACCGCTTCGGACAATTCAGTAAAAAACGCGATCATAGAAAATAGAAATACCATTCTCGAACAATCGGGAAACATCCAATTAGGGAAAGAATTATCCAGTAGGTTCTCGAGACATTATTGGGGCTATAAATTACGAAACCGTGCGGTCGGAGGAGATAGTAAACCAGAAGCCGTCGTGAGTGAAACAGTGCGATAACAAATAAATTAGCGCGTTAAGTGTATAATATATTATATTAATTAGGTACAGAATAGACTAAATAAACGAAGTAGTATCAAGAACTGCATAAATAAATTAGAATAAACGTTACAATGTGGTCCAGCTTACGTTCTCTCTTGACCCTATGTAGTACTTCTTCATTAGGAATGTGCGATGTGCAAGGGATTTTAAGGATTCTACGGAGTGTCCACATCTCGAAAGCCTCTATCTTATTAATCAAAGATGTTTAAAAATGATTTTGTTTAATTGATAGTTATTAGTAGCATTTAGGTAAATAACTAGACATAAAAAAAGTTAAAGTATGTTTTATTATACACGTCCCTCTCTTTTCAACGCATAAAAATGAAACAGTTTCTTTTCCTAACAGATTAAAAAAATTGTGAAGGGAGAACGGTGAGTAATTTGGACATTCTACGAAACATTACGTCAGAGATTCGACTACTAAACATAATAGTTCCAAAGTGTAAAGTGCCTTTGAAAATTTCAACAGTTATTCGACCTTTCACTCTTCACGTCGTATACGTGCATAAATATTTTATTGCTTTTTCTATAACCTCCGCCTGTGTTGGAATTTCGAACTGAACTCTAATTTGTAACTCGCGTTGAGCGTTTAACGTCGCGTTTAATCCCGTCCGCAGGGGAACTTTTCCAGTGAAACAGATCGCGGCTTAATTTGTCAGCAGATTTAACCAAATCCTTGTAAACAACGAAGCTTCCACACCCGCCACTTCTCATCCTAGTAAAATAGAAAAATCGAGTTAGAGGAGGTCGACCGAGACCTGTCTGGAATTTTAAATTGGCCCGTATCGTTTGGGATTCTCTGGACGTTTAGAGGGGATTCTGGTGATTTCCGGGATTTTATTTCAAACTGGGGGGGTTCTAAAGGGTTTCTAAATGGTTTGAATGTGGTATGACGTTACTTACAGTTCGAAAATATTTGTGAAATACCAAACAATGCAAAAGACGTTTTGTTTTGATACAATCTTCATCGGGTCGTCTAAAGACTTCAGAAGAAGGTATTGTAACGCGAAATGTAAACAGCAGCGCGAAATGTGTTTACTCTTATCGGACCTCGGCGGCTTACCTCAAAGGAACGCCGCTACGCTTAATTGAGTCCCGGCAACATCTTATTAAAGAATGATTTATGACCTTTCTAGACGTTTCTAAGTAAACATTGTTTGAGAAAGGAATGACGTGGAACTATCGCGAATACAATTGAGGCTTGCGGTCGGAGAGATTAGATTAGACGTGAAGCCGCGAGTGAATAAATAAGGCGAAAAGCGAGAGCGTATAAATAAATTAATAATTAAGAGTGCGATATAAATTAATTAGTTAGGAAATAGTTAAGATAAATTAAGTAGTGTGTAGTGTAAAATTAGGATAGTGTAAATAAATTAAATGAAAATAAACGTTACAGTATTATTCAAATGCAGATCTATTTAGCCTCTGGTAGAGGCTTTCGAATCGGAGCTTCTGCACCGATATATAGTATAGTATTGTATACTATTGTATATATAGTATTAGTATATATACTAATACTATATATATAGTATTGTCAAAGAATAGGGAAATAACAAGAACGGAAACAGAGAGAGAGGTCCGATGGTCGCGCAGATCCGTCCGCGCAGGTTAACATTGGGGGAAAATGCACCAGTGGCGTAGGTGTGCAATACATATTTACCTCAATATCATTATGGTAACCAGAGGCGTAGGTAGCGAATTTTGTATAAGCATTAGAGTCTTCGGGGTTTTTATTCTAATTTGCATAATGAAATTTAAAAAAAAAACATCGGATCATCACGGCACATACCTGTTTCGTGTGATCACCTTTGTTACACATATATTTAAACATGTTTGAATCAATACCCGTTCGACACTTATTACGGACCTGTGTGCCGACCCTTGCTGTCGCCGCAATAGTTGACAGTCCGGCCCTGATTTCCCCCAATATAAGTCTTCAAGGTCATTGAAAACGGTTTGCTCAAAACAATAGAGAGGGTCGGGACTTTCCCTTCTTGTTATTTCTCTATTCTTTGGTATTGTATACATGTTCTGTATAATACATTCGATTCCGAGCATGGAGGGGTCGTTTTTTGGGTACGCCACGGTGATTCGACAGCCGCTTATAAAGCTGTAAGATCGATCGTAAAGAGGCGACGTCGCCGTTCTTATGGGAATGTCGTGAAATTGTCGAATTTTATTGGGGAGTGAAGATGAGAGCATAACGCCCCACAATGTCGTGTAGAATATGTATTCCCAATTGTTTTATTGTGGTTAATTCGAGTTCCGTATATTTATTGTATAAACGTAATTTCCCAATGAAGAAAAGATAATAAGAAGCTTCGCACTGTTTTTTATATTATATCCTTTATGTGTTTTTTATCTATATGTCTTTAATGAGAATGTCTGACATGAAGTATACCGAAAACCTTTTGTAGATAATATCTCTTAATATCTCTTTCAATATCTCCTACATTTGCTTACGTAATTTTGTAGACTACTTTACTATAGGATTTTCAAAGAAAACCATTAGGTATAACTTATGTAAAAAGCATATTATTCTGTTTCTAGTGGGTATGTGGAGATCTTCTATAGGAGATTTTAATTATAGGATTAGTTTTTTCCTTTGTGTTTTGAAGATTTAAGGTTTCTTTTATTAATTTTCGTAAACTAGAACGTTCTTGAAGATAATTCTCTTTCTTTACAAGAGTCACTATTTTTCTATGTGTAGCTTATGTTGAAAAAATTTATGCAATTTTGTTTTTCAAAAAGTTTGCACCATGCGGAACACTTCTATATTATCAATGTCTCAAAAACAGTGTTTGTCGCAAACGAACAAATATTAGTAGCTATTAAAATTTCTAAAAAATGTAACGAGCTATTATTCTAAGAACCCTTAAGCCATCTTTTTAAACTGAATCAAATAATTATAAGTCATATTAGGTATTGATTTTAATTCTTTTATCAGTAAACTTTCCCTCTACCCTTTTGGTCTAATTTCACATTTTACAGCAACAAGTGTTGAACCAAAAAGGTGTATAATTCTAGTGACAGTATCATTGTAATAGTTTTTTGACTGCGTTTATTTTATTTTCTATTTCATATTTTTTAGAAATATGTATTTTTTTTACGTCGCCATAGCAATTACTTCTCTGCCGGCAACTAGCAAGTTAACAATCATTTCCAGCACCAATTACATATTAATTATAATTAATTGTTAATTAAAAATTTCGAGTCTGTCAAATTCGGTTAAATCAAGATTAAATTATGAAACTTTAATCACTACACATTTTCCTCTTGGTTTAATTTGACATTTTACAGCAACAAATGTTGAAACAAAAAGACGTATAATTCTAGTGACAGTATCATTGTAATACATTTTTGACAGCTTTTATAGGGATATCTCTATATATATAAAAATGGATTGCTGTTCGTTTGTCTACCTTGAACTCGAGAACGGCTGGACGAATTTTGCTAATTTTGATCTTGAAATATTTGTGGAAGTTCAGGGAAGGTTTTTCGGTGAGAAACATAAATAATAAGTAAGGGAAATACTGAAAAAGGTACGTTTTGTAATTTGACATTTATAATCAAACAAATGAAAGTATAGTGTCAGTTGGTTGTCAAATAAATAAATGTCTATTATTACAATCTATCATCAGTTTGTCAGTGCGCGAGAACTTTATTGATTTTAAAATGCCAAGGAGAAGATGGACTTAGGTCGTCGAAGTCAATCAAATGTGCAACGAGACGAGCTCTCACGTCCAAATCGCACTGACGACTGACGACCGGTGAGAGACAGATAACATTCGTATTGGTATGACAGAATTACGTTCAACAGTAAATACTGGAATCGAACGAGTTCGACCACATCTTACACAACAGCATTTAGATCGACAGGGCACCGAGTCTACAAAGTCTACACGACGCCAACACAAAAGCGGAAAGTCAAGAAACCAAGAAGAGTCCTGAGTAAGTCAAAGCAACTTTACCAGGACACCGAGTCTATAAATTCTACAAATTCGAAACGACGGACATATCCAGTCACTGCAGCCGGAGGAAAAGCCGCCAGTGATTACAACTCCAAAACTTCAAGAACTTCGACGCCAACACAACGGTGGGAAGTCAAGAAGACAAGCAAAGTCCTGAGTAAGTCACAACAAGAGAATTAAGTTAAAAAATTCACAAATTCAACTACGACAAGATATAACAAGCAGATGAGTTGATTCAAGAACAAGGAAAAATAGCCCAAGAAATCATATAACTACAAAATAATTGCAAGAAAAACCAAGGAATACTTACAAAAAAGGATTGATCACCTAGAAGCACTATGGGGGAAAGCCCAAGAGAACAACGAGGCGTTCCATGAACTTGGGTTTGACGATCAGCACATATAAGATCACACTATTTCAAAAGAATCGAGGAAAACTACAAAACAATTCGACTGTACCTGACGTCAAACGAATAAAACACCCAAGAAACAAGTCTATGAGGTACAAATACAAGACCCAAAACCGGAAGTGAAGGAACCCAAACAACAGACCGAACAGGATTACCGACGAATCGAACTAAAGGTAAAAATAACAAACAAATAAAAAACTACTTAGACAAGCTGAAAAAGAAATGGCAGAATCAACATCAAGATGGTCATGCACGTACTACGAGCAAACAAATGCCCAAAACATGGAGCGTACTTCAAGAGACAATGAAATAGAGCGATTCCGCAGACGCAGTGTTTCTGTAAACTTGGAACGAGTAGCATTCAATCCGTAACGATTGGAGAAATGACAATCGTTTGTCAATATTGTAAAGCGTTAAAATGCAGCGGTGAAGCTACTGGATTATGTTGTGCTGGTGGTAAAGTAAAATTGCCGTAATTGTTCCCACCACCAGATCCATTACCTTCTTTAGTTTCTGGGGTGGGAAATGACTCTAAATATTTCTTGGCCAACATCCAAACAACTAATAATTGTTTTTAAATGACGTCGTTTGGTGCAACGCATATTGTACAGGAAAATTTCATACCTAATTGCAGGGTAGTTTTTCATAAATTATTTATTAAAAATTTAAAAACATAATATACAATTGCTAATACAAGGACAGTGTGCGGAATAAACTTGGAGGTTCCCGGTTTCGCGCATGGACAATTATACGTCGCGTGTTTGCGAGTCGTAAAACCATCATCTTTATAAATTTACGCACCGCAAAAAAAGACGGAAAATATAGTAGATCAGAAAGCCTTAAATTGATTATGTGTATAACTGTGTTGCATTTAATTTAATGTAGATAAAAATTTTGTATTGTTTTGACATTGTTTTTCAAAAATATATGTAGATGATAGGAATTTCACCAGGTAATCTATAATTTTTATTTATCTTTTTTCTTTAAACTTTACGTGGCATTGCGACGCATGCCGGGTACGGCTTGTTTTCTATAAAAATGTATTTTTTACATCGCCATAACCATTACCTCTCTATCGGCAACTAGCGACTTAACAATTATGTCCTGCAATCTCCGTCCGGCACGTTCTCCTGGGCTATGAATCCTGAGACTGTGTATGGTACTTCGTCAGCCTTAATGAAATGCACAAACAGTTGAACAGTTGTTTGGACACTAGAGGTCCAAAAGTTAAAAATGGCAGTATTCATGTTTCTTCTCAATATTTCGAAATCATATTTTCCTCTTTAGTCCGCGGACACTTTTTCTCTCTCGCGCCCTCTTTCTCACTTTCTCTCTTTCGATAAATAATCGAATAATTTAAGATGTGTCTTATCCACATCTTAAATTCAAGAAGGTAAGTCAAGGACAACGACATGGTGATATACTGCACACACGCATACGGTAATGGCAATGGTCAGAAAAGTTAAATATCGGGTTTACCTGCAAACAGAATTAAACCGGCGGGAGAACCTCGCGGGCCGATATTTACTCATAATAATTGGCGATTGGCGCGTCGTCCGTCGACAGTATTAGTGCATATTTGAATTTCGCGACGATCTTCGGCTGTAAAAGTGACATATCAACGATCGAAATGAAGTTTTTTAAGCGTACAAGGAAATACCAGTGAGTACATTTTCCCATTATTTTTGTAAATTTGTGCGTAAGAGCCTAACTTGAATACACTTTTTGGTTTTTATCAGTTATTATCTCCTGTTACAATAAGCCGTAAAAATTTATTACACTTTTTAACAATTTGATAAATAAGATTTTATATTTCGTAACCAGGTAAATAGCAAGCAGATAAGATGTTAAGGTCGACCGATTTTGTATAGCGTTTGGTATAATTCGAGGCTGGGATAAAAAGATGCAATTTTCCTATCTGCGTAGGGAACTTGTATGAATATTTCGAATTTTACTGAACAAGGGTATCAATTCTCGTTATTTGATTTTTTTTCCGAGATTTTTCGTACTCTCCATGGCCCTGCAGTTTTATTTTAATTAGAATCACAAGTTTATGTTGAACAACTTTAAAATACATCAATTTTGCATTTATTTGTCCCAAGTAAATAAATGGGTTTGTTGGTTAGGTTGTCACATACTGGAAAAACGGGTTTTTATACAGAACTAGTAATAGAAGCAATTAGGAAATTTATTTTACATGTTCAAAATCGGACACAAGGTTACATAAATTAACAAAAAAAAAATTAAATAATTTGTAAATCAATGCGGCATGCTTGAAAGCTGTCGATAAAAAATGGTTAATTGAGTAAAGTGCTGTGATTACTAAAAACAATTACAATTAAACGTAGCATTGGAGCGTGTTGAAAAACTATAATATATCGGTTTTAAAGATTCTTAATAACAACACCTCAAAGTTTATAGGTTAAAAACGCTTTCTATTCGGCTTGATAAGACAGAATTAAGTATTTCCACTGTTCAACAAAATCACGATTGTACCTTGGGCAGCGATTTGGTTTCAAATATAAAGATAATTGATACCTACAACATGTCGTTATTTGACAGAATACCACAGTAAATCACCTATTGATTTTATATCATATCACCTAGTTTTATACCGCCAAATTTTTATACTTATACAGAATCAGCCATGGATGCGTGCAAACTCCTTAGCTTTTTGTTTATCCACGCTATCTACTTGATCCTTTTTTAAACGATAGGTACGGCAATGAGGCACACTCTAAAAGATTTCTATTTATATACACAATGTCCCATAATAAGGTACAGAAATAAGTTCTTTTTAACAAGTTTTTGTTTAAATGGCGACCACCTATTTTAGCTACATTTTTGGATTCGCCACTAAATTGTTGATGTAACCCAATGGCTTTCTTGGATCTATATGCAATAGTTTTTCACTTACGTTAATTTATGTGTTAACTTAGCGTCATGCATACACTCACAGAAACCATAAAAAATTCATAAACATAAATTCATAAAGACATCACAACTTCAGAAGCATTTAAGTTAACTTAACCAAGTTTGCTCCAGCTGATTATTTACGCCTCAGTGAATTTTTTGAGGATTGCGAGAACTCGGAGTCGATATTCCTTTGCCTACTACGATTTCTTGCAAAATGATCTCTCTCTTCCGTCGTTCTCCGTTTTCTTTCATGGAGGTTGTATAGTGACTTTTCGCCATGCTTCTCTGTCATTTTGACCGACATTTTTGTGCGCTCTTTTATTCGATCTATATATTTCACCGGTGACCTTCCTCTTGACTTCTTGCCATCAACCTTCCCCTGGATCATGAGATTTTCCATAGCATCCTTCCGTATTACATAACCGAAAAATTTGAGCATGCGTCGCTGGATTGTTGGTACTAATCTCTCATTGTCTCGTATTTTTTGTTTTTAAAATGGTGCGGTGCGCTGTCCAAAGTACTATTCTCAAAATTCTTCGATAACCTATCATTTTAAACGCCTTAATTCTCCTTCGGCATGCAGCATTTATGCTCCAGGATTCCGAGCCATACTCTGCAATAGGGAACACTAGGGATTTCATAAGTCTTGTATAGTTTCCTTGCGGATACGGTGGTCTTTTCAAATTTTAACCAGTCTTCTCAACGTCTCCTTGGCCATCCCAATTCTTCTTTTAATCTCTTGCTCTGAGCCGCCCCTATTTGCTAGCTTCGTGCCCAAATAAATAATATCTTCTTAACTTCTAATGCCATGGATACGTTGCAGTGGTAGAGGAATCATTCCTGCTCGGTCTATAATCATCAAGTAGCAATTAGATCTATTTAGTCGTAGTCCGTATTCCAGGCTTACCTACTTGCTCGATTCGTTGGGCGGGATCGTACTTTTGCCGCTGCAATAATCTGTGATTCGAAGGTTCGAAATCTTTTTCCCTCCCGTGCTTTGGCGCGAAGTTGTAAAATTTTGTGTTCCGTGCTTTGGCGCGAAGCTGTCATATTTTGGCGCCAAGGTTAAACGCGGCCCTCAAGCTTGGGGGAGGAGCCCTACATGGGGATCTGGGGGAAGAGCCTTCACCCTGGACGCGTGGAGCTCTATGCCTGGGGCCCAAGGACGAAAGCCCCGGGAAAAGAGCCTTCCATGGGGCCCCCTGGGTGAAGGGAACAGCCCCTACGAGAACAGACTCGACGATGACAAAAGTTAGGTTATGTACGGAATTCTGACGCTGAACCGGCCCATTATACCTACTCTCCATAAATTTTGAAGAGTATTGGGGAGAGAATGCAACCCTGCCTTACGCATTTTCCAACCCTAAAGCTTACTGAATATTCATTTCCTATTTTCACCTGGGCTATGTTGTCACATAGCTCTTTAATAAGGTAGGTTAGATGGTCGGGAACTCCCATTTCTTTTAAAACACAGCACATTCTTGTCCAGTGCACTGTGCCGAAGGCTTTGCTATAATCCAGGAAACATAGCATAGCTGAGACATTGAATTCAAAAAGCTTTTCAACCATCTGTCTCACATTTAAAACGTGCTCTCTTGTTCCTCTACCTGGTACAAAACCTGTTTGTTCTGGGGGTACATTGGGAAGAAGGTAACTTTTGAGCCTTTCTTGTAAGATATACAGTAATATTTTGCTTGCGTAATTTATTAGAGCGATAGTTCTATAGTTACTGCATTCGTCTTTTGGGTCTTTTTTGTATAGTGGAATATATGAAGATTTCGTCCATTCTTTTGACCATTTTCCAGTTTCCCATACCTTTTGAAAAATTTGTTGCAAGGTAATACCTTTATTTCCAGTGCATTTCAATACTTCCGCTACAATATTATCCGAGCCTGGCGATATTTTGTCACTTAATTTTTTAAAAGCTTCTTAGATTTCGTCTCTTGGAATTGATAACTTCGAGCGACAGGTTTTCCTATAGGTAAAATAATGATAAGTGAAAATAATAAATGGCAATAAATATATTTTTTTTAATGCAACACCCTATAGTTTATTGTACCGTTATATCACATTTTTTGAAATCTTTTTAACTGTAGAGGGTTTGTGAGGTCCACTTAGTAAAATTTGCGAGATTTGTTGCAAAATAAGGAATGCTAAAAAAAAATAATTGGAGTTGGCAGCTGTCGTTTAATTTAATACTTCCCGATTACTTTAAATTTTTGTAAACATTCAATTGATAATTACTAATTACTAATTTCATTCCCGAAGAATTAGTGAATATGGTGTACTGTATTGGCGAAGCTGATAGAAATCCTTCATTAGCAATCAAAATTTACCAAACAATATCCAAATGGAAGAACTCCACAGGCATTTATATTCCTAAAGTTAAGAGATCTCTTTGATTTCACTGGAAATGTGATTGATATCAAAAACGAATTTGTTGGTGGTCGGATTAACGAGGAAAATAAGTTGCAAGTTTCATAATACTACAGGAAAATTGTCACTCAAGCACTAGGAATACTAGGATATAACAGCGAATACGAATATTTCATAATGTGGTGTGAACAGAGTACTATTAAAACATAAGTTCTTCCACCCATATCATCAAAACCTACACCCCTGTGGTATTTTTTTTGCAAACGGAGCTGCCTTTTGTATGTAAATGAATAGAATAATTGATGAGGATTACATTACGTTAAACAAAATTCTATTTTCTGATGAAGCAACGTTTATTAACTAGTCGTTCAACAGACATAATATGCAATCGAAAATCCTCACTGGATGGTCGCTTAATGTTTGTGGATGAATATGAGGAACCTCATTATTGTATCCTTCTTTTTCGACATTGTGCTAAATGGTGTAAGATATTTACGTTTTCTTCGCGAAGAGCTGCTCAAAATGTTGGAAGAAATAAATCTGAACATCAGAAGGACCATGTGCTTGCAACAGTGCTTTATCCTTGGATAATGCGAGGATTTTTAGATATCTTTTCCCTAATCGTTGGATTAGGCACTTCTTCTTCTTCTAGTGCCTATTCGTTTCGAATATTGGCGACCATCCTGGCTATGATGACCTTGTTGACTGCTGCTTTAAACAGTTCTGTGGTTGTTTTTGAATACCATGTCCTTAGGTTCTTGAGCCATGATATCCTTCTTCTTCCGGGCCCTCTCTTTCCAAACACTTTTCCTTGGAGGATGGATGGAGAGTTTATATTTGTTGTCATTTCTCATTATAGAATATCTCATCCGAGATATTCCAGTTTCCTTCTCTTAATCGTTTTCATCACCTCTTTTTCCTTCCCCATTCTTTCCAGTATTTTTTCGTTGGTCACTCTATCTACCCATGATATTCTAAGGATCCTTCTGTATAGCCACATCTCGAAGACTTCGAGCTTCTTTTGTGTTGCTTCGGTCAATGTCCAGGATTCCATGCCATAGTACAATATGGAGAACACATAGCATCGCAGGTGTTTTACTTTGATATCTAATTTGAGGTTATGGCTTTTGAAGAGCTTAGACATTTTGATGTAGGCATCTCTTGCTTTTTCTATTCTACATGTTATTTCTTGTGAGTGGTCCCATTGTTCGTTTATTAAGGTTCCCAGGTAGACAAGTTTGGATACCCGTTCTATTGGTATATTTTTAATGTATAGTTGGCAGTTTTCTCTCTTCTTTTTACTTATGATCATAAATTTTGTTTTGTTGATGTTCATTTCTAGCCCATATCGTTCACTTACTTCATTCACTTTGTTCATTAGCTGTTGTAGACCTTCTATACTATCTGCAAATATGACGGTATCATCTGCATATCGGATATTATTCAGTCGTTCGCCGTTTACAAGAATTCCATTATCTTCGTTTTCCAGAGCCTCTCTAAATATCTCTCCTGAATACAGATTGAATATCAGAGGGGAGATAATACACCCTTGTCGTACGCCCCGCAGAATGTTAACTGCCTCTGTTGTTTCATCTCCAGCGTTGATTTTTATGGTGGCTGTCTGGTTCCAGTACAGGTTTTGTATAATTCTGAGGTCTTTATCATCCATTCCGGTGCCTTTCAGCACTTGTATCATCTTCTGGTGTTGGACTTTGTCAAACGCCTTTTGGTAGTCTACAAAACAGGTATAAATGTCGCAATTCATGTCCCTACACCGTTGGAATAATATTTGTATACTGAACAGTGCTTCTCTTGTTCCCACTCCTTTCATGAAGCCAAATTGTGTGTCTGCTACTCTCTCTTCGCACTTCTTGTATATTCTGCGATGGATAACCTTAAGGAAAAGCTTTAGTAAATGGCTCATTAAGCTTATGGTTCTGTATTCTCCGCATTTCTTTGCCCCTTGTTTCTTGGGCAGCAATATAAATTCAGAAATGAGCCATACTTTCGGGATGGTGCCGGTGTCATAGATATTGTTAAATATTTTGCAGATCATTTTTATTGATTCTTCATCCAAAAGCTTAAGGAACTCTGTCTGTATTCCGTCCGGTCCTGGAGCTTTGCCTTCTCTCAGCGATCCTATGGCTGCTTCTATCTCGCTTGTTAGTATTGGTGGTCCAGTTTCTGTTGATAAGGAGGGGGAGTCTCCTCTCTCATCGAAGAACAAATTCTCTATGTATTTCTTCCAAGTGTCTTTAATGCTTCCTTGGTCCATAATAAGTTCTCCGTTGTCATTGACGAGTTTTCCTACTGTTCTCTTTTTGTACTTGAGAGTTATTTCTCTCACTTTTTTATGTACTTTGAAGTCATCAAACCTTCGTTGCAGTGCTTCTATTTTCTGGCATTTTTCTTTCATTTCTTTTTGTTTGGCTTCTCTGATCTTTCTTTGTATTTCCCGGTGTATCTCTCTGTATGTGGTTATGTCATTCTTGTGTTTTCTCCTCTCTTCCGTCATCTGTAATATTTCCTCTGTCATCCACGTCTTGTTTTGCCTTCCTTCATTCTTCAGAAATTTGTCCTTGACCTCTTCTACCACTCTGTTAAGTGAATGTATTTTTTCTTCCGTGTTTCCGGCTTTTTCTTCGATCTCCCTACAGTTCTCATTCATGGCTGTACTTACTTTGTCCTTCATTATTATGTCCTTCAGTTTTTTGATGTCATGTTTCTTAGGAATTTTTCGTTGTAGTTTCTTACACCTGGTTTTGTATTCTCCCACCAGAGGGTTATGATCGGACTGGATGTCGGCGCCAGGGTAGGTTTTTACACTTGTGAAGCTGTTTCTATACCTTGCGTTTACCAAGATATAATCTATTTGGTTCCTTATGATAACGTCTTCACCATTATCTCTAGGCGACTTCCACGTACACAGGCGTCTAGGTGGGAGTTTGAAAAAGGTGTTCAGAACAATTAAATTGTGTTCCGCCGCAAACATACTCAGAGTTTCTCCTCTGTCGTTTCTCTCTCCGAGCCCATGTGGTCCAACATGCTGTTCTTCCCTTCCTTTACCTATTTTTGCGTTAAACTCTCCCATCAATATAAGAAGTTCATGTTTCGGTAGGTTATTTATAGTACTGTGAATCTGGTCGTAGAATTCTTGCATTTCTTCGTCACTATGATCGGCTGTATATGCATAGACTTGAATGATATTAGTGTTCACTGGTGAAGCGTTGATTTGTATGAGCAGGATTCTGTCGTTTACGGATTTAGGATTTTACGGATTAGGCACAGTAGGTAATAATCATTAGTCAGCGCGATCCCAAGTCCTACTTATATAGATTTTACTCTTTGATTTGAGGTAAGGAAAAGTTCTTCACAAATCGTCGAACAACTGCAGATGATATGGAAAAGAGCATCACGGAAGCCTTAAGTGCAGCTGATGGATCAATGTTTGCTAGAGTCCTGGGCTTATTTACTAGAACAATAGCAACTTGTCTGGAACATGATAGTGACCTACCTGATTTATAGTAGCCTTTCCCATAAATTTTTACATTCTTTCCAGTTAATCATCCTTTCATGTTATTGCAAAAATTACTAGAATAGTTATCTTAGTAATGTACTCCTGTTTTTTAATCATTCCATTTTGTTTAAACATGTCTTTTCAAATTGCGTGGATGCGTCAAATCCTAAGACAGCTCCATCACATTTATTCCAAAAAATGATCAAAATCTTTTATCTTGCTATAAATCTCGCAAATGTTATAAAGTAGACCCTAGAAACCCGGTATCCGCCAAAAATCCAAAAAAGATGTCATGTAAATATTACAGGGTGTCACATTTGAAAAAAATCAAGTTACTCATCTAAAAATCCCATTTTGGGACATTCTGTATACGAATCAAAATATTTTTAGAGATGGCTCACTAACGTACCTATCGTTTAAAAAATGATTAAGCCGATAGATATGTGAGACAAAAATGTACGGAGCTTACACACACTCCTAGACGACCCCGTATATTGCTCGACATGTATTTCATTTTTGGTAGTAAAAAATACGTTTTATAATAAAACTTGCAAATGGCAAGGAAATTTATAAACTCTGTAGATGGATACAAAGAGCTTTTTAATAAACGATACAATGGAGGAACTCTTACGGGTTTTTAATTCTTTTTTAAAACCATAAATCGCTTTTTTGCTTTTCATCTCTAAATAAAACTCGAATTTCCCGGTGTCGAATATCTAATGACGTGAAATCGTTAACTGCTTTAAAAATATCATTTTTAAAAATCAATTTCACTAATCGCTAATCTGACATTTTACTAATGTAAATCTGGCTCATGTTATGTCCATTTGCGCTTGGCCCATATGTTATGGGTCATCTTCCAATATTTCTATACTAATTGAAAGTTTATTAGTTTAACGTTACGTCCTTTACTAAATAATTATTGTTTTGAACGGAACCTCAACAATATTGATTTGATTTTAATTGGAAATTCAACAGGATAAAATGTAATTTAAAATAATTATTTAATTCTGATCTGAATCAGCACCGGAGGTGAAATGGCCTTGTTCATTAATCTATTGAAACTCTAATTAAATTTTTCATCAATAATGAATAATAACGAGCACAAAAGGTATGTTAATTAAGTAATACGATCAATCAATTGATCAAACGTTGGAATCAAGTAGACAATGTGTCCGATGTGAACTGGTCAATTCTAGTGTTTCATTTTTCGATGACTTCCTTTGTATAATTGTAGTCCATCGCTCATCAATAGTTCAGTGGTGGCGAATTTCCATTGCAACAATTTAAGATTATAAATATGAAGCGGCTGTGAGGTAGATAAATTATTGTTGTTTATTAATAACAAAGGAGGAACTTCGTAATCGACAACAAAAATGTAAATATAAGTGGCAAACGGATTTATTTATTTTTGGAAGCAGTCCCCTGCCGCTCTGTACGATTTTCGACTCTATTAGACGCCGTTTTGGAACGTTACGCGAGTGTCTATGTCGCCGTTTCCATGATCCTCCTCGCGATTTTTTCGAAAGGCAAGATGATCGTGAAGAAAATGTGCGCCTCCAGCTGCGGATATTACAAGTAGGTGTTCCTTTTGTTGTTTTAACGATGTCGCAATCCGCTTTGGAAGGTTATGTTGTGTCTCGTCTCGAAATGATGCGGATGTGAAATGGCGTCCTAGTAAACAAATATTTTTATTTAGAGAAGATTTGAAATGCAAATGCATACTGAAACATTTTTATTCACGTATTGTTACAAATCGTTCCCAAAGCAGTTCCAAAAACAATGAATGAACGTAGTTCAAGTGGGAATATAATTTTTACTTTCTCATAATATGTGGTACTCATATAATAAGAGAAAGTATTGTAAGTGCTGATTTTTGGAATTTGAGATACTATTGGCATTTCTTGACGTTTTGAGGTCCCCTGAGTTCGAAAAACATGTTTTTGGAAACATGTCTGTGTCTGTGTATATGTATGTGTGGTCAACGTTTTCTCAGAAACTATAAATAACATAATGGAAGTTGAAATTTTGTATTTAAGCTGGGTCCCTTGAAGACTCGTGACCACATAAATTTCATAAGAATCAGTTAAGGGCAAAGGGCACTTTACTCTTGTAACTTTTGGGTTTTTTTGGGACTACCACAAAAACTGTCCCAACGTTGTTTTTTAAACTTTACACCTTACTTTTTTATTCAATTCGTATTGATTACCATTATCGTTATCTTGACTGATCTTCGGCAAAGGGCCCTTTTACCGTTTCTTACCGAATTTCAGATTTGAACTGAAGTAACTAATGGCTACCAGCTACAACTTCTATTTCAATCATTTTTTTTCTAAAACCTCCCTAAAGGGCACGTTAATAATGTTGCCATGAATATTTGGTCCGGCCATATGAGAAAGTCTTAAGATGTTACACATTGCCATTTTTTACTTTCTCATAATAAGATAGAAATCAATTCCATAATTTTGAATTTGTAAAAAATTTCAAAACCAATCTACCTACTTCGTATAGAACGTATAGAACTTAGGAACTTTAATTTTTCTAAACATTGGGGATCTTTTATTGTATTTTGTTCGTACTTCCTCTATTTTAAGGTGAAGTCTGTGTTCCATCAATTCTCTTTAACGATTTGTAAATGGCGTTCTCTGATAACTAAATAAAATATCCAACAAACTGTCAAAATCTCTCTGCGAGCTCTAGGAACTTAACACTATTTCATTTTTTTAAAAATAGTTTGCGTAGTTTGAGTGTGGCAAATACGAGGGATCAAACCAACGATTTATTGTCATCATCATCATTATCTTCCTTCCAGGATTAAGTGTAATGTCACCTGTTCCGGTCTCTACTGTCAAGCCATCTTTTTCACGTTTTTCCTATACTTCTTCTGTCTCTTGGTTTGTAGTTCAGTGTTCGTTTTGGCAGTCTTTGTTTTTCCATTCCTTCAATGTGTGTGTTCTTCCCATTTCGGTCTGTATTCCTGTATTCTGTCGTCGAGAGAAAATATTTTTAAACAATTTCTTATTGCATCATTTCTCAACATATCAATTCTTGTACACCCTTTGATATGACGCTGAAATCTCATTTCTGCGGATTGTATCTATCTTTCATTTTGTTTCGTTAAAACCCATGTTTCGTATCGGAATCAAGGGTGGGGACAGTCATCACTTTCTAAAACTTTATTTTTGTTTCTTTTCTTGCTCGTTTTCTAAAAGTTTTTGTAATAGTACATATTGCCTGAAATTTACTTATTTTTACTTTCTCATATGAGGTACTCATATATGAGAGTATTGTAATCGGGTCGATTTTTAGAAATTGAGTTATTAGCATTTCTGAACGTTTTGAGGTCCCCTGAGTCCAATAAACATGTTTTTGGAAAACCGTCTGTATGTATGTGTGTCTGTGGTAGGATTTTCTCAAAAACCAAAAAACCACAAACGGTCAAAACTTTATATTTGGACTTTGTACCATACCAGGACGTGAAAATAACCTTTTCATTAAAATCGGCCAGGATAAAAGGGTAGTTTTCTCTTGTCATTTTTCGGTTTTATGAATTTTTCTCGAAATTCGCTCTAAGAATTTTTTTGAAACTTTGAATATTTATTGTACGATTCAATAGGTATAAAAAAGTGTTCTAACGATTTTGGCTAAATCTTCTGTGAAGGGCACTTTATACTTGTCAATTTTCGGTTTTTTCAATTTTTTTCGAAATCCACTCCACGAATATTTTTTTAAACTTTGAATATTTATTTTACTATTGAATATGTATAAAAAAGTTTTCTAACGTTTTTGGCTAAATCTTCTGTGAAGGATACTTTATACTAGTCGATTTTGGTTTTTTGTATTATTCTCGGAATTCGTTCCAAGAATTTTTTTTAAACTTTGAAAATTTATTGTACAATTAAATATGTATAAAAAGGTTTGTAACGTTTTCGGCTAAATCTTCTGTGTAGAGCACTTTATGCTTGTGGTTTTTCGGTTTTTGAATTTTCCTCAAAATTTGCTACAAGAATTTATTTTAAATTTGTAATATATTATATTCTACCATTGAATTAGTATAAAATAAACTTTTCTATCGTTTTTTGCAAAATCTTGTGTGAAAGGCACTTTGTATCATTCTTCAATTTTTTGAATTTTTCCAGAAATTTGCTCCGAGAATTTTTATAAAATTTTGAGTACCTACCTATTCTACATTAGATATAATACATAAAAAAGTTTTGTAACGTTTTTAGCTAAATCTACTGTGAGGAGTACTTTATAGGTACTTGTCGTTTTTCGGTTTGTTGCAGTACTCTGATAAACACATCACGATTTTTTTAAATTATATTGTAGGACAAATTGACCCAATTTATGAATAGCTTTTTGCACATTATCTTCTGTTCCTCCTATTATAATTTGTAATATATATATGTAACTGGTAATGATAATATAATATGGTTGCTAATATATTATACTCTGTCCTAAGGGCCTAGTACCTAGGCCCTTAGGTCGTGATAATACCAACAATTTATTTTCAGGGAAACTACCTTAGAAAGAATGTGGAGAAAACTAAGGAAGAACGAGATTTATTTGCTCCAGGTTTTTGTATTGGAAATCCGTCGTGTCTTCTAGAAAGTGTCCATGTCAAAAACGGTTATTTTCCCTATAATACAAATTTATAAAGACGTATTAAATAAGACAACTTGTGGTGTTTGGCTATGGAAAATCTGGTAGTTAAAGGGAGAAAATAAATCTTCAATCGTTCCAAATGGTGATCCATTACTACCTACGAAGCTTCCAAATCTCAACTGTTTAAAATCAGCACAGTGTGCCATAAAATGGTGTGCTATTTTGGCAGTTTATCCCAAATTACATTAATTAATTAATTAATAACAAATAATTAGAAATGTAGAATGTTTAAAGTCCAAACTGCTCGTTGTTAAGATAGTTTTATGAGAAACAACCGTTCTGGTATTGCTTTTAAATGTGTTATAGATTGTCCATACAATCTATATCAACAGTGGTAGCACGTTCATCGTAACAAGTACTACAATACTTGTGGCGACATCGGTCAGTGGACACATGGACTATAAAGGTCATAATTGTAAAACGATTGACAGTTCATCCCATTAAAAGTCATTGATAATAACCGTTCCATTATATCCAGAAAACCAATGGAATTGTATTATTAATCAAAGTACACAATATTTTGGCAAATAACCGATATACGCAGATAATCATGACCATTCTGTTATGTGACTTTGACCAATGAACGTTTGGTGCATCAGATTACCATTTTTGATTATATTGGCCTTCAACTTGGGTGACAGACTCTTAAATTTGCACACGTTTATTCGTATTCTATATAGTAGACTGTTTGTGACACCTCTCAAATCTTAAGGTTTTCCATTACAATACCAAGTTTTAAGATTTAGTACATACAAACTTAAGCAAACCCAATCTGCCAATCCAACTCTGCTGCTACAAAAAATCAACAAATCTGTTATTAAAATTTTTGATAATACATCACTATAAAACTCCCATTTCTAGCGTAGTTTTATTAAAATTGGAATCATTAGTTGATGTGATATTTTACATGTAAATTTCAGCTTCCCTGCAATACATTTCCACCGTGGTCAGTAATACCTATATGTCCACGTTTGTGGGATTTGTTATTTCACGTCGAATGCAATGAAATATAAGGTTTCTGTGAAATTAATACTGTAACAATGTTAGAATTCATGACAGGAATAAAATTTCTCGTGTTACCAACACAAAGCCAAAAGTTAACCATAAACTTGTTTTCGAAAAAGTAACGGGTTGTGCAATACATGCTATATGCAGATGTGTGGTGTCAGGGTTGTATTAAATAATGTAAATGTTAATATATATGACCGCTGCATTTCCATTAATTTAATATACCTTTCGAATGGATATGTCATGCTTTTAGTAATATTTGAAACAATTTGATTACAATCGAAAGCGACGTTATTAAATTTACATTTAGCTTGCCTAATGTATGGTAGATCATGTATTCCAACACACTGCACACAAGGATTTCTCTGCTAAATTACATATCAACTTTTACCTTTGATCTGGTGTTGTTAAAAGCACATCATGTTTGCACGTAGGATAAATGCTGTTATTTTTAAATAATTAGCGGGATGGGCTCGTAAAAAACCTAATTTAATATTATTAATGTTTTGCGTGCATAACGAAATATAATGTCACTTCTGTGCTCATTTACTTCATTAACGAAATGAAGACCTTGAGAGTGTTTGAGAGTCCGATTTGTAAATTTTTCTAAAATCGTTATTACACATACCACAAACAATAATAAGTAAATATTAATTATTGAATAACTTCCTCGTTTAGTAATAATCGTGTAGAATAAGCGTTCAACTTCTGAAACTGACTGCCGTTTGAAGCAATTGTCCTAGAAAATGACAGTATTTGATCATATTAAGTAACATATGTGTCAGTTTGTGAAAGTAGGTACTTTTTGTAAATGCATTTCCAAAGAAGAAACAGAATAAAAATTGATTCATGTCATCAACGAAAAGGCAGGCACTGTTGATAAGATTTTCAAAAAGTAAAGAAATGGAATATAAATAACCTCAACATTATTTTCCCATAGAAATAAATGCAGTAATCAATTTACAGGCGATTTACAAATTAATATATGTTCTTAAAAGAATAGTTAAAGTTAACAATTCTTCCGATTGTATTTAATGTAAACTGTAAAGTTTAAATCGACAGTCTATAATATAAACAAACATGGATCAGCTGTACGGTCAAAGTCATGAATGATCAGGATGGTAAAGACAATACTGCTCACTGTCGCCAACATAAAATAAGCGCGCGAATTTCAATCTGGTGTATTATAGGAAGTCACTTGGTAACGTGTATTAATTTTTACTTTACTCCTCCTGCACGTGTACAGTGTTATATTAGTACGTTATATTAATCGAAGGTGTAAGCCATTGGTGTTGGGTGTTTCTTGGAGTTTCTTCTCCAGAATTTTTTTCATTGTTTGCGATCTTCTACCTGTCGGAATTATTTTTTCCTTTCTCTTCGTCTATGAACTTGTTGATTGCATTCATCCATGTTTTTCTTGCCTGTTAATCTTCAGTGGTTCATATTTTTACGTGACCACACCATCTTAACTGGTTGTATTGTATGGATTGAGCTATTGATTTCATGCTTAATCTTGTAAATACATATGTATCATTTTAGATAGAACCCAATCTGGTTTTATTTTCGAATTTTCCGAAGAACCCCATCTTGGTATTTATATGTTAGATTGGGAACGGCCATTTTCGTTAACATCTAAACGCCTGTTGCTCTTGGTATGTCTTTGATTCCTGGAAAAATCGTTATAAAATATTAAAACAATAAACGTTAATATATGGAATCAATTTTGTTGATCTGTTAGTAGCTGGAAGGTAATATACTATACACCGCTGATTGTCACAAACTTTGTTACATAACGCCACGACAAGTAAATGACGAGATATGAGCAAATGGAATTTCAAAATAAATGATTGGATGATTTTTGAAGGAAAAATATTAAATTTGCTATTTTAACAGTTACACGAATAGTGAGCAATTCCCTGATTGTTATGAACAACTTTCGGAAAACTTCAAATCAAATAAAAAAATTTAGATACAATTTCAAATTCTCATATCTCATTTCAAATCAATAGAACGCATATTGTTGGATTATTACTATTACTAACTTTGTCTCGTAGCGTTATGACAGCTGGTTGACGTAATATTAGCAATTCAAACTTTGGAAGATTTCCAAAGAGGATTCGCATTTATTTTTGGAAGAACTTCAATATGTGAATTTCCGATTTTGGCACATATCCATATAGGGAAAGTCGTCAATTGTCACCAAGTTTGTTTCATGACACTACGACAGGTATTGTCATGAGGAGACACGAACAGATGAAATTTTCGGAAAATATCCAAGTCATAAACGATTTTTGTTTAAAATTTCCCATTTCAGTCTCCCAATTTTCTACAATATAATGAGCTATGAAATTTTGAAATTTCCCAAGGAGATTTATGATTTTTGGAAAATCTTTAATTTATTACCAATAGAGGATACGCTGCTGATTGTCACGAAATTTATGATATTAATTTATGCATCAAGAGTTAAAATTTGTGGAACAAATTTAAAACAGTTTTGCCTTAAAAAAGACTTATGTCTGCTAGTTTTCTCATAAGCTCGTGTTCAGTTCTCCTGAAGTCTTACAGTAATCTTACAGTAATCTTTCTAGTATTATCTTTTTCGGGTAATTTCATAGTCTGGCTAGATTTTCTTTACATAAACGTGTACATAACATGTTGTAACGTTTATTTTAATTTATTTACACTGTCCTAATTATACACTACACAGTACTTCATTTATCTTAACTATTTCCTAACTAATTAATTTATTTCACACTCTTAATTATTAATTTATTTATAGGCTCTCGCTTGTCCTTTTTTCGCACTGTTTATTCACTCGCGGCTTCACGTCTAATCTCCTCTCTCCGACCGCAAGCCCGCTTATATACATATTTCAATTGTATTCGCGATGATTTCTGAAAGAACTCGATCCTTCTTTTCCCTAATAAGATGTTGCCGGAACGTTGGGGACGGTTTTTTTATTGCCCACTTAACGGAGCGCTCTGAAGTAGCCGCCGAGGTCCGATAAGAGTAAACACCTTGCGCGCTGCTGTTTACATTTAGCGTTACAATGTGATGATGTGGTGATAACAAACAATTTTCCTTGCGTTACATATTGTAGTTCTATATGTCTCCAACTTCCAAGGCATAAATTAAAAGGTATTAACAAATGTAAATTATTAGAAATATAGAAACGACTAATGGTTGTGATTGCTGCTGTGTCAAGGCACAGCCTAATTAATATGGATACTCTTTATTATATAAACAATGTATTTTGAAATTCGTCTATTATGGCAAATTCCAAATAGTAATTCAAAAATTGTTAGAGTTGCGTGTAGAAAACACTGTTAGTTGATATGTATACAGTTTTAGAATTCATGGTACAAATTTATACAAAATTTGAGACAGATGTATTTAGTAAAGGCAATATTCTCGTGATCCATATTGATAAATGATCAAATGACTATTGGAGATGGAGGGGAGATGTCACATATTTTTAGCGGAATTTCTACGTCAATCATTTTTTTAATGATTTACACCAATTCTTAAAGAAAAATCCGCGATGCCATACTAGTTGGACTATAATGATAAATGATGTAACTTTAATTTAGTAGAAACGATTTTCCTTTGTTTGTGGGACGAGTTTGTTGCAGGCTATCTCAGTTCGTCGGTCAAGTGAAATCTATTGAGCTGCACAATACTTGGAATATAACTTGGAAACAATGGAACTCATTAAAATTTGACATATCACAGATGCTGTTCACTGTTTCGGCCTCCGAAATCAGTACAAGTGTGCCACCTACGTTGCAAATTTTGGTATTTATTTTATTTTTACATTCAAAGCATAAATAAAATATAGGGTGTCCCATTTAAGAAAACATAATATAACGTTTATTTTCTAATTTATTTACACTGTCCTAATTACTATACTACACACTACTTAATTTATCTGAACTATTTCCTAACTAATTAATTTATATCACTCTTAATGTTAATGTATTTCACTGGTCCGTTTTTCACTTTATTTATTCACTCGCGGCTTCACGTCTAATCTAATCTCTCCGACCGCAAGCCCGCTTATATACACCTCAATTGTATTCGCGATAGTTCCAGGTCATTCCTTTCTCAAATAATGTTTGTTCTAGAGAGGTCGGGAAGGTCATAAATCATTTTTCCTTAATAAGATGTTGCCGGGACTCAATTAAGCGTAGCGGCGTTCCTTTGAGGTAAGCCGCCGAGGTCCGATAAGAGTAAACACATTTCGAGCTGCTGTTTACATTGCGCGTTACAATAAATTCGACATAAATCTTTCGACACCAATACTTTTATAGCTTGTATACAATATACATATTTGAATTGGTTTCCCATTTTTAGTTTCTCATATAATAAGAGAAAGCATTGTAATCGTGCTGATTTTCGGAATTTAGATATTGGCATTTCTGGACGTTTTTGGTTCCCTGGGTTCGAAAAACATGTTTTTGGAAACATGTCTGTTTATGTGTATGTATGTGTGTTGTGTATGTGCGTGTGTATGTGGTCAACGTCTTCTCAGAAACTATAAATAGTTGAAAGTTGAAATTTTGTATCTAGGCTGGGTGTACTGAAAACTCGTCACCACATAAATTGCATCAGAATCAGTTAAGGGCAAATGGCACTTTACTCTTGTCATTTTTAGTTTTTTTTTGGATTGTCTCAAAAACTGGTCCAGTTAAAAAAAAATAATTAACCATTTTACTATAACATAATTTTATTGAGAAAGAAAAGGGCCTGCAGTATTTATTGTAATAAAATATAAGTACAAAATCTAATACATATAAGATACGCATATAAAACATTTATAATGTTTTGAATTCCGTTCAATGCCTCTATGACCACAAAAATATTTGAATTAGCGAAAAGTTTATTGCACGATGAGTGGAATAATCCATAAGCGTATTCGTATTTCGTTGTGTCGATGCCGTTTCATCTGCCCATGAATCAGGTGGAAACCTACTATTTTCATCTTTTATAGTATTAACCAAGTAATCCAAAAATAGAGCAAGCCTATCTGAATCACTTGGTCGGACGGCTGCAAAATCAAATGTCTCCTATATTGTTAGGTGCCAGAAAAGTTTATCCAAACAACCATCTCAAAACTGTTCCAATTTAAGAATTTTTATTTTTAAAGTCTCGGAGCCAGTGTTGTCCACGAGACGAGACGAGACGAGAATTTGAAAAAACTCGTCTTGTCTCGCAAAAAAAAGTGGAAAGTCTCGTCTCGAGTCTCGTCTCGCATTACAAGTCTCGTCTCGTCTCATGTCTCGCGCGCAAAAGTCTCGCAAAATCTCGCGATTTCGTGGGTATCTTGCATTTTGCCGTTTTATTACGTCCGGTTCCTACTTGCTCCTCAGTTATATCGAAATGCTTATCAAATATCATTTTTCGACAAGAACTGAAATGAACCAATTATTATAGGTCGATTATAACATGAGAGGTCGGATGAGAAATAGCTAAATGATCTTCAATAGTCCGTGAATATAAAATAAATTGTAGAGATATTGTCACACGCCTGAGAGCCTAAGGCTCAAAGGGGGTGCTCTGGTTGGGGGTGTAGCTAGGTAGAGATGGTAAAAGACATTAACGACATGGACAAATGTTTATTAAGGCACTAGTCTAACAGGGGAGAGAACATCGGAAACAAAGTCTTAAGGTGAATGAGCGAATGTAATTGCTTACTTGGGTGTGACGATGGGCAGCAGGCGCGAGGCTCCTCCAATTAGCGACATGTCGAAGGGCGGACTCTCAGACGGGCAGCGTGACGGGGTACTCGATAACTGAACTCTCGATCGATCTAATCGATCCATATACTTTACTGTTTGTTGACAAACGTGCCTGCTGTCTGCCTGCGAGTCACGTATCGTCCTTCGGTTTTAGGTCACCTCCGTGCTGATTTAGCTTGGAGGGTGACCCAGTTGCGCTAATTGGGGCCGTATCGCGACAATATTAAAAACTAATAATCATAAAGTTTAACAAAAAATTCCTGTCAAAACGGACAAAATGTCAAACTTTTTTCTCGTTGCAGAAAAAAACTATTTTATCCAACATAAAAATGTGAATATTTGTATTCCCTAGGTAAGTCTTCAACTCTAGTATAATAGTCGTATACGTGGCAATATTTTTGAAAGCTCAAAAAGGTAAACATTGCGTAACAGTTATTGTAAACACAGGCTGCTCGCTATCATGCAGCTTTAAAAAATATGTTTCAATAACATTCGTGTTAATTATAACAATTAATTAATATTTGCTTTTTATTTGCGATACTTCGAGACTTTTGCGAGAGTCTCGTGCGAGATTTGAGACGATACTGTTTGAAAATCTCGTCTTGTCTCGCAATGAAAATTTAAAGTATCGTCTCGTATGGTATCTCGTAAAGTATGTCTCGAAAACGAGACGAGACGATACGAGACTCCCGCAAACGAGAATATCGTGGGCATCACTACTCGGAGCAAACCAAAAATTCTAAATTTTATCTTAACCATGCCTGGGATAAATGAAATAGACATCCCACAATACCTGCTTCGGGCCCTATTTTGGTTACAACCAAATGTACCCTTTCTTCAAAATCAGAGAGCTTAACTTAGTGGTCCAATAGTCAAAATAAAATATTTACACATTTGTACAATTTCTTAAACATATTTGATATAAGACGAGTGATGTTTATTAGGCAAAACACAAAATACAAATGGCATAGAGTGTTCATTTTTTACTCTATACACAATAAACATTTGACGAAAATGTTTGGGAGCAAAATTAAAAGTTCCATAACAAAAATGATCTCATAATTTTTTCGCAATTTTGTATTACTTGGAAAAGATAAGTAGGTATGGCAGTAAGCATAACTACCCACGAAGAAAAAGAAATCCTCAACTTCTACGACGACAAAAAATCAATTTTGTGAAGCTTTAAATTATTGAATGCTGCATGTTATAGTGAATTAATAGTATATTATTAAACTAGTTTAATAAGACGGAGTATTGTCACACGAGAGTTTTAAAGCACGACGAGCGAAACGAGGGGTGCTTTAATAGAACGAGTGTGACAATACTTCTTATTAAACGGGTGTAATATACTGGGTGCATATAAAAAATTATATTTTTTCGTATCTTTAAAATTACAAAATAAAAACCATACAGTGGCTATAAGGGTAAAAATAAGAGGTATAAAAATAATAAAGGTAAATATATAATATACATAATAAAAGTTTACACAATATTTTACATTATAATTATAATATTTTACACAATAAAAGATATCATCAGAAGAACTATCTTCAACTTCCTCTTCTTGATCTTTAATTGGAGGACAGTTTGGACAATTATCACCAGAGCAAGTTCCACCAGCTGCATTACAGAATCGTCCAATTTTTTGACAGTTGCATGTTGTGCCACATCCTTTTTTGAAATTGCAAAATATCATTACAAGCAGTTCTTCTGGTGCAGGTTTATTTAGCATTTTTACAGGTTGCAAAGAACCTTTACAATTTATCCATTTCCAATCAGATTCGATATTTTAAAAGGTTTTTTATTGTCATGAAAAACCACTTAAAAGCATTTTTTAGGTACTTAACAAAACAACAATTCCAATCATAAGTAAGTAACTCGGAAAATATTAACTTACCGAGAAAAGTTTATATAACATTTTTTTGTTTAAAATTGAACACTCTATCGATATCCGGGGTTATTTTGGGGTTAAATACTTTCACCCCCGAGAAGGGGTGGCAGTCATCCTCAGGGTAAAAGCACACATCGGCACTATATAACTCAAATTTCAGGTAATTCGAAGCGGTACTTTACAATTCTGAGCAAAAACTGTTAAATAATGGACTACAGAGTGGCCATCCGAACACGCTATAAATACTGAAAAATTAGAAATTATGGAATTTATTTGACGTTGAAAATATAATAGCCACTCCGGTACCGAGAAATCTTCGAATTATCGAGATTTCATTGTATTCAAATCTAACGATACTCCGTCCAGTTTCATCTGCTTTTAATGAGAACCGATCACTTTTTGTACACCGCATGAGAAACCACTTGCAGCACGTGGCCAGGTGCTCGCCGCTCAGCGACGCAAAGCCTTTTGCGCACGAGTCCGCCTCAGCCGAATCGGCAGTTCCGCACGACGTTCGGCCGATGTTACCCATTACTCCACGTGCCTTATCCCTTCTGCGCCCCGACCGCTTTGTCCCTTCCCAACGCAGGAACCGGCAACTGCTCAGGACCGACGTGGAGGAGGTGTTCAATGCGAGCCGGTTCCCGTAGCTCTGCTCTGACTGATAGGTCGTGATTTCCGCAGGAACAATGTTGTTGACAGTTTCGACTAATTAGTCGATGTCTATCTCCGCGTGTCAGGGACGAGTTTGTGCGTTTGTGTGTGGTTCGCGTGACGTAACCTGCGGTAGACCGGTCCGGGTAATTGACGATGAGCGCGGTCTGAAAGGTAGGGGACCTCTCTCGGATTTCCGTAACGGAGGTTTTTAGGGATTTTAAGGGAATGGCTCTTCAAGTCCGTATTTTACGTGTCGAGGTGTTTAGAGGGATTACACCACATACTCACAAAGAGCTCAGGAAAATAAAAATTTAACAGGACTGTGAAATGCCCACTTGGACATTTCAACTTCATCTGAGAAGTTTTTTTGGGTAATATTGACCTATAGAAAGAGATTCTACCACTTTCCTACGTGTGATCATGAATATTGTTTATTCATTAACATTGAGTGCAAATAATCCAAATTTTCGCTATCATCACCCACCTTTCCTTGCAAAGTTTATATCCAAAAAGTTATAAGTAATTATCATTTAAAACATAAAACAAGGTTTAAAATGGCGTTTTAAAAATGTTGATAAATTAACTTGTTGCTTAGAAATTTCCAAAAAAAAAAGAAAAATTAATAATTAATCTTTAAAAAAATCACTTACAACTGTGTTAAATACGCGAAAATGTGAATCTTGTGGTACTAAATGAACTCTCCGATTGTTAGATAAATCCATCAAATAGTTTAAATTTTATTCTATTTGTTCATCCCAAAGACCATTTTTTGCAATAACATAAGCCAGAAAATAATAAAGATGTAGCAATTGTACTGATACCATCAAAAAGAAGAAGAGCTAAACTATCAGTATGATTCAAAAAAAGTAAAGAAAAACGGCTTTTTCATTACAAAGTCATTGTACAAACATTACCATTTTAAGTTATAGTAAATGAAGGAAAAACCTGGGTTGTATTCTGTAAATAGATGAAACTGGGGGCAATTGTTTGTAGGTCTCAACTGGGTCTTTCGAAATAAGGAAAGTTGCCGATTCTCCGGATATCGTAGCATGGTGGAAAATGGTCCTAAAGTTCAAAAAATCCGTTTTCTAACAATATCTCCGAAAATATAGCACGTAAAGGGGTTTTTGTGAGATAAAATGAAAATCAGTTCATTCACTACAAAAATGGTCCTTATGACTTTTCCGAAAACTCGACAGTTTTCAAGATAACGGCCCCGAAACGAGCCCTTTACTTGTAGCTCCTGCTCTGAATCCAGGAGTCTGAAACCCATCGAACAAGCTCAGAAAAGTTGTCTCATTTTCTTTTTTTTTTTCATCTCAATAAAATAACTTTGTTTATGTTGATTTTTTGGCATTTGAGAAATTGTAGTATTAATCGGGCATTAAAAAATTATGAATCTTCGTATCTGTTCGCAATGCACATCACTGGACCGCTTGAAATGTCCCCTTTCCAGTGGTCTCTTCTTTTTTTTTGCCATCTTCAACTTTCTTGCCAACCAATTTGCAAAACTCCGGAAATACCAAAAAATCAAACATAAACAAATTTACTTTTTATTGGGATGCAAAAAAAGAAAATGAAACAATTTTCCTGGGCTAGTTCGATGGGTTTTGGGGATCCATTATCAAGAAAGACCCGACTAAATTACTATTATTCATTACAATATGGATGAATTTTCTAAAAGTCGAGAAATATAGAAGAATAAAAATTTAGCCCGGGTTTCTAATATTGAAGAGAGATAAAAATGAGGCCCGAGACCCAGGATACCATACCTATGGGTTTTCTCTTTCACGTGAATTTTGAATCATCAAAAAATATCCATTTTTACTCGAGTTGTTGGACAAATTGTGTGCCCGCTTATGTCTCCATTTCTCGAATTTGATCTCCTTGATTGATAACAGGTGCAACAAGTAATGGGCTCGTTTCGGGGCCGTTATCTCGAAAACTGTCTAGTTTTCGGAAAAAGTCATAAGGACCGTTTTTGTAGCAAGTGAACTGATCTTCTTTTTGTATCTAGAAAAAAATTCTCTAAATGTCATATTCTCGGAGATATTGACGGAAAACCGATTTTTAGAAATTTATGGCCATTTTCAACCATGCCACGGTATCTGGAAAATTGGCAACTTTCCTTATTTCTAAAGACCCGGTTGAGACCTACAATTGCCTCCGGTTTCATCCTCTTACAGAATATAAGCCCCCTTTGGACTTTTATCGGCCTTTATTTACTGGGCTATTATACATATTTAAGAATAACTTTTCCTTATTGCTCAAAAATAAAATATATTTTCATATTCGGAAAGCTGTAATTTTTACACGAATTAAAAAAATGTTCTAGTTCAATTTGGGCCAAAGTTAGCATTTTTTTAAGAATTCATAAATAACTTATTACACTGCACTGTAACTAACTAGCGCCATTTTGAAGTCAAAGGTTCACAGTTTCACAAATCATCACTAGTCTGAGAGTGTGACTGACTTATGCTATTGAAAAAAAAATGGTGTCTGGGATAAACAAATGGAATAATGAAATGAAGAGTTCATGTAGCACCACAAGACTCACATTTTCGCTATTTAACATAGTTGTAAGTGAATTTTTTAAAGATTCATTATTAATTTTCATTTTTTTCCTTATTTTGCAAATTTATAAGCAACAAATTGATTTATCAACATTTTTAAAACGCTATTTTAAAGATTGTTTCATGTTTCAAATGATGATTACTTATGGCTTTTTATTGGATACAAGCCGTACCCGGCATGCGTCGCAATGCCGCGTAAAGTTTAAAGAAAAAAGATAAATAAAAATTATAGATGACCCGGTGCAATTCCTATCATCTACATATATTTTTGAAAAATAATGTCAAAACAATACAATTTTTTTATCTACATTGAATTAAATGCAACACAGTTATACACATAATCAATTTAAGGCTTTCTGATCTGCTATATTTTCCGTCTTTTTTTGCGGTGCGTAAATTTATAAAGATGATGGTTTTACGACTCGCGAACACGCGACGTATAATTGTCCATGCGCGAAACCGGGAAACTCCAAGTTTATTCCGCAAACTGTCCTTGTATTAGCAATTGTATATTATCTTTTTAAATTTTTAATAAATAATTTATGAAAAACTACCCTGAAATTAGGTATGAAATTTTCCTGTACAATATGCGTTGCACCAAACGACGTCATTTAAAAGCAATTATTATACGTTTGGATGTTGCCCAAGAAATATTTAGTCATTTCCCACCCCAGAAACTAAAGAAGGTAATGGATCTGGTGGTGGGAACAATTACGGCAATTTTACTTTACAACCAGCACAACATAATCCAGTAGCTTCACCGCTGCAATATAACGCTTTACAATATTGACAAACGATTGTCATTTCTCCAATCGTTACGGATTCTTCGGCACAATAATCTATTTCCGGGTCGTAGTGGAATGCTACTCGTTCCAAGTTTACAGGAACACTGCGTCTGTGGAATCGCTCTATTTCATTGTGTCTTGAAGTGCACTCCATGTTTTGGGTATTTGTTGCTTGTAGTACGTGCATGACCACCTTGGTGTTGATTATGCCATGTCTTTTTCAGCTTGTCTAAGTAGTTTTTTGTTTGTTTGTTATTTTTACCTTTAGTTCGATTCGTCGGTAATTCTGTTCGGTCTGTTGTTTGGGTTTTTTCACTTCCGGTTTTGGGTCTTGTATTTGTACCTCATACTTGTTTCTTGGGTGTTTTATTCGTTTGACGTCAGGTACAGTCTTGTAGTTTTCCTCGATCCTTTTGAAACAGTGTGATTTTATATAATTGTGCTGATCGTCAAACCCAAGTTCATGGAACGCCTCGTTGTTCTCTTGGGCTTTCCCCCATAGTGCTTCTAGGTGATCAATCCTTTTTTGTAAGTATTCCTTGGTTTTTCTTGCACTTCCGTTTTTCTTGCAATTATTTTGTAGTTATATGATTTCTTGGGCTATTTTCTCTTGTTCTTGAATCAACTCATCTGCTTGTTATATCTTGTCGTAGTTGAAATTGTGAATTTTTTAACTTAATTCTCTGGAAAAGGTGGTTGTGACTTACTCAGGAATTTGCTTGTCTTCTTGACTTCTCGCCTTTGTGTTGGCGTCGAAGTTCTTGAAGTTTTGGAGTTGTAATCACTGGCGACTTTTCCTCCGGCTGCAGTGACTGGATATGTCCGTCGTTTCAAATTTGTAGAATTTGTAGACTTGGTGTCCTGGTGAAGTTGCTTTGACTTACTCAGGAATCCTCTTGGTTTCTTGACTTTCCGCTTTTGTGTTGGCGTCGTGTAGACTTTGTAGACCTGGTGCCCTGTCGATCTAAATGCTGTTGTGTAAGATGTGCCCGAACTCGTTCGATTCCATTATTTATTTTTGAACGTAATTCTGTCATACCAATACAAATGTTATCTGTCTCTCACCGGTCGTCAATCGTCAGTGCGATTTGGACGTGAGAGCTCGTCTCGTTGCACATTTGATTGACTTCGACGACCTAAGTCCATCTTCTCCTTGGCATTTTAAAATCAATAAAGTTCTCGCGCACTGACAAACTGATGATAGATTGTAATAATAGACATTTATTTATTTGACAACCAACTGACACTATACTTTCATTTGTTTGATTATAAATGTCAAATTACAAAACGTACCTTTTTCAGTATTTCCCTTACTTATTATTTATGTTTCTCACCGAAAAACGTTCCCTGAACTTCCACAAATATTTCAAGATCAAAATTAGCAAAATCCGTCCAGCCGTTTTCGAGTTCAAGCTAGACAAACGAACAGCAATCCATTTTTATATATATAGAGATAAACTCTTACAACGATAGGTGATAATTGCAAAAATTTTGATTTTTTTTGCTCTTAATCGTTAATAAATAACAAATATGAGCGAATCTTACGCAGAAAAGTTGTAGAATATCTTCCTATAAGTCAATATTACCTAAAACGTTTCTCAGATACCTAGCTATTTCACATTCCTAAACAGGGTCCTTTTTCTCTGAATTTCCCTGGTCTAAAAGAGTCATCACCGGTTTCGTAACATTATCGCGTACGCATTCGAGCAGATAATTGGTGCTCTACAGTCCGTGAAATCTTTAAGACGCATTTGTTTAGATCATTGGTTAATTTGTTTCTTGTCTCATACTTTAGTTGAAATTACCTCACATTTGGTACAACTATTTCACTTCGATGCATATTTTATTTCTTCATAGTTTGATTGTTTCCTTAACAAAGGGGAAGGTAATCCAAGTCCAAGTACAAGAGCAGAATATTTGTATGAGACAAACACTTGTCAGAAAAAATGATAGTATAGAATAGTATATTAGGAATGAATACAGGGACAGCTCACGAGTTCTCAATTACTGGAAGCTACTTTAGCTACTACTGTATATACTTAACAAAGTATTTTTAAAACTTGCTAACTTACAATCAACTTATAATAAATATACGTATTTCGAATCCACTTATACCAAAGAAATGGGGTGCCGCGGCATTACGGCTCTGGCTATCCACGTTTGTTGGATGTACCTATAGTAGACATTTTGCGATTAAAAATGCGGTTTTTTACGTTTGTAACAATTTTCCATAAACTAAAAAAAATACCTAACATAATATAGAGATGGTTCCTCTGATGACGATACAAAACGATACCACATACTCCTTGAGGTCAAAATATGAGTATTTAATCCAACTTATATCTATTTAAAAGTGTATAGTTACCCAGCTGACAATTTAGGTGTCGTTTACCAAATTTAAAATAATTTTACTTATTTATGTAGAAAATAAGTTATATTTCACTGAATGAGGTGAGGTCGTTCATGGTAACTAAATAAGTGAAGTGAAAATGTAGTGAAAACAGACTCCTAATAAGTGGAAATATATTTTTAAGTTACTACCTGACAGGTCGCACAAGAACATAATTACCAAATAGGTAGAATAGGGCCCGTGATACCCCATAACTTAAATCTTGCTGGTAGCACATACGGAGCTTTTCTATCGAAACGCATGGCGGGAAAGCAACAAGAGCAAAAGAGAAACTAGCAGTAGTTCGTTAGCATGACAGAGAGGGAAGTTTTACAACGTTGCCGGTCGAGCAGACAGTCCAAGTCAACGCGTATCGCGGTCGCGTATCGCTTTACACTTTCGGATGTGTGCGGTACAGTATGCGGAGCGGATGACTGTAATGTTTCGCGAGCTAGCAACATCGCAAAAGGTCGTTCTCTGTTTAGCTAACGAGAAATATTGGGCCTTTCTTTCGCTCTTATGTTATTCCCATCCTGCGACTCTTTAGAAACGGTCTGTATGTACGCAGGCAAATACATGCAGCAACCATGTTTCTCCTATTAGGTCAAATTTTCGCTATATGACGTATTAAATTAATTTAGTAAGTGCGACGAACACCACCTACTAGGTGACATAAGTCGGAGATTCCCATTTCATTAATTAAGTGGTCAATTGACACCAAATTTTTTTTTCACCTAATTGATGTAATACGACAGGTTACATTGTAACCATGTGTTCAGAATTACTCAATATTAATATTTAAAAATTATTTATTACAATAGGCGCTTTCAATTTAGTTAAATTGTAAGCAATTTAAATGAAATGCCACTTAGTGTTAACGATTCGCGATTTAAAATAAGTTTTAAAATAAACCGCCGCTTGTTTTGTTAAGAGAGAACATTCACTACCCAGATCTATAAAACATTTTATTTCGTATTCATTTAATGTAATGGTTTTGAATAATTTTTTGCGCAACATGTGTTTCCACTCAGACCAATTGAACAGATGGGCAGGGAGGCCATGATACCAAGTTTAAGCGGGACCACGTGGTTTACTTAAAGCTAAATGGCAAATGGTTCTATCATCCCAGCGCTGAAGTTGAGAATATTTATCAATTTTATCCAGCCACTCATAGATACTCTGAGTGACAGGGTCAAACTCCTGGATGATATCAAGGTTTAAAGAGGCAACACTTACCAAGCTATTCCGGGCACCTAAATCTTTAGCCAACTTATCTATACCTTGGATCAGCGCGTTACTCAATTCGATGATATCGCTCGTGACTCCACTCCTATCAGAGCGTCGAGAGTCTCCACCTACGCTATGGGGCTGCTCCCCCAATTCCAACTTGGAGAGCGTCTCCTCGAGCAACGGGAACGTTCTGCTTTCCTGGACTGCCTCGGAACCTTTCGGACACCCTTCGATCTCCGCTCTGAGTGGTGACGTTCCCTCTGCTGGGAACTCCTGGAGGATCCATGTGGCTTGCCCATTTTTTTTCACAACTTCACTAAATGCACAATTTGCCAAAAGGTCTTCGCGGATTCTGATCCCATTTCTGATGTTAACGATTCGCAATTTAAAATAAGTTTTAAAATAAAAACTCTGTATTTAAATAAAAAGTTATATTGCCGACTGCCTGACACGTGAACTCATCCGCTCGCTACGCTAAAACAGAATATGAATGCCGTCCCACTGCCCCGCGGTCTCTCTCTCTCGTGGTTCCTATGAAGCTGACATCGGCCCTTTTCCGCTGAGGGCCTCTTTTCCCGATGTATACAGGGTGATGGTTGTATACATGATGGTGACTGATGATAACATTAGATATTTTGAAAACAACACTGCAGATATATATTTCCAAAAAATTAAATTAAATTTCGGAATTATTGTAGTGTAAACTCTCTATAACGAAATTCGAGGATCTAGTAATTTCTTACGTTACAGGGAGTTTACGTTACAAGGAGTGGGAAAAAATTAAACAATGCAGATATAAACCAAACACAGCTAACCATTGTTTACTGTATAGAGAGTTTTGTTATAGAGAGTTTACACTGTATTTGCCAAATTAAACAAGAATTACTCCAAATTTTGAGAACGCCACATATTTGTGGTAGTATTCATATTCGATTTAAACAACATATCGAAGCATTGTAGTACCATAACTATACAATACACTTGGTAAAATATTTCAACAAATTATTTTAATAACAATGTTTGACAACACAATTTCTTGCCTATACTAATTTACGATGTTAAATTGATCTAATTTAATTTACATCAGTGTATCAAATATTACTAGCTATCTACGATTCCTGATACTGATTTCAACGAGAAGTACCTATTCACTTCCCTAAGAAGGTGAGTATTTACCAAATATGACAGTTATGACGTAATTTCGATGTACCTTAAGATATAAATTTACTAAATTCACTAACTCTGGACATCACTTCAGTCAAATTTTGCTAAAAATTTTTGTACTTCTCTACCAAATACAATTAGTGAAAATACCTATTTGACGTAAATTTCTAGTAGTCTAGTAGTAATGTCAGTTGCATATCTCGGCTGCGCCTTGAACAAGGACTGGGACCACTCCTGAGAAATAAGGAGTCGATTTGATAAAGCCAGAGGTACATTTAACAACAAGATGAGAAACGTACTGTGTAATCTATCCCTCAGCATTGACGCTAGAATCACAGTCTTGATTGAGTCCTTTCGACTCTCTTGGATGTAGCATCAACAGATGCTACCGTCGCATGCTGAGGATCTCAGGGATACATTATGTGGCAAATGAAACAGTTCTGCAGCGTATCGGAGGAGAATTAGAATATCTGGCAACTGCCAAACGCAGAAAGATGGAATATTTCGGACACATTACGCGAAATGATAATTATCACCTGCTTCAGATCATCCTGCAAGGGAAAATAGTAGGCCGAAGATTAATGGGACGCAGATGAATATAATACCTGCGAAATCTACGTACGTGGAGCGGAATGACATCAACGACCTTGTTCAGAACTGGCGTAAATGGAGTTATGTGGGCTAATGTGATAGCCAACATCCACAGAGGATAGGCACTTTGAGAAGAAGAACAGTAAGGGTGTGTTGCAAAGTACCCATTAAGGCATATTAAGGATACCCCCTTAAGGGGGCGCTGGGGGGTAGCTCTGATAAAGAAAAGAAGTGAAGGGAAGTAAAGGTGGGTTTATTCCCGCGTTACCGTAAATAAATAGCAAATATATAAAAAAACACAGGACAGTCCACTTGAGGTAAGGAATTGTTAATAAACAAAAAAAGAAAGAAATAAAAGCATTACGAATAATATGGATCAGAGGGATGACAGATGTTGTCAGTGTCGCGATTGGAGAGTGACGAATGTAACAAAAACAATTCTTCCATTATATATCGTCGATATGTTTCTTAAATGTCCCATCAAAAATATCTCCCATCTCAAAGTCTATATAAAACCCTTCTCAAACAATTAAAAACTATATTAAAAATTGACCGTAACGTGCTCGATCAATTGTCTTTCCATATCACATATGCGGAATATTTTACTCTGCTTGTATTGGCATTTTGTTTATAAAACCCCCCCTCAAACACTTAAAAAACTATGTAGTAAAATTAGCCGTAACGTGCTCGATCAATTTTCTTTCCACATATGCGGAATATTTCACCCTGATTGTATTTGCACTTTGTTAAACTTTAAACAACTTTATCTCTTCCCGTGCGGATTTCGTTTCTCGAAGTTGTCGAAAAGTTTCTCCAGAAATTCCCCGACAACGTCTCTCGGTTTTATTCATGCGTTACCTCTCTTGTTACATACGTGTTATGTCGAGAATTACGAACCCTTAACACGTTTTATTTCCGCGTTTATGTCGGTTTTCTTTTATATCCCGACAGTTTACTGTGAATGGCTTCTCCATTCGTGAATCGATATTGGTATACGGTATATGTCCGCGTAGTATTAAGTAAATCAGCGAAGGAATGAGATACGTTTTATGTATGAAAAGGTTGAAGTTTATTTCTAGTAAAATGTCAGTCGTTATGTAAAGAAGCAAGAGCGCGAGGGATGGAATTTGTGAGTAGTTTATTAATTATGGTTCAAACGATGCACAAATAGGTTTTCATAGGGTTTTAAGTTTATTTATTTAATTTTGTATTTAAATGACTCAAATAGTTGATAGAAATAATTAAAGGTATTCTTTTTTTCAGGATGAATGAGAAAAGTAGCCCGACAGGAATGTTTTGTGCCTTGGATCCACATCCACCTGTTCGATTGACAAGACATCGCTGGTATGAGTTGTCACAAAGGTAATTAGTAACTTTTGTTAACTATCACATGATTTAATAATCTCGCTCGATTCAGATTATCATATGAATACTTTTATAACAATTTTATCAAAACCGCTAATTTCCAAAAATAAATGATTTCTCTCTAAACCAAGATCGATCAAAAGTGGACACATTTTAATAAATGTGCTTTAATAACTGGATTTATGCGTTCTTGTCAGGGTTTATTTATTTTTAAATAAATTTTCTTTGATTTAGGAACAATTAGTACAAGCTACTTTAGCAATTCTAGGTAGTACGTGTAGACCAAGCTACAAAAAAAAGTTGATTTAATGTTCTACAGATATCTGAAAGTTTTATATGGTAGGGGGGCCCTATAGAAAGGTTACTGTATGACCTTATACAGCTAGAATGTCCCTGTTTTGTAAACAATGGGTTAAGGTGTGAAAATCGATTTTTTCCTCATAGAATTTTCCGGTTGCATTTTAGAGAAAAGTGGTCAACAGGAAAGTTGTAGAGAAGAAAAAGACGGTTAATTTGGTTTTTTATAAATTAAAATCGATAAATAAACAATTGAGTTATTAGCAAAAAACCATAAATTTTTCATTATTGTATAAATGTTAATTACTTTTGCAATAATAGTGATAAGTCAAATCTAATACACGAATTATGAAGCCTTCAGGGGTCTTTATAAGTGTGCAAAATTTCAGCCAGATCGGGTTATGAGTTTACGAGATATCTTATTTGTTTATCCTAGAGACTCAATGTTTAAACAATTGAGCTTGCCCAGGCTGCAATCCTACAGATATTTAGTAAGGTGGAATAGTTTTCTTGAATGCCGGACTATAAGTTAAGTTTGAAAACAAACTCATTTTTAATGAAATTGTTGTTAAAAAAATCATTTTAAAAAGGTGCTAATTTTTTGCTTATAAACAAATTGAATAACTTTTTTGTCTATTGTTACACACGTTTTTAATAAATTACATTGAAAATGTGGTAAAAAAAACCTTTCATTTTTTTAAAAAAAATAAGGTTCTCCTGTCAATAGAAGCCGAGATAGCAACATTTTTTAAAAAAATCATAAAAAAAAATTTCAAAAAAATATTAAGAGCCGAAATTTTCACCAGTATTACGTAAAGATCTAAATGTTAATATAGGATTTATAGGTTTAATATCTATGCACCTTGAAAAAAGTTATAGCCCTTTAAAATTAAGGTTTTTCGCTCAAGTCTACGATGTCGTAGTGAAGGGAATAGCAGATCGTTTTGAAACAAAAACTTCAAATTGGACGCGCTATTTTTTTTTCGATATCTCGGGTTCTAGGCAACGTAGAACCCTATTTTTTTATTCTGGGGTAACTCGACGAAATATTAACATCTAACCTATTTTCATCGCCGTGGAAAATTGGAAAATCCCGGAAAATTCAATAGATACAATTATAAGAATTTTCTTTCAATTGAAATGCTACTATTTTGAAACAAACTCCTTGATGTTTATATTTTTTATACAATTAATATATATTTGCAAGTTAATTGTTATACATGTTAAAATATTTACTGATAAATAAAGACAATTGTGTGTTTTTAACAATTTTTTGTCTTAAAGTGCACAGCTCTTTGTATTAACTGTAATTATAATAATGATGAAAAACAATGTCTTATTCTGGGCACAATTGTTATCGAAGAAGATTCAAACAGTGAAGAACTTGAAGATGACTTCTTGCAAGAAATGGTCCTTGAAGATGAATTAGAAGAGCCGGCAGAGAAAAAATCGAGGAATAGTGAAGTTCTTGATTGATGATGTTCTTAAATTTCCTGATTTTACTTTTAATGAACCTTAATTCAATAATATTAATTATAATAATAAATAGCATTTTACTGAAACAAACTATTTTCATCATGTTATAAATATCTGAAGTAAATATTTGTAATATTCATTACAATGAATTTGTAAAATATACCAATTTTATACAAACTTTAAAAAACAAAGACACTGCTGCAAAAAATTAACATTTAAATTGTAAAAAAATGTGATCATTGTATGTATGGAATTTTCGGTGATTTTCTAGGGCGATAAAAAATATTAATTGTATAAAAATATAAAACACAAAGATAATTGTATCTGTTGAATTTTCCGGGATTTTCCAATTTTCCACGGTGATGAAAATAGGTTAGATGTTAATATTTCGTCGAGTTACCCCAGAATAAAAAAATAGGGTTCTACGTTGCCTAGAACCCGAGATATCGAAAAAAAAAATAGCGCGTCCAATTTGAAGTTTTCTTTTCAAAACGATCTGCTATCCCCTCCACTACGAACATCGTAGACTTGAGCGAAAAACCTTAACTTTAAAGGGCTATAACTTTTTTCAAGGAGCATAGATATTAAACTTATAAATGTTATATTAACATTTAGATCTTTATGTAGAACTGGTGAAAATTTCTGCTCTTAATATTTATAAGTAATGAATATATGATTTTTTTAAAAAAATCTTGCTATCTCGGCTTCTATTGACAGTAGAACCTTTTTTTTTAAAAGAAAGGTTTTTTTTACCACCTTTTCAATGTAATTTATTAAAAACGTGTGTAACAATAGACAAAAAAGTTATTCAATTTGTTTATAAGCAAAAAATTAGCCTCTTTTTAAAATGATTTTTTTAACAACAATTTCATTAAAAATGAGTTGGTTTTCAAACTTAACTTATAGTTCGGCATTCAAGGAAACTATTCCACCTTATTAAATATCTGTAGGATTGCAACCTGGGCAAGCTCAATTGTTTAAACATTGAGTTTCTGGGATAAACAAATAAGATATCTCGTAAACTAATAACCCGATCTGGCCGAAATTTTGCACACTTATAAAGACCCCTAAAGACTTCATAAGTCCTGTATTAGATTTCATTTATCACCATTATTGCAAAAGTTATTAACATTTATAAAATAATGAAAAATTGATGGTTTTATGCTAATAACTCAATTGTTTATTTATCTATTTTAATTTTAAAAAACCAAATGAACAGTCTTTTTATTCTCTGCGACTTTCCTGTTGACCACTTTTCTCTAAAATGCGACCGAAAAATTCTATGAGGAAAAAATCGATTTTCACACCTTAACCCATTGTTTATAAAAAAACAGGGACATTCTAGCTGTATATGGTCATACAGTGATCTTTCTATAGGTCCCCCTTACCATTTAAAACTTTCAGATATCTGTAGAAGATTATGCCGTGAAAACTATAATTTTTCAGTATATAGCCTGGGCTAGTGGTTTATGTAAATCAATACTCCAAATTGCGAAAAACTTTTTGAAGTGTTTTTATTTCACGGAATGCCTTTTTCCTGAAAATATTTAAATTTTTACAATGTTTTCTACGACTATTGCCACGACTACGGTGCTTATGGATTCACTTTTATGACAGTACTAATTAATAATTTTTAGCAAAAATACCTCTGATATTCCTTTAAATAACAAATTAAATCGTTATATGGTTGCGTGGTTCATTTTAATATGCTACTCGGTAGTTTGTTTTATGTTATGTTAATTATGTTTTAATTATGTGCAAGTGTAATATATTTAAATGACTCTAGTAATTACGACCGTTTTATCGGAAAATTAAACAGAAGGTAATGACTCCTTTTTTGTCAGTAATAAAACACGTTTCGACATCGACATCTATAAAACAAATAAACAATTGATTCCATTCCTACAATACATCACAAAGAATTAGAAAGCTATTTTAAGTTACATCCATCAATACACTACAAACACAAAGCATAAAGACGGAAGGAAGCTAAATAAATTAAGGAGTATTCTGAAGTGATTTCCTCAGTCCTCTTTGGTTTTGTTTTGCTCTGAATCCACTCTTCAGCACACCAAAACAAACCAATTACGGATTCACTATTAACTTACTTTTACTTTCTCGTGTCCGGATCTCTTATATTCTTTCGGCCCAGTATCGGGTCTATGAATTTTCTATGACCATGAAGATGTTAAGTGCTTTAGCATTTGTTCCAGTTGATCGCACAGTGCAGTCATTTGAAGCCTTTACGATCTCTTTCCAGCCGAAACACAAGAAATCTTTGATTACTTTGAGGATACGTGGATAGGTCGAATGGATAAACACATACGGAGAAGCCCTCCATTTGCTCACAAAATGTGGAAGTGTTATGAAGCTATTATAAATGGTCTGCCGAAAACAAATAATGTTGAAGGTTGGCGTAGATGCTTTGATAGCCAGCTGTCCTGAAGTCACACTTCTATCTGGAAATTTATAGATGCGTTTAAAAGAGAAGGAAGTACATATAAACAATTTGAAAATCAATGAAATCTTTAAAGGCGGAGCTCCACTTCTTAGAAAAAAGAAATATAGAGATTGCGACGAAAGGCTCAAGAGGATTATGAATCGGTACGACAGCGGCGAAAATATTGTGGAGTATTTGAGATGCATAACAAGTAACGTTTCTTTTTAGAACATGTAAGATAAGTTTGTACTTTATACTTACTCTATCCATTAATGAAGCTACGATTAACTTACTCTTTCGATTAATTAAGATTCGATGAATTGAGTTCTGAGAATTGCGATTTGATGAATTGAGTTCGATTAATTTTCCCCAACCCATCTATATGAGATTAAAACCGAACAATTTAAATTGATACGTATAGAAGAAAAATGGACAATAACTGAACTTATTACCTTAAATGAAAACTAAATAATAAGAAACATATTATATGATGATAAAAGAAACTTATAAATATCTGGGTGTGAAACAAAGTGCCTATATAAACCATAAAATAGTTAGCGATCAGCTAAAAACACAAAATTGAAAAATACTGAATAAAATAACATCATGAAAATCTTGAGGTCTTGTGAAATATGATTGAAGCAGTTCCTGCGCTATACCGATTCTCATCTACTCAGATAGACAGCAACGTACATTGAACAGAACTCGTGGAACACGAATAACAAAGACCAGAAAACTTCCGCCTCAATTAATGCATAGAACGAATTACAATCAGCAAAAGAGAAGGCGGAAGAGGCCTGATAGACATGTCGTTTTGTAATAAAACAGAACGGTATGTAATCGCAATTTATGATCAAGTAATAAAAACACTCAACTCCAAAAACAGATTATTATAGATCCAACCGTAGACAAATGCAGGAAATGCCATCTATTTTTAGATATATTTTATTTATAGATCACATGTTCGACTAAATACACCTAACGCCATAGCAATATATTGCTAAAATTATCCACATCGAAATACTTAACGAAAAACAACAAAACGCAATAAAATTATAGTATTCCATGTATCAATATAATATACTAGCCGTGACCCGGCCACACTTCGCTGTGGCTCAGTTTGATATAAAATAAATGAACAATTAAATAAAAATAGGTAATCTAGCGAATATAGATTTACCGAGAAAACACAATTTATTTCAATACCATGCATTGCATTGCTGTGAATATGTTGTAGAATGTTATGAAAAGGGAAAAAATATTGCTTTGCAATTATTTTTTATAACCGATGTAGGTACTCGGCTTCGGCGGGGACGACCCTGTCTCATTCCTTTTTCCACACTCCATGAAAATGGTTTCAATCAGCGTGCGTTATTCGTCTTGATCGAGCAATACGTACTTGGGCTATTTCCAATCTTGCTTCCCTTTGCTCGTCCGTTTCAGACGAACGGGCTCGAGCAATTCGTACGCCTTCGATTTCCAATCTTGCTCCTCTTTGCTCGTCTGTTTCAGATAAGGGGGCTTGGGCATTTCTAATCTATCTTCCTTTTGCTCCTCTGTTTCAGATAAACGGGCTTGAGCATTTCTTAATCTTAGGGTTTCTAGTCTATTTTCCCTTTAGTCGTCTTTTTCAAATAAGCGGGCTTGAGCATTTCTTAAACTAAGGGTTTCTTAGGAGCAAATTCAGAAACGCCACTCATACTCATTTCTACCTACACTCAATTGTAACTCAAAATGAGGGTGAGTGCGCCTTCTCCTCAATTTTGGAATTCAGAAACGTGTAAATCAAGTTACTCAAATACATCTCAATTTAAGAATGATTTGAGGGAAGGATGTTTGGCAATATCGCAAGTCGTCGTGTTCGCTGCTGACTGTGTTAGTTCAATTTGGTGTTCTGTGCATATATCATGTGTTTTGTGGCAGCAACTGTCAGGCGCATGTCAGGCGTCACCTAATTTGGAATCATGTTTTGCAAAATCGTTTACGTTGAAACAATGAGCAAAGAGCATTCCAAAAAAGTATGTGTGCAAGGAAAAAAGTTCCAATTAAAAGAGTCTCCACCTCTATGCCTGCTATATACCACTGGAAAAATAATATGTCGAATAGTGTCTCCACCAAATCTATACCTCTGTAAGATCTCCAAGTTGGTTAAGTGCTGAACGGGATTGTTGTAATCTCTGATATAATTTCTGAAACAATTAATTGCCTTATTAAACAAATCATATTTTTCCCTCGGTACGCATTTACATCTTAGGGTGCTACCTACAATTTTATCATAGGTAGGAACTGGTAAATATCTTTCATCCTCAATATATTGTATGAACTCTACAAATTCGTTGAACTCATTAGCCATGATATCCATATTGCTAACACCATCTAACATAAACAGAAATGCACAAAAAACTGTCACTAACGACGCTAATGACCATCTGCACGAAAGTCAAAACTCGTAAAAGTATGGTGTGGAATTATTTTAAGTGGTGAATTTCAACCACTCAAATCTCACTCAATCTAATACTCAATTTAAGGGACATTTCAATTGAGGAAAGTCTATGAATTCCAAATTGAGTGTAGTGAAGATTTTACTTAAAAATTTAGTGTAGGTGTAGGGTGAGTGGCGTTTCTGAATTTGGCCCTTAGTCTATCTTCCCTTTGCCCGAAGCTAGTAGTCTTTTATTTTTTTGCTTTACATATGGATCTGCCAATCGCTTTTCTTTTGGAGGCATAATTCACAGCGAAAGTATAGAATAAATGGCTTGTTTTCTGTTGTCCAATGTCCAAAGTTCACAAATAACACCACTAACACTCACACACGTTCAGAAATATTTCTACTTTTAACAGAATGATTTTGAGCAATTCGATGCTCAAAGCGCTGACAAACTGTTCGACATTTAAAAGATACCTTTTCGCCGCGAGATGGCGCCATCTGTCAGTCACTCGTCTGTCAAATAAAGGTGACATATTGCCTGTCATGTATATATTTTTAAGCCGTTTCGGCCCCCTGGCTGCTTTTTCGACGCGGAACCATTTCAGGAACCTTCAAGGACATGCGCCCTACAACTCACCAAAATTTCGTCGCAATCGGACGAATGGTATAGGAGCCTATGCGGAACATACACACAAACATCCATTTTTATATGTATAGATATCAGAAACAATTACAGACATTCCTACATTCACATTAGACGGAGCAGTGTGCGCAAACTAAGCAATAAAAGCTAATAGGCCAGATGTGGTCTGGATGAACAAACTTAAATGACATACCTTATCGCCATAGCAACTTCAAACGAGAAATTAGAATATGAAAACAGAATATAATAAAGATAATACCGTTCATTATTTCCATAACAGGAATAATAACAAAAACCACCATGGACAACACACAGACCCTCCAATTACTAGAACAAATAATCACACAAATACAAAACGTAATTGTCATTACAACATATAACATTGTCAGGAAATTCCTGAACAAAACTAGTGATAGAGGTATACATTAATAACAATATTACAGACTTTGAGTATCGAGTCTTAGTTTAATTGTGCTAATCTGCGCAATTTGGCACCGAAGGCGATAATAATAATGAATAATAATAAAACTCGTCTTTATTTATGATATAAAAATACACTACATTTACAGATGAGTAGGGGGTACAACTGGAAAAGTTTAGCTAGAGCTATTTTTCCATTTATCAACTGACCACACTACAAAAATGTTTTGGACTCAACTATATAGAAATTTTGTACCTATTTCAGTTATATTTAATCATCAAACCTAAATCTATTATAACGTTTATTCTAATTTATTTTACACACTGTAATGACTGGAGGACTATATAGTCCTCCATTGTCTCGAGAACCTTCTTGAAACGACCCGAAAGTAATAAATCATTCTTTCTTTAAATGAATATTCGGGGGTATTCTGGAACTGTCTTTTTTTATGATTCAATTAGCGGAGCGGCCTTCCTTTGAGGTAGGCCGCCGTCCGATAAGGAGAACGCTTACGCTGGTTGTTTACATTTCGCATTACACTATCTTTACTTAGTTTGAAATTCTTTCTAGTTTGTATATAATATAAGAGGGGGTATTAAATTATATTTGACATTTTTAACCAGAACAATAAACAGTATTTTTATATAACGTGCTAATATTTTCGTATTATAAATATAAATCTGACTGTTCTGTTCTGGACAACCTGTAAATTTATTTTTTGCTAACGAATCAAATATAATATAGAATATTATGATATGATAGTGCGGTTGTGAGCAGATATTCACACAATTTTTGGTAGATTTATATCTAGTATTGCATTCGTTAACGAAGTCGAAAAAATAGGAATTAAAATGCGGTTTTCAGTTTTTTGGTATCTAAAGATCATACTTAATCATTTCCCAAAAGTTTATATATATATATATATATATATATATATGTATATATATATATATATATATATATATATAATGTATATGTATATAATGTATGTATATATGTATGTATATGTGTATAATGTATATGTATATGTATATGTGTGTGTATATATATATATATATATATATATATATATATATGGGATATAACGAAATTTGTCGGCAGGCTACAGGTCGCATTTTTTAAAGAATCACAACGAAATTTGGTACAAAAATCAGTTGGCCGAAAATCTCGGTCGAGTTCGTTAATGGGCCAAATCGGTATAGCGGTTTCAAAATGGCGGCTTGTTATTTTCAAAAAAAAATCAAAAAACTTTTATGTCGCGTCTGGGTGAAAAATGTTACTTAGGTTTTTTGTTGCCCTTATAGAAGCGAACCACATTTGTATAAAACATTTTTTCGAGAAATGTACAGAAAAAAAGTTATTTTTTAAAAAACAAAAAAAATTAAAACACTTTTATTTCGCGTCTGGGAGAAAAATGTTACTTAGGTTTTTTATTTATCTTATAGAGGCGAACAACTTTTGTATAAAACACTCTTTCGTGAAACGTACAGAAAAAAAGTATTTTATTTTCAGAAATAAATAAAAATAAGAAAAACTTTTATTTCGCATATGAGAGAAAAATGTTACTAAGGTATTTTATTGATTTTATGGAGGTGAACACCTTTTGTATAAAACAATCTGTCGAGAAACGTACAAAAATGAAGTTATTTTTGTCAAAAAAATAAAAGAACTTTTATTTCGCGTCTGAGAGAAAATTGTTACTTAGATTTTTTTGTTGCCCTTATAGAGGCGAATAACTTTTGTATAAAACATATCTTTGAGAAATGTACAGAGAAAAAGTTATTTGCAAATATTTTAAAATTTTGTCGTTTGTATTTTTTCCACACCTCGTATGCATTTTTTTGACACATCGTGTGTTATATTACTATATATCCTACCCATAAATCTACCTTTCAGCCTGGCATGCCATGGGGTTTTTTAGTTTATATTTTATAATGGACATGTGCAATAATGTTCTAAATCTTGGTTATGTCTTGTTATTATTTATTATACATATTATTTATTTACATATTATTTATTACACATTGTTTAAATAGTTGTTAAATCTCAGTCGACAATTGTTATCCCTAATGTGGTGTAGGAGATTAACAGAGTTTCAGAACAAATTTTTAAATTAAAGATGGACGTAGATGCTTTTACTACGAAAGGGCATCAGTTTGGATTTTGGCGAATTTATTGTACGTTGTCATTACAAAAGTATCACAGATATCAGTTATTTCGTTATTTGTATTTTCGATTGCAGAATCAATCTCAGATATGTCAAAGCTGTATTAGGTGATTTGAATATAATTAGCCATTGGCATGGCGTAATATTTAGACTAATTCGATAAGTCTGTGTTATACAGCAACAAGAGTAGGGGTTCTAACGTTGATCCCTGCATTAGATTTAATGCTATTGGTAGTTTTAACAATTTCATGGATTACGTCTTGGCTGAAATTAGAATTAAAATCACAGTTAAATTTGCTGTTACTATACTGTTAAATACTGTTATTGATGTTAATATTTAATATGTTAATACTTAAATGATGTTAAATACTGATAAACATAGGCTGGCAAAGTTCCTGGATTATATACCAACAAGAAATGGTAATTTATCGTATTAGCATGATTCATATTTATGGGTAATTTCGAATGAGAAAAAAGCCTTATTTTCACATAATTATCATACCACAAAGCTTTGGAATTGTTACAAGTGAATTTCTAGCCCCTCTAGAAGAACCAAATGAGAACGTCTTTCTTATCTAGTTGAATAACTTTTTAAAAGATTTATTATTCTTATACTTTACGTATGCCTTTTACTTATTTTCTGTGATAATTAGCTTTTAGCAATTAGATAATTGAAGGGTGTCATCCAAGATGCACGTGGCTTGGTTACTCGTACAGTTCTAACAGGGGCGTGCTCTTTGAGTGAAGTAATTAAAATACTTGTGAGCATATTCACTTTGTTCTCAATATAGCAAATAAAAAATATTTGTTATAAAGTCTTACCAAGTTTGTAAATGTTTCCTTATTTAGAAATAGGTGTATAACATGTAGATATCACGAGATCGGATAATTGATATTATGGATAATCTACGGACTATCCAATTTGTTGGGGCTGAGCCTGGAGTCCCGCCCCTTTTCATAATTATTTGTTTTAAACATCTTTGGTCTTTTTACAGTTAGTTCTAAGTTTTCTTTGCGATTAATTTGTGGTTCACCGGTCACTTTTTCAACACACACACTCTTCCAATCCTCTTTCAACCGAAGGCGAAAATAATACGTATAAAAGAATAACTTTTTGGATTCTTTAATCTTCCTGATTTCTACTTCCTGAGTGCCCGCTTCTTTATGAATTTTAATGAACGCGCCCATTTAAGCAGTTACTTTTCGAGTCTTAAGTTCGAAAGCGTAAGATTTCGGCTGCTTAAATATTCCAGCTATTAAAAATCTGGAGAGTGTTTAAAATTCATCGGGAAATCGGTTCACTTTTATTCCTTCCGTTTTTAGAAAAGTATTCAGATCCTTGTAGGGCATCGATTTTCCATCAGAGAATTGTTAAAAGTTTAAAGACAACGGCGGGTAATGATAAACTGTTTAAGGGTCACATCTAAAATCCATCTACCTATTATGTCGTTATGGATTGTTGAGAAATTCTGTTTTCTCATCAAAACCTCGTGTTTATATACTGCATAACATATAGACTATAAAATGGCGGGACAAATAGGTGAGGCGCATTCGTCAAATATTCAAAAATTTAATGCGTAATCTCAATTGCAGTAAGACGGACGTCTTTTGTGTGAAAGTATACGGAGCCCTAGATAGAAGGCAGTGCAAAAGAGACACATATATTCTGTTTTAAAATGTTTGCAAAACTAAACTTAATTCACAGTCTTCACGAAATTTGAAAAAGTATATAAAGAAAACCATACACCGGTCTTTGCCTGTGCAGCATTTAAGTTACCCACTTGACATAGGGTAATTATGTAGTTTCTGTGATCTACCGACAAACACTTAAGAAAGTGTTAGTCGCATAATCTACGGTGCGAGGTGTGGTGTTTGTTATTGCATTGAACTGATTACATATATAGAGATATTATGGAATATATGGCTTTATCGTTTTATATATGTATAGGATTTTTTCTTACATGTATAAATATGATTATTCTACCACAAATAGGTACTTCCTAAAAATTTCTAATAAGTATATTATACCAAGCTAAGTTCGAATATTATCGCTTCAAATTTTGTTGATGGTAAAACTACTGTAAGAGCATCTGCTAATTATTCTCCTGTGGAATTTTTGAATCGTTATAATTTTCTGCTGTGTTTGTTCACGAGTAAAATGATGCTTTATATTAATGTGTTTAGATTTTGTATGGTTACTGGGATTATTTGCGATTCTTATATAACCATTATTGTTTTCATAAATAGTTATTGCTTTTTGTATTTCAATATTTATACTATTTAATAACCCTTTTAAGCACTCTCTTTCTTTAACAGTTTCAAGAGTAATATTCGGATTCTTTGGAAGGAGTATCTACTGAGTTTTAATTTAGTGTTATTTCATAAAACAGTACAACTTTCAAAAAATTTATATACATAATCTGAAATACTTTTCCGATCTATTTCATCTCTTCCCCCAATCAGAATCTGCTTAGAATAACTCTAAGGGATACGGACAGGTCGGAAAATTCGTGATTTCAATTCGCGAGGGTCGGAAAATACACGGTTTTGTCGTCTACCGATCTTCAGTATTTATTGGTAAGGGTCCTACTAGCACAGTGCTGTCGGAAAATGTGCTATCTTAAATCGCGAAATTCGGAAAATTCGCAGTTTAATCGGTATGTCGCGAATTAGATCGATGATGGTTCTGTACTGGGGGAAGATTGGGAAATATTCCATTTTAAATAAAACGGCCTAACAACAAAACGGACCTTAAAATATCTGTAACAGTCATACAGTATGAGAAGTGCAAACAAGGTGTATTATGAGGAGAGTGACAAGTGACATTGGGCCTAAATGGGCCTTGCCGTCAGTGGCTCTTACGCCAGATCGTACAATTACTACTGAATTTCGTGTAAAACCTTCGCGTCAAATTTAAATTCATATTTTATGCGGGATGGGTTCGTAAATAATGCAAATATAAAAATATTGCCTTTACCTTTATTTCCAACATATTTTTATAGAGAATATCAGTGGTGTATCTGTATTTCATTCGCTTATTTTAGGTAAAAGAAATTAATAGCACAGCATTAAAATGTTCCCTTAATTTTTTTTAAATACTTTTATCGCAGTCCTTTGAATAGGAATGTTTTTCAATGGTATTTATTTTTAATGAAAGTTCATTAAAATTAGTATTATTAAAGGCTGAAAAATCGATAACCTGACAACACACTTTCTTTCAAATTTTAATTCAAAATATGTATGTTTAAAATAGACTGTACTTACTATTTTTGAATCAAGTTTTTTTTTTGTAATGATGCCTGATCGTAGATTATTCTCTGAAGATGAATTATACGCTGATGAGAGAAAATTGTTACAATCTGTAGAAACATTATAAATTTTATGTTATTCCTCGAAAGTTGTCGATCAGAAGGACAGTGATGAAGTTTCTTATTAGGAAATTTTGGATTTATGGAACTGAAATATTATTTATAAGAAAAAGGGAGCCATAAGAGAATTTAGACTTTGCAGATTTCATTAACATTGAAGTAGGTTTTCAAAATATCAAAACAAAATTATACTTACTTTAGCATCATCATGTATGATATAAACAAACGGAATCAACTAAGTTAAATGTTGCAATTTTACAACCACAAAACCCCGCCACCCAGATTTTATATTTTTCGAGTGACAAATGACAGTGTGTCCCACAGAACGCATATTGTTGTTTCTTACATGTACGTTGGGCACCCCTGCACTGAATATGAAAGGCCGATCACTTCCCGAATCCACTCTTCCCCAATCTATGGATGAATTGCCGATTTGAAACGCCCACTAATAATAACGTATCACCCTCTAATACAGGGGTTCCCAACCTTTTTGCACCTGCGTACCACTTGACTTTTTGAGAAATTTTGGCGTACCACCGACCTCATTATTTTAATGAACGTATAATATTTACTCTTCTAAAAGTGTTCAAAGGCTTTTTAACTAAATTCCTGAGAAAACTTCATATTTAATGGTTAGATATTTGTTTATTTATAACATGCTTATAATAAAGGAGAAATAAAATGATTAAAATGGTATCAATTTACAGCTGACCCATATATCTAAAAACATACAAATAAAAAATTTGTACAAACTCGGCCAAAAACTAATCATCATACAAAATTTACTTTTATAGTCTTTAGTGCGAAACTTGTTGTTTGCCTGTGATTAAAATATCAACATTAGGAGTATTGGAACTTATCTTCACTCTTAGGTCCTCTTCAACACTTACTTACTTTGCTTCTATGTTTATTTTTTATGTACAAGAGTTCAGAAAATGCACGGTCTCACAAGTAACTCGTAACAAATGGCGTCAAAAATAGCAGAGCTTGCCGGAAGATCAAAGGGTACTTGGTTTTAATTCCGATCCAGAGGTTGATTAAAGATTTCTCTTTAAAATAATCTTTTATGGAACTGTCTTCTGTAAGATCGATAAAACTTTCTTTTAGCTCCAAATTAATTTGGTGAGGTTCCCGAAAAAGGATTTCTGATCCAGTCCCCTTTTGAATAATCTTCAGAGAAATACTACTTAAAACTTTTTAGAAGGAACAATGATATCTGCAACCACATCTGGCATTGGAGATATTTCATTTTCTTCAAAATAATGCTGATAGAGTGGGAAATACAGATAAATTCTTCTCCTGTATTTGTGAACAAAACAGGACTAACTTTCTCTTGAAGGAGTTTATTTTGTCACTGGCTGTGAAGGCTGTTGTGTTTGGTTCCTGAAGTCCCAAGTTCAGTGTGTCGAGTTTGTCCAAAATGTCGGCTAGATAAGCCAATCTTGACAACTATTCTTCATCAGCAAACATTTTTTTATGCCACAATTTTTTCACTTAAAAACATAAACATCTGATCTCAGTTCAAAGAGGCGGTTCAAAATTTTCTACCGAGATAACCACCTCACTTCTCTATGCAGGAGTAGTCTTGAACTTGCCACCCATTTCTTCACACATCAAGGAGAATAATCAAGTGTTTAAAGCCCTAGCCATTATGAAGTTAATAACTTTCACGTCTTTCACAGCATCTGATAGAACGGAGTTAAGATTTTGAGTAATGTTTGCGTGCTCACTGCTCATGCGTACAGAAGTTATTAATAGTATGTTGCTCACATCACTCACGCGTACCACCTGAAACGTTCTCGCGTACCACCAGTGGTACGCGTACCACCGGTTGGGAACCCCTGCTCTAATAGATTTAAACCTACAATCAGGATATAGAGCCGAAAATCCAGGCTTCATTGGTTAGTAATAAATTCCAGAAGGTTACGCATTAAAAAGACTGTTATTAGGGCCTAAAAATTTTTTTACCAAAAACTATTTTCTTAAAATTATTTGTTGATCCATTACGTACTCCTCTCAAACAGGTTCAATTCGATAATCGTAGGATGAAATCGAAATTTATTGATTATTATTAAAGTCCAGAAGGCTCTTATTGAAAACTTTAGTGTAACTAGCTGAAAATTTGGACTGACATTTATTCGCCTATGCATAGAGTATCTCACTCTAATAATTTTAAATAAAAACTAAGGGGATTATTTATAGTGTAACGTTTTCGGGGTTCACACTTAACAGAGGAACTAGAATTCCATAAACGACGGATGACCAAAATAACCAAACTTTATCGAACTCTCGAAAAATGGAATATATTCACCCAAACGTCTAAATTGACATTTTTTTAAAACAATAACAAAATAAATTAGACCAGGACACTCCCGATGTCGATGTCGGCGCCACTCGGTCGTCCTGCAGGTCGAGAAGCTACGGGGGCATTAGATCTCGTTACACTGCCCCCGTCTCAAAGACGTTTCGTCCCGAAACGTACTTCCATGTACTTCATCTGCTGTTCATGAACTTGTCGTACTTGCTGCTCCTGGTCATGATCTCCCTCATATGGTGCCAGACGGTTGTAATGTACCACTCTGGGCTTTCCATTAGGAACTTTGGCGATGCGATAGATGACGTCATTGATCCGGGTTTTGATGACGTAAGGTCCCTCCCACACCTTTTGTAACTTTGGTGAGAGCCCACGCTTTCTCTGTGGATTGTAAAGCCACACTAAGTCACCTTCACTGTAGAGACCATCACCTGCCCTGACGTCATACCGATCCTTCATCCGGTCGCTGGCGATCTGCAGGTTGCCTCGAACCAACTCGTGAATGGCGTCCATTTTCCTGCGGAGCTCGGTGACATAGTCTTCTCCCGCCAGATCTTCTCCAGGCTTACACCCGAACTTCAAGTCACATGGGAGCCTCATTTCTCTGCCAAAGAGAATATTGGCCGGAGACTGCCCAGTTGACTCGCTCACCGCCGATCGATAGGCCATCAGGAAGAAGGGGAGGTGCTGGTCCCAGTCTCGCTGGTGTTGAGACACAACTTTGGATAGGTATTTGCCCAACGTTCGGTTCATCCGCTCGACCATTCCGTCCGACTGGAGATGTAACGCCGTAGTTCGGGTTTTGCGTATGCCAAACTTCTCGCAGACTCTCCGGAAGAGCTCGCTCTCAAAGTTCCTGCCCTGGTCGGAATGCAATTCCAGAGGCACTCCAAAGCGGCAAATCAGCTCTTTTATTAGTGCGTCTGCCACGGTCGCAGCTTCCTGATTCGGTATAGCGTACGCCTCCGCCCACTTTGTGAAATAATCCATGACCACAAGGATGTACTTGTTCCCACCGTTGGTCTCGGGAAATGGTCCTGTAATATCCAGGGCAATTCTCTCAAAGGGGCTCCCTACATTATACTGTCGCATTGGAGCTCTTGGTTTGCGATGAGGACCATTACTGGCGGCGCAAGTCGCACATTTACGGCACCATTCCTTTACGTCGTCGGAGCAGTTGACCCAGTAGAACCTGTCACGAACTTTTTTTAGCGTCTTCGTCACTCCCAGATGGCCTCCCGAGGCTCCATCGTGTACCAAACGAAGTATCTCTGGCACCTTACTCCTGGGGATGACCAACTGCATTCTTCGCTCCGTGCCATCATGGTTCTCGATCGTCCTTTCTAGCAGCCCATCCTCAAGTACTAATGATTTCCATTGGGCCCAATAAGACTTGAGGGTTTTCGAGCATGGAGCCACCTGCTGCCAAGTGGGTCGCTGCCCGTCCGTCTTCCATGTCTTGATCATTTTTATTTCCGGGTCGTTATCCTGTTGTCGCTGGATTTCTTCAGATGACCAGTCCTCACTAACGATCGCAGTTCGATACGTAACTGCTTCCTTATTCTCTACTCTAGCGCAGTGTGGACAATCCAAGGGGCAAGGTCTTCTGGAGAGGGCGTCCGCATTTCTGTGACTCGTTCCGGCCCGGTGTTCAATACTGAAGTCATATTCTTGAAGCCTTTCGATCCAACGTGCTACTTGGCCCTCCGGGTTCTTAAACTGTAGCAGCCACTTCAATGCCGCATGGTCTGTCCTCACCAAGAACCGTCTGCCATAGAGATACTTGTGAAAATGCTCCACAGACTTGACTACTGCTAGAAGCTCTCTCCGTGTGACGCAGTAGTTCCTCTCTGGTTTTGACAGCACCTTGCTAAAATAACCTATGACGCGCTCTTGTCCTTCTTGTAGCTGCGATAGGACTCCGCCAATGCCAACGTTGCTAGCGTCCGTATCCAAAATGAACTGACCCCATTCAGTTGGATATCCAAGGATTGGAGTGGTCGTCAGACATTCTTTCAACTTGTCGAAGGCTGCCTGGCATTCTTCGTCCCACTGGAAGGTGCGTTTCTCTTCAGTCAGTCGCGTCAGCGGTTTAGCTACGTCGGAGAACATTCGCACATATCGGCGATAATAGGTGCACAGTCCTAGGAAACTTCGGACTTGATGTTTATCTTTGGGGACTGGCCATTGTTGAACTGTCCGTACATTTTCTGGGTCTACCTCCACCCCGTTGCTGCTCACTACGTGCCCCAGATAGTGTACCCTTGATTGAAGCAGGTGACACTTCTTGACATTCAACATTAAGTTGACTCCTTGAAGTCTTTTGAACACCTCCTTCAAATTACTCAGGTGTTCCTCAAAAGTTTTACCGACTACAATAATGTCGTCGAGGTATACCAGACACGTCTTCCAGGAGAGTCCTCTCAGCACGTTTTCCATGACCCTTTCGAACGTTGCAGGCGCGTTGCATAGTCCAAACGGCATCACCTTAAACTGCCACAATCCGGTACCAATGGAAAACGCCGTCTTCTCCCTGTCGGCAGGGTCCATTTCGATTTGCCAATACCCACTCTTAAGGTCGAGGGTAGAGAAGAGCTTGGAACCCGTCAGCGTGTCTAGCGTGTCGTCTATTCGAGGCAAGGGGTAGCTATCCTTTTTCGTTACGTTATTTAACTGCCTATAGTCCACGCAGAATCTAGTGCTCCCATCCTTCTTCTTTACTAGGACTATCGGAGACGCCCAGGGGCTATTAGATGGCTCGATCACCCCCTCCTTTTCCATGTCCTCAATAATCTTCTCTGCCACTTCCCTCTTTGCTTGTGGCAGTCTCCTGGCCGGCTGTCGAATAGGTTTCGCATCCCCTGTATCGATCTTATGTTTGACGATGCTCGTCCTCCTTGTCTTGCCAATTTCTGGGGTGAATATGGCTTGGTAACGGTGTAACAAGCTGCCCAACTTCTTTCTCTGTAGAGAGTTGAGGGTATTACTCGTCGCTGAGATCACCTGATCGAAATTGACAGGGCATCGTCCTTTATCTACTGCTACCTGATGAATTATTGATGCAGCCGACTCGCAGTTCCCCACTCTGGTACCCGCTCTTAGAGTTACAGGGTATTCGTTTACATTAATCAGGCGAATGGGAATCTTGTCGTTCGGTGTTACTAACGCCTTGCCTACCAGGATGCCTCGGCCCACCTCCATGTCATGGTTCCAGGGATCCACCATCACAGGACACTCTCGGTCGATGGCACCCTCGAGTCTAGCCACTACAATTGACTCGCTCCTTCCAGGCACAGTCACATCTTCCGCCACAATCACTCGTCCAAATATTTCTCTCTGAGAATGGAGGAAGATCTCTTCCGTACCCACCTTCATCGTCCGTCTATGAAAGTCCAGTTGGATGCCGTGATTATTCATAATGTCCATTCCCAGAATCACATCTTCCTCAATGTCCGCCACCATCACACGATGCAGAAATTTCGCGGTCCCGATCTTAATCTCTACGTCGGTCTCCCCATGAACGGTGGCTGTTTCGCCCGTGGCTGTTCGTAACAGCCATCTGGAGTTGCTCAGCTTACTTCTCCGATTCCTTAGTAGATCTGGCCGCAGAATCGTCCTAGTCGCCCCAGTGTCTACTAATAAGGCATACTTTGTCCCATCGATTTCTCCGTCTATGTACACACTACCACTATGATGTCGGATGGAAGCTATGGAAGCTAGGAGGGGTTTATACAGATGTCGGGTCGAAGCTGCCCCCTCGGAGCTGACCCGTTCTAGTTTTCCTGCCTCTCTGACGTGACCGGCCCCCTCCCTCTTAGGCCGCTTGCAATTACGACGAAGATGGCCGACGTCACCACAATTCCAACAGCGAAGAGGCTTTTTCTGCTGTTTCTCTACTAGACTCTTTATGGCGTTTACCAGCTGCTCGATGGAGTCTCCCTTGGCACCTTCACTGGAGTCCTCCGCGTCGTTCATCGCTCTCACTCGACCCTGGTTTCTCGACGCTTCCGTAGCGGCCTCGAACTCTAATGCCATGCTTAAGGCATCTACCAAACTTTTAGGCCGCGCCAGACGCACCGTTCTTTGAACATCCAGGTCGCGTAGGCCATCGACGAAAGTTTGTACAGCCAGGCATTCCATAAACTGCTCGGGAGCCGTTGGATAGGCGAAGCGAACTAACCTGGCCACATCGGCCTCAAACTCCTGCAGACTCTCGTTCGCTTTTTGTTTCCGAGTATTCATTTGGGACCGATAGACTTGATCTAGGTGCGAATGTCCATACCTCGTTTCTAACCGTTTTACCAGCCCTTCATAGTCGCCTTCTCCTTCGAGAGTGACTGCCTGAAGAATGTCCAGCGCTTCCCCTCGTAGTGACACCGTTAGTGCTTCAGCTTTATCTCTCGATGTCCATCCGTTGGCTCTCGCTGCGGCTTCGAACTGCTTCAGGTAGTTGGACCACGATGTCTTACCGTCGAAAGTTGGTGGCTTCAGTCGTGCAGACGCTCCAAGACTCATCCTTGCTAGTTTCCCCTCTGGAGTCGACTCCTGGTTCAGCCCTTCTTTTGAATCTGGTTGCGAAATATTCGACTGTGCGCCCTGATTAAGTAAACGCGCCTCCAACCGCCTTATTCTGTCTTCCTGAGCGGAGATCTGGACCATGATATCGTCTTTTAGTACGGAGATTTGTGCTGTCACTTTTTCCGTTGTCTCATCATCCTCAAAATGGAAAACGTCGGGGTCTTGACCGTTATCCTTTAAGTACGTCGCTAGTCGGTCCTGGAGGTCCTTTTTCTTCCCTTCGGTTCCCAAATCACGTTCTTCTAGTTCCCTTTTCAATTCTGTCACTTTTAATTCGTGGAGTTTCTTCATTATCCTGAATTATTTTCAAGTATCCCACTTCTGACACCAATTGTAACGTTTTCGGGGTTCACACTTAACAGAGGAACTAGAATTCCATAAACGACGGATGACCAAAATAACCAAACTTTATCGAACTCTCGAAAAATGGAATATATTCACCCAAACGTCTAAATTGACATTTTTTTAAAACAATAACAAAATAAATTAGACCAGGACACTCCCGATGTCGATGTCGGCGCCACTCGGTCGTCCTGCAGGTCGAGAAGCTACGGGGGCATTAGATCTCGTTACAATAGTTTTAGTGTTCAGGTTGTTTTTTTAGAAAAAAATTTATTTGCAAGCATAATATGTAAAAATATGATAGTAATAATAATAAATAATAATAATATATCATCTCTGATCATTCAAAATTGGAGGGGTATGGTAACATATTTCATAGGGTTTAAAAGTTTATTTGCATCCGTTAACTTTTACGTATCTAAATGAAAACTACCCCTAGAACCCCTACAACTCGCAAGATTCGCTTTTGGGGCACATTTTTGCAATTATTTATTTGACTTTATACCCATATTTTCCAAGATACTACACAATTTCATATTGAGTGACAATGCACCCTCAACCTCGAAAAAAGTAAACACTGAATATAACTTGAATCTACAATTGCGGAGGATATATATGTCGAACCCTGACCCAGAAACAGCAAGTTACTTTACTACAAGTTCTTTACAAATTACAAGTTCTTTACTTTAAAAATAATGATTGTTTATAATTATTTAACTATAATGCCTTGATTTTAGACTTCATCCCCTGATTTTTGGTTAAAAATTGTTAGAGGGAGGGATACACTATGAATAAACGACTAATTTATAGTAAAATTTGTTTTTGGTAAAAATTCATTTTCAGCATTTATCATTTCTTCAATTGATAAACTTCCTGACTTTAAAATCAATTAATAAACACACAATTTTTTACTTTCACGACTTAAAACAGTTAGAGTCGGATATTCTATGAATAAACGAATAATTTTGGAGTAAATAATTTTGGTAATTTGTTTTAAATAGTAAAAATATTTTTTCGTTATTTTTATATGTACCCCATTTATCCACTTCCAGACGATAGCTGAAGGGTTGAACCGTATCGAATACAACTGTTTACTACTAAACAATCTCTGTGAGAGAAATTTCCAGTAGAAATCACTTTTTCCCTGGATTACAAAATTTTTGGATGTGGCAAACTTCACTTCCGTTTAGTAACAACACCTGTGTCCTTTTATCACAAACTCTATTATCTGCTTTTAAGTCTTGAATCGTTTCTTTTTGTACTACTATGTGTTCTAATCTCTCAAGAAGCATTTTTTTGTAGTGTAGAAGGTCACCTATCGTAGATATGACTATAACTTCCTGCTAGCTTTAGCTAACATAGTTTTGATACATATCTCACTCTCAACGATGCGCTAATAAGACTAGCCAATTTGAAAACTTCACGTGCAAGTTGTTTTAAATATTAAATTTGACTTCTCATTTCGATTTCACGACATTGTAAGCGTTTCGAACGGAAATAGACTCGCTCTGACCATCATCGGGTATATATTTTATAACAAGATTGAGAGGATTTAATAAGGCCTAATCTAATTTAAGGTAGGAAGTACAAGGGCGTCGTTAATTTCTAGTTCAAACCGTATAAGCCGAGGGGAAAAATCATTAGTTTCCATTCGGAGCTTTCACGTGCGTTACTTTCTATATCTAAAAAAGTAAAAATTGAGAAAATATGGCCAACGCGACTTTGAAAGTGCCCGACGAGGTTTATAACGGCGACGAAACCGAGGAGTCCGAAGACGAAGAAAGGTATAATTTAAACATAAGTCGATCGTTAGGTTGTTCCATCAGAAATCTCTAGACTCTTTCGACTGAGTGATTAATTTTCTTCTTTTCATCGAATAGAGGGTTCAGAATTTTGGCTGGAACAAACACAACTTGTGAAGTATGCAAAGTCTAATAACAGTTTTGAAGAAACCAACAGAGACATCTTTTATGTAGTTAACAAGAATTATTTTTTTGATCTGAAAGTTGAATCGTTTCCTTCAAACGCTTGATTCTTTTGATACAAATTCACCTTTCGGTAAAATAATGACACCGTTTTTATGTGCTGCATAGATTGTTGCTTAATCTGGCGAGAATTGGTCGGCACGTACATTTCGATGGGACGATGGTTTGCAAGTGAGTTTATTAAATTTTTATTATTTCCATTTTACTGCTAAACGTTGATTTAAATCGATCCGATGTAATGGAGAGCGAAATACGTTGTTTCGCATTAAATTTATCAACAGCTGGGAATTTTAATTATTTATGGTGTTTATAGCGTGAAATGAATTGATATCGAGCAGGTGTGTACAGGGGTGTTGCTGGAAAAATTTTAGCGGTGAGTTTTTTCCGCGCCTTAGCCCAGGCTACATACTGAAAAATTATAGTTTTCACGGCATAATGTTCTAGAGATATCTGAAAGTTTTAAATGGTAGGGGGGAAAAATCACTGTATGACCATATACAGCTAGAATGTCCCTGTTTTTTATAAACAATGGGTTAAGGTGTGAAAATCGATTTTTTCTCCTTAAAGAATTTTCCGGTTGCATTTTTGAGAAAAGTGGTCAACAGGAAAGTCGCAGAGAATAAAAAGACGGTTAATTTGGTGTTTTATAAATTAAAATCGACAAATAAACAATTGAGTTATTAGCAAAAAACCATCAATTTTTCATTATTTTACAAATGTTAATAACTTTTGCAATAATAGTGATAAGTGAAATGTAATACACGAACTATGAAGCCTTTAGGGGTCTTTATAAGTGCGCAAAATTTCAGCCAGATCGGGTTATTAGTTTACGAGATATCTTATTTGTTTATCCCAGAGACTCAATGTTTAAACAATTGAGCTTGCCCAGGCTGCAATCCTACAGATATTTAATAAGGTGGAATAGTTTCCTTGAATGCCGAACTATAAGTTAAAATTGAAAACCAACTCATTTTTAATGAAATTGTTGTTAAAAAAATCATTTTAAAAAAGGGCACATTTTTTGCTTATAAACAAATTGAATAACTTTTTTTTGTCTATTGTTATACACGTTTTTAATAAATTACATTGAAAAGGTGGTAAAAAAAAACTTGCATTTTTTAAAAAAAAAGGTTCTACTGTCAATAGAATCCGAGATAGCAACATTTTAAAAAAAATCATATCTTCATTATTTATAAATATTAATAGCCGAAATGTTCACCAGTTTTACATAAAGATCTAAATGTTAATATAGGATTTATAAGTTTAATATCTATGCACCTTGAAAAAGTTATAGCCCTTTAAGGTTAAGGTTTTTCGCTCAAGTCTACGATGTCGTAGTGGAGGGGATAGCAGATCGTTTTGAAACCAAAACTTCAAATTGGACGCGCTAAACTTTTTTTCGATATCTCGGCTTCTAGGCAACGTAGAACCTTATTTTTTTTTAATTCTGGGGTAACTCGACGAAATGTTACCATCTAACCTATTTTCATCGCCGTGGAAAATTGGAAAATCCCGGAAAATTCAATAGATGCAATTATAAGAATTTTCTTACAATTGAAATGCTACTATTTTGAAACAAACTCCTTGATGTTTATATTTTTAATACAATTAATATATATTTGCAAGTTAATTGTTATACATGTTAAAATATTTACTGATAAATAAAGACAATTATGGGTTTTTAACAATTTTTTTGTCCTAAATTGCACAGCTCTTTGTATTAACTGTAATTATAATAATGATGAAAAACAATGTCTTAATCTGGGCACAATTGTTATCGAAGAAGATTCAAACGGTGAAGAACTTGAAGATGATTTCTTGCAAGAAATGGTCCTTGAAGATGAATTATAAGAGCCGGCCGAGAAAAAATCGAGGAATAGTGAAGTTCTTGATTGATGATATTCTTAAATTTCCTGGTTTTACTTTTAATGAACCTTAATTCAATAATATTAATTATAATAATAAATAGCATTTTACTAAAACAGACTATTTTCATCATTTTATAAATATCTGAAGTAAATACTATTTGTAATATATTCATAACAATGAAATTGTAAAATATACCAATTTTATACAAAATTTAAAAAACAAAGACTGCTGCAAAAAATTAGCATTTAAATTGTAAAAAAATGTGATCATTGTATGTACTGAATTTTCGGTGATTTTCTATGGCGATAAAAAAATATTAATTGTATAAAAATATAAAACAAAGATAATTGTATCTATTGAATTTTCCGTGATTTTCCAATTTTCCACGGCGATGAAAATAGGTTAGATGTTAATATTTCGTCGAGTTACCCCAGAATAAAAAAAAATTAAGGTTCTACGTTGCCTAGAAGCCGAGATATCGAAAAAAAAAATTTAGCGCGTCCTATTTGAAGTTTTGGTTTCAAAACGATCTGCTATTCCCTACACTACGACATCGTAGTCTTGAGCGAAAAACCTTAACTTTAAAGGGCTATAACTTTTTTCAAGGTGCACTGATATTAAACCTATAAATCCTATATTAACATTTAGATCTTTATGTACAACTGGTGAAAATTTCGGCTCTTAATATTTATAAATAATGAAGATATGATTTTTAAAAAAAAATGTTGCTATCTCGGCTTCTATTGACAGTAGAACTATTTTTACCACATTTTCAATGCAGTTTATTAAAAACGTGTGTAACAATAGACAAAAAAGTTATTCAATTTGTTTATAAGCAAGAAATGAGCCCCTTTTTGAAATTATTTTTTTAACAACAATTTCATTAAAAATGAGTTGGTTTTCAATTTTAACTTATAGTTCGGCATTCAAGGAAACTACTCCACCTCATTAAATATTTGTAGGATTGCAGCCTGGGCAAGCTCATTTGTTTAAACATTGAGTCTCTGGGATAAACAAATAAGATATCTCGTAAACTAATAACCCGATCTGGCTGAAATTTTCCACACTTATAAAGACCCCTGAAGGCTTCATAATTCGATTATTACATTTCACTTATCACTATTATTGCAAAAGTTATTAACATTTATAAAATAATGAAAAGTGGATGTTTTTTTTGCTAATATCTCAATTGTTTATTTATCGATTTTAATTTATATAAAACCAAATTAACCGTCTTTTTATTCTCTGCGTCTTTCCTGTTGACCACTTTTCTCTAAAATGCAACCGGAAAATTCTATGAGGAAAAAATCGATTTTTATACCTTAACCCATTGTTTATAAAAAGCAGGGACATTCTAGCTGTATATGGTCATACAGTGATCTTTCTATAGGTCCCCGCTATCATTCAAAACTTTCGGATATCTGTAGAACATTAAATCAACTTTTTTTTTGTAGCCTGGCCTACCGTTGATGTTTTAAATTAGATCGGTAAAACAGTAAAAATGTTAAACTTTAAATTTTTTTTATTGTAAAACAATAAAGTTGTTTTACCGATCAACCGATAAAACAGTATTTCAAAACCTGATGGGGAAAATATTGCCCGCTGGAAAAGAGATAAAATCGCCAGTAATTGCAGTTGTGTGCTTCACCAGGTGATTAAAGCGATTTTAATAACCTTCGCGACTTTCGCAGTTAAAAACGGAGCAAATAACACTGAACTATAAACTACCCCATTTACAATAAATTTTAATTGAAAACTATTAACCCCTTAGGCGCCATTTTCTCCGGTGCCAATTTCCCTGACGACCGCAATAGAATCACTTTATTCACTGGGAATATTTAACCGGAAATTTAAATTTAACTCGTTAGAGATCTACGGAAGACGGAAGCTTTATTAGGCGTCGTTAATAGTCTGACGCTTTTGTTTTACGAAATTTTAAAAGGCGATCTAATTAAGATTTTTCCCTAACTTTCCTCATTTCGCTGGAATATGAATCACCCTCCCACAGTGTCTCCGTAGTGATTGACATTATCCGTTTTTATTTCGTACACTTCTATTAGGCTTATGGAGACCTGACTTAGTTTAAAAACGAAACACATCGCCGAATGTAAATTCTTAATTATAATTAAGTCTAAAGCCGTTAATCCCGGGAATTTTCCTCGTCGGCGATTTCGACTTATCGGCCCCGGTGATTAAAAATTCGATGACATTTTTAATGGACCACCTCCCCGTCTCCCCCTTTCCGCGTTAATCGAATTCCCTGCAGTTTTAATTAACATTTCAGTATTAATTATCTCTCGGAGTGTTTCTTATTTCGTTACTAAGTTATTAAAACATCTCGGGGGTCTTCTTCGTCTAGACGAAATTAATAGCGAGATAAAGGGTTTAGATATTTTGTGTGAAAATAATAGAAAAGGATGAAGCGTTAAATGTGATGGATATTTTTTGTGTTGGAGAAGGAAGTACAAAGTGAACTGGATGAATGTCACGTTTTTGCCTTCATTGTAAGAGTTTTGATGTGTTTCCGTGATTTTTTCGTGTTATAAAACCGCAATAAATAAATGACTCATGGAATGGTTTCCGCCAAAAACCATTCCGACTTTAACAATCTCTTTTACGTACGTAACATTGTAGTGAGAAGTAAAAATAAATCTTGCCCAGTTACTCATGGCGTTCATAAATGCTATTCAATTGGATAAAACTCTTCCACTGAAATTATAGGCATCAAATAGGAATGAGGATCAGCACAGTATATTTCAGTAATCATCACAATCAGCATAATATAATTCATACCCATCGGCAATATTATGTTATAACTATATTGGATTGAAAATGTATACTGTTATAGGTACATAATCATGTATAACAGATTTGAGACTCTATGATTCCATAGTGATTTAAATTACTAGGCGCACCATTAGATGCTTTCAGATGAGAAGGCACACGAGAAAGATTAGCAAGGGAGGGAAAGAAATACAGTAACAGATTTTAGAGACACGATACGGAAATAATTTTTATTTGAACACGACGGTTACCCAGCAGTTCAGGAAGCGACGCGCCACGAGTAGCGTGGTCCCGCAAACTGCCATGCTGCCCAAACACGCCGTTTGCTATTTATGTATATAGAATCCAGACACGTATATTGAATATTTGTGATTTCTTTTAATAATTCGGTTTGATAAATCGAGTGCATGAACGGTCGTTGGTAATCCAGATTCCTCTAATTATCTGTATGAAGCTAGAAGAGCTCAACGTACCCTCGAAGATATTAATAATGCTTTCCAAATAACAAGTTAGTTACAAAATTACAGTGGTGCCAATCGAAATAACCTCACAGACCTCTCCAAAAAGTAATGATTCATATGCTGTATTAAATTAAATTTACCGATATGAGAGGATATAATTTATCAGTCAACAAGAAAACTATTAGCCTGCGCTAAAGAATAAAAAAATAAGAAAAAATCTTAAACTATCATATCAATACAACAATAGCAAGTTACGTAAATGACGTAAAATTGCTTGTGATATTGAACTCAGAGAGAGGAGGAGAGAAGGGGGACAGGGAGATGGACAGAGAGGGAAAGGGAGAAATAGAAATGATATGTCATTTGATCAGTAGAATGTTTCGTGATGTTAACATTAAAGTTTCACAGGATGTGAAATTAATTTGCATTTTAATTAGATGCAGATCAAATATGCATCGATAACTCAATAACTGTATTAGTTAGAAATTTATTGAATGTTTCGAACGAAAGCTGATTTTCCACTCTTGATATACATATACAATGACATTAATCAGTGAATTGATAATTAAACTATTGGAGATATATTTTCTTTTTGTGATGTTAACCGATACGTTGAAGATAACATATGATGGTTTTACACTATTGTTTTTCACTCTTGTAGTCGTATACTGAGCGTCGACTATTGCATCTATCTTTTTGTAGTCTTAGTCTAATATATATTTCCAGCATGGTCCACGTCTCCACCGTTTATGTCAGGAAGGGTAAAGTGTATTCATTATATATCTTGGGTTTTGTAGGTCGATATTTATTGACCTTTCGGTATCCCTATGCCGCGTAATGCAATTTTTTTAGCGATTGGAGCTAAACCGATCAATCAATATTCAAATCTCTTTCACTCCTCAGTTCATATCTGTTCACACAGGTCAAAGATCCGTAACGCACATAACGCTTTTCCTTTCTAGATTGTAGAGGTACTACAAACTGTGAATACAGGTTTTACAGATCCACTCCAAAGATAATTTTTATAACTGTAAACTCTGATCTGATTTGAGGTCTCTTGAAGCAGAAAACAGCTAATTACTGCAATTATTCATTTTAATTTGATACTATTGGGCCACAAAAATCATTTCTACTAGACGAGATGCAAATCATAAGGGCTTCAGATTTTCGTGAAGTTTCTAGGTAGCCATCCCCAGTTTTTCAAATTCGAGAAATCTAAGGTAATTTATCAGAAATCGTGGAAAAATCAAAACAGTTTGACAACTATCAATAAATCTGTATTTATTAAAGTCGATAGCTGGTTTAAGACGAAAAGAATCTTTTTGATCTCTATTTTTTCATCTTCATCGAAGCTGCAAAGAAAAAAGTGTCTGTAAAAAAATAGAAGTAGAGTCGAAATATGTAAGCATTTCCATTAGACAGAAGAAAGTTGGCAGATCCTCTATTTCTGTAAAAGCTTCATATACGGAGCTTTTCTATCGAAACGCATGGTAGGAAATCAACAAGAGCAAACGAGAAACTTATAGTAGTTCGTTAGTATGACAGAGAACGATATTTTGCAACGTTGCCGGCCGCAGTCCAAGTCCAAGCATCTAACGCGTATCGCTTTACGCTTTCGGTCTCGGGTCGTCTCGTGCGAGGCGGATGACTGAGATGTTTCGTGAGCTAGCAACTTCGCAAAAGTTGTTTCTCTGTTCAGCCAACGAGAAATATATGGCCTTTCTGTCGCTCTCACGTTTATTCCATTCTGCGACTCTGTAGAAACGATCTGTATACTATGCCATGGCCTACTATGCCAATTTTCACAATTAAGTAGATTAGAGCAAGTCTCACGATTTTCATATTAAATAAGGGAAGATTTTTTTCTGCTTTTAGATCTCTTTCAAGCGTTTTTATACTGGCTGAACGTTTTTGGATATTTTTTGGAAAACTTAATTTTTTCTTGGAAAAGTAAATACTATCGCAAGTCTCTTTTTGCGGGAAAAAATAATATGAATATATATATATATATATATATATATATATATCAATCATCATCAACCAGCCCTTATCGTCCACTGCTGGACATAGGCCTCCCTCATGGCTTGCCATCCGCGTCTATCTTGATCTGCGTGGATCCAGTTGTTTACAACTTTTTTCAGGTCATCAGTCCAACGTGTAGGTGGTCTTCCTCTATTTCGCTTGTCTGTGCGTGGCCTCCATTCCAGCAACCTCTTTGTCCACCTATCGTCACTCATTCTGGCCACGTGTCCTGCCCAGTTCCATTTTAATGTGGTTATTCGTTCGACGATATCTTTCGCACCGGTTTTTCGCCGCAGTCCCTGGTTTGTGACGTGGTCCCTCAAACTCAATCCAAGCATTGACCTTTCCATTTTGCGTTGTGCTACTTTGAGTTTTCTCGCTGATGTCATCGTTAAGGTGAGTGTTTCCGCGCCATATGTGAGCACTGGCAGAACGCACTGGTCGAACACGTTACTTTTTTGACAGATAGGGAGTTCGCTCTTAAAGACGTGTCTTAACTTTCCATAGGCCGCACATCCGAGGTTGATCCTTCTGTGCAACTCGCATGTCTGATTATCTCTAGATATTCTAATTTCGTGGCCCAGGTATGTATATTTTTCAACCAATTCAATTTCGGTGTTGTCGATGTTTATACCTTCGCTCATGACAAGGTTTGTCATGATCTTCGTTTTAGAAAAGTTCATTTTTAGACCAACCCCGGAGCATGCATCTTCTAATTCGTGGAGCATTTGTTTTGCCTCTCCCAAGTCATCCGTTGTTAAGACAATGTCGTCCGCGAAGCGGAGGTGGCTAAATTTCTGACCATCTATGTTTATTCCCCTTTTATCCCAGTTAAGCTTTTTGAAGGCATGTTCTAAAACAGTGATAAATATTTTAGGAGACATAGTGTCCCCTTGCCTCACACCTCTTCCGATTTCAATGCGGTTGCTGGCTTTATGCAGTCTAACTGACATAGTAGCGTTTTTGTATATATTATAGATGAGTTTTGAATATCTATAGTCAACACGACATTCCTTCAAGGCGTCTAGTATAGCTTTCAACTCGATCGTGTCAAAAGCCTTGTGGAAGTCTATAAACAGGAAGACTAGAGGTCTATTGTATTCAATGGTTTTCTCGATGAGAGTCTTAATACTCTGCACGTGATCATTAGTCCCAAAACCGGATCGAAAACCCGCTTGCTCTCTTGGCTGGTAAAGCTCGAGTTTGTTATCCAGCCTTGATGTTATGATTCTGGTAAACAGTTTGTATAGTTGGCTGAGGAGGGTTATTGGTCGGTAATTTTCCAGGCTTGTTTTGTATCCCTTTTTATGGAGTAGTATTGTGTTATGGAGTAGTATGGTATTATGTAGGTAGTATGGTAGTATATAAATATATATATATATATATATATATATATATATTTATATATTATTTATATATATATATATATATTTATATAGTTATATATATATATATATATATATATATATATATACAACTAAACGTGAAGAGGTCTCTTTTCTGGGAATACAGTCAAGGCGGTCGTTAAATGAAAGGCTAACTTCTAGTAATGGCCGAGCTTTCGGAGGTATCGTTTTCCTCCTTCCTCAGGGCTAACCTGGTCAAATGCAAGTACCACACTTTTAATGAATTGCATAAAAATATTAGGTACAATGTTACAAATTAACCAGAAAACAACAACAAAAACTTACTAGGACAAGCTATAAAAAAGTCAGCAGTGGAGATCCATACCAAATTTCTTCAATAGGGTGTTTAATACATCGAAGTGAGGTTAGGCACATGTACCATGAAATGGTGTATATCCACGAAATATTTACATGTAAGTGCGATAACAAACCGCATTGGGTACGTAGTTTTAGAACATCTCTTATAATACAAGGAAAGGCAAAAAACACATTGATATTTGATACAGTACGACAACACAAAACCAACTGGTGAGCTGACAACATTTATCGATTTATCGGAGTGAGCGTGGAACCGTAGAAAGTGGTAACAACTTAACTATCTATTTATGTTATGACATGTGACTTGTGTGTTTTCAGGCGCACCATTGACTTAAGATGCACACAAGACAAAACATGAAAACACAGAACGCAAACTATGAAAAACGAAACAAAATTAAACAAATATATACATAGTTATTGATACCGATTATGTGGTCAGGTCACTTGATGTGTACATATATATGCAACAAACTAACATTTTTTTTTAAGCAGTGATAATGGATATACTAAATTGGACAAACACACATCAAACATGTTCTCATTGATTGTTTATGGACGCCATAAGACAGTTTATAGTCCAACAAATTCAGAGTATTAAATTAAAGGGTTGAGAAAATATTACCTCAGAAAGAACTTATTGTTCACAAGACTCAATACATAATTATATATATTACTTAGAGCTTGCACGTCTGTTTTTTTGTTGATAATGTTTGGATCAGTGGGACGAAAGTACTAATGCCTGCCACAGGCCAGTTTAGACGTCATTTTTTAGAAATGGTATGCATTTTTAATAAACCAAACATTATAAACAAAAAAACAGACGTGCAAGGTCTAAGTAATATATATAATTATGTATTGAGTCTTGTGAACAATATGTTCTTTCTGAGGTAATATTTTCTCATCCCTTTAATTTAATACTCTGAATTTGTTGGACTACTAACTGTCTTATGGCGTCCATAAACAATCAATGAGAACATGTTTGATGCGTGTTTGTCCAATTTAGTATATCCATTATCACTGCTTAAAAAATTGTTAGTTTGTTGCATATATATGTACACATCAAGTGACTTGACCACATAATCGGTATCAAAAACTATGTATATATTTGTTTAATTTTGTTTCGTTTTTCATAGTTTGCGTTCTGTGTTTTCATGTTTTGTCTTGTGTGCATCTTAAGTCAATGGTGCGCCTGAAAACACACAAGTCACATGTCATAAACAGATAGTTAAGTTGTTACCACTTTCTACGGTTCCACGCTCACTCCGATAAATCGATAAATCGATAAATGTTGTCAGCTCACCAGTTGGTTTTGTGTTGTCGTACTGTATCAACATCATATCAATGTGTTTTTTGCCTTTCCTTGTATTATAAGAGATGTTCTAAAACTACACCATTTCATGGTACATGTGCCTAACCTCACTTCGATGTATTAAACACCCTATTGAAGAAATTTGGTATGGATCTCCACTGCTGACTTTTTTATAGCTTGTCCTAGTAAGTTTTTGTTGTTGTTTTCTGGTTAATTTGTAACATTGTACCTAATATTTTTATGCAATTCATTAAAAGTGTGGTACTTGCATTTGACCAGGTTAGCCCTGAGGAAGGAGGAAAACGATACCTCCGAAAGCTCGGCCATTACTGGAAGTTAGCCTTTCATTTAACGACCGCCTTGACTGCATTCCCAGAAGAGAGACCTCTTCACGTTTAGTTAAATTTATCTTCAGTCAGACTTTCAAGTATATATATATATATATATATATATATATATATATATATATATATATATATATAGAGAGAGAGAGAGAGAGAGAGAGACAGGTTAAAATAGGTGTAAAAATGAGATAAAAGCTGAGAAAGCTCTATATAAGCTCGCAATATTTTGATATTGAAATATTTTTGAATGTATACTTGCGATTTAAATTTACCCTTTTCGTTTTCATAAAAATAAAGCCGCGACATATATACCTTTTATTTTTGGTGCAATTTTCGTTTTGGTCCATTTTAATGTGGACAGTTTACCATAGGTGAATTTTCCGTACAAACAATTATTTTCAGGCAATATTCCGGCTTCTGTATTTTATTGCGTAACAATGGGGCTCGAATATATCGTGATTCGAGCGAAATGAGACATCGTAAATTTTAAATTTCTGGCCAAATGGCGCGAGAAATGCTTTAGTAATAAATCTCTTGATGAACGCTCACAGACCACGAGGCATTTACTTGCCTGTACCGCAAATATTTATCAATATATTTTTGGTTTTTACTCCAATTATTAACAGATAAATGCTTTTCATATAATTGTGGAATATATAATATATAAACTAACATTGGTTTTACATTTACATTTTATACATTCCTGTCTTATTAACATACATATGTACATATACATGCACATGCTACATGATAATAAATGCTCAGAGGGAAAGGCCTGTTTACAAAAGGACACCTAATTTAGAGGAGAAAAACATCAATATAAAATGTATAAAGAAAAATAATTGGATTAGCTAATAATGTTTTTCATGCGAATGGATACACATATACATAGTTCCTAAAAAACTGGGGGTGGAGGCAGTATGAGCCAGTATGCCGATATGCACATTGTAGCAGGATTCTGTAACGGAAATGCACACATGGCTGTACAAGAATATCGTCCACGTTTTCCAAATCGAAGTTTGAAAATGTATTTTGAAAATTGAACCGACGATAACATGATATTGTGTCAAAATCTGTACAGACATAACGACGTATAGAGAATACAATACAACTTGATGAGCAAATTTTAGACGCTGTTCAAAAAGTAATTATGGTGCATTAAATACTTCAAATAATAAGACGTCTCTCTTTGTTATGCTAGAAAATCTTACATCATCTTACCCAAAAAATAACATTTTTGAAATGACAACGTAGATAGTATACATTTTTGTAACACTAGTGTGGGTATAATTCGAGAAAATGGCGACTCCTGAAACATATTCTTTGAAGAGATGAATGCATATTTAACAAAGGTGGTATGTTTAATACCCATAATATTCATTATTGGACTGACGAGAATCTGTATGCTCTTCATGAATATGATCCTAAAAGGACATTGTTTGTTAACGTTTCGATGGGTAAAATAGATAATAAAATTGTTAAACCCATTTACCTGCTTTATTATTGTGGACATTTTTTTGGAGCAAATATGAGAGAATGGTTGGAGAAATATTTTTCGAACTGGCATGCAAGGTTTTTATTGAAAGAATGCTGACATGGTTAGAGTAGCAAAGAAGCAAACGATAACAATGAGACTAAATTTATATCCAGGCGGTTTTCCAGTTTTAACAAATTTTGTGATTTTACTGATTTGTTGTGAAAAATAAAATATCAAAAATAAATCTCAACTCTCGCTATGTTTCATCACGATACAATAATTTTCTGCTCTGGAAATGACATTTTTATGCGTGACTTGTAGAAACATCGATAAATAACTAATTCATTATTATTTAGTAAGTGTATTATTATATACTTACGTTTGTAAAACGTGCGTGAGCAGAGCCCTTCGTAATGAATTTTGCGGTTTTCTGCACATTTGCAGTTTAAAGTTAGGAAGGAAAGATATGAAATTTAAACACAAATGTACGATAAATATGTAAATTTATTTATGAGATACCTACTTACATACACTTACTACAGAACGCCATATTATTACAAATAGCCCTACCCGTGTTTCATTGGCGTGAAATCTTAGGTCTCTCTCTTTCTCTCTATCAAATTATGTATGATAAGACTAAATTGTTCTGAAATTACTAAGCTCGGAGCTGTTTCGGAAACGATCCGAAACAAACGAATTGGTAATAAGCTAATATCGGCCATAACCTCCCCATAACTCCATGACCCCATTTTATGGGGCATCCGGTCTTACTTAAGAAACTTAAAGAATAACTATAAATTAATAAACAATTATAGTTGAAACTTACCATTTAAATCTGTGGTAAAATCGTTTCCATTTAAATTGTCTTCTGTATTTATTTCTGTGTCGAACACACACAGTTAAATGCACGTATTTCCAATTTAAACCTAACCGAATGAAGTTAAACGTAATCTCAAATCAATGAAAGGAACTCGGGACCACAACTTTTTTTGTGCTTAAGATGGAAGTGGAAATGCGAGTCACGGGCCTCAGGGCTCGACGCTCTTTTTGAAAGTAATACTATCAAGGACATATCTGATCGCTTTCAGGCAGTGATGTTCCGTGCATGAATTCATGTCCTGTGAATTTCTGCCATAAAAAAATATTTCGGCGTAATTTAGTTTTTTTCTTAATAACTAAAGAACTGAGCAAGATTTCGAAAAAAAGCTCCGAGCTGCACAAATTCGCAATCAACGGAATCTTCGTACAGAATTTTATAGCTTAACATGTCTTTATATTCTCATGCCGACCGAAATACACTTAACATTTACACAAACACCATGTTTTATTGATATAGATAATATCCGTTTGCTATTGAGAATAACCAGTTATTTAAGATCTGACGGCCTATCGTCGTTTACCTCTCCATTATTTATAGGTACGGTTCATTTTTTGGGATTTTATTTCTAAATACCGAGTTTAACCATTTTAGCGCTACACGGATATATTGTTTCTTGAGAGGTAAAAAATTGCTTTTTGCGATGTCCCATTTTTTTTGGTTCAGAGCATACAAAAGTATAAATGGAAGACAAAGCCCTACTCGTAGAAATATCCATAGAGTTAAGTGTAGAAAAGAAGGATATCTACTTCACTCAATTGCTCGTTTCTACCTTTTACGGGCCATCATCAAGTATTTCACAGTTAAAAAAAAACTGAATCAAATTAAGCAAAAGAGCCTACTTCTCCTTTAGCGAATCAAAAATATCTTTCCACGTTGTAAGTTGTACCGTGGGCGCATAAAATTATTCATTGCAACATTGTTAAATGTTTATAGAAATTGGCTGCGTCAGGTCGATTTTAGGTTTTAATTTTCTTGCTCTAAAAGCAGTAAGTGACTTCATTAGTTTTCCGAGTAATAACGCGGAAAAGTATTACTTTATATTGTAACGTTTTTACCTACGCGAGAATTACTACACGACACGAGTTTTCTTACTTAATTTATTTAAACCACTTACACGCTAATTTATTTGTACACTTACACTACACTTAACTGCTAATACTTAATCTAATTTATCTTATTTCACTTACTACTACTTAACTAATTAATTTATATTGCACATTGTTTATTTATCTTACCGCCGGCTTGGCCGACATCCGTCGACCAGTCTGCCGGCGACTGTTTACGACTACAGTCGACAGCCGTCGACTTCCCCCGTATCGCTCTCCGTCTGCTATTTATAGCCGTATGGGAAACCCAGAAACTTCGAGACGTTTCCGGTCCTTTGTTCGGTAACCTTCTAGATAATACTAGAAACTCGAACGGCTTTCCAAGAATTGCACCAGTCCCCCGAACCTATCTTGTTAGGAATTTCTTTCAACTCATTCCGATGGGCGCTTATCTTTATGGCATCATTTATGGCTTCTATTTCGTTACAATATATTATCGTATATAAGAAAAGTATTACTTTTCTTAAATGTAGATTGCTATGTTTTCCTTGAATGAAATTAATCATCGAACTGTCTATATGATTATTAACAAATTCGAAATGTTATGTAAAATTCCAAAAGTCAATACTTGAAAGTTGAATAAATTTCTCTACTGAACGTCAACATTTGATTCTATTCTATGCATTAATTTTAATTTAATTAACATTAAACCATAAACGTCACAATAAATTTTAAAAATTCGTACATTTCGTTTCTGAAAACACCTAAAGATGTGAATTTCGTGTCTGATACGATTTTTTAGATCTAGGATGTTGTGAAATTTAGTGGAACGCCATTTTGATTTTAAATAACCCTATAATAAAGTGGCGAAATACAATGATCCAGCTGGTCCATTCTACTGATCAATCTTGTGATTCGATGATAAATCAAAATGAAGGGAAAATGGGAGTTTACATTTAAACTCACATTCGATAACGTTATTGCTTGGAAGCCAATGAAGAAAAATAAAACCGAAAAGGGTTCTCGTCTAGCCTACAAGACGAATATCCACAATTTCAATCCCGAATATTTATAAAATCTACCTAAGTCCTTTTGTTACTTACGGTTCAAAATGGATTGTTATTGAGCCTAAAGACGAATATCACACGTGTACTAACTAGCGCGTATTTTGCCGGGCGCCGACACTGTTTCCCGAACACGCGTTCGATTTGTAAACAACTTTTTCCATATTGCCATTCTACGGGTTTTGACCACGTTTCGACTGATTTTTTTATAGAGCGGATTTTTAAATTTTGGCAACTCCGCTTCTCTCTGTCTCTCTATTTACGTTGAAAATTTGGTAAAGCGGTGAATCGCTCGAACTAGGGATGTGATTTTATGAGTTTTGCGTGTGCCACTCGCAACTTGTTGTGGGGATGAGTCACTCGTGAAGTAAAAGGGATTTTGGTATAATCTAAATTAAGGGAGTTTACATTTAAACACACATTCGATAACGTTATTACTTGGAAGCCAATGAAGTCATTTTTTGGAAAAAAAGTTGAAGTACCTATTAGCGAAAACCTATTAGCTAAAAGCGGAAATCGACCTGATAGGCTATTGACTATGTCGAAAACAACAGGGGTAAAAGGAAATAACGCGTGCAAGGTATTTTATTTTCCATACTGTCAATTGACCTATAAAGAAATAAAATCCAAAAGTGCTACTAAATTTAGCCATGCGTTTTTGAGAATGGGGTAAGTTTGTCCACTTTTCGATTTTTCGGCTATAACGCAAAAACTATGCATTTTTCGAAGATATGTGCCGTAAGATTTATTGTAGAGAATTAAATTTCATATGCAAATGATATTTTATTAAGTAAAAAAAATATCTTTTTTAATGAAATAAATTCAAAAAACAAAGTTAAAAAATGGAAAAATTTGAAAAATGAATTTTTGGCTATAACTTTTTCCTGGATGAATTTAGGTATAGGCGTTGCTTAAAAAAAAGAAAACTTATGAAATTCTCGTTAAAATGGTGGCTTGTAGGACTTTATATGTTGAATATTGACTGAGATATAAACGTTTGAATTCAGCCATTTTTTCCCTATTTTTTAATTATTCTTTAAAAAGCGTATCGTTTCATATTTTTACCTAAAAAAAAAGATTTTTATTCAATAAATCACTTACGTACGAATAATTTAATATAAGAAATGATTTTGTTTATTTATATTTAACGTCAGTTTACGTACACGCAGAAATAAATACTTAATTCACCTTTAAAGTTATAATTGTAAAAGTAGTTTTATATGCAATGCCGTTTAAATTAGTTTTAAATGCATTGAGTTTATTTATGTTTGCCGGAAATCCATCAGTTCGCAGAATCTACCTCGTTAGGAAGTTTCCAGAAGCGACACATTCCGACGTGTGTTTATCTTTATGGCAGGCTGTTACGTTACAATATATTATTCCTTCACATTTCGGAGTTTGGGTCACTATACTTCTAGAATTGGCGTAGCACAGTTGAGTTTTAGAGTAAATTCGAAAATTGAATACTGTTTTTATGATTGTAACAAGAATTTGAAAAATGATATAATGAGACCGAAAATTATTATAACTAAAACCTTAATTCTTGTAGTTTATTATTGCAATTGTAAACTTCCAACCATTTAAATTAAATATGTAGAATATGTTCTAGTAGAATAATATCCAATATTATTGATAAATTTATGTTCATAAAATTATTATTGCATAAACATAATTTTTTTAGGTGAAAATATGAAACATTACGCTTTTTAAAGAAAAATTAAAAATTAGAGGAAAAATGGCTGAATTCAAACGTTTATATCTCAGTTAATATTCGAGATATAAAGTACTACGAGCCACCATTTTAACGAGAATTTCATACATTTTCTTTTTTATGAAGCAACCCCTATACCTAAATTCACTTAGAAAAAAGTTATAGCTAAAAATTAAAAAAAAAATTTGAAATTTTTCCATTTTTTAAATTTATTTAAATTAAAAGATTTTTATGTGAATTAAAAAAATCATTTTCATAGGAAATGTAATTCTCTACAAGAAAGCTTCCGGCACATATCTTCGACAAATGCATAGTTTTTGCGCTATAGCCGAAAAATCGAAAAATGGACAAACTTGCCCCGTTCTCAAAAACGCATGGCTAAATTTAGTAGCACTTTTGGATTTTATTTTGACCGTATGAAAAAATAAAATACCTTGCACGCGTTAGTTCTTTATTAAATGACATAGTCAATAGCCTATGAAGTTATATCCCGTGGACAGTATAGTTTGAAAATATGCAACGCACAATGCATAAGGTATCCTAATGCTATTTTAAATAATACCTATCACATTATATTTATAGATTTTGCTGAATTACAAAAGCTTTTATGAGGGTTTAAACGTCAAAAATAGTTAGTTTTTCTATTGGACAGTTCAGGACGTAATATTCCGTATTGAGCACAGTTACAGCCATTGCGCATAAACTTCACTATAGCTTTTACCTTCCCCAATTTTTAATTCTTTTTTAACATTTATTGTTTTATTCCAGGTAAGTGCTGCCCACCCTGCTCTCCATCTGTCTGCTTTTCTGACCGGATATTAGTCACCCGTGAGTAATGTCCTACGTTACCCTCCGATTTATGAGATCTTTGCCATAAATTGAGAACATACTGCCGGACTCATATATATGTTTTGATACGTCTATTATATAAAAATATTCCGCGACGTGTTACCCTCTGTCATAAAACTTTTATCAAATTGCTTCCGGTCGTAACGTAGCTGGTTTCATTATTCAATAAATTTTTATTTGGAATACATTCGCTGTCGCCTATAAAGCCGTTTAAGTAAACCAGGACGATTCGACGGGTACTTCAATTATAATATTATTCATTTGAAGTATTCCGTATATTCGCGAGATAGATGCATTATGGTGTGAATTTCGAAGCGAGTATGTACGTGCAGATACGTCTGAAATTAGGAATTCGCAGCGTTAATTGCGAGCGCCAGTGAAATTCCCCTTTTAAGTTCATTTCAAATTTCCTTAGCGATGATTAATAAACCTTTTTACGACAGTCGTTGGGGTTTTAATATGTACTCCAATAGATGGACGATCACGTGGACTTGGAAGGAAGGTAAGCAACTGTTCGTTATTATTTGATTGATTAGTAAAATTAAAGATGTCACGCAATTGATTCGTTAGAAGTAATGCGCGTTTTTAATCAGAAGTGGTTACGATGACGAGAAATCAATACTTCCTAAAATTTCATTAGCCACTAATAAATCCAATACTCATACGGACTCATTTTCTTCAGTTTTCAACAAAGGGAATATCAACTTTGTGATTAATACCACAGTAGCTTTAAAAAAATAATATCGTTTGATACTCGCAGAACTTTTCGTATTTTCGAGTTCGCTCACCCGTTTACATCTGAAACTTTTGGCATCATATTGATTTTAATGTAACTTCTCATTGATGTCTCTAAACTTTGGCTTGTCCGTGCCAAAACAGAAAGGTTGGGATATCGGTTTCATTTCGATCCCATTTTTTAAATGGCGAATACTCGGATAAAACGTGGGACGGAACAGATGCCGTGAAGCATGAAATTCAATTAACAACAATGATTCTCGTTTCGTGCATTATCAATAATAGAAATGATTGTTATGTATGTGCATGCACTCGTGTGTGATTGCCACTAAAACGGTTTGAAATTGAAAAATTGGTGATTTTACAACGGAAGTCATGATTTCATCGTTTTCTGACGAACTATTTGCGTGAATCGTACAATACATACATTTTTTCGAAAGGGGATTATTTTTCATTCCAATCACCGTTCATTGCCTCAAAATATACTTTCATTACCGTTTCATAAGGAACATTTTCTGTTAACGTTGAATTGGCTGATGATTCCATGGCGATATTTTTTTGAAACCTGACATTTCCAGGGCCTTGACTGGCAGGTACGGTTTTATCCCATTCGTGGAAATATGAATTGAAATTTGTCACCATTCATATTTACAACCGAGAGTGGAAAATTGGGAAACATCACCGCCGTATGTTATTCAGTTTAAAAGTCACTAAGTTGTTTCAAAATCACAGGAAGGGAAAGCCATTAGTATCAATATTTTGTTTTGTAATTTATAATCAAATAGTTTTTAAATGGGAGGGGGGAATCGTTCATCTACGATTAAAAGAAGTATCAATCATCTAGAATTTCTAGAATATCATTAATAAATAATGTCTCAGATACTTAGGCCAGGCTACAAAAAAAAGTTCATTTAATGTTCTACAGATATCTGAAAGTTTTGAATGGTAGGGGGACCTATAGAAAGATGACTGTATGACCATATACAGCTAGAATGTACCTGTTTTTTATAAACAATGGGTTAAGGTGTGAAAATCGATTTTTCCTCATAGAATTTTCCGGTTGCATTTTAGAGAAAAGTGATCAACAGGAAAGTTGTAGAGAATAAAAAGGCGGTTAATTTGGTTTTTTATAAATTGAAATCGATAAATAAACAATTGAGATATTAGCAAAAAACCATCAATTTTTCATTATTTTATAAATATTAATAACTTTTGCAATAATAGTGATAAGTCAAATGTAATACACGAATTATGAAGCCTTTAGGGGTCTTTAGAAGTGCGCAAAATTTCAGCCAGATCGGGTTATTAGTTTATGAGATATCTTATTTGTTTATCCCAGAGACTCAATGCATAAACAATTGACCTTGCCCAGGCTGCAATCCTACAGATATTTAATAAAGTGGAATAGTTTCCTTGAATGCTGAACTATGAGTTAAGTTTGAAAACCAACTCATTTTTAATGAATTTGTTATTAAAAAAAATCATTTTAAAAAGGGGCGAATTTTTTGCTTATAAACAAATTGAATAACTTTTTTGTCTATTGTTACACACATTTTTAATAAATTTCATTGAAAAGGTGGTAAAAAGCCTTTCATGTTTTTAAAAAAAAAAAGGTTCTACTGTCAATAGAAGCCCAGAGCGCAACATTTTTGAAAAAAAATCATATCTTCATTATTTATAAATATTAAGAGCCGAAATTTTCACCAGTTTTACATAAAGGTCTAAATGTTAATATAGGATTTATAGGTTTAATATCAGTGCACCTTGAAAAAGTTATAGCCCTTTAAGGTTAAGGTTTTTCGCTCAAGTCTACGATGTCGTAGTGGAAGGGATAACAGATCGTTTTGAAACCAAAACTTCAAATTGGACGCGCTAATTTTTTTTTCGATATCTCGGCTTCTAGGCAACGTAGAACCTTAATTTTTTTTTATTCTGGGTTAACTCGATGAAATATTAACATCTAACTTATTTTCATCGCCGTGGAAAATTGAAAATTCCCGGAAAATTCAATAGATACAATTAGCTTTTTGTTTTATATTTTTATAGAATTAATATTTTTTTATCGCCCTAGAAAATCACCGAAAATTCAATACTGTATGTATTGTATGTATTTTGATCACAATTTTTTTACAATTTAAATGCTAATTTTTTGCAGCAGTCTTTGTTTTTTAAATTTTGTATAAAATTGGTATATTTTACAATTTCATTGTTATGAATATTACAAATAATTACTTCAGTTATTTATAAAATGATGAAAATAGTCTGTTTTAGTAAAATGCTATTTATTGATATAGGTAATTAATATTATTGAATTAAGGTTCATTAGAGTAAAATCAGGAAATGTATGAATATCATCAATCAAGAACTTCAATATTCCTCGATTTTTTCTCTGCCGGCTCTTCTAATTCATCTTCAAGGACCATTTCTTGCAAGAAGTCATGTTCAAGTTCTTCACCGTTTGAGTCTTCTTCGATAACAATTGTCCCCTGATTAAGACACTGTTTTTCATCATTATTATGATTACAGTTAATACAAAGAGCTGTGCAATTTAGGACAAAAAAATTGTTAAAAACACATAATTGTCTTTATTTATCAAAAAACATTTTAACGTGTATAACAATTAACTTGCAAATATATATTAATTGTATAAAAAATATAAACATGAAGGAGTTCGTTTCAAAATAGTAGCATTTCAATTGTAGGAAAATTCTTATTATTGTATCTATTGAATTTTCCGGAATTTTCCAATTTTCCACGGCGATGAAAATAGTTTAGATGTTAATATTTCGTCAAGATACCCCAGAATAAAAAAAATAATGTTCTACGTTGCCTAGAAGCAGAGATATCGAAAAAAATTTAGCGCGTCCAATTTGAAGTTTTGGTTTCAAAACGATCTGCTATCCCCTCCACTACGGCATCGTAGACTTGAGCGAAAAACCTTAACTTTAAAGGGCTATAACTTTTTTCACGGTACACAGATATTAAACCTATAAATCCTATATTAACATTTAGATCTTTGTGTAAAACGGGTGAAAATTTCGGCTCTTAATATTTATAAATAATGAAGATATGATTTTTTTAAAAAATGTTGCTATCTCGGCTTCTATTGACAGTAGAACATTTAAAAAAAAATGAAAGGTTTTTCTAGCACCTTTTCAATGCAATTTATTAAAAACGTGTGTAACAATAGACAAAAAAGTTATTCAATTTGTTTATAAGCAAAAAATGAGCCCCTTTTTCAAATGATTTTTTTTAACAACAATTTCATTAAAAATTAGTTGGTGTTCAAACTTAACTCACAGTTCGGCATTCAAGGAAACTATTCCACCTTATTAAATATCTGTAGGATTGCAGCCTGGGCAAGCTCAATTGTTTAAACATTGAGATTCTGGGATAAACAAATAAGATATCTCGTAAACTAACAACCCGATCTGGCTGAAATTTTGCTCACTTATAAAGTCCCCTAAAGGTTTCATAATTCGTGTATTACATTTCACTTATCGCTATTATTGCAAAAGTTATTTACATTTATAAAATAATGAAAAATTGATGGTGTTTTGCTAATAACTCAATTGTTTATTTATCGATTTTAATTTGTAAAGAACCAGATATACCGTCTTTTTATTCTCTACAACTTTCCTGTTGTCCACTTTTCTCTAAAATGCAACCGGAAAATTCTATGACGTAGAAAATCGATTTTCACACCTTGACCCATTGTTTATAAAGAAACAGAGACATTCTAGCTGTATATGGTCATACAGTGATCTTTCTATAGGTCCCCCCTACCATTTAAAACTTTCAGATGTCTGTAGAACATTATGCCGTGAAAACTATAATTTTTCATTATGTAGCCTGGGCTAACTCCTGAAATTGTACGTACGTAAGTAACATGGAAATTACCGTAGATGCTTCGTAATCTCGTACGGTAATCTGCAGAACTCCGAGTACGAAAATACTTCTATATACTTAGAAAGTATCCTGCAACTTGCTACGCTATTTAAAGCTTTTCGAACAGTTGGTTTCTAAAATTTGGTAAATTAGGGTACTTCAAATCCTTCTCTGACTTATTGTGGAACCTTCCATTGCACATAATCTGGAAGGCTTTATAATTCTCGTGCATGATTTATTTTAACATTTAACTAAACCTTAAGCTTCAATGGTTATTGGAAAGTCTATGTAGGTTCAATTTACATCAGTACTAACTACAGCTTCTCTGCTTGAGAGATTTTAAGTGCTAAAACAATTATAGTCTTCTGCACAACACACTTAAAATCTTTTGCAACTTCTAAAACTACCTTGAGATTTTCTAACAATCCTAACCAAAACAATGTTAACGTTTCTTCTATCCAACTTTATAGTCTTCTGGCAACTTACATCTTACAGATTGCGATAGTACACGATTTTTATAGACTAGATCATTGCTGAAGTTTCGTAAGTCTAAATTCTACAATAAATCTTTCTTCGACTTACTCTGGAAAATTCTATTATGAGAAATCTGCTTATTACCCGCTTATTAACACTTACATGAACTTGATGCTTTAATTAAGTTATCTGTTGAATCTGTTCGAATTTTTTTTAATACTAACTACTAAAGTTTCTCTATAATCCTTGTACATTTCCAGGGTTCTGCATAACATCTGGATTTTTATGCATGTTCTAAAAGTAGCTGGAGCTTCCCTAATAACAATCGCAACGTGTAGAAAGCTATACATTTCCAGTATTCTGCTTAATTACTTAACTACTGAAACTAAATGTTGACACTTCTTAAAGTTTTCCTTGCGCAGTTAGTTTCTGAGATTTTCTCCCATTCCTCCTCCCATTATAGAAAATCTGTAGTCGTTTATAGTTATTCTGGTTGATTTATTGTAATATTCATATTAAGCTGTGGCTTCACTGAAGTTATATTCAAGGTATAGTACCCACATTTTTCCTAGTTCAAAGATTTTTGGTCTTTGCAGAGCTCTAGAATTCTTCAAAACACATTTGGAATTTTCTGCATCTTCTAATAGTAGCTGTAGCTTTTCTAATGCAATCCCAATCAATACAACGTTATACATTTCTTTACATACCCCTGAATTTTCCGCATCCTTCGATAATACTTAAAGATTTTATAGAGCTGTTCCTGAAATTGTGTGAATTTAGGTCCATTAGGCGCTTCTTTGATTTACCCTGGATCCTCTCATTGTAGAAAATCTAGACTTGCTTAAAACTATTCTAGTTAATTTTTTTAAAATCCATATCAATCTGATGCTTCAATAAAGTACCTAATTTGGAAGTTTTAGCAATTCCAATTTCTACAATTGCTAACTAAAACTAACTTTCCTCTGGTCTAAAGATTTTGTATCTTTGTAGAACTCTAGAATGCTTTGCAATAAATTTGGAATCTTTTGGATCCTCTAAAAGTAGCTAGAGTTTTTTAATGCTCTCCAAATCAATACACAGCTTTTATATACTTCTGAAGTGTTCTGCATCTTTTGATACCACCTATAAGCTTTATAGAACAGTTACGTTCTGAAGTTTCGTGAATTCAAGTCCTCTAAATATTTCTTCGACTGTTTTGATTGTACTTATATCCTTAATCTCTAGAATATCTGAAATTTGCTGAAATGTGTTTTTATGCTGATTTATTTCATCATTTACAACAACTTGATTCGTCAGTAAAGTCATTTGGATGTTTAATGCATTTTCAACTTCCTCCAGTAGGTACTAACTACAGCTTCTCTGATTTAAGGATTTTTAGTTTTTCTGTTTAACACATCTCGAAACTCTGCAACGTTTCAAAGTACCCCATACAATAGAATTCTTGTCAAGTACAATCCTAATCAATGCAAGCTTATATAATTCTTCTGCATACCCCTAAAATCTGCAATTTTGGAAAAACCCAAAGTGCCCTAAAACAGTTTAGTTTTGAATTTTTTTTCATAAGTAATCTAAATATTTCTTTGACTTACTCTGGATCTATCCACATTTAAAATCTAGAAGTGTTTAAAACTATTCTGCTTTATTTCTGTTAACATGTACATTAATCTGATAAGTTATACCGTTATTTAAAACCTCTTATTAATTTCAATTTCTAGCATTCTTAATTACATTTTCTATGGTCTTTTTTCTAAAAGCACCTGTAGCTTAACCAACATCCATCAGCATCATCCCTTCTGGAATCTTTAAAAGTCATAGAAATTTATACAATCCTTATAGATACTGTGCTCTCTAAACTACCTACAGTTTTTCAATTGGGAATTTCCTATGGCTTCAAAACGTTTTCGATTTAACTTCAGGCTGTACAGAAACTTTCTGGATATCCAGTCTAGAAGGTTTTAAAACTCTTGAAGTTATACAATCTTCTAGAAACTTATCACTATTATGCCAATCTACTTATTCAATAACCACCACAGACCATTAATATAACTAGACCCGGTGTTCCCATTAGAAACTGATCTTTGTTTACATGCCAACATAGCCGATAGGCGCGGTGTAAAGGGGGAAGAAAATATGGCCGCCTTTGACGAATTTTGACAGCGTACAAAGTAGCTATCCATAGGCGTATCAATAATAAGGGACAAAAAGGAAACAAAATTAAGAAAATAATTTATTTATTATTTAGATCAACGGGCAATGAAGCCCTTTACATGCTAGGTAACAAAGGTGCGAAATAAGTGACAAATGATAAAGAAGGACATAGATTATCAAAATCATCATGACAGTAATAATGCATACAATAAGTATAGTCCAAGACACATCTGTCAGAAATTTGCTTTAGATTGGCATAAAAGGTAACCGCAATGTTTTTACATGAATACCTCGGAAATAACATCTAGAATAAGGATTGACTTATCCTCCAAAGCGCATCGGTCGGGAACATTGTTAAAAATCCAACAATTTAAAAAGAAATTAAAAAGCGCGTTTTTTCCCGAATTGTTTTGCTTCTAACTTTTTAATTATTGAATTTAGAAGAAAGTTGAAGAGAGGAAAAAGTTGCAGAATCTATTTTTACAAAAATGGCATAGGTTATAAATTCAAAAATTTATTAGCGGTTTTGCCAAATAATAATAAACAACAAAAAATCGGCCCAAAAGTGTTTTTTTAACTTATTATTTTAGGCACTTTAAAATGTAGTTAGGACTTCCATATCACAGGTACAAAATCCTCAAGTTATAATAAAAGAATCGAGTAAATTTCGTTTCGATCGGATTATTAGAGTTTGCACAATAATTTTGCAATCCAGAAAAATCGGAAAATATTGAAAATTTTCAAAATTGTTTAAATTTTTTTCCACTATTCGATTTTAATAAAACTATCGGTCATATATAAAAGGGAACAAGCTTTCATGTACTTTTGTCAGAATTAAAAAATATTTATTAGAACGGATACAGTCATTGTTTAAAGTTGGTGTCGTTTTTTTTTTGCTTATAAACAAATAGATTATCTCGGCGAATTTTTTGTTAAATGAAATTATGAAAACATAGCAGGAAAGTGCTCGGAAAGACGCTTCTTTTTATTCATAACAAGTTGCTATTTTGCTCCTTAGCTTCTGAGATATAACTCCTCAAAGTTGTTTAGTGTTTAATAAAATGGTTAATAATGGTTAATAAAATTACTATTTTTTCTCATATCTTAAGAAATAATTGTTTCTCACAGTAACCAGTGTAATATTTTTGTTGAAATTTGCATCGAAAAGATTGAAATTTAAATTCAAAAAATGTCTCGCTTCGAATTTTGACAAATTCATAAATTTGACATTTCTATTAAACACAGTTACAGGGTAGAAATTAATTACCTTGTAGTACTTTTAGGTTCAAAAACTTGATGCATCGGCAATGAAACAGCATCTCTCTTTAAATATCTAGCATTGTCGGTTGCACCTATTTTAGACACAAAATCATCTTTACTGAAATGTTTTGAGCAAATATAGGACGATTTTGTTATGTTATCATTTTCGCTAAGTCCCAAAACAGAAATCCAAATATTTCTTTTAATTGGATCTGCTGGAAACCTAAAATAATAACACTGATAGAACGCCACTGAGATGATACATAACCTCAAAAAATTTCATTAATAAATTTCTTTATTTACCTATGAAAAGACAATCCCGAGGCTTTCCCTGCATCGCCATAAACGTTGCATATCTTGCACCTATTAACCATTGTTAAATGTTTCCTATTTTTATCAAAATTACTCCCGGTTAGTTTTGGTTTGGTTAGGTTAGCGTGTGACAGACTAGGACGCGATGTTGCCACGTTGCCTCTCATAACGAAAGTCTATATTATTTTAGATTTACGTACAACTGACCAACCGCAGGCGAAGTAGGCTGGATGTATAAGCAAATCGTAAGCGAGAATTCTTCATTTGCATTCATGCAACAGCGCAAAAAACCGCTTAGAATGTGCTAAGATCTTGTCAATACATTATTTTGTAAACAAACGGGTCTAGTTATATTAATGGTCTGTGATAACCACCTATTTTTGGCTTCTCTTAAACATATTCTGGATGTTTTCGTGAAATTTTTAAACCAATGTAATGCTTCAGGTCTCGTATTTGGATGTTTCGCCAGTTCTAATTTCTTGAAGATCTAACTAGTCTTTCTGTTTCGACTAATTTAAATTCTTTTATAAATTTAAAGTTCTGTACAACCTATTCGTAATTGTCTGTAACTTTAATGCACCTGGAGTCGTTATGAATGGTAGGATTACCTGAAATTGATGTTGAACTCTTTCTAGAATGTTTGGCATTTCTAAAAATTTATGGGTTCTTTCTAAATCCTCCTGCTATCTGTATTTTTTTAAACTACTGAATGTATCTGTACAAAATTGTGGATTTTTCTATTGAAAATATGGAGAGCAATTCTGCAACTTCGATTTTGTATGTGTTTAATCTGAGGTATATAAATCTCTTCGGAACTTAAAACACTCGATTTAAAAGAACGTTTTACTCTACTTAATATCTTTATTGAAGTCAATAAAACTCATCTCGATTCTTCTGTAATTTCTGAAAACCCATGGATTTCACCTAGAACAGTCATCTAACAGACGTCTATAGACGTCTCGTATAATTTCCCAACTGTAATTTCTGTGGAATCTCGTAGGATCTTTTTGGAATTATTACAGCTCATACGTATTTAAACTACCTTTCTAAATTTCTGACTCATTGAATCTTCCGTAATTTCGGAAATTACTTATAGGTTCTATACAAGTTTGGTATTTTCTAAACTGCTGAACTACAGATGTAATATTCTAGATACCTAATTATAGGACCCTGCTTTATCTACTCTGCATTCTCATACAGTTTTTGGAATGATATGAAAAACAAATTTCGGCTATTTTGATTTCTTTCAGAACTAACTTGGTTACAGTGTATCTGGTCTGAATATTCAGGAAATTTCTGCAACTTCTCGAAACGGAGCTGAAACTCCTTGAGCTCCAAAAACTTTATAAAATCAGGTGTTCGAAAACACCGATGTTAAAAATATCATTTCAGCCCTTCACTTACGTCATAGGATCGTTTCACTCTAGTCAATTTTCTCAGGAATTAATCATTCCATTCACAAAACCCATCCGATTCCGATCAAACGTACAAATTAATTGCTTGAGAGCTTATTAACTGTAACGATTTCCTTTCGATACAGTGATATGATTCTGCGGCGGTGGGGGGGAGGAAGCGGAGAAGTTTCCGTTACATCTTATGAATTAGTTAATTCGAATTTCTCGCGTGTTTAATTAAAAGGTAATTCGATACTTCGATCCAATCTTTCGAGCGAATTAATCACGTTTTGGAACTGCCGAAGAGGCAAGAAGTCATTCCAGATTTCATACAAAACATTCCTCGGCTACCAGCTCAAGATGGGGGTGTATTGTAAGTTTGGAAGTATACAACACATTAATTTATCACACTGGTGTATTTACCCGTTTTAGTACACTTTTACCTATTGTGACCATTAAAGTGTTTTAGTTTAATTAGCAAGTGGAGTGTTCTTTTTCCAATACTAAATCAATTACTTATATACCTACTTTCAATCTAGCCGTTTTGCAGAACTCCTGTAAAACTGTTTTCCATGCGAGAATAAAATTAAAGTAGTTTGAATGTTGTGAAGTCCACCGACCCTTAAAATGGAATAGGAAGTTGGTGCAATCTTACCACCATCGTTTCCACCCTCACTGTAGAATATCGCTAATGCTCGGATTATATGCAAATTTGCTTGTATTGTTAATACATATACAACAATAGAAAACTTTTTGGTTATAATATATTAGTTGATCAAGAGAAACTAATTTGAAACAAATATGTCGTTCCACTTTTGTGCATATTTTCTTTCTGAATGGTGCAATTTTCTTTTAACATTAATATTTAATTAAAGTGCGAAAAAGATTTGTAATTTCTCCAAACATGACACAAATTATTAATATACTACAGGGATAGAAATTCAGCAGCATCTTTTGGATCATTTCTTTCAAAATTGTTTTCGAACGTAAAATTTGATATATACTGTTTTTTATTAAATGCAAACTAATTGAGTCTTAATTGGTTACCATTAATTGAAAGTAATTCTTTTATATAAGCAGCAACAATTTTGTAATTAGAATTATGTGAATTATTTTGGAAGGAATTTACAAATTTAACAAATAAACACCAAAACCTGATTTACTTTGTTTTCGTTAGCTTTGTGCAGCATTTTTAACCTGCAATATGCCAATGGCTTTAAATTTCAGAATTTTGTGATGATACAAATACTATAAAAAATAAAAACATCTTATTATATGTAATTCATTCTCAATTGAGACTTAAAACTTTGATCTCAAAACCATTGACTGGTTTTATTATTTATTATCAATGAACCATTATGGTGATTAAATATATTGGTTGAGTTACTGTTGAATTAATTGAAAATATTTATCTTATAGCAGTAACATTTTTAAAATTAGCATTAAGTGAATTAAGTTTCAAGGAGTCAGTTGGTAAATTTAATGAATAAACATCAAAACTAGTTTATTATCCTTTTTCACTAATTGTTTGCATCACATGTAACCTCCGATTTGCCAAAGGTATTTGATTGTAGAATATAATTATGTTGCAAATGCTGTAAAAACCGCAAAAACACCTTTACATGTAGCTGATTTCCAATTAGCGTGAATTAAGTTGTGGAATAATTTCCTTATTGATTTATATTGAATGTATTGATTAAATTCGTGACCCGTCAAAACAGCCCACGACAAAACAGCCCCGACAAAATAGCCCCGACAAAATAGCCCACACACAAAATAGCCCACGACAAAATAGCCCTGACACAATAGCCTACGAAAATGTAGCACAATGAAACACTACGTACTGTATTTGTATATTCATAAAAAAAGAAAGGTCATATTACAGGGACGCCCTAAAAATCCCAAGAATACAGCAAAATATTGCAAAATTGTATCATTTTTATTTATCCACACTCAACGAACATATGAACAATTTTTCTACATTTTCCATTAACAAACTTTGTCTTTTATCTGTTAAAATCATTTTATATTTGGAAAATGATCGTTCTACATTGATAGAAGTGAAAGGAGCAAATTTAAATGATATTATTGTATTAACATTTAAACTTACATCCTCTAAGTTTTCATCTATGCCTTGATGAATTTTTGAAACATTCTTTAATGTCTCCAAAGCAGGATTTTTTTCAATGACACTAGCCATTTTTTCTCGCAACCCTTTTCCGATAGGTTCGGGTTCGTTTTTAAAACAGAAATGATAATTCTCACAAAATGTTTAGAGTTTTACATACGACTATGAAGATTCTAGAAACTAAATGATATCTTACAAATTTTGTATAAACCATTTTTAAATTTAATAGTTTGTGATGATTTCCACCTTGATACTCACAAAAAGCCCGAAATTTAAGTAATTCACCTAATTCATTTTTTAAGAGATGTTAATATGAAGAAAATATATCGTGAGCTATTTTGTGTATGGGCTATTTTGTCGTGGGCCATTTTGTGTGTGGGCTATTTTGTCGGGGCTATTTTGTCGGGGCTGTTTTGACGCGGGCTATTTTGACGGGGTTCCGATTAAATTAGTAATGAATTGATTGAATACTATGAATTAAATGTATCTTTTTATATCAATAGGAGAAATTTTGAAATTGGAATCAAGTAAATTATTTTTTAAGTTTCATTCATTATTCTTTTTTAATAATTTATGCAACACTTTATTTTAGAATTGTCTAACAAAGCTATTACCTCTTTAAAAAATGATTTATTCCTAATTAATTCCATTTGATATAATGTATTATTGAACATTATTGAATTAATTAAATTATTGGTAAATTGATTGATTGCCATTAGGGTTTTTTTTTAACAGGGAAAACTCGTTTATGGAGGACTGATGAGATGGATATTGCCATTTATTGAGATTAAATAATCAATCAGAAATGATAGTATCCACCGCATCAGACACTGTGGGGGTCCGTTCGGTTACCCACTAAAAAACCCTGTCTTCCGACGTTACTATGTGTCTTTGGCTAGTTCTCGCAGAGAACATAATCTTCAAAGACACAGAGTATTAAGTATTTAAAATTTAATATTAAAATATTTCAATTTGCAAAAAGGACACGTCAAGATTTGGTTTGAAAAATGGAGTAGTATTTGTTACATTTTTTAAGAAAAGGAATGTGTAGGGAAAAAATGTTTTATATAAGAACAATTAGAATTAATGGTAGTATAATAAATATATACTATAATTGTACTATAATAATACTAATGATACTATATAATTGTGTATTCTATACACAATATTACTATTATGGATAAAAGATAATACCTACTATTTACAATATTATACATAATGTAATAGATTTTTTTTTAATTATTCGCATTTTGCATTGAACATTCCTCACTTTCTTTTTGGGACATGATATCGCAAATACAATAATATATAGCATTATAGTTTTTGTTTGAAAGTAACATGAGATTAATTATATTATCAACGGTGATCGAGATTTTTAAATATAAATTTAATTCCAAAATCTCTCCTGTCCACTTCCAACAATTAAAAACAGTATGCTCGGCGTCATCTATTTCCCCGCAATATATAGAGAGATTCGTAGTAGATTTTTGGATTTTGTGGGTAAATGTAGCAAAAGATCCGTGTCCTGTTAAAAATTGTGTAAAAACAATAATTTGTTTTTCTAAATTTAGAGTTAAGCCGAGGTTCAATTTTAGGTATTAATCTTTTTGTCCATTGTGATTTAGTTGTATTATTTGTCCAGATGGTTTGCCAAGAATTTATTTTATTACGTTTTATTATATTTTTATTATGACCGAGAAAATTTTAGGTTCTTTCATGAATTTGGAGTTGTATTGGAGGAAAACCACAGATAATTTCTAATGAAGGTAGTGAAACTGTTCTATAACAACTAGCTACTCTAATCAAGAGTAGTATGCAAATCTAATGCCTTCCTCCCAGATGGGAGAAGCATACAGAATAATTGATGAAATATAATATACGTAGAGTATACGTTTTCTATCGAGAGGGTTTCTATCAATGTTTGGCATAAGTCTTCCGAGCTCAGTCAGTTTATTTTCAGCTCTTTTACAGACGTTTTTAATGTGATTTTTAAAGTGTAATTTTTCATCTATTATGACACCAAGATATTTAATAGATTTTGATAATTTTATTTCTTTGTTATGGATTTTGAGGTTAATTAAATTTTTAAATTTTATGCCTTTGAATAGAATAGCTTCTGTTTTTTCAGGTGCTATGTTTAGTTCTATTTTTTCTAGTTCATTAGAAATTTTTTGAAGTGTTTTATTTGCAAGATATGTTAATGACCAAGGCGTATTACTTTTAACAAGTACAGCTAGATCATCGGCGAAAGCAAATAATTGAACATTTTTGTCAACTTTTAAATTTAGAATGGTATCAAATAAGATATTTCACAGGGTTGGGCCTAAAACTGAACCCTGTGGAACACCGGTATATATATCAAAATTAATTTTACCAAAACTAGAAATCTTTCGGTTCGAAAAATAATCTTCAATAATATTAAGTATGTTGGTATATTTTTTTGTTTCATATTTTTAATTATAAATTTCCATGAAGCTGTATTGAAGGCATTTTTAACATCAAGGATAATTAATGAACAAAATTTGTGTTTACAATTTATGATATGGTTTTTAAGTTTTAACATGGCTGTGACAGTAGAACATTTTTTCCTAAAACCAAACTGAAATTTTGATATAATGTTATTATCTTCTAAAAATGTATTTAGTCGTTCGTTTATAATTTTTTCATAAAATTTACTGACTGAGCTCAGAAGACATATGGGTCTGTAAGCAGACGAACTGTTAACATCGATTTTACCTTTCGATATTAAATGTAAATTAGCAATTTTCCACTGTTGTGGAATAAGATTTTTTATACCTGTAGAAACAAATTTGAAATAGGAATCCAATAAATTAATCCCTAAAGAATTAACAAACGTATTTCTTAAATGAATACAGAAAACTAATCCAATTTTCGTGTTTGTTAATTGTTTGTAGCACTTTTAAGCCGTAATATACCCTGGGGTTTAATTCTAGAATTTTCTATAGACGACAATGCTATAAAGAAAGCAAAAATATCTTTGTAAATAACTGATGTGATTATTACATATTACTGACTCACTGATAAATTGATTGATTACCATTAATTGAAAGTAATTGTTTTATATCTGCAGTAACAATTTTGAACTAAATTGAATCAAGTGAATACCATTTAAAAGAGTTAATAAATTTGGTAACCAACTGTCAAGAAGAATTGTTTGAAATTGAAGGAACTGAAAACATTCTAGTTTTTATGAAAATTATTGGAAAATTGAAAATAGTGGGAGATTAAAACTGTTTCAGTAGCATCTAGAATTTAAAATGCACGCTTTTAGCTGCCAAAGTAATAATTGGACCATAATGTTACATGAATCTGATTTGAACAATATTTTCCCATCTTGTTTAATTTAACATTTAATCGGTGTTCGACAACATTCATTTCTGACATTGAGAATAATTTAATAGTCGTAGTTTTATGAATATTTTTTACCTGACGATTAAGTTTTTATTTTAATTTATTAGTGATTTTATAATTATACATCTACTTCTGTTTCCTAGCAAAAGAAGTCAAATAAATCGAGAATCAAATAAAATCAAATAAATTTTCGAGAATAGTTTTTTGTTCCCACAAATTTTCCATACTAATCTATGCTGGGAACAACGTTCTTAATATGTTATGCATTATTTGCACAATTTTGATGCATATAATCCGAGATTTCGACGTCACAGCACATTCCATTTCACTTTTCTCCTCCTTTAAAGTAAGTGCATTAAATTACTGCCGAAAGCGTTATGATAACGTAAGAAAACCTCCCCATGAGCAAAGTTATTTACCAATCACAATAGGTACCCTATCCACCCTCTCCCGTCTTTCCGAAATCAGAAAAATAATCCCCGGAATCGAGTTTATGCTTACCATTCAATATCCGCGGCTTTATCTTCCGATTGATTCCGTAACATGTTCCATTAAGGATGTTTTTAGGATGTTAAGCCCCGCAGGATTTCATTTGGTGAACACGTAGCGGCAGCGTCTCTTATTTGGAGAGATGGATTTGAAGGACGTGTACACGTCGCTTCGGATCGACGTCGCCGTCGCGACGCTCCCGGAAAAATGCCCTCGACGACCGCTTTTTTCTAAGGTAAGGAGGTTTTTCATTTTGTCTTGAGTAGTATTATTTACGTCTCACGGGAATTATTTATTTCGAAGGAACGTATCCGGAGTGGTGTTTGCGTCTCTATCAGTCGATAACAGAGCCGTGACATTTTGTACGTTCTATTATAGTGTGACATAGTTACACGTCAGCAACGGAACTAGTCTCGGATTACTCTCCCTCGATAATTTTTCGCCAATATAACTTCGTATCTTATATCCCGCAGTTGTAAAATCGTCGTAAAATGTTTTTATGAATTTGAAGTCGATATCAGCTCGCTGCAGCGCCGCTTTATCTCTCTGTTTCTTTTTCCAGTCACAAAGGGAAACTCCATTTAGTTTTATTAATTTCTAAAACCGAGTCCCGTCGTATATCCTTTTTATGACTAATTAATGGATATTTTTCTGCGGAGGGAAAATCGCCGGTCTCCCTGATTAATTTAGCGAGAGATGGGAGAGGAAAAAAATGACATCGGAATTATTCCAAGCGTACTGGGTAATATTTAAAATTTTAGAAAGATAATCACAAACGCCAAATTAGTTTGTACTGTAAAAAGTTATTTATTGTATGTGTTTTAGACAGCGTTTTATTCACGAAAATATGTTTAATATTCTTAAGTGTATAAAACGCGACTAAAACACGAATGCAATATAACGTTTTATCCACAATCACAAGCCCAATTTATTAAAATTATTGAAACATCACATCAAATTTCTGCTCCGTGACGTCCTTTTTAAAGCTCGGTGAAACTCAAATTGCTAATGCGCGCTGGTTGCTTAGGTGTGTTACCCTTGATATAAATGTTAATGTTAATAAGTAATTTTTAAATAAATTTCATTCAATTCAATCAATTTACTAGTCTTCCATTTTTGTAGCAGTGGAATAAAATAACTTTATTCTTCTAGTGGAATAATAGTACATTATTATACTAGTTTAATTAGACGGAGTATTGTCACACGAGAGTTTTAAAGCACGACGAGCGAAGCGAGGGGTGCTTTAATAGAACGAGTGTGATAATACGTCTTATTAAACGAGTGTAATATACTATTTTATCTACTTTGCTTTATTAATTCATTAAATTTTGGCTGTTCAAGTTTTCGTATTACTATAGGGAATTTTGCGTGGCTTGGTTACCTGACGTTACTGACATTGACGTTCGTATTTGAATTTGAAGACCTAGTAGCCCTAGGATAAATTCAATAACTACTTACAAATATGTAGATTCATGAAATTTTAAAGGTTATGTTTATTGAAATACTAATAATTTAACCTTGGCGTCTACATACGTCTCCGTGACAGACTGACGTACCAACTTAACAAAACTAAAAAGTTACCAAAAGTAGTGTAATAATATGAATATTATTACACTACTTTCGGTGTAATAATGAGATCATTAGTAACGTAAAGTAGATAAACTAATTTTATTGCACACGTGGATAAAATATTGGTTAATACGGTTCATAAGAGTGAATCAAAGTCCAATTATAAGCCGATTGTGGATAAATACAGTTTTTTTAACCTTTGTTAAGTTTATTGTCCAAAACAACACACCCAATACTTGTTTTTGTGTTTTCTATCGGTTGTGAAATAGCTTCACCAGAAAACCACTACCTCCTCATTTTCCTTTTATTTCGTGTATAAATTGATATTAATATTGATTGATATGATACAAGAAGCCTACAAAAAGATAATTTTATTGTTTTTAAAAATAAACATAACTAAAAAATAATACCGTTGATTGCAAGGGATTGACATTTGTTGCGGTATTCAAATTCCGATATGATGTATAGCTAGCTGAACGCTTACGACCCGCGCCTTTATTTGTAGTTACTTAGCTAGTAATAATACTTAGCTACTAGTTACTAGCTTCTTTTAATTTTAATTTATTTTTCTAACAAAGTAATAAGAACTGGTTAATGTCTGAAGATTGATGACTAAGATTAAAAAACAAAACGGGTATATTAGTCGGTACTGTAAAACAGTGCGAAGCTTCTTACTATTTTATTCTTCATGGGGAAATTACGTTTTCACAACAAATAATACGAAATTCGAATTAACCACAATAAAACAAGCGAAAATCTACAAGTTACGCGACACTGTGGTGTGTTACGCACACATCTATACTTCCCAATACAATTCGACACTTTCACGACTTTTCCCTGAGGACGGCAACGTCGCCTCTTTACGACCGATCTTACAGCTTTACGTCTTTAACCTCGATGGCGGCAACGTCGTGTCGGGGTCAACGTGGAACTGATAAACGGCTGTCGAATCACCGTGGCGTTGGGTACGAGAACGAGAGAAAGGGAGACAGAGAGTGGGAGAACTTATATCCTCTCCTCTTCATGCTTGGAATCGTATGAATTATACAGAGCATGTATACAATACTATATATAGCTACAGCATTACACATTTTCGTGACTTTCGCTCCAGCAGTTGACTCTAGAGAAAATATAATATACAAGGACATCGTCTTAATCTCACAGAATTAGTTGCTATGCTATGTAATCACATATGTGGAATGTCCCACATTATGTCTAGATGTTTTGGCATAGTTGGGTTGTCACATATCCTAGGCCCAAGTGAATTTTAGCACATTTAATTTGTCTAGTCGAATCCAGATCTTTACATCAAAATATAGCGCAGCTTATATCTTAAAATACAATATGTATATCTAATTTCTAATATTGGTCGAATCTGTGCTCTATAATATGTTACAGTAGGTACTCTCCTGTCAGAGCCAACCTATTCAGGCGCATGTGAATCCTAGAGTCTAGCACATTCTGAATAATAACTAACGCTTAAATTCTCCTACTGTAATTTTCCGTGCTAACGCATATAAGGTAATGTCAGTACTGAGTATAAGCTAATAATATGAGAAGTGGTGGCAAGAGAGTCAATCGTGATGAGTTTTCGAAAGAGAGAAAACTGCTCGTCAGCTGCGATGGTTCGGGTGGGAAATATTATATCAGATGGTTATGTTAATGTGGATAATAAATAAATAAATGTTAATCATGTCATTCAATCATGTCATGTAATCACTTAATCATGTCATGTCATGATTAAATAAAATGTAATCTTGCTGTCATTTCCATATTCGAAATTTTTTGATATTAGTATTTTACATCAGAATTTCAAAATAAACCGTCAGTTATCCGTTTAAGCGTGGAAAAGCCGTCAGCTTTTGGCTGAATAATAGCTTCGGTTGACGATATACCAACATACTTATCACAGATAACAATGTTTATTGTAAAATTAGACGTTTGTTAAACTTTATACTACAAATTATGGTACAAATTCCCCCACATTCGTCTCCATAACAAAAATATTGTTATAAAATAACAAAATATTGTTATTTTGTTTATTATCCCCCAAATATATTGTTATAAAATAACAAAATATTGTTATTTTGTTTATTATCGCCCAACTCTTCCACATATATTTTTCGAAATAACTTAAATTAGGTGTTACTGTAATTAAATTAGATTTCAATAGATTTATTATTACATTTGAACATACACCAAAAAATGCCACATGGCATACTTAAACAAATATAAAAAAACAAAGCTTAATGAAAATTCGAAATTTATAATTTTATAATTTATAAAAAATTTATAACTTTTTTATAATATAATTAATTTATAAATTTTATAATAATTATAATTAAAAATCGAAAATTATAATTTTCTGACATCGTCTGATGAATCCGATAATTGCGTTTTGTCTGTTACCAAATATATCAGATATATTTTCTTCTTCTGGCTATTTCTCGGTATTTCCATTAGAGTCCAAATTAACAGTTATAAATGTAATTCAGTTACCCGAAAACTTTTTTGAAAATCACCATCAAACCACTGGAAAACATATGTATGATCAAGTTCTTCCCCTTGTTCGCTGTAGAATGGGAGATTTGCTAAACAGTAGTGATGTAAAGCTATGCACTTCAAGTGCTGACAAATTTCAACTTGTCAATAGCTTGTGTCAATCATTACGACAAGGAGTTATCCTCATAGTTTTCACAATTTTATGGTAGTTCTAGAGAACTGAAACATTAATTAAAAAATGGAAGGAAAAAGGGATATTCGATGGCGGAAATGACACAAGTTAGTCCGGGAGTCCACTGCGAAAAGTGAAATCGATTTTTTTAAGTGCTGATTTTTATTAAAAAAGATTATACGTTTTGTAACGTATTGCGCAATAATAATATCCAGTCAGCCAAACCAGTTCCCCCTGCGTTATATGTTATATATAACAAATGAAAGTGTTTCCGGTCTACTCCCATGGCTTCATCGCACAATTTTTGCTTCAATCGACAGAACGCATTGAAATTGAATTTTCAATAACCGGCTGACACCCTTCATCTCCTGCACTAAGGGTGGCTTAAATGGCTAAACGGCATAGATTTCGACCAATAAAGAGATGGGCGCGGGAGTAAGTTCATATCGTTATGTTCGACACGGTAAGCCACCCTTAAGGCAAGGGATAAGGGGTATCAGCCGAGTAATAAAAATTCAATCTAATTAATTATCCGAAATTGCATTAGGAAATTTACATATCGCCAGAAAATCTCAGCAGAAACAATTTTTCCTAACACTTTTCTTTAAAATAATGAACAAACATTACTAGTGCCCAGTTTTGGCATTAGTAAAAGAATGTTATAGTTGACATATATCATATGTCACGTATACAAGTGACGCTCTCAAATTTTTATTCCTTATATAAGCAGAGGCGATTGCTGTAGCTAAATTTTTCTTATAAACCAAAAAGTATACCGCTGACTTTTTGGTAAGCACTGTATATGCTTTTTACTGACTTACCTACTCTTGTAACACCCTGCATATGTTAGATTTATAATGAATGTCGTTTTATTGATTTTAGTTATTGTATGTTGGTAATGTAGGTGTTTTATATTTTCCGAGTTATCTTGATTAATCTGGACTGACCAGATAGTTGATGTTTCCAATATTAGTTCGCGTTGTTTTTGTCTTACCTATTTCTTTCGTTCTTCTAACAGATCTTGATGTCGTTCTAAACATAACAATCTGTACCGATTGAAGTATTACTTCACACGAATTCAGTGATTCACCACATATGAAATTTGTTCTGTACAGCTACCTTTATTTACCAATTTCTAATTTATGCTACATTGTTTCACTAGTAATGATCCTGCGTTTACATCTTCCAAGTTATTGAACTACGTGTTCAGTCTCTGATATGTGTTTCATCAAACAAAAGACTTCGACTTTTTTCATATCTTTAACTGCGAAAACGGACCTAAGTTCATATAAACTTTATATATAAGACTACATATATAAATTAATATTTTACTGGTTCGAAAGAGCTAAAGTCCACTTATTAAAAACTTAACTAATTTATTTAACACTAATAACTAACACTTATTACTTAATTTATATATCGCAGCTGTTTATTTATCTTCCACGTACGGCCGCTCAGGTCAATTGTATTCGTCGCTTCCTCTGTTTATGACTATTCTGTGTAGAGTATCGAATTCCAGAACAATCTGGACTGTTCTGAAATTCTAGGAACTCAAATCGATTCTTTGAATGGACTCTTCCCGATTTATATTTATTTTGTGGCGTGACTTTCCGTTACAATATATATTATATTGTCTTAAACTTGTGCACATGGCCCCTTTTACATATTGTTGTATAATTATGAAAGTTCCACTATGTAAGTAACATTGCAGAAGAACAAGTTAACGTACATACGTAATACGCTTGATGATACGCTGTTACTTAGTGAGGAGTCTGCCAATTTTCAGAAGCGTAAGTCGGAATTTCCTTGTTTTACTAGTTTCGTCTTCAGACGTTTGATGTAATGTCGGCGAAACTTATTTGGTTTAACCTGTTTTAATTACTCAGTTTAATTGCTGATTCGAGGATAAACTGGGGGCTGTTGCGTAATTTGTTTGAAATGCTTTCAAGTGGTTTTATAGAACTGCAGAATTAGTTTAAGTGTATAAATTCTTCAGACTATGTATTTGTCTTATTCACATCGGATTTTGGATACTTTGTTATATGATTTTATGTAACTTAATAACAATATTTTTAATGTATTTTTGATACGTTTGTATAATGCGAAGTGTAGCATGTGATCAATATTTATATAAATGTTAATATCTGGTATCATCGTGTGGCCAAATGTAGTTATAATAAGTCACTAGGTTTTCGGGTCATTTTTTTAAAGTGAAATGTCAATAGAGATTCATCCATTATGGGCGATAGTGATCTGATTGCATGTGAATTCGTATTAGGAAAATACAGGGCCGACCATTATTATTTGTCCAACAAACACCCATCATCTTTTTCTACTCTAATGGAATAGCAGTATATTATTTTTTCACTTTGTTTGGTTTCTGCAAGTAGTTGAGCATATTTCGGAATTTTGTTGGCAACAATTGATATAAGCAATTATTCAATTCACAATTAGCAGCTAACAGTTGACAATTAGGTTTTGAATGAGGCGATATGGTGCAACGCTGAACCTTTCTGATAGCAATTGACAGTTTAGCATATTTAAATCAATAAGCAATTGGGGGACAGAATATTTCCATATTGAAAATTTGGATTTGGAATAGGTAATACCTTTTGAATATGGAAATATCATTTCCACTATAATACGCTTTCGCTCGTTAGGTATTTTAAAACGTACAGCTTAGCTACTTATCCCAGAATCCAGAACATTAAAACAGTCCACATAATTTTGACTAAGCCGGTAATTCAATTCCTTGGTTATGTTATAAATTTCGTAAATAAACTAGACATACAATTTAAACAACGCGCTTGCAAAATAAGGAGAATGAATAAAATCTGAACGTATGAATTATTTATCGCGTTCCCCGGCGTACATTATTTTAAATTTGGACTAAAGTAATATTTTCCTCGTCTCGTGCAAGCATTTCCTTTAAAAACATGGACGTTAACGAGCCCCGAGCGCATCCACCTGATGAAAATGTAATTTCAAGCGAGACATGAACGCATTACTTAAATTCGTAGCGTTAATAATTTTTATTGTTACAACCTGGAGAAGGGGGAGGAGGAGTGAGAGGAGGAGGACTCTCTTTTCTCCTACAAAGGGATGTGATTTATTTTTCCCGGCGGAAGATTGAATGAGAAACATCAAAACGCTCCCTTTTGAAGTCGAGTTGAGCGGGCCGGGCCGCTTGGCTTTGAAACTGAAAGGATTTGATGTTTAATTTATAAAAATACGTTATGAACCAGTGAATTTTAGTTCCATTGGTTGACATGTTTGAGACATAGTTTTTAAAAGTTGGTTACTTTCACAACAAAGGACGTAAAGCAGGAAGGAAGGTTTTATACTTACAGCACATTCTTTTGAAGTTATTTGATTTCAAGCAGATTAAAATTCGCCAACCGTAAACAAAGGGCGTACTTTTAAGAAATGAAAAAGTTATAGGGAGGTAGGTATCAGTAGGGAATTCTCTAAATAACCATTAAAAATATCCAATGTATTAGACTAATTAAACGAAAAATGGACGGATAAAACACATTTAATATATATTTAAAGCAATGCAACAATCAGTGAACGAAAGTGTGAAGTGGCCTTTGTTGAGAGTGGACTGTATAGATCTCTCTCGTAGCTCGTGGGTGGCTGCGGAGATGAATGTTGTCTCCAGGTTGTAAGGCTGGAGACTGTAGTAGTAGTTGGAGATCACGGCTTGTCGTGATCTCTTGAAGTTCTTGGAGTTGAAGTTGTCGTATCTTGAAGATCTCGTAGAACTCTCAGGGCGTAACGTGAGAGTTTGTAGGTTGGGTTGAAGAATCAAGACCACCAACACACGTCGTTTTGAGCATACAAGTATACTAATTTATTGCCAAAAATTCACGAGCTTTTATACACATTCATTTTGAGTTACGTTACCCTTTGGTTCCAATTATTTGATAACGTTGTTAAATTTTGTTGAATGTTATCTTACAATGTCCGAGAATTGTTTCACTGACCTTACCGATGCGGATTTGCGATCAAGTTGCGAAGGAGTATTATGCTGACATCCACATTCTGCACCTTAAGGCGGAAACAGACTATCGTCACGTCACGTGAGCTCACGTGCTGTCACGTTAACTCACGTCACGGTTAAAAAGTGCGGAGTAATATTTCACATGGTATTTAAATGTATTGGAACCAGACTGAGGTTACGTCAAAGTGACGTGAGTTAACGTGACAGCACGTGAACTCACGTGACGTGACGATAGTCTGTTTCCGCCTTTAATGGTACACAATTGACCTTATTACTGGGTCAGTGTTATGCTTCGTTTTCGTAAAACAAAGCGTGTTCTTATTAAATGATGTAAGAATGTAAGAGGCTCACTGAATTAGTTCGCAATAAATTACAATTTCTTAACCCTAAAAATTTCCCAAAATAATGTTAACGTTAGCATCAACATCCTGCCACCTCTCGGCGATCCATTCTGTGTATTCCTTAACCGGTGTTCGCCTTGCTCCTTCTGCGCAGGGCCTTGTCGAAGTTTGATGGGGTTGTCGTTGGAGGTGGAGTGGTTTGGTTCTATTCTCGCCTTTCATCCTGTGTGGCCGTATTTCCCTATGGTTGCATGGGTAGCTGATGAAGTCCATTTCGGGATCTGGACGGTTAGATGCTGCCGTATTCCATCGTCGCTGAACGTGACGGGGCGCAGCCATCGTCTCTTTGATCCTGCTGGAACCCTTCCGTCGTGGGGTAGGCTCGTAGCTGGAATTTCCTTCTGCATTCTGTTGGTGTTGTCCCGTTATATCTGGTGTGCGTTCAGGACCAACAGGCTTTGATTTATATTGATTCGAATGTCGCAGTTGATTGCAGTTCTCCTTCGACTTTGACTGCCGAAGTAATGAGATGAAGTACTCTGTCGTTGGTACTTCCCAATCCTTTCTTCTTTGTTTTGGTAGTGTTGTACTTGTTGTAACTCCAGAGTTGGTTGGCAAGGATAATTCTTTCACGGGTGCCCAGTGATTTTCGGTGAAAAGTTCGATTGGGTCGATCTTCTCTTTGTGTTCGCCTAAAGCTTTTAAGTTTAAGCCCATTCTTCATGATCAAGTTTTCTTGCAACTTGAGTATCTCGAAATTTTTAGTTTCCAGTTGTTTATCGAGGGAGCTTCTGCGCTCCTCGACTTGCGCCTCCAACAGCTCAAGGTGCTGCTTCTGGAGTTCTTGGTTGCGTTTCTCAAGCGCCAAGTTCTCTTTCTGGAGTTCCTGGTTTCGTCTCTGGAGCGCCTTGTACTGATCCTGGAGTTATGGTTCTTTGTTTGGAGTGCATCAGTCTCCCCTTGGAATTCCCTCTGGCTGTATTTAAAATGCGACATTGCTTGCTCCATTTTGTTGCTTGAAGTTGTAGGCTTGTCGACTTAGTGCCCTGGAAGATTTGCTGTGACTTACTCAGGACACTTGGCTTCTCGTTTTGTAGTGGCGTAGAAGTTCTTGAAGTTTTGAAGTTGTTATCACTGGCGGTTTTCCTTCCGGCTGCAGTGATCCGCTGTGTTCGTCGTATCGAACTTGTAGACTTGAAGTCTTGGTACAGTGGCTGTGACTTACTCAGGAGTCTTCTTGGTTTTCTCGACTTCCCGCTTTGTATTGGCGTCGAAGTTCTAGAAATTGTGTAATTGAAGTCACCGGCGGTTCTTCCTCCCGGCTGCAGTGACTTGCTTTGTTCGTCGTATCGAACTTGTAGAATTGTAGATTCGTTGTCCTACTGAAGTGTCTGTTACTTACTCAGGAGCTTTCTTGGTTTTTCGACTTCCCGCTTGTGGTGGTGTCGAAGTTCTTGAAGATCGTAGATTTGATGTCCTAATTAATAAATAATAAATTATTTGTTGAATGTTATCTTCCAATGTCCGAGAATTGCTTCACTGACCTTACCTTGCGAAGGAGTATTATGCTGACATCCACATTCTGCACCTTAATGGTACACAATTGACTTTATTACTGGGTCAGTGTTATGTTTCGTTTTCGTAAAACAAAGCGTGTTCTTATTAAATGATGTAAGAGGCTCTCTGAATTAGTTCACCATAAATTACAATTTCTTAACCCTAAAAATTTCCTAAAATAATGTTGACGTTAGCGTCAACAATCAGATTATCAACTTAAATATTACAGCAATTGCATTACGAGGTTTTTGCAATATATTTCCCTAATCGATTAATATTTAAATTGGACCTCCATTCTGAGATCTCTCAAAAACTAAATATCATAAGAACCTACTATGCACTTTGTAATAAGGAGAATATCGAAATAAGTTATCCAATTAAATCTCTCCTTAAGTACTTACTATTCGTTTGGGGGTTTTTAATAGATCTCATTGTTTCCGTTATATTAATACTCTCCTCAAAATTGCCTAGTGCTCTTTCTATTATAATAACTAATAACACTTTCTTCGATATTGCTTATTACTCCTAAGTTTGTTACGGTCTGCGATGTGCCATAGTAAATCAACAAAGCTCTTTTAAAAAACAATTTCAAAGTATATTGATGTATTTTTAAGCTCTTTTAAGCTACTAATATAATAAAAATAATTTCGTACTGTCTTTTCAAGCTGACCGAAAGACATTGGCGCAATTAATCCCTTCGCGATCAAACTGACTTGTGAGTAGTGGTAGTCTAAGTGCTGAAGCCTAAGGATCACTTAAGCAAGTAGTGTTTCGCGCGCAATAATCGTTTTAAGAAACAGTTTTGAAAAAAATTGCTGAACGTAGATATACTTTATATAAGCTCATTTTTCAGCGAAAACTCGCTAAGTAATTGTAACTTTTAAATCATTGTGCCTTAAGGCAGAAATTTAGTCCCTTTTACGCAGTCGACACTAAGGGGTTAGGAACACATTAATCCCAGCCAGCAATGGTTTCTAAGTATAATTTATTTGTTTGGCTGCAGCACCGTCTGCTAAAATGTCTTTCTTTTCTGAGATCTACTGGACCAACAGGATTTTATCACTTCCTCTGAAATGAGGTTGCCTCGTGTTCTCTCAATTTGTAAAATTTTGATATATCACCCATAAAGTAAACCCATAAAGTTTTTTGGAACACATATCTCTGTTAAAACTATTTCTTTCATAAAGTGTTCCTTAAATGACTGCAATGCATTTAGTATCCTAAATTTAAGGTATTATTTATAAAGACGCCCATAGCACTAAAGGGGGTCCTTTATTTAAGGGACGAGTGTGCATACGGGCCTAAATCAACTCGTGTAATTCAATGCCTTGAGTGGTATTAGCCATGGGGATAGTTGTTTCGGGTTGATATATAATCATTGTACATCCACATTACAGAATTTACTTCGACCAAACTTTCCATTATTAAACGTACAAAGTAAAATTTATGTGGTTAAGAAGTGTTTCTGTGGCGCAAATGCTTTACTATATATTGTTGTAGTATTTACATCTTTTATATTAGGTGAATTGTATAAGTCCTTTGGGTGTACAACAGTGTAGTAAGTTACGTTGTTTAAATTATATATTTGTCATAAAATATAGTATTAGACCGTTAAAAATTTTATAAAAATTCTTTTGCAAAGTATTTTATCAAACATTTTATGTAGTGATATGGCTTACCTTAACTTTTCATACCTTAACAAAATTAATTGTTCATGTATTCTGACATGATTTGAAAACTGGATCTGAAAAATATATGCACATCAATAACTTTTTCTGAATCATTATATGAAATTGTACATACTATAAATGCATTACTGCCAAAATTCTCTAGAGAAACAAAAAATAAATACTAAATAAACAAATGCATGACTGTTTTAGTGGTAGTGAAAATAAATTAGTTAAGACACTTCGCGTAGTGCAAGTTATTTCGAACCAGTAAAACGTTACAATATTGAAGGTGAGTGCCTAATTGATAATAACAGTAACTTACCAAGGCAAACATTTTTTACCGAACAACTAAAACGTGCCAAAATTTAAATGCAAAATTTCCCCCTTTTTGGTCTTAAAATTTTAATTATTTGATAAGTATAATAACTTACCTTTTACCTTAATTCAAGTCAAAATACCTCAAGGAATCTACATTAAATCAAATCATTATAAAGCTTATATGTGTATATGTATTTGAGGATAAACCGTATTGTACGTATAAAATAAATCCTCTATTCTCACGGGTTTGGGGATTAACATCCCGCACGTAAAATTTATTCAACTAACGTCCCGATATACTTTTCGGCGAACGAAATAAGAATGCTGCATTTCCCAAGCGGGACGTATATTCTGTCGGGCAGGCATTTTATAAGGTTGTACTTACCTTCTAAAAGGGTCGTAAAAGGAGATCTTAATAATGTACGTGGGGATTTCTTTCGGAGGACAATGGCGGGACGATCACTAATTCTACGGATAAAATAAACACCCGGATGACGGATGGCCGAGGGGTGGATAATTAAATTTTTTTTACTCGTGTGTTTTGGGGAATAAATTTAAGTCTTTAAATCAGAAACAGAGACAACAAAAGCACAAAATCCGAGGAGTGGGGGGTAATCCCGAATGAAATCGTTCGTTTTCTGTCAACCATTTAACACCATAAATTAGTGATTTAAACCTGGGGACCGTCAGCTCATAAATAAACACTTAACGTCAATAATTTTTCTGCTCGTATTACAAGTCCCGCTTTATGCAGATATGAAATATTATTATTCATTATTCATCCGCTGGCGCACGCATACAGCATAATTCCTGTGATGCAACGTTGCGTGATGCGTTACATCCAGTTTTTGTTTTCATTTTTCAGTTCAAATGTTCATGATCGTAAAGCTTTAAGTAAATACGCCACGTGTCTAGTTAGGTCTCGTGAGCTCTTCATCCTACGGGATTTGAAAGGCGGGGTAGATCTAAAATTAAACGGCGATATCAATAATATTATCATTCGCACGACGCCGGTTTAATGCTTAATTGGCAGATAAATTTAACCGATTAATGGAATCGACGCAGCGAGGACGTCACAAAGTGTTTGTCGTTATAAAGCGGGAGAAAACTTTTAGGGAACTGCTTTTACCGAATTTTTTGATAATCTTGAAGAAGAATTTGATAGAGTGCCACCAGAAATAATATGAAATTATTACCAAACTAACTAATTCAGGGTGCATAGCACACAGAGCTAATAAGGAGTGGGTGGTTCATGTTTTATCTTGAAGATTGGTTCTCAATTTTAGTTTTCAAAGTTAGTTTTCAATGCTGCCAGTTTGAAGGAGAAGATGTGGGATGAAAGTTCCCGCCAAAGACAGTCTCAGGTTCTAAATAAGTCTTCTAGTCATCCAAGTGAATATCATTGCACCGCCTCATTTCTTCCACCTTCTTCAAGCGTTGGATATAGCGTTCTTCCGCTTGTTAAGAAAGCATAGCGTGCAATTTTAGTACCATTCTATCAAAGTTTGAATTTCCAGAGATGATGAACACATAGATAAAAATGTTTTGAACCAAAATACCTGGCAAACCTCAGGGAGGTTTTAAAGGCACTAGCATTTGTACTATTAATCTAGATCATGTGATTAAAAAGTTATATCACAGTGTGTTGGAAGACTGACATACCTGTGTTGTGGAAAATATTTCGCAGATGTTTAAGAGCCATCTCTAGGCTTCCTGAGGAGAAATAACAGAAAAACCAAAGCGAAAAATTAAGAAAAATAAGTGACATGCCGTTGTGAAAGCATTTAAACTATATCGAATCTAAAGTGTATACTGTTTAATAATAAAATAGTACGTTTTCAAATTACTAATTGCGCTATTACATGCTTCCAGTTCAAAACGCACAGGAGAAAGGTTAGCAAGAACGAGAGCAAGAAGACATGTTAACAATTTCGAGACAATTCATATACTTGTGAATTCTGTAAATAACTATGCTTGATTCGGAAACACCCTGTATTGCAGACAAAATATCTGGGGTACAAAGGGTGATAATAAAGCGTGAAGTACCGCTGAATAATTTAAAAATTTCTTCCAAATAACGAGAAAGTTATAAAACTGCAATGGCCTCATCAAACATAACCTCACATACTTCCAGTATAGTGCTATTTTAATGTGGCATATTATTCTTTTATAATATTCGTACGTAAAAATGCTTCCACTACATCTACGTTAGTTTTCATGCACACTATTTTCAGTACAAATTTGTTTTGAATTTGAGGTTGATTCAGATACTCCAGTCATCAATGGTAAAATACGGTATTACTGTGGAATTTTGGGAAACAAGGTCGATTTCTTTGAAAATTGGGATTTAGGTAGTATTTATAACGTTCTTCAAAGTTGAACTGTGAAGCTACACATTTTTCAGTGAAAAATGAATGTTTTTTAACAGTTTTTCACCAATACCTTGAAAATCTCTCATTTTATCGGAAAACACAATCAGAACAAAAATGTAGTTAATAAAAAAACAAAGAGATACGTTTTTGAATGATCTCTATAAACCTAATAAGGGTTGAGTTATTGCTCGCTCCAGTTATCAATGGTAAAATACCGTATTACTGTGGAATTTTGGGAAACAAGGTCGATTTCTTTGAAAATTGGGATTCAGGTAGTATAACGTTCTTCAAAGTTGAACTGGTGCCGAAGTGTGCTTTTTCCCTTGGGGTGGAGACCACCCCTTCTAAAGGGTAAGAAATTTTTGAATTAAAATAAACCTTGAAATCGATAGACTGACCAATTCTAAGTAACTTCTGTTTTATAAAGTTTTTTTGTAAAGTTGATATTTTTAGAGCTATTCACGATTGAAACTACACATTTTTCATTGAAAAAACGAATGTTTTTTAACAGTTTTTCACCAATACCTTGAAAATCTCTCATTTTATCGGAAAACACAATCAGAACAAAAATGTAGCTAATAAAAAAACAAAGAGATACGTTTTTGAATGATCTCTATAAACCTAATAAGGGTTGAGTTATTGCTCGTATTCCATTCATCAATGGTAAAATACCGTACTATTGTGTGGAATTTTGGGAAATAACCTCAATTTTCATGAAAATTTGGACTTCTACTTACCCTCTTCTTCAAAGTTCGGCATGTGCCGAAGTGTGCTTTTTCTCTAGGGGTGGAAACCACCCCTTATAAGAGGTAAGAAATTTGTTAATCAAAATAAACCCGGAAATCTATAGATTGACCAATTCTAAGTAACTTTTGTTTTATAAAGTTTTTTTGGAAAGTTGATATTTTTCGAGTTATTCACGATAAAAATAAATGTAATGTATCATAGACCGTGTCAAATTCTGAAATAGCGAAAAAAAACATCCCTTGCTTTCCAAGCCAGAAACTTAAAAAATGCATTTTGTAGAGAATTCCAAGCGCTTTATCATCGAATTAGTTAAAAGTTTTTATAATGCGTAGTTTTGATGAGGGTTGCGTTCAAAGGGCTAGGATGAGCTATAATTAGTACGCGAATGCAAACTTCGAAACGCAATATCTCCTTCATAGTCCAGGGAAGTTAGGAAAAATAGCGGAAAAACCTAGCAACAGTTCGTATCGAGATGCGATTTTCTGCATTGTATTCAGGAAGGTGCCAGGAAAAAAGTCTACAAGGTCTGGTTTAGCCATTTTATGAAAATGGCCTTCTGGGCCGGAAAATGCATTTTCCAAATGCATCATTTCTTACACCATTATAGGAACAACTGGAAACTCGGATAAATCGCTCGGAAATGGTTACTAGGGGGTTTTTGGGGCTGCCGAACTCGATTCTGGCATTAGAATTACCTGGGGGCGCTCGGGGGCGGCTCTGCGGGGGCACCTGCGGGGTCATTCTGGGGGGAAATTGCTTAGTGCATGGGAAGCGCTCCAAACTCGTTACTCGGGGGTTTTTGGGGATGCCGATTTCAATTCTGGCATTGGAGTAACCAGGAGGCGCTCGGGGGACCCTCTTTGGTGTAGACTAGGGGTAAATGGGGGGGTTGTAACTTCTATACAATTAGAATTTAAAATTTGGTATATTTTTGTAAAAATTAAAGCTTAAGAGGATGACGGTAGTCATCGAGACGTCCTAATTTTATTTCATTTTGAATAAACTGACTGGAGAGCGATGAATTTGTTCATTTATTGGATTGAAAATTTAAATTTATAATGAATAATTCACCATTAATAAAAACTCCTATTTGTTATTTGAATAAAGTAGTATTTTGATAATTTGTGACTTTTCACTTTCTCCTTTACCATTTCCCACACAGCCAACCCAAGCATTCTCGGGGAAATCTAATCCCGGAATTGAAATCGGCATCCCCGAAAACCCCCAAGTATCGATTTTGGGGAGATTTCTATGGACGCCGCCATCCCCCCCCCCAATTACCCCCAGTCTACCCCACAGAGGGACCCCTGAGCGCCCCCTGGTAACTCGAATGCCAGAATTGAAATCGGCATCCCAAAAACCCCCGAGTAACCAGTTTGGAGCACTTCCAATGGACTATGCAATTTCCCCCCCAGAATGACCCTGCGGATACCCCCGCAGAGCCGCCCCTGACCGCCCCCTGATAATTCCAATGCGAGAAATGAATTCAGCATCCCCGAAAACCCCCGAGTATGGAGTTTCGAGCACTTCCCATGTACTATGCAATTTCCCCCCAATCAGCCCCAGACAACCCCACAGAGGGGCCCCCGAGCGCCCCCGGGGAAGTATATTGCCAGAATTGAATTTGGCATCCTCGAAAACCCCCGAGTAACGACTTTTGAGCGTTTCTCATGGACTATGCAATTTCCCCCCCAGAAAGGCGCTGCGCGTGCCCCCGTAGAGCCGCCCCTGAGCGCCCCCGGGTAATTCCAACGCCAGAAGTGAATTCGGCATCCCCGAAAACCCCCGAGTAACGAGTTTGGAGCGCTTCCCATGCACTAAGCAATTTCCCCCCAGAATGACCCCGCAGGTGCCCCCGCAGAGCCGCCCCCGAGCGCCGACAGGTAATTCTAATGCCCGAATCGAGTTCGGCAACCCCAAAAACCCCCGAGTACCCATTTCCGAGCGATTTATCCGAGTTTCCAGTTGTTCCTATAATGGTGTAAGAAATGATGCATTTGGAAAATGCATTTTCCGGCCCAGAAGGCCATTTTCAAAAAATGGCTAAACCAGACCTTGTAGACTTTTTTCCTGACATCTTCCTGAATACAATGCAGAAAACCGCATCTCGATACGAACTGTTGCTAGGTTTTTCCGCTATTCGGCTGATTTTGATCTAAATGCCCTGGACTATCATTTTTATGATACAAAGATAAATAAAAAAATCTAAATTATCAGTGAGACAAATCCTGCAATTAAAATTTGAAACAGTTTTTTATATCTAAAATAGTTTTTGAACTATTTAAGAAAAATACATTTTTTTTTTCTAAAATTACGAAAATGCAATTTTCATTTTAAATAGTTATTTTTTTCTAAAATAAGCATTCTAAACCGCTTAAACCACATAGATCTTATTACTAATACCTAATTAAAGTTAAAGCCAAGTGGGTTACATTTAATTTTTATCAGGGTGGTAATGACGAGGGTGTAATTTTTAAATTAAAAAAAAAACAAGAAAGGTGTTACGTTATTTTTGTTATAAATCAGTCAATTATTATGCATAAGACTTATGTCAGTACTCATTTTAAAGGGTATTTTATGTACTTTAGAAAAGGTCGATTGAGTTATCCCCAAAAATTTTACCATTTTCAAGTTATTGAAGGTTGAATATTTTCAATTTCGCGGTTCTCCAAAAATAACCATGTTTCATCGAACAATGACTCAGTCCTTATTGAGTTTATAGAGGTCATTCAAAAACGCATCTCTTTGTTTTCTTATTAGCTACATTTTTGTTTTGATTATTTTTTCCGATAGAATGAAAGATTTTCAAGTTATTGGTGAAAAACTGTTAAAAAACATTCGTTTTTCAATGAAAAATGTGTAGATTCAATCGTGAATAACTCGAAAAATATCAACTTTCCAAAAAAACTTTATAGAACAAAAGTTACTTAGAATTGGTCATTCTATCGATTTCCCTTCTTATTTTCATTAAAAAATTTCTTACCCCTTAGAAGGGGTGGTTTCCACCCCTAGGGAAAAAGCACACTTCGGCACAAGTTCAACTTTGAAGAACGTTATAAATAGTACTACCTAAATCCCAATTTTCAAAGAAATCAACCTTGTTTCCCAAAATTCCACGCGAAAATGGCTGATGACTACCAAGATTCAATTTTTCAATAATATACAAGGAACCGGTTTGATACCTAACCGGGGAATAAATTTAACAGACGATTTGACCGGGGAGTGCATCGAAATTAATTAGCCTAAATTGGTAGAACTAATTTTCAGGTTGCCAATCATATCTGGCAATTAGACGATTGTAACTTATTGTTCGAAATCGACTCGGATTGCCACATCAAACGATGCCTAAAATCTTTAACGTATACATAGGCATCAATCGTACTGGTTGTGCTATTGCAGTTAATTAGGATTTAAATGAAGTCGTACGGTTAATAGAGATTACTTCATTAATCATTCAGTTCAAATCGACTTTACTGCTCTCTCTCTTTCTCTCTCTCTCTCTCTCTCTCTCTCTCTCTCTCTCTCTTTCTCCATTCTCTCTCTCTAACCGTTATTCTATGAACAAGGGTCATTTGGAGCATCTGATAATACCTATCGATTAATCCGACGACGATGCGAGCGTAGTTTGTACAAGTATGCGAGAGAGCGTCAATTGAGCGAGTGCAGAATCAATATTTGGAATAATGGTAGATGAAAATAAACCGCCAAGTTCGATGATCGCACGAAATTCATTTTACGGCCGCAGTGAATGAGGATCCCGGTTAATCACCGTTTCGTACTGGGAGAAGGTTAATTTCTTTTATTTGTGATAGAACACGAGTTATAAACAGTGCTTAAAAAATACTGATGCAGGAAAATATTTGGGGAAAGCTTAACGAGACTGAGTGATTTTGGTGTGATAGTTTTGGTGAACGCGCGCTATTCGTACATTGCTTCTCATTTAAAATATACCAAATTTTGTACGTATCTCCATTCTATCAGAACTGTCTGGCTTGACTTTTTTTGGATTTCAATTAAATTATGTTAAATCAATAAATACGCCGTATTTTAGATGAGGAAGGAAATTGTAATCAATATTGAACCCTCTGTGCCAGTTTAAACAGTATCCGTATCTACCTTCAATCAAATTAAAACTTAAAAGCAATCAAATCTGTCCAGTGACCGTAATGATGAGGGAAGCACATTAAAAACGTTGAGATTTTGTTGGAGACCAAATTGGAGCTCATGACGAGGAATATAATTTTAGTATTTGATATTCGAATATTATATAAACTTTACTGATTTATATCATTTACCGTTTATACGACAGGGAATTTCAGTTAATTGATTCAGGTGAAATAGCAATTTCATAAAGATGAGGTAAAAAAGTTCGTTTAGAAGTGCAACGTTCGAAAACTGATAATAAGTATTAATAAAAAATATTTGATAATATTAAGATTTTAAAGAAACATAATTACCTGTCTCTTATAAGTTCCTATCAAAGTTCTTTTGTCTAGTTCCGTTAGGGCAATGCTTAGCTTTTTATTTTAAATGAATTGCTAGGTGGTTTTGCATACATCAATTCTAATCTTTATATATAGGTAGTCCGCCATGGTGAATGCGCGATTATTTATGTATGTTTTGTCACAAAATCCCATATTTCTGGAAAGCCATTGATTTTTTTCGAAATAAATAATGACCAAGTTGTTTTCAGAATATGGGAAACGTGCTGATAAATATTTTAAAATTTGTTTCATACCTCTTCGCTATGTAAGTTTTACTAAGGGATTTAGTCCAAGTTGCAGTTGCTGATTTTGTTAATATAGCAATGTGTACTTAAAAAAATAAGACTCGTATTTTTTATCAGGCGATATTCACTTTTAGGGAATAAAATCCACCCCTAAAATTTACCCCGTAAAGCGTGTTTTTTTACAACCCATAAACGAATGGTGTATATAGCATAAAAAGAGTATAAAACGGCATCTTTTAATTTTAAGGGTTGCTACTCCTTTTTATAAGGAAGCATACTATGTTTTAAGCGATTTTCGACTGCTTGGCACGTTGATTTTTTAAAATTTGTTTTATGAAATAATATCGAAAGGTAAAGTTGACGGATTTTCAACATCAGGAGGCAATAATAGTTTTAGGGTTAGCATCTCTTATTAACTTGTTTTTCATTCTTAAAAAAAAGGGTTTATGAAATGAATGCCTAATAAACGAATTTAAAAAATATTAGTGTAATGCGGTCAATCAGAATAATAGTCTGAATAAGAAATCAGTCATTCGAACTTCTGTTTTTCGTTTTTAAAAATAGTTGTTGCAACCCTAAGAAATAAACATTGTGCGGTTTTTGTCGTTTTTAACCTTCATATTTTGGCGTTAAGTTTATAAATGTATTTTTATTATTTAAACTATTTTTAAACCACTAATATTTATTGACAAAAAACCAACGATTTTTGCGATGAATTTTAGGGGCGGGTTTTACCCCCCTAAAAGTGAATATCGGTCGATAAAAACTAAGTGTCTCTATGTAACATTTTGTAATTTATAACGTTGGAGCCTTATATCTCATTACGTGGAGCCACATAAAAAATGATATTGTCACGCCCATGGGGGTTGAAGTATTCCTGGTGGTACACTCGGGGGGCAACTAGGTGGAGAACAAAATAAGATTAGGTTAAAACGCTACTGATCAACTCTTACTAATACTCATTTGATCGGCTACATTTATACTGTATAGATGACAGATTCGGAAACTATGTTTAATTAGTGTCAATCACCGAATTCCGATATACAATTAGCAACGGATAGATTTGTGCACCTACGTTCTAATTAGGTGTTCGTGAAGTAATTAGTAATTATTCACTTCGCTGCTAACTTGTGGTAATTATGGTAATTTAGGTCGAATATTATTGCAACCGTGACAATGTGCAGAATTGATATTATTTCCACCTATTTGCTCATTTTTGGATAAGTGTTCATTGGACACCCCGTATATTAAAGAAACGCTCTGACTGACACGTGCAACTGGAGAAATTATAATGCTAGTATAGAAGCTCACCAAGTAAAAACTTTTCAACTTTCCTTTGAATAATTCTGATAATTGTTGACTGATAATGAACTAAGCATATTATTTAGATTTTTCTCTTTTAATAGCCCTTTTTCTTCTAGGCTGATTTGTGGACATTCTCCATTTATCTAAACTTTTATAGTATGCGTATTACTCTCACACAAAAATTCAAGTGGTGTCGAATGTGTAGGTGATGTATTCTTCATCGTTGCTTTTAATTGCCCGTTTTATTTTTCAATATTTTGCCAAAAATGCGGAATGTAAGTTCGAAGGAATTTCAGCAGTTATAAATATAACATTTGTTAGTACATAACTTTTAAGCCTTTAATTCAGTATATGGAGACACATAAAAGGGTATACTCTTTTCAAAACAAATCCCGATGCACGTCATTTTGATGACGTCAGAATCATCCAATACTACCAACTTAATATAGTCACAGGACATCCCAATTTATTTCTTCCGTGTATATCTTAAGTTGACAACATACATGGTTATGTGTATTCTCAACCTAAAATATACACGGAACACATAAATTGCGATGTCCTGGGACATGTTAAGTTGGTAGTATTGGATGTTTGGTGACGTCATCATCGGGATTTGTTTTGAAAACACTATATTATATTATGAATTATTGACATTATTTCCATCTAATTGCTCCTTTTCAGCGAATTATTCATGGGACACCATGTATATTCAAATGGCCCGACTGACAAGTACAACTTAAAAAAGGATGATGTTAGTGTAGAAGTTCAAGAAGTAATAAAATTTTCAACTTTCCCGCACTGAATTTCTTTTGAGTAATTCTGATAATTGATGGGTAAAACTAAATTTGTTAATTAATTTTTTTACTTCTAATAACAGCCTTTTCTGTAGGTTTGAAGGAACTTAAAGAGTTATAAATGCAACATTTTTTTAATTTGTAGTACTAGAACTATATAATTGAGGACGTGAGGATACACAAAAAAGTTGCATGACGTTATTTCTAATTATTTGCTCGTTTTTGGCTAGGTATTCATTCTATATTAAAGCAATACGTGACTTACAAGTACAACTTGACAAATTATGATGTTAGTATAGCAGCTCACCAAGTAAAGGCATTTTCAATTTTCCATTGATCAAATTTCCCTTAAAAAATTCTGATAATTATTGGGTATAAATAACCTTAATATATTATTTAGATTTTTCACTTGTAATAGTCATTTTCACCTTGGTGATTTGTGTACATTTTTCAATTATATAAAATTTTATAGTATGCGTATTCTTAGACAAAAACTCAAGTAGTGCCGAATATGTAGAAGGTGACGTTATTCTTCACCTTTGTTTTTGATCGCCCTTTTAATTTGCAATATTTTTCCAAAAAAAGCGAAATTACGAAATTCGAAATGTAAGTTTGAAAAAACTTCATAGTTATAAATGTAACATTTTTCAATATACAGTTTTAAAACCTTATTAATTTACTACGTGGAGATGCATAAAAGGGTATATGAGTATTGATATTATTTTGCTATTTGGTCTTCTCATTTATTTGCTCGTTTTTTGATAGGTATTAATGGAACGTCCTATATATTAAAATCCCCCGACAGAAGTACCACATGATATGATGCTATTGTAGAAGCCCACGGTGTAAGAAAATTTTTAACTTTCCCTTAATTGAATTTTCTATGAATAATTGTGATATTTAGTGGGTAAAAATAAGCTTGTTATTTATATTTCTCATTTCTAATAGCCCTTCCTGTAAGTTTAAAAGTACTTTAAGAGTTATACTTATACAGTTATAAATATAATATTTGTTAATTTATGACTTTAGAGCCTTATAATTCAGTACGTAGAGACATAAATAAGTTGTATTTAACTTTCCACTCATTTGCTCGTTTTTGGCTAAGTGGGTATTCATGGAATGTTAGAGAAATGATAGAAGAAATTGATAGAAGCTCACCAAGTAAAAACATTTTTAAATTTCCATTTGAATATTTCTGTTAAGTTTTGGGTAAAAATTAACTTAATATATTATTTAGATTTTTCACTTCAAATAGTCTTTTTGGGTATGCTGACGATTCCGCCACCCAAATCCTTTAACTGTATACCAAAAATACCTATACCGACCAAAAGAGCGTGTATAACTTACGTGAGTATGGCAATCACTTCATTTCGTCTAACAACCGAGATATTTCATTGCAAAGTTTGCTTTCAAACGTAGACAAACTGGAGCCATATTAAATTGCAAGGCACAGAACGCGACAAGCGTTCACGGGAACAGTAGAATATTCACGCGAATTCCATTTGTCTTAACCTCATTTGTTTACCCTTGCCCAACAAGCGATGGCGAATTCACCAAAAGATACACATAATGTATTGTAATGATTTCAAAATATTTCTCTCGAAAATTGCCCAATTTCCTTATCGGAAACTTTCTCTTATGAATTTTTAAGCCTTTTTGCCAGTGTTTTCTGAAGATTGCGAAAAAAAAATATCGCGATGGCGGTATCGTCAGTTTTCTTCTTGGTTGATTTGTGTTTGAATAAAGAATGGCTGACGAAAATTCGGCGACGCTGAAATAGGGGCGGAAGAAATAAGGGTCTTAATTTGCTTGAAAGCCGCCTCAGCTTGTTGATTCCAGACAATAGGTTGCCCCCTCTTACGATCATGAAGCAAAGCTGTGATTCGAACGGAAATAGGCGAGAAATTTTTATTAATCGCCGATAGTAGGAGATCATCCCGATCAGTCGTTTAATGTCAGTCGTGGTCTTCGGAGTGCTGTAATTAACGATAGCGTCTACCTTATCAGGACTCGTTCGAAGCCCTTCATGGTATACAACAAAACCTAAGAAAGTGAGGGAAGGACGACAAAACTCGCACTTGTCCAGGTTAATGTTGAACCCTTCTTCCATTGGCCGGTTCCGAACGCACTGCAGGGTACCGACATGTTCCTCAAATGTAGGGGAGGCGATAATAATATCGCCCAAATAGACAAAAACATTCTGGCCCAATAGGTCGCGGTCTAGCACACGCTCGATACACCTTTGTAGTGTTTGGGGACTATTTGACAGACCAAAGAGCAGGACCACAAACTCGAAAAGCCCCATTCCGGGCACACAAAAGGCGGACTTTTCCCGAGACGTTTTTTCTAAAGGAATCTGCCAGAAAGCTTTCTTGAGATATATCGACGTTAAATACTGGGCATCGCTCAAACGGTTCAAAATAGAATCAACTTGGGGTAAGGGATATGAGTCTCTAACCGTGACAGAATTTAATTTCCTCCCATCAAAACAAGCTCGGAGTTTTCCATCTTTCCTCTTCACAAGAAGTATCGGGGAACACCATTGAGAAACATATGAATTCACCAAAAGTTACACGTAATGTGTAATGATTTCAAAATGTTTTTCTCGAAAATTGCCCAATTTCCTTACCAGAAACTATCTCCTATGTATTTTAAGCACAGGCCATTAATATAACTAGATCCGGTGTTCCCATTAGAAACTGATGTTTGTTTACATGCCAACATAGCCGATAGGCGCGGTGTAAAGGGGGAAGGAAATATGGCCGCCATTGACGAATTTTGACAGGGTACAAAATAGTTATCCATAGGCGTATCAATAATAAGGGGTAAAAAGGAAACAAAACTAAGAAAATAATTTATTTATTTATTTATATCAACGGGCAATGCAGCCCTTTACATGCTAGGTAACAAAGGTGCGAAATAAGAGACAAATGAAGTATAGAAGGACATAGATTATCAAAATCATCATGACAGTAATAATGCATACAATAAGTATAGTCCAAGACCCATCTGTCAGAAATTTGCTTTCGATTGACATAAGAGGTAACCCCAATGTTTTTACATGAATACCTCGGGAATAATGTCTAGAATAAGGATTGACTTATCCTCCATAGCGCAGAGGTCGGGAATATTGTATAAAATGCAACAATTTCAAAAGAAATTAAAAAACGCGTTTTCCTGACTTGTTTTGCTTCTAACTCTTTAAGTAATGAATTTAGAAGAAAGCTGAAGAGAGAAAAAAGTTGCAGAATCGCTTTTTACATAAAATGGCATAGGTTATAAATTCAAAAATTTATTAGCGGTTTTGCCAAATAATAATAAACAACAAAAAATCGGCCCAAAAAAGTGTTTTTTTAACTTATTATTTTAGGCACTTTAGAATGTAGTTAGGACTTCCATATCACAGGTACAAAATCTTCAAGTTATAATAAAAGAATCCCGTAAATGTCGTTACAATCGGTTTATTAGATTTTGCACAATAATTTTGCAATCCAGAAAAATCGAAAAATATTGAAAATTTTCAAAATTGTTTAATTTTTTCCACTATTCGATTTTAATAAAACTAGCGGTGATATATAAGAGGGAACAAGCTTTCATGTACTTTTGTCAGAATTAAAAAAATATTTATTAGAACGGTAACAGTCATTATTTAAAGTTGGTGTCGTTTTTTTTTTCTGCTTATAAACAAATAGATTATCTTGGCGAATTTTTTGTTAAATGAAATTCTGAAAACATAGCCGGAAAGTACTCGGAAAGAGGCTTCATTTTATATATATAATAAGTTGCTATTTTGCTCATTAGCTTCTGAGATATAACTCCTCAAATTTGTTTAGTGTTTAATAAAATGGTTAATAATGGTTAATAAAATTACTATTTTTTCTCATAGGTATCTTAAGAAATAATTATTTCTCACCAGTAACCAGTATAGTATTTTTGTTGAAATTTACATTAAAAAGGTTGAAATTTAAATTTAAAAAAAATGTCACTCTTCCAATTTTGACAAATTCATAAATTTGATATTTCTATTAAACACAGTTACAGGGTAGAAATTAATTACCTCGTAGTACTTTTAGGTTCAAAAACTTGATGCATCGGTAATGGAACAACATCTCTCTTTAAATATCTAACATTGTCGGTTCCACCTATTTTAGACATAAAATCAGCTTTATTGAAATGTTTTGAGCAAATATAGGACGATTTTGTTATGATATCATTTTCGCTAAGTCCCAAAACAGAAATCCAAATATTTCTTTTAATTGGATCTACTGGAAACCTAAAATAATAACACTGATAGAACGCCACTGAGATGATACATAACCTCAAAAAATGTCATTAATAAATCTCTTTATTTACCTATGAAAAGACAATCCCGAGGCTCTCCCTGCATCGCTATAACCGTTGCATATCTTGCACCTATTAACCATTGTTAAATGTTTTCTATTTTTATCAAAATACACACACAAACCGCGTACACAACGAATTCTATCACGTGAAAGACTAGGACGCGATGTTGTCACTCATAACAAAAGTCTATATTATTTTAGATTTACGTACAACTGACCAACCACAGGCGAAGTAGGCTGGATGTATACGCAAATCGTAAGCAAAGAATTCGTCATCTGCATTCATGCAACAGCGCAAAAAACCGCTTAGAATGTGCTAAGATCTTGGCAATACATTATTTTGTAAACAAACGGGTTTAGTTATATTAATGGTCTGCCATTTTAAGCGTATTTCCCAGTGATTTCTGAAAATTTCGAAAAAAAAAACGTGGTGGCGGTGTCGTCAGCCTGCCCGTCTTTTTTGTTCTTGGGTTTTGTGGGCATTTTTCAAATATTTAGAATTTTATAGTATTTATGTGAATAAGGTCTTAAACATACATTCAAGTAGGGTCGAATGTTATTGGAAATCTTGGCCTTTTAATTGCCCTTCTCATTTGCAATATTTTGCAGAAAGTTCGTTAATTATTTATCAATAAGTGAGATTCTCCTGCAATTCCTGCAGTGGACACGTCCCGTCCTTCGACCAATCAGTCGGTCGAGTCCTGTCGTCCTGACGTGAAGTAAGATAATATTTTCTTGGGGAAGGAGGGGGGCACTCAGACTACTCAGAGTGGCCAGTTCGTGGGTTCGGATAAATAGATAGGTGCAAATTCCCTTATATCATTTGCTAAAAGAGATATATCAGTGGAGATTACATGTAACGCAGAGCTTACCTGGCAGCGGAAATTGTCGTATTCCATTTAACAACAGAGAAATTTAAATATTAAAATTGCTCTAAAATGTAAACAGATGGCATCCATATTGAGTGACAGTCGACATGGAACAGGAAAAGCGTGTACGAGAAAAGTATGGAACGTTACATTTCACAAAACCCCATGGCATGCCAGGCTGAAAGGTAGATTTATGGGTAGGATATATAGTAATGTAACACACGATGTGTCAAAAAAATGCATACGAGGTGTGAAAAAATACAAACGACAAAATTTTAAAATATTTGCAAATAACTTTTTCTCTGTACATTTCTCAAAGATATCTTTGATACAAAAGTTGTTCGCCTCTATAAGGGCAACAAAAAATCTAAGTAACAATTTTCTCTCAGACGCGAAATAAATTTTTTTTTTATTTTTTTTATTATTTTGACAAAAATAACTTTATTTTTATACGTTTCTCGACAGATTGTTTTGTACAAAAGTTGTTCACCTCCATAAAAGCAATAAAATACCTTAGTAACATTTTTCTCTCAGATGCGAAATAAAAGTTTTTCTTATTTTTATTTATTTCTGAAAATAAAATACTTTTTTTCTGTACGTTTCACGAAAGAGTGTTTTATACAAAAGTTGTTCGCCTCTATAAGATAAATAAAAAACCTAAGTAACATTTTTCTCCCAGACGCGAAATAAAAGTGTTTTAATTTTTTTGTTTTTTAAAAAATAACTTTTTTTCTGTACATTTCTCGAAAAAATGTTTTATACAAATGTGATTCGCTTCTATAAGATCAACAAAAAACCTAAGTACCATTTTTCTCTCAGACGCGAAATAAAAGTTTTTTGATTTTTTTTTGAAAATAACAAGCCGCCATTTTGAAACCGCTAGACCGATTTGGCCCATTAACGAACTTGACCGAGATTTTCGGCAAACTGATTTTTGTACCAAATTTCGTTGTGATTTTTTTAAAAATGCGAACTGTAGCCTGCCGATAAATTTCGTTATATCCGATATATATATATATATATATATATATATATATATATATATATATAAAAACTTTTGGGAAATGATTAAGTATGATCTCTAGATACCAAAAAACTGAAAACCGCATTTTAATTCCAATTTTTTCGACTTCGTTAACGCATGCAATACTAGATATAAATCTACCAATAATGACGAAAATTCGATGTTCTAACGGCACAGGTCAACGTTTATATTTATATATATCTATATATTTGGGACGTTTCTGAGCTTACCACTGCGGTCGGGAAGGTTAGGTTTGTTTGGTTTGGCTTGCATATAATTATGAACAACAATATATACTATCGGGTGTTTTTTAAATTTCACCTCATGGTAGGCTGTGGATAGTGTTTGTGAATGCGCCTTACTAAATACCTAATGTCAAAATTGACATAACCTTACTTTTTTAATAAAAATTGAACCTGCTCCAATCAGTTACTAGTGTCTTGAAAAAGACAGCTTGGCTCTATTAATTAGGCGTATGTGAGTGAGCTGTCTTCTTCAAGACACTATTAACCGATTGGAGCAGTTACAATTTTTATTAAAAAAGTGAGGTTATGTCAATTTTGACATTTTTTAGTAAGGCGCATTCACAAACACTATCCACAGCCTACTATGAAGTAAAATTAAAAAAAAACGATATATTATTCAAATAGATTATTAAAATAACATTTTCTCTGAAGATCTCGATTTTCCTCACCGGACAATAATATCTTCCAATGATATTATCCTTGCCCTCTCGCAAGTAAATCATGCTTTACACGACAAAACAAATTTCATATATCCTCTTTTCACGCCCCGTACCAGCAGCGGCGAAATACTTCCAATTCGCCGAAAATAAGGCATAGTGTATTATTAAAGTAGCGCATACACCATTTCCTCGGAAAATATGAAAACTTTTTTTTCGAAAAATACCCATCTCCTACGCGCTTAGGCCTCTTCATCGAGCATTTCCTGAAAATTTCGAGAAAAAACGAGTGTACCTATCTATTTATCCGGACCCCAGTTCGTTCTTCCTGCGACACACGAACGGGGGAAGAAGACACCGGAGAAGAAGTAACTTAACCGTCGCGAATCGTGACGCGTCCATCCTCCACCTGTGCACGTCCTTTGATCCTGTCCGTTCCCGGACACGGCGCAGGATCCTCCGCCTCCTCCTCCTGCTGCCGACGACTCTGTCTCCCGTTTTGATTTCCGCGGCCGCGGCGCCAGTCAGTGTGTGTGTGTGCGTGCGAGTGTGAGCGACCGCGCGACGGTGCTGGTCCGAAAACGCTCGCGTCCCACACCCGAACAGACAGAGCGTCGTCGTCGACGACGTCGCGACGCGACGTCAAGTCGTCGTGGTCGCCGTCAACCGGAACTCCGTCTCCGCCTCAACGTCCCGACGCCCATGGGATGCCGGCGACGCAAGTATGTCCGTTTCGCTTCTTTTCACTTGGCGGCACGTGCCGATCATCGCGGAAGTGGGGACCACGAGCGCTTTTTTGAACGCCCCAGGTTTTTAGTTTTCATCCAATACGGCTTATTTGGGCCGGATTGGTTGAGTTTACCTCTTCTGCTCGTTTCGAGTCGAGATTGAATTACCTTTTTAGTTTTCAGTTGGTTCAAGTGAAGATTGTAGAGATGAGCCCATACTTTCCTAAGACTAACTTGACGGTTATACATTTTTACCTACATCATTGCAGTTAACTTAGGCCGTGAGCCCAGCTTAAAAAAGTGTCTGATAGAAAACCACTTCAAATTTTAAACATAAATTGCCCTTCACGCGAATTACCAAAATGTGCAAGTCTGGCAGCTTTGAAGTGGGGCGTTTAATGGGGATATAGTGTCAAAGTCACCCCTAATTGATGGTGATAAGAAACCAAACAAAATTTGATGGGTTACTTTGTTCGTGATGCACAATTCACTAAAAAAAATATACCAGACACATAGGGTGGGTCGGTCACGCCGCCAGACATCCCCAAACAGAGCAATTTTAGCCAGCCCCTTTGACTGATAGGAAACCGGCTCAAACACCCTATGTGTCTGGATTAATTTTTTTAGTTAATTAAATTTAAATTTTACTTGGTTTCTTATCGCAGTTTGGGACCCACAATTAGGGGTGACTTTGACACTATACCCCCATTAAACGCCCCCCACTTCAAAGCTGCCAGACTTGCACATTTTGGTAATTTGCATGAAGGGCAATCATGTTTAAAATTTGAACTGGTTTCCTATGAGACACTTTTTTAAGCTCGGCTCACGGGCTAACTGTATAATCTCCACAAAGTCCCTTCTCTATGGAAAATGTGGGAAATACTGTCCGTCACTCGCAAAAGTGGGGACCAAGCACTTTGAATGGGCCAGGTCTTAGCTTTTCACCCAATTTGGATATTTGGGTTTATCCCTTAAATTTTTTTATTTCTTAAATTTTTCTCATTTAGTTACTCATCTCAAGTTAAGATTAAATTTGTTTTTGTTTTGTGTTGGTTCAAGTGCAGATCGTAGACATAAACTCTACCTTCATCACTGAAGTTAACTGTGTAATCTACACAAATTCACTTCTCCCTGGAAGATGCGGGATAGTCTGTCCGTCACTCGCGGAAGTGGGAACCAAGCACTTTGAATGGCCCAGGTTTTTGCTTTTCTCCCAATACGGTTATTTGGGTTTTATTCCTTAAATTTTTCTTATTTTTCTCATTTCGAGCCGACATAAATTGTTTTTTTGGTTTTAAGTTGGTTCAAGTGCAGATCGTAGACATAGGCTCATACCGGCTCATACTTTCCTAAGACTAACTTGACAGTTAAACATTACTTCTATCTACATCACTCAAGTTAACTATGTAGGCTATACAAATTCACTTTTCTCTGGAAGATGCGGGAACGTCTGTCCGTCACTCGCGGAAGTGAGGACCAAGTACTTTGAATGGCCCAGGTTTTTGCTTTTCTCCCAATACGGTTATTTTGGGTTATATTCGAAAATTGTTTCTCTTCTTCTCATTTCGAGTCAAGATTAAAATAATTTTTTGGTTTTGAGATAATTGTAGTTAACTGTGTAATCCACACAAATTAATTTCTCTCTGGAAGATGCGGGAAAGTCTGTCCGTCACTCGCGGAAGTAGGAACAAAGTACTTTGAATTCCCCAGATATTAGCTTTTCACCTAATACGGTTATTTGGGTTTGATTCTTTATATTTTCTCTTTTTCTCAATTAGAGTCGAGATTAACTTGTTTTTTGGTTTTAAGTTGGTTCAAGTGCAGATCGTAGACATAAGCTCATACCTTTCTAAGACTAACTTGACGGTTAAACATTACGTTTCCCTACATGATTGTAGTTAACTGTCTAATCTACACAAATTCACTTCTTTCTGGAAGATGCTGGATAGTTTGTCCGTCACTCGCGGATGTAGGGACCAAGTACTTTGAATGGCCCAGGTTTTTGTTTTTCACCCAATACTGTTATTTGAGTTTTATTCGTTAAATTTCTCTCTTCTTCGACAGAAAGTGGTCCAGTTTCCTAAAGTTGGCCATGGCAAATGTAGACCAGAAGAAAACACAAAGTTTTCGCCAACTATGGGAGAGCGTTCTCGGGGAGCTGAGATGTAACGACAGGAACGTTCTTGAAATATCCCCAATTAAAACAACGAATTGTTCAGTTTGTCTTTATGTCATGCCGACGATTCGCCCGTGATTACTGACATATTTATGGCTCTACAATGATATCACAAGTATCTCTTATTTAATCAAAGGTAACCCTTACAATTTTTACAGGAAATGGAACCATAACATAATCGTCTAACATGCATTGAGTTGACCACTGTATATCGCTGTTTTGAAGCTTATTGGAGGGCCATTATTAAGAATAGAAATCCTCCAAAATGTTATACGATTATGTTATGGTTCCATTTCTTGTAAAAGTTGTAAGTGTTACCTATGGTTATATAAGAGATACTTACCATATCTTTGTAGAGCCATGAATATGTTCGTAATCAGGGACGAAACGTCGGCATGACATAAAGATATTCTGAACAATTCGTTGTTTTAATTGGGGATATTTCAATAACGTTCTTGTCGTCTTCGCCAACTAATTTAATACACCAGAGCGACCGGTTTCGACTTACTAGAAGTCATCATCAGGCTCACACTAGATATATGGGGAACATTAGATATAAAAACGATAACTATCTTACATTGCAATACTCACATATAAAATACAGTTAAAAGATGTCATACGTCGAAGTAGAACATTAATTGAATTAAGAACGTGGAGAAAGCCCCAAAAGAAACTAAAGAGGAAGTTACCCCTTTAGGGCTTTGTGTATTTGTCCATTCGGTTTTTATCTGTGACATCTCACATGTCGTACAGCTTTAGCCCTAAAACTTTTATGTGAGTATTGCAATGTAAGATACTTGCCGTTTTTATATCTAATGTTCCTCGTAGATCTAGTGTGAGCCTGATGATGACTACTAGTAAGTTGAAACCGGTCGCTCTGGTGTATTAAATTAGTTGGCGAAGACTTCGTGTTTTCTTCTGGTCTACATTTTTACTTCTTCTCATTTGGAGTCAAGATTAAATAATTTTTTTGATTTTGAGTTGGTTCAAATGCAGATTGTAAGCATAAGCTCATACCTTTCTAAGACTAACTTGACGGTTAAACATTACTTTTACCTGCATCACTGATGTTAACTGTGTAGGGTATACAAATTCACTTCTCTCTAAACCCACTAAGATTATTTGGGTTTTATTCAGTAAATTTTTCTCTTCTTCTCATTTCGAGTAAAGATTATTTTTAATAATTTAATAAATTATAATAAAGTATAAATGATAATATATAAATAATAAATATAAATATATAATATATAACTTGACCGTTAAAGATAACTTTTTCTTACATCACTGACTTTACCTGTATAGACTATACAAATTCTCTTTTTTTCGGAAAGGTCCAGGATAGTCTGTCCATCAATCGTGGAAGTGGGGGCGAAGCACTTACGGGTGTGAAGTTAACCACATCGACAAGTTCCAAAACCTAATAATTGAATTTACTCCGTAAAAAATCATCAAAAACTATACTTACGTTATCAGTGGATTAGGAAGATGCTAACTTATTAAAACTATCAAGAAATTTTCTCCTCTGCCTCCGAGTATGGTGGAAATAAGGGTGAAATAGGACAAACTACATTTTTCATTAAAATTTGTAACACTAGTTGATCTCCTAAAATTCTTAAATAAATCATTTTACCATATGTCACACTAAAAACTCCCGCACGACCGTCAGGCGGTGTTGATAGGGGTGAAAGTGTGATTGATCGATCTAGTTTTTTTTTATTGAAATTTGTCGCACTATAATTTTCTTTCAGAAATTCCTACATAAATCAGTTTATCATAATACTACATTGAAAAGACCCGCACCACCGTCAGGCGGTGTTAATAGGAGTAGAATTCGGGTAGATCGTTCTAAAGTTTTACATTGAAACATGAAACACCAATTCTCTTTATAAAATTCTTATTAATTCAATTGTTCCCAATAGTTATAAATTCCTATTACTTAACACCCGCTTGATGATTGTGGGCAAGTTTGCGTGTGGTTTATGATGAAATGGTTTTTTTAAGGTTTTTTAAAAAGAAAATCAGTGATATAAACTTTAATAAAAAACCTAAAGCAATCAACCTTTCTTATCCCTATTAAAATCATCTAATAGCCGTGCGGAAAATTTATTATTTCATGTTGTGTATAAAGAAATGACTTATTTAGGAATTCAGAAACGGACACTAATGTTAAAAATTTGAATAACAAATCTAATAAGCTCACCCCTATTTGCACCCCTATTAACACCTCCCTTGACGGCCATGCCAAGGTTTTTTCGGGTGGCATATGATGAAATGATTTATTTTTAGAAAGGAAATTACAGTGTTACAAATGCAATAAAAAAAATCTAGATTGTACACATTTCACCCCTATTTCCACCACCCTTCGTTATTTATTATATTATATTCATATATTCATTATTTGAGTTTGTAGTATGGCTAACTTCGCACCCGTAAGCACTTTGAATGGCGAAAGGTTCTTGATTTTAATCCAATACGGTGTTTTTTGGCCGTTTGTATTATTTTTCATTCTCATTTCAAGTTAAAATTTGATTTTTTCTTGGTTTTGTCTTAAATGACCTAACACTAAAATAACACCTAACCATAAAAGCAAGTAACAAATCGAAAATTATTGTCATTAAATCAGTAGCAATAATAATAATTAATAACATCATTAATCGTTATATAGCTTTGTTACAATTCCAAAAAATTATACTCAATTTCCAAGGGATGCAATATTGTTTTATAAATATTACTAACATATTAACTAATAGGCTACTAGTATGAATCGAATAAATACAGATTTTAATTATGAATTGAGTGTGAGTTTACGTTATGAATTTTTCTATTAAACGCTTGCTGGTAAAAATATGTTTTACTTAACATTTGCAGTCTTTTACGTTGTGATGGATTTTTCGATTTAAACATTCCTATTGATAATATTTACTTAAAATTTTAGACAGAACGAGCTTCCTTACCTAAGAAATAATGAAGATAATAAATAAAATAGATAAAATAATAAATAAGATAGATTTAGTAACATTACAATACGTTATGTTAAATTGTCAAGGATTGACATTGGTAACTAAACTATTACTATAATAGGAGGTAATGCGGATAAATGCAGTGCATTTTTATTTATACGTTTTCTCATAAAAGCGTGTTTTTAAATATATTTTTTGATTAGTATTCTAATATCTTTAATCATTAAGTTTTGAATTTCACAAACTTTAATACTATGTACGTATCCCTTCAATCCCGGGAAATGGCTAACATCAATTTTTATCCCCTTGCCAAAAAAGAACAATGCAACGAAATGCGAGGACCATAGACTAATCAGCCTCATCAGCCACACGCTGAAGATATTCCTTAAGATTATCCACTACAGAATATCAGAAAAGTGCGAAAGGAACATCGGACCCACACAATTTGGATTAAGACGGGGGCTAGGCACAAGAGAAGCATTAGTTGCGACTCAGGTACTAATCCAGAACTGCAATGATCAGAGAAAGGACATAATGCTGTGTTTCATCGATTACGAAAAAGCGTTTGACAAAGTTCAACATCATAAACTAATACAAATCCTAAACAGACTCGACATAGATCAAAAAGACATCCGTTGCATTCAAAACTTATACTGGAATCATACTGCTGAAGTCCAAATTGGTAACGATTTCACAGAAGCAAAATCAATCCATAGAGGGGTCAGACAAGGATGTGTTCTCTCCCCACTTCTCTTCAATGTGTATTCTGAAAGTATCTTTCAGGAAGCCCTAGAAGAATGTACCATGGGCGTTAAGGTGAATGGTGTTTGGGTCAACAATATACGTTATGCAGACGACACAGTTCTAATTGCAGAAAAAGTGGAAGATTTGCAGTACTTGCTCAAGACTGTCGGTGAACACAGTAAACGCATGGGCCTTAATATCAACACCAAGAAGACCAAATTTATGATAATTACTCGCAAGCCACAAGGATTTCAAAACGCAAGCCTAACACATGACAACCAACCAATAGAGCGGGTGAATAAATTCAAATAGTTAGGAACGTGGCTGTGTGAAGACTGGGAATCGGACTTGGAAATCAGATGTCGAATTGCAAACGCCCGCAGTGCGTTTATGAAATTTAAAAAAGTGTTTACCAATACTGAATTTGATCTTGGCCTAAGGATTAGATTTGTAAAATGCTATGTCTGGACGGTATTACTTTATGGTATGGAGGGATGGACACTAAAGGTGAACACTATGAATAAGCTTGAGGCATTCGAGATGTGGATTTATAGGCGTATACTAAAGATTCCTTGGATTGCAACAAGGACAAACGAGGAGATCCTGAGAATGATCAACAAAGACCGCGAACTGCCATGCACAATCAAACGTCGTAAAACAGCATATCTTGGCCACGTGATACGGAACGAGCGATACCAATTCCTACAATTGATAATTGAAGGAAAGATTGAGGGAAAGAGAGGAGTTGGAAGAAAGAGGATGTCATGGCTTCGCAACGTCAGGCAATGGACGGGATAGAGGACAATGGGAGAACTAATACATACAATACGGAATAAGGAGGAGTGGAGAAATGTGATCGCGAACATCCATTAGTGGATATGCAGCAGAAGAAGAAGATCCCTTAAATCATAAGTTATCAACACTATTTATTACAGTCTTCACAAATTACGTTCAATTTTCAAGCGTTGAAATAATTTATCTATATTTAATAGCATCCAGGAAAAGATCTATTATTTTCAGTTATTATGCGAAGATGTATTTTTGGCGACATACCAAAATTTAAATGACATTTTTGATTAGCCTTTCACATCTACCTACGTCACTACTTACGATTTGGCACTTTGTCAATAATTACTTTACATTGATTCGGTAACGTTCATGGAATTTTAATGTCAACATGTGGATTATAATCTTTGCATTATTAGGTTTTGTTTCTTTGGTTCATTGTTTCAAGACAATACAACAGTGTCCGAATTTATGAATAAAGTTAGTAAAACTGTTAAACAAGTTCCAACATTTTAACGATTATTCGGAAATATCTGAGTTAATTCTTCTTTCTTTTCAAAATTCAAATTTTTTGTTTTGGTTCTGCAGTTTATTATTACCGAAAGTTACCGTTTTTTATTTTAAATTACACTGATTCAGTTACAATATTTACAAATTGAAGAAACCAGAAACGATTAATCAACGACAACTTGATTCACAAAAATAATAATTTTCATTGGAGTATTTCTTCAATATTTTAATTAATAGCGAGTACTTTTTCTTTAAACAGATTGTGCATATATTACATGTTAGCAGCAATTTCTACTAAGATTTTTTAAATATTTTTGACAGCGCATGTGAAGATGTGAGAATTTCCTAAATTCGTTATTTGCGGTTTAAACTTTAAAATTAATGAAATTCATAAAGGGTAAATAACAACAAATCGTATAATGTGTTTAACAAACACTTAATATTGTGGTGTACAATTCATGAATAAAATTTGAAATTAACTAAGTAAGATGTTTCAATGGTAAAATCTATCACAAGACTACAATTTTTTTAATATCTTAAATAAATTTAAATATTATTGATAAATAAACTTTTATTAATATGCCACACAATGTTATACGTAATATAGCTTGTATGACCACTGGAGATGTTTGACACGATGTTTACCTGTTATCTTAGGTATCCCTTAGTAGTTTTATTACTTCAGATAATACGTAATTGTTCTGATTAAATCTCCCAGCCATTTGTACTTTTTTAAAATCGAATAACACCTAGTATATTCGAAAATTTTACAATCCAAAATATGAACTCTATTAACCATAACTAACTATTAACTATAATTTAAAATTAAAAAGTTTACTACAATAGCATTTGTTATATCATAGTTAAAATAATAAATATTTATGCTAAATTAAACGTAGTTGTTCCATATTTTTACGTTTCGGGTTATTCAAAAATTATTTCTTTATTTATTCATTGGTTTTAAATTACCCCGAATGAACAATTCATTGTAGTATTAATAAACTAGACAGCTAATTGAAAGTACATTTAATATAGGGCTTGGTTTAGCGTGAATAACTGCTTTTAACTAATAATGCAGGGGAGCCGATCATCCTTACACAGGGGTTGATTGGTTCGCATTAGTGGGGAAGGTTGACTAAAGCCAATTCACTATTGTTTACGATGCGTTTAACTCGAGTGCCGAAGATCAGTGCTTATTTGTACATCCAACTGATTTCATAATGCAAGAGAGAACGTTGACTAGAGGATGTGAGGTTTTGTAAAATTTGTATTTTTGTAATTTCAGTACCTTCCTTAATGATAAGTAGGTTTAAAAATTACTGGCTTAACGATTTTAATTCCAAATCAAACTAGCTTTTATGTAGTTTACCATAATGTTGACAGTCAAAATTCATATTTCAGACACCAATATCATGTTAATTTTCATGCTTGCTAGCAGTGAGTGGGCCGAAGAGCCGCCTGTAAAAGTTTTTTGACTACTTTTGTATCTTAGATCAAAGGAGATTTCATAAAAAAAATCATGTTTGTGGTAGTTTCTCTGTAGCAAATCCTATTAGTACAAGATGAGAAGGCTGTTAGCTAGAAACTTGAAATTTGGGACGTAGGTTCTTTACGTAAGTAGGCGGCTGGGGTTCTTAATGATTGAAATTATAGGCCGCAAAAAGGGTAGAAGAGGGTGCGCAATTTTCTAGTTTTTGTAATTTTTACTCTACCTCAAAAAAATTATTCGAGGGAAATAGCTTACATAACACATATATATTTTCTATAGGACAAACGCATCTCACAGTATTATTGACTTTTATAAAAAATAATTCAGAAAGATGATTGCATGAAGGATGGCTATTTTTAATTTTTTTTTAGTGCAAAATTGTGAATACAAATTTTTTAATTCGAATCTTTTCACAATTACTTTATATACTTATGCATATAGTGTATATTAAGTTGAGATATTTACATGAATCAATCCACTGTTTATTTTATATGGTTCATTAAGTGATAAGTGTTAATGGAGTATTATGAAATGACTAATAAAAGTACTTAAAATGATTGTTGTCAAAAATCCTCATTTTAATATAATTTTGAAGGATAAATAGTTGAAAATTAGTATAAAATCTTTTTTGCGACTCTTTGACAAGTGGTCTTATTGACGATATGGCTGGTTTTCGTCAGCGAATTCCTTTAAGAACTTTGACCAATATTAACAAAATTGGCTCAAAAATAAACTTCAGAACCATTTTCTACGTTAATTGTTAAAAGTGTGGCATCGCCAGCTATTTTATTTACATTCCACATTCTTTTTTTATGTAACCAACTGTTTTTTGCTAATTTGCAAAAGGCAATTGCTTGTGTTACATGGCTCTCAGAGCTACAAAAACACTGCCTTAGATCTGCTAGCTTGTATAATTTGTTATTTCTTATCATCGCTGTTTTAATTTGTGCCTTAATTAATTTTATGTAGGGTTCAGTTCGTAATGGTAAGGTGGCAAGCTAAAACAACGCGTCAGGCCAATTTTGTAATTTCATCGCCTCTACTAATGAAACTAGCTCCCTCCTATTTTACCGTATTTTACGTAAAATGAGTATTCTGATTATTAAACAATTTTTGAATTTTTGTTTTGTGTCTGTAGTGAGAGCTATATCTAACTGACAGTTGTCAGTTAGGGCATTGTCGATTACTACAATTACTTCATTTTTTGGATGTTGTGGAAAGAGTTTTTCAAAGAACTTTTTAAGAACTGCAGCATTAATTTCTATGTGATAACCCCTAGTTTGTTTGAATTCAAATAATGGAAAACCGTCAGCCGCAAATTCATCTTCTGATCACAGATCTGTGCAAAACTGTTAATGGTTTTTCTCATCCAGAAGAGTGGTTTCGACTCTTCAGTGACCTTTCAAAGCTGTGTGTCCTGTCTTGTACCCTTTATCGTTTCGTCAATCTACATTTTCTTCGCAGTATATCCCAATATAATACAGGTTTCGTCCAGATAAAAAATTGGGTTTAAATCGGTTTCATTTGCAAATATCAACGTGTTCATGATATAATCTCGCCTGTTGGCGGGTTTCTGGTAGCTTTTGCTGTTGGTTCAATAACTGTTGATTGCATAAGGTTATTGAACAGATAAACTGTAGTGCTGTTTCAGTTTTTCGGTTTCAGTATTTCACCGAACGTCTCTTATTCCCTTTCGTCATTTTGTGTCTTGTGACAAATCAATCCTATCACTGAAGAAATGCTGCTATCTCTTGGAGATCCATTAATGGATATTCCAAAATCATTTCCAGTCGATTGCTTTCTCAATGAGTATACGTACGTTTTCAAAATGTCGAGGCAAGACGTTTGGGACGTTTAACAAACTTCCAGAAAAGGGCTCCATGATGTTTTGAAAACGTTTTTGGAAGTTATTTTAATTAAAACGTCCATGAAAGGTCCAATTTAGGTTGAAGCATCAAAGAACTTTTGATGGATATTTTTGGAACGTCTGTAAAAGTTCCGTTTTCGAAGCATAACATTGTAGAACCTTTAATAGATGTTTTAACGACGTCCACAAAAGATCCATTTTTGCTTCAAAGCAGTCCATTCTGAGGCCTTTGATAAATATTTATGGATTACAATTAGATATTGTTCGTACGTTCTAGTTGTATCTAAAATTACTTAAAATTTATATACTTTGGTAATGCAAATAACATAGTCATTTTAAAATTTGGCGAATTTTCATTACTTTCATCCAAAATTTTATCACCAGTTGCTCGTTCATGTGTAAGAAGGGATGGACTGTTCGACGAATTGCAATTGTGTCGTCATTATTTCTTTTTTTTTTTCGTGTGCAGGGTTCTTTTTTACCTAATTTTGACTATTGCCTATCTCGTTTTGACGGGGATGTAAGAGGTAACCGCAATGTTTTTACATGAATACCTCGGGAATAATGCCTAGAATAAGGACTGACTTATCCTCTAAATCGCAGAGGTCGGGAATATTGTTTAAAATGCAACAATTAAATAAAAAACTAAGAAACGCGTTTTTTCGCGAATTGTTTTGCTTCTAACTTTTTAAGTATTGAATTTAGAAGAAAGTTGAGGGGAAAGAAAAGTTGCAGAATCGTTTTTTACATAAAATGGTATACGGTAGAAATTCAAAACTTTATTAGCGGTTTGGCAAAATAGTAATAAACAAGAAAAATCGTCCAAAACAGCGGTTTTTAATTTATTATTTTAGGCACTTTAACATGTAGTTAGGACTTCCATATCACAGGTAGAAACTCGTGAAGTTATAGTAAAAGAATCCTATAAATTTTGTTTCGATCGGTCTATTAGACCTATAAGTCTATTATCGGGTCTTGCACAATAATTTTGCAATCCATAAAAATCTAAAAATATTAAAATTTTTCAAAATCGTTTAAATTTTTTTTCCGCTATTCGATTTTAACAAAACTGGCTGAGCATATATAAGAGGAAACAAGCTTTCATCTGCTTTTTTCAGAATTAAAAAATATTTATTAGAAAGTCACAGTCATTGTTTAAAGTTGGTGTCAAATTTATAAATTTGTCAAAATTCGAAGTGAGAATTTTTTTAATATAAATTTCAATCTTTTTAATGTAAATTTCAACAAAACTTTTATACTGGTTACTGTGAGAAACAATTATTTCTTAAGATTAACTATTATTGACCATTTTATTAAACACTAATCAATTTTGATGAGGCTCAGAAGCTAATGGACAAAATAGCAACTTATTATATATAAAAAGAAGCGTCTTTCCGAGTACTTTCCGTCTATGGTTTCAGAATTTCATTTAACAAAAAGTTCGCCGAGTTAATTTATTTGTTTATAAGCAAAAAAAAACAACACCTACTTTAAACAACGACTGTGACCATTCTAATAATTATTTTTGAATTCTAAAAAAAACACATGAAATGCTGTTTTTTCTTATAAACTTAATAACTTGATCTTATTAAAAACTCTTAATAAAATTTAAAAATTTTTAAACAGTTTTGAAATTTTTCAATATTTTTCGATATGTCTCGTTTGCAAAATTATTGTGGAGAATGTAATACACCGATCGAAACGAAATTTACAGGATTCTTTTATTATATGTTCTAAATTTTCTACCTGTAATATGGAAGTCCTAACTACATTTTAAAGCGCCTAAAGTAATAAATTAAAAATAAAAACACTTTTTTGGGTAATTTTTTTTGTTTATTACTATTTTGCAAAACCACTAATAAATTTTTGAATTTCTAACCTATGCCATTTTATGTAAAGAGCGATTCTGCAACTTTTTCCTCTCTTCAACTTTCTTCTAAATTCAATACTTAAAAAGTTAGAAGCAAAACAATTCGCGAAAAAACGCGTTTCTTAGTTTTTTATTTAATTGTTGCATTTTAAACAATATTCCCGACCTCTGCGATTTGGAGGATAAGTCAGTCCTTATTCTAGGCATTATTCCCGAGGTATTCATGTAAAAACATTGCGCTTACCTCTTACGTCCATCTAAAGCAAATTTCTGACAGATGGGTCTTGAACTATTAAGGATGACGAGGTACCATGTCTCAGAAATTTATAGTCCAGGAGCCCTGAAAAAATATCCTGTTAAGGGAAGTGGCCGAGAGGAGTTACTGCAAAGACGCCGTGAAGATTCCTAAATAACTCATTTCATCACACCCCACGACAAACCCTTCCGCGCGGTTGTCAGAGTGTATCAGTAGGAGTGAAAAGTTATAAATTCGACAAACACAGGCCTCAGTAGAAATTCATTTTATTCCGTGAATATGTATCTAATATTCTAAAATTGTATTTATCTTTATCAATTGGGTATTTGCCATATATTTTAAATTAAACGAAATGAATCTAAATTCATAGGGACCAACCCTCAGACAAATTTTATAACCTTAAAAAATCGTGTAATAGACCCAGTACCAAGTATTTCAGGGTATAAAAAGCAGTAAATGTGCGATAAATTAAAGGACCAGCGAAACGGCCGCTCATTGGTCGTGACGTCACTTCGCGTGTAATCACGGGTCCGTTCTGCAGTCCACAAATGGATTTTTCGAAACCTAACCTAGGTAATATGTGTTTTCGAGTATTTTGGACTTTCTTGTTGTTTCCGCTGCACTGTAGGAGTTAAATTGCAACAAAATCTAGTAATTTGTATTATTCGCGTCGTAAAATAGTGTTTTTGATTAGTTATTTAGTTAGTTATGGCCGCCGTAGGATTTGTCAAAGTTTCCATGAACAATTTACCATCTGTGGATATATTTATGGTAATGGATTACATAAAAAAGGAGGAATGTTTTAATTCAGCTGAAATCAGGGGTGTAAAAGCAGCAATGTAAGTATATATGTGCAAAATATGCATTCAGTAAAAGACAGTGTGACCATTGTTATAAATATATTATAAGATCAGTTCAGAACAAAGCCAAATCTTATCATGCTGGTTGGCGTTAAAGATTATAATTATTGTTGCTAACAATAAAAATTAACAGAGCTATTGATAGTAGCTTCTGCTACTAAACGTTCTCGTTCTCTGTTCATAGGAAAAGAACGTGGGAGAACGTTAGTCCCAGTTCTTTTCCGAGCTCGTTGGCACTCAAAAATATGTTGAACTACGTCCCGTTTCATTATTATTTTTCCACCCATCAGTTTTAAATGTACATAATTTTCCATGTCTTCTTCCAACTACATAAAAAAAAAATATTACTTTTGTATAAGATAACATAACATAACCTTACTTTTAACATACTTTTTTTTATTGGTACGCTATTTTGCCTATTTAAAACATGCTTTGGCGTGCGTAAATCGAGCTTTATCGCACCCGCGTGTTTTAAAGTCGCCATGGAAACCTATCAACAACGGCCATCTCAACCAATAACAGAGCGTCTTTGACCGTAGCGGGACGAGCCTATTGGTCGCATGACGGGCGACGGGCCGTCACGAAGTGTCACGAGTGTCGTTCAAATTAATCATATTGGGTATGCACTTGGTTTTGGTATAAAAAATGGTACCAATAAAAAAAATAGCTTAAAGTATTCGTGGATAACGGCTCTTTCAAGCACTTGCTCTATTTCGAGCACTCCGGCTACGCCGTCGTGCTCGAAAACTCGCTCGTGTTTGAAAGAGCTCAATATCCACTCATACTTTAATATACTATTAAAATGGTCTTCACAACAGAAACATTCATTTTGAATTTGGGCATATCACGTCTTCCTGCCGAAAACCACGCTTACGCCCATAATCTCGAGGTACGCGAACAAATATTTTGTTTGATGTACTAACAGATGTGCTTGTACAACAGGGTACAAAACAGCACTTGTTGTGAGGTCCGTACATAGCCATTTATTTACCTTATAGTCCTTCAAAAACTTGAAAAGGCTGTCCTAAACTGCTTCTATGCAAGCTTTTGTTTGTAGCCACGTAAATAAAACCACAGATTACCCCAGGTTAAAGAAATTACAATAGGACTGAAATAGGTCAAAGCAATGTTTACACGCGATGTGACGTCAGAGGGCTATAAACTTCAGAAAGCTAGTTTTGGTGCCAATTCCTAGCGTTTGAATTACAAATGACTTTTTTGCTTGAATGTGTTTGATTTATTTTTTTAATATTAACCTAAGATTTATAGGCATATAATCTCTCATTTAGCCAATTTTCAAAAAATGTGAAAATACCCAATTGACTAAGCGCATGCTCAACAGTAATTATTATTGTCGAAAAATATCCCAATCTTAGTAGATATCCTAGGCTGGGTCAGACCCGAAAAATATTCATATCATGTCATATATTTCATATGTATATATACATATATACTTAAGTGTATTAACTCATACTATTGACATCCCGAATTAGGCGCGACGTCCCCCCACCCCGCGATTCTGATTTTCGTGCCGCGTGCTTCAAGGAGTGTTCCATTCTTTGGCGCCAAGCTGTCAAATTTTGGCGCGAGCTGCTGTCAAGTTGTGGTGCGAACGACAATACAATTCAAACACTTCAATTCAAAAATTCGTAAAATATTTTTTTAATACGCAAACTACCAGATTTAAAAAATAGTCAATGTACACCTTAATTTTTGGCATAAAACGATGAAACGAAACTTTATGCTTAAAGAATAATTTCCAGTAAATTTATTTGAATCAAAAATTTGTGTATATAGTATGTGTATGTGTGTTAAAGATTCGCGATTTAAAATAAGTTTAGAAATAAAAACCCTATATTTAAATAAAAAAGTTATATTGCCGCCTGTATGACACGTCAACTCGCTCGCTACGCTCGAACCGAATATAAATCTCCCGTCCCGCTGCTCCCAGGTCTCTCTCGTGGTTCCCTCGAAGCTGACATCAGCCCTTTTTCGGTGCAGGCCTCTTGTCTCGACGTATACAGGGTGACGGTTGTATACGTCATGGTGACTGACGATAACATGTGTATATATTTCAAACTATTATTGATTTTGTATATGAAACAAATGTAAGAGAATCTGAAAATGAAATTTGTGGCTCAGCCGGGATACGAACCCGGATCTCCCAATATCGCGTCAGGTGTTCTGCCAATTGAATATATGACAGTTTCTAAAGAGTCGCACGGTGGGATCAACATAAGTGCGAGAGAAAGGCCATATATTTCTCGTTAGCGAAACAGAGAACGACCTCCTGCGATGTTGCTAGCTCGCGGAACATTACAGTCATCCGCTCCGCACACTGTACCGCACACATCCGAAAGTGTGAAGCGATACACGCGTTGACTTGGACTGCGTGCTCGGCCGGCAACGTAGCAAAACTTCTCTCTCTGTCACGCTAACGAACTACTGCTGGCCTCTCTCTTGCTCCCGTTGGTTTCCCACCAAGCGTTTCGATAGGAAAGCTCCGTATATAAAATTTCATATACACCATCACTTTGAATTAATTTCGAGAACATATTTCCATCTATTATTGATTTTGTTTTAAACTTCGGTCCAGTTATCCACTTACATGCAATATACAGAGGGATGAATTATATCTGGTGTACATGTTTAATAATAGACAAACTCCCTAACTCTTCTCAGCATAAATTTTCAGATAGAAAAGAAGGTTTTGTTCTTTTAGTCTATTAAATTTGTGGATGTGGCTAGCTTTACCATCGTAATATTGGGTCTATCTTTTATCCTTAACCGACCAAACAGCTATAACGTGCGCCACAGCTTCCAACACATAAAACTTGCTTTCTGTTAGCGCTTAGGAGAAGATAACCCTTTTGAGAAGCAGGCAAAGACTCTAGAGTCATAAAAATATCGCACACGTTTAGTGCTCCGTCTGTTGGATGAACAAATTTTATGTGAAGCCACTAAACTATTTAATGGCTCTATTGAATGAGTTTTAAATATTACACCCTGTCTTTTACGTAATGAAATTTTAATTGAAAATCTAAATATGAGTTCTACACGGTCGCTTAACCTCTAAAACGAGGCGCTTTCGAGATATTTTAATATTTGAGACCAGTGTATATTGCAGCATTGTTTTTAGCTAGCTGATAAAACATTTCTAGCTATCCACGTCATTATGCTTGATATTCATGAACGAATACGAATTTAGTTTGATATAAAATTTATTGAAGAACCTTGCATCTTTCCCGTTTTCTGATGTAAAAATAATTATCATGACGTCATTGGAGTTTTACGTAATTCAAAGTGCCACCCACAGTGGGCTCTTTTGTTTTTGATAAGATCTTTTTACGTTTTAAGGTCAATTCTAACTACACGGAACGACTACGTCATATCAAATGTTTAGAACGGATTTATTTGACACTGTAAGTTTATTATGAACGTCGAAAAAATATCTCAGGAAGTGTACAAAGAGCTTTATCTGGAGGTATTTTAAATAGGTCGCAAGCTTTCGTTGGAGCTGACTGCCTGTCAAAAGTTGGTGTTGTGTGAAAAGCGTAGGTATAAAACTGTTGGATGTCGAGAAATAGCAGCACATCGCATGGCTTAATATTTTTTTAAAAAGGGTACAAAGTACCCCGCTTTCATTTTTTCACTTTTTAAACTGGATTACGCAGTGTGTTTTCTTCCGCTTTCAAAATTAATGCGATGGTTGATAATTTTTTTTTCACAGAATAACTTGAAAACACTGCCTCATTCACGTCCCTACTTTACGTTTTTCTGGCTTTACGTAAAACGAAACCTTTTAATCCCTGGGAAATGGACGGACGTAAGTCAATTCTACTTTCGGTATTTATCATCTGAGCATTTCCCCCAATTCATTTTTCGACAATGGCGTACAAATATTGACATAATTTTCCTTGTTTTCGTACCGTTCCGCGTTGTACGTTCCCGGTTTTAACGGCGTGTTTCGGTAAAATAACAAAAATATTACGTGCGTTCACGAAAAAAAAAGTCCCGGCCCCGAAGGAGCGCAGGGAAAAATAAATAGAAAAATATTTTCGTTGGAAATAACGTATATTATCCGGTCATTAAAAACGCGGATAGAGTTTGTTATGAAAACTTTAAATTACCTACTCGGTACGTTGTGTATAGTATTAAATTAGTTTCTCGAGGTTTTTTTTGTAATGTAACTATATTTTATGGATTTTAATGTTTTGTGTATTTTATATTTGCGAGTTTTTGGAAATGGAACACATGTAACGTGTCTATGTAGCAGAAAGCCATTATGATATTTCGAAATAGTTTTCTTGAATAAAAGACATTTAAGTATTTATACATGGCGTTCTATGGAACTAGGACATCCGTTCGACTGGAGTAGCATTTTCATAAGCCCGAGTTCGGACAAAGCCCATAGCTCATTCCTAATTTAATAAGTAAAATACAGAGTGATCAAGAAATACTGTTTAAGTTGGCAATCCTACCTGGAGGATTTTTTTGCCTAAGGGTTTGCAACGCTACACCGGAAATCTCTGCACTCTGCATGACGGCGACAGCTAAATAAACACAAATATTTTAGGTTATGTGAATTTATTTACGATTGAAAGACCACACCAGAAAAAACTTCAATATTTAATGGTACTGCTCGAATTGAGCACCAATATGTTCTAAACATAAATTCACCCTCCGGTTTAGGCTCTCGAAGACATTAATTAACATCCGACGAGAAATATATGCAACTTCCTCGATAATGGCGGCTTCCAGTTCTTCACCTGTATGTAGAACATTACTGAACACCTTGTTTTTAAGGTGTCCAAAGAAACAATATTCTAGAGGTGTCAGGTCTGGTGACCTACTTGACCAGATTCCCGTAGTTATGACTCGATGGCCAAAAACTTCCTGCAAATATTGCATTGTGGCACGAGCCGTATGTGCTCGAGCCTAATCTTGTTGAAAGTAGCCATTTTCATGCTCCTCTATGGTGAATTTAGCAACGAATGGGTGTAGAATGTGCTGAATGTATCGTTCAAAATTAACTGTGAAGTTAAAAAACACAGGACCAATTTCTCTCTGCCGCGATACAGCCAGCCAAACACCAACTTTAGTAGGATGTAAAATCGTTCTAACATCATGTGGATTTTCACCAGACCAAATTCTGTAATTTTGAGAATTTACATTACCATTGAGATGGAACCAGGTTTCATCGGAAAAAAAGGGTTTTATCCAGGATGTCATCATTGTTCATTTCCGGATTGAACCAGTTACAGATCAGGACGCGTTGTGGACGGTTAGGAGGATTTAGGGATTGGACCATCGAAAATTTGTACGGGTGGTATTTCAATTTGCTCTTCGACACAGTGGAACAACTTCCATATGATAAACCTGTAATGTCACGAAACGGAATACGGGAAAATGGGAAAAAGTGGAAATTGGTGAACTTTTGATGAGGATCAAACATGGGTAAATATTTTTCTTATTGAACACAATTTAAAGAAAAAAAAATATGTATAGGACAAGGGCCGTCCTAACCTTTTCGACTGAGTCGTAGGCTCAGAAACGTGCAAATGTTTTAATTACTATACAAGCCATACCAAACCAACCTAACCTTCCCGACTGAGTCGTAAGTCCAGAAACGTACAAATGTTTTATTACTATACAAGGCATACCAAACCAACCTAACCTTCCTGACTGAGTCGTAAGCCCAGAAACGTACAAATGTTTTATTACTATACAAGCCATACCAAACCAACCTAACCTTCCTGACTGAGTCGTAAGCCCAGAAACAGTGGAAGTACGGAACAATTCCAAAATACATATCTGAAACTAAATGCAATATGCAATAATTCCTTTACATGAATATTGCGGTATATTGGTAGCGACGAAAGATCACATGATATTATTTGAGAGTATGAAACACTTGTAATAAGTCATAAAATTGCAAATTATAAAGTTAGTAATGGGAGTATGTGTGGTTGCCTAGGTGTAAACAGTTTATATTATCGGATATTCTTAGTAAAAAGACGCTTGCATTGTATTATTAGTAGTGAAAAAATGATACCAACAGTATGAGAAAGAAGATAAAGGTACAAACATGCGAATTTAATCGGAAAATAGCTTATGGAAAAGGTCTCCCGGACGGTCTCGTAGTCAGAATAAAAACCTTGACGTTCCATGATGAATGCATAGACATGTCAAGTGTTTTAGGGTGTTTTGTGGCAAAACGAAAACAATTTTGGTCATTTCGGCGGAAATTCGCATTTAACATATTTTGCAAAGAGTTTGAGCGTGAATAATAGTGAAAAATATATAAAGAGAACCACAAACATGTGATATGGAATAAATTTGATGTCCGCCCGTTCGTCTGGAGAATGCAACGAAGCCGAACAGTGAGTCGACCGGGGAACTAACCTAAAAAGTGAAATTATTTTTTTGCAAAGAAACTAGAAGGAATTTAAAAAAGAAGGGGACCATCATGTTCAACAGTACTTTATGGACGAAAGGTGACTTTTTGGTGAGTTTTTAATTTTTGACGATATAATCTCTTATGGAAAATCGCATTTTGAAAGTGCCATAACTTTTAAACGGATCGTCTCCGCACTATAAGACTGGTGTCTTTGAAACACGTTTTTGAAATACTTTCGACTGATATATCTCTTTTTTTAAATATTTTGTGTTCAATAAGGAAAAGGTCAGCCCAAACCTGTTTGGAGGGAAAGTTTCCTAACCGATTTGCGAGGACTTTGTTGCAGTCGGGCCCTGACGTCTTGCACCACATTTTCAGTGAGTACGGAGGATCTACCAGGTGGCTTTCCTTTCTTCACATTGCTTGCATTCAAATAACGTTGAGCTACGTGCATGCAGTGTTGTTTATAAACGTCGATAGTGAACACCACTTCAGGAAACATTTCTTCAAATTGGTGCAAAGTGGATTCCAAGGAGTATTGCCATCCAGAAATGGGGTCATGAACTGCACTCCGAAAATAAGCCATGCCAATAAAAATATCCTGTTCTAATGTAAATAGTACCATTTTTATATTTTTATATTAAAAATTTGAATCGCCGCTCAAGTGTCAATGCTGTCACTGTTAAACGTCGAAGTAGCTGTCAAGCAATCGGAAGTGGTTCCAGTTCTACCACTTCAAAGTAAAATTTAGGATTGCCAACTTAAATAATATTTCTTGATCACGTTGTATTTTCAGTTCAGCAGCCGTTTTAACAGTGGCTATTTCAGCTTGATTGTTTAACTGGAATAGCCGTAGCTGAATCTCGGAGAATGACGCTAGGAGGTGGTTACAGCAACGTATTTAATAGCTAATCAATTGCTGTCGAGCGGTTTATTTGTCGATTCTCGAAAACTACCCCATCAGCTCACAATTCACCCCCTGATAATCCCCCAATTTATTTCTGGAGAACGAATAGAGCTATGGCTATGAATCTTTCTCCATATTTAATTCGATCATATCCTTCGTCAAACATCGAGTCACGTCCCCATCCTTCAACTTGTTTGGAAATGATTAAATAATTTTTTCCAGATTTATTCATCAAACGAGAATTTATTGCTAATTATTTTTTGGCGATCAATATGAAGACTTTCATCGTAGAAAAAAAGGCAATTACGTTTGTACTCAGGAATTCAATAATTAATATTCTTAGTAATGAATAGTCAATAATCAATATTATTCTGAAACTGTACAATTCGTTCACATAATTTAAATGTATGGGGAGTAAGGGTTTGGGAATGGGCAAATATACCATTCGCCAGCAATTAACTAGCAATCTGCTGCTACGACCACCCCTTGCTTTATTTTTCAGTTTAAGTGTTAATATGGAATGGCCATTGTTTTTTGGAAACGGCTTTAGCAATAATTTAACAATAAATTATGGGCCTTATCAGAACTCGGGCTTGTGAAAATGCTATTCCAGCTTATCGGGCATGAATAAGAGTCCTTTGCAAGGTATGAAAAGTTACAACTTCGTGACTGGTTTGCTTTAGTATTTTTCTGGGATCTTTTCAATAGTGTTACGATATTTGTTTTGTACTGTTTTATATTAGTTCTCTTTAGACAACCATCGGTTAATAATTGCCACAAGTTTAGTATCAGTTGCAAACCAATTACCGTTATGTTTGCCATTAAAGTCGTTAGACTCGGTTAACGTTCTGTTCACTTAAGAACACGTTGACTCTTCAGCATTAAAGATATGAGCGAGTAATATCCTTAGTTTAATCTGTTTTACATGGAAATTCATTACTACAGTTTATTAGAGCTATGCTAAAGGGAATTTGTAATTAGGATCAAAGTAAAGTGATCTGTTTGATCTTTATGAGGCCAAATACTCAATATTAAACATATGTCATAAGCTGCTATGCTAGTTACCATTTGATAATAATTATTGTTTAGTTGTTTGTTAAATTTGAAGACTTGTAATTTGAAAATTTCTTATTTAGATGTCACGAGGTTCAGTGGCCTTAGTATCGATTCGATAATAATAATGATTATCTTGTATTATTTAATTATTATTTGAAAATTTTAAAAATTTGTATTTTATGTTAAAAGTTTCCTAATTTGGAGACCACGTGATCTACTAGCCTTAGTTACGTTTCGATGTTAGAGTTTTTAAATTTTTTACTACATGGAATGTTTTAAAACTTTACTATTTTGAAAGTTTCTTATTTACAAACTAATAGATTTGCTAGCTTTAGGTACGATTTGGTGGTAGTAACTGCAAAATGTGCCACTGCTTCAAAATTCACTTTATTAGTCTTACGATTAGATACAATAGTAATCTATATGTTAACCAATATAATCTTACAGAAACTGTTATTACAAAAACCTATTATCACATTTTCATAGTATGTTCCGACTAAAAATGCCTGCAAAACAATTTAGAAAAGTCATCCAAGATTCTGTATAAAAATTTTAAACGTCTTGAATTTTCGACAGAATCGCGAAGATGGGTTTTTCGGTAAAATGCAAAAAATAACTAAGAAAGGGGCTGCGTTGTAGGCGATGGTATTACCTTATTGGCTCCGTTATAGTATTGCGTTTGCTTCATTTCTATAGTTCCTTAAGGCTTTCATTTGGACAGTAAATTTGAAATTGAAAAACATACCTTTGTTCTTATAACCGGTATTCGTCTCGTATGAAAAATTGTTTGTAAAAAGGATTTTACGAAAAGCGAAACATCTGGAAATCATGAAAAATTAACCACGATATATCTCTTACTTCTTAAAATTGCGTTTGGCCTCAACATATACCTTATTATTTTTTACCCCTGCGTTCTCTTCGAGCAAAACAATTTATTCTTGATATTTTTTTGGTGTGATAAACGACTATTCTTTGTTTCAATAAAAACATGTTAACTATTAGTATATTCATTGTAATGTTTCTCAGGTTCAAAATAACTACACCACACTAATTAAATACTTAACTAATTTACTTAACACTAATAACTAACACTTATTACTTAGTTTATATCTCACAGCTGTTTACTTATCTTCAGCGCACGGTCGCTCAGGTCAATAGTATTCGTCGCGTATCATATCGAATAATTGTTTTCGGGGGTAACTACCCCTGATTAAACTTTTAACCATTAAACGATTTAAACTTTGGTGAGATTCAGTAATTGAATAAACATTGAAGTTCCTTACGAATAAATAAATTTCAGTACAGTATTGTGATGTTCATTGGAGTTTTTTCTTCACTACACACGTATCATCTTCTGTTCTATTTTTTTATTGATCAGTTAATAAAATCAATCAATCAAACATTTTTAATTATAGAAGCTGTGATATGTTACACATCTTTTTAATGCTAGTTTTATCTTTAGAAATATGAATAAAAGAAACATGCTTCAAGAGTTGAGATAAAACACCTTTTTTGAGACTAAATGCAAAATTGAAATCACTCACTCATTAACTTTGTGTCTGTAAATAATAATCTCCATCACAAACGTTTTCAAAATAAAATAAATACATATAATAAAGTGAAAACTATGTACCTCATATAGCCAACGTGGATAATAAAAAATGTTTATTTATTTATATTATTTATATATTTTTATTAACATTTACCTTATTTAAGTTACTTTCTCAGAGAACTCCCAATTTTGTTTTGTTTCTTAATTGTACAACCAAATAGGAAAAAAATTGTGTGGTCACCATTCCTTGATCGACATGCCACTTGTAAGCTGATTAAATTATGAAGTTTGTAAAGTTTTTATTAATTTCTCTCATAAAATTATTAATCTATTAATATTACTATTAATAATATAATAAATAAGTAATTAATAATTTATTAATTATCTCGCTATTGTAAAAATTTATTATTAATTAGCGAGAAGTTGTCCAAATATATGAGTTATTTGTAATTCTCTTAGGACATGACGTTTGTAATATCACGATTTGCGTTAAACAGAGGTCTTTCGCTAAAGGGGAACATAAGGGTTAAAGTCAAGAAATATGGAGAGTAATCGAAAAGTTCTAAACATGTTTTCACATAAGGGCATGACCAGAGTCTAACCCGATATCACATACAAAAAAGTGTAACAAGCTAAGAAAGAAATTTCTTCAATGAGAGGTTAAGTAAAATTTAACAAAAGTTAAAACAATTAAAATGAGAAAATTGATTAACACATTTCAAGGAAAACTCACCTTGAAATGAGCGACTTGAGTGAACCAGTGATCTTCCTCATTCTGGCTGATTATTGTGATATAAATTTACTTGTTGATTAATGTTTTTTAAGTTCTTTGAGTTTTCTTGAGTTCCAAAAATTGATATCTCTTTTCCAGAAATCGCTGATTCATTAAAATAATGATAAAGCTATTATTGGCAAAGAAATGTTAAATTTTATTTTATTGAACATTTGGCCAATGACTTGTGGTCCACCATTTCTTGAGAAAATGTGTTTAGCAATATCACAGAGAAGTCGTTTGTGGCAATACTAAAGCTAATAAGCTGATGTATCCTATGAATGGAGACAACAATGAACAGTGGATTTGAACATTTTGATTAAATTTTTCCACGAAGTCGAATTTTAAAACTTTTAAAAATTTTACCTCAGCTAGTTCAGATCGTGCTACAAGCTTCTATTGGTGAAGTGTATGACTAAGTATAAGACAAAACTGACAGCAAGATACTCCAATCTCCAGTAGTTTATGCGCATATAAATAATCTATCTGGACAAATTTGCTATCAGTATTCATCAGGCAACCCTCCTTTATTCTCTTACCTGCGCTGACAGTGTTTGAAACTCCCATTTCTATGAGCGCCTTATTGAATTACATCTCGCAAATTAAGAAATAAGTCACCCCGACGTCTTGATCGGTATGCTAGTGGAGTCCTTGCTAATATCCTTCTCGAACTTGTTAAAAGTGGCCTCGAACATTTTCCTCAGTAAATTACGCACAGCTTAGTCGGAATAAATACGGCGTGAGACCATCTGAAAGGCTCCAAGGGGTAATAAGGGGAGTTCACATCGAAATCGAAAACGTAACCTGAATATGAAAGACCCATCAGAATTCCGCAAAGAAAACATCTTCCATGAGTATATACATGACCCTCCCTCGTACTTTATTAATGGAGAAATGGGGGAAAGAGAGCAGAGAGAGAGAGAGAGAGAGAGAGAGAGAGAGAGAGAAATTCATTGAGTAAGATTCACGCACATACAAGGCGCCTGTGAATTATCGTTATGAAGTTACTTCTTCTGAGAGAAGGTAATTAGGAAAGTGTCACGTTGTAATGCCCTTCTATGACCTCAAGTAAAAGACACTTAATTAAGTACATTAACCTATCGTTTATTTCACAAATAGCTAAGTACGCATTATCGAACTTAGCAATACCTACGCGGACAACGACAATCGCACATCCGTTCAATACCATATTTCCAATTATGCTTTGTCAACAGGTGACTGAACGAAAGGCAGTTCACCTGTAGATATGCGATCGTCAGTTGAACGCTGAGTACTCATGTTAACAGTCGCAGTGATCGATTCAAAAAGTATCATTTAAACTACAGTATGTAAAAGACCGCAAACCGAGTTATATGAAATCAACAATAAATCAACGTTACTTCAAATTATTCTCCGAGTTTCTTTCAAGAATGTCCTCGGTAATAAGAGGACATTACATGGCGATCCTGCCAGTGGAATCATAGTGGACGTTAAGTGGAAGTATCCTGACCATTAGAAGAGATGGGCAACACCAAGTCGAGCACTCAAGACTTACACGAAAGCGGCGTAGTAAACTCCAACTTCATTGTTGAGAACCAGGAGTACAACGTCACCAAGGATGTGAAAGTCGTACTGTACGCGATCCTAGGACTCCTAACTGCCCTGTTCCTGCTAAAAATGTTCCAAATGTACCGCAGAAATGTCAAAAGGAACATACAGAGGGGATACGCGATTTCAACAATGACCATACCGCAAGCTGTACCGGCACTCCAAGGCATCCAACGTTTCCCACTGGCACCAGCTCCAGCACCTGCACCGGCACCAGCTCCCAGGCAGTACCAGGACCCGCTCCAAGACCTTTAGGCCAGCACAACAACCCAGACATTAGCTGCACCTCAGGAACTTACAAGTCAGTGCGTCAGTGGTCAGTGTTAGTGACAGTGTAGTTCTCCGATATGACACCCGTACCCCTATCGCTAAAAGGAATGGACAATAATGTAAGTTTTGCATTTTATTCTCTCCCATGCTTAGCGAATATAATAATTGCAAATTGCGTATATACAAGCACTTTAACCATATATACTATCTTATCCCACGTAAATCTAAGCTAAAATTAAATAAAAATCATCTAGACTAAGGATTAATTACAACTTAATTATGCTAAGAACTAAGATATAAACTTGAATCTTGAATTATCGTAAAATTTATAACTACTTTGACTTTGCTGCTCACTAATTGCTATTACGAGTTAAACGATTATGCGACAATTTTACGTTTCCCACCCTTTACTCCCCTAGTGACACTCTAAAAACCACTGGACTCTACCTCTTATATTTTACTGTCAAAGAGACCATAGATGTCATCATCTTGGGATGATATTAGACGGCAGTTGACACTATTAAAAGAATCAACAGTGAGTCAATCCAAACGCGCGATAAAGAAAGAAGTACCTAAGTCTGAAACTGTACGAGCCGAAATTAGGGATACCTTAATTAATCACTTTAATGCAACTACTAAATTGCTACGGTCAACATACAGTCAATTCGATAACACACAAAGAGCAGAAGCTCGAGTCTTATTTCACGCGATTAGAGACAAAGTAGTAAAAGCTTTTGCCGCGCTACAAGCTAAGTACGTGGTACCAGTCGACTGGCTAACGGATATAGATCCGAGTTCTTCTCTAGCTGAATCTGATTCAGACGAAGAAATTCAAACTGCGAATATGCCTCTATCAAACATTGAAGTCTTCAAGCTCGCCAGTCAAATTCTTCCAGCAGAATTTGATGGCTCACCAAACAAACTCCGTGCATTCATAGATGCACTAGAATTGCTGAAAACAATCTCCAATGATCATGGCCCCAATGCCATTGCGTTCGTTAAGACTCGCTTAACGGGCAAGGCGAGGGACCTTATTACAAATGAAAATACCTTAGACAATATAATTCTTAAACTGCAATCAGGAATTCAAACTGAAAGTTCTCAGTCGCTTGCAACTAAATTATCTAACTGCAAACAGAACCACAAAGACATTAATGCATACGCGGCAGAAATGGAGATATTGGCGGAAAAACTTCAAAAAGCCTATATAGCTGAGGGTGTACCAGTTGCGGTGGCGACCAAATACGCCACTGAACATACAGTACGAACCATAATCAAAAATACAACATCAGAGAGAGCTAGTATAGTAATGGAAGCTGGAAATTTCTCCACCATCCAAGACGCTCTCACTAAATTCATAAGCGTTAGTCCAACACAGCCAACATCTTCGTCTAGTATTTTCTATACACGAAATCAACCATCTTTTTATCGTAATAATTATCGTGGTCGAGGTAATCATAACAATAATAATACTCGCAACAATCGTGGTGCGATAAGCTCGAGAGGCCGCCAAAGCCAAGGTCAAGGGAATTTAAATAGATCCTATTATAACTATCGCGGCAGTCAACGAATCCGCGGCAGTGGAAATCGTTCACGAGGTCACGGAAACCCGACCCGGGTATATAACCTTTCATCGGAAAACAACGATGAAATGGAACCCGACCAGGGAAACGGCCGAGACCCCCAGTAACGGAGGTTAAGGGAAAATCTGATGCGAATATTTATCATTTTGATCTCTCATTTTCAAATTCAATCGTACTTACTACTGCTATGTCCCATTTAGACTGTTCATTTCTAATTGACACTGGGGCAGATATATCCATATTTAAACAATCAAAATTAGACCCCAATCAAATTTTAGATGAGTCAAATAAAACAAATATTAAAGGAGTAACAGGTGGCGCAGTACAATCATTAGGTACAATGAGTACAAAAATTTTTCTCAAGGGACATGAAGTAAAACACACTTTTCAGATAGTCCCATCCGATTTTCCCATACCATCAGATGCAATACTAGGTCGAGATTTTATTACTAAGTACAAGTGTATATTAGATTACGATAATTGGTGCATGACAGTTCAAGTAGGACGCAAGAAGTTACAACTCCCAATTTCTAGTGGACCCGACGACGAGACAATAATCTTACCACCAAGATGTGAAGTTGTTAGACCTGTCCCTAAACTTAAAACATTAACAAACGACGCGGTAGTAACTAATGACGAAATACATCCAGGTGTATTCATAGCTCGAACGATAGTCTCAAACAAATCTCCACTCATTAAACTACTAAATACAAACGACAACCCAGTGACAATAAAAAATATTAAAGTCAACACAACTGACCTACGCAACTTTCACATATACAAACTAACAGACGATAACGTCGACCGTTTAGACAATTTCCGTAAAGAAATCAACACCGAGGGAATACCGGATTACGTGAAGGACAAAGTGATGTCACTTTGCGAACAATACACGGACGTTTTTACATTAGATTCTGATTACGTTACTGTCAACAATTTCTACAAACAAAAATTACGACTTACAGACAAAAAACCAGTATATGTAAAGAACTATAGATCACCGCACACTCAAAAAGACGAATTAAACAGGCAGGTAGACAAACTTTTGCAACACGACATTATAGAACCATCAGTCTCGGAGTATAATAGTCCAGTTCTTCTAGTACCTAAAAAATCACAAAATGGCGAAAAAGCGTGGCGTTTAGTTATTGATTACAGACAGCTTAATAAAAAATTATTAGCCGATAAATTTCCTTTACCACGAATAGAAGATATTCTAGATCAACTAGGAAGAGCCAAATGGTTCTCAGTGCTAGATTTGATATCTGGTTTTCACCAAATCCCACTCGACGAAAAATCTAGAGACGTAACTTCATTTAGCGTAGATGCTGGATCTTTCCGATTTAAGAGATTGCCTTTTGGTTTGTCAGTTAGCCCAAATAGCTTTCAGAGGATGATGTCAATAGCTTTCGCAGGCATTACTCCAGAAAGAGCATTTTTATACATGGATGATCTGATTGTTATTGGCTGTTCAACAGACCACCACTTGTCAAATTTGCAAAAGGTGTTCGCAACGTGTCGAAAATTCAATTTAAAACTTAACCCGCGCAAATGTCAATTTTTTCGTAATGAAGTTACATATTTAGGCCACAAGATAACCGATAAAGGTATTCTACCCGACGAAACGAAATATGACACCATCAAAAAATACCCCGTACCGACTGCAGCGGGCGAGGTCAAACGGTTCGTCGCGTTTGTAAATTATTACCGCAGGTTTATCAGAAATTTTGCAGAGTTAACAGCACCTTTAAATCATCTTACGAGAAAAAACGTGAAGTTTGAATGGACCAAGGAATGTCAAGATTCTTTCATCAAATTAAAAGCAGCACTAACATCACCGCAAATCCTGCAATACCCCGACTTTTCGAAACCATTCACAATAACAACAGACGCCTCAGACTATGCATGCGGTGCTATTCTCTCTCAAAATTTCAATGGAAACGATCTACCTATAGCCTACGCATCCAGATCATTTACTAAAGGCGAATCACACAAGCCCACAATCCTCAAAGAACTGACCGCAGTACATTGGGCAATAAAATATTTTCATTGCTACATTTTCGGAACTAAATTTACAGTCAAAACAGATCACCGACCACTTATATACTTATTTTCCATGAAAGACCCAACATCTAAGTTAACGCGTATGAGATTGGACCTCGAAGAATACAACTTCGACATCCAATATGTAAAAGGCGAACAAAACGTATGTGCAGACGCCTTGTCACGCATCACAATCGACGAGCTTAAGTCCATAGCAAAAAATGTCAGTAATGTACTAGTAGTAACTCGATCAAAGTCTCGATCTTCCGACCAGCCCCAAAAGAGTAACAACCCCGTAAATAATGCAATCACAGAGCCCAAAGCTTATGAGGCCCTTAATAATGCTGAGGTAATAAAAATACCACTATTAAGCTTTCAGTTAACGCCCACACATCTAAGGATGTCACTGAGGCATAAGGGTAGGTTCATCGCGCGCAGAACCATCCCAGTCGCTAATGGCAGAACAGCTCTAGCGCTAGTTCTGCCTGAGCTAAATAAAATAGCCAGCGATATGAAAATAAAAAAAGTTAAACTGTGTCTTAACGACCAAATTTTCAAGGAGTGCACTCCAAATATACTGAAAGAGGAAAGTAATCATTATTTAACAAAAGTCAGCATCATACTCATCAGGGCTAGGCAAAAAGTAGAGACTAATGCGGAAAAACAACACCTAATAAAACAGCATCATAATGATCCGCTGCTGGGTGGTCATAACGGTCAAAAAAGACTTCTGAAGAAGCTTAGATCTACTTACATTTGGAAAGGCATGTCACGAGACGTTGCAAACTTTACACAACAATGCCACCAATGTAAAATAAATAAAAGTAAAATAAGAAAACCCGAACCATTAATATTAACACCAACCCCACAGCAACCGTTCGATATTGTGTGTATAGATACAATCGGTAAACTCCCAACAACCATACAAGATAACAAATATGCTATTACGGTTCAATGCGAACTAACAAAATACGTAGTAGTTATCCCTATACCCAATAAAGAAGCCAATACAATCGCGGAAAACTTAGTAAAGCATTTCATCCTAATATACGGACCAATGAAAGAAATTCGGACAGACATGGGAACCGAGTATAAGAACCAGGTGCTCGAGAACCTGACTCGATTACTCGGTATATCCTACAAAATATCTACAGCATACCACAGCCAAACAATCGGAGGCTGTGAACGTAATCACAGAGTACTGAATGAATTCCTTCGAATGTATATCAATGAATTTCACAATGACTGGGATAACTGGATACACTACTACGCATTTTGCTATAATACAACACCAAGCACGTACCATAATTACACACCTTTCGAATTAGTATATGGCCGACAGGTTCATCTGCCAGATACTCTTCGAAACAGTAAAATAGAACCATGTTACAATATCGATGCGTTCGAACAGGAACTCCGATACAGATTACAGTACGCTCACTTACGAGTAGCGCAACATCTTGAAATGGAAAAACGAAAAAGAAACTCAAAAGTAAACATAAATTCGAAACCATTAAATATAAATCCCGGAGACCTAGTAACCTTGACAAACGAAGGAAGACGTAAATTTGATCCATGGTATAAAGGACCATTTGTAGTTACCACAGTAGAGGATCCGAATTGCGTCATCTCGAATGATGAAGGAAAAACAGCGAAGGTTCACAAAAACCGTGTGCGTCCATACGGCCCCGCAACGGACGCTCAAGAAGCTTAACCACTATAAAAAAAAAATAAATATATATATGTAATAAAAATTAATTTAACTAATAAGCTAATAATATAATATATAAATCTACCTACCATTCCATCTCCTCTCCTTTTCTCTCTCTCCTATCCTTAACGTAAGCATTATAACCGACGAATAAGGAACGCTGACTCAAACGAATTTTTATCTACATTTATCAAACACAAAAACAATCTGATATAAGTTAAGTTTCGACATAGCATTATAGCATACATACCTAAGTAATAGTTACAACCTCCTTTGCAAATATAATTAGTACAATAACACTGCACTTTGCACTTAACACCATTAGTATTCATTGACCCAGTTGTTAAGATAACCTCTAAAAGTGCTGTACCCCAAAGCAACGCAATTATTAAAGCATGGAGAGCAAAAAGTGCAGAACGCAGAATTCATTCTCAACCCGAGACGAACGTCGTTTAACACGTACAATGTTACGAAGTCTCGCAATAAAACAACAATCTTATTTCGATTGTTGTCAATTCTTCCTTTTCTTTCTTTTTAATAATTTTAATCTACATTTCATATAATATAATAATAGATTTAATAATTTTTAACAATTTCATGATGTATATAACTCAATATTTTAACATGTGTTTATACTTAATATATCTACCATATTTTATATAAGATAATCACGCATTTTTATGGTTTATTGCAGCTCTTTACTCGAGGTCAAGTAGCTCTCGCAGACTCCGCGTCAATATCGGAGTCCGCTCATTTAGGAGGGGTGGTGTAATGCCCTTCTATGACCTCAAGTAAAAGACACTTAATTAAGTACATTAACCTATCGTTTATTTCACAAATAGCTAAGTACGCATTATCGAACTTAGCAATACCTACGCGGACAACGACAATCGCACATCCGTTCAATACCATATTTCCAATTATGCTTTGTCAACAGGTGACTGAACGAAAGGCAGTTCACCTGTAGATATGCGATCGTCAGTTGAACGCTGAGTACTCATGTTAACAGTCGCAGTGATCGATTCAAAAAGTATCATTTAAACTACAGTATGTAAAAGACCGCAAACCGAGTTATATGAAATCAACAATAAATCAACGTTACTTCAAATTATTCTCCGAGTTTCTTTCAAGAATGTCCTCGGTAATAAGAGGACATTACAACGTTTATAACTTATTATTCACATTATTAACCTGAAAACGTAATAATTATTTATGACTCTTGTTCGAAAAGGTCACACCGATAAATATCACAAGACAATTAGATTATTAAACTAATTCCCAGGGAAACAGCAATCATTAATAAATCTACAGTTCTGTTTCACTTTAGAACTGTGAATATCGCCAGCACACATTACGCTACAATATAACTTATCTGATTATAAATTCACCCAAGTTGGAAATTCCATAACCCCCTCCGGATCACTGCCGGGGAACAATACACCTTCTGATGAATAAACGATGAATACCTCGTCGTAAGTTATTAAGATAAATTTGCCCTTAGTAATTTCATGTATTATCTGAACTGTAAAATTGGTTTTTCGCTTTTAGTCTGAACCACTTCTTTATATAAAAGCTCAAAAGCACAGAACCGGGGATAATTTTGGATTTAATTAATAAGAATAATATAGGATACGTCTCACTGCTAAAAAATTAGAGAGTAAATAATTTGAACACATTCGAGTGAAGGAGAGATTTTTTTTCTGTCTGAGTCCTTCCTTTTCTTTCAAAGAGTGTTTCGTGAACTTTCCAGCTTTGCTTTCTCGTTGCCTGACACTTCATTTGTAATAAGACTTATAAGAATGTCTTGTATAAAGTTTGACTTGTTTCGCTTGTGTAATTAGACGTCTCGCCTTCCCTTTGAATGCTGCTGAATGTTTCAGATGCTTTTGCTTCGTTTGCATTAAATTACAAGGAAAACGAAATTTCAGTGTTATCACACTTGTATAAGTCAGAATATTGATCTGGCGAATATCAACTCATTATGGAAGTTAAGATAGTTATCGAAACTTCGTGAGAATATTCACATGTAGGTTGTGCATTGTTTGGAACATTTGTTTGAAGCATTGTTTGTCCTTTACAAGATTACCTCGAATATATAACACGTTTATCTAGGATTAACCAAAAAAATTCGTTTGTTTGACGTCAATGTAGAATTTATTTAAAACATATTTTTACTTTTTCATATGGGGCACCCATATAATAAAAGAAAGTATTGTAGTCGTGCTGAATTTCGGAATTTGAGATATTGGCATTTCTGGACGTTTTGAGGCCCCTGAGTTCGAAAAACATGTTTTTGGAAACATGTCTGTGTATGTGTGTATGTATTTATTTATGTATATCTGTGTATGTATGGTGTATGTGGTCAACGTTTTCTCAGAAATCATAAATAGTGGAAAGTTGAAATTTTGCATTTAGACGGGTCCACTGAAAAGTCGCGCCAACATAAATTTCATCAGAATCAGTTAAGGGCAAAGGGCACTTCACTCTTATCATTTTTAATATGGTTTTTTGGATTATGTCAAAAACTTGTCTATGAGTTTTAAACATTGTATGTTTACTATTCAATCCTTAATGATTGCCGTTATCGTTATTTTGACTAATCTTCTTCGAAGGGCCTTTTACTTTTGCGAATTTTCAATTTTTCTCATTTTTTTTTATTATTTCTCAATAACGTCAACATTATTTTAGGAAATTTTTTAGGGTTAAGAAATTGTAATTTATTGCGAACTAATTCAGGGAGCCTCTTACATAATTTTTAATAAAAATACGTTTTACGCGAAACGAAGCATAACACTGACCCAGTAATAAGGTCAATTGTGTACCACTAAGGTGCAGAATGTGGATGTCAGCATAATAATACTTCGCAACTTGATCGCAAATCCGCATCGGTAAGGTCAGTGAAGCAATTCTCGGACATTGTAAGATAACATTCAACAAAATTAACAAAGTTATCAAATAATTGAAACCAAAGGGTAACGTAACTCAAAATGACTATATAAAAGCTCGTGAATTTTTGGCAATAAATTAGTATACCTAGTATGCTCAAAACGACAGTGTGTTGTGGTCTTGATTCTTCACCCCAACCTACAAGCTCTCACGTTACGCCCTGAGAGTTCTACGAGATCTTCAAGCTACGACAACTTCTAACTTCAAGAACTTCAACCCCGAATCTGCACGTTACGCCCTCAGATCCAACCCGGAGAGCACGTTACGCCGTCTCTCCACTCTACTAGTACTTCAACCCCGGATCTACACGTTTGGCCCTCAGATCCAACCCGGAGAGCACGTTACGCCTTCTCTCCATACTTCGAGAACTTCAATAGATCACGTCACATCCTGCCCTGATCTACAACCCACAAGATCGTCTTCAGCCTTACAACCTGGAAACAAGATTCATCTCCGCAGGCACCCACGAGCTAAGAGAGAATCCATACAGTCCACTCTCTAAAGAGATCACTTCACACTTTCGTTCAACGGCTTTACCGGTTCTTACAAAATTATTGATTTGTATTGACCTAACTAATGACTATAACTATTATTTGACACATTTTTTTGCTAAAATTTTCCTAAATGGCACTTTAATAATGTTGCCATGAATATTTGGTTCGGCCATATGAGAAAGTTTTACGATGTTACACATCGCTATTTTTCGTATACGAGCCACATTTAATTAAAAACTGCCCACAAACATAGCTTAGATATTTAGTAACAAATATGCACGAACATATGGGTGCGTTTTCATTGTTACTTTCCTTAAACTGTTAATCGTCTTATTTTTGTAATTTGTTCAGTTTAGAGAGTTCAGATCAGTTCGTGTGCCTACGAACATGTCTTAGTTTTGTTTATTTTTTCTTTATAGACGTATTACATACACATTTTCTCTATATCAGTCTTCGTTACATTTCTTACTTTGGCCCTTTAGAACATTTAGAACATTGCGACATTTTACTCTTTCTATACGTTTTGTTTATTGCTCAGTAGTTAGTTTTCAACGGAAGACCTAATCACTTTAATATCTTTTTCCCCCTTATCTTGTTCATAAGTGCTAAATGAGCAGATAAGCCGCTTTGTTGGTTAGTCATGTTGCATAAATAAATGCTTTATGTTGTGTTAACCTGTGTCTCTTCCTCCACTCTCCGTTTTATTACAACGGGCGCGTGCGAGTTCGGACCCGCTACCCTTTAACACAGCGGGGTTTCATACGAGTTCGGACCCAGCCTACCTGCTCGAAGTGAGTCCCAATTCGAATTATAACTAAAATGAAATATTTTTCAAGGGGACAAGGGAAAATAGGCAAGGAAACTGATTTTGGGGGACCATAGGGGAATATTTTATAGGGCGAAAATATATCTTTCCTAGGAAACTTACGAAAAACCGACGATAGTACTAGTGCTAAATGTGGTATTGCTAGTGCTAAACGAAGTGCTAAATGAGCAGATAAGCCGCTTTGTTGGTTAGTCATGTTGCATAAATAAATGCTTTATGTTGTGTTAACCTGTGTCTCTTCCTCCACTCTCCGTTTTATTACAACGGGCGCGTGCGAGTTCGGACCCGCTACCCTTTAACACAGCGGGGTTTCATACGAGTTCGGACCCAGCCTACCTGCTCGAAGTGAGTCCCAATTCGAATTATAACTAAAATGAAATATTTTTCAAGGGGATAAGGGAAAATAGGCAAGGAAACTGATTTTGGGGGACCATAGGGGAATATTTTATAGGGCGAAAATATATCTTTCCTAGGAAACTTACGAAAAACCGACGATAGTACCCTTACTTTCCTGAAATTGATCAGTATGAATCGCACCTGTGTGGGTCCGAATTCGCACCTATAGCGGGTCCGAATCCTTGACTACCTGAGCTAGATGGGTCCGAACTCGCATTCTCCGATTACAACAGAGGTATGAGTATTCAATTACAGGTATTTGTCACAAGGTGTGAACCATCAGTTCTTAGTTGTCTTAAAATGGAAAAAGCAACTGCCAGGAAAGTAATTTTAGAAACACGTCAAACAATTTGGAAAGTCTTATTCCCTTTATATTTGCGTTCTTTAGATATAGAATATTATGAACCTGTCCGTCAACATATTTGGTCCAATGTGACATGCCTCATGGTGTCGGTTCCATCGATGGTAAATACATAAACATTAAGTGTCCACCAAATTCCGGTTCTCTTTACTATGATCACAAAGCTAATTACAGTATCACTACGTCATATTATTGTTTTACATATGTAGACGTTAGTGCTTATGGAAGTCAAAGGTGGTAATAATCACTGGTGTGATATGGCAACTTTTGCAACGTTTTTCTCTTTTTAGGCATCCTTTCTGCGCCCAATTTTGGGCAGGCTCTGTTGAACAAAACGTTACCTCTTCTTGGTGATTTAAATTTGCTCAATAGTCAACGTAAATTGTATATTACTTTGGGGGTGACTCCGCTTTCCCCTTAAAGGACAACATTGCGTGGTCATGTCCTGGCAGATTATTAAATTAAAGAAAAAGATTCTTTAATTATCGACTTTTTAGGGACGGGGGTGATGGAATTCTTTGAGGCTACTAGTTACTAGATGCTTCTATTTACTAAATTACTAAATACTTCTTCTTCTTTGCGTTCATTTGGCCTTCGCATTCATGCATTACTACATAATGCACCAACTATCGTACTTACTTGTTTTGCATTATAAAACTACATACAATCAAACACATTGATGCTAAATCAATATTGCTCCTCAAACTATACTGATTGGGAAGACGAAGATGGTGTATCGTGTATTGTGTTCAGGAGAGTTGAGACGTGAACTAACATCGCTTCTAAGAAGTGTTAGATTAGTTGCAATAACGCGACAACAAATTATTTTCATTTACGCGATTTACTACCAAATTATTTTTTGGAAGATGGTGCAGTTCCTTTTCAATACAATCGATATTAAGTAAGTAAATGGAATTAGTCTTTTTAACTCTGTACTTGTAATATATTTGATTGTACACATTTATTCATATAAGTATGTATTGTAATAATTCGAAACGTTTTATGTTAACATGCTTATTGTCCTACTAATCAGCCTAGTACTAGAGCTTAGTACATTCAACCAAATACTTTGAAACTGCCGCCTTGGCATTTTTTCTGTTTCCTTCATCTTTTATTGCTCCTATGACGGCAAATTATCCTGTGTCCAAATATTTCATCTTCGGTTGGTTGCTTTTTCTGTTCATATAAAGCTGAACATATTTCTTTAAATGAAATTGCAGCCTCAATGAACTTAACATTAACATCATTCAGTGTTATTCTTCTTTTTTGCACCTTTCTGCTGGGAGTTGCTTTTTCAGTGAAATGATGACTTGAGCTTTTGGAATTAATATCAGTACCAGGTTTTGAATAAGAACTATTTCTGGTGCCAGGTTATGAACTGCAACTGTCACTACTACCAGGTCTTACGTTATGTTCGCATATGAGGTCTTCTGAAGATATCTGTGCGCTAATAGTATCTACACTCGATTAGCTCATCATCATGTACCGGTGAATTGTAGTTAGTGACAGTTCTGTAACAAAGTATTTTTAATTTATAAAATTTTGAATGTGCAATCATACTTCTTATGAAATTCACATTGCTTTGCCAGGAAACCCAGCGGATCAAATAAGCCCCAAGGCTACATTTCCAAGTTTTGGGGTTAAACACCTGACTGATGTAATGGAGTCTTCAGTTTTTTAAGTTCACAAAGTTCACAAGTGTGTTGATCACGTATACTTTTCCATCTCTTGCTACAGTATACAGTCTTCAGCTGCAACATTCATTAACAGTTATTAAACGTCCAAGAAAATGATTCAAGTATATACCTCCTACAAAATCTAGTTTCTTAGCAATTCCATCCCATTCTCGGATTTTTTTAATAGTATTCTTATATTCCCGGTTTTTCCTGTCAAAGAGGAAAGGGTATTTTTTCACCCCTTCTCTTAATTTTTTATTTAAATTTAACTCAGTCACACGGTTCACCAGATCATAAACCATAAACAAACCGAAAATGCGGGGTTATGTATCGTTGTCATGAGCGTCGAGGGCGTAAAAGTTATAAGTTGATCAACTTTCGAAAGTTGTTCGCATAATACACGCCTAGGGCGCGTTTGTTATACGTTGTACCAACTACCTGTCACAATTTTAACATTTGTTCGCGTCAAGAGCGCGTTAGTTTCGCGTTTATCGTACTCCACACTTTAGTGCCCGTTGGCCTTAAGCAAGAACATATCGCTTTTGATTAATTTTTATTAATTAAAGGGAATTTTCTAAAAATGCGTTCGTCGTCATTCCTTCATTTTTTTGGCAATTTGGAATGTTGGTACTTGAAATATTCATATAATCAACACAGCACTAGAATATGTTTTTCAGGTAAAGGATATTTTAAGGGCCTATTAACGGCAAAGGTTTGGCAAGTGAAGCCGTTCAAATTATGTTATATAACTCTTCAGGAATATTTGCGCGTTCGAACGTTTTTTTTTACGTATTTTAAGATAAAAAACCGAAAACCAGACTTTTGCGTGGGCTCTCGTTTATTTAATTTAAAGGTCAATAAACAACGCGGGTGGGGGAGTCCCGTACGTTTACCAAACGTTATCGAACATAACTCCCCTTTTTGTAAATACAAGATACGCGGTACCTTCCCAACACGCGAGTGAACTCCCCGGGATCCCCCCACTCCCTGAATATCGACGAGCCCATACTCCAGGAATACGATAAATTCCGATGATGAATCGTAAAATAGAAATCAACTTCATTCCTCGCTGAATAAAATATCCGCCCGTCTCGGCCCCGGAATATGACTCGCTTTGACATTCAAAGAGTGAAGCACTCTCAAAGTGAATTCCACCTAGTTTTCCGTACTTTATTTGCTCGTTCAAACAAAATGCAGACTTACCCTTTTATTTCGACGGTCCCCCGAGTATTCTTTTCAATTTCATAGTTTGTTGTTTCATTGGGAGTGCATAATGCGTTATAATGTGTATTCATTCCTCTCTGTGTATGTTTCATCGCTGGGGATACGTCTTTTATTACCTCATTGTTCCCGAAGTTACCTGGAAAGATGAAGAGAACTTAGCAGAAATTACAATTTAATTAAAGCCCCGTACTCTCGCGATTTAAACCAGAACGTCGGAGAAACTTTCGGATTAGACGGTTTGATGCCATTAAGGTATTAATATTTTATTGCTGGGGAGAAAATCGACAGATGACACACTTTCCGCCTACAATTCCACAATGTATGGATGCTATATGCCCTGACCGACTGGCTTATTCGTGGAAACCAGACAGTTATATCAGTATTGTAACGTTTATTCTAATTTATTTTTACAGTTCTTAACACTACCTAATTTATTTATTCTATTCCTTAACTACAACGTGATCAAGAATGACTGTTTGAGTTGGCAATACTGAATTTCATTTTTAAATGGTCTCTTCTTCTTCTTCTTCTTCTTCTTCATTCCAGGGTTTAGGCATTTTTATCTGCCTGTTCCGGCATCAAACTTCGCCCCATCTTTTCATGAGACGTCCTACACTCCTTTTTCCTATTGGATTATAATTTAATATTTGTTTTGTCAGTCGATGTTCATCCATTCTACTTATATGTTGTTTCCATTTTGTTCTGTTTTCTTTTATTTTCTCATTAATCGAGTAGATATTTAGTTCTTGTCTTACGTCTTCGTTTCTTTGTCTATCAAGTCTTGTAATGCCTTTCACTCTTCTGAGGAATCTCATTTCGCTAGCTTGGATTCTAGAGTTGTCTTTTTGCGTCATTACCCAGCTTTCACATCCATATAATAGAGTAGGTGTGGCCATTGTCTTATAGAATTTCATCATAGTGTCGCTTCTTGTCTTGTTCTTTAATGTTCTGTGAATTGTTCCACATATATATTGAAATCTGTGAATTTTATGATCTATGTCTCTGTCTTTCTCGAAACTTGTATAACACCCTAGGTAATTAAAATGACTCACTTGCTCTAATGGATGATCGTCTAGTACTATTTTTGTCCTTATGGGGTAATTGCCTTCAAACGCCATAACTTTCGTCTTTTTTGTTGATATTTTCATATTATAATTCTTGCACACTAGATATAGTTTGTAGATGGCTCTTTGTAGATCATTTTCAGAGTTTTGGATTATCAACTGATCATCGGCAAAAAGTATTGTTTTTATTTGCGTATGCTGATTGATTTTTATACCTGTTCGTATTATTTCATCCCACTCTCTTATGATGCTGTCGATATATATATTAAAAAGAGTTGGTGATACGCTACAGCCTTGTTTTAGCCCTTGGTTTGTTTTTATTGGTTCTGTTTCATGTGTTTGCATTTTAATTGTGATATTTGTATTTCTGTACATACTTTTAATTGCTCTAATCAGATGTTTTGGATACCCTCTTTTTTCCATAATATCAAATAACTTATGTCTATCGACCCGGTCGAAGGCTTTCTCAAAGTCTATAAATGCAATATGCGTTTCTAAATTGAATTCTCTTCGTTTTTCGATTATTTGTTTTATAATGAACACATTGTCGTTAGTAGATCTGCCTTTTCGAAAACCGTGTTGTTCTTCTCTTATGATGGCTTCTGTAATATTTTTTAGTCTATTGTTGATAATTTTGGAGTATATTTTATAAATTGTGTTTAATAGACTGATACCCCTATAGTTTTCGCAATTGTTACGGTCGCCTTTTTTAAACAGTGATATGATTTGTGCTGTTTGCCAGGATTCAGGTATTTTGGATTTTAACCAACACTGATTTATTAGATGTAGCAATCTTAAATGTAGTAAGAGACCTCCATATTTTAGCAGTTCCATGTTTATTTGGTCTGATCCTGTTGCGTTTCTATTTTTTAATGTTCTTATTGCCTCCATAAGTTCATCCATTGTTATGTGGTCTATACCGGATAAAGTCTGTTCTTCAAAATCCTCCTCAACATAACTGCTAGGGTTATACCACAAGTTTTCATAGTGTTGTATCCATTGTTGTTCATTAATAACTTCTAAGTGGGCTGTATCATTTTCTGCTTTATTCATTTGTCTTATTACCTTATAAGCAAAAGTTTGTCTCCCATGTAAATCGTTCTCAATTTGGCTAATACATTTTTCCCATATTTTTTTTTAAATGGTACAACTGGTAATTTGAATTTGCTATTTCAAATTTCTGGTATTCTTTTCAAATTTATTTATTTAAAATGGGTTTCACGTTACAACACGAAATTTTCATTGGAATGGCGTACTTTGGAAGCGGGATTTATAACCCAATTACTGGTTGGCAGTACTCTCTAGAAACGACATACCAGCAATTTCAGGAAATGTTTCTGGAGACTTTGGTCACTTTTGCTGTCTTTTTGCAACATTGCATGCGAGTAGTTGATCGTTATTTAAACCCAGGGAGCGTAACCAAACAAAAATTAACTGGTAGACCTCCTACTCTTAACGAGGAAGTTGTCGAGGATATCAGAACTCGGACGCAAAGATGTCCTCCCAAATCCTTAAAAAAGCTCCCACTTCAAACAGGTTCGGTCTTTATGCCTCCTATTCAAACAATTTTCATTCTTACCCATAATACCTCCACTTTTCCATGTTGTTCTAACTCGCGGTTTTACAGGTTTATCATATATGAAAGTTGCTCCACTGTGCTTAAAAAGAAATTGAAGTACCACCTTTACAAAATTTCCATCGTCCAGTCATTAACCCCTCGTGATCACCCGCAGAGAGTTTTATTTTGCAATTGCTTCAATGACATATTAAATATTAATCATATCCTTGACAATACCTTCTTTTCCGACGAAGCCTGGTTTCATCTCAGCGGCTATGTGAATAAACAAAATTACAGAATTTGGTCAGGTTAAAATCCTTATGCTATCAGAGCATTTGCACCCGGTTAAAGTTGGTGTTTGGTTGGCAGTCTCAAAGACGCGGGTGTATGGGCCGATATTTTTTAATTTTACCGTCAATTCGGAGAGATATATCCAACACCTTTTGAGACCTTTTATAAACCAATTAATAGACGAAGAGCGTCAAATTGGATATTTCCAACAAGACACTGCAAGGGCACATACGGCTCGTGCTACTATGGAATATTTAAGAGAGAATTTTGGCGACAGAGTAATTAGTCAGTGCATTTGGCGAAGCAGGTATCCAGATCTCATTCCATTAGATTTTTCGTTATTTGGGTTCTTGAAGGACAATGTCTTTAGGAACATATTGCATACTAAAGAAGAGCTTCAAGAGGCAATAGTTCAGGAAGTGGCAAACATTACCCCCAATATGCTGGTGAATATCTTCGAGAGCCTAAAAAGAAGAGTTAATTTATGTCTGGATCAAAATGGGGGGCATTTTGAGCATTACCTTTAGCTGTTTAATTAAATCATTGTTCTGTATTTCGAGTTTCATTTTTAAGCGTTAATTTTTATTCACATAACCTACAATCTGTGTGTGTGTGTGTGTGTAAGGTTTATTTGGCCTGCGCTGCCAGGGCGATCCAGCCAATTCTCAAACTTCTCGTGTCGTGATCAAATTACACCTTTATGTCTGATGCTTTTAGAAACTTGAATAAATGGTAGGACATCTCCTCTTCTTTCTTATATAGAACGTCATGTATATGTATGGGGAACATCATGGAGCCCCCTCTTCCGAGTGTTTCGTATATTTTTTCATGGAACCGGCGAATATTATCCATGTTTTTTGTACAGTCAAAAAGTAGATGAGCCACATTCTGCGTTTGGCCGCACTCACAAAGATCGTTGTTTTTGATTCTGAGACGAAATAGATGTTCACCCAGTAGGCAGTGTCTGGTTCTCAGTCGAGTTAGATACGTAATTTGACCTCTAGGAGCGTTTAGAAGGTCATTGAACCATGGTTTCTTCAGAGGGATTGGAATTGATTCCGCATACAACCTTCCTTTGCTTGCTGTCCATTTCCTGAATTCGTCTTTCCATTGGCCCCAAATATCTTTTTTTATTATTGGTAGAACGTCTGTGTGGATGGTCCTTGTATTGAGCACGGCCAACTTTTTCGTTCCTTCCTTAGCTAGAGAGTCAGCAAGGGTGTTTCCTCTAATATTGGAATGTCCAGGAATCCAACAGAAGGCAATTTTTATTTCTTTTTTCGAAAGGCCTTCTAGGCGTTGTTTAATTTCCGTTATCAATGGATCCACAAACGTAGTTATCTTGGGCCCCACAAGTTTGTTAAGAGCCGTTTGTGAATCTGAGCATACTACCCAGTTATCTCTGCCTTCCAATTCGATAAATTGAATGGCTTGTTTTATAGCAAATGTCTCTGCACTAGAGATCGAGAAGTGGTCAGGAAGTCTGGCTGAGTGTGTAATTCTGCTTCCCCCGTACACCCCCAAACCACATTTTCCGTGTTGATCTTTCGAGCCATCGGTAAAAATCAGCCTATGATAAGGATATCTTTCCCGTACAAATTGTAGGAAGGTAGAATTGTCACCTTCCAGTCGTTTGAAATCAACTTTTGTCCATGGATGGCACTTGAGAAAATATATAAGAGGTGTTTGGAAGTATGGTAGATTTTCAGTGACATGAATTTTTTGGATTAATGGTTTGACTAGGGTTAGTACGTCCAACAAAGGCAATGTTTTGTTTGGTCTCTCCAACATGGGAAAAGAGTTTCGTATTAGTTGAAGTCGGTTAATTTCTTCTGAGACGGGACTCTTATAGGAATAATTTTTTATGAGAAATTTTGCGGCTAACCACCGTCTGCGATATTTTAAAGGGGCCTCTCCGCTTTCTGACAAGATGCAGGGAATAGGGGTGGACCTCATGAGTCCCAAGACCACCCTTAGGCCCTCGTATTGGACCCTGTCTAGTTGGTTTAAGTCGGATTGAGAGGAATAATCCAAGAAAATACCACTCGAATCTAAATGAGATCTTATAATCCCTCTGTATATGGCCAATAACGTATTCGGGGAAGCTCCCCACCAAGTACGACAGAGACTACGCATGATGTTAATGCCTTTCCTTGCTTTGGACACATTTAGTTCTATATTAGATCTCCATTTGAGGTTTTTGTGAAAGATAGTGCCAAGGTGTTTCACCTCTTCACTCCAGGGTATTGTGATGCCATTTAATGTGATATTTATGGCAGGATTTTTTGAGCCCTTCTGAAACATGATTGCTTTGCTTTTGGTGGGAGAGAGTTGAAGACCTAAATTTTTAAAAACTAACACTACACTTTTCAATGCTAGTTCCATTTCTTCAACAAGTTTTTCTGCATTGTAACCATGGCACACGACTACGAAATCATCTGCGTATCCTAGGCACTTGAAGTTTTGAGGGATTGCGGAAAAAATAGCGTTACAATATATATTAAAAAGCATAGGGCTGAGCGGTGAGCCCTGAGGGACACCTTTGCAAACCACAACCGAACCAGAGAGAGTTCGTGAAATCGGATCGATGATGCGGATTTTCCGTTTGTTAATGAGCGATATGATAAGCTGCCAGAGGTCAGAGGGTACTCCGAGATCTGCCAGCCCATCACCAAGTTTGGATATTAACACATGGTCATAGGCCGATGTCAGATCCAAGAAGACCGCAACTACTTTTTTCTTTTGGGTAATCTCACCCACGATTGTGGAGTATAGACATGTGAGATTTTCCTGGATTCCTCTACCTTTTCTAAAACCGAACTGGTGGCTATGAAGCTTCCCTGCTCCCTCAACAATCCATTCCAGTCTATTTTTAATGATACTTTCTAGGATTTTTGGAATACAAGGAGAGAGAATGATAGGTCGCCAACTCTTGACGTCCGTCAGATCCCTACCGGACTTGGGAATAGGACATACGATTTGTTCCCTCCATGAATCAGGCACTTTATTCGGGTGTTTTAATAGCAGATTGTAAAACTGAAGGAGCCATTCCTTCCATTTAGATGGTAGGTTTTGAATCATGTCGTATGTTATGTGGTCTTGCCCAGGAGCAGAGTTTCGCTTGTTTTTTAAAACCAGTTGCATTTCTTCCATGATAAAAGGAGGACTGACTGTCAAAGCTTTAGATATAACCGGGGTTGGAAAGTAGAGATGCTCAGACTGGAATGTTAACGCCATTTTTTGGCAGATGTTGTCAATAAGGGGAAGGTGAGGTTTGGGGGCATCAGCATTAGCAGCGAAGGATCTAATCACTTTCCACACCGATGAAGATGAGGAACGAACGTTTAACGAGCTACAAAAATTGCGAAAGCCAGACGACTTTTTTTCCCTCAAAAATCGCCTCGTCTTTGCACGTATTTGGCGGTATCTAATATAGTTAGAAATCGAGGGATCCCGTTTATAATGCTGTAGGGTTTCCGACCTCTCCTTTACCGCTTTGGAACATTCCAGGTCCCACCACTGGTGTTTCGGCTTTCTACCGTATCTACCTTTTTTTGGAATTGCCAACTCCGCCCCGTGGCGAATCATTTCGCTGAATTTCTCATAGGATATGCCTTGATCCGTGGGTAATGAGTTAGCATACGATTGATATAGACCCCAGTTCGCATGTTTAGTGTTATATAATCTTATGGAGTAGTGCAGGGAATGAGGGGAGTGGGAAATCATTGCATCGGGAAGGTAACACATAATGGGGAAGTGGTCACTGCATCCTGTCGTAGTAAAGGTTTTCCATATGCATTTTGTGGCCAACCCCGGGGATGCTAATCCAATATCTGGAGCGCTTACTTTTCCATTAGGTGTATGGATTCTCGTTGGAAGGCCATCATTTAGAATGGTTAGGTTTAGACTGTCAGCAAGGACCATTAGGTCTTCTCCTCTCTTGTTTAGGAACCCAGAACCCCATAAGGGGTGTTGTGCGTTAAGATCTCCTAGGAGAATAAAAGGTTTTTTGATTTGAGAAGAAATGTGATCAAGCACGGAAGTTAGTAAGCGAAGTGGGAAGTTTTGTGTTGGCGGGATATAAGCACAGATGCCTACAAAACTTCTAAATTCTAGGGCCATTATTTGCACAGATTCCGGGGTAGGGATGTTGGAAAGCTCGACTATTCTGAACGGAATACATTCCCGCACAGAAATAGCGACCCCTCCGTACCCATCCTCCCTATCCTCTCGCACCACTACATAACCAGGTAACCTAGCTCTAATATTAGGTTTAAGGAAGGTCTCATTAAGCATAATTATCTGTGGGTCATGCGTGTTTAGAAAACAAATTAAGTCATCTCTGTTGGAGAGAAAGCTTCTAATATTCCAAAACATTACATTGCCAATGTGGGAGCTCATGCAAATAAAATTAAGTGTTTAACGTACCTCCAATAGAGCCAAAGTTGATTTCAAAGGATCTTTTGAAAGTATCACCATCACATTCCATATACTGGTTTGAATCGGAAGATTGAGAGATGTGTGTAAGTTCTTTGTCCTCGGTGGGAACTTCACTGGCTTGCCCTTGTAGATTCTCCTTATATTTTTTTTGGTCAAAGATGGGGCCACTGTTGGGAAGATAAATCTGCGAGGTGATTTTCTTGTGCTCTTTTCTGAAGGCTAGATCTTTTGCTGGGTTTTCAATCGTCGAGGGTTTTGTTCTCTTCACCGGAGGTGTTCTCGAAGAAGAGTCTGATTGAAAAAGTCTATGTTCTTGCCTAGTTGTTAATTTCGGGAAGTCCGCTGGATCCCTCTGGAAGGACGGTTGTCTGGGTACTCGGGGAATCAATGGAGGAATGAGTCTGGAAGCCTCGAAGAAGGAGATGTCTTCAAAGGCCATGATTTCATTGATCTTCTTTTGTCTTTCGAATTCCTTGCAGGTAGTCCTAGCTGTCGCTGGGTGATTTCCATTACAGTGCAAACATTTTGGGTTGACTTCACAAGATTGGTGATCTCCACCGCAAGACGCACATCTCGTCTTGCTTCGACATTGGTTCGTTGCGTGTCCAAAACGGAGACAGTTCCGGCATTGGAATACCGGCGAAATGTATGGGATTACTTCTGCTTCGCAGTTGAAAATATTGACACTTCTAGGTCTCTTCTTACCATCAAAACTCAAAAGGAAAGTGAAGGAAGGCACTATTTTACTATTCCCATCGACATCTTTGATCCGCCTGTTTAATCTTCTAGCTTCGATGATTTTCTGGGATGATATTGCTGACACCAAAATGTCGTCAGAGGTGATCGAGAGCCCAATGTTTCGAACTATTCCTTTTGATGATATCAGCCTCTGGGGAATGTACATGATATAGCCTCTTCCGGACATTTCCTTGTTTCCTAGGAAGAGGTTAGCTTCCGAGAAGACATTGAAGATTACTCCAACCTTGTTTCTCCCTTTCTTTTCGATCTTTTTAACATTGTGAATTCCCATTTGGTGTATTATTTTACCTAGATCCATGGGATGAAGCATCCTTGTAGCGGAGGAATTGTCTGTTGCGGATTTTTCTACCATTACTGTGAACGGACCTGAGTCTATTTCTGTATATCTCGCCCTCCTCTGTTTGAGTAGCCTGATTTTAGTAAGGATATACTGGACCTCTTTTACGATGTCTACATTGTTGCAGTTGTTGTTTCCTATGTTGATTACTTCTTTTTCTAATTCAATCACATTCGCCAAGGTCGTAGGGGATATCATATGCATATTTCGTAGAGTTGCTAAGGATTTAGTTGATAACATAGTCTGTAAGCCCCCCGATGCGGGGCCGTCCGAGGAAGGACCCATCCACAGATGGGAACGTGCTTAACCTCACTAACTGGTAAACCACTCGCAGTAAGAAACTATTCTATAAATAGTACTCGATCGACGACCAGAGAGTTTTTAAAGTAGTTTGACGCTGAGATCGCGGAATTTGCTTGTATAAATCAGGAATTTCACTACAGTAGCAAGACTTCCTGTCTCAACCTGTTCTGTATTTCGAGTTTCATTTTTTAAGCGTCAATTTTTATTCATATAACCTACAATCTTATCGCTGATTGTTATGTCAAGTTTTTGTCAAATAAACAGTATCTGGTTGTAGCGTTGCAAACCCTTAGGCAAAAAAATCCTCCAGGTAGGATTGCCAACTCAAACAGTCATTCTTGATCACCCAGTATATTAGTATTGTAACGTTTATTCTAATTTATTTTTGCAGTTCTTAACACTGCCCAATTTATTTAGTTTATTCCTTACCTAATTAATTTATGTTAAACACTTAACGGGCTAATTTATTTGTACACTTATCGCTAGTCGGTTTATCGCACTTTTTCACTCACGGCGGCTCGTGGTCTACTCTGCCTGCACGGAACCGTCTCGAAATTTATAACCCCAATAATGTCTTTTCGAGAAGCTTCCAGTTTATTCCTTCTTTAATTGGATGTTACCGATTATTCGAGAAGAGAGTTATTATGGTCGAAGCGGTCTACTGAATTCTCACTTTGAACTGCACCGACTTCGTCAGATAAGAAGGAGCACGCTTCACACTGATGTTTACATTTCGCGTCACAGTATGTTACTGTCGTCACATAAAGGCCCTGGAGGATTTGTATAAATTTCAGTTTAAAACGACTAAAACGGTGAGAACTTGATTAGCCGTTTGCACGCTTTATTTAATTAAGTGTGTCTTTAAACGCACAGAGACCTAAAACCGCGTTTTATGTAAATTTATCTCCAAATAGTTGAACCATGAATTAACGGTACGATAGGTTTCAACAAAATAAGGTTGCTTAGAAGCGGTCTTTATTGATTTTTAGATCTTGTTTTTGTAACGTTTTTACATAGGTCGTTTAGGTACACTTGTCACTAATTCATTTATATACTATCTAACTTAGTTTATATTGCGGTACTCATTAATTTATTTATCACGGATCGATCGGAATTATTTCTCGTTTGACGGCCTGTTCGGCTGATTCCCCTTGGAGATAGGGCCGCCTTTATACCTCAATTACGGTTCTGCAAACTTCTCGAAGCTTCTAATGTTTTCCTCGGATGAGCGTAGAAGTAGATCGAGAGTAGAAACTGTTTTACCCAGTAAAACTCTATTGCCTTGTTAAGTTTCATACACAATTTTTAGGTATTTGTGTGAGATTGTTTATTGAGTAAGTTTTATTTCCTTTATTTTCATGTACTTGTCTTTTGATTTGTAAATCTTAGGATTGATGATCGCGTAAGCCGAAACCGATCACCACTTTTGTCATTCATGACATCCATTTAGACTTTACTTTTCGTCCCTTCCTTAAAGTCATGCCACTTTGGGAGATGGAGGAGTTATCAAGTTTACTTATTTTGTTTTAACTTTCCATAATAGAACTTAAGTTCAATTGCGTCAGTTATTAATTTTTCCGTTTCATTCTTTTTACTTTCTCATATGAGGTACTCATATATGAGAGAGTATTGTAATCGGGTAGATTTTTCGAAATTGAGTTATTAGCATTTCTAAACGTTTTGAGGCCTCCTGAGTCCAAAAAACATGTTTTTGGAAAACTGTCTGTATGTATGTGTGTATGTATGTGTCGGTGGTAGGATTTTCTCAAAAACTAAAAACCACAAACGGTCAAAACTATGTATTTGGACTTTGTACCATACCAGGACGTGAAAATAAGCTTTTCAATAAAATAGGCCAGGATAGAAGGGTAGTTTACTCTTGTCATTTTTCGGTTTTTTGAATTTTTCTCGAAATCCGCTCCAAGATTTTTTTTGAAACTTTGAATATTTATTGTACTATTAAATATGTATAAAAAGTTTTATAGCGTTTTTGGCAAAATGTTCTTTGACGGGCACTTTATACTTGTCAATTTTCGGTTTTTTCAATTTTTTTCGAAATCCACTACACCAATTTTTTTTGCTTAAATTAACCGTATCAGTTTCCCGTTTAGATTTGGCAAACGCATATTGAAACACCCTATATATGAGAAAGTTCTCTGATGAACACATCACGATTTTTAATAAGTTTAGCGTTTATGAAAGGATCTGCGAGAGATTTAAGAAATATCGTTGTCAAATTTGCAATTGCAATTTTTGTATCTTTAGAGAACTCTGGGCTAAACAAAAAAATTACATGTGAATAATGGTTATTTGAAAACATAAACCTCGAGTGTCCTTATTGATAAGTGTTGTGAGAAACAACACTACCGGCCAAAGGGGTCCTTTTATCCCCAGGGAACGTTCTTCGGCTGCATTTCCTTGTTCCGTAAATACAGGGATAAATCTTTACCGGAATTGTGCACCTGTGAACTGTAAATTTGAACGTTCTCACTGCGGGAACGTGTCAAGTGATTATTTTTCATAAACGCAATATTGTGCCTTATCGAGTTCATACGTTCAAGAATGGCGCTCGTAAATACGGATTTTATATAGGAGGTGACGTAAATATCCGCTGGAATAAGATTTATCCATTCTTATATATTTTTTATTTATCTGTGGAAAGCGCGGTGGCAGATGGCGCCCCTTTCTAACGTTACAAAAAAATACGATCCAGTTTCTTTGCGTTTCCAGAGACTTTATGGTCCGTAGTTGACAAAGTCCAGGGAGACAATTCAGTTTTATTAGCCGTTCGTGTCGTAAAGTAGATAACTGTAATTGTAAGGAGAGAAAATTAATTAATACGAGAGATTGAACAGAGCTTAAAATTCCGCCGTGACCGGAATTAGTAGTTTGGGACAAAAAAATAATGGCGATGTGTAACAGCGTAAGACTTTCTCATGTGGCCGGATAGTCCATTCTATCACGGTAATATATTGTAAAACCTTCGAAAATACTTTAGTATCGCACCGATTTTGATGAAATTTTGCAAGTGAGCTTGTCTTGCTATCCTCTTCAAAAGATATGTGATTAAAATGTGTGCCTTTTGTTTTTAAGGCGTGAAAACTACCCCCTTTTACCAAAAATTGAATACAGCATATTTAAGCGTTATTTGAATCTTAATATTGTTTAAGTATGTTAAATAAACATTTGTCTCTCATATGGGACTGCATTTTATAACACACAAGCCGAACCCAGCATGCGTTGCAATGCCACGTAAAGTTTAAAAAAAGAGAGATAAATAAAATTATAGATCACCCTGTGAACGTCGTATCACCTATATATATTTTTGAAAAATATGATCACAACTTAATACAAAATTTTTGATGTACATTCAATTAAATGCAACACAGTTATACACATAATCAATTGAAGGTTTTCTGATGTACTATATTTTTTGTCTTTATTTGCGATACGTAAATATATAAAGATGATGGTTTTACGACTCGCGAACACGCGACGTATAAATGCGCGAAACAGGGAAACTCCAAGTTGATTCCGCAAACTATCCTTGTGTCTTTAATTGTATATTATCTTTTTAAATTTTTAATAAATAATTTATCAAAAACAACTTTGAAAGTGGACATGAATTTTCCTGTAAAATATACGTTGCACCAGACGACGTCATTTGAAAGCAATTATTATATTTTTGGATGTTGGCCAAGAAATGTTTTACAGTCATTTCCCGCCCCAGTAACTAATGATAGTAATGGATCTGGTGGTGGGAACAATTGTGGCAATTTTACTTTACAACCAGCACAACATAATCGAGTAGATTCACCGCCGTATTTTAACGCTTTACAATATTAACAAATGATTGTCATTTCTCCAATCGTTAGGAATTGGTCGGCACAATAATCTATTTCCGGGTCGTAGTGGAATACTATTCGTTCTAGGTTAACAGGAACACTGCGTCTGCGTAATCGCTCTAATTCATTGTGTCGTGCTCGCTGCTGCTGTGTTTGATGTGCCCGAAGTCGTTCCTTTCTAAGCCTATCTACTTCATAATAATTCACTGTTGAACGCAATTCTGTCATTCCAATACGGATGTTATCATTATCTCTCTCACGATGGTCGTCAGTGCGATTTGCACGTGAGGTAGCTCGTCACATATTTGATTGACTTCGACGACCTAAGTCAGGTCGTCTTCTTCTTGGCATTTTAAAATCAATACAGTTCTCCCGCACTGACAAACTGATGGTAGGTTTTAATAATCGTCAAGATATTTATTTATTTGACAACCAACTGACAGTATACTTTCATTTGTTTGATTACAAATGTCAACTTACAAAACGTACCTTTTTTAGTATGTCCGTTAATTATTTTTTATATTTCTCACCGCTTAAACCTTCCCTGAAATTCCACAAATATTTCAAGATCAAAATTAGCAAAATCGGTTCAGCCGTTCCCGAGTTTAAGCGAGACAAACGAACAGCAATTCATTTTTGTATATTAATAATTATTTTTCAACCCTTAAAAACTATCCTGTAGATAAAAATTTACAAAAAATAATTTTGTTTACAGCTTTAAATGAATTACAATGAAATTTATTAAAAAAATTTCTTTTAATATTTCAAAATTTTAAGTGTTCCCTTTATGATACGTTACATTTATTTTACCATTTATAGATCTACTTTGTGATATATTAATCAACCCTTAAAAAACACCCTTTATATGGTATCGTATAAAAATTGATTACTATAATTTCAAATTGGTCAATGTTTTGAGTGCAATGAAATAAAATCTCCTCATTATTATTATATTTCTCAAATATTTCGCTGTTTCAACCCCTAAAAATCACTCCTTCTTAAAAAATATTAGGGAAAAATTTACAGAAAATACTAAAAGAAATTTAAAAAATTTGTATTTTTTCATATCTTTCCACTATACCGTGGCTATAAGGGTGAAAAGTAAGAGTTGAGTTATATAATTTACATAATAAAATTTTACATAATAATTATAATATTTTACATAATAAAAGTTTACATTTAATGTGAAGATTACTATCTTCAACTTCCTCTTCTTAATCTGTAATCTGTATTACTTGGAGGACAGTTTTAGTTCTCCAAGTAATATATAGGTATTATCCAGGTCCAGAGTGGTATATAAGAGTTTTTTTTTCGAGCATTTTGCTGCTCAAAAATAGTGGAAACTGGAGATATTTGTACGCCCTGAAAAATATTTCAGGAAAACGTAAATGTTTTTTTCGACGATAATTTCTTTAATTTTTGAGATATTTAATTGATCATAAGTTGATTTTGTAGTGAATTTGGAGTGTTATCAAATTTGTTAGCTGAACTTTTTTGAAGTCCTTCATTTTTAAAGGACGCGATTTAAAGGGCGTCAAAAAGATACTTCTCACACTTATATGTAAACTTAAAATGTCAATATCTCAATTGGTTTAGTTGTAGAAAAATAAAAAGAAATGGAAAACTTTCATCCAAAAAATAGGTACTATATTTTAGTATTCGTGCATATTTTTCATATAGTTTTTAATTTTCGAGTAATTTTGAAAAAATGGAAAAGTTTTATAGAATTTCAAAAAAATAATTGAATACTAAATTAGTAGTAGTAGTTTTAGGACAAGTTGTTGGTACATGAATAAAGCTAATTACATATAGATATTTTTTAACAGTGTTTTTTTAAAGTTTCATTTTTGTGGAAAATTCATTGATTACTTTCATTTGTTTTAATGATATAATCGTTTTGTTTTTGTAACAACTCAGTTATTTTTCATCCCAATCACTTTCACTTAATGTCATTTTAAAGGTCTTGTAGGGGCCCGTGGGAGATAAGTTGTAAATAATATTGTAAAAAGTGTAAATAGTTCTCTTCCCACGGGCTGCACTTTCCTTTTTTTTACAAATGTGACCATCTCGAGAGTCGATTCTAGGAACTTAGTACCATTCAAGAAAAGAAACATATGTTTTCCTCAAAGAACGGTTTCGGAGCTTTCTACAAAATGGAGCTGTCGGGATGGTCTCTAAAACTTTCACCCCATAAAATCGCCGCACCGAGGTACCTGACATGTACGCGTCTACCGAGGGATAGAATCTTCGGGCGGTAGTTTTTAAGGTCAATTACCCTCGAACCTTCCTTGGCGAACAGCTTGTATAAAAATTGTAAATACTTTTTCATTTTTATCAATAGACGAGTCAAACTCATCCGGCCTATTTCTACACTCACCCATCACCGGTTAACACAACAGTCTCATTAAAGGCTTTAACAAACATTCTAAATATTTTTTTTAAAAACCACTCGTTTTTACGTTATTTGATGATAAAAGGTTCGATTCTAGGTTAATTCAAATAAACCCTCACCTTCATCAGGCTGTAACTCGGGGTATGTTACCGCGATGAAAATTTAAAAAACGCCATTCGATTCGTTATTTTAAAAGGTTGTTTCTTATTCTCATGTCTTTTTTGTTGAAATTTGCTATTTTCGTGTTATTTTCGAAAAACCATTCGAAATCATTCATTTTTTAGGTACAAAATCAACAATTTCAATCGTGAATAACTCGAAAAACTTACCGAGAAAAGTTTATATAACACTTTTTGCTTGAAATTGAACACTCTATCGATTTCCGGGGTTATTTTGAGGTTAAATATTTTCACCCCCGAGAAGGGGTGGCACTCACCCCCAGGATAAAAACACACATCGGCACTATATAATTTTTTTCCTTGTTATTTTTCCTATGTATATTTCAAATTTCAGGTCAATCGAAGCGGTACTTTAAAATTTTGAGAAAAAAACCGCAAAAGAATGGACTGGGACAAAATATTCATGACAACATTATTAAAGTGCCTTTTAGGGAGGTTTCAGAAAAAAATTGTAGCGAAGGTGCACTTGTAGCGAAGGTAAGCTACACATAGCTTACGGCAGCTGTTCGCCTGGAGAGCATTAGGGTCGTGCGTCGGAATCAGAAATTCTTATCGTAACGGTACTAAACTAGAAATATTGGGCGCCACCTAGGATATCCACTAGGAACGATAGTGTTGTGCGCTGGACCAGTCAATAAAACAACGATAGTGCCTGTGTTCGGTTTAATAGAATGTACCGGTTCGGAGTAACGCAGCAATATTACATGAACGGTGAATTACACTTATTATGGGTCAAAAACACGGCCGTAGTACTCCTAATTTAACAAATGGTGAATTACAATTTAGCATGAATATGAAACAAACACAGCGGCACTCCTAACTCTGTCAATTAAGAAACACAAAACAAAAACAAAAGAATACAACCTGGTTACAGTATTTGGAAGTATCCTGGGTTCGAAGGGAACGGCAGTCCTTGACGGGAACGATAACCCTCGATATGGATGGTTGTCCTTCGATAGGGATGATAACGGGAACGGTAATGTCCAGCGAGAGCAGTGGATCTCGACGAGACGATAGCCTTTAGTGGGAACGGCAGGGTTCGGTGAGAACGATGGCTCTCAACGAGACGATAGCCCTTAGTGGGAACGGTAGCCCTCAACGAAACGATAGCGGGAACGGTAATGTCCAGAGAGAACAGTGGATCCCAACGAGACGGTAGAGTTCGATGAGAACAGTGGGTCTCGGCAGGAACGTATCTGTGATGAGTAGCCTTCCACCTGCGAATGTAGCTCCCCGGGAGAAAAACCCTAGACGAAACAGATCGTCTCATATAAGAAAAAGAAACCATTAATCAAGGAATCTTACCTCGACGAAGGAGGGTTATGTATCACACGTGAATACGGTAACGTCGAAAATGAACGTCAGAGCCTGAAGATAACGCCTTTGCGGAACGAACTGTTCGTTTTAATTTACACAAGATGCTCAAACGGAGCAGATGAACGCAAGTTTAGCTTCGAACAGCACGTGGATTCGGAACGTCCAAATCGATACACGGCCGGCGGAAAAGAGAGAGCCAACGGAGACGGAGCTCACGGAGCGCCTGTCGCTCTCAGTTTTCGAGGCGTACCAACCTAAACTGGACACGGAACGCAAAAGACGGTAGTCGCGTTCGACAGGAAAATGAACACGCTACAAAATGTTTCAATTAAAAGTTGTAACCATTAGTTAGGCCACTTCAAATCCAAAATTTAGTAAGGATCGGTAGAGCCGTTTTGGAGAAAACTGAGAAAAACTGAAAATTCAGTAGAGGGCTCTTCGCAGAAGATCAGTCAAGATAACGATAACGGCAATCGATAAGGATTGAATAATAAAGTGAACGTACGAAGTTTAATAAAAAACGTTATACTGCTTTTCGAGATATAAAAGAAACTCGAAAATGACAAGAGTAAAGTGCCCCTTGCCCTTAACTCATTTTGATGAAATTTATGTGGTCGCCAAAACAACTTTTTCACTGTATATAATTTTTGAGAAAATGTTGACCATATACACCTCACACACATCGACAGACATACACACACAGACATGTTTCCAAAAACTTGTTGGGGGACCTCAATACGTCCAGAAATGCCAATATCTCAAATTCCGAAAATCAGCACGATTACTTTCTCTTAGTATATGTGTACGCTATATGAGAAAGTAATTAACAAGCTGTCTCGCCGGTATTAATCTACCGTGCGGATTTTTCATCCTTGCGGGTGTTTTTATTCCGCGCGACTTCTAATAAAGGATTCAATCAAACTCTTTGAATTTTAACAGCGAGGGGGCCCTTCGCCGTGATCAATACCTTCACAACACGCGAACCTAAAACTTCCCGCTTTCCCTCTGTTATATATAGTACCTACCCGTTCCCTGTTGTCTTCATTGTTTCGTAAATATCGTCAGGAATTTATGAAAGGTTTACACGCCGATGGAAAATATATATACGTCGTTATACAAATATTAGTTACCGGTAATTAACGTGGAGGCTACGGCGATTGGAGATTAATGCCGGGCACGGGTAGACTTCGATCCGAACGGAATCCGTGAAAATTTATTTTCCAGCCGGCTGTCAAAATACTCACTCAAAAAGGCGATTATTTCACAAATTTCGTTACGCACGACCTAACTTGGTCTTAACTTTTAAACGGCCTGCAAACAAAAAAAAAATCAATTTTGTTTTCTGCGATCGGCCCCCTCGTTTTGTTCCGTTATCCTCACTCAGCTTAAATCGCAAAAACAAGATTAATTCCCGAGCCGGAACGGCTAGAGCCGAAAAAAAATTTAATTTCCCATTAAAAAGTTTTCGAATCCCCCGTAGACGTAAACAAAAACCCTAATCATTCCGAAATAGAACGTTTAAAGGAAGGGTTCAGTGCTCACGAATACTGAAACAGATTTGTGTACACTTTCATAGACATATCTACTTTTACAATTTTAAGCTCTTCATTAATTGGATTATTCAAAGTAAATTGAGGTGGGGAAGGACTGCGGGTAACGTATTCAAAATGTATAATAGACAATGTCCCAATGGGGATACGCATCCTGTGTTATAATTGGAAAGTGAAATTTACGACAAAATTGATTGTATGTGAAGGTATATATGCGAAAGGCTATTTACTTCCTGAAGTAATTCCTGAAATTGAACAATTTTGGGATTGGCAGCAGCGTCTCTAGCTCCAGTAAAAGGCAACTTACGATATAATGTGAGTTTAGAGAAAAGGTTCGAAACTCCCACGGGAAAACTTTTATGGACCATTCCATGTGGAACACTGAAATTTTGTACACAACCTTTAGTTTAAGTGCCTAAAATCTGTTACGGAAGTACTAAAACAAAATGAAAACCTTCATGAAACATTTAATCAAGAAACCTCCTGAGATCCCAAATTCCAATTCAGGAATCTAAAATGTTTTATGAATTCAAAACACTGTGCCTTGTGATATTTTAGATTCACAACTTTATCAACTTGTACGGAAGATAAGCGTATTATTCTTTGTTGAACTGTAATGGAACAATCCATTTAGGGCTTTGGAATTGTTTTAAAGACAACTTATGATGCGAGTTTCGAGAAAAGGTTCTAAACTCCCATACGAATTTCATGGACCGTTCTACCTGGAACACTGAAATATTCTACACAATCTTGAATTGAAGTGCCTAAGATCTGCTATGGACGTACTAACCTGAAGTGAAAACCTTCGTGATACTTTTAATCAAGAAACCTGTTTAGATCCTAAATTACAATTCAGGAATCCAAAATCTGTTATGACTTCAAGAGACTGTGCTTTGTGATATTGTGGTTTCAAACATTACCAGTGTGTATGGATGATAAACCTATAACTCTTTGTTGTCTAATGGAACAGTCCATTAAGGCTTTGTAATTGTTTTAAAGACAACTTTTGATGTGAGTTTCGAGAACAGGTTCAAAACTCCCATATGAATATTTTCATGGACCGTTCTATCTGGAACACTGAAATAATGTACACAACCTTAAATTGAAGTGTCTAAAATCTGTTTTGGAGGTACTAACCTGAACTGAAAACCTTCATGAAACTTTTACTCTAGAAACCTCTTTAGATCCAAAATTCCAATTCAGGAATCTAAAATCATTTATGAATTAAAGAGACTGAGCCTTGTGATATTTTAAAATCAGAATTTTACCACCTTGCATGGAAGATAAACTTATCACTTAATTGAACCCCAATGAAACAGTCTATTCAGTGCCTTGGAACTATTTTAAAATTTGCAATCCGCGAACCTATTATCCTTATTGAATCCTTCTTCTTCTTAGTCCGCCGTCTCCCTACGGCGATCCAACTGGCTATAATGGTGCGTGAAACCGCACCCTGAACATTTCTATGGTGGTCCGTCTGAACCATCGACGCAGATCTTTAAGCCAAGAGTTCTGCCTTCTTCCCACAGATCTTTTGCCCTCGATTTTTCCTTCAATGACAAGTCGGTGGATGAAGTAACGCTCTCCTCTCATGACGTGGCCTATGTACTTGAGCTTTCGTTCTTTGATAACTGCCATAAGCTCTTTATTTTTGCCAAATCGTCTGAGTACCTCTTCATTGGTTATTCTGCCTACCCAGGATATACGTAAGATACGACGGTACACGTACATCTCAAATGCATTGATGCGGCTTTCCATTGTGCTGTTGAAGGTCCAGCTCTCGCAGCCATAGAAAGGACTGGAAAGATGTAACACCGCAGTAGGCGTATGCGAAGCTGCAGATTCAGGTCTCGACTGGTATAAAGATTCTTCATAGAAGTAAATGCTCGCCTGGTCTGTTCGATTCTTGACAGGATTTCTTTCTTGGGGTCGCTGGCCTCGTTGACAATGGCGCCGAGATATTTCACAGATGTCACTTGTTCCACCCTCTCGTTATTAATTCTAAGTATTGCTTGAATTGTTGTCTTGGAGAACACGACCACTTTTGTTTTAGAAACGTTCATGTGAAGACCGTACTGTTTGCTATACTCGACTATGAGGTCCATCATGTATTGTAGGTTTGGGAGACTGTCGGCGAGGACGACTGTGTCGTCGGCGAAGCGTATGTTGTTAATAAGGGTACCGTTGATCTTAATTCCCACATTCACCCCCTCGAGTGCCCCTAAGAACACTGCTTCGGAGTAGATATTAAAGAGGAGGGGGGACAGGACACATCCCTGTCTGACGCCTCTCCGAATTTCTATTTCGTCAGATGTTGACCCCTCTACTCTCACTTCTGCCGTTTGGTTCCAATATAACTGAGTGATGATGCGCCAATCTCCCGCATCTACACCGGTGGTCTTGAGGATGTCGGCAAGCTTCTGGTGTGAGACACAGTCGAAGCTTTTACGGTAATCTATGAAGCAGGCATAGACGTCAACATTCATGTCCTTGTATCGCTGTGTGAGGACGTTCAGAGAAAAAAGAGCCTTACGCGTACCAACTCCGTTCTTAAATCCGAACTGCGTATCACCAAGCTGCCTCTCACATTTGGAGTATATTCGGGTGTGAATAATGCGAAGAAACACTTCGAGAACATGTGACATTAGGCTGATCATGCGGTAGTCGTCACATTTGGAGGCTTTTGCTGTTTTGGGTAGAGTAATAAAAGTCGCCTTCAACCAATCTACTGGTACTTTCCCAGCTTTGTATATGGAGTTAAAAAGAGCTGTGAATAACTTCAGGCCCTTATTATTATCTGCGTTGAAGATCAGTTTCAAAGTTTCCGCATGTATCTAGTCCGGTCCTACGGCTTTATTGTTTTTCTGAAGCTTGATGGCATGTTTCACTTCTTCTTCCGTGATGTCAGGGCTAGATTCATTGAAATCGTCGCATCGGGATGGTTGGTCAGGCCGTGCATCGTTGAAAAGGACTTCAACAAAGGACGCCCACCAGAATTCTATTATCGTCGGTGTTGAGAATACCCCGGCAAGGCTTACGTTGTATGTTTGTAAATTCTTTGATCTTCTTATGGAGATTAAACAGATCATGCTTATTTTGTAGCTCTTCTATTTCGCTACATTTCTCCGCCAGCCAGTACTCTTTTGCTCTTCGGCACTCTCTTCTCGCGGTCCTATCCAACTCCTTATACCGTCTATTGTCTCTAGCCTTCTGTTCTCTTCTTTCATCCATGAGGTTAAGGATTTCATCAGTCATCCACTTCTGTTTCTTGTGTGCGTGTACATACCCTATGTCAACCTCTTGAGTGTCTGTGAGAGCCTTCCTCAAGGCATCCCACCGAATTTCTATATCCATGTCATTATAGTTGACAGCTGTCTGTAGTCATGCTTCGAGGTTCACTGTTGCTTGTGCTTGCACCGTGGGATTGTTGAGCCTTTTTATGTCTATTATCTTAGGCTTATTTCGATATTGAGCTCTAACGAAGTGGCGGATCTGTGGAACTATCACAACTGGATTGTGGTCGCTGTTGATATCGGTACCAGGATATGTTGTCGCAGTTTTTACGTATTTCATCAAATTGCTTTTAATAAGGACAAAATCTATTTGGTTTCTAACTATGTGGTCAGCGCGATCGGCTGGGGATTTCCACGTGTACAGGCGTCGGGGGCCTGTCCGAAAATCCGAATTTATTGAATCCATGCGCCTATAATTTATAATAATTAAATACATTTGTTTTTAAATCTTTTGTTTGTTATTATAAATTAATTCTTCAAGTACTGTCTTTGTTACGAATGTTGGCAATCATTAGTGCTATTTTTAGCTTCTGAACTGCTGTTCGACTAGACTATTAATATTACATTTGTACCAATCACATAGATTTTTCAGCCATGAATATCCTCTTCATCCTATCGAACGTCTCCCGGTTATTCTTCCCTGCATTATATTCTGGAGTGGTTGATATTTCTCCCCTTTCATTACATGGCCTGAATATAATAGTTTTCTTCCTGTGATGTTTATGATTACTTCGTTGTCATTTTTCATTCGTCTTAATACTGTCGTTCGTTACACTTTCCATCCAGGAAATTTGTAATATTCTGCAGTATACCCACATTTGAAAGGCTCCCACTCTCTTAATGTCGTTCTTTTTTATTGTCCAAGCCTTCATGCCATAATAAAGTATTGATAGTATATAACATTTCATCAGTCTGACTTTGAGTCCTAGGCTTATATCCTTACTGCAAAATAATTTCTTCATTGTCATGAATCCAGTCCTAGCCATTTCAATCCTTAATTTAGTTTCTTCGGAATTATCATTCTGTTGATTGATAGCAGTACCCAAGTAGTTGTATTTTTCCACTGTTTCAACTTTCTGATTTCGTATATAAAGATTACCTATGTTTTGTTTTGGTGATTGACATGAATTTAGTTTTGTTATTATTTAGTAACAAACCATATTCATGACTGACATCTGTTACCTTATTGATAAAATTCTGTAAATCTTGTGAGAATTCGGTTATAAGGACTGTGTCGTCCGCGTAGGGTAAATTATTGATTGGGGTGCCATTCATTTTGATACTGTAATGCGAGAAGTAAACAACGCGACACCAACTACGACGCGTAGACAGCTGCACGAATTTTCCCGTTTGTTGTTTACGAAAAGCAATTAATTGGTAACCTTATGAACATTTGCTGCGTAGGCTTCTAGAATGTACTAGAATGTTCTCGATCAGGGTTGGGGGTGTATATATAAGGGGGCTTGTGATCGAGGGAGTTAGTTAGAAGTAGAGAAGCAGAAGTGAACGCGACATACGATCCGAAAGCGGAGCAGTACAAATAAATTATGTAGTGTCTAGTCTAGTGTACAAGTAGTTTAGTGTGTTAAATAAATTTGTGTTCAATTAATGTAAATAAATTATAAAATAAACGTTACATTGGTGTCAGAAGTGGGATCATGAAGAAGTTACGCGAATTAAAAGTGGCCGAGTTAAAAAAAGAACTCGAGGAACGGGAATTGGAAACAGGCGGGAGGAAGACCGAACTCCAGGACCGACTCTCGGCATTTTTGAAAGAAAATGGCCAGGACCCGGAAGTTTTCGAGTTCGAAGACGATGACATCACGAAGCAAATCGCCGCCCAGAGGGAAGACATCACTGCTCAAATCGCCGCCCAGAGAGAAGAAAGCGCCGCCCAGAAGGAAGACATCACTGCTCAAATTGCTGCCCAGAGGGAAGAAAGCGCCGCCCAGAGGGAAGACATCACTGCTCAAATCGCTGCCCAGAGGGAAGAAATCGCCGCCCAGAGGGAAGAAAGCGCCGCCCAGAGGGAAGACATCACTGCTCAAATCGCCGCCCAGAGGGAAGACATCACTGCTCAAATCGCTGCCCAGAGGGAAGAAATCGCCGCCCAGAGGGAAGAAATCGCCGACCAGAGGGAAGACATCACTGCTCAAATCGCTGCCCAGAGGGAAGAAATCGCCGCCCAGAGGGAAGAGATAACCGACCAGATTGAGGCTCAGCGTAAGGAGATGGAGCAGAAGATCAAGCAGTTGGAAGAACGACTAGAACAAGTCAGTAGCGGCGAGGAGAAAGAAGACGAAATTAAACAGAAGACGAAGCAGTTGGAAGAACGACTAAGGCGAGTCAGTAGCGGCGAGACGAAGGAAGAAATAAAGGCGGTCGTTCAACAGAACTCGATATGCACTAATCGAGTGACGCCCCCAACGTTCGATGGAAAAATTCCGTGGGCCAGCTACAAGAAGCAGTTTGAGGCGGCAGCGGAGGCTAATGCTTGGTCCCCTCACGAGAAAGCTGTTTCCCTAACGGTAGCCTTACGTGGAGAGGCGTTGGAAGTTCTTCAGACGCTATCCACCGAGGAAGCCGGGAATTACACGGAGCTGCTGAGGCGACTGGAAATGCGGTTCGGCCAAACACATCTGGAGCAAGTTCATCAATCCCAGATGTCCAATCGCCGTCAGAGATCGAACGAGACCCTGCAGGAGTTCGAAGCGGACGTAGCCAGACTAGTGAGGTTGGCGTATCCCACGGCGCCGGAACAGATGATGGAGTGCCTCGCAGTGCAGACGTTCGTGAGCGGGCTGCGGGACCAGGAACTGCAGATGGCCCTGAGGCTAGCTCGACCGAAAACAGTAATGAACGCGCTCGCCATCGCACTAGAACATGAGGCAGCAATGGAAGCCTCCCGCATTCACGGTTGTGCTCGAGCTGTTACCGAGGAGGTAGGCACAGAAAAACTCGTGGAGAAGGCCGTCCAGCAGATCATGGAGTTGCTGTCAGCACAGAAGACGCGGCCCAAAACAGCGGTGCCGGCAAAGGCCCCGGAAAAACTAATGCGGGTCGATAAAAGGGAGGGGACGTCGACCCGTGGCAATAGGAACCCCCGGGCCAGTATAGCCTCGTTTTCCCACCAATTGGGGAGCGCGTACGTCGATGGCACTATCGACGGGAGATCCCACGCCATGCTTGTGGACACGGGAGCTACGAAGACGATCGTACGCTCGGAAGTTGTGAGGGACCGTAGGAAGATTAGGCCAAGTAGGTGGCAATTAAGAACTGCCACTGGGGAGAAGGCAGTAATACACGGTGAAGCGACGGTTAGCATGACGTTGGGACGAGTAAAGTTTGACCATCCTGTTCTCATAGCCGAAATTGAGGAAGACGTCATACTGGGAATGGACGTCATGAGGAATCATGGATTCCAGTTGGATTTCGGACACCGAGTGTTGAGGATCGGTCAAGAAGAATTACTGCTACACAATCGTGACAACTTTGTGTTAGACGTAATAATGGCAGAAGATGTGATTCTCCCAGAACGAAGCGAAACGATCACCTCTACCTGTCTGAGGGGTGTTGTGGAAGAGGGAATTCCAGCCGTGATCGAACCAGAAAACGATGACGATCGACTGGCTCGGGGGGTACTGGTAGGAAAGGCGCTCGTTACTCTCTCAAGTGAAGTGCCTGTGCGACTACTTAACATCAATCTGTACCCGGTTACCATCAAGAAGGGTACGAAGCTGGGCACGTGTAAAGCCGCTTCGGCCATCGTAAGGGGCGTTAGTGAGGAAGAAAGGTCCAGACACACTCCGCAGGACTTGAAACAAATCCTTTCCCAGACCAGTGCGTTTCTCTCACCCATACAGAAACAGAAGGCCAATGGATTAATAAATAAGTACCAGGACATATTTACCACCGAGAATGGAAAGCTGGGAAAGACCAAGGCCGTGACACATAAAATTGACACGGGCGAGACACGACCGATTCGACAAACAGCAAGACGACTACCCTTGGCCAAACGGGAAGAAGCCGAGAAAATCATCAGGGACCTAGAGCGGGACGGGGTCATCGAGCCGTCAAGCAGTCCATGGGCCTCGCCGGTAGTACTGGTGAAGAAAAAGGATGGGACTACTCGATTCTGTGTAGACTACCGGCAGGTGAACAGTGTCACCAAAAAGGACAGCTACCCGCTACCACGTATCGACGACACACTCGATACCCTTGCTGGATCCACGATATTTTCGACCTTGGATTTAAAAAGCGGCTATTGGCAAGTCGAAATGGACCCTGCCGATAAGGAAAAGACGGCATTTACCTTCGGAAACGGCCTGTGGCATTTTACAGTCATGCCATTCGGACTTTGTAATGCCCCAGCGACGTTTGAGAGGCTGATGGAGAGCGTGCTAATGGGTTTGACGTGGAAAACGTGCCTAGTCTATTTGGACGATGTCATTGTGATGGGCAAGACCTTCAAAGGACATCTGAAAAACTTAGAGGACGTCTTCCAGAGACTGCGAGGTGCGGGGCTGAAACTGAACCCGAAGAAATGTCAACTCTTCAGAAGGAAGGTCTCGTACTTAGGGCACGTAGTGAGCAGAGAGGGCGTCGCCGTTGATCCGGACAAGACAAGTACGGTGAAGGAGTGGCCAATACCGGTAGATAAACACCAGTTGAGGAGTTTTCTGGGCCTCTGCACGTACTACCGACGCTATGTCCGTATGTTCTCCGACGTCGCTAAGCCGTTGACAAGGCTCACGGAAGAAGGACGAAACTTCTGTTGGGATGAGGAATGCCAGTCTGCCTTCGACGAGCTGAAGAGGAAGTTGACCAGTGCCCCAGTGCTGAGTTTTCCTCTGCCAGAAGGACAGTTCATCCTGGACACCGACGCGAGCAATGTGGGAATTGGAAGTGTTCTGTCGCAGCGCCAGGAGGGACAAGAACGTGTCCTTGGATACTTCAGCAAGGTACTCTCCAAACCAGAAAAGAATTACTGCGTCACCCGGCGTGAATTATTGGCCATCGTCAAGTCCATCGAGCACTTCCATAAATATTTGTGTGGAAGGAGGTTTCTGATCCGGACCGATCATGCTGCTCTTAAATGGCTCCTCCAGTTTAAGAATCCCGAAGGACAGATCGCTCGCTGGATCGAGAGGCTCCAGGAGTATGACTTTGTCATAGAACATCGGCCAGGACAGAGTCATGGAAACGCAGACGCACTCTCGAGAAGACCATGCCCTGATGAGTGTCCTCATTGTCATAGAGCTGAGGAAAAGTCCGAGAAAGTCTATCGAACGACCGTGGTCGCCGAGGAATGGACACCATCCTCGTTACGACAAGAGCAAGGAAAAGACCCGGTTCTCAAAGAAATCCTGGTTTGGAAAGAGGGAGGAGAGCGTCCTGAGTGGCAAAAGGTATCACCTGGCTCGCCAAAACTCAAGAGCTATTGGGCACAGTGGGACTCGCTAGTGGTTGAGGATGGACTACTAAAACGCGTACTGGAGAGCCAAGACGGGACGGAGGAAAGACGGCAGTTGGTAATTCCCTCCAGTAAAATCCCGGAGGTCTTGCGGCACCTTCACGACGGATCGTCTGGCGGACATTTAGGGATCAAGAAAACGCTGCAGAAGGTACGGGAGCGCTTCTACTGGATCAATCGTTCAGACGACGTGAAGGACTGGTGCAAGAAATGTACTACATGCTTTGCAAGTAATGGGCCACAAAGACGACCGAAAGCTCCCATGAAACAATATAACGTCGGAAGCCCCTTCGAAAGGATCGCTATTGATATAGCAGGACCCTTCCCTGAGACCGAAAAGGGGAATAAATACATCTTGGTCGTGATGGACTACTTTACGAAATGGGTAGAAGCGTACCCTCTCCCTAATCAGGAGGCAGAGACAGTGGCCGATGTGCTAGTGAAGGAGACGATCTGCCGGTTTGGAGTACCCATGGAATTACACTCGGATCAAGGAAGAAACTTTGAGAGTGGCCTATTCCGGAGGATCTGTGAGAAGTTTGGGGTACGAAAAACAAGAACCACGGCCCTTCACCCTCAGTCTGACGGCATGGTAGAACGAATGAATCGCACCCTCAACCGCTATCTAGCGAAAATGGTCTCGTCACATCAAAGAGACTGGGACGAACACGTGCCGTTCTTCCTGATGGCCTACCGCTCGGCCGTTCATGAGTCGACAGGACAAACTCCAGCCAAAGTCCTGTTCGGGCGAGAACTTAAACTGCCCTGTGATCTAATCTTTGGCGCTATACCGGACGAGGACGTTTCGGGGGAAGATTACGTCTCCAGGATGCGGCAAAGGATGAACGAGATTCACGATCAAGTCCGATACCAACTAAATATCGCCAGTGATCGCATCAAAGAGCGTTACGACATCAACGCTAAAGAGGGTGGCTACCAAATGGGAGATCGAGTTTGGCTGTACAACCCACAGAAGAAACGTGGTTTGTCCCATAAGTTACAGACCAATTGGGAAGGTCCCTATGTTGTGAAGAAACGAATCAATGACGTGGTCTACCGGGTAAGCAAACTACCAAATGGCAAGCCGAGAGTGGTGCACTTCAATCGGTTGGCACCCTATGAGGGATCGCACGATGAGGCGGAGGTTCCCCGAGTAAGAAACACGTTGGCGCAGGAGAACGAACTTTCGTTCGAAGAATTTATGAGCGCCTACGGGGGTACCGGAAAAGCACGGTATGGGGTAACCTGTGAAAAACAACAGGATTTGTTCAGCGTACCTGAAGAATACTCGTTGGCCCATTGTGTGTCCACCGACCTGGTAATGTCACGAGGTATCGCCACGGTTTTCAAGAAGAAGTACGGGCGCTTGGAACAACTCAGAGCGCAACTCCCGGAGATTGGCAAGGTTCTGGAACTACGTGACAACGTAAGACACATCTTTTATCTGGTTACGAAGGAGATCGGGTCCCTTAAACCATGTTATCACGATGTATGGCGAACCTTGCATAGGCTACGAGACCGACTGCTGGAGCTCGACATCAGGAAGCTAGCTGTCCCCAAGTTAGGTGCTGGACGAGATCAGCTGGACTGGAGGGTTGTCCGGAATATGCTGGAAGTGGTGTTGAAGAATACCGGAGTGGAAGTTTTAGTCTGCTGTTTTGGGCCTGCACCATGTCGACTCGGGAAGACGGTCCCCTGTTATTTTGATGCCACGTCTCGCTGTAAGCGGGGGGCTAACTGCAGGTTCCTGCATGGGCCTACCAGGGATACGTTCCGAGACGAAACGTCTCTATGGCGGGGGCAGTGTAATGCGAGAAGTAAACAACGCGACACCAACTACGACGCGTAGACAGCTGCACGAATTTTCCCGTTTGTTGTTTACGAAAAGCAATTAATTGGTAACCTTATGAACATTTGCTGCGTAGGCTTCTAGAATGTACTAGAATGTTCTCGATCAGGGTTGGGGGTGTATATATAAGGGGGCTTGTGATCGAGGGAGTTAGTTAGAAGTAGAGAAGCAGAAGTGAACGCGACATACGATCCGAATGCGGAGCAGTACAAATAAATTATGTAGTGTCTAGTCTAGTGTACAAGTAGTTTAGTGTGTTAAATAAATTAGTGTTCAATTAATGTAAATAAATTATAAAATAAACGTTACAATACCATATGAGAGATTTGCGAGGGCTTTGTTCGTGATCTCTTCCGAATATAAATTTAGGAGAATCGGTTAAAGCATACATCCTTGTCTTACTCCTCTTCTTATTTTCATCGATCCTTTGTCTTTCTATTTGTACTACTGCCCGTTGTCCGTAATAGAGATATGCTATAATGGTTATGTCCGTTGAGTGTTCTTCTGTTTTAGTATTTCTATAAGTTGATTATGTCGTACTTTGTCAAATGCTTTATTATAATTGATGAAACATACATAGGTGTTTTCATTCAAATCCCGACGTCTTTGTAACATCACATTTAATACAAATAGCGCTTCCCTGGTTCCAAATCCACTTCGAAACCCAAACTGATTTTTACTGATATCCTGTTCGAGTTTGCGATATATTCTGTTGTGTGTGTTACTTTTAGGAATGCTTTGCAAGTATGGTTCATCAGGCTTATTGTACGGTAATCTTCACAATATTTTGGAGCCACCTCCTTTGGTAACTTTATAAAAGTCGATGTCAACCACTCATCTGGAATTATTCCTGTTTTGTAAATAACATTAAATAGATTTCCTATGGTCTGAAGTTGGTCTTCTCTATCATCTTTAAGATATCTGCGGGTAGTTAATCGGGTCCCGCCGCCTTTCCATTTTTTAAGTGATTTAGGACGTATAAGGCCTTATTTCTCATTATGTCTGGGCCTTCATCTCGTTCCATATTTCTTAGATTTACTTCGTCTCTGTTGTCTTCGACAAGTTTCTCAATATATCCTTTCCGTGTTTTCAGTGTTTTTTCTACGTTTGCTATTATTTATTTATTATAAAAAATTAATAAATAATAATAACTGTGCAACCCAACAATTTAATAATTTTATGCTTTAAAAAAATTTTTATGTCGGAATAAACACACTTCAATCTCAATTTCTTTTAAAAGTTTCTATCCAGGATCTCGAACTCGTTTGCGTGTTTTCAGTCGTTGAATTTACAATCCTTTTTAAAGCCGTGTAAATTTCACTTAATATTCACGTGTAAAATCCGCCATGTAGAAATCCTATATCTCATTTTTCTGAAATTGTTATTTCAGAAAAATAGAATCCTTTTTGAAATCGTCAATCCAGAAACACATTATCCTTTATAGATCAAAGAACCTACAATCTTGTAATCTCATATGAGACTCTCAACCCAGGACATTAAAGTCCTTTATGAAATCTTCGTATTTTGGGATGCCATAAAGTTTTGTAGGTTCGTGATGTCAAATTTATTATGAAATTTTACACTCAAGATTTTTGAGTTCTTTACCAAAACTTCTCATGACAAAGACATAATTCTGAATTAAACTAGAATATTTTTCCAGAAAGGACTTGATCCAGGTTATCGGAGTCCTTTATAATATCGGAAATCCAGGAGTCTATATTCCTTTATAAATTCTGATCATCCCAATAATAAATTTGATGAAGCCTGTGATTCCCTATGAATTGTTCCGACCAGGACCTTCGGACCGTTAATGATATTCAATAAATATGACTCTTTAATTAAAATCAACAGCCTACTCGTATAAATAAGACGTTAGTCAGTGGATTCAGCAGCTTATAATCTTCTACCAACACCCAACACAATGTCGTTAAGTCCATAGGAATGTTTCAGTAGTGTACCTTACAATCCTATTAGGAATTCTTTAACTCATGACAAATTGTAATTCTTTATAATTCGTCATAGAATGTTAAAAAGAGGACCTCCGTGTTCTTCTCGGAACCTTCACCCCGGGAAACTATAATTGTTTAAAAAAATGAAGTCTATTATTCTGTATAAAAATTTCTATCCACGATCTTAAAACCTCCCGTTAAATGAAACCTACATTCATTTATATACTCAGAGCCTTATAATTTCTTATGTAATAAGTTTTCTGATACAGGAACTTTAAAGCTATATGAAGCATTGAATCGTGGAACTCACAATCCTGCTGTTTAGAATCCAGCAGTTAGCAACTTTTTTTGAAACTTTCTACTACAATTCTTTATAAAAGTAGAAACTTTAAGTTTCGTTTGAAATTTCGACCCAACATCTTACAACGCTTTGTAAGTTCTGTGATCCGGCAACTTATATTTATTTACAAAATCAGGAGCCAAAAAATTTTAAGAAACTGCTGTCGAGTTTAGCATATTTCTGCATATAGTCTGAATTCAAGGAACTTAGCTTACTTTAGAAAAATATAAATGCGTTATAAAACATTCATTACATTATTCTAGAATCTTTTATAAAACCTTAAATTCGGTAGCCCATAACTCTTCACGAATCCAGAACCTCACAGGCTTATAATTCCTTTCAACCTTGTGATCCAGCATGGTAGAATTAATTATGAAATCTAACATCTGAAGCTATAATTCGTTATAAAATAAATAGTTTATAATTCGTAATAAAATTTTTAATAAGCGACCTTAGATTGCTTTGAAAAATATTAGATTCGGAACCTATAATCCTTTACCCATTTAGGAACCCTTAAAATGCTGGGACCTTTATAGAATGTTTAATGTAGGTATCCAAAAGTCTTTTTAAAATCGGGAGCTTGTAATTTTTTGTAAAGTTTTGACCCAGGATAGTACAATCCCTTATAAAATCTACAATTATGGAATGTACTATTTCTTACAAAGTGAGGTGCTTGTAATATACAATTTGGACCCAGGACTTGATAATATTTTTAGAAATTTTTAGTTATTTTTTTGTAATAATACTAACGCTTTTTTTAAACCTTATTGATTTTTCATTCAGTTAAGATGGAAATACACAGATGAACTGTATAAATAGTAAAGGTGGAAATTGCCTAGTTTAAGTAATATTCTAATCTACTTCAATGCGGTTGTTTTCTTCAAATATTGCAAATGGGATTTTTTTATACTGTCCAAGAAATATAACTAATATTGTGTCTCTCAAATTTTTATACATTTCGTGTTTATTTTTGAGCCACCAGAAATAACCAGAAGGTAACAAATCATGTCATACTTTATGTCACGTCTTCCAAATTTCACAGTCAGATTATGAGGAAATACAACGGATTGCAGACACCTTTTCTTCGTACATCGTATTTTCAACTCACAACAGCTTTATTAAAAATTAGGGAAAACGGCGCCTGACATGTTCTCCCACGTAAACTCTCACAGCCTCTCATCCTTTCTGCGTTTCGCGATAAAAAGCGAAATTCGGCTCATTTCCCGTATAAATAAATAACCCCGAGATAAATCGAGCGAATGAATTTTAAACTAAAGATCCTGATCGAAATGTGAAAAATGAAAGTACGTAAAGGTGCAGGCAGGTGAGATCGATGAAGTGAAGAACGTGTCTTATAAATAAAAATAGTGAATCTGTGGATTTAGCTTCATTGAAAAGGAAAGTTGAACTGAATGAATATCGTGAGGATTACGTTAGCATTACAACAAAATAACATCGCATTGAAATTTAAAAAAATATTGCCTTCAAGGTGAAATGATCAATTTATGATTTTAATGAAATTATCATTTAAATTATCATAATTGATGCTGAATCCCATCATTTACAAGATTCTGTTCAACCTAGAATTAGAACATGTTTGCTTACGTTCCCACTGTTTTTGTGAAGAAAAATATTTTTTTTTCGGATAGATGTTGAACATAAATGTTGGCAATTCACGTATGCTAAAAGTATTCCACAAAGGTACTCCAGAGTGTTAATAATGCCCGAAATTTACTGCATATTTCTACTGATGATGGACGATTTTTATTCGAAACATGTCTCGAAATAGAATATGGAGTAGAAATTATTTCTTATTATAATACAACTTTGATGGGTAATGTCACTCTAAGCATTACTCGTATTCCTACAATGATCTGCTGTGAGCAGTAGAAAAGTTACATGAGATGCAATTCAGCATGTATAATTCATTTACTTCTGAGACGATTTACTTTTGTAGCATTTCATGATTTAATCGGCCTTATGTCAGTAGCAAACTGACAAAAGCAGCAAACTCCTGCAGTTGATTGTAATCATTTAAACTATTGGAAGCAGTAAGAATCAGTTGATAGTTTTTCATTTTATATTTGGGACTTTAGTTCCTTTTGCCAGGGATTGGGGAGCGAGGGTGGTCGCGCCGCAAAAAATCTGACCGTTAAATGGAATGCGTTACCGGAAAGCGTTACCTCGGCAGCGTTCGTAGCGGCTCGGGGGCATTCGTAGTGGCTCGGTGGGGGGGGGGGGAGAGTGGAGGGGTGAGGGAGAGAGTGGGGGGTGAGGGAGAGAGTGGGAGAGAATGGGTGAGAGAGGGGGGTGAGGGAGAGAGGGGGTGGTGAGGGAGAGAGGGAGAGATTGGGAGAGAGAGAGAGAGAGTGGAGAGAGAGAGAGAGAGAGAGAGAGAGAGAGAGAGAGAGAGAGAGAGAGTGGGAGAGAGAGAGAGAGAGAGAGTGGGAGAGAGAGAGAGAGAGAGAGCTAGAGAGAGAGTGGGAGAGAGAGAGAGAGAGAGAGAGAGAGAGAGAGAGAGAGAGAGAGAGAGAGAGAGAGAGAGAGAGAGAGAGAGAGAGAGAGACCACGCGCTTGACGCACCGAGGAACAATATTCCATTGCGTTACTTATAGAACCAATGCTGTGTATTATATGCAATGCCCGTCTTACCGTCGCTGTTTCACGTTACATTACAAAGTTTTATTAAGAAGTAATAAAAAAAAATTGGTTATTAATTAAAAGGAACTAAAGTTCCTAACGCGTGTCCCGCGACACGTTTTTCTAGCAGTTTCACACTCTTACTATGCGATTTATTGGTGTTATTTAATAAGTAATAGGTAGTCAGAAAAAAGTATTATCCCAATCAAATATTATCTGAATATTATTTATTTTATTTCAATTGTAGTCTCCCGAAGTAACTAAACGTCATGTTTTCCTTGTTTAGTCTGAAGTTATCATTTATGGTAATGCATTAAGCACTTCTAAAAATAGTTCTGTAAAATACAAGCATATAGCATGGTTTGCTTGTTTACTTACTTGCAGTTTTTAATGTGTAATTAAAGGTTAAATGTGAAAATGGATAAGAACCCTACATTTGGAGAAAAGTGTCTGAGCTTTCGCCAAAAGCTCGAATATTCTTTAAACACTGCCATAATCACAGCCCTAGCCGCTGAAAATGATCGAATAAACATTAATATTTAATTCAATCTCCGTTTACACATACTAAGTACTTTCATAAATTTGATATTGCCATGCCTATTGAGGATACCCTACTTAAACTTACGTTTTTGATAGTAACTGTGTATCTCATTATGTTGTGTAGTGTTAAGAGGTGCCGATCAATATCCCGGCAATCATAATCCCGACATTACAATCCCGACAATCGAAATCGCTACAAATTAAAGTCCCGACAAATGAAAATTCCGACATGTCAAAATCCCGACAACTTAAAATCCCGACAAGTATAAATCCTGGCATTCAATAAAAAAAAGTACAAAGCCCCGTGTGTACTCTGCCAACTATAGCTTCCCATCTTCGGTGCCACGCTTCCACAATATTTTGGGTACGAGGAATGTCTAATTCCATAGAATCCAAAACTGACCAAATCTCAGGAGGAAACATCGCTGGAGCACGAAAAGCAATACCATTTCTTAAATGTCTTATTCTGCCATGAACACAGTTGTGTTCGAACGATTCTACCACTTCATTACTCTAAACTGGAATACCTATGGCTCTTTAATAATTCAAAAGCTTCGGGAATTTCCAGCAGGAAGGAAAGCAAGAGCAAATAAGTGACGCAACATTAAACTAAATTGTTCATCATAGCATATCTGGAAGCCAATCCACATGCTTGAATCTTCCTCCATCCACACTGACATAGATAACAAAAGCAAACTTTGTTGGAAACTTGTGGAAATTCAGATTTTGAAGCGTTCATAGCTTCCAACTCAACGTCTGTCAGTATTGTTGAAGGATTTAGTTCTACGTTAATTTCTTCAAAAAAATCAAGCAAATCTTAAAACAACCGCTTATATCCATCTTCACTTTTACCGGTGTTTATAGCATATACCAAAGGTAAAACTGCAGTGTTTGAGTGGTTTGTATTTTGCTAAGTGAACCAATAGTAACCTGTTGGGATTCTGATTTGTCGGGTTTTTGATATGTCGGGATTTTAATTTGTCGGGATTATAATTGTCGGGAAAATGATTGTCGGGATTCCGTACCAGACCCAGTGTTAAGTTATGTTATTAAATTATGTTTCCGAACTCCTATGTGTTGCTCTATATATTTGCATTTGTTTGTTCAAGTTGAGTTTTCTTATTTGTCACTTCTCGTTTCACTTCTCGATTTAGTCCTCTGTATTCTTCTTGAATTTCTACGTTATTTATATCTTGCATTCTATTCAAATGTAATTCTTTCTTTTTGCGTATTTTGAGTTCAATATCTTTGTACCACGAATATGTTCTTCTATCGTTATCTTCTTCTTTGTATCCAATAGCCTCCCTTTTATGCCTCTTTCTATAAGTTGGATTCTTCTTCTGTGGATATTTGTTCCGTTGTTAATTCTTTTTCTAGTTTTTGTCATAGCGTTATTTGACATAAATATCGGGTGCTACTATGTTCTACGCTATTCAATTTGTAGTTTTCTAGTCTGGTGTTGTAATCTGTATTACTTCTTCGTGTTTCTGTATTTTTTCGCCGAGCTTTAAACGGGTTATTTGTTTGTGCATTTACTAATGCCTGATCAGAACCACTGTATGTCCCCCTCCTGGCCCTAACGTCCAATGTTTTTACGCTGGAATGTTGTTTAGTGATGAAATAATCTATAATCGATTTTTGGCCTCTGATATGTTGATACCACGTATATTTATGTATGTCGTTATGAGCAAAGAATGTGTTATTAATTGTCAATTTACGTGATATCAAAAAGCGTCTTGGTCGAGGGTTGCCATGGAATGTAAGACGGTTGTCTTAGCTTAGATCGTCCTTTTGAGATATTTCTGTCATTGTCAAGCTACACTGACATCAATAACTTACAAATGTGTTACCTAATTATAGTTGTAAAATAGTAATGATTTTATTAACAAGAAAAACTAAATTACAGTATAATTCCAAAACTGCGTAGTATTAGAAAACTTCAGCACAATGACTTGACAGTTTTTGACACACAAAAACTGATTGACATAAATGGAGGAGAGATGCGACAATCATTTTAAAATCTATGACCACCATTGACCAAGGTGATTTTTGATATTGTTATATTACTTATTATAGTACTAATAGTAGTTTAATACCGTTATATAAATATAATATTGAGATAGAGACTTTTTATTGTTTAGGTAGAACAGTGATTCAGGGCCGAGAAAACGTTATTATTCCGGGTTTTTCCTGGAATCAGTTACAATTGCAATTTCATAGAAAACGATCGAAAAATGATTCCTCCAAACCGCCCTCGATCCCCTTTGTAGCCGACACAATCGAATTTTTTTAAGTGGCGAAAAGCGTTCCGACTGTAAAAGGAAACGTGGAAGGGGCAAAACGAAGGAATCTCCTTTCACGACTGTAATCCTCGAATTAGTGAAATTTCGCCGAATTAAAATCTCTCGGTCTCCCCGAAAATTTTGACGTCCAAGAAAACGAGATCACTGCAAGGTTAATTTAAATACAAACCGAGGCGAAACAAGGAAATCCAATTTCACGCAACGCGGAATTTTTCCCGGGCTGTTCGCCGAACGTTTAGGAAATAAACAATCGGGGACTTATTAAAGTTTGATAAACGAGAACGTTCCGGTGTAGTGAGACTCTCTGTTCTATTTTTTCCTGATAACTTTTAAATAGGAACGGCATGGAAATGTTTTCGTCGTTTATCGATCGACGTTGATGTGCGTTTGAAACAAATTAAGTTCCCGCGATGGGGGAATTTTGATCGGTACGTTCGATACACCGTTAAAAGCTTCAACGTTGTGTTTCATATTTTTCGCTAAATTTAAATTAATCTCGTTACTGAAAGCTCCCAAAAGCACTTTTTAGTAACAAAAAGCGCCGATTAATTTAAAATGCACGGTGTAGCTGAAATAAACGCGCACAAAGTTAAACGTTCAGTAGGTACCCATGTTAAATTGTACAAAGTCAAAGGGTTGAAGTGAGGGGATAAGTTTCGTAAAACATTTAGAGCTTTAATAAAGAACTTTTAAATAGAATTTAAGTAGGAAATAGGTATATATGGTACGTTCCACGCCGAATTTAGATTTGGCCCAAACTCAACAAAAACGGTCCTTTTGGGCTCCCGAAACTCCCCCTAAATTTTTAAGGCCCCAAGTGGAATAGAACTCAAGTTATGAACAATTGAAAATTGAAATTTTCAGGTTTGGCTCCAAAACCAAAAATTTTCAACCATCCATAACTTGTAAAAATACCCATTTTTATGAAAAAAGTTTCAAACAAAAGTTGTTTAAAATGCTTTAAACTTTTGAAAACTGCTAAAAAAAGTTCATACTGCACGGTTCACTGTTGACGGGTCTGAGCGCCATTATTCGTTAGGCCGCCCATTAAAAACATATTCAGCGTTCCTGATCCAAAAAATCAGGAGCGTAGCTGGATCCGATAAAAAACTTTTAAGCCCAAACTGAAATTAGCTAGACCAAAAGGCTCCGAGAAAAAAAAAGGTAAAATCCGGGCAAAAATCCCTTGATATCAAAAAAATTCCATTGAGCCCCCAGAAATCCACTGTTTGCCAGTCAATATTAAACCATGAGCGACATTTTCTCTAAAAGTTGACTGGGGATCAAATCGCTAAGGTTGGCATGCTATTTTCATATAAGTAGAGCATTTTCCAAGTCCCCGGCGGCTCAAAAACTCAAAATTCCTCAAAATACTTGAATTTTGAGCCCAGATGACTTCGCTTGGCGCATATTTTTTATCCAAGAAGCGACTCTCACCCAAATTGTTGCTCTTGTTGATATTTTTGAAGGTCTACAACGGTTGAAGACAACGCTGAAGCAACCTTCCACAAGAATTGTACTGGAAATTTGAATTTGCAACACAAATCTTCAAATTTGGGACCAGACCTTAGGTCTGGCGAACTTCTGTTTGGGCTCAAAAGTTTTGTATCGGATCCAGCTACGCTCCCGATTTTTTTGGACGGGAACGCTGATTACCTTTTTTTTGGCGGCCTGACGAATAATGGCGCCCAGACCCGTCAACAGTGAACCGTGCTGGATGAACTTTTTTTCAGCAGTTTCCAAAAGTTTAAAGCATTGCAAACAACTTTTGTTTGAAACTTTTTTCATAAAAATGGGTATTTTTACAAGTTATGGATGGTTGAAAATTTTTGGTTTTGGAGCCGAACCTGAAAATTTCAATTTTCAATTGTCCATAACTTGAGTTATGTTCCACTTGGGGCCCTAAAAATTTAGGGGGAGTTTCGGGGGAGTTTCCTTCATATATATATATATATATCTGTTTTATAGCGTCCGTCGACGCTGTCCGATTTCCAGACTTCCTCCATTCTTGTTGGTCTTGCCATATAGTCCAGGACCCTTCTGTTTTCACGGGGATATAACAGGTGACCGCAGTGTTTTTACATGAATACCTCTGGAATAATGCCTAGAATAGTGATTGACTTATCCTCCAGACCGGTGTGATGATATATAGGACGTACAAAGTTCAGGTCAATTTGGATTTATAACGTTGCAACTTAAGCACTTAAGGTTTAAAACAATTGTTGCAACATTTCGTGTAAAAGTGTAATGATGAGTATTAATAACAAAATATTATAGAATGCATAATAAGCAATTGTGTGGTACGTTCGGATCGTCATAGTTTCTTCGGGGTTAATGAATAGTTAAGACGGAGTATTGTTCGACTGTCAACGAATACGTGTGAAAAGAAAATAAACTATGTTTTTTCGAAGGAATTAGCAAGAGTTAAATTTCTTCCTTTAACCCCATCAACAACGAGTTATCACGAGATATCACATGGCGATCCTGCCTATCGATACCAAGTAAAAGCTATCACATGGAGTAAGATGGGTTCGACTTCATCGAGAGAAGAGGTGATTATTGCGGAAGCTGGAAATAGCGGAGGTCAAACCAACAATGCCGGACTAAGTAAACCAGTTGGGATATCTGCAAAAGAAGCTTTGGAGATTACCGTCATCGTGCTAGCAGTGGGCGTCATCATCCTGTTTTGTTACACTAGATGTAAGAAGAGGCTGGAGAAGAAGATACGCAGAGAAATTGCGGCGAGCCAGGAAATTGCCTAAGTGAGTGTAAAAGTGAAAAAAAAAATGGTGATTAAAGTGAAGTGGACGTAAAACGGTTATGCAAGATATCAGCGAATTTAAATACCTGTTAGAAGAGTTAAGAGTTTTCCATAGGAACTTGAAGAAAGATCCTGAACCGAGAAGGACAAATTTGAATAGTACACAACGTAAGTCAAATAAATTGAAAAAATTAGAAGTGAATTTTAAGAATTTGAAAGAACATGTTAATACTTTGCATTTAGACAGTAAGGTAAAACAAGAGATTCAAACTATTGCAGATTCAATTCAAAAATATATAGTAGCTATTAAAGAAAATTTAGAGAACAGAATTCAAAATTGCAAAGAACAAACAGTAGATACAGATTCAGAAAGTTCAGTTAATTCTTATGAATTAAAAATGGCAGAAAAATTTGATTTGAAGACTGCAACAGCTTTGATACCTATTATGGATGGTAGCGAAAATGTAACGAAAAGTCTTATAGATGCAATTGAATTATATGATTCATTGTTAGATGATAATGGTAAAACATTTTTAAATAAATTCATTTTGAAAACTCGACTAACGGAGAGTGCAAAAATAAGGCTTAAAAGATCCTATGAATCCAACAAAGATTTAATTGATGATTTAAAAACACATTTCTTAACTAAAAAATCAGCCGCGACATTGTCAAAACAGTTATTTAATGCTAAACAAAATGGAAAATCTATAGAGAATTTTGGTAAATCAATCGAAGAATTGTTAGTAAATTTAACGATTACTCAAGCTAATGGAGATAACAGTTCGATGGAAATTTTGCGAAACGTTAATGAAAAAATTGCGATAAATGCATTTGCAAATGGGTTACAGAATAATGATTTAAAAACCATAGTCAAAGCGAGGAACTATACAAAATTGAGTGATGCGATTCAAGGTGCAAAAGATGAAGAGCAACCAACAGTTCATACATTTCATATAAGAGGACGCAATTCATTTAGGGGTAATTCGCAAAATCCTAGATTTGGTCATAATAATTATGGCTACAATACTCACCATAGAGGTACTGGACATGGTAATAGAGGTAGACAAAGTACATATAATAACCATAACAATACAAGAGGAAATCATAGAGGTCGGTATCATAGAGGTAATTATAGAGGTCATTTTAATAATCAGAATCAGTTTACTAATCAGCGATTCAAAGATCATAATGAACGAATTCACTTCATAGGAAACGAGACAAGTGAATTAAACAATGTAAGTAGTCAGTCTAATTCTAGTAATTCTGGGACAGTGACTAACGATCCGTTTTTTCGAGTCCAATAGAAAGTTTATTTATTCAGCAAATGGATTAAATTTTGTTAGAATTAGGTATAAAGGAAATAGTTTCAATTTTCTTTTAGATACGGGGTCATCAGTAAGTATATTTTTTAAAGAGTATTTAACGAATGAAATAGTAAATAGTACGGAAAAAATACAAATAAACGGAATCACTGGGTCAACGAGGTCAAGTGGAACAGCTGACATTGAATTTTACATAAACGAGCAAAAAGTTATTCATAAATTTGTGCTTATGGACAAATTCGACGTTTCGGTGCAAGGTATACTTGGTTGTGATTTCTTTAATACATATTTTGCTTGTATTGATTACGAAAAATTTGAAGTTTCTTTTTGGCTAAACAACTCAAAAATTGTTGTTCCAATTCTATCGGAACATAGTTTCAATATCACAGTACCCGCCAGATGCGAAACAATCAAATATTGTAAGATATCTGTAAAAGAAGAATGTGTAATTCTACCTCAACAAGTATGTGAAGGCGTTTTTGTCGCTGGAACATTAGTAAAATCAGATAGTGAAAATAGGGTACCTATTAAAATATTAAATGTTAGGGATGAAACTGTACAACTAAAAAACTTTGAACCAAAATGGGAAAAACTTGATAACTATGATATAGGTGAAATAAAGTGTAGTAATAATCAACCAGTAAGCCGAGCAGAAATGTTGTTAAATTCATTAAATTTAAATTATTTGCAAAAGGAAGAGAAAACTTCAATAGAAAAAATTTGTGTTAAATATAGTGACATTTTTCATCTAGAAAATGACCCATTAACTGTTACTAATATTTATAAAGAACGAATAACATTGAAGAATCCTGATAAATCAGTTTATGTAAAACCATATAGATTACCGCATGCACAGAAGGAAGAAGTTCATAGACAAATAGATAAAATGCTCAAAGATGGGATAATAGAAGAAACAAAATCGAAATTTTCATCACCTATTTTGCTCATTCCTAAAGCCACAATAAGAGGAATTAAAAGATTTCGTTTGGTTCAAGATTATCGCTTACTTAATAAAGAAATCGAGGATGATAAATTTCCATTACCATGCATTACAGAAATTTTAGATTCATTAGGTGGAGCGATGTATTTTTCTCACTTAGATTTATCTCAAGGGTATTATCAGATAGAAATAGATAAAGCTAGTCGTCCCTGTACAGCATTTAGTACAGATAGAGGTCAATATCAGATGACGAGACTTCCACAAGGATTGAAGATTAGTCCAAGTTCATTCTCAAGGGCTATGACAATAGCAATGGCAGGTTTAAATTATGAAAGATGTTTTATTTATTTAGACGATTTAATAGTTTTTGGCAATAATTTATTAAATCATAATAAAAATTTAACCAGGGTATTTCAAAGACTCAGGGAAGTAAATTTAAAACTAAATCCGAATAAATGCGAATTCTTGAAAAAAGAAATCCTATATTTAGGCCATCAAATTTCAAATCAAGGAGTTTTACCAGACCCTTCTAAATTAGAAGCAATAAAAAATTATCCGATTCCAAAAGATTCCAATGAAACAAAAAGATTTGTTGCATTTGCAAATTATTATAGGAAATATGTAAAAAACTTTGCAAGTATTGCAGCTCCATTAAATAACTTGACAAGAAAAGGGGTGAATTTTCTGTGGACCCCAGAATGTCAAAATTCATTTGAAACTTTAAAACAATCTCTTCAAAACCCGCCTATTCTTCAATTTCCTGATTTTTCAGCTGATAATACATTTATTTTAAAAACGGATGCCTCAGGACTTGGCGTCGGAGGAGTATTATGTAATAACAACGATCATCCTATTGCGTATGCCAGCAGAGCCCTAAATAAAAGTGAAAAAAACTACCCCACCATTGAAAAAGAATTATTAGGTATATGTTGGGCAATTAAACACTTTAGACCTTATTTGTATGGAAGAAAATTTATCGTTCAGACGGATCATCGTCCATTAATTTATTTGTTCGGAATGACAAATCCGTCAAGTAGGTTAACAAAATTTCGGTTAGCACTGGAAGAATATGATTTTGTGGTACGGTATATTAAAGGAAAAAGTAATGTCGTTGCAGACGCACTGTCGCGTATTGAGATAACAGCAGACGAATTAAAAAATATGGTAAAACCAAGTAGCGAGGTTGTTTATGTTACCACTAGAGGCCAAAGTAAGATTACCAATTCAAAAAAAGGCTTATACACGGAAAACGAGGAAAGGACTGATCACCCAGGAATCGTCGAAGTGTTGAAACCCGCGAAAAATTCGTTTCAATTGCGTTCAGTATCTAATTCTGAATTTGAAAAAATGCAAAAAACCGGTAAAAGTGTAGTTATAGGGAATGTAATTAGTAAGCAAAATTCGCGAATTGTTTACTTAAATCAGGACACTCGATCATCGTTAGACTTAGGATCTACGTTGAGAGACCTGAAAATAATTAGGGATAAGTTCGATATTCCGGAATTCACAGTATTAAGAAAGGAAATTGACTTATATCCGATAAATGAAATTATAGCATTTCCCGACATGTTGAAGAAGTATAATATAAAGTTGTCTATTGTAAAAGATAAACTACTAATTTCAGAATTAGAGACTAGGCAGATTGTATTGAATGATTATCATATATTACCGACAGGAGGACATGCAGGAATAAATAGAATGTTTAACAATATAAAAAAGACATATTTTTGGCCAGGTTTGAGATATGATGTCGAAACATTTGTAAAAAAGTGTGATGAATGTCAACGATATAAATTTTCTAGACCACATATTGAACCGATGAAAATAACACCTATTGCTAAATCAGCTTTTCAAAAAATCTATATAGATCTCGTAGGACCGTTAGATGAAGACTTTTATAACAACAAGTATATTTTGACCATTCAGTGCGAATTAAGTAAGTTTGTTGAATGTTATCCTATTAATAATAAAGAGGCAAATACAGTCGCTAAATGTCTTGTAAATAATTTTATCTTGCGATACGGAATACCTAAAGAAATAGTAACGGATAGAGGAACCGAATTCATGTCAAATGTCTTTATTGAAACTTGTAAACTCTTGAACATCAATCAGTTAAAATCAACAGCTTACCATCACGAAACTTTGGGTTCTTTAGAAAACTCGCATAAAAACCTCGGAGCCTATTTGCGCATGCAAATTAATAAATATTCAGAAGCATGGAGTTCATGGGTGCCGTATTGGTGTTTCTCGTATAATAATACTGTACATACAGAAACCAAGTATACGCCCTATGAACTGGTCTTTGGTAAAATCGCAAGATTACCCTCGAACTTAACCGAAGAAATTGATCCAGTGTATAATTTTGACAATTATCCATTAGAGTTAAAATATAGGTTACAAACGGCATGTAGTGAAGCTAGAAATAATTTAAATGTATCAAAAGAAAAAAGAAAAACAAAATATGATAAAAAATGTCATGTAGTTAATTTAACAGTAGGGGATAAAGTTTTAGTAAAAAATGATGCTGGGAGTAAAATGGAGCCAATTTATCAAGGTCCATTCATTGTGGTAGAAGATAGGTCTCCAAATGTAGTGATAAGGGTAAATAATAATTTAGTAGAAATTCACAAAAATAGAGTTAAGTTATATTATGAAAAATAAGAAAAAAAATTATTTTAATGTATAAAATTTTTTTTTTATTTTCCCGGGGGAGGTGTGATGATATATAGGACGTACAAAGTTCAGGTCAATTTGGATTTATAACGTTGCAACTTAAGCACTTAAGGTTTAAAACAATTGTTGCAACATTTCGTGTAAAAGTGTAATGATGAGTATTAATAACAAAATATTATAGAATGCATAATAAGCAATTGTGTGGTACGTTCGGATCGTCATAGTTTCTTCGGGGTTAATGAATAGTTAAGACGGAGTATTGTTCGACTGTCAACGAATACGTGTGAAAAGAAAATAAACTATGTTTTTTCGAAGGAATTAGCAAGAGTTAAATTTCTTCCTTTAACCCCATCAACAACGAGTTATCACGAGATATCACACCGGAGAGGTCGTGAACATTGTTTAAAATGCAACAATTTAAAATAAAATTGATAAAAACGCGTGTTTTTCCGACTTGTTTTGCTTCTAACTTTTTAAATATTGAATTTAGAAGAAAGTTGAAGAGAGAAAATAGTTGCAGAATCGCTTTTTACATAAAATGGCGTAGGGTAGAAATTCAAAAATTTGTTAGCGGTTTTGCAAAATAGTAATAAACAAAAAAAATCGGCCCAAAAAAGTGTTTTCCCAATTTATTATTTTAGGCACTTTAAAATGTAGTTAGGACTTCCATATCACAGGAAGGAAATCTTGAAGTTATAATAAAAGAATCCTGCAAATTTCGTTTCCGTCGGTTTATTAGGTTTTGCACAATAATTTTGCCATCCAGAAAAATCGAAAAATATTGAAAAGCTTCAAAATTATTTAAACATTTTTCTCACCATTCGATTTCAACAAAACTGGCTGAGTATATATAGGAGGGAACAAGCTTTCATGTGCTTTTTTCAGAATTAAAAAATAATTATTAGAACGGTCACAGTCATTGTTTAAAATTGGTGTCAAATTTATAAATTTGTCAAATTTCGAAATGAGTAAGAAAAAAGTAAATTTCAACAAAAATATTATACGGGTTACTGTGAGAAACAATTATTTCTTAAGATATGAGAAAAAAATAATTATTTTATTAACCATCATTAACCAATTTATTAAACACTAATCAACTTTGAGGAGTTATACCTCAAAAGCTAATGAACTCACTCGTTCAATTAATATGCAAGCCTTATTTGTTGTTATTGTATTGGCGACTGCAAACGCTCTACCAAATATACTGTAACGCGAAATGTAAACAGCAGCGCGAAATGTGTTTACTCCTATCGGACAACGGCTTTCCTCAAAGGAACGCCGCTACGCTTAATTGAGTGCCGGCAACATCTTATTAAGGAAGAATGATTTATTACCTTCTGAACATTTCTACATAAAAAAGAAGGTTCGAGTTATTTCAGGAACCATCGCGAATACAATTGAGGTGTATATAAGCGGGCTTGCGGTCGGAGAGATTAGATTAGACGTGAAGCCGCGAGTGAATAAACAAGCCGAAAAACGGACAAGCGAGAGCGTATACATAAATTATTAATTATGAGTGCGATATAAATTAATTAGTTAGGAAATAGTTAAGGTAAATTAAGTAGTGTGTAGTGTAAAATTAGGACAGTGTAAATAAATTAGAAATAAACCTTACAATATATAAGAAGAAGTGCCTTTCCCAGTACTTTCCGGCTATGTTTTCAGAATTTCATTTAACAAAAAATTCGCCGAGATAATTTTGTTTATATCTGTTTATAAGCAAAAAAAACGACATAAACTTTAAACAATGACTGTGGCCGTTCTAATAAATATTTTTTAATTCTGAAGAAAGTACATGAAAGCTTGTTCCCACTTATATGGGCTCAGCCAGTTTTGTTTAAATCAAATGGAGCAAAAAAATTTTAAACAATTTTGAAAATTTTCAATATATTGGAGGCATAGCTTTCTTATGGCGGGCTTCGCTCGAAGTGAATCGGCGAGAGGTGTTAGTGCCGGAAAACCGTACGACCCGGACTGCCAATTATCGCGCGGCGCTAGCTGTTTATTGACAACGTGTTACAATTGTTTTTGTATTGTCGGTTGCCTTCTCCGTGGTGACGCTAGCTATTAATCGTTTTGGACACAAAATGCTTTAACTGTACAAGAACAAAAATTATATCAGCAGAATTAGCGTCTAAAGAAGAACCTACCTGAGTGTGGCAATTACTTTATTTCGTCTATCAACCGAGATATTTCATTATAAAATTTGATCTTCAACGTAAAAACAGACAGTAGACATCTTGGATTGAGATCTACACGGAACGACAAAATCGTTCACGGAAACGTTTCTGGGCCTACAACTACGGTCCGGAAGGTTAGGTTTGGCTTGGATAAAAGTATAAAGAAGAATAAATAGTACATAATATTATGCTAGATTAATAAGACGGAATATCGTCACACGAGAGTTTTAAAGTACGACGAGCGAAGCGAGGAGTGCTTTAATAGAACGAGTGTGACAATACGTCTTATTACACAAGTGTAATATACTATTTTATCTACTTTGCTTTATTAATTCATTAAATTTTGGCTGTTCAAGTTTTCGTATTACCCTAGGGAATTTTGGGTGGGTTGGTTACACTGACGTCACTGACATTAACGTTTCGTATTTGAATTTGAAAATCTAGTGGCCCTAAATGTAGATTCATGAAATTTTAAAAGTTATGTTTATTGAAATACTAATAATTTAACCTTCACGTCTACGCACGTCTACGTGACAGGCTGATGTACCAATTTAACAAAACTAAAAGTTACCAAAACTAGTGTAATAATATGCATATTATTACTCTACTTTTGATGTAATATTGAGATTATTAGTAATGCAAAGTAGTTAAGTGATTTATTTCGGAGTCGCGCTAACTGTTTGGTGGCAACTCGTGTTACAATTGTTTGTATTGTCGATTGCCTGCTCTAGGGGTGGCGATCGTGGGCTGATAGAGCGGCGCGATAGCGCCGCGCTAGCTACCAATCGTTTCTGTACATGACGTATATATATATATATATATTATATAAAGCTATGCTTCCCCTCCCGGTCATTCCCAGAGTGCCTCATTTCGTTGTTTAGTTTTGTCTGGATTGCAAATTGATTGTGCTAAATCTAATAAACCGATCGAAACGAAATTTACGGGATTCTTTTATTATAACTTCAAGATTTTCTACCTGTGATATGGAAATCCTAGCTACATTTTAAAGTGCCTAAAATAATAAATTAAAAAAAATTTCTGGATTGCAAATTTACTGTGCTAAATCTAATAAACCCATCGAAACGAAATTTACTGGATTCTTTTATTATGACTTAAAGATTTTTTTACCTGTGATATGGAAGTCCTAACTAACATTTTAAAGTGCCTAAAATAATAAGTTAAAAAAACCCTTTTTTGTGCCGATTTTTTGTTGTTTATTACTATTTTGCAAAACCGCTAACAAATTTTTGAATTTATAACACGCCATTTTATGTAAACAGCGATTCTGCAACTTTTTTTCTCTTCAACTTTCTTCTAAATTCAATACTTAAAAAGTTAGAAGCAAAACAAATCGGAAAAACACGTGATTTTTCAATTTTTTTTTAAATCGTTGCGTTTTAAACAATGTTACCGACCTCTCGGCTCTGAAGGATAAGTCAATCTCTATTCTAGGCATTATTCCCGAGGTATTCATGTAAAAACATTGCTTTCACCTCTTTCGTCCACATAATGCTAATTTCTGACAGATGAGTCTTGGACTAATATATTTCCATGTATATTTTGTGTCACTCATGGCCCTTTTAATACCGTGTTCCTATGGTTTTTCTGGTCTCCCTGGTTTCCTTCCTTCTGATGGTGTCCACTTCAGTACCATTCTTGGTAATCTGTATTCTGTCATTTGTTTCACATGATCGAACCATATAAGTTGTTTTCCATCTGTTTATTCATTTATGGTTTCTCTGTTTCCCATTCTTTCTCTTATAACCTCGTTTGGTAGTCTGTCCTTTCTTGATATTCTGCAAAACCTCCGTAGTGCATCCATTTCTTCTGAATTTAGACTCTTTTTATCAGCCTACTTACATCTCCAGGTTTCAGAATCGTACATCACAATACTTTTAACCACTGTATCTTAGATATTATATTTTTTTGCACCAGGTACTATTAAGGGGTTTATTTGCCCTTGACCCTCTCTCTAATTATATAGTTAATGGCACCACTCTTGCCGAATTGCCGTTAATAATTAGTACTGTAACGTTTATTCTAATTTATTTATACAGTTCTTAACACTACCTTATTTATTTAGTCTATTTTTTAACTAAATAATTTATGTTCAACACTTAACGCTCTAATTTATTTGTACACTTATCGCTAGTCGGCTTATCGCACTTTTTCACTCACGGCGGCTTTTGGTCTACTCTGCCTGCAACGGGACCGTCTCGTAATTTATATTCCTAATAATGTCTTTTCGAGAAGCTTCCGGGATATTCTTGGTCTAATTGGACGTTCCCGTTAATCGAGAAGAGAGTTTATATGGTCGAAGCGGTACGGAATTCTCCGAAGCGGTACGCTTTGAACTGCGCCGACTTCGTCAGATAAGAAGGAGCACGCTTTACACTGATGTTTACTTTCGCGTCACAGTACTAATTTTCCACTAAGTACATTTTGTGAAATTACCTGTGTGTAGTAAATTTATACTAACATGTCACCTCATTTGTTAACTGGGAAGCTTCCACCGATTTAATTTATACCTATCAGTTTTCCTTATTAGATTAAACTAAACGGAATAACTCAAACATTACTGAACTTCACCATTAATTATATGTTTATTCGTATAGTTTTGAAAGCAAAATTAATTTATGTCACATCCATTGTGAAGTATAAAAACGCAGCGAGAGCGTCTTAATTTGCTTTTTAAATTCTTGTGCCTTACACCTGCCACCCCGTTTAAACCCAAACTTTCAAAAGTTATTAATTATTCTCAAAAGTGTACGTCTCGAACGTTCCCTTCGACCATTTTTTAAAAAGCAACATCGAAAAACTTCACTCACGAATATCGTATTCCTGCCGAGCAGGACGTCGCACAAATAATAACGAAACTCCGCTCATTTGTACCTACGATTGATCGTCGTCTCGAATTCGACAGTTTAATAAAACTCCGTTCCCGCGGAACGTCAATAGTTGCGATAAGCTCCCGAGCGCGAAATAAAATATTCATTATAAGGAGTTGCTTTTCGGCGGGAGGCGAGAACGTTTAAAATTTATTTCGATGTTTAGGTAGCGACGCGACATAAAGGGGAATCGAGACAGATAACGTATCGCAAGGAAAGTATCGTTATTCGTCCGATCCATTAGCTTATCAATATCAGTCCTCTGGAGGTCGGAGTTTGTCGAAATTATAGATAAGGGAGATACACAAAGGGTAGAACAGGAAGTAATAGGTAATCGCTGAAGAAATTACTATATATATTTTTTAAAATAATGTGAGGATTGGACAAAGTGACGATAAGGGGTGTTTTTCCAACCACATTTTGTCGTACTATCACTGATTAGGTTAACAAGATTGACATTAAGCCGGTTTTATAACTTTAATAACAGCACTTACTTTAAAGTAAACTGTGAATGCGATGCTTTCATGGTGTTGTAACGTTTTTCGGGATCAAAATAACTACGCTCCACTTATTAATTATTTAACTAATTTATTTAACACTAAAAACAAACACTGAGTACTTAATTTATTCATCACACACACTTGTGTATTTATCTTTCGCGCACGGCCCCTCAGGTCAATGGTAGTTGAGACGGTTTCAGTTTTATGACTGACATCTCGGTCCGTCGGCGTCCTCTTTTATCGCTACAGCAAATCGCTTCGGGAATCTTCTCGTCGCTTTTCGAAGGATATCGCATTCCCGAACAATCTCGAATTCCAAGAACTCACATCGATTCGCCGAATGAACTGCTCCCGACTTGTGTCTATTTTGTGACGAGACTTTCCATTACAGTATTTATCATGTCAATCGTCACCATCAAAGTAACCAAATTTCGTAGTGTTATGGTGATGTGGAGACTTGGAGTTGTTCGCCTATCCTGTAAGGTGCAGAACCTCTTGGAAACGGTCTTTACCCGATCCATTGGGAATTTTTGAATTGTCGAGATATTACTCCTGAATCAAATTTCCTATTCTCTTTATATTTTTCAAGCGGGACACCTTGTAGATGTATTGTACTAAAAGACCAAACACTAAAATATTATTTGAGTTAGAGCCAGTTTTTTCGCTATAACAAAAATGATACGAGTCGGTATTTCAAACCAGTAAGCCATCGAGCTAAGTGACAATAAATTATTTTTCAATCAATAATGGACAGTACGAATAAATACAATCAGACAATTCAATCTAGCACGCTTCGAGAACAAATGATATCGTTTTATGTCATTCGTTCAGTTTTCTCACGAAAACTGTTTTCTCTCTGATCGAGAAATGTGATATTTATCGAGGGGGTGAGGGCGGGGGGTTGATCGATATATATTGCATGTCTAATATGTTCTGGAAAAGCAAAATAGGAATGAAATAATTCAAGTACCTATATGAGTAATGAGGGAGGTTTTTAACTAAGATGCGGAGAGCAACTGATTTGAGGATTAATTTATTATAAAATATATTCATATAAAAATACATAACTTTTCGAAGAAACGAAATATTATCTAGTAATGTACCTGAATCTGAAACGCTCACTATTACCAAAGTACAACGTGATCAAGAATGACTGTTTGAGTTGGCAATACTGAACTTCATTTTTAAATGGTACAACTGGGGTAACATCCGGTTGGTGACACTGACAGCGTCATTAACCGATGCCGTTTGCTATTTCAAATTCAAATTTCTGGCATTCTTTTCAAATTTATTTATTTAAAATGGTTTTCACGTTACAACACGATATTTTCATTGAAATGGCATACTTACTAAGCGGGATTTATAACCCAATTACTGGTTGGCAGTACTCTCTCGAAGCGACATACCAGCAATTTCAAGCTGTCATTTGCTGTCTTTCAGCAACATTGCGTGCGAGTAGTTGAACGCTATTGAAACACAGGGAGCGTAAGCAAACAAAAATAAACTGATAGACCTTCTACTCCAAATGAGGAAGTTGTCGAGGATATCAGAACTCGAATGCAAAGAAGTCCTCGCAAATCCTTAAGAAAGCTCTTTCTTCAAACAGGTTTGGTCCTTATGCCTCATATTTAACCAATTTTTATTCTTACCCATAAGGCTTCCACTTTTTCATGTTGTTCTAATTCATGGTTTTACAGGTTTATCATATGGAAGTTGCTCCACTGTGCTTAAAAAGAAATTAAAGTACCACCCTTATAAAATTTCCATCGTCCAGTCATTAACCCCTCCTGATCACCCGCAGAGAGTTTTATTTTGCAATTGGTTCAATAACCTATAAAAGAATAATGATATCCTTGACAATACCTTCTTTTTCGACGAAGCCTGGTTTCATCTCAACGGCTATGTGAATAAACAAAATTACAGAATTTGGTCACGTTAAAATGCTTATGCTATCAGAGAGAACATTTTCACCCGGTTAAAGTTGGTGTTTGGTTGGCAGTCTCAAGGACGCGGGTGTATGGGCCGATATTTTTTAATTTTACCGTCAATTCGGAGAGATATATCCAACACCTTTTGAGGCCCTTTATAAACCCATTAACAGACGAAGAGTATCAAATTCGATATTTCCAACAAGACTCTGCAAGGGCACATACGGCTCGTGCTACTATGGGATATTTAAGAGAGAATTTTGCCGACAGAGTAATTTTAGTCAGGGCATTTGGCCAAGCAGGTCACCAGATCTCATTCCATTAGATTTTTCATTATTTGGGCTCTTGAAGGACAATGTCTTTAGTTAGGAACATATTGCATACTGAAGAAAAGCTGCAAGAAGCAATAGTTCAGGAAGTGGCAAACATTACCCCCGATATGCTGGTGAATATCTTCCAGAGCCTAAATAAGGAGAGTTAATTTATGTCTGGACCAAAATAGGGGGCATTTTGAGCATTACCTTTAGCTGTTTAATTAAATTATTGTTCTGTATTTCGAGTTTCATTTTTTAAGCGTTAATTTTTATTCACATAACCTACAATCTTATCGCTGATTGTTATGTCAAATTTTTGTCACTTAAACATATCCGGTATAGCTCCTCTACTTTGAATAGTAGCGCATCCTTGGAGCAAAACTAATACCAACGTCGAGAAGAAAATAGTCCCTACCTTTATAAGGGAACTTCAAAACCTATATCCTCTATCCTAAACAGCTAGAACCCTTTTGCCCAACTGTTCTTACATTTACGTGCACAACAACAGGGCATTTTGCAGATAATTATATGCTTAAATGCAAAAACCAATCTGCCAGTACTGTCAATGTCAACTGTTCTGCTGAAATCCTAGTGACTTTCAGTGCAACCAACGTGATTTTGCTCCAAGGAAGGCGCTACTATTCAAAGTAGGGGGGCTATAATATCCGGTTGTAGTGTTGTCATAAGAACAAGTAACAAATTCTCTAAAAAGTGTTGCCAACTCAAAAAGTCATTCTTTATCTCCCAGTGCATGGAGTCAAAGCCCTATGCCCATAAAAATTTGAATTTTGAAAGCTTGAACAGAACTTGACGTGAACACTGTTTGAAATATTACTATTCAGTTTGAGAGCAATGAAAATATAAATTCGGCAGCAATTATAGTCATTTTGAATAATTTATTTTTCATTCCATTTTAATGCCTCTGTCGATTAGGGCTCGAACTCGGACAAGAATGATTGGGTATTTTGACTATCCAACTTATCGATCCAGATAGATATTGATTCGGTAGAATCATCCTTCATTTTTTGTTACGTTTATATATCACCCCTTTCTACACCCACCCTAGAGGGATTTGGAGTGTCTTACTTATATTTTTCGTACTTATTCCCAGATTATAGGTCATAGGCATATTTATAATATTTTTTTATTGGTACGCTATTTTGCCTATTTAAAACATGCTTTGGCGTGCGTAAATCGAGCTTTTTCGCACGCGCATGTTTTAAAGTCGCCATGGAAACGTATCAACAACGGCTATATCAACCAATAACAGAGCGTTTTTGGCCGTAGCGGAACAAGCCGATTGGTAGCACGACGTGCGACGGACCGTCACGAAGAGTCCCGAGTGTTATTCAAATTAATCATATTGGGTATGCATTTGGTTTTGGTATAAAAATTGTACCAATAAAAAAAATCGCGTAAAGTATTCGTGGATAACTGCTCTTTCAAGCACTTGCTCTATTTCAAGCACTCCGGCTACGCCGTCGTGCTCGAAAACTCGCGCGTGTTTGAAAGAGCTCAATATCCACTCATACTTTAATATACTATTAAATAATTAAAATAATTATTTTAAAATCGTGTTTTATTATCATTAGTTTTTGGTGTTAAGCACATTTGAAATCTTCATCGAAAGTCTGGAATTGACCAAGCTCGTTTGTAAAACATTTGAAATCAATATTGACATGGTACACAAGTGACAAGAATAAGTTCTTCATACAAGCTAACGAAAAGATATACTTGTTCGATTTTGTTGAGAAGAAATTTCGCGGTTTTGGAATTAGAAGACGGTGTTAGAGATAATTTGTATTTTGTGGCCCATTCTCAGCAGTAAGCGCATTCGCCATTTCTTAGAATCGCCTTCGTGGATGTGGTAAGATTTTCAGTCAGCTGGAAATCGTAGTTTATTGCCAAATTGAGCCAGTTTTATGAAAACACCCCAAAATCACATTAAAACACTATAGATGCGATAAAATCTCCATTTTCGGGATTATATTGTTTTGTATGTTGTAAAAAATGAACAATTGTTTTAATAAAATCTTGAAATTTGCTGAACCTCAAGTATCACAAATATAGAGAAACACCCTCAACATCAAAAATTTGAGAACCCATTCGGACCACCGAGTTGATAGAACAATATTATGACGGAGGATATATAAGTTCAACTCCCACCCAAAACCATCAAATTCCTGAGAGCTGAGGGCGTATGAGAATAATGGGCTATATTGAGACTACTTGAGGAGCATCTTTTACCACTGTACTTGAAACGGCAATCCAGAACCATTTAGAATGATATTGCAGCAATGAGATGCTTCCCAGCAATTCCTCCTTGGTGTTTGCTGGCACAGAATAGATAGGTCCTTTGAGATACCTCCCAAAGAAAGAAATCTGAAGAACTTAGACCAGGAACACTTGGTGATAACGAGACAGGTCCTCCGCCACCTATCACACGATTATCCAAATTTGTTACATGGCAGCGCACTAAATTAACAAATGTGGTGGAACACAATCGTGCATAAACCACATCTGAACTTCTAAGGATCTATGTAGGGGGTTGTCCCATCGCTCGATATTGACTATATTTTATAAGGAAGTAGACATCCAAAGCCTTGCCAACACATTTTGAAACATATTGGCAGGACTAGGTTTTTTCTTCCTTCTAAGAATACCTCTTCTAAAAGGTTATTTAAATTGTATTCTAAAAATCTTTTCTATAATATATATGTATAATGTATAATATAATGTGTAATGTAATAATAAATATATGTATTCTATAAATCTGTGTGGTGCGTAGCCTGTCTTACTGCATGGGAATGTTCTTCATGCCAAACACTTAAATTATAATTTCGTTCCTTGCTTCGTCTGTAGATAAAATATTGTAACGTTTATTCTAATTTATTTACACGCTATCTTAACACTACTTAATTTATCTAGACTATTTCCTAACTAATTAATTTATCTCACACTCTTAACTGCTAATTTATTTATACTTTTTTTACTTGTCCGATTATCGCACTGTTTTCACTTGTGGCTTCTCATCTAATCTAATCTGCGTCCGCAGCGTTTGCTTTTTATAGCCCTCCATTATGTCTCTAAAACCTTCTTGAATATTGTTTTTTCCTAATAATGCTTGTTCTCGAAAAGAGTAGATCATTCTTCCTTTAATAAGACGTTTCCGCAACGTTCGGGAAGGTTTTTATGGCCCAATTAAACGGAGCGGCCTTCTCTCTTTTTCGCACTAGTGGGAAAAGTAAAACAAGTGCATTAAAATTGCACTTTTCACACTAAAATGACAATCGAAACGTACAACTTTTCAATCGTGAATGAGAAAACGAATTAGAAGTTGTTTTTCAGGAACGATTGAAATTCGGGATTCAGGAGTAATCCTGCATACAATGTTTTTCCGGGGAAGAGAGCGTCCTAGTATTTTAAAACAATTTAGAAAATACGGACTGTTGGATGTTCCTCCTTTCAAGACTCAAATTTTTCGTCTCCTCTTTCTTTTTTCCTCTTTTTCGTTGCATATTTGCCCCTTTATCTACTCTTGTAGGTCTATTTTTACGTTGCGGCATGATTATAAGATTCAACAATTTACTATGTTATTAGGAATTGCTCGAAACAGAGTCATGAAATATTCTGAGTTGGCCAATATTTCGGAATTGCCAGCAAACAGAAAATCTTTTATTCATATTAACCATATTACCCTATAATTTTTGACGTGATATACGTCTTATAAATCGGTGTGGGGGCTATCTACACTTTCCAGAAAACCTTGTAACGTTACGCTAGACCCATGCGTGTGAGCTATAGTGAGAGCGACAACAATAGACAGAGATCGACTTGAGCGGATGCCTTGCGACGCATCTATCTCTCTTCGACTACAGCGTCCGAATGAAAGCTCGATTTGGCGATAGGCTCGGTTCGTGAGCGCGATGGAAGGGGTACGCGCTTGAGATATTCTCAGCTGCCACCTATTCTTCTGCTTTTGACAGTAACATAGAATTGAAGACTTGGGGAGGGTTTAATGAAATACGTTTTACATTTTAACGCATTAGATTATTTGTCCACAAGAATCTTTCGCGGGGAGTTATCACCTCACTCTATTAGAAAACTTTTTAATATAATTTTAGAAAAATGTTTCTGGACGTTTCAATAAACAAATTGGTGAGCAACGATGTGCCGTTCAATTAGAACTACTGTGTAGTTTAAAGTTTTGTAGATCCTTGCGTCCCCTAACATTTTCCCGTTTATAATGAGAGAGAGGAACGAGTACTTCCCACCGAGATCGCATAATTGGTTTCGTTATTCGCTGGGAATTATCTATTTCTTCTCCTGACGTCAGAGATCCTCCGGGCTTTCCCGTTCCTGACGTAATACCCCACACACGGGAATAATTTAAATAATGCCTAGGATCTTTTCCGGATTCTATCCTGATATTCCCGTGTCTGTGACAGGTCTTGACTCGATCGGTACGGAGTACATGCATGGAACGCTTGGTAGATTTCAGATTAGAGGAAATTTAATTAATTCCTAAAGTAGAGCAATTTGTTTTTCGTTATCACGGTTGTGAATAAGTAAAATACGATTTTAGAGTGAGCTCAATTTAAAAAGTTTCCCAATTCTGGGGTGAATTAGTTGGACCGAACTTTATTCCGTACGTAAATAAAACTTTACACAATAAATATAAAGTCACTCTTTATGCTCTCCAGAGATAAACGTGCGGGATTGTTTTAAAAATATTTCTGTGGCGGACTGTTCAGACGTATTTGCCACGGAGTAATTAAAAGGAATGGGGGTTACGTCGACACTACTTTCCCGAGCTCTTTTCGTAAAATATATTCAAGCCTTAAGAATACAGCGTTAACGGCGCAATTAAAGGGGGGTTTGTGTCCATTTTACGTGGGAGACAATGGAGTTTTACGATTCAAGGGGATGTATTAATTTTGGTTTCAAGGGCTTTGGGTTTCTTGTATTGTTGTAGTTCTAATTAATTGGTAAATGTGGGAATTTTATGTTTTGCTAAGTTTATTACTAGGTAGTATAGTGGTTGTTTGAATGTGTGCACCCCTTTGCGGCTTCTTGCAGGGACAGTGCTGTTCGTGAGCAAAAATAGATTCTTCGAAATAATGTTGGAATGCTCACGTCACACGTTCAATTAACATGCAAGCCTTATTGGTTGTTACTGTATTGGCGACTGCAAACGCTCTACCACATATACTGTAACGCGAAATGTAAACAGCACCGCGAAACGTGTTTACTCTTATCGGACGGCGGCTTACCTCAAAAGAACGCCGCTACGCTAATTCAGCAATAAAAACCGTCTCGAGCCTGCCACCAACATCTTATTAAAGAAGGAATGAATTATTACCTTCCCGACCTCTCTAGAACAAACATTATTAGAAAGGAATGACCTGGAATCATCGCGAATACAATGGAGATGTGTATATAAGCGGGCTTGCGGTCGGGGAGATTAGATTAGACGTGAAGCCCGAGTGAATAAATAAGGCGAAAGACTGATCAGTGAAATAAATTACATTTAAGACTGATATAAATTAATTAGTTGGGAAGTAGTTAAGTGTGATATATAAATTAGTTCAGTAATAGTCTAAGATAAATTAATTAGTGTGTAGTGACAATTAGGACAGTGTAAATAAATTAGAAAATAAACGTTACAATACGATAGTCGGCCTCACGAAGTACCGTAAATAAATACTGTGTTTGGTATAGAGCATAATGCATCTTTTGAATCCATCGTCATTTTGTTTTGTGTTCCACGTAATATTGCAGACATAAATGTTTGCTGCTCCGAAACAAATAGTGATCTAATTTCTTCCATTTAACTGATCTTTACGATTTCACACAACACTAATTAAGTTCCCGTACTTGCAAAATATTTGTTAATTACCATCCCCATCTGCATTCTCGTTTCCTGTAAATATGTCCACGCTCATAACCAATTATCGTAGAGCTGCCTGCACCTAACCTCCTTCGTTTCATCAGTGTGCAATTACACGTTGTGTATCCGCAACTAACCATAATAATGAAACGTTCATAGGTACCGGTATGAGTTCAGAGGGATCGAAAGGGACTGTCGCAATTTCGGAATGACTGGATATACGTGTGAATTTGTAAAGAAGTGTGATACTGCGATGTGATTCGAAATTTGGTTTGAATAAAATTTTCAATTTGGAATTAACACTTAAACTGATTGTTGATACTGAAATGATATTGAACTGATAAATTGTGTGCCTGAGTGCATTAAATGAGGGTTCCAAAGGGTCTAGCTGGATAAAAGCGCCAAGTGTCCCAAAAACCTTTGACATTGGACTGGTACCTCTTTGATAAAATTTGCTTCCGGAGGAAATTTCAACCCTTTGTGCCTACATTATCTAAAGTAATGTTTCTTCAGAATAGTTATCAGGCTCAATATCACTGGGACGATTCTGGGAGTCCACCACTAGAAATTTTTTCAAAATTATTGGCGTGAAAATCAAAGTCTTAAAAGTGTTTCGAATACGATAGTTAAATTTCTTAAGAGTTGTTCAGAAAACAGGAATTAAAACGTACCGTCGAAATATCTTTTGTTAGGCCGTTTCTCAAATTTTTGTTAAGGTGGTAAAAACCGATTTTGAGTTGAAAAAGCAGCTTATTTTTAACCAAATAAAAACACCAAGTCTCACCAACTGCTTTATTCAAATTTGAGCGACCGGTTTCGGCTTCATCAAAGCCATCCTCAGGCTCAAGTTGTTTTAAGATCGCCTACGGCAACGTCTTACTCGAGGTCAACGTGGAGCTGATAACCGGCTGTCGAATCACTGTGACGAACCCAGAAAACGAGAGAAAGAGAGAAAGAGAGAGAGAGAGAGAGAGAGAGAGAGAGAGGGAGCGAGATAGAGAGAGAGAGAGAGAGAGATAGGGAGAGTGGGGAACATATATACAATACTGTATATAGCTACAGTATTACATATTTTCGTGACGTTTGCTGCAGAATTTTACTCTAGAGAAAGTCAGTATAGAAGCTTCGCTTCAAAATTTATTAAAAATAAATAAAATTCTGTACTAACCCCTATCTTGAACCGATAGGAAATAAGAATATAAAATTTTATCAAACCACAAGTGCGAATCAGTAAATTTTTCATTGACTCGAACCAATTTGGCAATAGTTTTTAAAATTTTTATTCAATGGATCACTGTTAATTTTCTACGATGACCTTTGAATTGGTTTGTTAAACGAGATTGAAGGGTTCTTTCAGGCATCAAGTTAAACAGTTGTAATTCCAACGTTTTCTGCGATAGATTAACCGATAAAAATCCTACTGACTGCACCACTTAGATTTTCGTATCTGAAAACAGACAACGTAAACTCTCTATTGTACCAGTTATATCAAAGCTAATTAATTTCTCTAATTGTTAACTCTTAGTTTTCTTTTACGGATAGCTCTTCTTGACGTATGTCCCTTGGTGTTCCTCAATTGATGACCTTCGGGTCGTTTGGTTGAACTAAGTTAAAGGTTCTTTTAGGTTTTTAGCTCAACAGTTGGCACACCGTTATCTGCGATGCATTAACTGACGAAACTTTTACCGACTGTGCCATCTAAATTTTCGTGTTTGAATAATTAATGTTCAGAAATGATTTTTAAAAGTATAATTAAGCCCAAGTTCGAATTAGTAAACTATCTATTACATCATAATTGGAAGAATTTTATCTTGAGGTGGGTAAAAGAACTTAGTGTTGGTGCAGCACGTGGTGGTGACAGCATATAGTTTATTAGGAGCTCCGATTGTAACTAGTGTCTCTGCGAAACCGAGTGATAAATTTAAGCAGTGAGAGGTGAATGTAAGTTCCATTTGAATAGTCTTACTTAATTTTGTAATAGCGCTTCGCCTCCGGCACCAAATGTGGTGTTTAAGTCGTTCCTCGTTCCCATTAGTTAGGCTACTTTGAACGCGTCACCCCTCGCATAGTAATCCCTGTATTGAAACGGGAAACATCGTCATTTACATTGACGCAGCCGAATAAATTCCCTGCGATCCCTCCTCCTTAGTTCCGTTTGGAATTATTCTTTTGAGGCACGGGGGGCGGATTATCCGAGCGCCGTTTTCCTTTGCCGATGTTGCTAATGCAGTTAGTTATTCATGAACAAAATCAGATCCTTTATATATAGGTCATCGCACAAGCGGAAAGAGTGGGAGAGAGGAAGAGAAAGCGAGAGAGAATAGGGATGGGGATAGGTTATTCCCAGAACGCCGTTTGAATGATCCGTTCCAGATAATTCGATCTCTCCCTCTATTAATCTCGATGTGGCGATGCACAGGATAGTGACCAGGAACTATTGTTCGTAGGTATTGTTATATTAGGGTCGTTTCGACTCAGTTGCTTCCTTATTAAATTTGGGAATTTCTGGGAAGGAATTGGTCTACAATGTGCCTTAATAGTTAGCTTTGTTATCTTCGCCCATCTCAAAATTGAAGTTGCTGTGGTCTTGAATATATAATAAGTCTGCTAATAAAAAATCATTTTGCTGTAGGAGTTAGCCAAACTAGAAATTTGTTGTTTGATAATTATGACAAATCTTACATTGTTTCTACAAACTTTCAGCTTATGAACTGTTGATGATTTTGGAAATTCGTCATTTCGTCTGACCGATTTTCTGTTCGCAGGAAATTGCGTGTTGTAGCAATGATGTAACTCGTTACTCTCGTGTAAAGCCCAGGATATATATCGGCTGCGGATAATGCAAAATACATGTTTCGATAACGTTCGTTTGGAAATGTACGCGAAAAGGCGGCATAGCAGAAAACCGAAACCACATCGATGGGATCGTTCACGGTTTTCTCCTAACGAGTAGAACTAATAAAACTAATTAAAGTGAAAACGAAGCAGCATCAATGTTTGATACCATAAAACGAGGAGGTTGGTAAATTTTTTGCAACTATTCTTTCGTACATTTCTTCAAAATGAACAATTCTTCCAAACATTTCTAAATAGTATTTCTTCGAATGAATAATTCTCAAAAAAACATTCTTCTAAAATTGTTCCTCGGAAGAACATTTTTTTCTAAAAGATATATTTAGGTTTTTAATAACAGATGATGAGAGATGATAAATTGCTATGGGGAATTATTGTGAATGGAAATTAAGGGACTCCTGTACTTCGAGGGCACATGGCCCTACCATTGAATTACAACTGACATTGAATTACACTGTCAATTTCCCTCATTCTCAACGGATAATACCGTAGTAAATAGGTCGACCCTCGACCTCGACAACTTAACAACAACATCTATTAAGGGGGCAGTCTCTTACAAAATTGGAAAAAAAACACTTGTGGTTTTTTAAAAAAAGGTATTGTATTTAATAGAATTTTTTTTAGATATTGTTCTATAGTTATTAAATAATATAATTTTATTTTTAATAATGTTTGGCGCCGGCAGAGGACGTCTTGTGAAAATTCCCTTTTTTGGTACCAATCATTGTGATCTTCCTGGAAAAATAAAGACAAACTTCAAAATGGATTCTGTTCTTTAGACTTTTAAACTTTTTTAGGACATAGACCTAATTTTTACATTGTTTCACGACTGTTTTTTTTATGTAAAAAGTCGACCATTTTTTGGGAAAAGTATGTATTTATGTTAGTGAATCGAATGCTTTTTGATTTTTTAAATCCTATGGAGTAGAATTTGACATCTGAATGGCACGAGTTGAAAAAAAGTAGTTTTGGGAAAAACGTCTTTAAAGCATTTGTAGAGTAATTTTTACTTGTAAAACTTGTAGATAATCTTATCGGCTATACCGGGATCATACTGAGGGTCTTTCGAATCTGCTAGTTACTTTAAACTCTCTGCCAAAGCTGTTTTCCTCGCGATTCTAGCTTCTTTCCATTGATCGGCACTTTTCCTGTTCGCTTACTTTATACGAATACGGTCAATATTTCTTGCCCATGTCGATGCAGTTTTCCCAATTTTTATACCCATTAAATCCATTATAGCAAGATGCATTCTGGCTCTTTTGTTATATGTACATGGTGCGATCCAAGAGGCAGTTCCAGAAGTTTCCCTGCTTGCAAACGTAGTCTTTGGTGTAATTTTCCATATTAAATTATTATAACTTTCATTGGAGTTTTATGTATTACCACCAAGACATCTACTTAATAAGTCATCATCGCTGAGCAACTCAAAAACTGTTAAAACATGCTCTTGTAGACTAGGATCGAGTTGCTCCAAAATCAATAGAAACCGACATATTCTCACACGCAAGTGCCGGTATAAAGCTGTAACTTTTATTTTTCTTTGAATTTCTCAAAATGGTTTTAGGACAGTATTTCTGTGATGTTGAGGAACTTTTATGTGAAAACAATCGTTTTTTTTTGTAACTTTGAAAGACACTGCCCTCTTAAGCCTGATCAAGAGATTATCAAGTGTGCATTTGTTATAATATTTTATTGCTATTTTATTAGGCTTTTTGACGATTTTATTGCTCTGCCCCTTTGCGGGGAAAAATGGATCTTCCGCTCCTCCGAAAGGAAAGGAGATATATACATATACCAGGCGTCAGAGTTTATTGCTGCTTTATTGCTGCCTATACGGATTATAGCCCAGTAAATGAAGGGGAAAAAATGGCGAACCTATTAAAAATTAGTTACCATTTTTATTTGCCATTTAATGGGTGGCATTTAACACCCCCTTTAAAATGACCCAAAGTTTACATAAAAATATTGTGCGACAGGGGGGGGGGATGGCCCCAAAAGACACAGAAAATCGGTTTTCTGCGAATATCTCCCAAAATATGGCACTTGGAGATTTTTTGTTCAAATAGAAATTAAAGACCAGTTAATTCTCTACAAAAATGGTACTTATGATTTTTTTCGCAACATTAATATTTTTTGCAAAAAGTCGGGTTGAAAAATCCAAAATTTTGAGACTCATAAAATATGCAAGTTTTTTTACTAAATTTGAGATGGGGGGTGTTATAAATACATTATTTTCAATGTTTTGGACTGTGAAAACCAATTGTAGATGGCGCCTCCACATTCTATCCACTGGCTAAATCCTTGGAGCCATAAATGAAAAACGCCGTGAACCATATAATTTTTAAGGATTTTCATGTTTCCGAGCGTCTTGTTTTTCTCGGAGATAAGGGCTCAACGGCACAAGCTATACCTACCTATTAGGAAAGCAGACCATAAGATTAATCACAGCAGGATGGACCCAGGCAATTGACCCAAAACTCAATCAGTTTTGCACATGTGGCAAAGTACAGAAGTACATGAGGTTTTTCCTAACGAAAACTATAATCTCCAAAGAGTTAAGAATATTTTCTCATAATACTCACCAACAATTTCTTGCATATTCTCGGCAAAATGTTGCTTTTGAAACTTTTTTTTCAACCATCCGGATCGAGGCTTTTGGAATAAAGAGTAATAAAGTTTCTTTAAATTTCATTTATTATAGAAAATTATATAAAAGCATATTAAAGTTATGACATAAACATGTAAATTACCAGTCCCCGTCACATGAGTCTAATGATAATTCTCGGTCATGAACATCGTCCTCGCCAACAAATCCTTCGGGCTCTACTTCTCCCTCTATTTCTCCTTTTATTTCACTCGGTTCTAGAGTTTCCTCTATTTCTACCTCTTCGGATAACATTATATCTTGGCTGTCTTTATAATTGGAACACTGGCGGGACTCACATGAACCACAAATAGATGAGCATGGTGACCCTGCTTTCTTGCATGAACACATGAACATTGACAAAAAATTATCTTTAAGAGTTCCGGAACCGTTGGATCTAGTGGTTTGGGCCGGCATGAGTATCTCCCCTACACGTTTCCATCCCCATTTTTCTGGTGACAGTTCGTTTCCGAACTTTTCCTTTCCTTTTCCTTTCCTCTTTTCCGAATATATATATATATATATATATATATATATATATATATATATATATATATTTATTAGTGAAATTAACGACGGAACAAATGTACAAGAGAAAATTCACGACTTACCCGTCTAAACCCGTTATGAAACGATAACCACCGACACGTGTTTCTGCTTATTAGCTTCGTCAGGGTGGTATAACCAAGCTCTGAATGATAACGATGTTTGACACTTGGAAAAAAAATTATACAACTCAAAAAGAACGTCAACAATTGACAGCAAAGCACATTTGCGCCTAACATAGGAAAGACTCTCCATTCGAGAGCAACAAACCGTCTGTGACGCGGAGGCCAGCTAAAGCCAACTGTCACGAATCTTTGGTCAGTAAAGGAATTTATTAGTGAAATTAACGACGGAACAAATGTACAAGAGAAAATTCACGACTTACCCGTCTAAACCCGTTATGAAACGATAACCACCGACACGTGTTTCTGCTTATTAGCTTCGTCAGGGTGGTATAACCAAGCTCTGAATGATAACGATGTTTGACACTTGGAAAAAAATTATACAACTCAAAAAGAACGTCAACAATTGACAGCAAAGCACATTTGCGCCTAACATAGGAATTTCACTAATAAATTCCTTTACTGACCAAAGATTCGTGACAGTTGGCTTTAGCTGGCCTCCGCGTCACAGACGGTTTGTTGCTCTCGAATGGAGAGTCTTTCCTATGTTAGGCGCAAATGTGCTTTGCTGTCAATTGTTGACGTTCTTTTTGAGTTGTATAATTTTTTTCCAAGTGTCAAACATCGTTATCATTCAGAGCTTGGTTATACCACCCTGACGAAGCTAATAAGCAGAAACACGTGTCGGTGGTTATCGTTTCATAACGGGTTTAGACGGGTAAGTCGTGAATTTTCTCTTATATATATATATATATATATATATATATATATATACTTTTAATTATATATACGGAGGTTTTCTATCGAAACGCATGGTGGCAATCCAACAAGAGCAAACGAGAAACTTATAGTAGTTCGTTAGTGAGACAGAGAACGATGTTTTGCAACGTTGCCGGCCGCAGTCCAAGTCCAAGCATCTAACGCGCATCGCTTTACGCTTTTCGGTCTCGGGTCGTCTCCTGCGAGGCGGATGACTGAGATATTTCGTGAGCTAGCAACTTCGCAAAAGTTGTTTCTCTGTTCAGCCAACGAGAAATGTATGGCCTTTCTCTCGCTCTCACGTTTATTCCATCCTGCGACTCTGTAGAATCGGTCTGTATATATATATATATATATATATATATATATATATATATAATAAATATAAAAATAATACCAATATAAAAAAGAAAACCAACGCATTTAATATACCCAAACATTAAACAACGAAATGTTACCGTGGCCGCATGGACTGTAGCAGACGACACCAGTACCGCAAAACAGCACACACGCGACGAACGACGGAAAAAATGACAGTAATGAAATTATAGCATTATATTTAAAGACTCGGGTTTCTCCCCACGTACAAATGAGATGACTTTATATACATTAATGGAAAGGTGAGAATTCATCCTTTACACTAGTCAAGGTGTTAAAATGTCAGAAATGAAGAGCAGGGAGAAACAAGCCATAAAAGGAAAAAGTGCGCTTTTTTCTTGAGTACGCGTTTTTCGAATTTATTGAAAAATCGACGATTTTGCGAAAAAAACTAATTATACAACCGTAAAGTAGATCTTCTCGGCCTTCAAATGATATGTCTAAGAGACCAATCCGATCATGTACGAATTTTTTATTGGTGGTTGTTTACAAAATTTCACCACACTCCAAAAACAGCAAAAAATTGAGATTCAACAAACAAAGTTTTAATCAAAATGCAAGAAAATTAGATTATCCAAATTTCACAGATGACAAAGGACCTTCCGAGGACCCATAATCAAGAAAATTTGAAGCAAATTAGTGTAATACAAAAAAAAATAAGAACAATTTCCTTGCAGGCTAAAAATGCACGGAAAAACAATATTTGGCTCTTTTTTTCGATACGGCCAAAGATTAAAAACGTGACTCGAGTCACAGGATATGGTAGCGGTAGATTTTCCCTTCCAGGGGAACTTTAAATAATGACAAAATTCGCATTTTCAACAAAGTTATTGAATAATTTGTCCGCCCGCTCATGTGTAAATGCTCGGACTGTGCTCTCCGGCATACAACAAAACAAGTGAATATTCTGGGTGCGCTTGGACCCGTTTATCTCGAAAACGGTCAAATTTTCGAAAAAAATCACAAGAACCATTTTTGTAGAGAATTAACTGATCTTCAATTTATATCTGAGCAAAAAATCTCCACCTGCCATATTTTGGGAGATATTCACAGAAAACCGATTTTCTGTGTCTTTGGGGGCCATTTTCCCCCCCTGCCGCACAATATTTTTATGTAAACTTTGGGTCATTTTAAAGGTGGTGCCAAATACCACCCATTAAATAGCAAATGAAAATGGTAACTAATTTTTGCTAGGTTTTCCCCTTCGTTTACTGGACTATTACTAGTGTTCCCAAAACCAACCCTTCCACTCCTAGCATAGTTATCACACGCCGAAATTTCAAAATAATCTTGAGAATTGTTTTTCCATTAAATAGGTCTGGAGGTATTTTTTGCTATTAATTACTAAAATTTTACGCAAAATACGATTATCGTTCCATCCCTCTGCGAGGAACAGTGGATATTTCACTTATATCCACATCCACCTATAAAACTATCCATGATTATGTCTGAGATCTCAGACGAAACGCCGGCATGAAACGAATTTTCATAAACAGTGTTCTAATCGAGACAGCGTGAGAAAGGAACAGTATAGCTAAACATTCTTGAAACCCGAGAACGTCTACACCTTGTCATAAGTCATAGTTACTAGTTGGTAACTATTTCACCTCCTTGGATCTCTGCAATTCAATCTTGTTATCACAGTTGATTCTCTAGTAATTTGTGTGAAAGGAAAATCTGAATATCTCTTTTCTAACTGTTTGTCTAAATGTTAAATTATTGAATATCAATTGAGATGTAACATTAATCGAAGATGTTCGAGTGGTAATTTCACTACATTAGGTTGGCATAATAATCTGGCATTTTTCTATCAACTTAATTCTGTTTGTATTATAACACAATTTGTTTTCATCAGTTTCTAATTGATAGTAATGCGATACGCAATCATTTTTTTTTAATGTCAAGGATATTTTGAAATCAACTATTGCATTTTTTTATATTGAAGCACCACTGATAAAATCGCTGATACAAACTTCACATAGAGACATTTGATGCTATATTTTCGGCTTCTATCCGGTTCTCCTTAATTACTTCTGACACTTTAAATGCTGTATACACTTTTAACACTGTAACTACACCTTTATCTACGCACACCATTCTTATGTTGAGGTGTTACTTTCACTGTTGCAATAAGTTTTCTCTTTTCAACTAACATACCCTATGTCATTATCTCCCTCTTACCTATGCCCCAATATAAACTAATTCAAGGTATATTACAAACAATAATACAAACCCAACTATTCTACTTACTCAACATTATTTTGTACTCTATCATCGAAAAAGGAGTAATTTGGATTAGCCACATAAAAGTCGTGCATTATTTCGAAATCCACCATGGGCAAGATGGTGGAAAGCGTCCTTTTCGAAGTTAACGTCCATAATCGACATGAGATCGAAGAAGGAAGTATTACTGACGTAATATATTTCTAACTAGTAATCTTACATCTTCATTGATAACTGATAATACACCCATAATTTTAAAGAAAACGTAACAACATATGTAAGAACATATACGCGAGGAAGAACTTATAGGTTATGTTTCTGTTGATTTGCTGAACGTTGCGTCACACCATGCGACGTATACCCTTGCTAGTTGTTGTATAATTAATTGTTAATAATGTTGGATATTCGGATATCCGAAATGGAAACCCTAGATTGCAGTGTTGAACAATACCCCAACCTGTCATAATAATTTTACCTCACATTGGATGACAATCGAGATGTAGTAGTTTGAATTTTGGGCAGCACTAATATTTTAGTCCAGTAAATGAAGGAAAAAACCTAGGTTAAATTCTGCAAAGGAATAAAACTGGGGGCAATTGTAGGTCTCAACTGGGTCTTTCGAAATACGGAAAGTTGTAGATTCTCCGGTTCCCGGAACATGGTAAAAATTGGTCCTCAAGTTCCAAAAATCCGTTTTCAGCCAAATATCTCCGAGAATATGGCATTTAGAGAATTTTTGTTTAGATACAAAAGGGAGATCAGTTCATTAGCTACAAAAATGGAACTTATGACTTTTCCCGAAAACTCGACAGTTTTCGAGATAATGGGTCCGAAACAGCCGATAACAGCCCTTTACTTAATGCTCTTGCTCTGAATCAAGGAGAGCAAATTCGAGAAATGGAGACAAAAGCGGGCGGACAAATTGTCCAATAACTCGAGTAAAAATGGATATTTTTTGATGATTCAAAATTCACGTGAAAGAGAAAACCCATAGCTATGGTATCCTGGATCTCGGGCGTCATTTTTATTTTTCTTGAATATTGTAAACCCAGGCTAATTTTTTTCTTCTTCGATGTTTCTCGATTTTTAGAAAATTCATCCAGATTTTAATGAATAATAGTAATTTAGTCGGGTCTTTCTTGATAATGGGTCTCCAAAACCTATCGAATGAGCCCATAAAGGTTGTTTCATTTTCTTTCTTTTGCATCCCGATAAAAAGTAACTTTGAATATGATGATTTTTTGACATTTGTGGAATCAATAGGGTATTAAAAAATTATGAATCATCGTATCGGTTCGCAATGCATATCACTGGAATGCTTGAAATGCCCTCTTTCCAATGGTTTCTTCGTTTTTGTGCCAACTTCAACATTCTCACCAAACAACTTTCAAAACTCCGTAAATGTCAAAAAATCAACATATTCAAAATTACTTTTTATCGAGATGCAAAAAAAAGAAAATGAAACAACCTTTATGGGCTCCTTCGATAAGTTTTGGAGACCCATTATCAAGAAAGACCTGACTAAACTACTATTACTTATTAAAAATATGGTGAATTTTCTAAAAGTCTAGAAATATGGAAGAAGAAAAAAATTAGCCTGGGTTTCCAACATTCAAGAAAAATAAAAATGACGCCCGAGACCCAGTATACCATAGCTATGGGTTTTCTCTTTCACGTGAATTTTGAATCATCAAAAAATATCCATTTTTACTCGAGTTATTGGACAATTTGTCCGCCCGCCTTTGTCTCCATTTCTCGAAATTGCTCTCTTGGATTCAGAGCATGAGCAACAAGTAAAGGGCTGTTATCGGCTGTTTCGGAGCCGTTATCTCGAAAACTGTCGAGTTTTCGGGAAAAGTCATAAGTACCATTTTTGTAGCTAATGAACTGGTCTTCCTTTTGTATCTAAACAAAAATTCTCCAAATGCCATATTCTCGGAGATATTGGCTGAAAACGGATTTTTCGAACTTGAGGACTATTTTTTACCATGTTCCGGGACCCGGAGAATCTACAACTTTCCGTATTGCGAAAGACCCAGTTGAGACCTACAATTGCCCCCAGTTTCATCCTTTTGCAGAATTTATCCCAGGTTTGGGAGTTTATCGGCTTTCATTTACTGGACTATTTGCTGAAAGTTCAGTTTTAATAATGTTATGTAAGATGCCTCATTGAAACTGTATTATATCACTCGTAAATATCTAAAATTTCTAGGATGTGATCGTATGTTTCATAAAAACGATCTCACAGAAGTAAATCATACATTTCAGTGACAGAGCATAATGAAACGTCATTATCCACTCTGCACTTATATGACAGAATGTTTCAAGTGATTACTAAAACTTTATGACAAGTAACTTTATGTTTAATCGGAACGCCATCAGCTAAGTAAAGCATATGATTCACACGTACAAACTTTTTTGGAGTTGTGTTGATCTGTGCAACTCAACCCTAACCGTCCTCTTTAAGCCTAACGTGATTACATTTGATTTGTATTTTGCATTACTTATGTTAAGCGAATGGCCTCGTCTCTTTATAATACTGTAACGCGAAATGTAAACATCGGTGTGAAGCGTGCTCTTTCTTATCTGACGCAGGTGGCGCATTTCAAAGGGGAGCGCTTCGCTAAAGTGCGACCATAAAAACTCTTCTCGAATATTCGAGAACGTCCAAAGGAAGCTTCTCGAAAAGACATTATTAGGGATATAAATTACGAGCCGGTCCGGTGGAGGCAGAGTAGATCAAGAGCCGCCATGAGTGAAAAAGTGCGATAAGCTGACTAGCGATAAGTGTTCAAATAAATTAGCGCGTTAAGTGTTTAACATAAATTAGTTAGTTAAGGAATATAGTGAATGAAATAGGTAGTGTTAAGAACTGTAAAAATAAATTGGAATAAACGTTACAATACGTTTACTCATATTGCACATCCTAATCTACTCTCGCGCACTCAACAATTGTTCCATATGTAGACATTCCATTTATACATACATATAAATCAATATCGATTAAATTGCTATTGTCTAAAGACGCAGTTGATTTATTTAGGATCCAATGTAAGTAAGCCGAAATCCACCTTATTCCCACGTTATTTTGGTCGTTAGTGAGTTGCGTTTTTCAAGTGGATTGTTGTTGAAGAATGATTTTCATGCAATTGTATTGTAAAAAGAGTAGCGTACGATCCGACTAATTCGTGTTTTTAACTCGACGTCTAATTATATCTTCGATAATAGCCCCAACGAAACCCTCTCATGCTCCTCTCCCACTTTAAACCGCGCCTAATTGTTTACATCTCCTTTCTTTCTCGTTTGATTTACTACTACCTCGACTTACGAGATAATCAAAATTCCCTGTATTTACACAATTAAATTAGGGCGATGTTTGTTTCTGTTCCGACGTTTCATCCTCTTTCCTCGTGTAAACACACAAATTAGCCTCGGCCAAATTGGAATAAAACGCAGGTCTTGAATCGAGTTACGCTGACGACGTTAACCGCAGGTAATCTGGGCAATCTTAAAAGCGGGAGAACTCTTGGAAATTCGAAAGGGATTGTTTTTGTAGCGGAAGTGCGGTCACCCAATAAGACATAAAGCATAACCTAAAAAGCAGAATAATTTCAGAAAATTAGGAAAAGATTAAATATGCAATACGAAGCAGACAAGATACAAGATAAATTGCAAAAATTAAAGCTGTTGTACTTAATTTTCTCTGGAAACTGAAACGAACTTCATCTTAGAGTTTAAAGTAAATTGATTGCACGAGTTCTGAGCAATTATATAAACTTGAAAAGCGAACTGAAAACTTTTTGTCATAATTTCAATAACATAAAAGTACATTCCTTCTGCTGAGTTAAGCGAGCAAAAAGTTTTTAAACAGTTTCTTTGCACTTTTAAAAGAAATTTGTTATGAATACCTCAGTACGGACTTCATACATTGAAAATGTATTTCACTTTTTATGTAGTAGTAGTAGTTATAAAATTATTGATGCCAGTAGTTTTGCACACTTTTAATGATGTATTTGGATAAATAAACCTGGTTATTGAAAATGTATATCCAAGTCAGTTACAGTAAGATGTCTACTTAGAAATAAATCAGTGTAACGAATTTCCAGGCGGGTTGTAACGTATAATTTTTACTTACTTATTATTTTCCTCAAACTGCCGGATTTCCAAAGAATATCTCGGGTGTGGTCGAAAGAAAAACTCAAATTTATGATTATAGCCGTTTAATTAGCTACGCCCAATAAAGAAACACCGAAACACCGTTCGTATTTACACACACAACTTAATTGACCTATTCGGTCGACCGAGAGGGTTCACAATTAAATTGGGAAAATATTTACTTACTACACAAAATGACACAAACCTAAACCTAAATTTTATTATCCGGATTCTTCACTAATTAACTTACTTAAAGTGTTCAGATTACCAATATAGGATTTACAAACGATTGGGGCGATCGATCGATTTAAACGTTTTAAACAAAAGGCCTTTTGATTTACCAAATACCTGTCACTTCGCTCAAGTCACTACACTCGGGATCGGCTGCTGGAGGGCCTTCGAATTTCCTCGTCAAGGGGGCGGCACCAGGCAGGTCGTAGTGTCTGTAGTACCAGGTGGATTGCCCTGGTAGAGGGCGCTGCGCAGGGGTTGTCTGCGATTCAGCTTCTCTCATCGCTAACGACAACACTAAACTTGTCGTTGATGATAGCGAAGTACGCAAACCAATTCACTCACGATCAGTATCTCTCACGGACTGACACTCGAATCCAGCGCACAGATTTATCGTTGACTCAAATTGCACAATGGGGCCCCTCAAATTTTGGGGTTCATTTCTCAAAAGTTTGTCAAGACAACCGATCCGAGCTGATATGATTTACCAAACTAATGTCCACATTAATAGTCAAGCAAATACCAAAAAATACCAAACAAAACTAGACGGCTGAGCCGCAAGGGCTCAGCCATCGAAACCCTTTCGAGTTTCGGAGCTTCGACCCCGTTCTCAAACTCACTCGCTCGCAACTGACCCCTTCCATTAACCGGAAGTGACGTTCTGACCAATAACTGAGTCTCAACTCTCCGACTCTCTAGACTTCGGACGTATCAAAGCCTTCTAAATTCCCCACTTAGCAACTATCAATCTCCCACTACCTGATGACGTAGGTGACGTAGGCCTCACGTCTTCTTCTCTTCTAAGGATTTATCCGACCGGAAGCCGATCATAAATGGTTTCTTGCTAAAGCGAGACAGACTTTTAAGTTTGCAATTAATGCACAGACTGATAACGACTAAACTAACTGAAGAATCGCGTTCAAATTTACACGACTTTTGCTCACATCGTATCCCATCAATCTCTCAAAATCTCAAACGTCTATCTATTGTAGTTTTTGACATAGAACTTTGGAGACGGAGTGTCGCGGGCCTCCAGATAAAAGTTTTCTACACGTACCCATAGGTAAATAAACAGTTAATTCATAGCGAGCACAATTTCGGGTCCTTTTTCTGACCAAACTAAATGGGATGGAGTATATGACGTAGCGCTGCGTTACTCAGAATCAGTTAGATGAACGCACGGGAATTCCACTCGTTGCTAATTCGTGGTTTTTAGAAAAACGTGACGTAACGGGTTGTATTGATTTATATTATCACGATCCTCAGGACTTATCTACATGGCGTCGTGTCGGGACATCTTTCCCAGGGGCAGCGTCTCACTCCCAGATTTACTAAATGAACCACCAATAACTGTCTAATAACTAACCTCGAATGTTTATTCCAGTCGATATTTATTTACGTCGAATGTTGTTGTTATTACTTTTCGACAGTCGAGTTTTGTCGACTTAAATAAACGGACGTGTTTGACTACGAAATTTCCCTAACTGTTCGACTTTGGAAAATTCACTTCTTCCTCCTGGTTTATTTCCTTGGTCTAGATTTTTCTTATGTTGTACGTGACGCTATTTACCAACCTAAGTAAATCTTAAGTCTTCGGTCAATTTAAACCTAAAACTGTCATCAAATTTATTTCAAATGGGCGTAGGTGAGGAAATGAGAAATATTTATCCAGTTTCATTAGTGAGTTAGTCAAATAACCTTTGAAAACGCACTTCAAATATAAACTCATGGACAAAATTAACGCACCATACAATTAAACTTGTATAATTACAATACAGAAATTAATATTGCAATAACGTTTTCATAGAAGCTTATAATTAGGTACTGTCTAGTAGTTAGTAAATGAAATCAGCGAATCATGGCGTTATTTCTGATCATTTTTTATCAAAGCACTGTTTTTCTTGAAAACAACACAAACATGCAAAAAAACAAATGAAAACAATATAAGTTTTAGACTTAGAGATCTTCTACTATCGTGTATGTCGTCCACTCCTAATTACCACTTCCATTTGTCTTGGCATACTGGGGATCAAATTTTGAGCGACTTCTTGAGTAATATTTTCCCATTCCTATATTGCTGCATCTACCAGTTGATTGCGGTTGGAAGGTGGAGGTGTACGACTCTTGGCTGGCCATTCCGTGAACTGTATAGCTATAGCATTGATGTAGTGAATAACCTGCTCAGCCACATGAGGACAAGCATTGTCCTGCATACGCAAAAATAAAACAAGAAATAGCTTCAAAAATGTGTTATTCTTATTAAAGTTTAGGTGAGCTGTAAATAACCAAACGATATATTGTTTAACTGAAAGTAGAGATCTTTTGAAGTAGAGATTTGGAGACTCTGAATTTCCTGTGTAAGAAGATACCAGTATACGTCTTCAGTGTTCGATTACAAACATGTAATTGCATATTTTTCTCTGCTTTCTGTTACGAAGTGTGAAGTGGTCTCTATAGAGAGTGGACTGTATGTACTCTCTGTCGCTCGTGGGTAGCTGCTGAGATGAATCTTGTCTCCAGGTTGTAAGGCTGAAGACGGTCTCGTAGATTGGAGATCAGGGCCTGACGTGATCTCTTGAAGTTCTTGGAGTTGAAGTTCTAGTTTGAATGGAGAGAAGGCATGTCGTGCTCTCCGATGTGACCTGAGGGCGTAACGTGCAGGTCTGGAGTTGAAGTTCTAATCGTATGGAGAGAGGGCTTGACGTGCTCTCCGATGTGACTTGAGGGCGTGACGTGCAGGTCTGAGGTTGAAGTTCTAGTCGTGTGGAGAGAGGGCGTGACGTAATTCTCCGGGGTTGGATCTGAGGGCGTATCGTGCAGATCCGGGTTTGAAGATCTCGAAGTTAGACGCTCTCTTAGCTTGAAAATCTCGTAGACTCTCAGGGCGTAGCGTGAGAGCTTGTAGGTTGGGGTGACGTAAATCAAGACCAACAACACACGTCGTTTTTGAGCATACTAGGTATACTAATTTATTGTCCCAAAGTTCAGAGCTTTTATACATCTTGTGTTGCATTGGTTAAATGAGATATAATTTGTTTTGTTACCTTGCACTAGACTGACCTTCTCGAGAAGCGCTTGTTATCACGTTACCTAGACGTCGTGTTATGCTTAGTCAGCTGAGTATGGGGATTTGAACTTGACCGGCTCACGTTCATTCGTAATTGTTTTCCTCTACTAACGTGAAACGATCGCTAGTGTTATTGATTCGTGTGCGAACGTTAAAATAATCCAATAATATTTTACACAACTATCCTCGCTCTTAATCATGACTTGTTTTTTTGTTTTGTAAAACAACGCGTGTTCATTTCAATGATTAAATGATGTAAAAAGTTCCCTAAATTCGGGATTTCACGAATTCTTCACCTAAAATTCCCTTAAATAATGTTGACGCTAGCGTCAACACCTTGTAATATTGTAATTCAATAGAGAAAGAGTTATTAGTTTTCGAAATAGTTGTTCCTCTTGGTATCTAATTAAGAGACACAACATTGAAGAAAATCTAACAAAATCTCGTTTGTCATTAGATATGTCGAAAGTGATCAGAAAAAAAGCAGACGAAAGGTATTTTCTCTATAACACGTGCTTTACACTGACAAATTTTTAGATGCAGGTGGTTGTTAATGCACTAATAATTTGCATTGTTATGCTCAAAATTTCTTATATTCTCTTCAACGGTTTAAAATGCTTGACCCTTGACTCGCTGTCGCTATAAGTCTCACGAATTATTTTCATTCCCCTATCTCCGCCACTTTTTTACGATCCACCTTTGACTCGTGCCACGGAAATAAAAAACTTGGCAACCCTTTTGCGCGTCACGTATTTTACGATAGTACTCCATCATTACACTTAATGCGAGGTAGGACGTCTCAGCCGGGGAAGGTAGTTTGTCAAATTTAATAGCTTATATATATTACGGTTTTGGAATTAAATTGGGAAATGGAAATAGGGCGAAATTAGTGGTTGTAAGGGGGGTGTTCGCCGTACGAGATTAGATTGTGTAAAAGCGGCGTCGGTATTGTAGGAAATGAGGCTGTTTATTTCCAAATTCATGGTTTGTTAAGGCGTTAATGTTCACAATAAAGATCGATTCGCATGATTTACGTTATAGGCACTTATGTAAGCTATAAATTTGACTTCGTAGATGGCAGTAAACTCATCCGTTAAATTTATGGTTGTACAGGCGGGGGCTGAGTTGTAACCTATATATTTCGTGGGTGCTTTCAATTTTATTTGAATATAAAGTATTTATGAGCTTCTCGTATCTCCACTTTTCCTACCCGTTGTAACGTATATTTTATGAGAGATTTTCTGTTTTTTAAATTATCATCTGCACCGGCTAGCCCTGATGTATAATACTAAGATGTAATTCTAATACAGGACCTGAGGAGGAAAAGGTTAATAATAACCAATTGTCAGGTTACGTGGTTTAATGTCTTCAAAAAACAATAGTTGCAATAGCATAAAATAAAACACTTTGACTGAATACTTCTCTCAGAACCACCCTGGACTAGCTGCAACTATCAAGCTACAGTCACAACGTGATTAGCTCCCTTAACATAGGCAACATACTGTAACGTTTATTCTAATTTATTTACACTGTTCTTAAATACACACTACACTACCTAATTTATCTAGACTATTACTTAACAAATTAATTTATATAATACACTTGAAGTTTAATTTATTTGTACAAATCTCACTTGTAGGTTTATCGCACTGTTTTCACTAGTCGGCAGCTTCTCGTCTAATCTGCTCTTCGTCCGCAGGCAACATACTATGACGTTTATTCTAATTTATTTGCACTGTTATTAATTACACATTACACTACCTAATTTATCTAGACTATTACTGAACTAATTAATTTATATAACACACTTAACGTTTAATTTATTTGTACAATTCTCACTTGTAGGTTTATCGCACTGTTTTCACTAGTCGGCAGCTTCTCGTCTAATCTGCTCTTCGTCCGCAGCGTTCGCTTTTGTAGCCCTCCATAATGTATTCCGAAACCTTCTTGATAGTACTCGATTCTTCTTTTTCCTAATTTGTTTGTTCTAGAAACGACCTGAACGTAATAAATCATTCTTTCTTTAAATGAATATCCGCGATTGGACTGGAAGTGTTTTTATGATCCAATTAGCGGAACGGCCTCCCTTTGAGGTGGGCCGCCTCGTCCGATAAGAAGGAGTACGCTTACGCTGGTTGTTTACATTTCGCGTTACAATACCGTACAGGCCCAAAGTAGACAATAGATAATATTACTCCCATTCATTCTGGCAAAGGCTATACTTACTGAAATAGTCTCTCCTTAACGATCGATCTAACCATTAAATTAGATACCTTGTAAAGGGTTGTCCAATAAGAGGGCAATATTTTTTTTTGAATAAAATGCATATGATTTAGAAAAATGATAACATGTTTGTGTCAACTGATCTGATTAAGTAGGGAACATTACGATCATCAGATGGCCGCCACGATTTTGCTCTTGACCAAATTTCCTCTTGCTCGTTGACCAAATTTCCCAGAATAATTTCGCACATTTAAGAACTTAACAACAAAAATATGTCAACACATCATGCGCAGTGTCATGCTCTGGATATTGCAAGATCAAGAAGTGGACGTTAATTCTTATAAGAAAATAATCTTTGCTGATGAAGTACATTTTCACTTAGATGGATACTTGAACACATTGAACTGTCTTATATGGGCTAATGGTAATCTTCGGCTGGTCCATCAAAACAGAATGCAGCCTTTGAAAATTCTTGTAAGGTATTTTGGAGTTTCTAAAAGCAAAAATTAAGATGTTTAAATACTGAAAAGGCTTAAAATTATTTCTTAAGAATAATTCTATGGGTTTTTTATTCATTTTGTTTTAAAACCTGTTAAATATAACACTAATTTCAGGCTAAACATAACACTAAGCCTGACCTTTTCTAATATTTCTTGTAAATACTAGTCGATAGTCGAGATTTGTTGTATTTACTATCTAGTTATTCAAGTTCTCAATTGCATCCATGGAAAGAAATTTGGTTCACAATATTTATTTACATCAGCGTAATGTGTAACTGGCAAAACTATTTCAACCAAAACTTTTATGCTTTGTTACTTGGTGATGACTTACTCGGAAAATTGGCATTCAAAATTTGTCAATACAGACATCCTGAAAATTGAAAAATATGCACATTTTTCAAATAATCATACTTACAATATTGTAACGTTTATTTTTAAATTTATTTACACTATTCTAATTAAACACTACACACTACTTAATTTATCTTAACTGTTACCTAACTACTTAATTTATATCACACTCTTAATTATTAATTTATTTATACGCTCTCGCTTTCGCTATTTCGCACTATTTACTCGTTTACGGCTTCACGTCTAATAACCCTCTCCGACCGCAAGCCAGCTTATATACATTTCTCAATTGTATTCTCGATAATTCCACAAAGAACTAGATCCATCTCGATAATAATGTTTACCTAGGAAACGTCCAGAAGGTCATAAATCACTTTTCCTTAATGAGATGTTGCGGGAACGCTCGGCACGGTTTTTATTGCTCGCCGCTGCGCTTAATAAGCGTAGCCGCGTTCCTTTGAGGAAAGCCGCCGACCGATAAGTGTAAACACGTCTCGCGCTGCTGTTTACATTTCGCGTTACAATATATATTATTTTCATATAAGATTTATATAAGGGATACGTTTATTTATTCTGATAGAGGTTGCTAAATTTTTATGCATCAATTTCAAATCTAGTCATTTTCTAATCAATTGTTGTATTGCATCCAATAAATTGGTGCAAAGACCTAATACACTTACATACACTTCAAAATAGAAAATAATTAAAAATTCAGCAAAAATTTTTGTTAGCGAACAGTCATTTCATATGTGCAGTTCAAATCTTTTTACATTACCATTTTCCTTTTAACAACTGAATTCCGCATATAATGTTTGTATTGACATCAATATTTATTGAGGTTTCAATAACATTTTTATTTGTTGCGTTATGTACTACTTATGATATTTTTGAAAGTGCATTCAAATCTGAGTAAGATTTGTGATCTTAGGAATTACTTTCACGTGGATTTTTTTTTCAAAATTGAGCTTTTCTCTGTTAATAGGCGGTTTTCAATAGACTTAAGTAGCCAAAAATTTGGAAAAAAAATTAATGCATATGCTCCCTTGCCTACATTTTTGCATACACTTTTTTTTAAAACTTTCTTCCAAAGAATTCCATGAAATTAGTACTCCCTGTTAGTCTATTATCCAAAATGGCCCATTAGTTATTCTAAGTATCTGTTGTTCCGGGTAACACTCCATTAACTTACAATAGTTACCGTCCACATTATTCGCCCCAAATGCCCCACAACCGGATCATTTCGCCTATTTCGTCATTGATTCCTCATAATGGAACCGCACGAAATGGAGGTTATGTTTTGATTAAAACAAACCATTTTTATTCCTTATCTAAGAGCTATCCGCCTCGAATTGTAATCCGTATCGATGACCACTCAAATTTCGATTCTCCTCGCTACTGCCCGACTTTGTGTCTTGTAGAGTAATTTTATCGGGAATCGACGTCTAACACGCTCCCCCTTTGACGGGAAAAAGGGAAAAGGGACGCCTCGACGTGTTTGGATACATCACAAGTGTCGATACGAGTGGGTTTTGATGGAAGCGGGTCCGAACGTGCCCGAAAAAATAAATTTAGGGATTGGATGAGTGATGTATGCGATATTCGAGTTATTAAATCAAAAGAGGAGCTAAAATATTGTAATCCTGCCAAACAATTCCTTGTAACATCAAAGTTAATAGAAGGCTATTGGATGTGTACAGAGTGTCACAAGATTAAGGTTATATAAGCTGTACCTATATGGAGAGATGTTCCAGGAGACCAGAATATATTATAATAATAAGGTCAGTAGTTTTCAAAGTTGACCTGTGGGAAAGGGTAGAGGGATCTTCGGATCTCCCCGAAGTAGAAGAAGGAATAAAAAAACTGAGCAGACAACCCCATTGGGTTGATATTAGATTATTTTAAGGGAAGTCGGGTAGTCTCCAAAGAAGATTTTTGGCGTTGTGAGAAAGAAAAGAGGATTTGGCTTGGTATGTCCAATGGCGACAAATCATGGAAAATCTTTCTTCTTTAAGCTTATTCACTTTATAAAGTCAGTCAGGGGATTTTCAAGGATTCCTAGTAGAAATTCGAGATTCTGAGGAAAGGACGTATTAAACATAGACGAGTCGAAGAATCTCCACGTGTCTCTTATGTTGCTATCTAATCCTGCGCAGAAACCTTTTTGGGATAAGATCAATCTTAACAGAGTTAATGCCTGGCCAAATTACCTTAATTTCACATTCCACATTCAGTATAATACCTTATACTGAATGAAATGTATAGGTGGACACACCTTTGCAACCGATTTCAATATCTCCATTTGGTCGTCGTCGTCTACTTTACGGGTTAGGCCTATTGGCCTGTTCCGACTTAAAAATCCACCTTTTCGTGGGTCGCCCTACAGCAGGCCTTCCTTTTGGTCTATACTTTAATGCTGTTCTAGGTAGGTGAGATTTTTGCATTCGTTGGACATGAGAGTATCAGTTCCATTGACAGTTGGCTACTTTATTTATAATTCAACACATATACAATTCCTTTCTAATATCGCTGCTTTTCATATGGTATAGCTATTTACATCCCTTGACTCCTTTTAGAAATTTCATTTCAGCCGTTTCAATTTGTGACTTTTTGTGTCTTGATCATCCAAGTTTCACTTCCGTATAATAAAGTGCGAACCGCCACTGTTTTGTATAACTTTAATCATGTTTCTCGTCTGCGGTGTTTTCTTAGAATTCTTCTGATGGTATACTTTGTCCAGTCAGAGTTGGAACGGCAAAAAAACACTTAATGGCTTTTTAAGTGGTGAAAAGCCATGCCGCCCGGTCTTCCATGGGCGTATCATTACGGATAATAACTCTAACAATAAATTCACTTTCAAATCGCACAAACAAATGGCACACACATTCGCACACTACTGCTTCCTCGAGTATAAGTGCCGAAGAAGAAATCACAAGGAAAGCACACGTGGCCGCTGTGTTATGGTCCAGTGGACAATCCAGTATCCGTAGAGTCTTGCTTACTTCCTCGTACACGATTTCACTGATCGACTGTACACCTGCACCTTAGAAGAAGAAGACTAATGGACCCTCTAGTTCTTTATCTGTACATATCCATACATTCACATATATGATTTCACTTGGGCAACTGAACACCTGCATTTTAAAAATACCAGGGCGTTTCTGAATAAGCAAAAAGATAAGTTCCATGGTTTTGTATAGAGACAACGGGCTCTTTTCGAATGTCCTCGGTAAATTCAGATTTTATTGAGTGTTCCGATTGCTACTGGTTAGAGTATACCGCACACTTTATTGCAAGTTATCAGCTTGTTTTTAATATTGCTGCTAAATTCGTACGTTATGTCACATCCTAGGCATGTAAAATGGTCTACCTGTTATAAACATTTTTTATCAATGCAAATTTTGCTCAATTTGGTAGGATAACTGTTACTAAATCTTGATTTCGTAACAGTTATTATGTTATCTGCTTTTTTATTAAGACAAATTGAAATACTCTTCGTCAGTAATAAACCATTTTGTCAACATCGCTCGGAGATAGATTTTTCTCCACGATAATCTTATACAGATAAACCTGGTTTCGACAAGACAATCCATTAGTAATCCTTCCTGACTTCCCTCTCTACTTCCCTGTCTCTTGACGTAAGTAGGGGAGTTTCAAAGAGACGACATTCTAACCGTAAAATTTAAATTAGCACTTAAATATTTTAAAATGTCGGGTCGTATTCCACTGCCGTCACCGTCACTCCTCATACCTAGAAACGTCTTAAAATGTAACGCGGAATTACCGAATGCTCTAAAGTAGCTAAGTAGGTAATAAGGTGTGGGCTAGAGTTGATGGAAAGCCGCCTTGAAAGTAACGCTCGGTTAAAATGTCACATTGGGGATGTCAGGGAAGGAGTATAAACACGTGCGTGGCATTAATATTCAAAGTGAACGTAAGGGTCGCGTATTAGGCATTAGGGGACGAAGAGGGTAACTAAGTGACAAGGTTAATAATATGTTGATGTGATTAGGTGCAGTAAGTATAGACACTAGTTTGGAACTAAATCTAAATCCCCAAATGCTTTTAATACTCGTCTCTATTTATATCTGTGATATAATTCATGCAAATGTGAATACTGAATTTTAGCTCTGCAATAAAATTTAATTCGAAACAACGCTTTTAAAATTGTGTCGTCCAGCTCGATTTAATACTTACAGTATTGCTGCCATTTGAAAATTATCACCTTATTAACATAACCAAAATTATATCTTTAGCTTTTACCGGTCTGAATAGAAAACTTATATGATTTGTGTAATTGAAACAATGCTTCAATTATTGTCGAATGAATCACAAAAATAAAAATTGAATATTTCTTAAGCTTGCACTGTATAACCAAGCTTGATTCAAATCAACACTGGTGCAGGAGGACTTAGTTCAATATAAGACCTAAACAACTGCTGACTTATAATATTTCACTGAATCAAAAGTAAAGGTTGATATTCCAATGGCTTATATCGATGGTTATAAAATTATTTTCCCTCTGCTTTGAATCTTGCATCCATTGTGACCATTTTTTATCAATCAAGTTACATGTTGAACTTTTACTGTAAAATCAAATTTGATACAAACTACCAATTGGGCAGATGTTATTTTCCAGCTTGATTAACTAACGTAGTAATTGCAGTCACCTTGAATTTCATTAAAGCTAACATGAGAGTTAAGTTTTAATTGTGAAATAGAGCTTACCTCAATTCTCTTCAGTAGCCTTCGTCAGCTTAATCCAAAACGTAGGTCATATCTGGTACCTCAAATTACACAAGACTGTAGTTAAAGATCTTGCTTTGTGTGGTTTAACTGAACACTCATTCAAGTGCCCTTTTAAAGCTTAATTAGGTTGGATCTACTACTTTCGCGTTGCATTTTACATGCTTTCAAATTCCAGTTAATTCATGATATAAGTTATTGTTGAAGTCTAGGAATTAATGGTCAATTAAATTGAGTGGTCGCCTCTCTCGCTGGTTAAATCCGCACTTATTCGAATGGTCTTACTCCAACTTGATATAAGACTCAGTTACTGTTGGCGTATAACATTTGACTAAACAAAACATCAAGGTTAAGCTTTCAATGGCTCAAATAAATATCTGAGTAATTTTCTTAATCTAAGTCTTAAGTCAATTACGAAAGTTCTGATTTCTCAGCAGGCATTCGTTTGATAACTTGAAAAATTAAGACAATGGAACATTCGCTTCATTTCAATCATTGCATGGTTTAATATTAAGTTTTCGCTACGAAATCAAGTTTGATCGATGCACTTCAGACTTGATCCAACACAAATAATTGGTGGTTTCTAAGATAGTACTACAACTTGGTTGAAGGCTTTGCTTTCTATAGTTTTAATGAGCAGTTGTTGAAAAGACTGTTTAGGTTGAAATACAGCAGGTTCGAATCTTCATCTGTCGTATTACATTTAACTTTGATTAGAATCGACAACTGTTTCAACGGATTTGGCCAGTTTAATAATTCAAGACTTACATTGTTGCTGATATATAGGAATTTACTGAACCAAAGTTGAATGTTCGACCCTCGCTGGCCTGAGTCAACACTTAATTGATTTAATTATTCTTAATCTAACTTAACGTGAGACTTGAATGAAAGCTAGCGTATAAGATGTAACAGAATCAAATGTGAAGGTTAAGCTTTTATCGACTTAAAGCACTACTGTTGTAATTTTCCTCTTTTGTCTAGATTTAAGACTAGTCATTTTTAGCTCCCAAAATTTAATTGTCCTAAAGATGAAGTTTATGTTTTTTTACTGCTTAGCGTGTATTTATTTAATAGAAGAATTTACTACTTGGGCCTATCTCGAACAATTTCAATTTAATGGAAGCTACGTTAAATGATATGCATTTGCCGTACATTCAATATTGAGGCAGACTAACATTTTCTATCTGTTTTTTTTTTCGGTTTAATTCATTAAATAAGTAAATACTGTTATCTTGAATTTAGTTAGCACCTGTTTCGTCTCAGATAAGTGACATTTTTAATTTATTGTTGAACCGATGATGATTTACAGAGGTCGATATTGCTGTCACCTCGAGTACCCAATACTTCTTCGAGATTTATTTGCTATAAGCACAAGTCAAGTCCACAATGAGCCGTAAGGGTAACAAAGACCCTCCTGGGAAAGTAATCGAGTATTACATTTCGAAGAAGTAGGGTACGTCGCGATTTCTAAAACATGTGTTTACCATCTGTATATGAGATGAAAGCGAGGATCTTCCGCAATGGTCAGCACGCCCTCTACTCTTTACCGGGGTGATTTTCAACCAATAAGCGACGAGTAAAGAGGAGTGCAATGCAACCGGCCAATAAGCGGAGATCGCGTTTCTCGTCTCTAATTTTTGAGTAATTTAATTTTAAGAAACGCTCTTCGCCTAACTGCGAGAGAATCATTATCTATCTTCACCTATTCCGTTGTATTTTAAGTTTGTTGTATTTAAATAGTTTAGTAAATCCGAAGATACAATTACATGTTATCATTTCCCAATTGTTCACGCAATATTAAGTTGGCGCGTGAAGTGTGCTGGTCAGTTATAACGATCTAAGACAATCGAAATTTCTGATTCGTACGCGACGTTACAGCACCAAATTTTAGGTTACGCTCTTTTGATTGTTGAATAAAGTTTAAGTCAAAGATCTAATTAACCGAAATCTAAGGATTTGAGTTTTACTGGCTTCATATTGTCCATTTGTTTTAAATTGAACGTTAAGTTCTTGCTTTAGATTCTTAGATAGATTCGTCTAAATCATTGTCTGTTTATCTAGCCTAATCCGAGATTTAAATTATTGCTGTTGTCCTAACTAACCCAAAATTTGAGTGAGCTCTCACCGGTGCAGATAGACATTTGTTGAATTTTCAGCTCAGGCCAATACTTAACGCAATTTGAGCTCAACGAATGCCGACTTAGATGTTAAAGCTTAAATACGGTAAAAGCAGTGAAGCAGCATCTAATACTTAAACCTCCTAGTGAAGCTTTATCTTGCCATAAGCAGATAATAAGGACTTATCACTAATAACTCAACGTCGTCTCAGTATTAAGTGGAAACCCATTCTAAACGGAAATTAAATATTCCCCAGTCGCTCCTACGTTTCGTTTCGCGTCGGTGTAATTCCGTTCTTGGGGCCTCTCTCCTGATTTCATTTACACACAACTTCGTAAAGGCTCACATTGTTCGAAGTACACGCCCCCGAGTCTTCCGTCGTTTAACTTTCGTAACTTTCCTGGACACGCTTCCCACCTGTATTCCAAGTTTACGTCCGGATACAAAAGGATACGGCAACGGCGTGAGAATGTATAAGGAGACGCCTTAACTCTTTGAATTTTAATAGGCGAACACTCTTCGGACGTTCCTTCGAGACGAAAACGCATTTCTCTAAGAGAACTAGAGGAATTAGTGGTGGTAATATATTTCTTTTTATAAATTTTCAGTCGTCGTTTTCTGAGTTGCCGATGTGATTCGAGGGAAATGTGAGAACCCGGTGCTACCGCTAAGATGCAGTGCCCCTCTACCGCTCACTCCTGGAACGTGCAGACTCCTCCCGACACGGATTCCCCTTTGGCCGACTTCGTCGTCGTCGGAGGTGAGTAATTAGTAATTATCTTCGGCGAGACGCGAACGGGGTCTCTCTTTGATTCGAGTAATGCTCGACTATCGAGACCTTTCCGATCCTGGATAGGCGGGTTCGTGCGGGGTAGTTTGATTAAATTGGTGTTTGCCCGGGATAATTACTGGATGAATAGGCGGACGCGAGCTGAAATTGTTCGGTGTATCTTTAGGCGAAGCCTTTGTCCAAAAATCGTGATAGTAGTGAATTCTAGGGAGAGATTTTCGCTTAGTAATAATAATAATGATACAGGAAAATAATCATGAGTCAACTATGCTGCAAGTGAGAAAGTCGTTACAGATTGTCTGCTTAATACATACATGCATAATATTGTCTGCATAATGTTGTCTGCTTAATACTTCTATGCATGAAACAAAACACTCACTAAAAAAATATTATTTCTATGAAAAGGTCTGTATGTTTTTGACATGATGAAAAGTTAAATCCATGAGAAAATGTTCTTAGTTAATAGATCGTAAAAATGGAACTCGACAGAAGCGAAGCTTGTTACATTAGCTTTATTGAAGAGAACGGAATACTAATACGAAACTCGAATTAACCACAACAAAAAAGGGAGAGGAGCTATGCGGTATCGGTCGGTACGTCGCATTTTTTGACACTTTTTTTCATTCTCCTTCCTCCTACACTTCTCTCGGAGTAAGCTAACATTAAAAGCTTCGATTTAACAATTATAATACCAAGTAACCCCCCCACTCTCTCCCACTAAAAAATTTAATGAACTGATCCATATACACTGATTCACCTACTTCCCTCTTCCTGAAAATTCGCATTAAAAACAACTCAAATACCAACTTCCCCCCTCTCTCCAACTCAATAATTTAATGAACCAATCTACATACACCGATTTCTCTTACTTCCATGTTCTTGAAAATATGCACTACAACTTACTTCCTCCTCAACTCATAAAAATATAATGGACTGACTGATCATACAAACGAGAGAAGGAGAGAATGGGATAAATTGCGTTCTGTCTGCGGTGTCGCTAACCGGTGTCGATCGCATTTTTCTGTCACTTTTCTTTTATTCACTTCTCTCCTACACATCTCTCAGAGTAAGGTAACATTAAAAGCTTCTTTTCAATAGGTGCAGACATTTTGTTTTAATACTGCAACGTTTATTCTAAGTTATTTATACAGTTCTTAGCACTACCTAATTTATTTTGTCTATTCCTTAACTAATTAGTTTATATATTATACACATAACGCGCTAATTTATTTGTACACTTATCGCTAGTCGGCTAATCGCACTTTTTCACTCACGACGGCTTCTGGTCTACTCTGCCTTCGACCACCGGCTCGTAATTATATATCCTTAATAATGTATTTTCGAGAACAGACCAGATTATTCTTTCTCTAATTGGACATTCCCGATTATTCGAGAAGAGTTTTTATGGTCCCCTTTGAACTGCCCCGCCTGCGTCAGATAAGAAGGAGCACGCTTCACACTGGTGTTTACATTTCGCGTTACAATAGATTGTTCACCATATATTTGTTCTCAAGAATACTCATCTTAAATACTGTAAAATTTAAATTGCTCTATCATTCCACTAAACGACACTTTCAAAATTTAACTTCAGTTTATCGGAAATATTGTCTCAAAATAAGGTAACCTTCTAGCTTTCTTTGGATAATAGAACAAGAATTAAATCTTCGATATAAATATTCTGATTTTACTGTATAACTGGTTTGTATGGATGGAAATTAATAAACTGATCATGTTTCAAGGTTCTTCATTTTAAACTCATCTTAAACTTCATTTACATTGTTTGTAAAAATAGTTCCTATTTGTGAAAGAAATATTTTGGATTCTCAATTCCACATTTCTCAGTCGTAACACATTTATTGTTAGAATTACTTATTTTAATGCTCTCAGAGTGGTTTTGATTTATTTAGTTCTGTTTTGCTGCTTTGTTAGTGAATATTTGTGTTTTGAGATCTATTATCAATATTTTCTACTACTTCTCTAACAATGTCGTTGTTAAGAAATTGGCCGTTTTGGAAAATTGGTAAATGAACTTGGTATTCGATCGTTTAATGGTTGCTACCTGATGTGCCCTCAGCCTACTCTAAAGAAGGTAATTTGAACAGACGGTAACTTTTCTGCATAGATGGATATAATTGGATATATTTTGTGGTAGTGTGTAACTCTGAACAACTTTGTTTAATCGCAACGAACGTTGATTTTTTCAAAAATTATGGTATAAATTTATTAAAGTACCATTTTACTATTTCAGCCAATTTGTGTTATATGGCACTCAATATACATAACTGATAAATTCCAAAGTCCTATTATTAAATATAATGTTTTTTCAAAACTCCCTTCTGAAGACTCCTTCTATAGATAACAAAATTTTTCGTCAAATAATAACAACTTTTATTCCATCTCCTCTCTGCTTGTGTAGACACATTGCATAAACTGATACTTAACTTGCCCACATCCGAGGATATAGCTTGTCAAATACTGATACTAATATCAGATGATTTAATCCCCGAGGAAAACATAACATAATAACACTTATTAATCCCTTATTATCCAAAAGATAAACAAGTACACTTTTGTATAATTTTTTATGATACGAAACGCACTAAAATTACGAAAGCACGTGATCTATAAAATACCATTACTCACAATTTTAAGAGAAGTTAAGAGTTTAAGTTTAAGTTAAGAGAAGACTTGCAAAGTACCGTTTTTGGTAAAAAAAAATTATAATTGTATAACAAAATTTCAATTAAATTCAAAAAATTAATTTTGTCAATTTACAAAAAAAAAAATTTATGACTACGAATACATCACATCTACTACATCAGATGTGATTCGGTAGTATTAAAAATTTTGTTTATGAGGCAAGTGAAATTGAGAATTGTATTTTGTGTAATTACAAAATATATTTGGTGAATGAAAGAGAGTCAATTAGTAAAAATCTGAGACAATTAGGTAATAGGAAACACCATACAAGGAACTGGAAAACATGCTTCGTCTTTATTGACCTTAAAAAAAGCGTATGGCAGCCTACCATGAAACAAATTATTTGAAGTTTTAGACAACACAACTATAAACCGGAGTTATGAGAGAACCATAAAATAATTGTATAATACTACAACATTTACAATAAAAATTAATAAAGTCAGAAAGTTTTACAACTACTAAAGGCTTGTTATTATGCTCTCTGTTCCCTACCCCTTTATAAAATATATATTTCTTATGCAATAAAACAGTGGATACGGAAATGATCAAATATGGGTACAAATTAATGACTCAAACAAAAATTTGATGTGATGTTTCAATAATTTTTATAATTTGGGCTTATGAGTGTGATAACACGTTATATTGCATTCGTGTTTGAGTCGCTTTTTATTCGGTGATTCCCATCTCGGCACAAGAAGCAGGTAAACGATAAAATTATACCACAACTCGGCATACATCTAGGCAGGTACTCGACTCTACAGTGCCCATCTCGGCATGGGGTGATGCCCACAGGGTGATCCTTGCCCCCTTGCGTTGCCAACGTACTTTCGAGCGTATCACATGACGTTCACTCGCATACGGTGTGCTGAGTATACTAGGTTTCTCAAATATTATGAATTTTGCGCAACAGTCAAGTACCATTATTTTCGACAATACCGTATTATCAAGAAGGTACCTCCCTAGATTAATGCCGAGTTATTGAGAGATTATTGTAGTGTGTACCTGCTCGATCCGTTGTGCCGAGATGGGTTATTAGAAATGGACCGACAAGGTGTCGTAAAATGGACCGCAATAAAATGTGCCGAGATGCAATACACCTGTTTCATTCCCTTAAAAATATCAAAACGTTTGATCGAGTGCTCTCGAGTTTAAACATTCTTGCGTGAATAAAACGCTGCCTAAAACACTTATACAATAAATAACATTTATTTTAAATAAAATTATGCAAAACATGAATTTTCACTAGATGTTTTCTCACGATATGAATAATAACTGTGTGTTGATATATTTGATGGATCTGGTTCTGAAGGTATTAAGATGTTTATTGGCATGTGAAGTTCCAAAATAATGTTACTTCCGGTTGACAAGAGATAACCTTTTTGCGGTTTTTGGAATTTCTTGTGGGCCAAAATTAATAACTTTGGAAATAATTTTGAAGAACTTGCACATTATGCTTTGTTTGTTATAGATAATAACATTTATTATATAAGTCTGAACCATGAAATAGGCGCTATATTTAAAACATACATTAAGTAAACATCGTCATATCATTTCGAATATCCAATACGATTTTTTTAAATAACGCTCATATTTCCGGAGATGATAAAAGTGAAGGTTAAAAAATCCTCATGCTATATGTGATCAAAAACCACCTTTTACCTTTAAGTTCTTCTTCCCTGATTGCCGATCCGTCCTCCCCTCTCGTTCCGTTTCCTCCTTTTTCCTCTTATCGAGATAATCGATCCGCCAGAATGGGGATGGGGGCTTTTAAAACATCTCATCTCGACACTTTGAAGGGGTAGCATCGACTTTTATCTCCGAGCATGGCATTCCAATTAACTCGCAACCGCAGAAACACCACACCACCCGCACACATACATTCGGGGCAATATTTTATCGGATGTCACTGTTCCGTTATAGTCGTCGGTGGTTTCCCGGAAGGGTGCGTTTCCTTATATTTTATTCACTCCGCGTCTGATTACTCAACGGCTCGAAAATGTGTATGTATATGCATGACGTACTCGTGAAATAATAATTTCCAGGGCCTGGCGAGGCGACGGAGACGATGACATGAACTGGGGGATGATTGTTCTGCACGAGCAAACTTTATTGTAGCGTTACGTTAATCCGGAATGAACAATGAGAGTTTGTCTTTCGAAAGATTTATTCGTCAAACATGTGTAGGGTAAAAGGAAGTGGTAGGTGGAATTGACGTACGCGGAGATATTTGTCAAGGAACGAGGGTTCAACAGCGGTCGCGCTACAGTCTTAAATCAATCGAAGTAATAGCGTAGCGTCACCGCAAGGATTCAGAAATGAATCGTAAAGTTTACTCTGTGAGATAAATTATGCAGGTAGTGTTAGTGCGGGGTAATCAGTTGTAAAACTGACTGGTGTAACAGTAAAGAGAATTGGTACATTTATCTTATAAAATGATATCCAATGTCATATTCACTTCCACTATATCTTGTTCCATTGTAAGTGATATCAGGAATCTCCATTATCATATCATATCAGCCATAAACCAGAACCATTTCTCACGAATTTAAAAATGTAAAATTGTAGTAGACTGTCTAATTCCTGGATTTCGACGTGAAAGTATACGAAGACTCGAGTTTTTAAAAGAGAGAAAAACTGGTGGAAGTGTCTAGCGAAGACCAAAGAAGACCAATAGAATATGATGTGTTTAATGGTATATTATTAATTATTATACTAGTTTAATAAGACGAAGTATTGTCACACGGGAGTTTTAAAGCACGACGAGCGAAGCGAGGAGTGCTTTAATAGAACGAGTTATACGTCTTATTAAACGTGTGTATACTTCGTCCAGTCCCAACTGGAACGGCTACAAAAACACTTAATGGCTTTTTAAGTAGTGAAGAGCGATGCCGCCTTGTCCTCCATGGGCGTATCATTACGGATAATAACTCTAACAATGAATTCACTTCCAAATCGCACAAACAAATGGCACACACATTCACACACCACTGCTTTCTCGAATATAAGTGCGGAAGAAGACATCACAAGGAAAGCACACGTGGCCGCTGTGTTATGGTCCAGTGGACCATCCAGTATCTGTAGAGTCTCGCGTACTTCCTGGTACACGATTTCACTGATCGGCTGCACACTCGCACCTTAGAAGAAGAAGAAGATACAAACGAAGTGCCGCAGACGTAAAAAAAATTTGCGTTCCAATGGACCATCTAGTTCTTTATCTGTAGCCCTATAGGGATTAATAAGATTAGCCAAGTGCCACGCATAATTGCTAGGTTTCTGAATCATGCTAATCTGGATCAGTACACGGTGTGCTGCTTCCGTAGGTCCAGTGCATCAAACTTGGCCAATAATGGAGCAGACTTAATTACAGAAAAAGCCATGGGGCCTGGAAGTCTTCAGCAATAGCAGAGGGGTACATTGACACTTCGTTAAAAAGGAAAAGAGATGTGGCGGATATGCTGAGATCATCGACATCCACTTCTACTTTCGTCAATGCACAACCGATGTCCGAGTGTTGACGCTAACGTCAACATTATTCTAGGAAATTTTTAGGGTTAAGAAATTGTAATTTATTGCGAACTAATTCAGGAAGCCTCTTATACCGTTTAATAAGAACACGCTTTGTTTTACGAAAACGAAGCATAACACTGACCCAGTAATAAGGTCAATTGTGTACCACTAAGGTGCAGAATGTGGATGTCAGCACAATACTCCTTCGCGACTTGATAGCAAATCCGCATCGGTAAGATCAGTGAAGCAATTCTCGGACATTGGAGGATAACATTTAACAAAATTTAACAACGTTATCAAATAAGTGGAACCAAAGGGTAACGTAACTCAAAATGACTGTGTATAAAAGCTCGTGAATTTCTGGCAATAAATTAGTATACCTTGTATGCTCAAAATGACAGTGTGTTGTGGTCTTGATTTAAGTCACCCCAACCTACAAGCTCTCACGTGACGCCCTGAGAGTTCTATGAGATCTTCAAGCTACGACAACTTCAACTTCAAGAACTTCAACCCCGGACATGTACGTTACGCCCTCAGGTCCACGTCGGAGAGCACGTTACGCCCTCTCTCCAGACTTCGAGAACTTTAACCCCGGATCTGCACGTTACGTCCTCAGATCCAACCCGGAGAGCACGTTACGCCATCTCTCCATTCTACGAGAACTTCAACCGAGAGATCACGTCACGCCCTGATCTACAAACTACGAGGCCATCTCCAGCCTTACAACCTGGAGACAAGATTCATCTCCGCAGCCACCCACGAGCTACTAGAGAGATTCCATACAGTCCACACTCTCAACAGAGATCACTTCACACTTTCGTTCACCGAGCCACAACCCCCTAAAATTGAAACTATACACAATATCAATTCACTCACAAATGAGACCAGGTTCGTACGAAATATTCAGGGAAATACTAACTTTAACCAATGCATTATTATCACCCAAAATGTCCCTGGCATTACCATAAATGCCCAAGCCCACAATAATGTCGTAGTTAAAGTTTTCTCTAATTGTACATTAGCTAATGATTAGCTGTTCGTCTCTTGTAACTTGTAATGCATTTTGTACTAGAATAATATAAAATAATACCAGATAATACATTTTTCATGTAAATTTTAAAAGTTATGTTTATTGAAATTTTAAATATTATAATTTAACCTTGACGTCTACACACGTCTACGTGACAGGCTGACGCACCAACTTAACAAAACTAAAAAGTTACCAAAAGTAGTGTAATAATATGAATATTATTACACTACTTTTGACCTAATAATGAGATCATTAGTAACGCAAAATAGATAAAATTCGTTAAAAATTTCATATATAGTGAGTTTATTTTTTTATTTAAATAGAGAAATACATACCGTCCACAAAATATGGAGTCGCATCACAAAACACGACAAACTCCCGCGCTTTTTACTCCAACCGTATTGTGAAAATGTCTGAAAGAAAAAGGTTTTTCGAGGGAACAATGCAACAAAGGGCTTTACTTCGTTACGAAGCTGATACTGTTTTTGGATGAGGGAATACTTAAGAACAATTAAAAGGTTTCGAACATAGGGAAAATCTGTTTGCTATTTAGATGAAATATGGTTAAATGATATGGCACACTGTTGAAGGTTATTCTACTGGCTTGTACCAACCTGTTAAAAAAGTCGTAGATGGATAATTACACACATTGGTTTGGTATTGAATCTGATTTTGTAAATGAGGGTTTATTAGAATTTTCCCCAACAACCACCAAAGATCATCATGAGGAAATGACTGTAGATGTAGTTGAGGAATATTTCGTTCAGATGTTAAGAAACATACCACAAAATTGTATCATGATAATGCCAATGCGCGTTTACTTGGAAAGTAATCGACTCTGGCTTGGAAATAGAACTAGATAATTAATTGTTTAAAAGAAAAAAACCTTACGTTTGTTACTACGATAAAAAGAAACCTATGCATATTGTTAAGCGACACAACCAAACATATCAATATATGTTATCGGTGAAATGGATGAATATCACGGGATAACTGTGCTTCATTTATCCTCATGTCACGGCGAACTTGATCCTATAGAGATAATATAAGCGAAAGTAAAGGGTGAAGTGGCCAGGAACAAACTACATTCCAATTTGAATAAGACAAGTAAGAAGAATTTTGCACGAAACTTTTATCGAATGTAACTGCGGGAAATTCGGAAAAATTTATAAATATGCGATAAAGGAGGAAGAACAATTATTGATTGTAGATCAAGTTGTTGATGAAACTGTAGTAGAACCCATTGTCATTGCACTAAATGACGAAATATCAGATTTGGATAATGATAACATGTCATTATCTAAAACCGCATTGGGATATTATTACATATTATTATTTAGATAATGTTGATATTTAGTTGTAGTGTAGGGACAAAATGTTTTATGGGGTATTTAATTTGTATATATTTATTATTTTGTAGTTAGAAGTACCGGCGGATTTGCCATTAGGCGAAATTTTAACCTCGCTAACTTTTAAACTGTCAGTTTTGAGTGTGAAAAACCCAAGAAAAACAACATGTCTAATCTAAGTAAAAATTTCTAAACATATCTGCTGTTCTTTATATTTAGATCAGATGGTCATTTTCTAAGCACTAGAAGATATTCTCATTTATAGCCAATTCTCCAACTCTTCATCGAGTTTTCGATTTTGCTTTATGCTACCCTGTGCGTGTCACTGTATTCCTTACCCTCATTTCAACTAAACAATCCGAAGGTTATTAATTAAACACATATTTCTGACGGCAAACGCTTACAACCTTTTCTACCTTTTGAACCACCCCACACTGTTTACGATACAGTTTTGAATATAAAACGGGGTTTAATGAATTTAATAATGAGTTTATAATATATACTATTAGAATATTACGAAACATTTTGTGCCTATTTAAATGTAGAGTGCCTCAGGTTATACTAGGGAACTATAATAGGCGGTACAACTCCCAAACATAACAAGAAATGTTAACATAAACTTATGTATTTTAAATCTTTGTTTTTGAAATACAGCATGTTAAACGTAACAGTTTAGGTTAACGTAAAGGTTTCCGATGCATGTTCTGGTACTGAAAGTAGTTAGAAAGAGGTGATTACTGGCAATCTATTCAACTTTTTTGGTTCAGATTTGCTGTGGTCGTAGTTTTATACAATATTTGTCTCTGTGCTAAGCAACTTTCAGGAAACTATTTCACATATGAAATCAAGGTTTCTGATCGGCCCGCTGCTGTGCCTAACTTCAATGAGACGGAGTAAAGGAGGGTTAATTTATAGTGAAATATTTGTGGTTCTGTTTCATGACTTCATTGCAATTTTGTAACTTTTTTTGTTATTTAATAGACATTTTTAGTATCTTCAGCGGTACTTTACCATCGATGTGAAGTTAGTATGAGAAAATTAGAAGTCGCCATGGAATAGGTTTTTTTAAGGAATTTTATTCAAAAGCTGCAATATTATGCAGAAGAGAGTTGTATATTACATCATACATTTATCATTTATTACAATGGGGTGAAACTACCCCCGTTCCAAAATTATAATAATGAGTTTAGATGACTTGCCATTCGAGTGCCAGGATAACATTTACAGGGTAGATAGCAATTGCCTCCACAAAAACACTACCGCTGGAATAAATGGAATAACGTTCAACAATTTATAATCGTTGAATAGTATTCAACGATAGTCATAGTCAAATAGTCAAAATCAATGGGACGTCACTAGTTAACACTGAAGATTCGTTGTTGTTTTTACAAGATGTATATCTCTAGTACTTGTTTACACCAACGAACTTTACACCCACCATGTTTTATAATGATATCTAATGTGATTTTGGAGCTAAAATCACATTTCTTGGTGATAATTTTTATCACTAATAGTCGTCATTATAGGGGGTTCACCTAGGAAAATCGACATACCCAGTATATTAACACGTAAAAACTTCTATTTGGGCATCTTAAGACTTTCCTCAAAATTCACATATAATTGGATGGCTGCAAGTTTTAAAGTCGGGGGTCAAAAGACACAAAAGTCGATTTTAACTATATTTTGTGCAAATATCTCGTTTTCTATGGGTTTTACGCTAATTGTAATTATCAGTATTGTACAGAATTAAATTCTCTACAACTTTTGTCTTTAACATTTCTTCATACCTCTAACTGTTTTCGAGATAGAAGGCGGAGAGCGCGCGATCAGAGAATCATGTGAGGTCATGGTAGTCAAAAACTTGTAATATTAAGGTTATAAATTATTGCTAAATATATAACTTTCATTTATTATTAAAGTTTACATTAAATTAAATCTTTCTTTCTAATAATTCTAAAGTTTATCAACTCAGTAACACTCATAATCTCTTTCTGTAAATTGAAATATTATTAAGGGAGATATTTTAATTACATTTTAATTATATTCTTATTTACACTAATTGCATCTGAAGTAAAAAATAATTAAGTACATCTTGGTGTAAATCCGTAAACTCTTAAATATTAAATCTATCAAATGACACTTTTAACAAAAACATTAATTAAAAATTTTATTTATTTTCTTCTGTATTTAGTTAGAAAGTCATTACATTGGTATAAATTAGATTAGAATTAAAATATGATTTAAATATTTGCCTAAACAATTTTTTAATTACATGACCAGGTAAGTGTTATTAAATAAATTGACACTTCATTAAAAATAGATAAGTAACCAAAAAATGAATTTAATGTATAAGTTAATAATAAATGCTAATTAAATATTCAGCAATAATTTATAACCTTAATAGTACGAGTTTTTGATCGGGACTACCAGTTGATCTCACATGATTCTCTAGCCAGCGCTCTCTGCCCTCTATCTCGAAAACAGTTCGAGGTATGAAGAAATGTTAAAGGCAAAAGTTGTAGAGAATTTGATTTTCTACAATATCGATAATAAATACAAATAACGTAAAACCCATAGAAAACGAGATATTTGTAAAAAATCTAGAAAAATCGATTTTTGTGACTTTTGACCCCCGACTTTAAAACTTGCAGCCATCCAATTATATATAAATTTTGAGGAAAGTTTTAGGATGCCAAAATAGAAGTTTTTACGTGCAAATTTACTGGGTATGTCGATTTTCCGAGATATTCACCTAATTCAACCTAAGATGACTGGACTATAAAATGACTTTGAAGTTAAGGAAAGCAATTTCAGCAAATGAAAACTTTTTACAAATCTCAAATAATCTGTATTACCCTGTATATAAAAAATTAATCAAACTCGAATCGATGTTTGTACACACTTTTTATTTTAAAACGGTGCGCAAATTAACCCCCTTCAATATTGACATTTAATTATGAAACACCCGGTTTAGTTTTTTTATAATACTTGTTTACTCTTGAATAAATTGAATTCAATTGAATTAAGTCCCGCACACAGCTCTGCTATGTTATTCATTCAGGTCTTGTCGACCGATTTATTGTTGTAGCAATTATCGCAAATCACAATAAGCAGCGATGAGTTATGCCTTATTATTCCTTCTAACACAATTCGTTTACTCCCTGTTTCACACGGTATAACGTAAACAAATAAGAGTTTACATTAAGCCTCGAGAGGTACGCTAAGCATTGTAGAAAGACAACCTCGTCTTCTAGACGAAAACGAACTCAAAAGTACGTTAATTTATTCTGAAACGCAAACTTTAATTGCCATTAACGTTGCTCAGTGAATTTCCGTACCGCTAAAACCAATTTCGCGACGAAAAACGCCGAATAAATCATGATTGCTACTAAAGTTTCACGGCGACAATTACTCGCGGGGAATCCGCAGCGTGACGTATTACGCGGTTAACGGTAATAATCGTTTCGGAAGTTGGACGAAAAATTTTTTTCGAGTGTAGTCGGGGGCCACTCCCGCCCTCCGGGGAGTACATCATTATATTTTTTCCCGGTCCCAGAACCGCTCCCGATTACTTGCGGGACCGGAAGAGTGCCGGAAAAGCGCTAGGAGGAGGGGAAAGTGGATTAATAATACGGGAGTGGGGAGGGAGTACGTAAAAAAATTATTACGCGGGAGGATGAAATGGGTCATGATTTAACATCATTTAGGGTTTGCACAGTGTACATCGGATCAAGTAATTCGGGAAATGTACATAAATATTGTTTTGAAAACCGATTCGAGGTTGTGGTATAGGTTGTTATATAGGTAAGCTCCATCTCTTCAAAATTAATCAAAACTCAGTCACTGGAAATAAACTTAACCGCAACGTTAACAGGACACCAAGTTTTTCAGAAAAAATCTGTCACACAATTTTAAACCAAAATAATTTCAATTAATTATCTCTAATAAGGGACATATTTTACAAAATATACTAAACTTCATTGTCATCGTGTCAAAAATTTCTTCAAGTATTTCCTCCGCGAGCGTGAATGATACCTCTCATTCGTGTGGCATACGCCCTCTCAAATAGTCTAGTCGAGAAGTGTGTTTTCTGCGAAAAATAGTTAGTGTAACTCGTGTACCAATCAGAAATTTCGATAGTCTCGTTGATCGTTATAGCTGACCCGCACACTTCACGCGCCAACTTAATATTGCGTGAACAGTTGGGAAAATGATAACACGAATTGTATTTTTTCGGATTTACTAGAACTAATTTAAAACTGCAACAAATTTAATTACAAAAAGAAACGGAATAGGTGAAGATAGATAGTGTTGCATACTCGATGACTTTCCTGGAGGGCCTTTATTACCCTTACGGTTAAATTGTTCACTTGACTTGTGATTTATAAGAAATATATCAAGAGGAAGTATCGGGTACTCGAGGTTGACAGCAATATCGACCTCTGTAAATCAACATCGGTGCAACAATAAATTAAAAATGTCACTTATCAAAGACGAAACAGTTAGAAGGCTTCCAAAAATATGAGCGATAGCTCATTCGACGCGGAATGCAAATCTGAGAAAGACATTTTAAGGATTTTTTCTGCAAATAAAAATTGCAATGGTTATTAGCAAAAAACGAAAAATAAAAGCGCTCTTTCGATTTTTTGATGACAAATCAAAAACCATACGAGATAGAGGAAATCTCTAAAAAAATCCTTAAAGAGGAGGAAGTTTCCGATAAAAAAGTCCCGACTCCCGGATTTCTATCTCTAATATTTATAGTTTTAATTTGTTGCTGAAAGTAAGGCTCCGTGCGACCGTTTTGGCATGCGCTCGCCGCTTCTGAAGTCACTTCTCTTCTTCTTCTTCTTCAGCCGTTACTCGTCCACTCCTGAACATAGGCCTTTCCTAGCTCATTCCACTGATTTCTGTCCTGAGCTTTCTGGTACCAATTTACACCTGCTAGAGTTCTTATATCATCTGCCCACCGTAGTGGAGGTCTGCCTCTACTCCGTTTCGTTTCCCTTGGTCTCCGTTGTACTATTTTTGGCGTCCATCTCTCGTCCTTCTGTCTTGCGACATGACCCGCCCACTGCCATTTCAGTTCTGCGATTTTCTCGACTATATCTTTAACCTTGGTTCTTCTCCGGATTTCATCATTTCTTATCTTGTCTCTTAGACTAATACCAAACATTGACCTTTCCATTGCCCTCTCCATTACTCGGAATCTGTTGGCACTTGTTTGGGTGATAGCAATCGTTTCCATTCCGTATGTCGCAACAGGTATAACGCAGGCGTTGAAAACTTGACGTCGTAGGTTTATGGGAATATCTTTTTTTCTCAATATGTATGAGAGTTTTCCAAATGCAGCCCAAGAGAGTTGTATTCGTCTTGCTATCTCCCTCGATCTGTTTTCTTTCCTTAGTGAGATAATATGACCCAAGTAATTGTATTCTTCTACATTTTCGATAGCGGTGTTGTCTATATAGATCTGTGTGTTTTCTGGGCTCATTATTTTTGTTTTTGTAATGTTCATTTTTAGACTTACCTTTTGCGACTCTTCGTTTAACTCTTGAAGCATTGATTCGATCTCTTTGATGTCGTCTGATACTAACACAATATCATCTGCAAAACGAAGGTTGTTTAGATATGATCCGTCGATTTTGATCCCCTTATTTTGCCACTTTAGTTTTTTGAAAACATCTTCGAGAGCTAAAGTAAATAACTTTGGCGAAATAGTATCACCCTGTCGTACTCCTCGTTTAACCTTAATGTTATTCGTTTTTGTTTCGTCATCGATTTTTACATGCAGGGAGGCATTTTTATAGATGTCACTATGTCACATGAAGTCACTACGTCATAGAAAATATTTTTTAAGGTACTGATGAGTATTAGTTTAAAAATTTAAGAAAAACTTTAGTGTATTCTATACACTTGAAAGAATAAAGGCCTGTTGGAAAAGAAAATTAAATGCGTTTTTCAAACAGCTAGCCTATTGTTAATTATAGTCTGTCAAAATAACCCGTGGAGTAATAAAACGATTATTTCGCCGGTAACCAGAGGCGTTCTTAGAGAAATGAACGGAAATTAATAAATGAGTTATAATCGTAGGTATATGTAATGATAAGTTTGCTTAAAACCGTTATAATTGTCTTAATAAAAGGTAGGCATTACGACCGCGAATGTTATCAACTCAGAAACGCTTCCATTTTTACCTGATTTGTTGTTAACTTGTCATTAATATAATATATTATAATATCGGAATTCGGTATTTATTTATAATATTTTATGGTAATATTTTTATATCTCCTATTTATAACGATGTGTTGGATTTTTGACGTCTATCTTGCAAATTTGTCGATTCAGATATTGGTGATCAAATCTTGAATTTTCATTAATTCATTCATTCGCTTTTTTATATATCATTATGTATGGAGAGATTTGCATGTACCTACTTACTATTTTGTGAAATGTGAAAACTTGCATTACATAAAAATTTCAATTGCTTTCACAACCAAATAATATCAACTTTTTTGTAGTTACATTGATTAATACACACTCATTGATTCTACTAATTTTCCGTCACTAACGTCACTAATGTTAATTTTGTCAGAGCAGGAAATGACTGTGAAGAGGCATAATAAATACTTTTTTTACGCAATAAAGATCTTTGCTAGTTATGTTCTCAAAGTTTGCTTTCCAAACTATTCCAAGAAGAGACCACAACGGATATTGTCATCTCGGCAATTCTAGGTAAGTTAAGGGAACTGCAGCTGCAAATGCTAGCGTTAACATCTCTGGTGTTTATGTAAATAACATCGACCCATTTATTTCCTTTAAAATCAGTTGATCAGTAATCAGTCATCATTGCCTCGACGTGCAAGTGTGTGCAATTAGACAGGGACAGTTTGGGTTTCAAAATAAAGACCTGAGTTTACCAGGAAACCATTACTCCTGTGTGTTCATAGTGGTATATTTAAACTACGGAGATATGTTTTGGAGTACTTATGGAGAATTTACCGGGACCATCGAAACGCCCAAAATTAGCGCCGTTCTCAGTTAATGAGAAAGTTTTAATTTTGTATTGTTTCGATTCCATCAAGAATCAAAATTCCGATTCGAGTGTGGACACACACAATTTTTCCAGTTACCGACTATTGCCTATTTACTCATTTCCCCGACCGTACGCCAGAGAGTGTTTATTCCCTGTATGTTTACAATAGGCCGACATACAATATTCGCACGTGTTTCGGGTGAGTCACACAAAATACAAAGCGAGGCAGCGTGTAAGACATTATATAACTCCCAAAATTTAGAGGATGCCACCTTGTATGGGTTTTGCATTTATAATGAGATTTTATTACTTCATGGGTTATTTTGACAGACTATAGTTATTTTCGTACTTCCGTTTTCATTGAAAGCAGGCTATCTGTTTAAACAAATTCCCTATAGTTATTTTGCTTCTTGGAGCCCTTTCTATGAGTGTACTCAATAGGATGGCGTCATAAAATTATTTAAAATTAATTAAAAAAGAAGTCAAGTCTGTGAAGGTAAATCGACAAACAAAAAGTTTGGTTTACAAGAAAAGTAATGAAAATCCTGTATTAATTAACTATCTACCTGCAGTTTTCCAGGCATAAAAGTTCTACTTACAAAAGAGGTTTGAAATTGCCCTTTACTCGTTATTAAAGTTCAGCGTTGTAATTTTACGTCGTTTTAAGAATATGAAATTGGTTTCGCAATAATAGACTGCACTGACGTAATTCAGTTGTAATGCAATTCAGATTCTTATTTTCTTATTTTGTCTATATTATCTGATCTAGATTAGTACAGTTAAGTTAGTCTAATTATGTTTTTGTTACGTAATTAGTCTCAGATTTAATATATATTACTAGATTAATATTATATAATATATATATATATATATATATATATATATATATATATATATATATATATTATATTTCCTAGGTTTCGTTAAATTTTTAATTCAGACCATAACCCCTAGGTATTTATACTCTTCATAGGCTTCTATTTGTTCTGAGTTTTCCAATTGTACGTTTACAACTTTCTCTTCTTATGCACAGGTATTGGGTTTTTTCAAGATTCATAGTTAGTCCCCAATCTTCGTAGCTGGTCTACAAGACTTTCCATATTTTAGAGTAATAGCTGTTTCTACCATTTCTTCTATTTGCACTTGTTCTCCTTCAATGTTAACCGGTACCATCTTGAATATTAATAGGTTTTTATAGTGCTGTATCCACTGTTCTTCTGATATTTTCTTAAAGGATACTTTTTCAGTGCCAGTTGATCTAACTATATTATTGAATCGCCATGCTTCTATGCATTTTTTTCCGCCAATACATCCGTCTATTTGCTGGCATTTTCTATCCCACATTTCACTTTTTGGTGATTTATTTTATTTCGTGTTTGTTGTTTAGCCCTGTTGTATGCTTCTTTGTCTTTTATTAGTGCTTCCTGCGCTGCTTTATGGATACTTTCTATTTTGGTATTGTAACTTTTCATCATAAGACATTCTCAGAGAAGTTCAAGTATTCATCTAGCCGCCTATGGGATAATTACTGAGAAAATTTCATTCAGAAGAGTGTCCAGTTTGTTTTTCGGATCAGTTTCAAAACTATCTCCGATTTCACATTGGTTACATTTATTTTTTGTAATCGTAGTCCATCTTGGAATATACGTTTTAGCTCGTAAAAATATTGGACAGCCATCGCTCCACACTACTCTCCGGGCTGCTGGGGTCGAACACTTCCACCATCTTCATCGCCAAAGTCGGTAGAAATCAAGCACTCGGCTACTCCACTCCGGATTCCTCGTTGAGGCTCGATCCGGATGTTGCTGTCTGCTCCGACACTTCCAGAGCAACAATGGTCGCCACCGATGGTGGAGTCCTCCTACGACCGCCTTCACGATGGTCTCCACAGATGTTGTCTCTATGTTCTCATCTGACGTGAGGCACGGCGCCTCCTCACTTTTCTCCATGTCCATGTCACGCAATTCAACATTACAGCTCACCGTTTTGTCGCCGCTCGATGTAATTGTTTCTCGCCGTTTGAGGTTAGGTTAGGTGTCAGCTGTCCGAAAGTCTCGACGCTCTCCGGTGTCGCCACGTTGACCTCTTTGATAGCACACGGAAACGATTTGGCGATCGGCTCTGTTCGCGGAAGAGGTACACTTCACGCGCATTCTGGCAACACGGCTGTGTCCTTGGATTTCTTATCACCCGTGACGCGATTTTTCGACCAACACCCCATCCCAAAGTATATAACGTTCGCAAAGAAGTCTCACCTCAATAATCCATTATTGACTTCAGTTTTCTAGTTTGTTTGTGAGTCTTCTTCCGTAGATGTCTAGGTTTTCTTTTATTATGCTCCCGGTGATGGCTTCCCAATCCGTAACTCTACTCTTTAACTTTTTGTTGATTATAAACGAAACTCCTCTTTTTGCACGTATATCCTCTGGTATTCCTCTAAAGAAATGAACATATTTTCCAATGAGCTCTGACTAATTTCCTGTGCGATTTGTGACTGGCATAGCGAAGTTCTCTCATATTTAACCTGATCAAAAATTAGAATACCTCAGTTATAACTTCACAACGTTCGATCCGGAGAATTTACCCAAATAAATTAAAAATCCTGCAAAACGGACTTAGACCGATGAACCTAGAGAAGCTAATCAAAATGAGACATCAAAATGGGAGTTCACGCCATTTCACATCGACTCCCACACCTAACGACTTTACGTCGCATACGCTTTTTCTTTGTTTACCCAAATAACGTTTCGCCCTCTCCCGCGAATCCGTCCTCAGATTTTTCCGATGGCGTTTTCGCGCGGATTTGCCCCGCTTGTAAATTCGTTTATGTCACGAAATGAAATTTTCCCGCGAACATGCGGTCGCCCGCGGCGTTGTCGCTTTAAAAAAAATGTGATTTTTCATATTTTCGGGACACGTCAAAAACGTCGACGCCTCGACGCTTTGGACGCGCACACGTCCGCTATGTTTCCCGGATTGTCAGATTTGATTCCCGTCGCAGGTGAATCGTGGCTGGTCACGAGGTTAATTGGGGTAGATTCGCGGGATTCGGGAGGGAGCGGTTAATCCTATTCGAGGACGTGCCAATCAAGATGGCTCTGTTTCGGCTTCGGTATAGTCTGATGAGGTTATAGATAGTAATGGAAGTATTAGAAGTTGTGAGATAGTTTGATGGAAGTTGAGCGGAAGACGATCTTTGAATTTTCGATTTACGAAACTGAGATTTTCAATTAATATGCATGTATCGATAGGAGGTGGAAACTTTAAACATTAAATTCGCTCTTTACGCGACTATATCGATAGGTCGTAGTACTAAGAACTTCCCCCTTACTATGTCCTTTCCAACATAATATCATTTAAATCAAAACGGTGTATGATTGAAAAACCCACTACTCTTAAAAGTGGAGTGGATATTACTTCTGTGGATTTTTGAAGTCTCTCCAACAACAGTTCTCATGACATCAAAACTACTAAGGTGGTGGAAATATGCTTTTTTATATATCGATTCAAATATGTTTCTCCCCATATCTTCAGTGCCGACAACCAAAAAACTAACATTGAAACAAACCAATATAAGCAGTCATTCTGTAGACGGTAGTTTGTGTATTTTGACGTGATACACGTCTTATAAATCGGTGTACGGGCTACCTACACGTCTCGCGAGAGCGAGAACAATAGATAGAGATCGACTTTAGCGATTGCCTTGCGACGCATCTATGTCTCTTCCACTACAGCGTCCGAGTGAAAGAGAGACCGGCACCACACAACCAATGTCAGCCATGCGGAAGTGAGATGACACATCTATCTCCCTTCAACTCCGTCGGCGGCGACGGCGACAGCACACAGATGGACGTTAGCGGTATTGCCGATTATTATTTATAAAATTATCTGAATATTTACTGTGCATATCATTGCTTATTACTATTACAATAACAATTGAGGCAATAGGGTATTCAATTCTTGCATTCTAAGAGTTTGATTAGCTATATAATCTCATATATTTGTTCTTGCATCGGTCAACGAGTGCAGTAATGATAGGGTATGTTACGATTTCGACTAAAAAATTATGATAAATGATATAAATGATCGTGTAAAAAGTCGACTGCTCTCATTTAGTATTCAATGAAAACAATTATTCTGCGCAGCAAATCATGTAAGGTTCAAAATTAATGTTCAACTTCACACATGTCATGACAATGTGTCTAAAATGACCAGTTGGACCGGCCAACCGCAGTGCAAAAAACCTTCTAATGATAAGTTGGTGATAATAATTCTATTCAATTCATAAACGTATGCCATTTTTCATCAATATTTCCTTATGACGTTGTCACGTAAAATTATTGTCCGTAAACCGACTTTAAAGACAACCAATTTTTTTAACCATTCATTATAATACAAACTACCCTATACAAAATAATTATTTACGTTTCTTCGTTTCAAGGTTTTTTTTAGGTTTGTGGTTTTTGTTTTTGATTAGGCAGCATTCGATTGCCAAGCTCATTTAGCTGGCAGGGTCGCTTTAATATTATTGAATATGCTTTGATGTCTTATGTAGTTAACTGAATTTTCAATGGTTTAATACGCATTATATGTATAATAATATAGACTTTGATATGTATATTTATTTAAAAATAAATTGAAGCAGTCTTTAATAATAATATAGTGTCCTCTTCTTAGTGTGCCTTATCGTCTCAAGACGTTTGCGATCACATTAGCCCATCTAATTATATCCACTGCAGCACGGAATAATTCGCATGATGTCATATTTGTCCACTGGCGCAAGTTCTTCAGCCAGGAATATCGTCTTCTACCGTTTATTTTCCCTTCGATTATGAGTTATAGCGTTCGGTATTTGTAATTGCGCAATATCTGTCCAAAATAGCCTGCTTTTCTTCTTTTCACTGCGTGGAGAACTTCCAGATCTTTCTCCATCCGGTTTAGGACATCGGTGTTGGTTATGTGACTTGACCAGGGAATCCTCAATATCCTGCGGTAGCACCACAATGCAAAGGTCTCTATTTCCCTGTGTGTTGTCTCTGTAAGAGTCCAGGTTTCCGTAATGTTGAGAAAACATAGCATCTCAAAGCACAAACTCTAGTCTTTAGATTTATTCTTAGGTTGCATAATATATTGAGCATTTTATTCAAAATTTCTCTTGCTTTTTCAACTCCAGATTATATTTAGATAGAGTGATCCAATGCATCATTGTGGGCACAACCCAGATAAGTTATTTTGTGAACTCCTTCCAATGCATTTCCATTGATTGTTATTTTGACCTTTGCATGTGGATTCTTGCTGACCACCATCGTTTTAGTTTTATGTTGAGTTTCATTCCACATTCTTCACACTTGGACGCCATTCGATTCATGATCCTCTGCAGACTCTTCGCTCTGGCTCAATATCACCGTATCATCTGCGTGACGTAGATTATTTAGGATTTCACCATTAATAATTACCCCATCTGTTGTGTTGTCCAGAGCTTCTCTAAATATTCTCTCGGCACAAACATTAAACGATAGAGGGGACAAAATGCACCCTTGTCTTACTCCCTTCTTTATGGCAATGGGCTATGTTGTGTGATGTTCTATTTTTATTTTGCCCATTTGGTTCCACTACAAATTTGTTATAATGTGGAGATCGGCAGCATCAATACCATAAGACATCAAAGTTTCTATCAATTTCTCGCGGTTCACTAAGTCAAACGCTCTTCTAAAATCAATGAAACCGAGGTAAACTTCTGTGTTGACATCCTACATCTTTAATTGAGTACTTGGACAGAGAACAATGCTTCTCTTGTCCCTAATCCTAATATAGTGTCAGAGATGTAATAATTTTCGATCTAAATTACCATAAACAATTACGTGCAGAATTGCAAATTTGCAATAATTAATCAACGCGTCAGGAATACCTAATTATAATAGCGCGGGTGCACAAATTTATCTGTTGCTAAGTGGAAATCGCAATTCGTTGATTGACACTAGTTAGGCATATTCGCCGAATCTGCGATCTACACTGTATAAATATAGCTGATGAAATCAGTATCGGTATTAGATGATCGCCTTCATCACCGTGGCAGTCATCCTGGGCGTATTGTAGTTGGGCGGATTTACCTGACTACTGCGTGAAGACCCAAGCAACGTCACTAATACCACCTTGTAGTTGGGCGGTAAGGTGCTGCAGGTAGTTCGTATTACCAAACACGTAATAAATATAATATATATTTTAAATATATAATAATAATGTAAATATACCCTAACTATAATAGGACTAAAATATACATATTATACAATTTACAGTCAACACCTTTAAAATTGATATTGATGAAAACGATACACGTTTTATAAAAGTAAATCTATCAATCTGATTTTCCTTTAACTCTGTAATTTTTTTATCTACAAATTCTCGTCTCGTCCTCGTCTCCCTGGAAATCATGTAAGAACCCCCATTTTGATTAACGCTGTTACTCTTCATTTATGTAAGTAATTATTCTCTTCCCTAGGGACGTTCGTTATATATTGTACATTTCCGAACTTTGTTTTCAATTTTACTCTGTATTAGTGCGAAAATAAACCCATAATTTTCTGCTTTCCACCTTAAGTTTCTTCCAAGCGCACCCACAGGAAGGCTGAAACCCCCCGGGGCGTGACAATATTTATTACATTAACTAGCGTATATTAAAATCTTAGTTAATTTTGCACTATAACTATAATTCCTACCCAAGTTCAAATTTCGACCCTCAATTTTGCACTATAACTAACTTAATTCCTATAGAAGTTCAAATTTCGCCCCACGTTCATATTATGTTCTCTTTCAAGTCGGCAACTATTTAAATAGATTTCACAAATCCAATCGTGATTTGAATATTGGCTTCTCCGTAGAGTGTGACAGCTTCGCCCGCAGCTGTCCGCTGCTGCAATTTGGATTAGTTTACTCCGTCTGATATCGAATGTAACCGGTTTCACGATTGTCCTTGTCGCCCCATTGTATGCATTGAGCGTACAGTAATACCTTATAATTCCGCATTGTACCTCTGTTTGTCGATTATGCCGCCCGTATAAACACTCTCATCGTGGCGCCGCAAGGAAACTATACACGCCTGGGTGTGTTCTGGACAGGTGACGTTTCGGAACAGCCTGCTTATACCTGTCGCGTTTCACGTTGTCAAACGTTTCTGCGGTGTGCTTGAGGCAAACTTTCTTTGGGCGTATGCAATCCCTATTGCAGCATATCTTTCTCCTAATTGTGCAGTAGACAACATATAATGTTTTACTGAATAGTTCTCTTTGCAGCTTTCGTAGCCGCCTCTAACTCTAAGGAAGTGTCCAGCTCCCTCGTTGAAGTTTCTGGTCGCGCAAGGCGCAGCTACAGTTGCAGAGCCTGATCTTTCAGTCCATCAATAAAATGTTGGATTATAATTCTTCCTATAAAGCTGACTGGAGCAGTAGGATATACGAATTGGATGGTACTGGCTATATCAACCTCCAATTTACCTCTAACTTCAAGGATGTGACCAGCTCCCTCTTTGAGGTTTCTGAGCTTCTTCCGCACATCCTGATCTCTTAGTCTATCAATAATTCTTGAATTTCAATGCTTCCTATAATGCTGACTGGAGCAGTAGGATATGCTAATTGGATGATCCTGGATATAGCCTCCAATTAACCTCTAACACCAAGGAAGTGTCCAGCTCCTTCGTTGAGATTTCTGGTCGCGCAAGGCGCAACTATCGCTGCAGAGCCTGATCTCTCAGTCCATCAATAAAACCTTGTATTCTAATGCTTCCTATAAAGCTGGCTGGAACAGTAGGATATGCAAATTGGATGGTCCTGGCTATATCAGCCTCCAATTAGCCTCTAACTTCAAGGAAGTGTCCAGCTCCTTCGTTGAGGTTTCTGGTCGCGCAAGGCTCGGCTACCATTGCAGAGCTTGATCTCTCTGTCCATGAAAAAACCTTAGAATCTAATGCTTCGTATAATGCTGACTGGAGCAGTAGGATATGCGAATCGGATGGTCTTGGCTATATCAGCGTCGACTTAGCCTCTAACCCCAAGCAGTTCAGCTCCTTCGTTGAGGTTTCTGGTCGCGCAAGGCTCAGCTACCGCTGCAGAGCCTCATCTCTCAGTCCATCAGTAAAATCTTGGATTCTAATGCTTCCTATAATGCTGACTGGAGCAGTAGGATATGCGAATGGAATTTTCTTGGCTATATCAGCCTCGAATTAGCCACTAACTCCAAGGAAATATCTAGCCCCTTTGTTGAGGTTTCTGGTCGCGCAAGGCTCAGCTACCGCTGCACATCCTGATCTCTCAGTCCATCAATAAACCCTTGGAATCTAATGCTACCTATAATGTTGACTAGAGCAGTATAGGTTATGCGAATGGAATGGTCTTGGCTATATCTGCTTCGTATTAGCTTCTAACCCCAAGGAAGTTTCCAGCTCCTTCGTTGAGATTTCTGGTCGCGCAAGGCGCATCTACCGCTGCAGAGCCTGGTCTCTCAGTTCATCAATAAAATCTTGGAATCTAATGCATCCTATAATGCTGACTGGAGCAGTGGGATATGCGAATCTGATGGTCTTGGCTATATCAACCTCCAATTACCCTCTAACTCCATGGAAGTGTCCAGTTCCTTCTTTGAGGTTTCTGGTCACGCAAGCATCAGCTACCGCTGCACATCCTGATCTCCCAGTCCATCAATAAAACCTTGGAATCTAATGCTACCTATAATGCTGACTAGAGCAGTAGGATATGCGAATGTAATGGTCTTGGCTATATCTGATTCGTATTAGCTTCTATCCCCAAGGAAGTTTCCAGCTCCTTCGTTGAGATTTCTGGTCGCGCAAGGGGCAACTACCGCTGCAGATACGGTCTCTCACTTCATCAATAAAATCTTGAATTCTAATGCTTCCTATAATGCTGACTGGAGCAGTAGGATATGCGAATCGGATGGTCTTGGCTCTATCAGCCTCGAATTAGCCTCTAACGCTAAGGAAGTGTCCAGCTCCTTCGCTTCGACTCTCATTGGTCTTCAGACTCCTGTATTCTCCAGCTGGGACTGGAAGACCTGGTTTAAATTTGCTTGGCCATATTGCATCTCTTTAACATTTTAGTTGTTCCTCTCTTTTGCTGGTTTCACTTGGGGGAACATCCAGGACCATCAATGTTACGGTATTCGTGTTCCCCCTGGTCAGCCATTATAGCGGCAACCGCGAATGATGTGAAGACGTTTTTCTAACACACGTAGATGGTTTAATATAAGCTGCTGGCATCGTAATTATTTTAGCCTTGCGCTCGTTTCTTGACAAATATAGATGTGGTCTCGTATACAGTCGTACTTCTAGCTCTTCCTTAGAAATGTCCAATTGAACAGTCAGCAAGTTTTTCCCATTGATCGGTAATTTGAGCTGTTATTTTTCGTTCTAGGTGGAGATTTAAGCAGTCATTTTATCTCAGGCAGATATTTGGCTGGAAATTCCGCCCTGCAGCATTGGACAGTAATATCTTCTCGTTGAGTTTAGAATTGAGTAACTAAATCCTATTAAGCAGGGATTCTTGGATGCGATTTGATTATTATTGTATCGTCATCCTCCTTAAATTCATACCCGTCAGGAGTAACATCTTGTGCAGTTAGATCACCCGCAGACTTTTCTTGAGCTCGTCGTTTTCACTTTTTAACATAAGGCATTCCTATAAGAGAAGAATTGTAATCGGGTCGACTTTTTGAACTTGAGTTATTAGCATTTCTAGACATTTTACCCTGACAACCTTAGTCCAAAAAACCTGTTTTAAAAAAGTATCTAAAAAAGGGCAGGTTTCCAACTAATTCAAATTTGTTTCATTACATTATGAGAATTAATTCTCGAAACGTGGCCACTCAAATAATCATTAGTCCATAGAAGAGAGTTTTTCATATTCCCATTAAAGCTTGAATTCGATATTTTCCATTTATATTCATATTTATAATATAACAATGGACGGTGGGTTTCGGAATATTCCAAATTTTTTTCGTAACGCCATGGCAATTACTTCTCGAGAAGTAAATACTTCAATAACTTTAAGCCCCAATGTAGTCCGTTATAATTTCCCTTAAAATTGTATTAAAAATTTTTATTTCATGTACTTACAACGACAAGGGGTTGGTTTTTGGTTTTCCAAAGGATATTTAAGTGCATCATGTAATCTGCTTCTCCACACATAAACATGTGAATAATTTTAAACATTTTCATTTCGAAATATGAACACTGAAAACATTTTAGGTCCAAAAATGTGGAGCATCTATAATTCCAAAACATAGTGAAATAAAAGTTGTTATTTTCATGATTATACCGATATCGGGTGTGTCTTATTACATGAAATTTTATTTCATGACTTTATAAGATATCGACAGTTAAACATTTTTAGTACAAGAGGGGGCATTACGAATTTAATTTTAGTTATTTATGTCCTTCTGCACAGCATTCAAATTAAGCTTGACAATAAAATAACGACGGACGTTCGTGTCTATATGGCATTGCATTTTTCGTGCCAACCTTACGAATCACGCCTCCAAAGAGATTTCAGTCCAAAATCGAAGGAAATCAAATTTTGCAAACGTCTTGTAATCCCGTTCCCCTCGCGACGCGCTATCCTCCACTCCCTCTCATCGAATTCCCCAATAAAGTTACTTGTATCCCCTCAATGATGATTCAGCTGATCCATTTAACAATCCGCGCACACTTTTTCGGTACTTAACTTTGATATTCCGTGACATCTCCCTAAATAAGTAAACCGAGGTTGTTCTTTTTTATTGATACGTGGGCGGCATGTCGCGTCATATAAAATCCCCTCCCTTGTCTCCTCGATGAAATATGGTACATCTTAAACGCGATATGAGACTGAATTCATAAAACACGACCCCGAAAGATAAAAATTATGTTATTCCTCGTGTATTTTTCGTTTTATGATGGATGATATGTGCGCCGAGTATATCCCGAAGGATCTGATATGAATAGCAAATACGAATATTGTATGTGTACGCGTGCGTGTGTCATACTGTATATGTCGCGTCCAGATTTATAGAGACCAAAGAAAATTTTCTTCTCAGGTAATAAGAATATGTATAACGAGACGTCTTTTGCTAATATACGCCTAAGACAGATTTACAAATCAAAATACTGCCACGTTCACACGGCAGAATCTGGACCAGTTAATTAAGCCAGTGGCAAAACGTGAATTTTCCAACTTCAAACAACGAATTCACACATTTGTTTATTTAAATCGACAAAACTTGACCGTCAATTTGAAAAACATGAAACAATCGACGCGAATAAATAACGGGTTGAATTAAATTGAAAAGGAGTAATATAGAATCAACTGATCGATAACGTTGCTCCTCGTGACGACGCCTACAAAATGCCCTGCCGTGGTGTACTCCTACTACAGCGTTACGTAAGCTATGCCGCCATCTACTTTCGGTCGTGGTAGAGGGATATCTTATTCGTGCCGTTTTTAAGTTTTTGGTAATTTTTTCCAAATGTGCTCGAAGAATTTTTGAAACTTTTAATATAGATTCCACCGTCGAATGGATTTAATAAAGTTAAACAAGGTTTTTTCTAAATTTGGCTAATTTAAAATAAGCCAAATAAAAATTTGGCTTATAATAAATTTTTGGATAATTTTTAGGTTTTTGGGAGTGCTTTCATCCACTGCAACATTTTCTTCTAAACTTTTCTAAACTTTATGTATTTTGTTATTAGATGACTATAAAAAAAGTTTAATAACACATTTGCTTTACACTTGTTATTTTTGGGTTTTTGGGAACTTTCTCCAAATGTACTCCAATATCTTCTGGTAAAATTTGAACAATTATTATATATTATCAAATATGTATGATAACGTTCAATGATATTTTCTCGAAACCGGCTCTGAAGAGCAGTTTAATCTTGTCAGTTTTCGGTTTATTGAAATTTTCTGAATATCAGACTGAAGTATTATTTTTAAATTTGAACATTTATTCTACTATCGAATAGGTATAATAAAATATAAAATTTTTACGGATGTGAAGCTAGCCAGATTCACAAATTTTGGAGCCCGGGAATTTTTTATAAACTCAAAATTTTTACAAAATTATTTCTCTTAGAGATAGTTGATTAAAAAAATTTATTCGATTTTTCTTAAATGCACCCCATTTATCAACTCCCAGACGACAGCCAGGATAGTACATGGCATCGGATATAATTGATTATTAATCTTGTTACTATTATTATCATTTATTATTAATTATTTCTCCGAGAAAATTATTTGTAGAGACTTTGACATTAAAGAAAGAATTTTTTTTCTTGAACTATATAATTTGTGGATGTGGCTTGTACCATGGGCCAGTACACTCTTAACTAAGTCGTCTCTGAAGAGTACTTTAGCCGTCTTTTTTCGGTTTTTCAAAATCTCTAAATACGCATCAAGATTTGTTTTTAAACTTTGATTATTTATTTCATGGTTTAATGTGTATAATCAAGTTTAATAATATTTTTGGTTAAATTTTCCCTGACTGACCGTTTACACTTACCGTTTTTCGTTCTTTTATATTTTCTCGAAATCCGATCCAAGACTTTTTTAAACATTATGTATTTATTACGCTATCGAAGAATTGTGATAAAATATGAGAAGGTAGACCGATGAAGACATCGCCACTTTTTGTAAGCTTACCATTTCTCCTCGTTTTTACCAACTACGTATTTTTATCAGCAGGGTGCTGTCCAATTACATACATAAATAAAATAAAAATATAATAAATACATGAAATTATAAAAAAAACAAACACGTTGCAATCTGGTAGTGCCGACAGTCTAAATCTATCTGTGTTTGCTTACTTTATAGAATACTTCAATGTTTCTTATTTTTCACAGCTGATAATTAAGAAATTTGGTTTATGTAGATTACCACCTATTTGAAAGTTTTTCCATGTTAATTTCCCATAGAAACACCCCCATGAGTATACACTGGACTATAATGAATTGAACAAAAGGCTACATAAAGAGGTTAGAAAATACATCCGAGCATATAACACCAAAATCATCGAGGACACTATTGAGAATAACGCAAATATGAGGGTTTTAAGATCAAAATTATCCTCAGACAGTCGCAAGATCACGAAAATGAATGATCAACATGGTAACGTAGTGTCAGACAACCAGAGTATTGCTGATCACATCCAAAAATTTTATACCACCCTTTATACTTCCATTAGACCTGCTTCAGCAACGCAAGGTGTGACTGTGTGCAATGTGGGATCTGAGGATATTCCAGAGATATCTCGACAAGAAATAAGGGCTGCTCTGAAGATGATGAAAAACCGAAAAAGCCCTGGTGAGGACAGAATCACTAGTGAAATGCTTAAGTTAGGGGGTGAATTGATCGAGAGGCCTCGACAGATTCTTCTGAATAAATGTCTTCAGGAGGGCCAAATCCCAGATGGATGGCAGAATGCAGAAGTAATTCTGCTTTTCAAAAAAGGGGACAGTGACAATATTGAGAATTATCGACCAATCAGCCTTCTTTCTCACATGTACAAGTTACTCACCAAGATTATCACCAACAGGCTAAGCAACAAATTCGATGAGTATCAGCCGGTGGAGCAAGCGGGGTTTAGCACCATTGACCATCTACAAAATATGAGAACGCTAATAGAAAAATCAGCCGAGTACAATGTACCACTGTATATGGCATTCATAGATTTCCATAAGGCGTTTGATTCTATTGAAACGTGGGCATTTACACAGGCAATGGACGATGCAAGAATATATTCTCGCTACACTAACTTACTGAAATATATATATGAAAATGCCTCACTACATGTAAGAATCAACGAGGATACAAAGACAGAAAAAATAAAAGTAAATAGGGGAGCCCGACAGGGAGACACCATATCTCCAAAACTGTTCACACTAGCGTTAGAGAATGTCTTTAGGATATTGCAGTGGGAAACCAAAGGCATAAATATAAATGGAACGTACTTGAGTCACCTACGTTTCGCCGACGACATCGTCATTATAAGTAGCAGCATACATGAGCTGAGGGAGATGTTAAATCAACTAAATGATGCTACTAAGAGGATCGGATTGAAAATGAATATTTCGAAGACCAAAACCTTAAATAACAACACCACAGAACAAATATATATAGACGGTGCAAAACTCGAAAATGTGGAGGAATATATATACTTGGGACACGCAATGAGAATAGGAAAAGAAAATCAAACAGCAGAGATTAAGAGAAGGATAAGACTAACTTGGATAGCCTTCGGAAAGCTGAAATTTATATTTAGAAACAGTGAGATTCCTATAAACCTAAAAAGAAGAGTTTTCGACACGTGCATAGTGCCAGTGGCTACTTATGGCCTGGAAACAATGGCGATGACAGAAAAGACCGCTAATCAATTGAGGGTAATGCAACGAGCCATGGAAAGAACAATGCTTAACATCAGTCTTAGGGATAAAATAAGAAACGAGGAAACCCGACGAAGAACTAAGGTCGTAGATATTATAGCCCGTATTGCAGACCTGTGGTGGCAGTGGGTAGGTCATGTCGCACGACAAGATCAGTCGAGATGGACATACAAGCTCGTACACTGGAGACCAAGACTGACAAAACACAGCATAGGACAGATCAGCATGGAGAAGCATGAGGAAGGCCTATGTCCAGCAGTGGACAACAGAAGGCTGACTAAGAAGAGAAGAAGAATCTCCCATAAGAAAAAAAAAATTGAACAAAAACAGTTGCCATGGTTACCAAATTCTGACTTCACACTTTTCTCGCGTATTTTGTCACGACAAAATGCTCTATTGCTTGGCTTATTCAACAACCAAGCGGCGCCGTGGACGTTACATACTCACATCAGCGCTTTCATTATTTTCCACAAATCCCATAGCTTCTCTACGATCGTTTATACTAGTCCTTCTAGACATTCGGTTATAAAATTTCTTGTTTACAACGGTTCTAGTTTGTTTTTCTGTTAACCTCTCTTTTTGCTGCCAGGGCTAATTTCACCGGACACAATGGTTTTATGACGCGGAACGTCGATTTAAGAAACATTATTAGGCTAAGATTAGTTAGGACAAAGCGGAACTTGGCTTACCCCTCTCTAAGTGTATTAGTGTATTACAATAACACAGTATTTAGTTTTGTAACATTCTTTTTGAATACTGATTTACCTTATGTTAAATGTAACTTCCATTCTCATTCAGATTAGGAATTTGTGGTGACTACTCAATAAGAAGTGCCACTCTATCGATCCATTTACGTGAAATTACGTCTTTTCAACTTCTTGCCGTTTATTATGTTTACATTCACACTTTTTTGATGTAAGCTTACTCACCATTGCCATGATCTAAAACTTGTGCTTAAATTTAGGCCCATTGTTTAACCCAGCTATTCAAAATTTATCCAAACACACTTTGCCTAAACCGCATCACCTTAAGTACAGTTAATTCTTCTATGTATGAACCGAAAACAAGACGTCCCCGCCTCGTAGAGGCATCCAGCCGTCATATAAATTCCGACGTATCGTACACACGGAAACGTGCGATATAATAAACGATTGTCTCTTGGCGCCCAACAAAAGGCGTAGTCGTCTGAAGTGTAGTACGGTAAACCGAACTCCATTGTGAGTTCGACGAGAAGGAGAACGGGAGAGAGGGAGAAGGTAACATAATACGCCAACTTCGCCATCGCCTTCTCTCTCCCTCACTTTGGTACTTAACCCTCATGATGATTATGCCGGCGTAAATACAAACACTGAGGGTTGAGTGGGGCGGGCCGGGGTTGGCTGGGAGGAAGTATCGATGTTTTGGCAAAGTTTACACACCCCTAACACATGAGTTTCGCTCGTCCTTGATCTGGTTGTGTATGGAGACAATTTCGATTTACTACACGCAATACGGTGAAATTATTTGAGGATGGAATCGTGCACACCATCTCATCCAGCTCGTTTAATCCGTTAATAACTTTGATGTTCGAGGATTGTGTCATATTCCATTCGTCACTCTCATGGTTTAGTAGGTATGCTGTCAATCTGTTGGTACCGTAGTAGAGGAACCCTAGAACAGGAGTGGGCACGATAGCTCGCTAGGAGCCAACGTCACAACACAGTATAAGGATTATATTATAGTAGTGAAGCTTTTGGTCGGTCTCTTCCATCTTTTTCGAAAGATTTTGGTGATTGCTCTTTAAGAGTAATTAACCTGGGCCTGGTTTTCCGAAGTGTGATGGGACGGCCAGAGGCTGTCAGAGTCCTATTTATATTTTTTAAATAAGTTGTAAATTTCCTTTATATAAGATTATTTTATTTAATAAATCGAAATTTGACGTTGTTACTCCAGATAATATTTATTATTTAAATAATTATCCTAATAATAGTTACATAGAAAAATGGAAAGAAAAGACATTTGTCAAAAATACTTAAAAAAATATACGATTTTATCATATTAAAATATTATCATTGTTTGGCATGCTTGTAACCAAATTGTGGTCGTATAAACTAAAGAAATGTCAGTATTGTATTTATAGTATAATATTATTAATATTATCACAGTTCAGAAAATTTAAATCAGTTGATGTCAATAAGTGATTTATGATTTAGGAAATTCAGGATTAAAATTTAAAACAAAATCATTATCACAGTTCAAAGACATGTTTATTTATAAAAGTAAAACTTTCAAATCCTTCTAATATGAAAACCAAAAATTAATAGAATTCCTTTGTGAATGCTTATTAATAACAATATGAAAAAAGAATTTAGCTGCTTTGCACGGAAGTTACACTTTTGAAAAAATCTTTGACTCACTAAGAGACTTACTCCTAAAAATAAAAAAAAAGGTTGTCTGTAAAGTCGGTTTACGGACGATAATTTTACGTGATAACGTCATAAGTAAACATTGATGAAAAATTGCATACGTTTATGAATTGCAATGAATTATTATCACTAAATTATCATTGATGTTTTACATTATAAAAGATTTTACCGCACTGCGGTTGGCCGGTCCAACTTGTCATTTTAAACACATTGTTATGACATGTGTGAAGTTGAACATTAATCTTGAAACTTACATGAATTACTACGCAGGATAATTGTTTTCTATAAAACTTCATTTATATCATTCATCATCATTTTTTAGTCGAAATCGTAACATAACCTATTATTACTGCACACGTTGACCGATGCTACTTTGTTTGATTGGCTCAAGAACAAATATATGAGATTATATAACTAATCAAACTCTTAGAATGCAAGAGTGAATTACCCTATTGTCGCAATTGTTATTGTAGTAGTAATAAGCAATGGTATGCACAGTAAATATTCAGATAACTTTATCTAACGTGCTGTCGCCGTCGTCGCCGACGGAGTGGAACCAGTGCAGCCAGAACGCGCGTAGCGCGTACCTCTTCCATCGCGCTCGCGAACCGAGCTGATCGCCAAATCGAGCTTTCACTCGGACTCTATAGTGGAAGAGAGATCGATGCGTCGCAAGGCAACCGCTAAGGTGGATCTTTGTCTATTGTTCTGACTCTCACCCTAGCTCGCACGCATGGGTGGCGTAACGGTACAATATTTTCTGGAAAGTATATTTTATATAAGCCCGCACATCGATTTATAGGACGTTTATCGCGCCAAAAATGTTGTAGAACATTTATAATACCGATGAATTATATTCCTTAAAAGAATTATTTCACTTGGAAACTATTTTCTTAAAGCCGATTTCACGAAACAAACATGGACAATTAGAAAATATTTATATGGTTAAAACCAACCCAAAAGGGGACCAGTTGTATGACTAATTTATTGTACAATTTATTGTATGAATTATTGTATGACCAACAAAAGACCTCTTGTCCCCTATATTCAAGCCCTTTTTTTGGAATACATTCATCGTATTCCACTGCATGTCTGCTACTGCATCATGGATCCTTACTGTTCCCTCACTGTATGGTTTTATGGTGGGCGCTATGGATTGCTCTTACAGAAGTTTTTTTATCCCATCTTCCTTACTGTTTAATCCATATGAGACTGTGGTCACAAGCCAGAAACAGTTTATCCTAAGCTAAGCATGATAAGATGATTTAGGCCGTATTTAGTTGTTACGCCGTTGCCAAATTTCTTTAGTCTTGTGAATCTTTTTCGGGACCTTTTTTGGGACAGTAATAAATGGTGGGATTAAATTTCTATTTTTGATTGATTGATTGATCGATTGAGGGAGAGTAATGAATTTAGTTGAATAAAAAATAAACTAGAAATGGGACAAACAATTATTATTTGCAATCTTAAAATATACATGTATGTACATAAATATATACGAACTACAAAAATTATAAATATCTGGGTAAATACTTCCAAACTACCCAACATGCACTGCTAAATGAAATTAATTAAATGTTAAACAATTAAATAAAATGAAGAAATATTTTTGACAATAACCTAATAAATATATAAATATAATCTAATATAATATAAATATAAAAAGATATATAAATATAATAAAAATATTTACTTTTTTTATACAAGGTTTTTCTGCCAAATGTTAATTTACAATTTAACACCATTTATTACATAATGTGGAAACAACTTCGTTATACTGATAATTACTGTTTTAAAGCAATATTTTGGCATTTCTCAAATTCGAAAATAAAGACACAAATTAATTTATAACTTTCAAAATGTTTAAAGCGGCTGCCAAAAGATTTTATTATTTGTCCTTGATAAAAACTTAATTTATCGTAATTTATAGTTATATTAGGCACAGAGGAAACTCCTTTTATTTAACAAACATGAGTATTTGTTTCCTTTAATTGAGAAACCAGTTGTTGTAATTCTAATTAAAATGTAAGTAAAAATTGTAAACAACTCCTATCATGTTCAAAAATTTTAATTTTAGCCCTGTAATAATAAATTTAATATATTTAAAAACAACCAGTAAAATAAGTAGGAACATGCATTCAGCAGTAGAATTAATCGGAATAGACATACTAATACACTCATCACAATTACTGCCTAAACATATTTTTCTTCATGTTTGGTATTCTATTGAGACCTGACATCACTGTACATACGTCTTTAAAAGATAAATATATTCAAAAGATCTACACATTTTTAGAATCGCAGTAAATAAAGCCATTCTTGAAATGTCGATATACATAACAGTGTAACAGATATACATAACACACATAAGCGTAAAGAAAATGAAGTTCTCTTCATATCTCTTTTATATTGATTTTTTGGGTCTTTTACACTAATTTTCCGAAAAATATCTGTCGCTTGTTATAGTCTCACAATTGTTACAAAATTTGAAACATTTTCTTTTATGTGTTGTATAAACAATTTGAATTGCTTGAGTTGATCTTGACTTTTCCACACATTCTAAATATTTATAAAATCGGAGGCTCCACCTGATCTTACGATGTGTTAGATATAATTAGCTGTGGTATACTTTATTTTGTTGATTTTTATTTGCTGTTTAGTTTCTACATGACTTACTTTTGTACTTTTCATAACTGATTTTCATACTGAGCCAAAATGTATCCGTTCTGCAATAATTTGGATATCTCATAGTACATATTTTCAATTAATTCCTTTCTCATAATTTCTTTAGATTCTTTTGTACTATATATTTAAAATTTTAAATAAGCCGTTTTTATTAATTAAATATTTAGTTAAAGTATAGCCTTAATAGCTTGGTCAAATATCAACGACATTTACTCGTACTCCCAAATCAAGGAATCTCGTAAAAATAATCTCCTTAGGGCGCCTTAAGAAAAATAATTTCTTAGTTAATTCATGTCAGACTGCCAAATATTTACTCGAGGTTATAAAATAATATGTACATATGTATAAAGAAGTAAATGCTTAGGTAGAAATGATAAACCAACATTTCAGCTATTTCGGGATATTTCAGGAATTTTCTCCGGATTCAGGGACTCATTCCGGATTACTTTTCAGCTTCCATGATTACCGTCTCAGTAGTATTGAAATAGTTCGTTCAATACCACAATAATGAGTGTATCGTAAAATGTGTACATCTCATTTTTAGACGTGACTAACGTCACCCTTTAGCAATGAAACTACTAAGAAGATAGAAACCCTTAGGTCAGCCTCGAAAAAACCTTCGAGTTACCGGTAACGTCATAATAATTAACAGTAAAGTCATTATTAGATTGTGTTGAAAAGTAGAAATAAAATCTTTTTGAAAAGTAAGCTACGATTGTGGAATAAGTAACTCTCGAGAAACCTAAAAACGTTTGAATACTTATCACTTTGTGAATCACACCTAACGATGGACGGGTTTGTAGGATAAGACGATTATTATAATTAGTATTTGTCGAAACCTCGTCGGTGATGGTTGTTCGGTATTTATTTCGTTCGTGTTATTTTCGGTTAGCAAAAATGTTGAAAACTGTGAGTACATCATTTTTATGTTATACAGTTGATCATTGCAAACGGTAAGAGAAATGAATTCCGTTAAATTGTACAACATTTAAACACATTGGTGTTGTGGGAATTGTGGGTTGATTTTATACCTACTGAGTTCCAAAATATTATGCAAGTCAATGGATGATTCGGCAAAACCGGATGTGTTATGTCTTTATAACTTTTTAACTTCGGAAACTGATATTATATATTTTTCTTTAAAATTTGTTATGTTATTGGTTCAATTTGGATAGGTTACACTTTCGAAAAAGTTATTTTGAAATAGATGAAATAGAAATAGTTTCTTATTTTGAAATATGTTCAAGGTAGATACTATTAATTACGGAAACCAACAAAAATAAAATTAGTGCAGGTCTAATTACTTTCAAAATAATTAACTTGCCCAAACATTCACTAATACTGTATGTATTGTACACCTTCAGTAATCGTTTCAAAGGAACATCTTATCATCCGTTGGGAAATTTCCGTTTATGTATCTCGAACTGCTCCTTACGTAATTCAGTTATGTTTTCACATACCACCCAATGTTATGTGGTTTTCTAGAAAAAGTACCAAGGACAGTTAAAATTGTGTTATAAGTGTGGTATAAGTACATACGCGTGAAAAGTTTAGATGGAATAAGTTCTTTAATATACAAAAATGTATATTCAATAAAGTATCAAGAAACCAATTATATCTATCCCAATTTTCCACAATCTATATTTCAGGTATATATATATATTCAGATTCGTGAAATTCAATATTTTACCTGGAGACTTTCGACATATTTTATACCTGTATTAGTGGAAGTTGAAGGTATTCAAGATTCGTATAATTTGATTTCCTTATGCGACAAGATTGATTAACAAATGAGATAATGGCGAAAACACATTTTTATGGTGCTTTTTTTACGTGCAAAATGTTATTAACTCTTGTAATAATAACTAATACTATAGTCTTTAGTATCTTCTAATAACTAAGCTTTAACTAGAGCGCGTAACAAAAAAAACCAAATATTACATTGTGATAAATTATTAAATTAAGTTATAAAATAATAAAGGTTAGGTCGATTTTACTTGTTAAAATCACATTTTCTCAGTTAAAAAATATGCATACTCATAGGTGTTTGAGCAATGACGTCCCCCTCCCATTATAACGATATACTGAATTCTACATTAATTTGATCACTGAAGTATTCCAATGATCTAAAAATTATTCCGACACAAATTCCAAGAGGTATATATTTTTGAGCAAGTTCTTGTTACAAAATTATATTGAGATCCGTTATCCAACAGTGCTTCAATTTTATCAGACAAACCTTGTACTTGTGGGCACACTGTTAATGAAACAAGTTTATTAGATTCTTTATCATAATTGCAGAACCTAATAACATTTAATAACGCGATAATATTCCATAATATGTGTTCACACTTTAGAAATCGGCATTGTTTGGAAATCGGTTCACTGCTGAAGCAAATACGTGTTTTGTGCAAAACTGAAAGGTTGTATTTGTCAATTTTTCAGTACACTCGTAAGGTTTTGTTTTCATTAGAAATTCAACCTTGATTTGCCTTATAACATGTTCTAGAAGAAATGTTGGATCAATACTATTTTTTAATCCAGAAGTAACTTTAAGCAATGAAACAGACTTTTTTTGAGATACATTTGTTTAATCTGCCATCGATAACTGTTATAAAAAAGTTGATACAAAGGTGAATGCGAGCTTCCATTCCCGTAAGAAGCAGTAGTCGAAATTTCTGATGTGCTATTGCTTATCACGTTGGTAGACGTTCTTTCCTCCTGAATATGAACGTTTTCCTATAACTATTAAATCTCGAGATGAAAGTCTTGAGATTAGAAAGGGGAAAAAGCTTGAGATGATGGTAAAACAAAGTATATTTTATTAATAACAAGCCGTACCCAGCATGCGTCGCAATGCCACGTAAAGTTTAAAGAAAAAAGATAAATAAAAATTATAGATGACCCGGTGAAATTCCTATCATCTACATATATTTTTGAAAAATAATGTCAAAACAATACAAAATTTTTATCTACATTAAATTAAATGCAACACAGTTATACACATAATCAATTTAAGGCTTTCTGATCTACTATATTTTACGTCTTTTTTTGCGGTGCGTAAATTTATAAAGATGACGGTTTTACGACTCGCGAACATGCGACGTAACCATGCGCGAAACCGGGAAACTCCAAGTTTATTCCGCAAACTGTCCTTGTATTAGCAATTGTATATTATCTTTTTAAATTTTTAATAAATAATTTATGAAAAACTATCCTGAAATTAGGTATGAAATTTTCCTGTACAATATGCGTTGCACCAAACGACGTCATTTAAAAGCAATTATTATACGTTTGGATGTTGGCCAAGAAATATTTAGAGTCATTTCCTACCCCAGAAACTAAAGAAGGTAATGGATCTGGTGGTGGGAACAATTACGGCACTTTTATTTTACCACCAGCACAACATAATCCAGTAGCTTCACCGCTGCATTTTAACGCTTTACAATATTGACAAACGATTGTCATTTTTTCAATCGTTACGGATTCTTCGGCACAATAATCTATTTCCGGGTCGTAGTGGAATACTACTCGTTCCAAGTTTACAGAAACACTGCGTCTGCGGAATCGTTCTATTTCATTGTGTCTTGAAGTGCGCTCCATGTTTTGGGCATTTGTTGCTCGTAGTACGTGCATGACCATCTTGGTGTTGATTCTGCCATGTCTTTTTCAGCTTGTCTAAGTAGTTTTTTGTTTGTTTTATATTTTTACCTTTAATTCGATTCGTCGGTAATTCTGTTCGGTCTGTTGTTTGGGTTTCTTCACTTCCGGTTTTGGGTCTTGTATTTGTACCTCATAGACTTGTTTCTTGAGTGTTTTATTCGTTTGACGTCAGGTAGAGTCGAATTGTCTTGTAGTTTTCCTCGATCCTTTTGAAATAGTGTGATCTTATATAATTGTGCTGATCGTCAAACCCAAGTTCATGGAACGCCTCGTTGTTCTCTTGGGCTTTCCCCCATAGTGCTTCTAGGTGATCAATCCTTTTTTGTAAGTATTCCTTGGTTTTTCTTGCACTTCCGTTTTTCTTGCAATTATTTTGTAGTTATATGATTTCTTGGGCTATTTTTTCTGGTTCTTGAATCAACTCATCTGCTTGTTATATCTTGTCGTAGTTGAAATTGTTAATTTTTTAACTTAATTCTCTGGAAAAGGTGGTTGTGACTTACTCAGGACTTTGCTTGTCTTCTTGACTTCCCGACGTTGTGTTGGTGTCGAAGTTCTTGAAGTTTTGGAGTTGTAATCACTGGCGGCTTTTCCTCCGGCTGCAGTGACTGGATATGTCCGTCGTTTCAAATTTGTAGAATTTGTAGACTTGGTGTCCTGGTGAATTTGCTTTGACTTACTCAGGACTCTTCTTGGTTTCTTGACTTTCCGCTTTTGTGTTGGCGTCGTGTAGACTTTGTAGACTCGGTGCCCTGTCGATCTAAATGCTGTTGTATAAGATGTGCCCGAACTCGTTCGATTCCATTATTTACTGTTAAACGTAATTCTGTCATACCAATACGAATGTTATCTGTCTCTCACCGGTCGTCAGTCGTCAGTGCGATTTGGACGTGAGAGCTCGTCTCGTTGCACATTTGATTAACTTCGACGACCTAAGTCCATCTTCTTCTTGGGATTTTAAAATCAATAAAGTTCTCGCGCACTGACAAACTGATGATAGATTGTAATAATCGTCTTGAGATTTATTTATTTGACAACCAACTGACACTATACTTTCATTTGTTTGATTATAAATGTCAAATTACAAAACGTACCTTTTTCAGTATTTCCCTTAGTTATTATTTATGTTTCTCACCGAAAAACCTTTCCTGAACTTCCACAAATATTTCAAGATCAAAATTAGCAAAATCCGTCCAGCCGTTCTCGAGTTCAAGCTAGACAAACGAACAGCAATCCATTTTTATATATATATGGAGATAGTAATTCGAATCAGACGAATTTAATCTGTTAATGAATTCGAATTACAAATAAAATGAATATGAACTCAAACAAAACTGTATTTAATACAGAAAACGAGGACATGAGAGTCCAAATTGTAAAATTAAAATAAAAAAAAACAAGTTAATGAGTGCTAATCCAAAATGAAATACAAAAAAATGATAACAACAGACGTACCCAAAATGAAAAAAATGTATAAATACAAAAAAAAATATGTAGGCCTAAAAATATAAGGGTGCACATTCAAAAAAATAGCGAGAATGTTACCATTAAAACACGAAACATCGTTCTAATAAAGGCGTATCTTCCCTGGGACAGGAGTGGTTATACGTCGCTTTTAATTAGATGTAACGCGAAGACCAGTAGTGAAATATCAGTTTATATGCTACATATTCCTAACACATGTAAGACTTCATATGAAATTTGCATGTTGTGCTGTATTTCACAAGAGAAATAAAAGTATGCATATAAACTACAATTTCATAAGGAAATTAATGGCCATAGAGCCCAAAAAATTTATTTTTTGAAAACGAACTTCACGCCACCTGATATTCTAGCGATATCACTGGCGAAGTGTGAACACAATAATCATATTGAAATAATTTTTGAAATGCTCATATTGACACAGAGAGTAACGAATTCGATGTAAAAATTGATACGAGTTTCCATATCAATGATTTTGTGTTACCATCAGATATTTTTTGCTACATGACGCACAAGTGTACTTATTGGTTTGGTTCAGCAAGTGGAAAACATGTTACATACATGTTATATCTATTCTTCCATGGTTGCGTTGGCATTAATGTAAATATCGTACGCAGAGGGAAAGATAAGGGAGTGACTGGAAATAACATTTTTGTAACGTGATTTGCTTTTTAATGGAGTATACCTTATGTTATAAAAATATTGTATTGCACTATTTATAAAAACGGCGATGCTATGCTACGTTATAGCAAAGACAAATACGGTTAATTTACGGTTAATACGGAAACCGTATTTGTCTTTGGTTATAGTTTATGACGTTTAATAAAATAGTTACAGGTACATATTGAAAATGCTTATTTATGTAAAGCCGGTTCCATATATATGCGGTGTTTTTCATATATTGTTCACCAAAAATTTACTTACTGAAAGTACCGCATGAGTGGAGCAGATTTGTGAGTAGTTCGAATGAAGCGAACTCAAAACTTTATATAAATTCTAGTTACAAGTGGAATGAATACAAATTCAAGGAAAATTGTTTTCAATGTGCAAATGTAAGTCAACTATACAAATTGTAAAACCATTCTCTCTATTATGCTATTCATTTGTGTTTTGTCTTATGTCATGTATATTCTCTAAACGTGATACCCTACAAGCTCGTCTTAAGTGGGTCTATTTCTGCAGTTTATTTTTATAAGTAAGCTGCCAATATTCTGATCCATAAGTTATAACAGGTTGAACGATCGATCTATATATATATATATATATATATATATATATATATATATATATATATATGTCTATATTTAATTTAGTCTTAATGTTACCTTAATTAACCACAATACAGTTTAAATATAATAATTAATATTAATATTATTTATCATTATTAATATATTAATATAAATATAATTAATAATTATGAAATATAAATATAACCCATTTAATTTCTACGTGATTTATCATTGGGTTGTTCGAATCTGTATGTTTCGATCTCATGTTCCGTCACATGATATCAGGCTGCCTACCCACCGTTTTACCCGTGGCTAATCAGGTGCCGGCTAATTATTACCGGGCGCCCATAATCCTTATAGTGTAAGTGTAAACTATCTGGAGTGCCTCCCACAATTTTTGCAGTGGAACGTAAACTTTTCACAGAAACTCAAGGGCATTAAAGTTCTCACGAAGTTTAATATCGTGATTTTGTTAATGTTTGAGAAATATATCCAAATTCTTAAATTTTAAATATTCCAAGTACGGTCGGTTGTCCTGAACACAATCTGGACATGCATCAGATTTTTAAATATTGCTATTAAAAAAGGCAATGAAAGGGCAAGGTCATGAACATGGTATGGCTTTTAAACGAGTATATATATTTATATATACCTATATACACTTATGCGTCACATTTTTATATGTACGTCACAACACGATGTTTGAACATAATTAGGTACTTGGAGCATACTTAAATGAAATCGATTGTACAAGACTATATCTATTAATTTGGTGTGATTGTAATGCTTGTGGTTTGTTTTCTTTAAAAATTTTGTTTTTTATGTCTAGAAGTATTATGTTTGACATAATTTCAGTTTCAAAATTTAGCAGTACATTATCGAACTCACATCAAATGGAAAATACTGTATATTATGCAGGTATATAGAAAGTCGTCAATAAATGGGTAGATACATACAGCAAAAGAGAAAAACAACAAACATATTGAAACCATAGTTATAGGAGACATATAAGTAGGAAATACATACTAAAATATACTAAAAAAGTATATAAATATATGTATAGTATATAAATAAATATTATATAAATAAGTTTTTTTTTTGAACCTGGCCGAATTCTTAAGTAAATGGATTATAAATGTGTCATATTGATGTTAACTTATATGTGTTGAAATCTGTTACTTTGTAACGAAGCCGATTTTCGAGAGTTGAGAGTAGACCACCCACCGTACAAATTAATCATAAAATAGAACCTATCTCAAATAGATGGCGGCTGATCAGGCAATATGCAATCTACCATCGTTTAACTATTAAGACTAAACTTATACGAGCCACTCGCCCCCTCCATTGTTCTTTGCCCGAGTTAATCCAAGGTGAGAACCAAGACTTGTTTATAGCAAGTCGATCCGTCTATCTGTTTATTGTAAACGTCACTGCCGTTAGTTATAAGCCGCCGAATTATTTGTTATTTGTGAGTGTACGTAAATTGTGCATAGTCCCCGACCGATAGTCTTAAGCCGTCCAAGCTATTCGTAGTTATTCGTCTATTGTGAAAGCGTCCCCTACCGCTAGCTAGTAGGCTATACGTTATCTGTGATTTTTCGTTGTGAGCGTACCGACCGCTAGATATAAGCTATCTGTGGATGAACGTTTACTACAAGTTAATTATCGCTTACCGTATTCTCTCTCACACTCTCGCTCTCTCGATATGTAAAAGCCGCACTACCGAATATTAGCCACAGCACGTTTTCTTATCGTCTCCGTATTTAGCTATTTCTCTTTCATTGTGAAATTGTTAGGATAATTTTCCGTTTTCTCATTTTCAATATGTAGAGGGTTTTTCATATTCCAGATCTTAATTTTATTGTTTGCAAAAGTATTGTAATTTTCCATTTCCGCATTTTCGCTTCGCCGCATAATTTTCGATCTTTTTGAACGTGTTTCATTTCTACGGACAACCCTGGTAATCTCCTGAGTTCGTAAATTACCCAGGCACATTCCCGAGGGAGAAAACCCGTAAAAATCTGGCGCCCGAGCAAAACCGTAACACCGACTCCCAAAACCGATTAACCGAACTCCCGAACTCCGTCCCAGCGCCAAATCTCACTAGTAACCGCACTAAGCGCGTTACAACTTCGTACAATATTTTTTGCATGAGTTTATTCGTGAGTTTCCTAAAAATTTTTGGGTTATTAATGTCTCATTGATAAACATGGAAACGCAAATATGTTGAGTGATGAAAACTGAAGTGATCAAAAATGAAAACTGAAAAATATGCGCGGTAATGTGCAAATTATTTAGCCGTATTGGTATAGGGATATAGTCCTGTTTCTTTTGTGTAATTTAGTTATTCCGCCAACATGCATTCGCCAGAGTCTATGTCGTTTTCTAACAGGGTGCATGTACCTACATACCTTATATGTGGAATTCAAATATATATACTATATATTAAACCATCAACATGTTTTTTTCTCTTTTTCACTTAACAAATCTTTCACATTGCAAATTTAATAACACAAACATATAGAAATATGAAACAAATGTAAGAGAATCTGAAAATGAAATTTGTGGCTCAGCCGGGATACGAACCCGGATCTCCCAATATCGCGTCAAGTGTTCTGCCAATTGAACTACCGAGACACCTATCAATTTCATTTTCGATGTTCGTGTTAAACGTTTTTGACAGGATGATACGGAGGACGTATTGGTTGTACGCAACACACCGTATCCCTCTCACGTTAATAATGTGGTGTCTTACGTGTTCTCTGATATACAAATGAAACAGATGGAAATATGTTCTCGAAATTAATTCAAAGCGATGGTGTATATGAAACAAATGTAAGAGAATCTGAAAATGAAATTTGTGGCTCAGCCGGGATACGAACCCGGATCTCTCAATATCGCGTCAGGTGTTCTGCCAATTGAACTACCGAGACACCTATCAATTTCATTTTCGATGTTCGTGTTAAACGTTTTTGACAGGATGATACGGAGGACGTATACACCTATATATATATATATATATATATATATATATATATAAACATTGTTTCATATACACCATCACTTTGAATTAATTTCGAGAACATATTTCCATCTGTTTCATTTGTATATCAGAGAACACGTAAGACACCACATTATTAACGTGAGAGGGATACGGTGTGTTGCGTACAACCAATACGTCCTCCGTATCATCCTGTCAAAAACGTTTAACACGAACATCGAAAATGAAATTGATAGGTGTCTCGGTAGTTCAATTGGCAGAACACCTGACGCGATATTGGGAGATCCGGGTTCGTATCCCGGCTGAGCCACAAATTTCATTTTCAGATTCTCTTACATTTGTTTCATATACACCTTCACTTTGAATTAATTTCGAGAACATATTTCCATATAGAAATAGTTTCAAGTTATTGGGAAGGAGACACTAATAAAATAATGTAGAAATAACACATTAGAAGGAACCTGCGCTATTTATTAATATTTCAAGAGTCCCACTTACCGGCCTTCGCAACTCAACAACATCCACTTAACAGCCACATTTTTAAAATGAAAATATCGATCCTCTGAAACATAATATTGCCCCAAGCGTAACCGTTTTTCTTACAAGAAGCGTTGCTTCCTTAAGCGGATTAAATCAGACCCTGTCAGCAACTCTTGCGCTACCTATCCGCAACTCATGATGGGCCCGGGAAACAACTCCTTCTATTTCTGTAGCTGCAATAAACTTGTGTGACAACTCATCGTTAGGGATGATGATAACTGACAGTGAATCATGCTACTGCAGCTTTCAAGTTGATTTTAATATATATAAATTTCGTAACGTAATTACACATATTGCGATATTAGAAATATTCAATAACACTTTTCATAGATTTGCACAATCCTTTCGTATCTATACATACGCAATAATCGATAGATGCTAAAATTAATTTCGATACAATTGAAGGTAGCGACAGAACAATAGAAAACTTTAAAGCTTCATAGGCTTTCAAATTGTATCAGTTTCAGGTGTGCTGGCATGATCAAAAATAGGGAAAATAAATTTCTATTGTCGTAGTACAGATATTCCCCATAAATGCCAGATTTCAGTGAAATCTATTGTATGAGCTTCAACGCCATAAATGGTTTTTTATGACCTATGTGTATATCGCAAAGGGTTACGAGTCCATTGTCTCTTAATGCTTTTGTTGAAATATTCGCACTCGAGGGAGAGAATGAGTAAAAATTGCAAAATAGGAATATGCCTTTCGTATTATTATTAAATACTAGCCGTGACCCGACCACGCTTCGCTGTGGCTCAGTTTGATATGAAATAAATGAGCAATTAAATGAAAATAGTTAATCTAGCGAATATAGATTTACGGAGAAAACAAATAATTTATTTCAATAACACGCATTGCATTGCTGTGATTATGTTGTAGAATGTTATGAAAAGGGAAAAAATATATTTTTTGAAAATATTTTTTATAACCGATGTAGTTACTCGGCTTCGCTCGGGGGGGCGACCCTGTCTCATCCCTTTTTTCACACTCCATGAAAATGATTTCAATCAGCGTGCGTTATTTGTCTTGATCGAGCAATGTGTACTCCTTCGATTTCCAATCTTGCTTCTCTTTGCTCGTTTGTTTCAGATAAACGGGCTTGAGCATTTCTTAATCTGAGGGTTTCTAATCTATCTTCCTTTTGCTCCTCTGTTTCAGATAAACGGGCTTGAGCATTTCTTGATCTTAGGGTTTCTAGTCTATCTTCCCTTTGCTCGTCTTTTTCAAATAAACGGGCTTGAGCATTTTTTAATCTGAGGGTTTCTAATCTATCTTCCCTTTGCCCGTCATTTTCTGAAGCTCGTAAAGTCTTTTATTTATTTGTTTTACATATGGATCTGCAATCGATTTCCTTTTTGGAGGCATAATTCACAGCAAAAGTATAAAATAAATGCGCGTGTTTTCTATTGTCCAATGTCCAAAGTTCACAAATAACACCACTAACACTCACACACGTTAAGAAATATTTCTACTTTTAACAGAATGATTTTGAGCAATTTGATCCTCAAAGCGCTGTCAAACTGTTCGACATTTAAAAGATACCTTTTCGCCGCGAGATGGCGCCATCTGTCAGTCACTCGTCTGTCAAATAAAGATGACATAGCCTGTCATGCATATACGGCCAATCGAACTGTAGCATTTTATATATTTAAGCTGTTTCGGCCCCCTGGCTCGTTTTCCCAAGGTGTATTAACTTTAAATAGGTTACCTCATTGAACAGCTTCTGGGCGAGGGGGTCGCGCGGGGGAGGCGGAGTTCGTGACGTAGCCTGGCGACCCAGGTCTGCGTTTTATTACCTGTGTTTAATCTAACTCTGTGGTTTAATCTATGTTCTGTATTACTCTGACAGTTTGGCGTTTGGCTGACGTTTTCGTTTGTAATTGACAACAGTTTTGAGTTTTTCAAAGTACATATTTTTTGCATCGCCGGTCGTCGTGTGACGTAGATCGGTCTCGCGCTGTTGTGGTAGGTCAGGATCGCTAGAGGCAACCTATTAAAGTTGATTCGCCTTGTCTTTTTTCGACGCAGAACCATTTCAGGAACCTTCACGGACATGCGCCCGACAACTCACCAAAGTTTCTTGTCAATCGGATGAATGGTATTGAAGCTATGCGTAACATACAAACAAACATACATCCATTTATATATATGTATAGATTAACAGAATACTTTTGAGCAATTCGATGCTCAAAGCGCCGTCAAACTGTTAGACATTTAAAAGTTACATTTTCGCCGCGAGATGGCGCCATCTGTCAGTCAGTCACTCGTCTCTCAAATAAAGATGACATATTAACTGTCATGCATTTTATATTTTTTGGCCGTTTCTACCCCTCTGACTCTTTTTTCGACGCGGAACCATTTCAGGAACCTTCACGGACATGCGCCCTACAACTCACCAAAGTTTCGTTGCAATCGGACGATTGGTATAGGAGCCTATGCGGAACATACACACAAACATCCATTTTTGTATATATAGATTGGAACGAATGTCGATTTCTTTATTTTCGTCAATTCGATTGCCATCTGCAACCTGCACTTCTTTAATGGCACTTTCCCAAAAGTTTCATAAACTTATATTTACATAATTTTATCTTTTATAAAAAATATATATATTTTGTGTCATGTTTGTCAGCTCCTTGTTGAAATATTGAATTATCGCCAGATCATATCTTCGTGATTAAATTCGATATTAGTAATGCACCGGATTTAAGAAATCTTATCTCATCAAATCACTATAATCAATTTCATAAAATATTTATTAAATCAATGGCATGAACGATTTAAAAGAAACCGTGTTTCGTTTTAAAAGTTTCCTTGTGAACGGCACTTAACGGCAGATCGGTTATATCTCAGAGATAATGAACGAATTAAAACTTTTCTTTTTTCGAAAGTAGGCTCTTTCCATGTAGATTTAAACAGAAGAAAGGTTTAAGTGGTACGTTGTAAAATTAATCTTGATAAAATTCATCCGTTGAAAAACAAAACAAAAAACTCAATTGTGTTTAAAATATACCGCAGACTCCTAATTAACCGATTAAAATTCATCAAGATGGGTTTGAAAGTTTTAGTTTTTATATTATTTAAATTCTTTTTGATATCGATCTTTCGCATAAATCAACAGTTAACGAATAATCTAAGGAAATTAAAGGGTACAATTGATATATTTTTACTCTTTGTAAAATAAAAATTTATGAACAAATTATATTCACTGACGCAAAACGAATTAATTTCTACTGATATTCCTGGGTCATTATGGCTAAAATTAACGATCCTGTAGAAAAAGTTCTTCCTATAACATATACCGTCTGGATTGTAGACTACTAGCAGTTACCTGTCTCTGCTTCGCCTGTGAAAATTAGGTGGCTGGGGTTGGTAGCTCAAACGAAGAGAAAAAGTGGACAAATTAACAACATTTATTGGCAAAAAGGGGCTGGTAGTGGTTCACTCGAGGGAGAGAGAGAGAGAGATCATGGACACGCCCATGATAAGGGACGGCAAAGACAAAGTGAAACGTTAAGATAGACAACGGTTAAGTAACAAAGGCATAGTTAATGTGGTGAAAAAATGGCTTGCATGAATCCCCAGGGGGCCTGGAGGGGTAGCAAGTTATCCCGGTGTCTTTAAGAATACCGTCCCCAAGCAAAGCAGGCGGCGGGCACGTAGTTTAACCGGCAGCATAACAGTTCAAAAATTGTTCTCGATCGTTTAATTCACTTGGTATTTATTTAGTGAAATATTTATTGTTTCGCGTTGTGCTGCTCGGTTTTACTAAACTTGCGTGCCTCGTGCGTGCCTCGCCGGGAGGCAAGGTTATTTTTTGGCAATTCACGTTTCGCTGAGGGTGCGTGTCCTCGTCCCGGATTTCTGCAATATCATTCGCGACACTGTAAATAGTGTTTATCAAACTGCTTTATTCGCAGAATTAATAAATTTCCGAGTTGTGTGCTGATTCTGTATAGAGAGCAGTAGGGTTTAGGGTATAGGGGTTTGGGCAGTGTGGCTGCGCAGTTTGCGGGACGACGCTGTTCGTGGCACGTCGCTTTTTAAGCGACTTAGTAACCACGTTGTTATTCTCTTCCTTCTCTCTTCTTGTTACTCTCTTTCTCACTTATGTATTTTATCCCAAATCATTTGATGGCATCATTATTAAGACACTTTCAATTTGATGTAGTTTAAATGCTTTCAAATCTGCCGATCATCCCACGAGAACTCAAACTTTTTTTAAATTTCGCGAATGAAGGCCTTTATTTCACTTGGCTACAATAATTCTGCAAATGTTTAAAATATCTGCTGCACTATACCTCTACGTTTGTTAGATCAATTCTAATGTACTGGTAAAATTACACACGCCATATATGAATGTGTTACTAATTAACTTCAATTTATTTTTGTTGTGTTAAAAATATTGGTTCTAATTCTATTAGTGTACTATATAATAATGAAGTTTTTTGGAAGCATAGCTTTCTTATGGCGGGCTTCGCTCGAAGCGCTGAATCGGTGAGAGGTGTAAACGCCGAAAAACCGTACGACCCGGACGGCCAATTATCGCGCCGCGCTCATTGTAAATTGCAAATAAAACAAATTACAAATGCGGATGTCGTGTAAAAGTGAGGTTAAGTTTCGAACACAAAACATCTAATTCTGGCGTTGAGCGCGTAAAAGTAGAAAGTTGACCAACTTTCGGAGCATTGTTCACGTCAAGCGCGTTCATTCTGTGCAGTTTCATAAAAACGTCACTTGCTCTATCTGATTAGACAGTTCACGACGTATAGAGGGCGTCTAGAGCGCGTCCATTCTGTTTCACGCTTAACTGTACAATAACAAAAATTATATCAACAGAATCAGCGTCTAAAGAAGAACCTACCTTAGTGTGTCAATTACTTTATTTAGTCTATCAACCGAGATATTTCATTATAAAATTTGCTTTTAAACGTAAACAGGCGTAAACAGACAGTAGACGTCTTGGATTGAGATCTACACGGAACGAGAAAATCCTTCACGGAAACGTTTCTGGGCCTACGACTACGGTCCGGAAGGTTAGGTTTATTTGGTTTGGCTTGGATAAAAGTATAAAGAAGAATAAATAGTACATTATATTATACTAGTTTAATAAGACTGAGTATTGTCACACGAGAGTTTTAAAGCACGACGAGCGAAGCGAGGAGTGCTTTAATAGAACGAGTATGACAATACGTCTTATTAAACGAGTGTAATATACTATTTTATCTACTTTGCTTTATTAATTTGTTAAATTTTGGCTGCTCATGTTTTCGTATTACACTAGGGAATTTTGCGTGGGTTGGTTACATTGACATTTCGTATTTAAATTTGAAAATCTAGTAGCCCTAGGACAAATTCAATAACTACTTACTTACGTGAGCGAAATGGAAGACAAGAATGTAGATTCATGATATTTTAAAAGTTATGTTTATTGAAATACTAATAATTTAACCTTGACGTCTACGCACGTCTTCGTGACAGGCTGATGTACCAATTTAACAAAACTAAAAGTTACCAAAAGTAGTGTAATAATATGAATATTATTACACTACTTTCGATGTAATAATGAGATCATTAGTAACGCAAAGTAGATAAAAGTGATTTATTTCGGAGTCGCGCTAACTGTTTTGTGGTAACTCGTGTTACAATTGTTTGTATTGTCGGTTGCCTGTTCTAGGGGTGGCGATTGTGGGCTGAATCTGAGAGTGGCTAGACTACCAATCGTTTCTGTACATGACATATATATATATATATATATATATATATATATATATATATATATCTTATATAAAGCTATGCTTCCCCTCCCGATCATTTCCAGAGTGCCTCATTTAGTTTTTTCTTTATTTTGTTCTAACTTATCTTAAAGTAAGTTGTATCGATAACTTCGTTTTATTGTAAAATTTTCACTATCAAATCATTTGCTTAAAACCATGCGATTCAGTTTCTTTGGAGTGTGAAAGTTGAATGCGTCTTATACGAAGCTTTTGAGGAAACTTCAAACTGTGGTAGCTTAATATATTGGCATTGAAATATGTTGTTTCTGAAGATTGATAAGATAGAGATTGATATTGATATTGATAATATGAGGGAGGGTTCATACCGTCTAACATTCCATTACTCTCTTACTTCTCCCACAAAGCGAACCTAATTACAAGACCGAAAACTTAGTGAAGATACATCATCGACTCCAATTGATTAACTATCCTGAGTAGGTAGTGAATCTATAACCAATGGCTTTATGCGCCACTTCTCCACCAATTTCGCTGTCCAGACAATGTACCGAAATATTTTTTTCAAATCTGTTTCAAAAGCTGATTTAAGGTAAGAACCGATCAATGACTCTGATTATAGACCAAGTGGGTTGCGATTTATAGCCAATGTGGTAATAACTAAGTCTTACTCTATTTTATATTAAACTAGAAATTTCAGTATTAATAATTCCAGGGCGACGTTTGGACCCGAGACGTCGTCTCGGTTAGCTTCCACGCTGTCGATCCGATTAAAGCCCTAATCTCCTACAGTGGAGTTTTACCGTTTGCGCCAAATTGTTTTCGAGACGTGGACGAAGAAACTTTAATACTCCGTTAAGAGGGATCCGTCTCGGAATTGAATATCGCAGGTGGGGGCGTTGAATAGAAAGTTCCTAAGCAACAAGATGGCCCCATGCTCTCATCCGGTCAGCGTACCCGCCACATCCCCCCCCCCGCGTTAACTCAGGTTTATTTTCGCTTTGAGTCGAGTAAAATGTTGCAAACATCGATACTGAAGTGCATTCGCGCCTAATTATAGAACCTATCGATATTATTAGTTGAGCGACGACCTTGTTTACGAAATCGGAACTAAAATAATTCGAAGACGACTAAAAATACGCACGCACTTTCCGTTCAATACACTTCGAACCTCGATTCTCTGAAATTGAAATAATCGCAAATTGGTGCTCGAAATATTGTGCTTGTGCGTCTCGTTCGGCCTTGTAGCCTTCAAGTACTCTCACTCCCGTCCCTTTCCCTTTTTCTCTCTCCCGTTTTGTAACCTGGAGCGTAATTGCACGTGGGCCGCTTACGGCGGTTTATTTTCATGGAAACGTCGCTTACGGATCGACGCGAGTTTCCTCCCCCGCGGGAAAGACGGTTCAAGTAAAATTCCTCGAGGGTAAATCAGGAGTGAGGGAATTCTCTTAACGACGAGATATTTAAAAGATTTACGTTAACGCAACGACACTCGTAGATCATAGGAAAATACCTTATAATAATTTCATGCGCCTATGGGTTCACATGTAGGGTCACTAATTTTACCGAGCACTATTTAAGACCAATATTGTTTTTCACAGACCAGTTGATAACTTGACACTAAAGTAGTATTTACTTTATTACGTATAATTTATAATTAATGCGTTACAAGTATGACAACGGAACAATCAGAAACCTTTTGTTGACATGCGTCATCATCCCCTGCCTTTATCCGTCCACTGCTGAACGTAAGCTTGCTCCATATTTGTCTCCACATGTTTCAGTCTTGAGCTTTGTAAACCCAGTTTGTTCCTGTAACTGTCTGTATCTTCGCTGTGTCGTTTGAGTGGTCTTCCCACTCTTCTTATTTCTTGTACCCATCTTAAAAGTCTTGACCTCTAGCGATTGTTGCCATGCCTTTGCCAGATATCGAGCCCATTGCTATTAGGTATTAGCCACTGTCTGTACTACATCTGGGACTCTCGTTCTACGTCTTATATCCTCGTTCCTTAAGGCGGAAACAGACTATCGTCACGTCACGTGAGCTCACGTGCTGTCACGTTAACTCACGTCACGGATAAAAAGTGCGGAGTAATGTTTCACATGGTATTTAAATGTATTAGAACCAGACTGAGGTTACGTCAAAGTGACGTGAGTTAACGTGACAGCACGTGAACTCACGTGACGTGACGATAGTCTGTTTCCGCCTTTAGTTTATCTTTAAAGCTCACTCCCAGCATTGCGCGTTTCATTGCTCTCTGAAAAACTCTTAACATTTCTGTACTTCTTTGTATCAGTTTTGCTGTCTATAGTCCGTAAATGATCACCAATATTATACAGGTTTGGTACACTTTTCTTTTTGAATTTATAGCAATATCTCTGTTCTTTAATATAGGCTATCCAGGATACTCTTATTTTTCTTTTAATTTCTACGGTTTGATTCTCTTTTCCTATTGTAATTGTATGTCCCAGATAAATATAGTCCCGAACATTCTACAGTGCAATTGTCAATAACGGTAGGGGTGTGTCTTGTTAAAATTATTACTTCCTCATATGGAGTACCCATATATGAGAAAGTAGTGTAATCGCGCTGATTTTAAGAATATGAGATATTGGCCTTTCTGGATGTTATGAGGTCACCTGAGTTCGAAAACATATTTTGGAATCATGTCTGTGTGTGTATATAAGTATATATGTGTGCGTATGGTGTATGTGGTCAACGTTTTCTCAGACTTGTTACTTGTAGAGATTTGGCGCTAGGACGGAGTTCGGGAGTTCAGTTAATCGGTTTTAGGAGTCGGTTTTACGGTTTTGCTCGGGCGCCAGATTTTTAAGGGTTTTCTCCCTCGGGATTATGACTGGGTAATTTACGAACTCAGGAGATTACCAGGGTTGTCTGTAGAAATGAAACACACGCTCAAAAATAGAAAATCCAAAATTATTTTATTCCCAATCGGCAGTGAAAACAATTCGTACGACTAACACCTGCTAGGTCGTCGAACGGAGACCGGAGAACTACAAAAAATTATTTATAATTATTTATGTATCTCGAAAGGGAAACACACAAATACGAAAATATTAATATTATCACAGTGGGAGAGAAATAAAATTTATTCTAAATGAAATCGGAGAGATTCAAAACTATTTAACTAATCGAAAATGCGGAAAGTACAATTTGCAAACGGTTGAAATCTGAAAAATGAAAAACCCTCTTAATGCGGAAAATACAAAAAATGGAAAATTATCCTAACAATTTTACAAAAAAGATAAATGGCTAGATATGGAGACGATAGGAAAACGTGCAGTGTCTAATATTCGGTAATACGGCTTTTACATTAGGAGAGATTGAGAGCGAGAGAGCGAGCGGAAGATTGTGGTGAATTAATTTTTCCCTAACACGACGAGGGACAAATTAATTCAAATCGGTTCGGAGAGGAGGACATTTTCACGGTGCTACAGATCACTCACATATGTCGGTTGGTAACGGACAATTACATAACATATAATGGCGGAACGATCACAGATACATATACCAAAGAATTCGGCGGCCTTAAAATTAACGGCGGTGACAATTACAGTTGACGGATATCGGAGGTACGTTCACAGTTACATATAACAAAGAATTCGGCAGTCTTAAAATTAACGGCGGTGACAAGCACAGTTTAGGGACAATTACGTAACACATAACGGATAGTTCGGTCGGTCTAGATCTACGGTCGGTAACGTACACAATTACATATATCGGTCGGTAGAACGGAAAACGGATATCTGACGCAACGAAAAAATACGGATAACGTACGACTTGTCACAGACAAGTATTGGTTCTGACCTTGGATTAACTCAGGTACAGGACAGCTGGAGGGGGCGAGTGGCTTATATAAATTTAGTCTTGATGTTTAAACGATGGTAGATCGAATGGTGCCTTATCGGCCGCCATCTATCCGAGATAGGTTTGATTTCGCGATTAACTGTATGGTGGGTGGTCTACCCTCGACTCTCGAAAATCGGCTTCGTTACAGTTGGATCCCCTGAAAACTCGAAACCACATAGATTTCATCAGAATCAAATAAGGGCAAATGGCACGTTACTCGTCATTTTTAGTTTTCTTTTGGATTATATCAAAAACTGGTCTAACGGTTTTAACGACTACAACTTTTGCCTGAAACATGTCTTTCTAAAACCTCCCTAAAGGAGGTTTTAGACCTTAAAACCTCCCTTTATTGTTGAACATTTTCAATTTCTCAAAAAAAAATTTTAAAAAGGTTTGAATGTTTCCACTAAACTTTATATTCGAATTAACATATTAAATGTATATGATTTTTTATTTGAAATATTTTTTCCTAAAACTGCCCTAAAGGGCATTTTACTCTTAAGAATTTATTTTGTTGTCCAATTTTCTTTAAAACAGTTTTCGTGATTTATACCAAATCTCATAACTTAAATTGGCTGTTTAATGCCTATACCTTTTAGTTGAAACATTTTTATCTAAAACTGCCCCAAAGGGCCCTTCCTTATGTGCATCGGTTTGTGGAGTAATTGTTCAGTCTAACGGATACATCTCCATCAAGTAGTTGTTTTTAGTTATTCCACGTCGATGATTGGATTCCTATTTCTAAGTGTGGACATTGAAATTTGTTGTTGATATATTACAATAGTAAATTTATTTATCGTTTCGATAAAGTTAGTTTTATACAGAAATATTTTTTAGAAACCTTTTTCCTCTAACAAACAACTAAAAGAAATATTTACTACTAAGAGAATATGTTAATATTCAATACTAAATTGATTTTACGAAACAGTGATAATGTTGCCATGAATATTTTGTCCTGCCATATAAGAAAGTCTTACGATGTTACACATAGTCATTTTTTTATCTTTTGAATAAGTTTCCAACTCATTCTCCAACAAACTTTCTAAAATAGAACACGTGTTTCACTTCAAAACTTAAAATTTCTGTTTATCACATGTCATCTAAAGCATCGTAAAAAATGAAGCAACTCTATTTTACTTGAAACTTCTCAAGGTTACTAATTAAAGTACATTTCAAGAAGTTGAGCCTAATGAGAGCCTATCGAACATTCCGAAATATGAATGAATGTTTCTCTTTTTGGTACCTATTCACACTAGTAATAATTCCATTACTGTAACTCTAATATCACTGAAACTCTACATGAATATTAACTAAACTATTAAGAACAATTCATAAACAACGTGTTTCATTTAATCCTGGGGAGGTCATCAGAAAAATCACCACAAAATAAACTATTAAGAAGTTTAGTACATTTCTACTCATTTCCGTTTAAAATTTGCTAATCACGTACGTTCATTTTTCTTTTAGATTTTAGACATTCTGGAAAACGGATACCTACTGCACTTTTATTTTCTTTAAAAATTCTCTTAATTCTCCTTAACGAAGGTATTGTTGGTTGGTAATGAAAATGGTTGGAAACAGTTTATACAATTAATCTAATTTTAATTGTAACTTTGGTCAACTTAGTCTAAGCTGAAATTTCCTTAGGATTCGAATAATTTGTTGAATTTGTATTTTGAACGAATATTTATTTCAACGTTATATCACAATCTGGATCTTTTGACATTTGTCGGAGTAACGTCTATTTCACAAATAGTTTGTGTTAGTGTGCGCCATACTGTATGTCCGTTACATCGGCAACCATATGCTTGTTATATATGATTATTGATATATTAGTTTGTACCATGAGGCAGTACTGAAACAATTTTTGTGCAATTTCATTGTCCATATTTTTTTTAGGTATTCATAAACTTTTTTTAACTAGATTTAACTGAGCTAGGAGGGTACTAACTAATCGATCAAATGTCTTTTGATCGCTGCGAAAGCTTTGAACCAAATCTGGATTGAAGTGGTGCTGATAAAATTGCAACTCCTCGCCAGTTATAACTATATTGTTTCTCCTGTAGCATTTTCCGAAATCCATACCCCATACGTTGCAAAAACTTTCCTCACTTGTATAGCGATAGTCTTTTTGGAGGACTAACCGGAGCGTTAAAAGCTTCGAAACGACTGGTCGGAACTGGCGGTCGATTCGTTGTAGTGAGCTTGTTATCTTTCAAAATACCGGAATCGGTAATTGTCCGATGGGTTTCCGTTACAAAAGAGTTCTATGGGGAAAATGGAAGATAGGTACAGGGGAAAAGCTCGCCGGTAAGCTTTAATTGGTAGTTCAGAAATTTGAAGTATTTTCAGTGAAATGTGTTGAGGGATGTTAAAAAAATATTCGGAAGTTACTGGCACGATAATTGGCGCATAATATAATTGAAGATAAGGATGGGAAATGTATATAAAGTTGGCGGACCACCCTCTCAGGCCGGCAAAACAAAATAGTGGAGATTTTGTGTCTTTTTTGTAGCTTTTTTGTAAGGAGAAAACGAATTTTGTAGCTTTTGAATAGCCGGAGCTACAAAAGGTGGGCTAACTTAATATTAAGTTAGCGGCCACCGCTATAACTCATACACGGAATGTAATAGGATGCTCTGGTTTGCGCAGGAATTTGTGTCTTTAGAAGTACTTGAAAGTCACTGGGCCAAAAAAGTTTTTGGCCACATTTGGCCAATTTTGGCCAAAAATGACAAGATGTTCAATCATCACTCCCGGTTCAATTTCATGATATAGTAGCGATCTTAAAAATCATTTGGCATTGAAAACCTTCTGTTAATTGGCCGAAAAAGCGGGCAAAAATTGCCAGAAATGGCCAAAAATTCGAAATTTACTCATTTCAGCCAAAACGTGGGAAATCCTGTATATACGTCGACAAGTCGAACATGTGGTACACAGAGAGCTCAGAAAAGCTAGCAGGGGGTCAATAAAAATACCCAGAAATGGCCAAATATTCTAAAATGACTTATTTCGGCCAAAACGTGCTAAATCCTGTATATACCTGAATTGTTCGAAAATGCGGGCCACGGGAATTCCAGCCACAATGTGGAGGATTTAGGAGACTCTGTTAGACACTAAAAGTCACTTTTCACAGCGGGCCTGTGGAGCTAAAATTCTAAAAGGATTTATTTCGGATAAAACGTGCTAAATGCTGTATACAGGGTGGTGAAATTTTCGATGCTCACCATTGTTATCTCGAAAACGGTAAAAGATACAGGATGGTTTAAATTAGAGAAAAGTTGCCTTTTTTCATGCAGATTATAAATCTGAAAAGAAATCTCCGATATGTTGATTGGTTCTGGAATTATAGCGGAAAAACTGAAAATTGCTTTTATCGAAAAATATTATTATCTCTTCAACCATTGACACTGTTGCAATAACACTTGGCAATGTTATGTTTTTGATAACGCTGAGTCAAAAAACGTTAACGGAAATTTTCTAGATCGTCTGGATTTCAAGCTGCGATAGTCAACTTTTTTATTTCTTATCGGCGCCATATTGGATTTTAATGCCATTAGATAGACAAAAAAATTACCTTTTTGGATCCCTACTCTGTCTGTCCCTACGGTCTACTCTGTTTACCCGATAGCTTGAATTTCAATTATTCGAGAAATTTTTGTAACTATTGGTTTATTATTAGAAAAACAAATGACTAATGTAAACTAATTAGGGATCCAAAAAGGTAATTTTTTTGTCTATCTAATGGCATTAAAATCCAATATGGCGCCGATAAGAAATAAAAAAGTTGACTATCGCAGCTTGAAATCCAGACGATCTAGAAAATTTCCGTTAACGTTTTTTGACTCAGCGTTATCAAAAACATAACATTGCCAAGTGTTATTGCAACAGTGTCAATGGTTGAAGAGATAATAATATTTTTCGATAAAAGCAATTTTCAGTTTTTCCGCTATAATTCCAGAACCAATCAACATATCGGAGATTTCTTTTCAGATTTATAATCTGCATGAAAAAAGGCAACTTTTCTCTAATTTAAACCATCCTGTATCTTTTACCGTTTTCGAGATAACAATGGTGAGCATCGAAAATTTCACCACCCTGTATACTTCGACAGTTCGAAAGCGTGGCCCCGGAATTTTCGGACACACTGTCTAAGGCTCCAATGGATCATTCTAGCAACTGAAATTCACCTGAAACTGCGGGCCTGTGGAGCTACAAATTCTAAAATGACATATTTCAGCCAAAAAGTGATAACTCCTTTATATACTTAGACAGTTCTAAAATGTGGCCCATGAATTTTCAGACACACTGTCTAAGGATCCAATGGATCCTTCTAGCCACTGGAATTCACCTAAGACTGCGGGCCTGTGGAGCTACAAATTCTAAAATTACTAATTTCGGCCAAAACGTGATGAATCCTGTATATCCACTGACCCGCAGTGTCAGGTGAATTCCAGTTGCTAGAAGGATCCATTGGATTCTTAGACAATGTGTCTGAAAATTCTGGGGCTCACGTTTTCGAACTGTCGAAGTATATACAGGAGTTATCACGTTTTGGCCGAAATTAGTCATTTTAGAATTTGTAGCTCCACAGGCCCGCAGTTTCAGGTGAATTCCGGTGGCTAGAAGGATCCATTGGATCCTTAGACAGTTTGTCTGAAAATTCCGGGGCCCACATTTTATAACTGTCGAAGTATATACAGGAGTTATCAGGTTTTGGCCGAAATAAGTCATTTTAGAATTTGTAGCTCCACAGGCCCGCAGTTTCAGGTGAATTCCAGATGCTAGAAGGATCCATTGGATCCTTAGACAGTGTGTCTGAAAATTCCGGGGCCCACGTGTTCGAACTGTCGAAGTATATACAGGATTTCCCATGTTTTGGCTGAAACAAGTAATTTTCGAATTTTTGGCCATTTCTGGCAATGTTTGCCCGCTTTTTCGGCCAATTAACAGAAGGTTTTCAATACCAAATGATTTTTAAGATCGCTACTATATCATGAAATTGAACCGCGAGTGATGATTGAACATCTTGTAATTTTTGGCCAAAATGGGCCAAATGTGGCCAAAAACTTTTTTGGCCCAGTGACTTTCAAGTACTTCTAAAGACACAAATTCCTGCGCAAACCAGAGCATCCTATTACATTCCATGTATGAGTTATAGCGGTGGCCACTAACTTAATATTAAGTTAGCCCACCTTTTGTAGCTCCGCCTATTCAAAAGCTACAAAATTCGTTTTTTCGCTACAAAAAAGCTACAAAAAAGATACAAAATCTCCACTATTTTGTTTTGCCGGCTTGAGAGGGTGGTCCGCCAACTTTATATATATGGATGGGAAAATTATTTGCATCATGGCGGATATTACGTGCATTCACCAGAATCGAGACACATGTTAGTATGCTGCTAAAGGGCGAATGATCCTTAATAGGTAATTAGGCAATTTACTTTATGCATTAATTTACTTTAGGTGAAGTAGGCAATATAATTGTTTCTCTTTTATAACAATCTCTTTTTGTGGAAGAGATTGTTGTCATTATGAACTATTAACACCTGGCTAAACACTTATCTTGTGACTGCACCAGGTGAAACCTTACATCATAGGTCAAATTTCGAACGTGTAGGCTTCATCGTCAGGTCAGCTGCAGAAGAGAGAAAAGTAAATCAAAAACTTTGCGCAACCGCTGTTAGTGACTTTGATTTAACGTAACACTCCAGAACAATGAAAAACTTCGATAAATCACGCCACGTCACATGTATCCCCTCTACACACCTATGAATCTGTTTTTTAATCCATCCAGTTTTTCCAAAATAATCCCAGGATCATTACGTCGTCACGACACATATTTTCGTGGACATGTGGGGTGCGTACATAAAGAACGGAAAATTTTATGAATATTTAAGGAGCACGTGTGGCACGCCAAATGATACTGTTAACGGAATTTGATAATTCGAAACGACTCGTGATGATGTATTGTTAAAAAGCAAAAAAAAAGGACTAATAGAAACGTCACGAAATGAGTAATGAGAGATTAAGTGGAATAATTTAGCTTTGAAAGTTGACTTGCTACCGGATATAAATTCGTAGTATTAAAATGAGGTCTACATTATAAGAATAAAGGAGGGGGTTAGAGAGCCACTAAAGAAATTGACTCGGGCGAATAAAAAGACATCAAAAAGTTCAAATAGGTGTTCTTTCTTTAGTATACTTAGTTGTAGAACATATTTGTTCATTCACAAACTTCTTCGGTCACCAGTGTATAGGCAATTATTTTCTCCGTTTGTTTCAATCTTTACTTTGGCTTTTGCGCTTGAACTAAGGTTAGTCCTTTACTTGCTTGTCTTTCGTCTCTCTATTTGGCCTCCCGTATCTCTTCATTCTTACTACATATCCGAACCATTGTAATTTTTTTCTTTAATTTTTTTTCTACACGGCACTATTATTGACTTAATCCGTCTAAGTTCACTTTTTAATTTGTCCAATCTAATTACTCCAGAAATTGTTTTTTAAAACTTGTTAATTAAAACCCTGTCATTTCTGGTTTAAATTTAGTAGGTTGTTGGGATCATAATCCACTTCCATATATTGCATCTCAGAAAAGAGGCGCCAGTAAGCGTAAATGACCATAGGTTTTTGAACTATATGTACATCTTCTAGCGGTTCAACTCTGCTTTGACAAAAACTGGAACACCACGAATATTAATGATGATCTACAATTCCTCGCTGAATTATTTTATAAATTGAAGAATATGGAATTAATGTCAAGTCTGAAATTTCTAAAATTAAGCAGCGAACCGATTGTTCGGGGTGTCTTTTTGTTGGAGGCGCTTAAACATTTTTAAAATTACTGTTTGTAATTTAGGATATAGATCCTTATTTGCAAACTCCAAAGAAGGAGACTAGGAAGAGCAAGAGGGTTGAGTAGTCACGTTTTCCATATCAACTCGCACTGTTTCTGTCGCCCACGGTCTCCAAAACGCCATTCCGGTTACAATTAATTACTAATGTAAATATAAAAACGAACGGCAAATTATATGATTATGAAATTAACTTAAAAACAAACAAAATACCTCTATAACCTGTCTCGGTGATGTAAACCGTGCCAACACTGGTAAAAGACTGAAGACACGTGTTCGAGACGTTCTAGGAAGAATCCAGTCGTCCAAAACCTTTATGAATCCACTACAGTACAAGCGAGAAAAGTAAACTATTGACAATATTTAGGCGTGTGACTTGCTCGGCGTGAAACTGGAGTGGGAGGATTCTACAGGACGAGTTCGCTAAATAACGTATCTTGTATCGAGCGTTCCGTATATGTTGTTATTGATCGATACCCGTATAAGCTTGGTTGTTACACTGGCTTCGTAAAGACTATACCCGTATACCGGTTGTTCTGGGGGGTTATTTTAATTACTTGGATAAGGTAGGTTTATATTTATATATCTTACAAATATATAGAATTGCATTGTAGACTGTAAAAATGTACAAAAATACGATCATTTGTTTTTCTTTTAAATGTATAATATCTTTGTCAATAGTGGTTGTCGTAAATATTGAATTTTGCTATTACGCTACATTTCATTACGATGGGGGCTTATTTTTATCTCTTTTTACTTATTACATATTTGGATAAGCGCGTCTGTAATCGGTATTTCTAGTATTCTTTCTGCATGTTTGGTTTCGTATCCCTAGTATTTCAGTCTTTTGGATATTTATTTTTGGTCTGTATTTGCCCATTCCATTTTCCTAATTTTCCATTATACTAGTGTTTTACGTTGGTGTTGGCAAATATTAACACACCACCTACGTGCATCAACTTGTTTAAATATAACGGTTTAAGGTTCTTTTCGTGTTTCCATTTAACTACTTTGATAATTCATCAATTAAAATGATGAAAAACAATGGACTGAATCCCAACCCGTTCTAGCAGCTCTGGTTGTTGGTAACGTTTTGGTTGTTTGCCTACATTTCTCGTTTCGCTTTATGTAGGTTTAAGTAACTCAATGATTTTTTACTTTCTCATACGGGGCACCCATATAATAAGAGAAAGTATTGTAATCGTGCTGATTTTAGGAATTTGGGACATTAGCATTTCGTTTGGCATTGGACGTTTTGAGGTGCACTGAGTTCGAAAAACATGTTTTTGGAAACATGTCTATGTATATAGGTGTGTTGTGTATGTACGTGCGTATGTGGTTAACGTTTTCTCAGAAGCTATAAATAGTGGAAAGTTGAAATTTTGTGTCTAGGCTGGGTGTCTTGAAAACTCGCCACCACATAAATTTCATCAAAATCAGTTATGAGCAAATGACATTTTATTCTTGTCATTTTTAGGTTTTTTTGAATTATTTCAAAAACTGGTCCAGCCTTTTTTTGAACTTTGTATATTCACTTTACTATTCAATTTCTATTTATTGCCGTTTTCGTTATCTTGACTGATCTTCTGCGAAGGGCCTTTTACTCTTGTGAATTTTCAGCTTTTCTCAATTTTCTCCAAAACGGCTTTACCGATTCTTACGAGATTTTAAATTCGCTAATGGCTACAACTTTTGTTTGACACAGTTTTTCTGTCTCTCTGTCAAAGTCTCTTCTAAAAAATTACTAACGAAATAGATTCGGGAAACTGGTGAGATTCTTGAAAAGCCGTAGAGTATTCGAGCACTATCAGGAAGGTTCCCGAATAGAGGACCGGAAACGCCTCGATCTTTCTGGAATTCCGATGCGGCTTAATAAATAGCAGACGGAGAGCGATACAAGGACAGTAGCCGGTAGTCGTAAATAGTCGCTGGTAGACTGGTCGACGGATGTCGGCCAGGCGGCCGTTAGATAAATAAACAGTGGCTTATATAAATTAGATTAAGTGTGTAATATAAATTAATTAATTAGTAATAGTAAGTCAGATAAGATAAATTAGATTAAGTGTTAGTAAATAAGTGTAGTGTAAGCGTACAAATAAATTAGAGTGTTAAGTGGTTAATACAAATTAAGTAAGACAACTCGTGTCGTGTAGTAATTCCCGCGTAGGTAAAAACGTTACAAAAATTTATGAGGGTAATTCATATGTATTGTTAATATATCTTTAACATTGTTAATGAATGAAGATGCCCCAGAAATCAGTTTGTGTTATGAGAATACTTGAGAAACCCTTTCTTAAAATAGTAGCTTTAAGGAGAGTATGTTTTCCCCTGTGGTTGATTTGACGCGCTACATTTAACCAAAGTAGCTAGGCAAGAGAAAAAGATATCTTCATGTCCCCTATGTCACCTATACATATACAAAAGGTTGGTAATATGGTTGTAATATACCATCATTAATCACAGCTTGGAACAACTAACTAAAATTTGAATTATACACTGATCCAATTGTTTTAAATTTCGATATTAAAATAGTAATTTATTTGAATCACGAAGGTGAACAAAGCGGGAGTGGTAATCACTTGAGTGGGGAATAGGCATGATAAGCGTACTTTATCTACAACTGTTTAATTTTTTGGAATCTAATATTTCCTTTTTTGTGTTAAATGATACTAGAATGCTGCCTACATTTAATATTATTAATGTGAAAAGTGACCTTTTAAACTAATTCAAAGAGGTAATATTCCAAGTACCTATTTACACATACTTTAGTCAATGCTAATAAGCCATAATTTGTTATTTTCAATTTTATATCATTTTCAGAAAATAGAGGTTTTTTATACTATGACACTGAGAAATCAAAGAGTATTTATCCTTCAATTTCTCGGGGAAAATTTTACCCTAGCTAATGTTGTTTAACAAATGATAGGTTTAAACGTTAAACGTTAATATCGCGAGTTAAATATATATGTATAGTTTTGCCATATATGAACTGACGTTTAGTGGAGTGAGTCCAATTTTGAAGAGAAAATTTGAAAAGATCAGAACTTCTGTGCCGCAACCTTGACAACGACGAAAACAATTTTAAACATATAAAACGTCACTTTATACCGCAAAATTGAATAAATAACTATTAGTCCGCTGCCTAAATAAATAAAATAAACAATGACTTTATAGGTTCGATTTGACGTCAATAAACGTCAGTTTATATGACAAAATTGAATTACAACAATTACAAAAACCAGTTTCACAATTACTAAACATACGGCAAAATGTGAATCAATCTATCTGTTCGTTACTTTGTTTGCTTTGAATTTAATATAAGAATGACGTTATGGTATTACTCTTCCCTTATGTCATTATTCCATTGTAAATTACGATGAATATCATTACGTATTTCAAATTGCTTATTCAATAAAACCATTATTTGACAATTGTAGATAAACTTGATTAATCATGTCCGATCATGAAGAATTTTAAATATTGTAACGAAACGGCTCGCCGCGATAAACACGCCGGGAGCTACACAAGTTCGCCGAATTGCAATCCCGGGAAGGACGGGTCGAAGCCGACGGTCGAAGAGCCGAGAAGGTTCGATGCGATAACGAGTTCCGCGAATTCTAGAATCATCTCCCGAAACTTCGGGAATATTCCGGCAAACGTCTAGAAGGCTTCTACCTGGTATATAAGGATTGCCGGACCCAAGGCGGGACAGTTGAAGAATCGTTGCGTAAACATTCGGGCGAGAGACCGCACGCGTTAAATAAATAAACATTGGTGTTTGCGAATATAAATTAAGTTAAGGGATTGTTAAGTTAAGTTTATAAGTCGTGTAAGAAATAAATTATCTATGACAAATAGTGTAGTGTTTAGCTTTAGTAAACAGTAAAAACGTTACAATATATGAAATTCAAAATGTTTCGCAAAACAATTAAGGTGCTAATTAAGAAACTATTGGAAATGATTTAAGGAGGGAAGAAAACTAACTATCGATGTAAATAGGACGTTAGAAAAAATAAAAGAAGGAGAGGGTGGTTTTAAATCGATTGAATATTACTTTTCCAATAGACATTAGAGTGTTTGTATAGAAATCATCACAGTTACAAAATCTATACTAAACATGCAAATTAAATTACCAAATTGAATATGAATTATGAAGTAATTTGATAAGTGGTTATAGGTTTGGTGACTTTATAAACCTATTTAGAACTACTAAATCGTTTTTACGTTGTTATGATGACATCTTTTTAGGAGATCGAAATTTCTTCGAGATTTATGAACAGTTTATTTCAAACACTACATCATATTACATTATCTGCTCAATAAACAAACCGAAATCGTCGCGGGACGATTGATATATGAAAGCATTTACACTCTATCGGATTGAGTGTTTACTATGGCACAATGAAGTCGTCTCTTCATAACAACAGAAATTGCGTATGATATATGACAAGTTAATTGTAAATAAACCGATGAATGTCATTTACGTCAATTGTATTGGTTTTTATGTGATTGCAATGTGCAAACAGTGGCTGTAGTGAGAGACTCATAGGCGCGCCGTTAGATTGTATATCAAAACAAAGTAAGAAATTTTCTAAACACGCTATCGAGAAAATAGTTATGAAATCGCAATGCCCTCAATCCAACATAACCGACATACGTCCTCTGAAGAAACCCTCATGTCCTTCGTTTCGCATTAAAACATAACACAACATCTCAAACTGCTCTCTCGACGCTTTTCCACATTATAATTTATTTCATTTTCCTGACTTTTTCGGGCTAAGACGCCGTGCCGGATATATATCTACGCCGCATTCACGTCGCTGCAACTAACTTCACGATGCAGCAACGCGGCGGGCCAATCGCGGACCGGGATTTCATAGGCGAATATTATTGATGCGATTGCATCAGTTTGAGGTACTTAAATATAGGAAAGGTGTTAATTGGCTTAATGTTTTTTTTGTGGGAATCATATTCAAAACAGTATGTAGATGTAGTGATATATACAATGTTATCGTACGTCATGACGTTATTGTCATCAGACACTACGTTGTATGAATATACCCTTATCGAAACATCTCGTTATATTCACTCTCGCATCTTCAATAGCTCATGTCACTTTTATTGGTAATATTATGTTATATGAACATCCCCATCGTCGAAATATCTTATAACCTACAAAGAGGGCTTGTTACATGTGCGTGGGTATTGAATTTTAACGACGAGGAAGGGTTATCCAGTAGGATCTTCAGAATCAGATCCCACCCGCCGAGACCGACCTCGTTATTTTGATTAAAGAAACACGACGCTACTGTATATCGTGAATTCTTTGAGACGGTCTCAGGTGACGCAATCGAAATCGCAGCTACGCTGGATTCCACCCTCCCTCCCCGACTATCCCGGAACGAAATAGGAAAATCGGGACTTTTACCTCCACGCGCCATGTAAAAAGGTCGTGTACACACTCGTAAGTACACATATCGAGGGGCATTATCGCCATATCCACTCGGGCTCCGGCGTGTAATGGTACGGTTTTAACGTTTTAACGGGAGCGTTATTCCCGCTGTTCCGGGAAAGGAGGTGGGGGAGTTTTCTTTCTACTTTAACGGCATGTTCGTTCGTATGGTTACCACTAAACGGGGATTTAATTACTGTAATTTGGAGTAATCGATGTAGATTTGGGGGTATTTAGTTAATTGGATATTGCTAGGTTTAGAATTCTAACCATTTACAATATTCATTGGAAATCAGATACTCCTTTTTACTTCCCATATCATGGGATTTAGAATTTGAGAATAAAATTACCAGAAGTTACAAAACTTAAACACATAATGAAGACCGTGGTCACCGTTAGTCCAGGAATCGAAGCTTAAATTAGTTGCAAATTGCAAATAAACCTTGCAATTCTTTTGTAACTCATCGATTTTCATGAAAATTTGTAATTGAGCTCCACTTACCCTCCACTTCAAATTCTATATTGTGCCCACGGACGCTGTTTATTTTTTAAGGGTGAAAACTGCCCCTTATTTCCAAAATCTATAAAACAGCTTAAGGAGACTGCAATTTCTTTGAAATGAGCTAAATAATGATTCTTTTATGCTGAAATCATTATATCCGAATATTAAAAACCTTAACAAATTAATTTTTTAGGGTAGAAACTACCCCTTATTACTATAATCTACCAAAAAAGCTTAAAGTAGGTAAAATTTGGTTCAGATGAGTTAAATAATGATTGTTTTAAAAATTATTTCAGAATATTTAAACCAGTAAAAATCAGTTCTTTAAGGGTATAAACTACCCCTTATCATGAAAACATAGAAATTAATCTGAAAGTTAGTAAAATTTAGTTGAGATGAGATATAATTAATGTTTGATGCTTTGAACCGTATTTTAGAATATGTCAACCCTTAAAAACGAACCTCTATTATAGTTCAATTAAAAGGAATTATTCACCCTCAAAACATTTTTAATTTATCGCTACGTTTCAATTTAGAAATGTTGCTATTCATAATATTACTAACTTTATTTGGCATCTCTTAAAAACCACCCCTGCATAAAATTGCAATGCTCAAAACTAATTAATATGTAAAAGTAGAAAAAAATGAACAACTATATAAAAAATATATTTATGTATAAATTCAATCTCACATTTATAATATACATTTTTATATTTTAAATTTCTTCACTTGTTTCATTAGTGACAAGATCATCTTCTATTAGTGGAGTACTGTTAATACAATCTTCACCAGAACAACCAATATTAAAAATATAATTTTTTGAATCTTGTCATGCACAAACTGATTGTTTTTTCTTTACTTTAATAGACAAAATTAAATTATTTATAATAAATTGTGTAGCACGTGGTTGTTCTTTCTATTTAAGAAATATACTGACGATGTTGTAACGAACTTTGTTCGGTAAGGCAGAGTCGTTGGCGGCACAACGGCTCTGGCGGAAAGTTACGTCACTTATTTGAATTGGCGCAAGTTGCGGAGTTCGGAAAATCGGGAAAAGGTTTAAAGTCGGTTTACCTCGGGCGCCAGATTTTTAAGGGTTAACTCCCCAAAGCCACGGGTGAGTTTAAACTCGGGAGAATGCCAGGGGGTCCCTGAAAATAAAACACACAGCACAGGGAAAATATGGGTGATTCTATATTACATTAATTTATGCTATTACAAATGAGATTGGATTTAAATTAAACGTGAATAAGGATATCGGTTAAACGGAAGATCGTAATTACATTCTGTACAGTAGTTAGGGACGGTTCGGCAGCGGAGGCAATGATTTGCCGGTTACTAGACTTTCGGGAAGTTTTGGCAACGGTGTGGGATCCGGAAATTCGGATTTCGGAGAGGAACCGGCAACGTTGCGCTCCGCATTCGATCGAACGTCCGGGCTCAGCTGGTTCGGGAAAAAACGGTTCGGTTCTTATCTACACTGACGAGAATATGTTAAACGAAAGGAAATACGTATTGAGGAAATACGAGAATTAAACGTTTCTATTTAAAATACTAATAATCTATTTACAAAGCGGGAAAATGTAAGTTATTAAAATGTAATAGATAATTAAACGTGCAGAGTCGGTAGAGACGGTTAGATGCAAGCGGAAGAGAGAGTAAGCGAAGGTGAGAGCGGAGCAAACAAGCGAGGGTGGTGTTAAGCCCTATAGGGCGGGCTCTAGGGCGAAAGCGGAAATCTAGCGTGCGGCTCGTAGTTAGAATTAGGCCTTGTGGAATTGCGGTTAATTATCGTAATAAAGACGTCCTGGGAATACTTCACCGAGAACGTTTTACTACGAACTACTTTATGCGAGAGAAGGAAAAGCCTAAGCCAAAGAGAGACAATATTAGCGGATTTTGAGTACTCACACTGGAAGATGAAACTATCGGCGGAGACATTTACACCGAAAACTCACTTCGCGAGAGACGGGCGACGGGCGGTCGGGCGGCGGAGATTCTCTCGTATCGCGGGAAGAGTAAATGATAGAACGGGCGTTTGGTTCGGCGGAGAAAACTTTCGGACTACTCGCGAAAAACGGATGGTTGGCGCTGCAGAGACACTCTAGAACTACTCACAAGAGCGGCGACTACACCAGATACATTCGATACTTTTCGTTAATATTTAGAGCTTCCAGATAAACAGGGAGTGGTAATTTGCAGCTCGTAATTAAAGAGACAACTGGTGGTCTTTTGTTTAAACTCGGTCTTCGAAATTTGCAGGTGCCACGGCGGAGAGACAATGGTTATTTATTTGAATTTAGGGGTTTTCCGCAAACGGTAACAGAGGGAGACAAGGGTTCTAGCTACGGGAAAAATATGCTTTATTACAATGTATATGTTATTCGCAATAGCCGAAATCGGCCACTGCCCGAAATTTTTCCCACAACGCGTTGTGGGTATAGTAGTTTACCCACGACGCGAATGGAAATGTTTTTTTCAAACAGTGGGTAGAACGAATTACCCACAACGCGTTGTGGGTAAACTATGCTACCCATGACGCGAAATAACGTTCCACGCGCCTTTGTTTTGCATTGTGGAGCATTTAGTTTGCACACGTCGCTTTCTGGCCATTGTGGTTTACTAAGAACGCGTTTAAAATAAAAATGACATTTTGAATTTCATTTTATATTTAATTTGACGTCCATTCAGGCAATTACACTGTACAAATCCTTGCTTAGACCCAGAAGACAAGTTGGCTTCTTCACGCACGTTTACAGAATGACCTGACGGGATCTCAGATAATGATAAAAATACCGAAGGCGACAATTGAAAGTCATTTCGGGTGTATAACCGTTTCAATTTTCCATTTTTAGTGCCGAGAATATACACACCTTGATCAGTTTTTTTCCATAATGATTGCTAATACATTTCGAGGTGTTAGACGTCCACGATCTACCTCTGGTATTTTTATCAAAATGTTGTCACATATGTTAACAGATGGGAATTTGCAATGCAATTGGGTAAGCATTTTACATAGCTTGTTTTTCAAGCTCCTTTGGCAACCTAAATGGCAACGTAATTGCCTGAATCGACGTCAAACGAAGGCATGTAGATGCATCAAATTAAATATGAAATGTTATTCAAAATGTCATAAGATCTCTTCTTGTAAAAATAAGTGATGTTTGTTTTTAAGCTCGTTCCTCTATTTCTAGTTTTATTTGTGTTGCTTTTTAATTTTCTTTGTGTTCTATTCAAGATATAGTAACATGTAATTTATGTTATATGCGTTTAAATAAATATTTCATTTTTATTCTTATTCACAGTTTTATTTGAAACGCGTTCTTAGTAAACCACAATGGCCAGAAAGCGACTGGTGCAAACGAAATGCTCCACAATGCAAAACAAAGGCGCGTGGAACGTTATTTTGCGTCATAGGTAGCATAATTTACCTACAACGCGTTGTGGGTAATTCGTTCTACCCACTGTTCGGAAAAAACGTTTCCATTCGCGTCGTGGGTAAACTACTATACCCACAACGCGTTGTGGGTAAAAATTTCGGGCAGTGGCCGATTTCGGCTATTGCGAATAACATATATATATATATATATATATATATATACAGGGTGGTCGTGATATAACCTTACAAAAAAAAAACGGTAATAGGTGACGATGAGTAGAACTCATATACAAAAAAAAAATCTAGTAAAAGTCTTTTCGTTTTCGAGATAAAAATAATTGAAAATTTGTACAAAATTTGCTGTACGCCAATGAGTTAATCTGGATGAAAAATGTGATTTTGGTTGTCTAGTAACGATAATCGGTACCTGTACCTGTACCAACTAGTAAACTGAATGACATTTGTCAAATTCAATAATTCTGAATTTGCGGTAGAAATGGAATTTACAAATCAAGAATATGCGAAAAAAACACTGGTTTTGTTTTGTTATTTATTAAAGCCGATTTATAAAGTTGACGTTGCCTTTGCCGTTTAAAGTTGAGATCGCTGTTCTTTGTTGAATATTGTGTTTATCGGCAGATTCTAACCTAAAACCACAATCATGATTATCCGTCAGTGTCTTGACCCAGAAAACTCGCTATTTACTTACAAACTGCAAACACAAACGCAAGTGAAGTCTTGAAAAAGACTGGTTTTATAGACTTCTTGTACAAAAATGATTATAAGAGAAAAAATACATTGAAAACAAGAAAGGCGACGACATATAAATGACAACTGACATATGCAAACTGACAAGTAAATCACTGGCAAACGAAAACGTCTATCAAATTTGAAAGCAAATTGTCAAATATATTGTAACTAGGTAACTAACAATTAAAATTTGGTTAAATTATGTATGTATTTATTTTTGTGGTCAGTGGCGTCAAATGAGTGTGGATAGGGGTTAATTTTTCTTCATCATTTTGGACCTACCAAATATCGGTTTTTCTGAATTGTTGGATCCTCCTAATGGCCCAGAATTTTTTTGTAAGGTTATATCACGACCACCCTGTATATATATATATATATATTATAAATTATAAGAGATACATACTTACACTCATATGCAGATGGTACTTTCACTTGCATGGTGCTAGCATACTCTTTCTGTCCTACGTAAAAATGGAAAGTGAATAATTAGGAACCTAATTTTTATAGTTCCAGTTGCGCTTGTTCCTAGTGTTTTGAAATGTAACCACAATAAGGTCTCCTTATTGTATTTATTAACTTACAGGTGTTTCTAAATTTACATGCGAGAAATCGATTCTCCTTGTCTTGTCTATTTTAAGACTCTCCCGGAGTTCTTTCGGGAGACGTCGATGGAGCAAATTAATTGGTTTAACACGCTTTAATGATTAAAGCTCTTCTCATCATCTATAAAATTCTCGCTCTCTGTTTCTCTCCTTTTGTTTCTCTGTTGCCTTTGATCGATACATTGTCGACTTAACATTAAAAACATTTCCTACTTCCGAATTGAATTTAAATCTTCTAAAACTAATTTCGTTAAACTCTGAAAATATGTTATAACGAGTTTTTTGCTAATTCGCTTTTCATCGGTACGTCACGTCTAGTTATTATTCCGATAATAATGTCATTTGCGTGTCGCATGTACTGTTTGAATATTCAAAGAAATTTCCATTTGTATTTTTTTCATGTACCTATGCATGTCCCTGAAAAATACGCAAATCTCACTTATGTATAATGTATCATGCTGAAATAGCGATCGTGGAGGATTGGAGCGTGGAGCTACCCATCATAGTTGATTTGTAAAAGGGTATCGCTATAAAGAAAAAAATATTGTCATTGTTATGTGATGAGCGAACGGGGGGAGAGACATCATAACTACAAAGTTGACTTCGCGACATAAACGCCAGCCAATTTATGGTTTATGTGTCTATTACGCAAAACAACGAGACACTAAAGATAAGATGAGACGCAGTAGGATGTGTAATATAGTAGCGAAAATATAAAAATGTTACGACCTAATCTGAATTGACAGCTAAGGGGGAATATCATTTTATTCGTACCTCGACGATAGGGCCCAAACATCCGATATGGTGTAATAAGTAAATCACGGTTTAATTAGGAACGACGTCGTTTACATGTCCGGGACTCGTTTTAAGTGATTAATCTCATTAGACCGGAATTGTACCCATTTCTAGTATCTTCATCGTGCTGGGCCCTCAGGAATTTTCGCGTTAACGAAAAATTATGATAATTAGCATGGATTGTCGTGCAACACGCACGCCGAACGGCAATAGAGGGGAGGCCGCCGATGATCTTGTGGGGCGATAAAAATTATTATGAATTCGCCCTAACAGGTGGCTTTCGGGCTGCTTACAAACGACATATGTATGTAAATTTTTCTTTGTGCCCTACGGATTCCGAACACAAGGGAAACTGCTGTGCTTGTACTTTGTACTCGTATGGTAATGAGTTAAATTTGTTTGGCAAGCCGGAGTTGTTTTGCATAATAATGGAATATATTAAATTCTTGGGTAAATATTTGCGGGTCAACAATAAATCGCCGGAAAAATAAATCTTTACCCATTAATCGAAAGAATCTTGTAATATCTCGGGACTCACTTTTTCGTATTTAATCCCATTTCCTTCTGGGAAAATTGCATAAAACTCATCTTGGGATTTTTTCACAGTAGTGAGACTACATTTCCTTTCCAACGTACATATACGTAGCTATAAACCTGTGTAACAGTTGCCGTAAAGAAACAGCTTCAGAAATTCCAATCACTAACTTTTTTAAGGACAATAGCAAACTGCACCGAAACCTATTACCGGCTTATTGGATTACGATAAGAAAGGGACGGTACAACGACGATTAAGTCCTGAAACAGATAGCAAAGGAATCCCATCGGATAAATGTATATTAACACCTTAGATCAATGTAGTAACAACTAGAGGAAACTAACATTTTATAAGTTAGTATTAAATACAAACGGGTATAAGTTTGGTTGCTGGATCAGTTGGAGTACAAATCCTTCCAGTTTGACCGTAAAGATAAACACTGACATATATTAAATTAAATATCCTTGATAAACAGCAAAAACCACGTGATGCTCGAGTATTTAAATTACATTTCGTAACTTAAAAAATTAACAAACTTAAGAAGGGACAAATCGATCGTTATAGATACGTAATAGACGTAAAATTTCACATCAATATCGACTGTAAATATTTTTAATGTACTGATATCCCACGAGAAATGCCGCCTTTGGATGTTAGGGATATTACAATAGACAAATCTTTTTTAAGATTCTCTGTAAATAAATAATAAAATAACATGACATGACAATAACATTTTTTCAAAAACGAATTCTGCCAGTCCTAAGTCTGGGTACAAGCGGGAAGGAATTTTATGTCTTCATATAATCTAGTTATATTTAAAAAACAAATTAAAGAAAAAAAGGAAATTATTTTTTGAAACAACATATTTTATGATAATAATTTAATGTCTTATGTTACTATAATGGTATGCAGTGGATACTAATTATTGTATCTGTAAATAGATTACATTAAACGATATATCACCTTTTTTTAAAATCAGTATTTAGGTATTTAATGAATAAAATCTATTTTATAACGAAAGTTCATACAACATCCAGAATTTACTTCTACTATATCGAGTGAGGTGTTAGATTGAAGAGCTCATAAAGACGATGTCGTAGGGTATATATTTTGCGGTATATATTTTTTGGTATATATTTATATAATTTCATCTACTAACTTAATTAATATAGTACATTTCAGATGCGATATACAGTAAATATTAAACCTGATTTATTTAGTATGCAATTAACTCTGAACTCTATCGAATGAGGTATCAATTTAAAACGCTCAAAAAGCCGACTTTTCTAAACATATTTTTTTTTATTAAAATGTTGGTGTGCTCTAGGTGTTACTACATTTATATAAGATGTTAATATACATTTATCCGATGGGATTCCTTTGCTACTTGTTTCAAGACTTTATCGTCGGTGCACCATCCCTTTCTTATCGCAATCCTATAGGCCGGTAATGGGTTTCGGTGCAGTTTGCATCCGACGCTTTTTAATTTCACTTACGTAATAAAATTCATTGCGCGCTCGTTAGATTTATTATTCTATGCCATATATCTTTCACCTATTATCCATATTTCACGTTTTTCTCATGCGAAATAAGTGTTCTGCGGAATGCATACACACGACGTGTGTACGGTCTGTTGACGAGTATTCTTATTACTAGGTATATTTAGAAAAATATATTTTTATATTATTATGTATTATATATAATAATGTATTGATAATGCATATTATATGCATCGTAATCTTATACTATATCTATATATTTAGCGCTGTCATCACAAGGCAGTGGGGCTGTCGTCTGACAGATAGGGCACATAGATGGCATGTGAATTTGTTTTGTAGTCTTTTAGTTGCTGAAGTAACTAAACTGTCATAACTGTCAGTTTCCTCCGAACGACAATTGCAATAATATAACACTTCTCAAAATTATTATCTAAAAAATTTATTAAAAGCACTAAAAATGTAAACACCAAAAGTGTCTTTTATTGGTTCAATCATTTCTTAACAGATTCTGTTAAGAATCTGTTAATATGTAGAAAAGTATGATATCGAAAACACATCTTATTATTATATAATAAATTTAACAAAAAAATATGCATGAAGCAAACTGAAAATTATGAAAAACTTGTTTTATTTTCATAAGTTCAATCAGATGATTGGCTAATAAAAACCAATAAGTTAGGTTGTGCTAAAAATATATACAACATATAATATGACAATGAGACGAATATGGATTCAGGAGCGAAAAATATAGTTTATAGGTACTGAACTAATGAAAATAACTTTGATTTAAACTGGATGCCTTAAATCCACTGTCCTGTTCTTTAAAAGCATTTTTAGCGTCTTTGAAATACTGTTTTAAACCAATAGACAAGTAATTTAAATAAATGATAACAATGATGAGTAACAAATGTTAGTTACAATTAAACTATGTTGATTATAAAAGAAATCATGCACTAATGTGCCTTCTGAAGTAACAAAGATCAATGATAGAAATAAAATTTACCGTCAAAATTTCTCTATTAACTGTTAACATATGCTTGTCCATAACCCACAGTAGGTGTATAGACCTGAGCCTCACGTATTGTAATATTCCTTACTACTTCTACGTTGGGTTCAAGGTTATCCAAAGTAGTCACATTATCTTGTCCTAAGAGTTCATTCGGCAAGATTGGTTTGGAATCAATTCCATTTTGGTTGAAAAATCCCTGTTACAATCTTTCAGTATGAATCGATATCCATCAAACTCTCTGAGGTAATGAAATGTTACTGATCACATATTGATATAGGTAACTAGTAGAATACTATCTACCTTTATCTGATTTTTACTTCCTACACCGAACTTCTTCTAATTGAAGACATTCCGGTTTTCCTACTTAAGTTGTTTTATGCCATCATGCACTGAAGTGTCATCTAAAGAAACAACAATTAAAGATAGACATAGAATTTACCATCACAACTTCTCTAGTATCTGTTGAGATTTGCTAGTCCATAACTCAGTCTAGGAGTATTTACCAGAGCTTCGATTATTACAATGTCATCCTCTACTATGTTTTCAAATCAATAGTTACCTGAAGTATTCTCGTTATAATGTGTATCTGGTTGGTCCGCATCATTATGTTTGTGTGGTCAAGTATGGGAAATTTCCCTCATTATTGCTAGGATCTCTTCCATTATGTCTACATATGGAAAAGGTTTAATGGCGGTTTTCCCAACTTTAGGTTTTTCATTCTTTTTTTTTGTAAGCCCTGTATGTACTTGTCAGAACCTTCATTATGTTTTCTAGTTGTTGAGGTGTGGTCGTTATTTTGTGTTTTTGCATCACTACTTTGGCTACTATGTCATATATGTCTTTATAAAAGTTTACAAACATCGATCCGATCTATCTCAAGTGTTCTTTACAGAGCTTCAAGAAAATCATAGTGTCATTACTTTCTCAGAGGTAGTGATGTTCTCGTGGGCGGTACTCCCTACTTCATACCTTTTCTGTTTCTCTCCATTTTACAGTCTACATAACAAACATATATTGTACAATGTCAAAAGTGACCAATCTTAGCAAAATTTTTCAGTTTTCGTTATTTATGTTATATTAGATTACTATTCCCAATATACTGATAAGTGTCCTCTTCCTCACAAAAATTCGTCAAAATTGGCTGTGTCCGATAAAACGAACCTTTACCAATTCGAATATCAACGTTTAAAATCAACTGCCAAAATGACAGTGAAGCAAACATCAAATCCTGATCAAATTGACATGTCCTTCGTCTAACGTAGTCATGAGAAACTCTTCATCTGTCGAGTCCTTCGAGATTCCCTGGGCTACGTGGAGAAAACGAAGGACACTCGTAGTACCCCAGAGCCAAAGCGGCAGGACCGTCGACTTCCACAGCTTAGCCATCTGCGCCGTATCAGTACTTCTACTAAGTACCGGACTGCTCCTGCTGGCCACTTCCCTCTGGTCGCTGCTGCTTAAGATACCGTACTACCTGCTGTTAAACATCAGAATCGATGTACCGTTCTTCTCGTTACCCGCCGCAGTGTTGAACGTCATGAATTTCTGGATAGTCGCTTCGCTCCACAACGACCGCGGCAAGTACCGCTTCTTACATCTCGTCGTGCTCCTGCTTTTTCTATCCTTGGGCCTGATCCTGACCGGTAGCGGCCTGGGGACGTTGTACGATCCGCAGGTGGAGTACGGTTACTACTGGGGCCTGACGTCATCCGTGGATAATTTGACTCGTCCTCTATTACGTGCCCTGGAGGCTTACAACAGCAGTTCCTGGTACAAGTACGCCTGGGATAAGACCCACCAACGGTTTAATTGCTGTGGGGTGTCGGGGTTGGTAGACTGGGGTGGTACTGCGCCTAATTCATGCCGTTCGTCCAAAGGATGTCTGGTGTACATAGGCCGAGATGTCCTGAGGCTTAAGAGAGTGTCGAGCGCTTACTGTTATATCGTGGCGGCAATCGATGTTGGGATCATTATTGCTCTAGGGTGTGTGTATTTCGCGGAGAAGATTAAAAAGTTGAAACATTCATTCCTTGTTTATGTATAGGAACAAATAAAGGTAAAGGTTCGTCTTATCGGACACAGCCAATTTTGATAAATATTTTTTTTTTAATGAAAGAGAGCACTATCAGTATACTGTAAGAAGTAATACTAACTTTAGGAAATCTGTAGTTTTTGCAGAAAGAAAACCGAATAATTTTGATAAGATTAGCCACTTTTGATGTTCATTCTTGCAATGTTTCAATGAGTTATTGTAATGAGTTTAACGATAATAACAAACTTTGACCATCCAGTTACACGCTAACATTCAAACTTAACTCTATAATTGTGAGGAAATTACCGGAAAAGCGATTTAAATGAAATACATTTTCCGACTTCCGCCATGTTGGAATTCTTCTGACAGCTAAAATAAACGTAGAAATAATTGTGTGTAAACGACCGACATTACGGGCGTGGGATCCTATCACCGAATCTTACTAAGTAATGAAGCCAATTTGACATAAATATACCGAGAATGAGCGAATGAAACATCGTTAACGATTAATTTGGAATTTGATGAAAATAGTGATTGAATTTACACTACCCTGATTTTTGCGAAATTTGCAAAAAAGTTGAAAAAGCTAGGTAAATGTTGTAATAATTGTACTTATTGTTGGTCAGTTCTCTAACAGAACCTCCTAAAAGGTGTTAAATTGAATTAGGGGGACGGTTCGTTAAGACTAACCTAATTTTAAAATCCTCAAACCCTTGGTAAAAATAAATGATATTTAACCACATTTTATATCGATATATCCAGGAATGTAAGTACTGGGCCCAAGTTTACATATAAAAACTATGCTATGGCAAAGATCAATAGTAGAAGCTAAATTTGTACAATCACATGATTCGAGTACATATACATGTTCGACTACTTATATTGACACTTCACTTATGTTTAAATGACTACTACTTATAAATGACTTTACTTACAACGGTGAATATAACATCGTCGGTACGTTCGATTACCCAGCGCCGAATTGTCACCGTTCTGTGAATTAGGCTGAGGAGCCATCAACTACTTTTTTATGTTCCGTGTAAAATGTCGCAGTGATGGGCTCGTAATGTGCGACCATAAGAAAAGTATTATATTTTAGATTTGTTATCGCATAAAGTGTTACAAAATATACAGAAAATCTTATTGAGGACACTTTAAAGGTATTCCAGAAAAAAATCTGTTCCCGCCGGTAATTGCAGTAAGAGATACAGTTCTGCGAATGTATTACGAGTACATAGTGAAAAGTGATATTTCACGAAAAACTTTTTTTTCGGAAAAACCTTAAGTTCATGTTAAAAAGACGGTTTTCCATCATTTTCCACACCTTTTGATTGAATATTGACGATTTTTTGGTGGATTTTTAAATTTCAATCCCATAACCTTCTATGTAAAATGTCAGTTTCAAAATGCAATATATTTATTCGAAGTACTTTCTAGTGAAACAAAAATAACAACGTCAAAATTCAAGTGTCCGATAAGACGAACCTCAGCCAATATAAGGTTTAAACGTAAGCTTTTATTAAATGTACAGTCACATATCAAACCTAACGACGTAAATCATTTTCGTAACTCTGGTAACGGAGTTCTCATTTACACTTATGAAAAAACTATCTACTCAGTATGTTAGGTTCATTTACGTTTGCAGTATGATATGTAGCTTGTAGGTTGGTTGAACCGGGAGGAAATATCATAATGTGATTGGTTCCTTATTGGCCAATATTTTTGACCAAAATCTGCTCAAATATTTAACAGAATCTGGTCATCTACTGTAAACAAATTTTTACTCATAAATATGGTCAGAATTTGGCCAAATATCTAACAGAATCTGGCTATTTTAGTGAAGAAAAGTTATGGCTATCAAACCCGAACAGAATTTAGCCACATTTGGGATTTGGCAGAATTTATGCTTACTTTTTTTATTGTTAAACGTTCATTGTATCCGCGAGTGTATTACAACGTTTTATTCAATTTTGCCATATATAAACCGACGTTTAGCGGAGTAAGTTCAATTTTGAAGAGAAAATTTGACAGACGACAACTTCAGTGCCGCAACCTTGACAACGACGAAAACAATTTTAAACATATAAAACGTCACTTTATACGGCAAAATCGAATAGGCATCCTATTAAAACATTTTTCACGCTGCTGCTATCGTAAATAGCTCTTATATGCATAGATACGTAGCGTGAAAATGGCACATAACATTCGTGTATTATTTTTTCTTGACGACGGAATGTAAATACTGTCATATACATTCCTAGGAAAATTAAAAGAGTAAATCAAGTTGATTTACCCCTAGTTACGCATATGTCAGACTGACATATGTAAGTCTGACGTATGTCAGTCAACTTATGTCAGAGTCAAACATTTCATTTTTTGGGGAATTATGAGGAAATTTTCAATGGCAGCGTGAAAAATCTAATAAGCCACACGGAATGTATCGACTGTTAACATCCTCTGCAAGTGACAAGCCTCGGCTTCGCCTCGGCTCGTACACACTTGCCTCGAATGGTAAAACGTCTTTACATTCCTTGTGGCTTAAATAACTATTAATCCGCTGCCTAAATAAACAAAATGAACAATGACTTTATAGGTTCGATTTGACGTCATTAAACGTCAGTTTAGATGGCAAAATTGAATAAAAAACTTTTTTTTTTTCTGTTCCGATAAAAGTTGAGAGAAGGTAATAAAAAGTCAGTGTTGAATTATGAAAGCTCGCGCATGCGTTTCTACGTGGCCGGTAACCCACTCTTTGATTCTAAGCACTTTTCGGCGTTTATGCTTTTCGGCGTTTATTTTTGTTACTGAATTGTGCGCTTAATATAGTAAGTTTATCCTACACGTACATCTTTGATTAATATCGATATGTTGAAGAACATAAGTACAAGTAGGTACAAGTCAAATATAATCGCATTTAATTGATGAAATTAAACCTTTTTTTTTTAATTGGGTGAAATTGTCCCGGCATATAAACTTGGAAAAAAAGAAAATGGTAAGATATGAAAGCAGGGTATAAAAATAATGAAATTTCAAGTGTCAGTTAAGCTTCAAAACTTCAACTTTTCAGAGGCGGTAAATGTATAAAACTTTGTGTAGCAAAAAGTTTAGTTATTGTGATTTTTTGCGTTTGAGTGAGTATTGTGCTCACAATTTAGCTGTACTCTATTGTTTTACGTTTTTATTGCACTTCGCTTATGATTAACATTTTTACACCACCTCATAAAATTTACGTATGTGACCGTCCTTTCATCCTTGCGGCTTTATTATTACCAATTTCATATTCCAAATAAAGTAGTTTTATAGCTAGTTTTATGACGAACACATAACATGCTTAATATGTTATTCATAGGAATTTATCCCGCATAGTTATAAACTGCTAGGACAGAGAATTTTTGCCATTAAATTGTTAATATATTTTCACGAAAAAATATGTTTTCCAGCAAGCACTTCACTCAAGAGTTGGATCCTCGTTATCAAGAAATTGCATGTGCAATACCTTTACTCAGTGGACTAATGATCGTTCTCTTGCTTTATCCCTCGTGCTTATGTAATATAATTATTTACCCACACCACATTCTAAGACCCTTTCGCCGTCGTTTATGGCAAGACTAACAAAAGGGTCGGTTACTTGGAGAATTGGGCGGTTTTGTGGATTTTTAGAGTTCGGAATAGAGTTATTAGGTACTGATGTCTCTGTCGTCAGGTTGTTAGGGTTTACTCTCTTAAGGTCTCGCAGGTAGTTTATCACTCAAGATATCTAGGACAACCGTTAAATTCAAACAAAGAATTTTGAAAATACTGTAACGTTTATTTTATAATTTATTTACATTAATTGAACACTAATTTATTTAACACACTATAGTACTTGTTCACTAGACTAGACACTACATAATTTATTTGTACTGCTCCGCTTTCGGATCGTATGTCGCGTTCACTTCTGCTTCTCTACTTCTAACTAACTCCCTCGATCACAAGCCCCCTTATATATACACCCCCAACCCTGACCGAGAATGTTCTAGTATATTCTAGAACACCTACGCAGGAAATGTTCATGCACCTGTCTTGTACGCGTCGTAGTTATTCTTTTGAAGGAGTAAACATGTGTCGCTTTGTTTACTTCTCGCATTACACTGCCCCCGCCTTAGAGACGTTTCGTCTCGGAACGTATCCCTGGTAGGCCCATGCAGGAACCTGCAGTTAGCCCCCCGCTTACAGCGAGACGTGGCGTCAAAATAACAGGGGACCGTCTTCCCGAGTCGACATGGTGCAGGCCCAAAACAGCAGACTAAAACTTCCACTCCGGTATTCTTCAACACTACTTCCAGCATATTCCGGATAACCCTCCAGTCCAGCTGATCTCGTCCAGCACCTAACTTGGGGACAGCTAGCTTCCTGATGTCGAGCTCCAGCAGTCGGTCTCGTAGCCTATGCAAGGTTCGCCATACATTGTGATAACATGGTTTAAGGGACCCGATCTCCTTCGTAACCAGATAAAAGATGTGTCTTACGTTGTCACGTAGTTCCAGAACCTTGCCAATTTCCGGGAGTTGCGCTCTGAGTTGTTCCAAGCGCCCGTACTTCTTCTTGAAAACCGTGGCGATACCTCGTGACATTACCAGGTCGGCGGACACACAATGGGCCAACGAGTATTCTTCAGGTACGCTGAACAAATCCTGTTGTTTTTCACAGGTTACCCCATACCGTGCTTTTCCGGTACCCCCGTAGGCGCTCATAAATTCTTCGAACGAAAGTTCGTTCTCCTGCGCCAACGTGTTTCTTACTCGGGGAACCTCCGCCTCATCGTGCGACCCCTCATAGGGTGCCAACCGATTGAAGTGCACCACTCTCGGCTTGCCATTTGGTAGTTTGCTTACCCGGTAGACCACGTCATTGATTCGTTTCTTCACAACATAGGGACCTTCCCAATTGGTCTGTAACTTAGGGGACAAACCACGTTTCTTCTGTGGGTTGTACAGCCGAACTCGATCTCCCATTTGGTAGCCACCCTCTTTAGCGTTGATGTCGTAACGCTCTTTGATGCGATCACTGGCGATATTTAGTTGGTATCGGACTTGATCGTGAATCTCGTTCATCCTTTGCCGCATCCTGGAGACGTAATCTTCCCCCGAAACGTCCTCGTCCGGTCTAGCGCCAAAGATTAGATCACAGGGCAGTTTAAGTTCTCGCCCGAACAGGACTTTGGCTGGAGTTTGTCCTGTCGACTCATGAACGGCCGAGCGGTAGGCCATCAGGAAGAACGGCACGTGTTCGTCCCAGTCTCTTTGATGTGACGAGACCATTTTCGCTAGGTAGCGGTTGAGGGTGCGATTCATCCGTTCTACCATGCCGTCAGACTGAGGGTGAAGGGCCGTGGTTCTTGTTTTTCGTACCCCAAACTTCTCACATATCCTCCGGAATAGGCCACTCTCAAAGTTTCTTCCTTGATCCGAGTGTAATTCCATGGGTACTCCAAACCGGCAGATCGTCTCCTTCACTAGTACATCGGCCACTGTCTCTGCCTCCTGATTAGGGAGAGGGTACGCTTCTACCCACTTCGTAAAGTAGTCGATCACGACCAAGATGTATTTATTCCCCTTTTCGGTCTCAGGGAAGGGTCCTGCTATATCAATAGCGATCAAATGGGAGCTTTCGGTCGTCTTTGTGGCCCATTACTTGCAAAGCATGTAGTACATTTCTTGCACCAGTCCTTCACGTCGTCTGAACAATTGATCCAGTAGAAGCGCTCCCGTACCTTCTGCAGCGTTTTCTTGATCCCTAAATGTCCGCCAGACGATCCGTCGTGAAGGTGCCGCAAGACCTCCGGGATTTTACTGGAGGGAATTACCAACTGCCGTCTTTCCTCCGTCCCGTCTTGGCTCTCCAGTACGCGTTTTAGTAGTCCATCCTCAACCACTAGCGAGTCCCACTGTGCCCAATAGCTCTTGAGTTTTGGCGAGCCAGGTGATACCTTTTGCCACTCAGGACGCTCTCCTCCCTCTTTCCAAACCAGGATTTCTTTGAGAACCGGGTCTTTTCCTTGCTCTTGTCGTAACGAGGATGGTGTCCATTCCTCGGCGACCACGGTCGTTCGATAGACTTTCTCGGACTTTTCCTCAGCTCTATGACAATGAGGACACTCATCAGGGCATGGTCTTCTCGAGAGTGCGTCTGCGTTTCCATGACTCTGTCCTGGCCGATGTTCTATGACAAAGTCATACTCCTGGAGCCTCTCGATCCAGCGAGCGATCTGTCCTTCGGGATTCTTAAACTGGAGGAGCCATTTAAGAGCAGCATGATCGGTCCGGATCAGAAACCTCCTTCCACACAAATATTTATGGAAGTGCTCGATGGACTTGACGATGGCCAATAATTCACGTCGGGTGACGCAGTAATTCTTTTCTGGTTTGGAGAGTACCTTGCTGAAGTATCCAAGGACACGTTCTTGTCCCTCCTGGCGCTGCGACAGAACACTTCCAATTCCCACATTGCTCGCGTCGGTGTCCAGGATGAACTGTCCTTCTGGCAGAGGAAAACTCAGCACTGGGGCACTGGTCAACTTCCTCTTCAGCTCGTCGAAGGCAGACTGGCATTCCTCATCCCAACAGAAGTTTCGTCCTTCTTCCGTGAGCCTTGTCAACGGCTTAGCGACGTCGGAGAACATCCGGACATATCGTCGGTAGTACGTGCAGAGGCCCAGAAAACTCCTCAACTGGTGTTTATCTACCGGTATTGGCCACTCCTTCACCGTACTTGTCTTGTCCGGATCAACGGCGACGCCCTCTCTGCTCACTACGTGCCCTAAGTATGAGACCTTCCTTCTGAAGAGCTGACATTTCTTCGGGTTCAGTTTCAGTCCCGCACCCTGCAGTCTCTGGAAGACGTCCTCTAAGTTTTTCAGATGTCCTTCGAAGGTCTTGCCCATCACGATGACATCGTCCAAATAGACTAGGCACGTTTTCCACGTCAGACCCATTAGCACGCTCTCCATCAGCCTCTCAAACGTCGCTGGGGCATTACAAAGTCCGAATGGCATGACTGTAAAATGCCACAGGCCGTTACCGAAGGTAAATGCCGTCTTTTCCTTATCGGCAGGGTCCATTTCGACTTGCCAATAGCCGCTTTTTAAATCCAAGGTCGAAAATATCGTGGATCCAGCAAGGGTATCGAGTGTGTCGTCGATACGTGGTAGCGGGTAGCTGTCCTTTTTGGTGACACTGTTCACCTGCCGGTAGTCTACACAGAATCGAGTAGTCCCATCCTTTTTCTTCACCAGTACTACCGGCGAGGCCCATGGACTGCTTGACGGCTCGATGACCCCGTCCCGCTCTAGGTCCTTGATGATTTTCTCGGCTTCCTCCCGTTTGGCCAAGGGTAGTCGTCTTGCTGTTTGTCGAATCGGTCGTGTCTCGCCCGTGTCAATTTTATGTGTCACGACCTTGGTCTTTCCCAGTTTTCCATTCTCGGTGGTAAATATGTCCTGGTACTTATTTATTAATTTATGGGCCTTTTGTTTCTGTGTGGGCGAGAGAAATGCACTGGTCTGGGCAAGAATTTGTTTCAAGTCCTGCGGAGTGTGTCTGGACCTTTCTTCCTCACTAACGCCCCTTACGATGGCCGAAGCGGCTTTACACGTGCCCAGTTTCGTACCCTTCTTGATGGTAACCGGGTACTGATTGATGTTGAGTAGTCGCACAGGCACTTCACTTGAGAGAGTAACGAGCGCCTTTCCTACCAGTACCCCCCGAGCCAGTCGATTGTCATCGTTTTCTGGTTCGATCATGGCTGGAATTCCCTCTTCCACAACACCCCTCAGACAGGTAGAGGTGATCGTTTCGCTTCGTTCCGGGAGAATCACATCTTCTGCCATTATTACGTCTAACACAAAGTTGTCACGATTGTGTAGCAGTAATTCTTCTTGACCGATCCTCAACACTCGGTGTCCGAAATCCAACTGGAATCCATGATTCCTCATGACGTCCATCCCCAGTATGACGTCTTCCTCAATTTCGGCTATGAGAACAGGATGGTCAAACTTTACTCGTCCCAACGTCATGCTAACCGTCGCTTCACCGTGTATTACTGCCTTCTCCCCAGTGGCAGTTCTCAATTGCCACCTACTTGGCCTAATCTTCCTACGGTCCCTCACAACTTCCGAGCGTACGATCGTCTTCGTAGCTCCCGTGTCCACAAGCATGGCGTGGGATCTCCCGTCGATAGTGCCATCGACGTACGCGCTCCCCAATTGGTTGGGAAAACGAGGCTATACTGGCCCGGGGGTTTCCACTGCTACGGGTCGACGTTCCCCCTTTCTTATCGACCCGCATTAGTTTTCCTGGGCCTTTGCCGGCGCCGCTGTTCTAGGCCGCTTGCAAGAACTCTTCACATGGCCCACTTCGCCACAGTTCCAACAGCGAACTACCTTCTTCTTCGCTGACAGCACCTCCATGATCTGCTGTAGGACCCTTTCCACGAGCTTTTCAGTGTCTACTTCCTCTGTAACCGCTCGAACACGGCCGTGACCGCGGGAGGCTTCCATGGCTGCATCATGCTCCAGTGCGATGGCGAGCGCGTCCATTAATGTTTTCGGTCGAGCTAGTCTCAGGGCCCTCTGCAGTTCCTGGTCCCGCAGCCCGCTCACGAACGTCTGCACTGCGAGGCACTCCATCATCTGTTCCGGTGCCGTGGGATACGCCAACCTCACTAGTCTGGCTACGTCCGCTTCGAACTCCTGCAGGGTCTCGTTTGATTTCTGACGGCGATTGGACATCTGGGATTGATGGACTTGCTCCAGATGTGTTTGGCCGAACCGCATATCCAGTCGCCTTAGCAGCTCCTTGTAATTCCCGGCTTCCTCGGTGGATAGCGTCTGAAGCTCTTCCAACGCCTCTCCACGCAAGGCTACCGTTAGGGAAACAGCTTTTTCGTGAGGGGACCAAGCATTAGCCTCCGCTGCTGCCTCAAACTGCTTCTTGTAGCTGGCCCACGGAATTTTTCCATCGAACGTTGGGGGCGTCACTCGATTGGTGGATATCGAGTTCTGTTGAACGACCGCCTTTATTTCTTCCTTCGTCTCGCCGCTACTGAGTTGTTCTAGTCTTTCTTTCAACTGCTTGATCTTCTGTTCAGTCTCCTTACGCTGAGCCTCAATCTGGTCGGTTATCTCTTCCCTCTGGGCGGCGATTTCTTCCCTCTGGGCAGCGATTTGAGCAGTGATGTCTTCCCTCTGTGCAGCGATTTGAGCAGTGATGTCTTCCCTCTGGGCGGCGATTTGAGCAGTGATGTCTTCCCTCTGGGCGGCGCTTTCTTCCCTCTGGGCAGCGATTTGTGCAGTAATATCTACCCTCTGGGCGGCGATTTGGGTAGAAATATCTTCCCTCTGGGCGGCGATTTGGGTAGAAATATCTTCCCTCTGAGCGGCGATTTTAGCAGTGATGTCTTCCCTCTGGGCGGCGATTTCTTCCCTCTGGGCAGCGATTTGAGCAGTGATGTCTTCCCTCTGAGCGGCGATTTTAGCAGTGATGTCTTCCCTCTGGGCGGCGATTTCTTCCCTCTGGGCAGCGATTTGAGCAGTGATGTCTTCCCTCTGGGCGGCGATTTGCTTCGTGATGTCATCGTCTTCGAACTCGAAAACTTCCGGGTCCTGGCCATTTTCTTTCAAAAATGCCGAGAGCCGGTCCTGGAGTTCAGTCTTCCTCCCTCCTGCTTCCAATTCCCGTTCCTCGAGTTCTTTTTTTAACTCGGCCACTTTTAATTCGCGTAACTTCTTCATGATCCGCTCTTCTGACACCAATGTAACGTTTATTTTATAATTTATTTACATTAATTGAACACTAATTTATTTAACACACTATAGTACTTGTTCACTAGACTAGACACTACATAATTTATTTGTACTGCTCCGCTTTCGGATCGTATGTCGCGTTCACTTCTGCTTCTCTACTTCTAACTAACTCCCTCGATCACAAGCCCCCTTATATATACACCCCCAACCCTGACCGAGAATGTTCTAGTATATTCTAGAACACCTACGCAGGAAATGTTCATGCACCTGTCTTGTACGCGTCGTAGTTATTCTTTTGAAGGAGTAAACATGTGTCGCTTTGTTTACTTCTCGCATTACAATACTTTCTCAAATTGCTATATTTTGGAACCATTAGTTTTCATGTACAAATCAAGTGGAAAAATCGGTTACGTTCTAGTATGGCGGAAACATAAATATGGACGGGACATAAGAAGTAAACGAACATAAATCTGCGTTATTCATTTATTATTACGATAATTAGAGGATTTTCCGGTGCGAAAAATGAGTTCTAAGTGGAAAACTCGAAATTCATCTATAGTAACTCTTGATAAAACTTGGAATCTAATATATTTATTTACAATTCGGTGGGAAGCATTTGTGTAGCAAAGCGATTTTTATGATGAATACGTTCAGCCAAAGTGGGAAGGTTAAAAGCGGAAGAGCGATGCAAGCAATAAATTATAGCAAACTTAATATAAGGGTACTTCAAAAGAGATATTTAGAATTTAAATTCAGTGAAATTAATGGCAATGTTCAGAATCGAATAGTTGCGTTCGTATCAACGAGATACAGTCGGAAAATGCGTAATCATAAGTTACCAAGTGCGGAAAATTCGGGGTTATATCTGACAATTTATCGGCAGGAGTCCTAGTAATGCGGGGTGATCAAAAATGTTCGATCTTAATTCGGGAACGTCGGAAAATTCCTGATTTTACTTGTGATACTGGTAACTGATGAACGAAAGTTCTAGTAACGCGTGATGGTCGGAAAATGCGCGATATTAATCCGCGAAGGTCGGAAAATTTGTGAATTTATCAACGGTGCTGGTATTTCATCGATAAGATTCTTACCATTACGGGCTGGTTGGAAAATGCTCGATCTTAGTTGGCGAAGCTTGAAGTATTTGAACATTCTTCGATTTTAAATCGTGGATGTCGGAGATTTCCCGTCTTTAATTCTCGGGATTGGGCTGGTTCGCGAAACTAACATGGACTATGGAGAATTCAGTGGTAGCCCACGGGTATCGATTTTTTTGTAAGTGTATGTTTACTTTGATTTTCGCGAAAATGAGCTCGTCTTGCGTATTGGTACAAAAGAGACATGCTCGCATAATTTTCCCCTGACGCATCGCTACAAAGAAATATCAGCGCAAATCTTCAACGTTAGAGGCGTCTCGAATTCGTAAGCTGCCAAGAGGGGAAGCTAGGTAACTAATACCAATGATTAATTACCTGGGAAATCGAAAAATCGAACGGATATTCGTTTCCGCTGAATCTCGGTCGGTTATGTCATACCGAACTTAGGGAACACCTGCTATCACTGGGGTTCTGGTCACAAGTTAAATTCGGAATTAAATGCGCCTCTTGCTCACTTTGATCCTATATCACTTCACGAGGTATAGTGGTCAAATATACGGTTCTGAAATTGAACCCTCTTGCGGAACTCGGATCGGTCATACGTTCTGTGCAACACAGTATTCGGCGTTTCAGCTAAGACACTTAGTTTTTACGTAGATAGATTTACACAGATTTTTACGTAGAATTACGTAGACGTATTACAGTTTCCTGTTACTAACTAGCCAGTGTGCTCGGCATATTGTCATGGTTTTATTAGAATGACGAAACGTACTTAATTACATCTATCGGATTTATGACGGTATGTCTGTAAAAACTTGGCTATTGTGGTTCATTTGTGGGTTTCTTGGTAGTTTTTCACAATATTCTACATATTGAGTGTTGGGTGGATATCTTTTTCTTTTTGAAATCGTATCGATAATAATTTTCGTCTTATTTCATCTTTGGACATATTTGATAGACGTGTCAATATACTCTAGTGGTGGACACGGGACGAGACGAGACGAGAAACGACATGGTCTCGTCTCGTCTCGAAAAATTCCCAAAAATTATGTCTCGGCTCGTCTCGTCTCGATCTGGTACTGGTCTCGTCTCGTCTCGTCTCGTCTCGTCTCGTCTCGTGTCTCGAAAAGTCTCGAAATAAATAGACGTATATAGATGGTACTTTTATAAAGGTATACTTTTTTGATAACTCTTAATGATTTTCTTGAAGTACCTATACAGGTGTTGTAAAGTTGAATGTACAGCTGTATTTTATTGACGTTATGTTTTGATAAAGAATATTTCATTTTTAGAAAATACTGAATTAAAGAAATTAGAATATAGAGAACAGGAACAAAATCGAAAATAAATATCATTAATAAATGGACTTGTTAGGATACGAACTATAAAACAAAGTTATTAATTAAACTTATAAAATAAACTATAGATCTTTATAAGGACAAATAAGAAATTAATATCATCTGTATATTTTATATTAGATGTGAATTTGGTATTATTTGATAGAATTATCAAATTTTAAAAGTAAAATTACCCACCATACTTTTAGAAAAATGTGCTGGTAATGGTATACCTACCTATTTACCTCATATTATCGCTCTAAGAAAAGCAAAGATATTGTGATTAATCAAAACATACGTTTTAGACATAAAATTAGAGGGCACTAATTAGGTCCGTATTATGAAGCTGAATAACCTATGTTTAGAACTCGTTGGGACGGCAATAGTCAGATCAGCTATAGTTTTATTTGATTCAATCCGGGATATGTCTCAACAATACCAACAATATCGCACTGGGAACTTGTAAACTGGAAATTTCATTTATACCTACCAAGATGTTCATCTATCAGAAAAGTTGTTAAATTTGGAAAACTACGCTACTAATGAATGAATGACTGAATTAATGAAGAATGAACATTATTGTTAAATATGTCCATTACCTCAGATAAATGTTTCACACCACTGTCCTTCTGTCTGTTATATAACAAACCCTTCCAAAATTTTGAAAAACGACGGGGTAATTATAAATTTTACTCCCTTACTGAACAATGGCACGGTTTTATCTTGACCCTTTATTAGGTGTCCTTTTACCTGCGCTTTCGTCTTCATTGCTATGGAGTTTGGTGGCCAAAATTCTTAAATTGCAATTTCTTACAAAAAAATCGAGACCTCGAGATTTTCGAGACGAGACGAAATTATGTCTCGTCTCGTCTCGTCTGGAACCAGTACTGGTCTCGTCTCGTCTCGAAATTCGAGACGAGACATGTCTCGTTCTCGTCCAACACTAATATACTTTTACTTTTTTGAAAGATTGAGGCGTGCCGCCGTATGTTTTCTTCAGACGTACGTTATAAATGGACATCAAACTGATACAATGAGCTTTCAAGAAGACACGAAATCTGCAATTATATTTTTCAAAATAATGTTCAAACGAGAACGATCCGTAATCAGTTGCAATAATTCGTATTAGTTTTACAAATACGCTTGGTTATGTTAAGGAAATAACCATATTTTTCATTGTTACTCAAAATGCTCCCAAAGAACTCAAAAAAGTGTTGAGATAAAAAAAATCTTGCATTTGAATTGACACCTTTGGTTATTTCCATCATTTTTTTCACACTTAGACCCTTACTGGTAGTATGCTTCATACCACTTTTTGCTTTCTTGGTTCTGTGGTTTATCAGTTCTATTATATATCAGATTTAGAAGAGTCGCTTTCTTCCTCCTTCGCTTTCGATTCTTCCATCCTGACAACTCCAATCAAGTAGTATCAGAGTGTAGGATTCTTTGAAAGAACATATGGTGATCTCTTCAATTCAAGGGAAATCGTAAGGTCATATCATAAATGGTACTTTTTCACTACTTCAAGTGACTTGCTTCGGTCTGCTGAAGCTTCCAATTTTACGATCTTCTTGTTACTCGAACTAGACGCATTAAAATCATAATTTTAAAGAAACTTTAACAAAGGTGGGTTGTAAAGAAACGTCGTAAATGAATTGTCAAAATTATGTAAATCAACCTTTTTTTTGAGTATTTCGTCTTCGCTAGAAATCAAGATGCTGTCTACCATACGAAACTCAGTCTACCAATGAATCATTTTCGTTTTTCGAGAAATCACTCGTTTTAGGTATACTCTAACCAGTAGCAATTGGAACACACAATAAAATCTGAATTTACCGAGGATATTCGAAAAGAGCCCATTGTCTCTATATAAAACCATGGGACTTGTCTTTTTGCTTATTCAGAAACGCACTGGTATTTTTAAAATGCAGGTGTTCAGTTGCCCAAGTGAAATTGTGTATGTGATTGTATGGATATGTACAGATAAAGAAATAGAGGGTCCATTGGCCGGCAAATTTTTTTACGACAGCGGCACTTCGTTTGTATCTTCTTTTTCTTCTAAGGTGCAGGTGTACAGTCGATCAGTGAAATCGTGTACGAGGAAGTACGCGAGACTACAGATACTGTATGGTCCACTGAATCATACCACAGCGGCCACGTGTGCTTTCCTTGTGATGTCTTCTTCGGCACTTATACTCAAGAAAGCAGTGGTGTGTTATGTGCGTGCCATTTGTTTGTGCGATTTGGAAGTGAATTTATTGTTAGAGTTATTATCCGTAATGATACGCCTATGGAGGACAAGGCGGCATCGCTCTTCACTACTTAAAAAACCATTAAGTGTTTTTGTTGGTGTCCCAATTGTGACTGGACATAGTATAACACTTAATGGCTTTTTAAGTGGTGCCGCCCGGTCGTCCATGGGCGTATCATTACGGATAATAACTCTAACAATGAATTCACTTTCAAATAGCACAAATAAATGGCACACACATACACACACCACTGCTTTCTCGAGTATAAGTGCCGAAGAACCGAAACAACTGCTCCGTAGAAGAAGAAGAAGATACAAACGAAGCGCCTCTGCCCTAAAAAAATTTGCGACCCAATGGACCCTTTATTTCTTTATCTGTAGATATCCATACATTCACATATAGGATTTCCCTTGGGCGACTGCACGAACACGTACATCTGCGTTTTAAAATATACCAGTGCGTTTCTAAATAAGCAAAGAAATAAGTCCCATGGTTTTGTATAGAGATAACGGGCTCTTTTCGAATGTCCTCGGTAAATTCAGATTTTATTGAGTGTTCCAATTGCTACTGGTTAGAGTATATATACGTTGTTTGAAATCTTCTGATTATTAGCTCAAAGCTTCTCGGTAAAGAAGACATTTGCAATTTACATTATTAATGTTCATTTTTAAATATTTTTGAGAACTTCCGAAGTTTCATCCATTTTCGCCCCTCCCGCTCCCGGCCAAAATTAATAAAAGCCAAAACAACCTGATCGATTGCCGATTAATTTTCCCGAAGCGCAATTAGTTCCCCTTTTACAGATTCATCGCTCACGCCAGATATTTCCCCCTCATTAATTCTCCGGGAATAGGGGTAAAAAGTACGATAATAAGTTCCCATTTTTGCCACAATTAAATCATTCACTTTAACTGATCAACGCTAAATTGGAGTCACATCATAGAGGATCCCACCTCAATGTCCCCTCTCCCCTTGCCCATTAGCAAGTTTTCGGCGCGACTTACCCGAAACCCCTAATGGAAAAGTTGCCTATGCTGTACGGTACACAGAAAAACTTTTTTCCGCGACTGCCTCTCCGCTATTAGTGTTAGTGTGTCGCGTCGAGGGAGAGTTGAAAGCCGAAAAATTGGTAAAAGAATGGAAAGGGGAATATTCTCAGGAAAGGGGAATATTGTCAGGAAAGGAGGGTCCAAATCGTCCTTTAAACCTTAGGAACCTTAGAATGTTACAATAAAATTTTTAAATTTCCCGTATACTACGAGGAAGAAATATCGACGTCATGGTAATAACAGTAACGGTCGAAACTGTAACGATAACACTGCGCCCGAGTTTTAAAGCCACGTTTTAACGTCGGGAGTTTTCGCGTAAATGTTAAATATACTTTTAACATGCGGCGTAAAAGCGTAATTATACTTTTAACAGCAATGAATACTCGGAGAACAATTTTTTATGAGGCTGCGATAAACGCCGCTTTACCATGCGATACAACTTAATCCGGCTTAGTGATATTCGACATCCTCATAGTTTTCAGTGCATCGCAATGCAATCTACATCGGTCCTTAATTAATGGTCACGAGGCGGTTTAATAATTTTGGAGCAATCGACATGATTCATTTTGATTTAGATCGGCGTACTTTAATCCCTCGATATTAAGTCCTCTCATTCGAATATCCTGAACCGGTTCCATCTAATGAATTAAAGGAATTCGCTAAGGTGAACCACGGTTAACGATTCTACTCCCAAGCTCATTCAGGCGAATTATAGATGCAATTGTTAGGTTTATTATGATTTTGTAATCCCGTGCAGTTCATATATTGATATGTCGATGAAAGCGTTATATTTACCCTTGGTTTCTCAAAGACTATTAGGAAGCATTTCTTCGTAGGACAAAAAAGCATTACGTGATATCTCTCTCTTCATCTAATCGACGGTCTAATCGATCAGACATTACTTCTGTACAATTGATAGACAGCGATCATCACAGATATCTATCAGATTGTTAACTCATTACAATTCATTTAATATGACACTTAGTAACAGATTACAGATTTAGTTAATTTAATTTGTATGCTTGGTATATATCCATCATACTTGATGCTCGGATTACATACTGTAACGTTTATTTTCTAATTTATATACACTATCCTAATTAAACACTACACACTACTTAATTTATCTTAACAATTACCTAACTACTTAATTTATATCACACTCTTAATTATTAATTTATTTATACGCTCTCACTTTTCACCTTGTTTACTATGTCGCGCTTCACGTCCAATAATTATTCTCCGACCGCAAGCCCGCTTATATACATTTCCCAATGGTATTCTCGATAATTCCACAAAGAACTCGATTCATCTCGATAATAATGTTTACCTAGGAAACGTCCAGAAGGTCATAAATCACTTTTTCGTAATGAGATGTTGCGAGAACGTTCGGCACGGTTTTTATTGCTCGCCGCTGCGCTTAATAAGCGTAGCCGCGTTCCTTTGAGGAAAGCCGCCGAGGTCCGACAGGAGGAAACACATTTCGCTCTGCTGTTTACACTTCGCGTTACAATAAAAACTGCATACTCTAGATCTAGATGGTCTAAGCGAGCAGACGTTACGTGTGTGCATTTCACAGGTAGCAGTTGTTATGGATGTCAAACAGATTGTTGTTTTATTACAATTCAATTGATATGAAACTAGTTACAGATTACAGATTCAGTTATTTAATTTGCACGATTGGTATATATCAATCATATTTAAAGCTCTGCTTATATACAAATTTCCCACTCTCGATGGTCTAAGCGAACAGACGTTACGTCTGTATAATTAATAGACAGCGATCGTTACGGATATCAATCAGATTATTAACTCATTACAATTTATTTGATATGACACTAGGTGCAGAATACATATTTAGTTTTTTTAATTTGCATGGTTGGTATGTATCAATCATACTTAAAGCTTAGATGCTTAGATTATATCCAAATTGCGTAGTCTCGATGGTCTAAGCGGGCAGACGTTATGTCTGTGCAATTGATAAACATAAGTCGTTATGGATATCAATTAGATTGTTAGTTCATTACCATCAATTTAATATGAAACAAGTTACACAATACAGATTTGGTTATTTTAATTTCCATGTATGTACATATACATATTTGTACATATATCTATATTTATATAACAATACATACATGTATATTCATATATACATACTTAGAACTCGGATTATATATAAACTGTATACTCTCGATGGTCTAAGCGTACAGACGTTACGACTGTGCAATTGATATACAGCAGTCGGTACGGATGTCAATGAGATTGTTAACTGATTACAATTCAGTTGATTTGACACTAGTTGCAGAATACATATTTAGTTACTTTAGTTTGCGTAGTTGGTATATATAAATCACACTTAAAGCTGGGGTTATATACAAAGTATCGATGATATGCGCGTTCAGATATTTTATCTGTGCAATTGATAAATAGCAGTCGTTATGGATATCAAACAGATTGTTAGTTCATTACAATTCAATTGATATGAAACTAGTAACATATTACATGTTCAGTTATTCTAATTTGCCTGGTTGGTATATATCAATCACATTTAAAGCTCGGATTATACAGGGTGTTAGGGGTTTGACTGCCTTTATTTTAACTGGCGATAGTATTCACCAAAATAAACAAAAAAAACCTTATATAACAGGGGTCCTAAAACTAACCGTTTTCGAGAAAAAAATTAGCAAACTTCAAATTTTAAAGTGTAAAAATTCAGTTTTATTAAAGAATCTCACATAATTTTATACATGAAATGACCATAAGATGTATTCTTTTAATGCATTTATGTTTAATTTTTAACAAAACAGCGTTTTCTTTAAAGAATAAAAAAAATCTAATCAATACAACTCGATAAAATGGCTATGACGTGGTGTGGCAACACCGCGAACTTATCGCACGCGTTGCGAAACATTGACCCCGTACAGTTGTTTGCATGTATACGGATCATTTCTTGTCGGTGTTGCCAAGTTGTGGTGAAATGCCTTGATAATATAACTCGACTTTTCTCTAAAACGGTAGGTTTAAGGACCCCCATTATATAAGAGTTTTTTTTGTTTGTTTTGATGAATACTATCACCTATTAAAATAAAGGCAGTCAAACCCCTAACACCCTGTATACAAACTGCATACTCTCGATGGTATAAGCAGGCACACGTTACGATTACGTTACGTACGTTACTGTACGATTGATAGATAACAATCGTCATGTATATCAGTCAGATTCTTAGTTCATTACATTTCAATTGATACGAAACTAGCTACAGATTACAGATCCAGTTATTTTAATTTGCATGGTTGGTATACTTATCAATCATACTCAAAGCTCTGATTATATACACACTGCATACTCTAGAGCAAAGGTTCCCAAAGTGGCCCAGGTGGACCCCCTGGGGTTCACGGGAACCTTGACGGGGGTCTACATTGGCATGACAAAAAAATGGGGGTTCACAATTCATAAACGGGGGTACACGAAAATTTATCTTCTTTTGATAGTAAAGAACTAAAAGGTTGGCTTGAATTCATCTATCAATGTAGGCAGATAATATTTTAAGAAGCTCAGCGATTGTTGTAAAAACTTGCATATTATTGACTATTTATTTTTGTACTATTTTTAATTTTATTTTTTCCACTCCGAATGGGGTGTTTTCTAAATGAAATAAGTGAGAATTGGTTGGTTCCTTGTGCTGTGAGTAGAAGTCAAAAAATTAAAGTTCGATGGAATCACTTTTTTGATTGGCCAACTTTACTTTTTTGACATCCACTCACAGCACAATCATTTAATTAATTTACCAATAAATTCTCACTTCTTTTCCGTAAACTCAGCCCCAACTCAAATTTCCATAGTTAGATCCAATCTTCGCCTTTTATGTCGAGTTCTGGAAATATGGTAGAAATGTAGCTGCAGGGGGTCCACCGGAACCAGCTAAATTTTGAAAGGGGTCTATGACTAAAAAAAGTTTGGGAACCTCTGCTCTAGAGTCTAGATGGCCTAAGCGAACAGACGTTACGTCTGTCCAATTGATAGACAACAATCTATATATCTGTTAGATTGTTAGTTCATTACAATTCAATTGATATGAAACGAATTACAGATTACAGATTCAGTTAGCAAGTTAGCTAGGTTATTATTCCTGCTAGGTTAGCAGGAATAATTTCGAAATTGAGATCAACAATTTCAGTGAACAATAATATGAATTAATGGGCGCAAAAAAAGAACTGTGATCTATTAGAGGGACTAGAGAGTTAGCTTTATGAAAACTAAATTTACTGTTGAAAAATATAAGGGATTGAAATTTCAAAAAATAACTGCAAATGACAAGTGCAAGTATAATTTAAAAAAAATAGGGGTGTACTAGAATATGCAGCTTAAGTTTCTTTGTAGAGATATATGTAAAAACATATGTGGTAATATTGTTATGTCTGGAATCTCGGTAACTAAGTAATATTTATTTACGTAGTCAGATCTGTTACAAAAATTTCATGAACACGCGTGCTGTGGGAAATAATACCACTATCTAATTCTCCAAAATCTAAATCTGAAGATCTTAAGCTGTCTTCAAATCTAATCCTTCGACGTACATTTCGTCATAAGCCTCCTCGTGTTAGTTCTAATCCCTCTTGATAAAAATCGTAGGTTTAGCAGCTGAACGCCCGAGGAAATATGAAAAATCGCCCATTACGGCGATAAAAAAATGATGCGTGTCCACGTCGGTGTCAGGTTACTAGACATGCTACTTTTTCAGTCTTTCCAGTCCGGATAGAATGAAATAATCTTTTCGTTAAGTCCGTGAAGACGGCAGAGAGAATGAAATTCGAGGCGTTAAGGGTCGTCTTACGGGATGGGAAATGTTTTCCTTTTTTGGACGAAGCGACGTATACCTGCTACGTGCTTCGTAGCTCGTAGCAGAAAGGGATTTCTATTATTTACTTAGAATCGGACAAGGGAATGGAGATTTTTTATTTTAACTGGAGACGTCTGTGAAAACTGCAATGCTTTAAATTATTTACAAAGAACTTTAATGATATCCTTGACACGTTTATGAATTAATTATTTTAAATTTTTAATTGATTATTATAAGTAATTAAAATTATAATTGAGATGACAACGTCACAAAATTAAAGCAATTTTAAAACGAATTTTCTGATAATTCTTGAAATGAATCAAAAGATAGAGAAGCTCTATTAAATTTAAAGGTATTGTAACGTTTCTTTTTCTAATTTATTTTCATTGATCGTACACTAATTTATTTAGCACACTTAACTACTTCTACACTAGACTAGACACTACTTAATTTATTTGTACTGCTCCGCTTTCGGATCGTATGTCGCGTTCACGTCTGCTTCTCTACTTCTAATTGTTCTCCTTGATCACAAGCCCGCTTATATATACACCATGATTCTGATCTAGAACCTTCTCGTATGTTCTTTCATAGTTCTGGATTGTTCTTTTAATAACGTTTACGTAGGAAATGTTCAGGTCTTAAATTACTTTCCGTAAACAACAATCCGGGAGAATTCATGGAGCTGTCTTTTACGCGTCGTAATAATTCTTTAGAAGTAGCCGCTTCACTCGGAGCGAGTAAACATGTGTCACGTTGTTTACTTCTCGCATTACAGTATGGTCACCCTGATCACAACCACTTGGTATGTGATCTTCATCTGTTACTCGCCATAAGTTAAGGCTGTGTAATAAATTGGTTTGTAAGGTGTCTTACCTTGCGTATTAAAAATGTCTCATAGTAATTTTACCTGCGTGTCGTTTTTTGTCTTGTTTTAATCCATTGTAGATGGTCGCATGATTGAAACCCGTCGCTTATAAATTGAAAATATAATATGTACGTTTTGGAGAAATACTTAAAATCTATGTCTTATTTAATTCTTCCATATTAAGGGATTATAAACCGGTTTTTGATTTATAAAATTCACCAAAGCGCTTCATGAATTTAAATAATATTTCTTCTTGAAACAGGGCTCACTAAATCAGTGCTTTATCTCGTAGGTTTTATCTTCTGAATATAATATGAACCATATTCCAATTTGTCAATGTCAACTTTACACAACCTCTCCACGAAAAATTAAGATCAACAGTGTAGTACAATGCCAATAGGAGTATTTTCCTGCGGAGTATTTGTTTCCGTTGTTTGTATAAACTATTGTGAGGAAAAATGCGCTGGCAAATGTAGTTTAAATAAAAAGTTAATAGAGTTGTAAATCCCGGAAACTCATTCATATTCGATATGCATGTCGTGGTCGCTTTTTCCGGCAGTTGGTTTATTTAAATTTCTGGCCTTTAAATCATAACGTTTAGTGGAGTAGTCGACGCGGGAAACCCGTGAAGGCGCGTTCGCCATTATGTATACATTATGCTGGTATGTGTTCATTTGTATTGTTACATTTTCACACCAAATTGTGCAGTTAGTCTAGTCAAGATGTGTGTTTTCTGCGAAAAATGGTTAGGAGGCTCGAAAAATTATGAGCGATAGCTCATTCGTCGCGGAATACAAAATCTGAGAAAGGCGTTTTAAGGATTTTTTCTGCTAAGAAAAATTGCAATTGTTATTAACAAAAAACGAAAAATAAAAACGCTCTTTCGATTTTCTGACAACTCCAAAATCATAAGAGATAGAGGAATTCGCAAAAAAGATCCTCAATGAGGAGGAAATGTACGATAATCAAGTCGCTCCTCCAGGATTTCTATCTATAATATTTATAATTTTAATTTGTTGCTGAAAGTAAGGCTCCGCGTGAGCATTACGGCATGCGATGGCCGCCACTGAAGCGACTACGTCATAGAAAATAATTTTTTAAGATACAAATAGTAATATATGAATAGTAAAAATATGAAACAAACTTCAGTGTATTCTATATACTTGAAAGAATAAAGTCCCGTTGGAAAAAAAATTTTAAATGCATTTTTCAAAAAGCTGGCCCATTGTTAATGAACTAGTTATTTTCGTACTTCCGTCTTCATTGAAAGCATGCTAAATGTTTAAATAAATTCTCCATAAATATTTTGTTTCTTGGAGTCATTTCTAGGAGTGTACTAAATAAGATTTAATAAAAATTTTAATAAAATTATTTAAAATTTCTTTATTTAGTTTACAACGAACTTTGACAGTCAACAAAAACGCAAAATCCAGAAATTGTTGTTAAAAAATTTTCTTCTCTTATGTATTATGTTATAAATTAACGGCTTAATTTCATATTTTGGAAAATTCTTTTTTTTACCATCCTATTGTTTAGGATTAATTATGATTTTTGAAATAAAAAATTCTTAAAATTTTTTGTTATAGTTTATAATCGTTTTTATAATGTTTTCATTATTTAAATAATTACTTAAGGACTAATTTTGTGTTTAAAAATCATTATAAATGGATCTTCATAGAACGGAAGAAAAATATATTTAAGTGATACTTTCATTTGTGCAAATGCGTTTTTCCGCGCTTTTTGGCCGTGGTCCAGAAAGGTTTAAGTAACCTGACGTTTCGTCTGCTTCTGCGGCAAACATCTTCAGAGGCGATGTGGTAGTCTTCTAAGCTTTCGACTGCTTCGAAAATTATCCTCGACTGAATCTTCGACTTGACACTTCGTGACACTTGACATTCCTAGACCTGCTGCGTTTGTTTTTGTGCTCCCATGATTATCTCTTAAGATGTCCGTTTGTCCGGTCCCTCGTATACCTGTCCCTTCCTTGAACGTTTCCCTGTTTAATGGTTTAATTTTCGTTCTGTTAAGTATGGGAATCCAGGTACTGTTTATCTTTAAAGTTACTTCTTTCCGGTTAAAATTGTTCTTGTGTTTGAAAATTTCAATTGCCTCTCTCTGTAGTCGTGTGTGGAAATGTTGAATGTTGGCCAAAATCTGTGTGTCCTCAAACTGGATTTGATGGTCTCCAGGCTCCATTAAAGTGTGTTCTGCTACCGCAGATTTTCCTGTTTGTCCTAGGCAGCAGTTCCTCTTGTGTTCTTTTATCCTTGTGTTGGTGGATCGTTTTGTGGTGCCAATGTAGACTTTTCCGCATTTGCATGGTATTCTGTATACCCCTGGTGTTGACAAATGGTTCCTCTTGTCCTTGGGGCCTCTTAGACTCTCCTATATTCCTCGGATGGGCCGAAATATCGGTTTTACTCCTTTCTTCGTCGTCTCTTTCCCTATTCTATCCGTGATGTTTTTTTATGTAAGGTAGGTATACCACTCCTCGTTGTTCCATTTCTCTGCCTCCCGTAGTTTTTTCGCTTTTTCGTAGGGGCCCTGTTGATCTCTTGTTTTGTATATCCGTTTTTCTTTAACACCTTTTTTAAGTCTTTGTTCTCCTCCTGAAGATATTCCCATTGGCAGATGCGTGTGGCTCTAGTAGCTAAGGTTTTAATCATTCCCCTCTTTCGGCTAGGATGGTAGTTGGAGTTCTTGTGCAGGTATCTGTCCGTATTTGTTGGTTTTCTATATACTGTGTGTTCTAATGTTCCATTTTTCTGTTTAATGACGAGAATGTCCAAGAAGGCAATACAATTGTTTTCTTCTTTTTCCATCGTGAACTGGATTTTTGGGTTTATGATGTTCAAATGTCGCAGAAATTTTTGTGGTTCTTCTTCTCCATGTTCCCAAATAACAAATGTATCGTCAACATACCTGTACCAATGTTTTGGCTTTTTACTTGCAGTTCTATCGCCTTTTCCTCGAATTTTTCCATGAAGAAATTAGCCACTACCGGGCGTAATGGGTTCCCCATGGCTACTCTATCAATTTGTTCATAAAACCCGTTGTTCCACTGGAAGTATGTAGTGGTGAGACAATGTTCGTAGAGGGCCATGATGTCTTCTGGGAATAGTTTCGAGATGTAGTTTAATGTTTCCTTAACCGGAACCCTTGTGAACAAGGATACGACGTCAAAACTCACGAGTAGATCCTTGGCGTTGAGGGTAATAGTTCTCAATTTTTCTATAAAATGTGTTGAGTCTCTGATATAAGTGTCAGTTTTTCCTATATGAGGTCTTAGCAAGGTGGTAAGATGTTTAGCTAGTTGGTACGTTGGTGATCCGATGGAACTTACTATCGGACGCAATAATTCACTTTGTGGATTTTTGGCAGACCATATAGTCGTGGGGGTAAAACCTCAGACTTCTGTATCGCCTTCTTTACTTCTTCTTCCAAGGTGGATTTTTTGATCGTCGCTTGTTTTTCTTACTATTTTTGCCGTGGGGTCCCCTTTTTGTTTTTTGTAGGTGTTTGGACCCAGCAAATTCGGCATCTTCTCTATGTAGGCTTCTGTGTTCATGATGACCGTTGCATTACCTTTGTCTGCGGCCAGAAAAATAATGCTCGGATCTTTGTTAAGATCACGTATCGCCTTCCTTTCTGCACCTGTTAAGTTGCTTTTTGGGATCTTGCCTCGTTGTAAAATTCTGGAACACTCCGTTCTTATCTCTTCCGCTTCTTCCTGTGTGAGATATCTAATACTGGCTTCTATACTTGAGATGATCTCCTCTGTCGGTATTTCAGTTGGGGTGATGGCAAAGTTTCCTCCTTTTTCCAGTAGGTATAGATCGTTCTTCGGGTGTCAGGTTGCGATCCGAAAGGTTAACCACCGTCCCTGGATTTCCTAACTATGTGGATACTTTTGGTATTAGCCTCCTAATCTTCTCCTTCTGTTTTTCCGTTGACGTGTTCATCGTTGCCTCTGCAGAAGCGTATGTGATCCTGTCGATTTTGTCCCAATGTTCCTGTGCCATGGAGTTGCTTAGGGTCAAATGTATTCCTAAAAGTTCACAGTCTGTAAATGCTAAATTACGTCTCGTTTGGTGAATACGTTTCCTGAGTAATGCCTTTTCCATCCGGTTAGCGATAATGCGATAAGCCTGGGCTGTATTGACATTCCGCTTGAAACGTAGAAACTTCGGAATTATATCCTTGTCCCTGCAAAAAAAGTTCAGTGAGGATAGCAGCTGGGCCTTCTTCTTGCGGAGCTTCTTAATTCCCATACTTAACGTCAGGTTACTTAAACCTTTCTGGACCACGGCCAAACAGCGCGGAAAAACGCATTTGCACATTTGACTCGGCCGTGAAAGCCTACGCTCTTGGATGATAATTTTATTGTTTATTAAGTTAACAGTTTGTTATGAAATTTTTTGGAATGTCAATATTTTTTTTCCATTACTACTACAAATTACAAAAACAACCGTAGGCAACAAAGTGACGTAACAAAAATTTGTTTTAAATATTTTTTTCTTCACTTTGTTGCATATAGTTGTTTTTGTAATTTTTAGTATGATAGAAAAAAAATATTGCGACACTCAAAATTTTTTTATACCAAATTGTTAACTTAAGCAATGAAATTATCAATTAAAATAATTTTTTTTCTCATATTCTATTAAGAGCCATTTGTAATGATTTTTAAACACAATATTATTCCTTAACTAACTATTTAAATAGTGAAGCATTAAAAAAACCGATTATAAACTATAACAATTTTTTTAAGACATTTTTTTTTATTTTAAAAATCATAATTAATTCCAAACAATAGAATGGTAAAAAATGAATTTTCAAAAATATGAAACTATGCCGTTAATTTATAAACAATTCCTAAACAAATAGCTGTAAAAAAATTTTCCACAATTATTTAATCCTTAGTTTGAATAAAAAACCGCCGTAACATAATATATAAGACAAAAACTTTTTTCACAATTTCTGGATTTTGCATTTTTTGTTGATTTTATAAATTCGTTGTAAACTAAATAAAGAAATTTTAAATAATTTCATGACGTCACCTTATTCAGTACACTCATAGAGAGGGCTCCAAGAAGCAAAATATTTATGGAGAATTTATTTAAAAATTTATCCTGCTTCCAATAAAGACGGAAGTACGAAAATAACTAGTTTATTAAAAATAGGCTAGCTTTTGAGAAATTGGATTTAATTTTTTTTTTCCAATGGGACTTTATTCTATCAGTGTATAGAATACACTAAAGTTTGTTTTAAATTTTTAAACTATACTTAGTACCTTAGAAAAATTATTTTCTATTACGTAGTCGCTTCAGAGGCGGCCAACGCATGCCGTTACGGTCGCGCGGAGCCTTACTTTCAGCATCAAATTAAAATTATAAATATTAGAGATAGAAATCCTTGAGTTGGCACTTTTATATCGGAAATTTCCTCCTCTTTAAGGATCTTTTTTGCGAATTCCTCTATCTCTTATGGTTTTTGAGTGATCAAAAAATCTAAAGAGAGTTTTTATTTTTCGGTTTTTTGTTAATAACTATTGCGATTTTTCTTAGCAGAAAAAATCCTCAAAACGCCTTTCTCAGATATGCATTCCGCGTCGAATGAGCTATTGCTCATATCTTTCCGAGCCTTCTATCTATTTTTCTCAGCAAGCACACATCTTGACTAGACTAAGTCATTTTTCAAGGGTTTCTACTAAACTATATTTTTGTTTAATCCTTTGGGATCTAAACGCGAGCAGAAAAAAAATTATTTGTATCTAGGCACCATACACCCTTTGGACAGAGTCCAAACGTTGTGTTTTGTTCCCTTTCAAGATGATTAAAACCCATAACTCAGAAACGTTAGATCGATTGTGTATAAATATGCATTGTAAAGCCCTATTCGTTCAACTGGTAAAATATTCAAAAGCAATGCTAATCAATTGATTCCGTTTGATAATAAAGAGCTGCGAGGTATTGATAAAAAACGTTTCTCGTTTACTGAAAATCTGACGGGTTTCATTTTACGCCGTACACGGTGTTACGTGAGATCAAAGGGAAGCACTCTAGTTAATTAATTTTTGGGATTCGATGCATGAACGGAATTAAAAGCAGCCAGATAATTCAAAGTAAGGGTTATGAGGTAATTGCGGTGAAAACGTTTAATTGGCTTATTTAAAATGTAATCGAGTTATGCCGCTTGAAATTTGCACTGATAAAATATTACGTATCCCCCTCAGGAACGAGGTTGGTTTAACAGACGCGCGAAAATGCAGAAAACGATTTTATTTTTGATAGTGAAATTCACAGTGATGGATCGTATATTATCTGAAAATTATCTTCTTTATAAGTGACTGAACCCTTGTAAATTTCTTAAAGGCAGCGCATTTTTATAATGAACACTTTTATAGATTTTCTTTAGAAACTACTGTAGCTAATCAAATTAAAGTATGAAAAATTCTCAACAATATTTTACCAAAATATTAGAGTTTTTATTACAATATTTTGGTCAAATCGCCAGTTTCCTAATTATAAGTCATGAATTTTTTAAGATGAAACATTGTGACAGATCGACCAAACAGGCCTCCGGTTTTTGGAAAACATAATTATTTTCCAAATTTACGAAATTGCTATGTTTTTGGACATTACATTATTATAACTCTCAAATATTTTGCTAATGTGATATATGGTTGGCCAAGTGGATGAAAGTTATTGAGAGATACTAACATCAAAATTCATAAACTCCTCTTTTTTGAATATCGAATTTATAAAATCCAAAATTGTCTTATCTTTTTTTTTTATTCGTCACAAGAAATGACGAAGCAAGCCTTAATTTGTATAAAACCCAAAAAATATGTCGAAATTGTTTAAAACTATATAGGCATGATCAACTAATCAGAACCTACAACATTTGACCACTCCCAAATGACTACTTTGGCTGGATTACTCATCGAGCTATTTGGTAATGCTTTAGACAACGAAGATCAATGCCTCCAGTATAATAAGCAGAAATTTCCAAATGTTTCTGTTAGCCAATTAACAGAAGGTGTATTCGAGTCCAAAATTCGGAGGTTATTCAAAAATAGAATATTTTCACTATAATTGAGAGGGAGAATCAGGATAAGTTTTTGAAGTTGTAGCGACAAATTGTTTGAGAATCAGTAAGACCCTTGACTATGTAACATTTAAAGTATTGCTACATTTATTGAGTTTAAAATTACCTTTCTTTATTTACATTGAATTTGTAATTCTCAATAATCTTAGAAATTAAACTGATGTTCTTTTGATAGCTGATGAAATCAATCATATTGAACAGTTTCATCAAGATGCAAAAGTGTTGAAACAATGATATCAGAGAAGGTAGGTTGAGAACGTGATGACTGATTTATGTTGTATACGCTCAAATGTAAGCGTATGAATTTTGACTCATTTGCTGGGGAACTGTATTATTGGTTGTTTGCTTAAAATATCAGGTCCAGTATATTTTAAATAGTATGGCTGTTATAAACTCAAGGACGTGTACGAACGCTAGTTTCACCTTTCAAATAAGTTTCTTCAACTAATCTACAGGAACGTGGCAAACTTATCATGCGCTCTTGTATATAGTAGGGTGTATTTTATTGTAAAAAGTTGAATACAACAAAACTTTAAAGTTTTTCACCGATTCACAAGTGGCAAGGGGGGGGGGGACAAAGTTAGTAGTCTGGTTTTCAAGCTCTATTTGGAAACCTTCTTTAGCTAATCTATTAAAAGTTTGCCAAGATACTTCTGAAAATAATTGTTGGAAATTAGAGTTTAGTGTTTAAAGAAATTTGGTGAAAGAAAGTTAGGATTTCCATATTTTTTGCAGATATTTAGAACTGTGAGTTCCAGAAAATATTGTATTCTAAGTGCCTTAAGGACTTGCTTAGTTAATTCATTAAAACTTCGCAAACTTTTTAAGTGCGCAAAAAACGAAAGAGCGTTCTAATTTTCTAGCCAAATTTTTACCACCGTGAAGTGCACCATCTCGGATGTACAGTTGAAGGACTTGTTTCGTAGCTCTGCCTTAAAAACTTCCCGAGTTAATCGATTACAACTTTGCGAACTCTTTAGGGATTAAAAGGGAGCGCGTGTAATGTTTTGTGATTTGATTCATGAGCAAAACAAAAATCTCACAAATGGCAATCCAAAATCAGAGTTTGAGAGTTATTTCCTTGTATTATTGTTATTGTTATTATTATTACTGTGATTCTCATTGTTATTAATTTTCTTGTTATTATAATTATTGTCGAATGACGTGGAATTCCTCAACCTTCGTTGAGATTTTCATTTACATCCGGGATGTAAACATCAAAAGGAGTGAACTAACCTTTATAGGGTTTATGTATTAATTTTTTTCTCAAAATATGGCGTGTTCTGATTGGGATTGCTTTCTGGATGTCGATGAAGGTGTTGGTGTTTAGTCCTAGAATTATAAAGTTCTGTTTCATAGTTGTGGTATAATTTTGGTTGATGATATTAGCTTGATCCAGTTGCCACAAATTTCTCTTAAAATATGGCGTGTTCTAAATGGGACTGCTTTCTGGATGTAGATGAAAGTTTTGGTGTTTAGTCCTAGAATTCTGTAGCTCTGTTTCATAGTTCTTGATATAACTTTGGTTAATGATATTAACTTGATCCAGTTGCCACGTTTGGTGTATCTTTATGGCCATCTCTCTCCCTTGATTTGTCCAACATGTCCTTATTGTTTGGTACCGCCACAAAGATACGAAGCTTTAGTTCTCGTATCTAACAGCACCACATCAGGTCGATTACTCGCCACTCGTCTATCAGTGATAATTGCTCGGTCGTATTAGTGTTCACAGAAACGATAATACAGCGCTTGGCTGGTACTTGTGATAAGCTACTTAGGTGTTAAGTAGTCCAAGGTTCCTGCCACCTTTTAGTATAGAGTATTGCATATGTGGTGCAATATTGCAATATGGTCGCACAGTCTTACAGTCGGTATTGGCCATGAAGGAACAGCAAGAAGTGGTGTGCTGTATTGTCTCCTACCCCTCCTTATATTTTCTGCATTTATCGGACTCCATAGATCGATAAATTTGGCGTAGTTTCGTATGTCGATTTTGTGTTGTGTGTAGCCATTTGTGTAGTCCATTGATTTCATTTTTCTTCCTAAGAAAGAGGCCTGAAAGTAATGTTACTTCTGGCGAAGTTGAGAGGAGTATATTATCTGTCATTAAATAGCGTCATCCTCTAGAGGCTTGATGTGCCGTTCTGTTAAAAACCTTTCTCCGTTTTACTAGCTGACACATGTGCGGATTGAGTAGGTCAACAAGGGATTTCCTTTTCCTCCTCCTCCCACTGGTACTGTTATCCGAATAGTTGAGGCTTTTAGAAGACACACTCTGCACTTGGTCATCCTGGTTAGTGTAGTCCGCTATAGCTGCTCTAATTCCGTGTTAGTCCATTTCAGTACTCCAAAGTTATATGTCAGTATCGGTTCATCGTAGGTGTTTATCTCCCCAATGATATTTCCCAGATTCAGCTCTGTGTTTAAGAAAGCACGCATTCGCTACATTTATCACCTTGGTCTCTTTTGGTCCTGGAGTAATGCAGCTTCATCAATACAGAACTATCTGTAGATTTCCCCTTCCATACGCTGAACTATATCTCCATTTCACATATCACATTTCTCCATTCTGAATTCTATGTGGATGTGTTTTGAAAAAGTGTAAGCAGCAACCATTCAGTTCACTAGCTGCTTATGGATTCCATCATAGAGCTTGATCATTCGTATATAGTCTAGCAGTACTCCCTATTGACTAATTTTGAATCCGTATCCTGTGGCATTGGTAACTTGGATAGAGGATTCCTCGTCAAACAAAAAGTGCGTCAATGAGTTATTTCCCTATTGAGGTCTATTTCATTGGAGGTAATAGATTGCCATTTGATGATGTCATAACTGTCAGAACCTTTTTTCTAATCTATAAAGTCTGTATGCAGATGGAGTTGTTTCTGATGTGCTTGCTTGAGTAAAACAGAATCGACTGTAAGTTGTTCAATACACTTATGTGGTCCCTGATATATCCTTTAATTTTTCTTTGGATGTGAACTTCGGAAAGGCAATACCTAGCTAGCAAATTCGTTCTTTTTTATACCATGAAGTGTGTGTATATGTAAGTATTAGTTATATATATGAGTTTCTAATTGTACATGTTTTTTTGTAGGTTTCGCTGCAACGGGAGCACACATAACAATAAACTGAACCCAAAATGGACTCATTTGTAAACTCGAAGCATGCAAATGGATTGGATGTATCAGCTAACGGAGGATATGCCGTCATTCGTCCGAAGCTGTGAACACAGATCGACTCGCTAATTCAAGGTAAGTCTCTTAAGAACCTCTACGTTTTATCATGACAAAACTAGGAACGGTTATTGGAGATCGCGAGGTGGTACGCTGTATGGGATTGTGCAATAAAAAAAATGATAAGAAGAGAGTAATACGATTTCCAAAGACAATCTAGATATCGTTGCTCTGTATCTCTGCGAGTTCATATGTTTAACCAGAAATTTTACTAAAAATTGTTATCTTACAAGACGAGAGTGACATCGTGGCTTGTTTGGTCGGCTGATATATACCAGACTCCGTAATGGTCAAGTACTCAGATTGTCATTATTGTAATCTGGCGTTAAATTTCGCCTATTCTTGTGATTTTATGAATTTATTCTCGTTTCGTCAATTAGCCTTCCTCTCTTTCTTTAAATTAACCTCATTAATATTTTCCGTTTCATCAATTCGCTGGACCCTGAACTGTTTACTTGAAATGGGAATTTCGTTGTCCAATTTGACAAACATCTTGATGCATTTTGTAAACTTTATATATTTTGCATATTTGTATTTAAGTTTCCCTTCCACCAACTTTCCAGGTATATGACTGGTAGTACAAAAGTTTTTTCAACACAATTTGTTGCTTTGTTACTCTTGAAAATGGTATTTTACGTATTTACTAAAATTACACACAAACTTTAAAAACATACGTGAAATTCAAACGGTGCTCCTTAAATTATCATTTTTATGAATTAACTATAATCAGTGATTACTAAAAATTTGCTCCATTGCTTCAAAGGCCATTCACAAATTGCTCGCCATCAAGTTGTGGGTAGGAGGGTTCAAATCAGCCTTCACATTTCTTTCTTTTTAATAATTCCCTAATATTTTTCCAGACGGGTTGCATGAAATAGTCATGGAATTTCAGAGAGCATGTGGAATAAAATTTTTCACTATGTGTCTTGGTGATAAACTTATGAAAATAACGTAACATAATTTGTGAATGACAGTGAATGACAGTACCATTCACAAGAAATTTAATATTTTCCTTTTTTCGACTTACAAATCTATATCTTGTTTATCAGTTATCACTTTGGCATTGACAAATGGTAATTAGATTGATGTACATTTATTTTACAGCATTTGGTCTCCTTCTGTAAAGTAACTTTTAATTCATAGAAATGGGGATGGCTGGATAAAATGGCGAACAGGTAGATGTTCAGTATAAAAAAGATAATAATCTCCAATATCGAAAGCTAACTTCAAATAATGACAATACGTATTTTTCCAACTTTTTTGATATGTTACCACAGCGTTAATAATTCATTGATTTTTTTACCTTTCCTTTTTTCTGTCTTTTTTTGCCCTTTTGTCCCAAAGCTCATTATGAATCATATAATGTTTTTCCATTTATTTTGTTATAAAAAGTTACTAGTTACAGTATGTGATATACAGATTGAAATTGAGGTAATCCCCCTGTTCTAAGATTCATACTAAGATTAAGAAAACAATGTGTGAAACGTCTTGATAATCCCCCAAACAGTTGACGAAATGAACTTTTAGTTTCAAAAAATGAAATTATTAATTTTACATTGATTTAACCAATTTAACAAAATTTACTAAATCAAGGTAAAGTACAAATAAGAATACTGGATTCAGAAGGTTATAAAAATATTGAATTTAAAAATTGAATTATCGTCAACAACTAAGAAGTTAAATTAACCAGATTTAAAGTTGTATTGAATCAACGTAAATTCTTAAAATTTATCTGAACTTTTTATCGTATAATAGCCTTTATGAATATTAAGTTAAAATAAAGTTTTACATGTCAAAGTCACCCAATTCGAAATAAGGTATGCTTCAAGAACAGTTTTAAATTGATACAAGCCTCAATTCTGAAACTGACTGAATTAAAGAGAGTCCTGAAATATTGAATATAATTGGAAAATAAATACTTCGAATAACGTTTAGAATTCTATAACAGCAGTATAGTCGGATATTATGGTAATTCTGAAATATCGCAAATCCTTTTGAGAAGCCATCGCAAAGTATCGGTAGAAGCGTGACTAAATCAAAGTAAAATTGGAATAAATCATTTTTTAAACATTCAAAAATCGATCTCTGAAAAATTTAATATGCGAATCTGTTTGTGCGTCCGGAAATGTTCAAGATGTCTTGGACCCGTCAAACTTTACATAGTTATCGCTTCGGTCCCGAATTGATCCGGGAAAAAGCGAAAACCCCAAATTTCCCTTTCCGATGAGGTGAAATTTATTGTTGTCTGTTGTGTCGAATGCGTATTTTATATCAGATGCTAAAATATATGGAAAACAAGGGAAATTCACTTGAAATTCTTCAATAAATGTACAATGTGGTCTCCGTTTGCTAGAGCATTTGTTTTTAGGAGTTTAATGCTAAATCACATTCGATTTTCTGCTGCCATGATGCTCCTGTACACTGGTTACAGGGATTATGTACACTTCCGCTTTAATATAGTCTCATAACAATATTACCTTATATTACCACAAAGTGAACGTTTCAAATTTTAAATATTTACCAACTTCTTAATTTCTTTTTTAATACCTTAATAATTTTTTTTTGTTTTCAATAAAGGTGTTGAATCAAGTTTCAAATATTATTTATTTTTTATTTTTTATATAGATAGAGATTAAATAGATGATGATAAGTCTAAATTCGGGAACCGAAATTCCATTTAAAAACAATACAATGAAGTTATCACTTGAAAATCAGTGCCGCCAATTATTTCTTTTTTAACAAGAAATATGTTAGTTTAAGAACTAAAACGACAAGCCCCACCGATTTTTCTGTATACATATAGTAACGCTGGAGTAATAATTATATTACATAGTTTACGCTTACAATCCATTTATTATTATTTATTTATTATTATTACAAAGTAATAAAATTTTACTTTAAATTATATTGTGCGTACAACTAGGATTTTCATTATTTCATACTCATCCTGTAGATAGGTACATTTGATCGGAATATTTACTTTTAATACTTGAAATAATGGGATTGCGGTCTAAAGTATTAACTTGTATATAGTTTTCATTCTACAACTTCAAAACGGTATATATGTCGTAAATAAAATTTAGCGAAATGCTTCTATTCCATTAAGGGGACAGCCTCCTATGAGAGTTTTATTCATCTTGCACTTTCTTTTGATTTATTCCGTTTATGCAGTATCCTTGCGGAAATTTCGCAGGAAAATGTCAAAAAATCAGTACTTACGTTTTTATCACTTGTGCTATGTGGAAAATTAAAAATCAGTTTTGAAGATATTTCTTCTATGTCCCCAGCATATACGTTGTTTTTTCAAGGAATCTACTACTAGCTTTGTCTTTTTTATCGCTTGCTAAAATATTTAGCGCTTCTCAAAATTTGAAATTTGAGTAAAGCACTTTTCATTAGAACCAATTTGGAAAGAGTAACAAAATTGTTCTTAAAAAAAAAAGAAGTGTCTGTTATTAAATTTGACGAAGCTATGACGATTTAATACACTTTGTCGATTTTTGAGGTTAGGTTTCAATAATTTCGTGGATCAGCATTACTAGTGAAGCCGAACTTAACAAATTTTCTCTTTTTCTGTGAAATATTAACTGTTCTGCAGACGAAGAACGAACAATATGTATAACTTTTCACCAAATTAATTAACTCTTATTAATTAATAATTGTAATTAAATTAATAGTAACGAGTAAGTTAGACACTTTTCAACTCTACATCAACAGTTTCAATTTTGAACTTCATGTTGTCTTTAAAGCAACTGCAACTTATTTACAATTGTCAAAAAATCCTTAGAAACTGCTCCACCATCGCTAATTTACCTCGAAGTCTCTGAACTCCTTTAGGAGTGGCAATCTTATTTCAGACTTCTAGATCTTATATTATTTTTTAATCTTTTAAAAATGTCACCATAGAAACGCCTTAACTATTTTGAAAATGTCGGTCACTTTTAAAGTACTATAAATTTCACATCTCATTTAATATAATATTAATAGATCTGATTTTATTGAATATAATTCAGCTTCATTAAAAATGTCGTAGGATTATTTCAATTGTAACAAGTAGTTCACCAACTTTTTTTAATGTGTTAAAACTGTTTGAAGTATAATGTTCTTCATAAATTAACTACAACTGCTTTTGAGATTTTAACAGTTTTTTTATGATTCTAATTTTTTTTAAACTTGTCTTCTTCTTTAATTGTATGAGAACTTGTTAAAGAAAGTTTGACGTTGAACCATTTAAAGACTGTTAATATGTAATAACAAGTGTTATAATTTTCTTAAATACTTTTTAAATTTATTTATCCAATACTACTATACTAATATACTACTATACTACTGTACTACTCCAATACTACTATAAAACCTTCACGAGTTACACTACAAACTTCTTGTAAATTAATGTCAATTTTAATATTTTTTTGAGACATTCCAGTTTCTTTAAATGTGGTTTAAGATTACTACAACTTTGAAAATCTCGTCGACAAACTAAAATTATCTTTAGTATGGAAAGACAGATATGCGTAAAATTGCGCTATGAGTATTTATAACAAATATGTGCAATAACTGTTCTAAATATGCGATTTAAGTAGAAAATGTATTGGAAATTACAGTACTAAAAGTAGTATTGATAGTGGTATTATTAAATTAAGACACCTTAATATAATTATTTTCAAAAATAATCAAATACTTCTCCAAATGTATTTTTATTTTGGTTTTTTCCTACTTAAATACATTTGTACTTACTTCCTTTTGGAAAAAACCTAATACCCCAACAAGAATAATAGGGTAATTTTAAGAATTGGACAAAATTTTTTCAGGATCTCTCATTGGAATAGATAATATTTCCAATTGAAATCGTCATTTTCAGCAAGTCCACTATAGACAAATCTGCTATTTCTTTCTAAAAATTATTGAAGATTTAAAAAAAAAACATTTTAAATAATTTCTTATTCAAAAATATGATTAACTTTTTTTAACTTTTCTTTTCTAGTTTTGCCATCAGCACTTTTAAAAGCTGATTCAGACCCAATCAGAAATGTTCTCGATGATCCCCAAAATAATAACAATAACTAATCGTTAGAATACTTCACAATGCCAACGTTTCGTTCAAAATTCTGAACATATTCGTGGCTCTAAAAACATGTCAAGTTTTATATCTTATGACATGTAAGAATACTTAACATTACGCTATTATTTTGGGGATCATCGAGAACATTTCTGATTTTATCTCAGCTCCCCGAGAACATTCTCCCATACTGATTCAGACCCATTGTCCTTTCTGAAAGTGACAAGTTATATGATTCTGACTGAATTATGAATAATTTTATAGTTGTATTTAATCAATTTATATTGCTATTAACGCAATTCTTTTCCAGTATTTTCTTTGTTTGCAATACGTTATTAACTGTCATACCTATCTCGAATAAAATGGGAAAACCAATTGCGATTTTTCAGGTAATTTACTTAGTAGCTCGGATAGCCCCATATTCAAGTGAGTTATTGAAAAGTGGGTAGTAGGTTTCCTGTATTTAATGCGCCATGAGCACTTTTTGGAAAAAAATCCAATTCAATTTAAACGTTTACAAATATGTAAAATATGCAGTTTACATAAATGCCTTTTTTACTGTTAAGTAAGTTAGAAACTGTTCTGCTCCACATCAACAGTTACATTTTAAACTTATTTTTGTGTTTACGACAACCATAATTCGTATAGAAGTGTAATCAGTTCATTACACCTCTTCCAAATAGTTTACATTATGACTCTATTTAACCAGAATAATATCTGTTTAAACGTTGTGCGATAAGCCAATGTAATTTTTATCTGGAATCATTAACACTATCCTGAAACAGTTTCGTTATCTTTTTCGACAACAATAGGAAACTTATAACAGTGTCGTTGTTTTCATTGCTCTTCAGTCACGCTTAAAAAAATTAAAGCAATAATATATATTTACGGATCGAGCATGACAGGTTTATTAGGCAAGGTGAAGGGGTAGAATTGGGCGTGTCGACGAAACAGGAACGAACAAGGTAGAATCACTAGATGCACGAAACGGAAATGAATTCTTTTTCGTCACAATCAGTGTCACTGTTTCGTATGCATTTGCTTGTATTCTCGAATCCCGTCCCTAGTTCTGTCAAGCTGTGCCATACGTCTTGAGAGACAACCCTTCCGGCTATTCGAATATCGAGTCCGCGTCGCTCGTAAACGACCCCTGTCTCAGTCTCAGTCCGTAAACCCTCTGGCCCCTAATTACGCGAACCGCCCACCGTTTTGCTCTCGCTGCACCATTCCGAATGGGAATGGAAAGCGCACTCGAGCCGCGGCTGCATTTCACGGGAACAATAGCTCTCCCTCCCTCGAAAGCTTCATTAGGGAAACCGACGAGGCGGGAAGACGTATACGAGTCTTCCCTTGCGCGACTCTGAAATCTTTTTACAAACAGTGAACCTCTAGAGGGGATTCTGATTCTGGAAAAGAAATTAATCCGATGGGTGATCCTATTGTGGAATTTGAGGCGAAATCCCGAGGATTTTAATAGAGTTAAGATTGTTTTAAAGAAGCCTTGTAAGGGGGTTGTTCTGGCCCCTGAAGGGGATACCCGTACATATATACGCGAGTCTTACAGTACTCCCAATTATAAATAAAAAAATAGTACAATTATTATACTAGTTTAATAAGACGGAGTATTGTCACACGAGAGATTTAAAGCACGACGAGCGAAGCGAGGAGTGGTTTAATAGAACGAGTGTGACAGTACCTCTAATTAAACGGGTGTAATATACTATTTTATCTACTTTGCTTTATTACTTCATTAAATTTTGGCTGTTCAAGTTTTCGTATTACACTAGGGAATTTTGCGTGGGTTGCTTACACTGACCTCACTGACACTGACGTTTCGCATTTGAATTTGAAATCTAGTAGGCCTAGGACAAATTCAATAACTACTTACTTACGTGCGCGAAATGGAAGACGAAAATGTAGAATTGACTTGTACAACCCCAGAAATACGCAAAGCTGCTCAAGAAATTTATTTAAATACTAATAATTTAATCTTGACGTCTACGCACGTCTACGTGACAGGCTGAGGTACCAATTTAACAAAACTAAAAGTTATCAAAAGTAGTGTAATGATATGAATATTATTACACTACTTTCGATGTAATAATTAAATCATTAGTAGGTAACGCAAAGTGGATAAAATTGTTTTGGCACTATAATCGTCTTTATGGTCACTCAAATGCGAGCGTAAATTGGCCTTTATGGCCTAGAACTGTAAAGATACTTTTACGGCCCGAAACTGTCAACACAAATTGCTAAGCAATAATGACATTCGACTTGCAATTACATTGACAAAATCTGTCATATTCCTTTATTTATAAGTCTCTTGACTTATATCAAGAGCAAATTTACTTGCGCCGCTTCAACTTCTTGAATTTCCTCCGAATAAACGTTTTCGGCTTCTTCAAGATCCATTTTGTCGTCTTTTTGATCTATCAGTTGTTTACTAACAAACAAGTGTCAACACAGTAATAACCCTAGCAACAGCAAAATAACCGATGTAACGTTTGTTATTTTATTACTTTAATTATGCTCGTGATGCCGGCTAGCAAATGACTATCTCTGGGTCGGTTCTAAAGAAAATCAATATTTTAATTATAGAGGTTTTAATTAGGTAAGTCCAATAAGTAGAAAATCACAAAAATATCGATCGGATACAAATACCAACTTTAATCCAACCAATGAGTACGAGTTTCTTAGATCGTACGTAACTCCATTGCAAGACAAATACTTAAATTTCACCCAACAGATCCTACAAATAACACAACTGTATCCGGACATTAAGATTTGTGTAACTAAATAATGCAAATTACTAATATCTAAATTACAAGGTTTGATACTAATGAAGTAGTCGATCGATCGATTAAACGTTTCAAAACAGGTCTTTTTGTTCAATAAATTCCTGTTCACTTAGCGCTTATCACGACTCTGATTGCCGGGAGCCGCTGCTTCCCCGCAGCTCACTGCTTACAGCCCTTTGAGCGGGCTCGGCGCCGGCTTGGTCCGACGAACCCGTTCTTCGGTGCTCTCCCGTTCGCACGTACAACGTGGCGGTCGGACATAGTGCCACTTCCAAGCGCACACACACGTAATTGACAAAGCGTACCAATCAAAACACTGTTTATCGTTACTTTGGACCGACGCACGAATTGACCACACAGATTTACAAAGAACAATTTTTACACATGGGCCCCTCAAATTTTGGGGTTCTCCAGCAAAGGTTTATCAAAACTCTGATCTGAACGCTTTCCCAGTCCCGGACCGACTTTTAACTGACTTGAATTTTTAAACTCATACAAAAAACTCTCGAGTCCCGAGACTAGTCTCTCTTCAAACTCATCTACTCTCGACTGACCCCTTCCCCTGACCGGAAGAGACGTGATTGCCAATCGTGGAACTTGAACTCTCCCTCTTTCTGGACTTTTAACCTATCCCGGCTTTCTGAACACCCGTCTTTTGCAATTTTGATTCTCCTACCATAACATGACGTCAGTCACGTACGCATCTCTTCTTCTTCCTCAGTTACTCCCAAACAAGGGAAGTAGTTAATAAAAGGTCACAATGCCAAAGTGAGACTAATTTTAGCGTTTTGCATTTGATGTACGGTGGGATAGTGGCTAAACTAACCGGAGAATCTCGTTCACATTGACACAACTTATGATTAAATAGTACTACATTAATCTCCCAAAATCTCAGATTTCTACCTATTGCAGTTTTTGTCATAGTTTGATGGCGACATCGTGTCGCTAGCATCCATGTAAATTTACCACACGTACAAAACATTCGACTAATCTCAAACGCAATTTCGGATCGGGTTTTTGATCAAGCTAATTGGGATGGAGAGTATTGCACAACGTTGAGCTTATATTCGGACTTAGTTAAACTAACGACCGAGGAATCTTATTTTAATTAAAATTCGTCGGCTAATTTGGATGTTGAAAAATCGTAACGTAACACCGATTAGGTTAAAACACCGAAATTCGTATCACACATCGCGACGGGATGACGGGACAATTGCAAATAATTGCACTTTATTTTTTTAAATTGGGGGAGATAGAAAGAATGTCCTTACTGTTGAAAATGCCACTATATGTGTGTTAGTTATTCTTTTAGGGAGAGGAATCAATAATACAATTCACAATCAACCCCCAGCTGAACATAGATACTCCGAACTCCCTGCTATTTCATCCTAATTCTAATATGGCAGAATAGTGAAATAGGTTTAAGCCCCATATATAAAGTTCAGCCTTTTTTTAGAAATTGCAAGATGATCAACTCTTCTCCATAAAGATAGTTTATTAATAGACGAACTTTCCTTCATTGTTTATGTTTATCTGGTTTATTTTGTTTGGCTAATATGTCATATGAACAATATAAGACCCGAAGATTGTATTTAAATAAAGGATTAATTAATTTAATTCTTACATTTTCATTATGATGATTTTTGTTGTTTGCTCTAGGAAATTTCGAAGGTTTATTTGATTTTTATGAAGTAAAATAAAATAAAAAGTTGTATGTACCACGGGCATAATTGTCGCTTATGGCCCTCGAGAAAGTAAAATCATTCTCTCGTGCCATAAACTCCTGATTATGCCCTTAATACATAAATAACTAATACCTACACAGTGTGGTCTAATAAACTAATTATACGTACTATAATTAAAGCAGAACGTTATTTATTGAAGAACAATATTTGTCGAGAACCTCGATTAAATGATATATAACTCGTATTCTTGCAATTAAAAATAACTCATAACCCAATAATCCCTAACTCGGATATTGTATTCCATATAATCTAGACAAAGGCAGCTTTGAATCATCGCGCCACTCTCCTTTCTACTGAAGCTCAGAATATGAATCGTACACATTTTCCACATCTCATGCGGCTCGTTCTCTTTATCTGCGTAAGCCGTAATAAGCTTTCATTATCGTCGAGTATACAACAAAGTAAAGAGCCAAATGAAAGTTATCTTTTTGGAAAACATTCGTAGATGCTTGAATTTCAGTTTGTTTACTCTCGAAAATATTGGCACATTTCTTCGTAATAAATAATTTAAATTAAATATGAAACATTTATAAATACGTCGGTATAACCATAATTTTATAAACATCTGGACAGCCAACTGATCGGAAATTAACTTAAATTAAATTGCCTGATGATACACTTTTGTAAAATATAGTTTATAATGGCTCCTTCACACTTTGGCACATACGTTTGCCCAACTACAATATTTCATATAGTTTCTAATTTAATGCTAATTAAAAATTTAACGGGATTCATTCCGACAAAAAGGTTTACCTAAAAATGATTCTTTACAGCCTGAATTAAGATCTGAAATATGATGAGCAATTGTCCATAAATTGAGGCTGACATTTTCTCCTCTTCCCCAAAAATATTTAAAAAAAGACATATATCAGTCGAAAGTATTTCAAAAACGTGTTTCAGAGACACCAGTCTTATAGTGCGGAGACGATCCGTTGAAAAGTTATGGCACTTTCAAAATACCACTTTCCATGAGAGGTTATTTCGTCAAAAATTAAAAACTCACCAAAAAATCATCTTTCGTCCATAAAATAGTGCACATGATGGTCACTTCTTTTTTTAAAATTCCTTCTGGTTTCTTTGCAAAAAAATAATTTCACTTTTTAGGTTACATCGGCGGATGGCTCTCTTTCACTCGTCATTGCTTTCTCGTGGTTAACGGGCGGACATCAAATTCATTTCATATCACACGTTGGTGATCCACTTTATATATTTTTCACTATTATTCACGCTCAAACTCTTTGCAAAATGTGTTAAATGCGAATTTTCTACGATATTGACCGAAATTTGTTGATATTATACACAGAACACCCGATGTATATAAAGCACATTTGACAATTTTCATGGAACGTCAAGTTTTCTATTGTGGCTATGCGACCATCAAGTCGGTTCTTTTAATAAACTATTCTCCCATTAAATTGGCATGTTTCCACCTTTCTCTCATTTCTAATACTGTTGGTATCATTCCTTTAACTACTATAATACAATGCGAGCGCTTTTTACGAATAATATCCAATGATATAAACAGTTTGCTCCTAGGCAACCACATATACTCCCATTACTAACTTTATAATTTGCAATTTTATGGCTTATTACAAGTGTTTCATACTCTCAAATAATATCATGTGATCATTCGTCGCTACCAATATAGAGCAATTTTTATGTAAAGGATAAATTGCATTTAGTTTCAGCTATGTATTTTGGAATTGTTCCGTACTTCCACTGTTCCCTGCTACGTTTCATTGTCAATAACGATCGATACTTCATTACCTCATGTTTCCCTCCATTTCTCGTTCTCCTGAACCCACTCTTCTTGTACCCACGAGATTATTTGAGCGTTCTTTTAAGGCATACTTTTTTTCTCACATAATATGTATTCTATAGCAGAATAAAACTTATTTGCACGTTTCTGGGCTTACGACTCAGTCGGGAAAGTTAGGTATGTTTGCTTTGGCTTGAATAAATGAATGAAACTTATTTACACGTTTCTGGGCTTACGACTCAGTCGGGAAGGTTAGGTATGTTTGGTTGGGCTTGGATAAATTGATTAAACTTATTTACACGTTTCTGGGCTTACGACTCAGTCGGGAAACTTATTTGCACTCTCTCTCTCTCTCTCTCTCTCTCTCTCGCTCTCGCTCTCGCTCTCGCTCTCGCTCTCGCTCTCGCTCTCGCTCCCTCTCTCGCTCCCCCCGTCTACCGTGTCGTCTACCGTCCGTCATGTCGGCCGATTAGCCACTGCCAAAACTGCTCTCGACGTGTCTGTCAACAGTATTTAAATATGGCGAAGGCGCGAATACGTCTCCATTTCTAATCGTGATTTTGCATATTTTTCGGTACTATTTATCGAGCTACGTGTAGGCCTTAAAGTGACTAAAAATTATTGAAGAAATTACTGAGAAATTCCACTTTGAAAATAGGTGATTTCGGTGTTTTTTTCCAACATTTTTTTTTCTCAACAAACAAGCGTCTCCGCACCTACAAACTATTTTTTCCCAGCACCTCCAAACGCCCTTTTTCCCGCTTATAATTTTTATTTTTCTTTCATTTTGGGGAGGAGGGAAAATCTTTACCTAAATTGATTTATTTGTCATGTTGGTGTACAAATGGCAATTTTTGGGATATCTAAATTTTTACAGAGCACAATAATCTCTTGGCTAACAAACAATCTTGATAAAATATATCGAATCAACAACTTTTTCTAAACTGTGTTACATTTTGAAAATTTTAGATAATTATAAAGCATAATGTGATTACTGCTAATTTAATAAAGTAACAGCGACGACTCAATCACTTTAAATTCTAATCGTGAAGAGGTTTAGTTTCAGTCATCTTCATTAAATTTTCCGTAAGTAAGCTATTTTACTGATCGATCACAAAAACGTGTTTCTTTTCAAGTATTTTCAGCCCCTTGGGCAGATCTAACTTTTCGGAATAACACATTCTTATGTAAAATCGCATGAGAAACAAATAGCAGTAAGAAAAGTTTTGTTCTGATGTTTAGTTTCTAAGGTATCCTCCTTTTCCGGAAAATATATCGATATCGCCACACTAATTGTTAAATAAAATGTTAAGTACAGCTTTTGCGTCGATAAAAAAAATATACTCTTATTCCTAATAATATTTGAGACTTATTAAAATAAGACAAGAACTGCACTCTGCTCGCAATGTTATGAAACATTTTATTTGTCCAGCAGTATAGCTACAATTTGATACCTACATAAAATGTTTAGAATGATTTCTGGCAGTCTACTTATGATTGTTAATTTTTTTACGTTTGTATCTTGATTTCATAGGACACCTTCGTCATCAAATATTAAAATGAATTTTATTTCCTTACTGGTCCAAATTCGCGCCAGTGTTAAAAATAATTTTATTTTCTAAATAAAGTAACACGGATAGGTAAATTTATCGCCGCTAGAAGATACTGAGCGTTGAGCCACGTGTAGAGGAGCCTTAAGATTTTTAGATTCTTCGTTTTACTATCAAACACCCCTGAAGATGTTTCACTCTTTAAGTAAACCACCCATTTCGACGAGTGGCAAGTGAGTGGTGTAGTCGGTAGTGAATTTGCTAAGGTAATTGCTTTCTACTTAGTAAATATCATCCCATCACTCGAATGCCAAGTCGTTCATTTAAATTTATTAATATAATTTTGGAATAGGGTTAATTTTGCGCACTTCGTCGGGTGGTGAGTGCGGTATTCGATAGTGGTTCTGTGGAGGCAATTGCTATGTGCCTTTTAAGTATTATCCCGGCAGTCGAATATTAAGTCATTTCATAATTTTGGGATAGGGGTGTTTTCAGCCTATTGCAATAGGTGAGAAATGTAAGAGGTAACATATTGCAACGTTTATTCTGATTTATTGATACAGTTCTTAACACTACCTAATTTATTTAGTCTATTCCTGCTAATTAATTGCTTCTAACCTTCTAACTAATTGATTTATGTTAAACACTTAACGCGCTAATTTATTTGTACACTTATCGCTAGTTGGCTTATCGCACTTTTTCACTCACGGCGGCTCCTGGTCTAGTATATCTGCCCCCGTACCATCTCATAATTTAATGTCTTTTCGAGAACCTTCTGGTTTATTGCTTTTCTAATTGTACGTTCCCAATTATTCGAGAAGAGTTTTTATGGTCCCCTTTGAAATGCACCGCCTTCATTACATAAGCACGCTTCACGCTGATGTTTACATTTCGCGTCACAATATAATTGTTTTCTGCATAATATTGCAATTTGTGAATGAAATCTTTAAAAAATATTCTATAGCGATTCTTCATTTTCTCATTTGCTGCTGAAAGTGGCTTCTAACGTCATATCGTTGGGGTAATTAAGGATTCATACTGAAATCATGGGGTGCAATTCCCCTCATTTTAATTGTAATACCTTCAAAGCTCTATTTCTATAATTATAGGAACTATAAGCAGAATCTTATTGGATTCATGAATACGTATATTAATGTCGTTATGAACCAATTTACTTTTAATTGGTCTGTTGAGAGCAAACTGTTAAATCAATTTAACATAAACATCAATTAAGGCTCTTGTAACTTTCTACTTATTGCGTCCTATTTATTTCGACATGTGTTGCCTACAAGTCAGCTTTCATTCGTTATTAAGTTGGAAAGTCAAGTTAAAATGGCTAGTTATTAATAGTAATTAACTCCTCTGGGAGTTAAGAACGACGTTTGTGCCGTAGACGTCTACCTGTAATATGATTTCAAAGCCGTTCTTGGCTGAGATGCGGGAGTCCATTCTTACCCCTACGCCTCTGCATTTTCTCGCGTCCCCCGCAGCGGTATCCCGTTGCAACTGCAGCGTCGGAGCTTCGTTAAAGTTGTTACAACGCGCCCAGCGGCACGGGAAAAAATAGGTCGCAAGCGTTATTATATCGAGACGCGAAATTGCAGTCGCCACCGTCGAAAAATAAAGTAAAAATTACTATCAAACGAACCCGAAGAATTCCAGAGCGAAAGGTGAAGTATAAGCCTTTTAACGTGACGCCGGGAACGACGAATGGGGGGAAGAAATAGTTCGGACTGAGTGTTTTCCAGCGGACGGATGGAATTCGCGATTTGCCGGGGGAAACGCTTTGATGGCAATGCCCTTAACTCGCACGTTTTAACTGAGGGGCGAAGGGCGTTTTATTTTCTCAATTGGAGAAAATGGCACAAAAATTTTTATTGGACTTTTACGCTCCCCCTTTCTATGTAACCACTGACCTTTGTTCTAGTTATTGTGTATACCATGTGAATCTAGTATACATGCAAATCTTAGGTTTAAAAATTATCTTGAAGATCTTTAAAGAATCGTTACGTTATTCGGAAAATTTCTTTAACTTACAGTCTTAAACTTGCTAGGAAATCAAACTTGTTTCAAAATCTTACAAAACTTGCAATAGTCAGGATTTTAAAAATCTGCCTTTTATATATTTATTAATCCAATGTATTAGTGATGTGTGCTCTAAAAAATGTTGAGTTGTCTAAATATTGAAGTTTAAATTTTCCAGTAATTTTGAAACGAGTCGTTAAGGATTGTTAAGTTCCTCTGTTTTATGTGTAATTCAAAAATTTCCACATAATCAAACTCTTCCTTATTAGAAAGAAAAATTGGCTGTAGTATTTTACATATGGCAATAATATTTTATAGTCAATTATCCGTTTTTAGAGTTTTAAAAATTTGCTTATGAAAGTCATAACTGTTAAAATTCCTTCTAATTCATTCAGATTTGTATTGTTTTATCAAAATAGGTTGCTTCATTTGTGATCAAAAATGATCCAAAAACTTTTTTAAATATTACAAGTACTTTTCAGCTGTCAAAATTTTGAAAATTTTCCTTTTGGAAGTCATGTAGGTAATTGTCAAATTAAAATTAATTATAATTAATATTCGTTGATTTCCTGAATTTTGAAAATTTGTCTTTTGGAGGTTAAGCAACTATCAAACAAATTTAATAATTGTTCCAGATTCGGAATTGTTTATTCTTCAATCTAAACTTCTAGAATCTAGAATTAGGGACTGGTGTTTCATAAATTGTACAATTATCCGATTGATGTAGTTTACATTTTGTGGAATGTTTAAAATGTGTCGTGAAATGGACTCTTGTGTATTTTCACAATTTGTTGTTTCATTTGTGATTAAAAAATTTCCTAAAAATCAAACTCTCCCCAAATATATTAATTTCCAGAATTTTGATGATTTGCCTTTTGGAGGTTCTGTAGTAACTGTCAAATATTTTAATGATTATTTCAAATTCGGACTTGTGTATTCTTTAATTTAGTGGTTTGGTAACTTGAAGTAATTTAAGTATTGTATGTTTGTAAGTCACATTTTCCAGGAATGTGCCCTTATTACGTTTTGTAAAAATATGTGACATTATTCTAATCATTTGTGGCAAAGGCCCACCAACGACTTCGTCATTTTACAGGCCGCTGTGCATGCTGGATGTTGCACGTAAGCTGCTTGAGAAACTTATAAAGGTGCGCTTAGTGGCGGCCGTCGAACATGGCGGCGGACTCTCGAAAAATCAACACGGCTTCAGGAAAGGACATTCAACAATTACTGCGATTGAACAAGCCGTGAACATCGTTAACAAAGCATGGTCGGGAAACCATCGCGCCCGCAAGGTCTGCGTTTTCCTTACTTTCGACGTCAAAAACGCTTTCAACTCTGTAGGGTGGGAAGATATCCTTGATGCAATGAATGTGGATTTCAAAATTGAAGAATACATTCTAAATATTACTGACGATTACTTCAGAGAAAGAGTCCTCGAGTACGATACTACCGAAGGTCCTCGCACAGTGAAAGTCATGGCAGGCTCCCCCCAGGGCTCTGTCCTCGGCCCAGGCTGTTGGAATATTAGGTATGACGACCTGCTGCGGATGCCTCTACCAGAAGACATCCACCTGGTCGGTTATGCAGATGATGTCGCCGGTCTGATTCTCGCAAGAGACACAGAAGACGCTCGTCGGAAAATAGATCATCTTTCAAGGAGAATCTGTGAGTGGCTAAAAGGTCATAGGATGAACTTAGCAGCGAGCAAAACCGAGATGACGGTATTGACTAGGCGACGCGGGTTTGACAAGAATTTTACAGTGACCATAGGAAATACAAATATTGAGGCTAAGAACTCCTTACGGTACTTAGGACTCCAATTGAACGAGAAGCTGACTTTCCGGGAACACCTGAACGAAACAGGAGAAAAAGCCAGCAAAGTTGCAGCGAACTTATCAAGCATTATGCTGAATACGAGTGGTCCAAGGTACGCCAAGCGACGTCTGCTATTAAGCACGGTGCATTCTATCATGCTCTATGGCGCAGAAATTTGGGCGGACCAACTACATCTTGAAAGCTACAGACGAAAGCTAGCCTCCATACAAAGGCGAGCAGCCCTCCGAGTTGCCTGTGCATATCGTACAGTTTCCGAGGCAGCCGTATTGGTTTTAGCGAAGGCCCCACCTATTGACCTAATGGCGCAAGAACGCAGACGACTTCATCGGCTCCGAAAAGCAGGCGAGTTGAATGAACGCACTAAGAAGACCGAAAAAGATCGCACTACGACAGAATGGCAACAACGGTGGCAAAGCTCCACTACGGGTAAATGGACGGCGGAACTCATTCCGGATTTGATAGTTTGGACGAAATGTAATCACGCGGAGACTAATTATTTTTTGACGCAACTATTTACCGGACACGGGCTATTTAATCATTAACTTCATCGGATGGGACTTAAGAGGAGCCCACAATGCTCATACTGCAAGGAGAACGTGGAGGACGCTTATCACACATTCTTCCACTGTAAACGTTGGATAGCGGAAAGGAAGAACGCTTGGGAGACCATTGGGGTAACACCAAATCCCAGAAGCATCGTAGCGCTCATGGCTGGCTCCGAGAGCTCCTGGAAAGCAGTGATGTGCTTTGCGGAGAAGGTGCTCAAGGCAAGGAAGGCTGAAGAAGGTGTAACGACGGACGCCTGATGGCGTATCAATAGTCAGACTGAAGTAATGCGAAAGCGGTTTCCGGTCTGGCCTCCTTCTTAAAAGAAGGTAAAAGAAAAACAAATAAAAAAATTCTAATCATTTGTAGGTTTTTTTCTGATTCACTAATTGCTCTGAATTCAAACTGTTTTACAAATGCCACAATCAATTTCCAGTACTTTGCAAATTTGTCTACTGGGGATCAAATCTTTTAATAATTCTGGCTAATATTCTGACCAAATTCTAGCTAATATACTCTTTATTTTAGTGTTTTATTGACTTTTTTTATCAAATTTGCTCCAGTTGTCTAAATATTGCACAATTCTAGCACATGTTTCACATTTTCTACACTGTTTGAAATGTGTCTCACGGACTATTAAATTTGATCAGAATATTTGCTTCATTTATACCCCACAAATATTCCAGAAACCAAACTACTTGTCTAATGTTGCAATCAATTTATAGATTTTTAATAATTTGCCTTCTGGGAGTTTTGTAAATGTCATTATAATAATCGTTCCACATTCCACATTTGTATATTTATTAATCAAACATATTAGTGAGTTGTAATCCAATCCTTGTCAAAATTGCACAAATGTTGTAGTTTAAATTTTCTTTGGTGTTTGAAAAGTGTTTCCTTATGAATATGTGTTGCCTTAATAGGTATGTTGTCTCATTTGTGATAAACAAATGAAATTGTCAAGTGTCTTCCAAATGTTACGATCAATTTTCAGTTTTCAGAATTTCGCAAAGCCTTCTGCAAGTCATGTAATTGTTAAATATGTTGAAAATCCTTACAATTCGGAGTTCATTCAACTGGATATTATAAAAAAATCTGTCAAAATAACCCATGGAGTAATAAAATCTCATTATAAATGCAAAACCCATACAAGGTGGCATCCTCTAAATTTTTGGGAGTTTTACAATGTCTTACACGCTGCCTTACGGAATCGCTTTGTATTTTGAGTGACTCACCCGAAACACGTGCGAATATTGTATGTCGGCCTATTGTAAACATACAGGGAATAAACACTCTCTGGCGTACGGTCGGGGAAAATGAGTAAATACGCAATAGTCGGTAACTGGAAAAATTGTGTGTGTCCTCACTCGCGTCGGAATTTTGATTCTTCATGGAATCGAAACAATTTAAAATTAAAACTTTCTCATTAACTGAGAACGGCGCTAATTTTGGGCGTTTCGATGGTCCCGGTAAATTCTCCATACTCCAAAACATATCTCCGTAGTTTAAAAATACCACTATAAACACACAGGACTAATGGTTTCCTGGTAAACTCAGGTATTTATTTTGAAATTCAAACTGTCCCTGTCTAATTACACACACTTGCACGTCTAGGCAATGATGACTGATTTTTTTTAATACTTTTATAATACTAAAAACTTTTATTTTCATAAACACCCAGATGTTATCGCAAGCATTTGTAGCTGCAGTTCCCTTAACTTACCTAGAATTGCCGAAATGACGATATTCGTTGTGGTCTCTTCTTGGAACAGTTTGGAAAGCAAACTTTGAAAACATAACAAGTAAAGACTTTTATTGCGTAAAAAATATTTATTGTGCCTCTTCACAGTCACTTCCTGCTCTGGCAAAATTAACATTAGTGACGTTAGTGACGGAAAATTAGTACAGTCTTTCCATAGTCAGTTTGCAACGAGAAATCTTCTGACTGCACCTGCGACAAAGAGACCGACTCCATAGGCGTGCCGTTTAAAAGTTCTTTAGAGAAATTAGTAATTAATTATAATAAATCATGTACTTCCTTAGACAATGAAATTTATGATAAATTTGTTAATTTTCCATACATTTCATCATCCAGCAAAGACCAATGAGGAGGTATGAGTACTCTTTGCCAGGATATGGATAGGGACGAGATTGTTGGGAATCAGATTGGGATCAGAAATAGAAAAGTAATTAAATGAATCTAAGGAGATCATGAGGTAATGCTCTGAATCTGAATTATCCGAGGAGGAATCGTCCATACCGTTTATATTAATAATTAGCAGATTAACGGATGGTGTAACATGATATCGATGCTCTATAGAAATGACCTTATGGACACAATTTTTCCATATCTCGGTATTAGAAACGTCATTACACACATCTCGTATATTCTGTAACACGATGTTTGATAGCGTTGGAGAAGAATTGCCCCGCCTTAGTCTCTTCTTCACTGAAGACCAAACCTCTTCTATTGGATTAAAAATGCAATGATAAGAACAATATGGCCACTTGTTTCTGCTAATGAATCAATGAAATATTGAGGAGTGAAATGATTTTCTTTGACGATTTTAATTAAATGAGCCTTTGTCTTAGCTGTAGCAGGGATATCAATATTATTGGTATGTGGAAATTGCAAAATTTCCGCTTTCTTGGAATTTGAAGTCGGCGATTTATTAATTCTTCGGGAATGATACGACGTGTTGTCCATTACTATTACCGAATTTGATGGTATGTTCGGTATAAGTTGTTTGGCAAAACAAGTCTCAAATAAAGATGATGACATATCTTCATGATAATCTGCAAAACTTTGCTTGATATTCATCGCCGAAAGAAGTAACACCCTTTGAACAAACCCATGTTCATTCCCCGCGTGCAAAATAAATAGTCGTTTCCCCCTCAAACACGGAGTTCTCAAGGCACAATTTTTTGAATCGTCTGCCCAACCTTGCTGAACCACATCGTGGGTGTCAAACTACGTTTCGTCTAATCTAAATAAACTAATGTTTTTCTCTAAAACAATACCGCCTCGTTTAAAATAGCATAAATCGTGAAAATTGTAATATTTGTCAATTTATTAATACGCTTAACAGCATCGTGTTGTGTTTTATACAATTTTTCACTTTTTAAACAGATATAAATATTTAAAATGACTCTTTGAGTTTCTACAGGTAAATCTTTATTTGTAAATTCCCAAATTTGTACCTTGTTTTATTCTAAATTCGGTTGTTGCACAGCCGACAGATCGAAAACGGGAGTTCCGACAACCGAGTGCGGTGGTACATCATCAAAAGGTCTTCATAAATTCATTTCAATATAAGTATTAAACAATACCGTTATGCACTTCACTGACCCAATGTGGGAGGGAACGAAATGAAACGTACGCGGAGAGAAGAGAAAGAGATACATACGGCACCTGCATGAGAGAAAGAGATGGAATTACGAAGTAGCTAATATTTCGCGTTGTTGCCAAAATGTGAATAAATACATTTATCTCGCAAGGTTGACGATAATTTGCCGTTGTATATTTAGCTAATGTTGGTATTTGTTGTTCGGAAACTCTGAATAATACCGTTTGTATTATGAATTTTAATACTAGGATACAATTCCAATATAATTGCTAACATAGGAATACCAAAAATTAGTTGTTATAATTGTTAAATATATCTCTGCGATCAATATGACAACAGAGCCGTTGCAAACTGACTATGGAAAGACTGTAGAATCAATGAGTGTGTATTAATTAATGTAGCTACATAAAAGTTGATAGTATTTGGTTGTGAAAGTAATTGAAATTTTTATGTAATGCAAGTTTTCACATTTCACAAAATAGTAAGTACATACAAATCACTCCATACATAATAATATAAAAGTGAATGTATGAATTAATGAAAATTCAAGATTTGGTCACCAATATCTGAATCGACAAATTTGCAAGAAATACGTCAAAAATCCAACACATCGTTATAAATAGGAGATATAAAAATATTACCATAAAATATTATAAATAAATACAGAGTTCCGATATTATAATATATCATATTAATGAGAAGTTAACAACAATCATGTAAAAATGGAAGCGTTTCTGAGTTGATAACATTCGCGGTGGTAATGCCTACCTTTTATTAAAACAATTATAACGGTTTTAAGCAAACTTATCATTACATATATAACTCATTTATTAATTTCCGTTCATTTCTTTAAGAACGCCTCTGGTTACCGGCGAAATAATCGTTTTATTACGCCATGGGTTATTTTGACAGACTATAAATAGATAAAATATTTATATAGGAGATATTCCACAAATAAATGTAATTCAGCATGCGCTTTTAGATTTTTACGTGCATTGCGCCTTTAAACTTTGTCTTACTAGTCCCTTAAATATTTCCCGAAAAGTTCCAAATTAGCAAAACAATGTGAAAGTCTTACCCCCATATTTTCGCTATTTAAAGGAATACGGATTTTAATTTTTGCAATCGTATAGTTTGATGAGTTGAGTTCATTTTTTAATATGCTCAAGTGATATCTGAACTGTAAACTGGGCCTGCTACGAATTCACAAACATGGTCAATTATTCATGTTTTATTACGGGTTAGAGATATTAAAAACAAATTATTAGAAAATGTTCAACATGTTGCTGCAACCGCATATAACGACTTTCGTGACAAAATTCGCAATTTCAATTTTTCCATTGTTCTACACAAAATTACTGCTGTTATTTTTTAATTTGATATTTAGTGTCCCATGGAAAGTAAAAACCTGAAACATTGTTAATGTAACAGTGTCATAGTCATGTATTCATAGTCATGTATTTCAGTCAAATAAATAGGAATAACAAAGTAATAAATATTTTATTCTTACTAGAAATGAGTTTTTGGTAATCGACTATATTTAGGAAGGAGTATAAACAATAATTTTCGTAATACAAATAATTAACCATCAAATGTAATTTTCCTAAGTGTTGTAAATTTTGGTAACTGTATGGAGCTTGTTTTGACGAGTTAATTCTGTCAATTAGTTATATACTATATAATAGTTGTAACAGTAATTAAAAATTCGAGAAATCTTTCATCTATTATCTAAGTACACTCTTGTATCTTTATCTTGTCTTTATTCAGGAAATGCATGGACAAGATAATATTGCGCCCAAGATTTACCTGATATCATTGTCCTTCCTCTTAAGGAGGTAACCAGCCGTTTATAACTACTTCTTTAATGAAATTAGAATTTCCAAAAATGCTAAGGTACGATACCGTTTTGGTCTCGGTCTCGTTAAGAGATCAAGACGAGGTTTTCTCATGATATCGTAAAGCCCTAATTGTAACAGCAAAGTTATTTAGTTTGCACCTTCATGTAAAATTTGTTAAATGTGTCTGAAAATTGGCGATCAGCTCCTGCCATGTGTAAATACTGCCAAATGTCTTGGGCTAGCTAGACCCTTGATTACAATTCTTGCATTGACTTGACCATTATGTTGACATTATATAAAGGAGTTGTGCAGTTAGCAAGGTATTATTTTAAAATATATTCATTTTAAGTAACGCCATAGCGAAAGAAATATGCTAATGCCTATTTCCCTATGAATTATCATTGTTGACTAATTAACAATTTGCCTACGTTTTGTTGATTTTATTCATCGAATATACTCCTGTGAAAAACAACATACTGATATGTCTAAGTCATCTTTGTAAATGATGCTGTCAGATAATTTGTTTTAGATTCCCAAAGGTAATGATCCACAACACAAAACATCTTTACAACAACGTTATTTATCCTACAGTGCTGCAAATTCATATAAACATTTTGCCAAAAGACTTTAACCACCTAATCTCTCTCACAGCTGCTAGGTGGGATTTGACTGAAATTATAGTAAGCATTGTAATATCGGCCCCTATGTATGTATTATTATGAGGGTTTTAAATAGATGATCTACTTACTGGTCAAAGTATAGGTACCGATACTAAGTTTGGGTGGGATTGATTGAGGAGATTAATTATCTTTAGAAATTAACTGGTCCCTTAGTGAAGCATGGGCGCGGGGCTTCGCAAATGCCCGCTTTAATCGTGCTCAAAAAAAAAATTAAACGACTGAATAAAACAGAAAATTATATTATCAAAATTTATAAGTTAAAATAAGACAATGAATTCATTCATTTCACTAACTCAATCAAATTATAAACATTAACACAACCCCAAGTCTAAGATTCAACAAAACGAAATCAAATCTAATTTAATTAGTTACCAGACAAAACTCAACAAGACTACTAAACACAAGTGTCAAGGTAAAGTCTCCCTTAAAACCCTTAATGCCCCTGTATATGAAATGCTTGTACCTACGTGATATGAGGACAGTGACTTTTCCAAAATTCCAATAACCAAGTTTATCGAGATTGCACAACTGTCGGTATATCGGTGTCGGTTACTTTGATCTCGGCCCGGTACTCGGCCCTCCGTCGCTCGGTGTACAAACTCTAACTCTCTCAAAGTGTTAAGGCCCTAGCGTAAGACAAATAACTCACCAATTACGCCTCTCGCGTACAACTCTAACACTGTCAAGATTGATGCCCTCGATCGACAACTCTGAACTCCAGAGAGATTACGACCCTCGCGTAAACTGTAACCTCCAAAATCTCCTCTCTCGCTCAATAACTCTCACTCTTGAGCGAGTACAACTCGTTTAGCAACTCTAGACCTCTCCAGATACTTACGACTCTTTCGTAATAACTCTTTGCTCCTCGCTTCGTCCTCTCGAATGAAACTCTGACCTTCTTCACGGCCCTAGACCTTAGAAACAACTCCTATCTCGTGATTTCGCCTTAGCGAATCCAACTCTAATATTCCTCACGGTCCCCGACCTAAAAATAACTCTTACCCTCGACTTCGCCCTTGCGAGTCAACCTCCAATAATCGTCAAGGTCCCCGACCTGAAAATAGCTCCTTACTCTGGACTTCGCCCTTTGCGAGTCAACCTCCAATAGTCCTCAAGGTCCCCGACCTGAAATAGCTCCTTCTCTTGACTTCGCCCTTGCGAGTCAAACTCCAATAATCCTCAAAGGTCCCCGACCTGAAATAGCTCCGTCTCTTGACTTCGCCCTTGCGAGTCAAACTTCAATAGTCCTCAAAGGTCCCCGACCTGAAATTGCTCCTTCTCTTGACTTCGCTCCTGCGAGTCAAACTCCAATAGTCCTCAAGTACCCCGACCTGAAATAGCTCCGTCTCTTGACTTCGCCCTTGCGAGTCAAACTTTAATAGTCCTCAAAGGTCCCCGACCTGAAATTGCTCCTTCTCTTGACTTCGCTCCTGCGAGTCAAACTCCAATAGTCCTCAAGATCCCCGACCTGAAATAGCTCCTTCTCTTGACTTCGCCCTTGCGAGTCAAACTCCAATAGTCCTCAATGGTCCCCGACCTGAAATAGCTCCTTCTCTGTAACCCACGACCGGACGGAGTACGGTCCCCGACCGTCTCTTGGTTCGGCCTCTGACCGACCCCCTGGTCGGCCTCTGACTAACCCTCTGGTCGGCCTCTGACTGACGACTGACCCCAACTCTTAACTTTCCTCTTTCCAAGAGCCCTCGACTCCCCCTACTCCGAGTACCAAAATTCGATCAAAATTTACCTCCCAATTTGTGATTGGTCGAAATTCCTCTACTGAACGTACGAATAACCGCGTTACGTCATAAAGTCCGCCTTCTTAATTACTTAAGAGTTTTATCCGATTTTGCTTATTAGACAGAAGTACGAAGCAGAGTCCGATTTTCGACCTCGATTATTGTTACCAACTCAACGCATCCAAGTCAGCTGTTCCGGCGTTATTTTGCGAAATAATAATATTAGTATGTTCTAATTACCGACTTACGAAATGAGGGTAAATCACGTAGCGCTTGAAGTCATTTCATATACAGGGTGTTTTTTTCCTAATGTCCCAAAATCTACTCAAATATTAAAAAAAATCCCTTAAACACCCGCAGGGTGTTACAGCATGCAGCTTTTATTATTGCATATAAATTCGTAATGTTGTTACTGTACACCTTCACCTGTTCAATTTTGGATTTGGTAAATATTTTTACAGTATTGCACCCTCATATTGAAGGTCAAGTGTAAGAATAGAGTAGATGCCGGTAAAAGAAAACTGACGAAATGTTTGCTTTTCAATCATAGACTGCGAAGATACCGAAAATCAAATTTATTTGGCAAATCATTGGTAAAAATACGTAATGTTTAATAAAGGAAAGACATACAAACACAACCATTAGTGACGTGATCCCGAATATCGTGTGACGTCACTCCTCAGCACGCTATCACGTATAGGTTCCTAAGTGTAAATTGCAGCCACTTCCTGCGTTAATGCTATGTAAACAAACAGTTTGTTACTTGCTTTAATTCACGTGTTCTTTTGGCGTTCATGTCAATAATTTTTGTAAATGAAGCTTAATAAACTAATAAAACAAATAATGGTAGAAAAATATTAAAACAAGGACATCGCAAACATATAACCTTTATAAGTTATGTTACGCAACACGACACGTACAAGTCCATGATTCATTAAGCATCCATTGTCTGTGGCGTGACATCAGGTCAGCCGGCCGCCATGGCAGCTATGAGCGTTTTGGCGCCGAAATTTAAATAAATCTAAAAAAAGTAAAATATTGCATTTTACATGCATGCAAGAACACCGTTTTTTTGTAGTTGTGGTAGATACAGATGTAAAGTAAGGATTAGTTTTTCAAAACTCGTGAACAACCCTATTACCGAAGCTAAATTTCTCTCGTTTCATGTAGTCTACGTTGCTAAAACGACTGAATAAAGGCCTTTTATTATTACTATTATACAAGCGACCCTACGTTTCACTACAACGTAGATACATCGAGTTATAAAGTCAAGAGAGTATACGTATGTAGAGGAGGCAGCGAATTAGGTCACAGAAAACGCAAAATGGATACATTGTAATGAGTTAGGTTGAATTGTTCGGTTATTTGTATTCAAAAGCATCAACACTGGGGTTATTTCGTCTTGCAGGCTTTTTTAAACCGACAATTATAGGAATTTAATCGCCCTATCTTCTCGTGGCAATTTACTCAAATGAGACTTTTTTCCGTACTCGTCTGCTCCTTGAAAAGTCGTAAATTTATAACACAGAAACCATCTGTCCTTTTCACCATGCATTAGCCTCACATTTTGAACTATGATCTTGTACGTTAGTAATTCGATCTGGATGCACTTTAGGAGGATTACTTCGAACTATATTGTATGAATACACGGCTAAACGGTTAAGTTCAAGAGGTTGTTATATGCCACCGACAAACCCTTCTTCATTGTTTATACAGGGTGTTAGGGGTTTGACTGCCTTTATTTTAATAGGTGACAGTATTCATCGAAACAAACAAAAAAATCTTATATAACGTGAGTCCTAAAACCAACCGATTTCGAGAAAACTCGAGTTATTTTATAAAGGCATTTCAGCACAACATGGCAACACCGACAAGAAATGATACGTATACATGTAAATAGCTGTGCGGGGTCAATGTTTCGCGATGCGTGGGATAAATTCGCGGTGTTGCCACACCACATCATAGCCACTTTATCGAGTTGTATTGATAGGAAATATTTTTTTATTCTTTAAAGAAAAAAATGTTTTGATAAAAATTAAGCATAAATACATTAAAACAATATATCTTATGGTCATTTCATGTACAAAATTATGTGAGATTCTTTAATAAAACTGAATTTTTACACCTTAAAATTAAAAGTTTGCTAATTTTTTTCTCGAAAACGGTTGGTTTTAGGACCCCTGTTGTATAGGTTTTTTTATTTATTTTGGTGAATACTATCGCCTGTTAAAATAAAGGCAGTCAAACCCCTAACACCCTGTACATTGTATACTGAATTTCGCCCTACAATTTTGTAAGTTTTTTTTTTTTTTTGAGAGGGAGGAAAATCTTCAAAAGACTTCGTACGGGATTCGAGCCGCCTTAGTTACTGGTCTACCACGCACATTCGCGCCGGAACTTCGGATTGCAAGTCCTCAGTGTCCGTTGGAGTTGTCAGTAAATCCTAGCTACGCCGAACGCAACCCGGACACCCTAAGTGAGTGACCGGGGTTCGTTCAAGGCTTAGACAGGGCAGAAACTATGACCGAGCGATGAGCACTCAATCATTCCAATTCCACCCCCTAGGATCGGTCGCCTACCCGTTAAAAACCATCCCCCGGATTGGTGTGCACTAGGAGAAACCGTCACCTCACATATAGCGTTGAAACCTCTTGGATTATTGGCCTGTGAGTGCCAGTAACGCCCGATATTGTTCTTGGGTACACGCTCATTTAAGCCAGTATAGAAGAATTGAGGGTTGATAATAAAAAACTGCTTAGAGCGTGCGGAAGGATGGGATAGTAAGGTGAGCGTGAACCGCTGTTCACTCGTTCGTGTTAGGCTGTCTGAGATGGTGGATACCCGTGGGTACCCACAATATCTTTCTGATGTTTGGCTTGTTAGGTTAGGTTTTCTTTCTGTACTGCGGTCCGAGTGACCGATATTTACGTCTTTCTGCGGTCCTAATGACCGATATTTACTGCTTGCTGCGGTCCTAGTGACCGACATTTACTGTTGCTTGCTTGCTGCGATCCTAGTGACCGACATTTACTGTGGTTAGGTTCTTCGTTTGCTGCGGTCCAAGTGACCGATATTTACTGTGGTTAGGTTCTTGCTCGATCAGTATGAATGATCTTACGGTTAGGTCGTGCCGATCGTTAGATCGCTCGTAGCAGCACAGGTTAGGCAGTGCGGGCCGCATGGCCACTCGTAGTAGCACTGTGTTCGTGCCCGCCTGAGGAGCTTCGTCGTAGCACAGGTTAGGCAGTGCGGGTCGAGAGACCACTCGTGGTAGCACTGTTGCTTCGTGCGTGCCTGAAAAGGCTTCGTCGTAGCACAGGTTAGGCGGTGCGGGCCGCATGGCCACTCGTAGTAGCACTGTTGAGTCGTGCCCGCCTGAAGGAGCTTCGTCGTAGCACAGGTTAGGCAGTGCGGGTCGAAGGACCACTCGTAGTAGCACTGTTACGTCGTGCGTGCCTGAAGGAGCTTCGTCGTAGCACGGGTTAGGCAGTGCGGGCCGCATGGCCACTCGTAGTAGCACTCTTGGCTCGTGCCAGCCTGAAGGATCTTCGTCGTAGCACAGGTTAATCGGTGCGGGTCGAAGGACCACTCGTAGTAGCACCGGTTATATTCGTGACTCTACTATTATTACTACTCTTCCTTTCTAGTGCTCGATCCTGGAGGAAACGGGTCCCTTCGAGTGTTATTACATTGTGTGACACCGGGCTCACTAGCTACCTCCTAACTAGGAGAGCCCCTCGTGTGCCCGGCTTCGGTGGCGTCACCACAACATTTACATGTAGTATGACACCGTGCCCTCTGGCTACCCCGTATAGAGGAGCTCGGCTGCGGTGGCGTCACTTACACGATACAACATATAACACGTGTTAGTAGGGGTGGGGTTGGTTCGTCGGGACTCGTCTCCTTCTTCTGGTGGTCGGGCTATCTAGATTCTCTTTTCCTTTCGCTTATGGCCTCGATTCTCGTCTGACCGAGATCGTTTAGCTGAGTGCTCAGATACCTTCTTACAACTTGTCCCTTTTTTGTTCTGAGCGGCTTTCCCGTCGTCCTATACCTCGTTAGTCTGTACTTCTGCGGAGAATTCCTTTCTTTTCATCGTTGACACTTCCTCTCGGTAGCGTTCATAGGCTCTCTACGTGGTTTCCGCCCGGTCGTTCTACGGTTTGTGTTACGGATTAGTTTTCCCTCGCCCCCCCTCTAGTAGAGCTGCAAGAGAATCGGGGAGCACCGACGGGTGACTGTCCCCTCTGCAAGTTTAAAGTCAAAAGACTCTCTGTGGAGAGACTGTAGATCTGAAATATTAGTAGTGAGTGGGGCTACGGCCGTGCCGTGTCCCGGCCGAGGAATCGGAGCCCGTCTCTGTGCCATGAGTTGGCCTCCGTTCCTGAGTTCCGCTTCCTCGGCCCGGGCACCGCTAGCCTTCGTGATCGCTATCGTGAATGATCTGGCAACAAGTGTTGTTATTAGTAGTGTCCCCAGTGGGGGACCCTTACAGACAATTCCTTGTCCATTTTTTCCGGGAACGTTCCGTGACCCCTTGGAAGCGATCTCGATCCAGGTTTGTCCGTGTTTTCCGGCGTTCAAAGTATTGTTTCTTCATCATGGGTGTCCTTTGCCCGCTCGAAGCGGAGTATGCTTCTCCACGTTCCTGGTTTTGAAGTTTCATTATTTTCTGAAAGAATCTGTTTTTATTAGTAGACCGGCTGCTTAAATAGCTAAAGAGCCCGGCCGACCCGTTTTGAGTCACTTCTTAGCCCCGGTAGCCGGCATTTGCCAAGCCACCGGGTTTACACCCTCCCACCAACTGTGAGGTCCTGTGACTCCTAGGGAGGGACAATTTTGTAAGTTGGCAATGCAGTATGCACCATTTTGAGAGAGATCGTTTCGTGTTTATATGTACCTACGTGTGTACGCTAAACTATAATATAGGAATAAAAGGGTTAATGCGATAGATTGACGAGATTAAAAATATATAATCTCTTGGTTATTATTATTACACGTTTTAATCCTTATGTGACGCGATAATAGTTTGTATTTCGTACTAAGTTAGCAATTTAATTTCGAAGAACTTCCAAAGGATTATTATGTTAACAATATATTGACTATGTCGTAAAAATCAGGGGAATTAGGAACTATACCTTAAAAATGATAAATCCGAAAGTACCATTAAAGTAGTCATGGATTTACGAGGACGGGGTAGGTTTGTCCACTTTTTGGTTTTGCGACTATAACTCAAAAAGAATGTATTTTTACAGTTTATTGTAAAGAACATTTTTTGTAGAGAATTAGGTCTCCTATCGAAGTGGCACTTTTTAAAGTGAAAAGCTCATTTTTTTAATAGAATACACCCAAACAACAAATACCAAAAAACTAATTTTCCGGAGAATGCGAGTTCGGACCCATCGAGCTCAGGTAGTTAAGGATTCGGACCCGCTATAGATGCGAATTCGGACCCACACAGGTGCGATTCATACTGATCAATTTCAGGAAAGTTAGGGTACTATCGTCGGTTTGTCGTAAGTTTCCTAGGAAAGTTATATTTTCGCCCTATAAAACATCCCCTATGATCCCCCAAAATCAGTTTCCTTGCCTCTTTTCCTTTGCCCCCTTGAAAAATATTTCATTCTAATAATTCAAACTCGAATTGGGACTCACTTCGAGCAGGTAGGCTGGGTCCGAACTCGTATGAAACCCCGCTGTGTTAAAGGGTAGCGGGTCCGAACTCGCATGCGCCCTAATTTTCTACTGCAGTTTTGAAGATTAATTTTTTAAATTTATACATTCTATTTTCATAATCAGAAGTTGGCATACCTATATGTATATTTAATGACTTAAAATTGGCATACAGGTTTATTATTATACATTTTACATATCTTCTTATATTTTTTTCCATTGAATATCTATTTCTTGATCTACATCTTCTTGCAAATTTTCTTCTAGTTCCAGAAACATGAGCATTTTCGCCTGTACATTCTTTGCAGAAAATGTAGCAATTGATTCCCAACTTCATTTCCTTTCCACTGGTGAACTTGATAGTAATTTCTCAAGTCATACTGCTTAGTAGAATCTAAGGTTGGTACCAACTGGAGTAGAGAAAATTTTACGCTGTTACATGATTTTTGAAAAAGTTGGTAACGACAGATGCTCAAATTTGTCTTAGCACCATACAAAGCAACTACTGTATATTAAGATGCACCACTGATGTCTTCAGGACTTACATCAATTTTCAAAAATACTACATCCAAGTAGTTGTGTAAATTTTAAATATTTTTGTTGTCAAATTTCAAAAATATTTTTTGCAAATACTGAAAAGCGTAGATGTAGTGTCGCATTCACTAACTTATAATAGGTTATAAAATTAAGTTTTGTTTACTAATTTATGTGAATAAATATTGATAAATAAATGTTGCCGGTATTGCATTTGTTATTTTGATTAAATAAATAAAGTATTAATAATTTATTACATATAAAAATAAAACAATACACGCAAAATGTAAAATAAGATGTCAAGAATGAAAAAAGTGAAAAAAAGGTCAAATGTTACATAGTTCTATCTCAGTCAATTTTTATCGAAAAAGACTTTAACAGAGGCCATTTTATTATAATTTTAACTACCTTTCTTATTTGTAACCCATTATATATACTTAGACCAGCTCAGAATAAAATTATAGACAAACAAAGATAGCAAAAAATTTGGATTTTTCGGTTTTTTTTTGGAATTGTTTATTGGATGTACATTTGTGAAGAAATGAGTTTTTTTTTACCAAAAAAGTGCCATTTCGACAGCAAATTTACTTTACTATAACAAAAATGTTTCCTACAAAAAACCCTAACATTACATTGTATCTGGGTTAGAGTCGAAAAAAGTGGACAATACCCTGTTCTCATAAACCCATGTCTAAATGTAATGCCACGTTTAAATTTATCGTTTTTAAACTATATATTAACATTGCACTTGTACTTCTAAAATGAAAGGAAAAATCAGTTAATTCACAATTTGCGCGAGACGCGGTACTTTTCTGTATTGCTATGACATTGGTGTTTTAGCTTTCACGGTAGTCACACGGGTTCGATATCTAATACGGACTTAAGGATTGTCTGGCCTCTAATGGGCTATTGGGAACACAGTCACAATAGTCGGAAAAGCTTACTAAAAATAAAACATTACATCAAAGGAGGGGCTGATTGCATCGCATGTTAAAAACAAGCCGTTATATAAATCGATATCCGAATATACATATTAGATTAAAGTCGGTATTTTATGGGACGTGACGTGTTATCATTTTTCATATGTAATTCAATAACTGGTTGATTTATCGTATTGATTTTTTTGGTATGTATTATTAAAGTTGGATTGACCTCCTCTCAATTGAATCGTCAGGTGTAATACGTTATAACCTAATAAATCGTGATTAATATCAACACACGTTACAATCACTACACAAAAACGATTTATTACGTTCATACACGTACATATGTAGCATGTAATGACAAATAATTAATTTCCTGTCCTGAATATACATTCAACCGTCCGGCATAACCTAAAGAAAAAATAAGTCCCCCGGCAATTTGTGACCGATTTGGAAATATTTACCCTTTCAATGACTTTTTATTCACTAGCTATATTAGGTTTCGAAGGGATGGTTAAGGTTTAGTTACAAGGTTGCAGGATTCAACAGAGTTCCAGATTTGTATAACTTGTAACTGGAAACTGGAATCTTCATTAACATGTTGAAACCAAACAGTGTATTAAATGGGTGTTATTGATTTCCATCTTTGGGGAGAAATCTGTTTTTTTTTTCTAAAATCGATACCTGTGCAAAATTATCACCTCATTTTTTTTCCAGATTTGTGTAGGTGATGGAATAGTATAAAAAATAATTTCATTTTCATGCATTTCAAGTTTAATTTTTTTTACCCATTTTAATGCCGATAAAACAAGCAAAAACAACTTACTTATTATTTTCTCGATTGGCACTTCAAACATTTTTAGAATGTGTACAATTCACGCCTAAATTTATAAGATATTTGTAAAATAGATACTACTAAACAATTTTTGGGTTATTTTTATAGCATAATAACAAAAAACCTTCATACTACGAGTATCATCACATAATTTATTTTCGATTGAACACGCAGTAATATGATGGAGTGTCACAACACTATATATCAATCGTGCTGTGTTAAATTATCCACATAATCTGTAGTTTGAAATTTAGATTTTTGTTTATGTGAAATAAACCTTTCTTTGTGAATTTGATAGAAAATTGTAGCTCGTGCGCTGTCATCAAATTGAAAATATTTGGTTTTTTGGTTGCGGAATTAGGTTATTTCCCAGGATTGTAACTGTAATAGAATTTGATGCAATATTTAAAATTATTTTAAAAAATCCTTTCCAAATGTTTCATTCATACCTTGACTATAATCGACGCATCTGAATGATATTTTTTGTTGAAAGCAATAAATTATTTATGACAAATCGATTTTTCCCCAACATGCAAGATAATTGTTTTCTCATAGAACAAGGAGCGTTTAAGCCACAATTTTGAGAGTTATCCTCCTAACCATTTCTAACTGCATTATGGGAATAGAGCCAAATTTTACCTAAGTGAAAGATGTTTGTTAAGTCGCGACGGTTAATCTCAATAAAATGTTACGTGGCGATATTATTGTGATTATCTGCGCATCTAATTTCTTGTACTCGAATTTACACGCCATTTTCCAAGGCAATTCAAAGTTATTGTAACGATATTTGTCGAAATCTTGGAATTGTGAATGTAAACTTTTTAATGAAGCAACTATATTTTTGTAATGAATGTCATAAATTATGCATTGAACAACGTTTAGGAATACTTCATCTATGCGAATGTTTACGTTTATAGTCCAGTCATCAGCCATTTTCGGAATTTTGGGAAACAAGGTCGATTTCTTTGAAAATTGGGATTTATAACCTTCTTCAAAGTTGGACATGTGCCGAAGTGTGTTTTTTCCGTAGGGGTGGAAGCCACCCCTTCTGAAGGGTAAAAAATTTTTTATTCAAAATAAATATTCACGATTGAAACTACACATTTTTCATTGAAAAAACGAATGTTTTTTAACCGTTTTTCACGAATATCTTGAAAAGTTGTCATTTTATCGGAAAAAATATTTAGAACAAAAATGTGGCCAATAAAATAACAAAGAGATTAGTTTTGGAGTGACCTCTATGAACCCAATAGGGGCTGAGTTATTGCCCGTTGAATGATGGTTATTTTTCGAGAACCCCGAAATTGAAAATCTTCAACCTTCAATAACTTGAAAATGGTGAAATTTTTGGGGAAAACTCAATAGACCTTTTCTAATGTATATACAAAAAACCTTTAAAATGAGCACTGATCAAAGTCTTTTGCATATGAATTGACTGATTTATAACAAAAATTAAGTAATACCTCTCTTTTTTTTTTAATTTAAAAAATTACACCCTCGTCATTACCACCCTGATAAAACTTAAGCGTAACCCACTTGTAAATAACTTTATTTAGGTATTATTGATATTTATAATTTAACCGGTTTAGAATGCTTCACTTAGAAAAAATAATTGTTTAAAATGAAAATTACATTTTCGTAATTTGGAAAAAAATGCATTTTTCTTAAATAAATCAAAAACTATTCCAGATATAAAACAATATTTCAAACCTTAATTGCTGGGTTTGTCTCAATGAAAATTATGATTTTTTATTTAACTTTGTATCATAAAAATTGAAGGAGATATGGCGATTCGAAGTTTGCAACAGCAACATCTGGCATACAGTGAAAGTATTATAACTGTAAACAAGTTTATACACAAAAAACTAAATTTTTATTTCAAGTTTTTGGTCATGAGGTTTTTATAAGGCTTTTATAAGGGTTGAAATGTTTAAAAAACAACATATTTTGTATCACTAATAAAAGATTCTCAATTCAAGATAAACGCACTTTTAAGTCATTTTTAATTTAAAAAATTCTTTGAGATCTTTTTTAATAATTCATACTCAGAGGATGGGGAGGTATATTTGTCTTGTTAATCACAAAATTGTTCGAGAATGTCAAGAAATCTACAAATAATTCATTTAAATTTTACATTAACCAAATGCATGCTAAAATATACTATTTTTTAATATTTAGCAGTAAGGGGTAGTTTTCATCCCTGAAAAATAAAATGCACACTTCGACGCATGCCCAACTTTGAAGAAGAGGGTTAGTAGAGCTTAAGTCCAAATTTTCATAAAAATCGACGTTGATTCCCAAAATTCCACAGTTTTAAGGTTTTTTTACCGCTGATGACTGGACTATTTATATTTCCATTGTTCTGAATGAACCGCGTTATTTTCCTGTTTGTTAACCTTACGAATTGTCTGCTTCGAAAATTTAATCAATTCACGTGTTCACCTTATGGCGACGTTTTCGGATTTTTTAATTTCCCATTTCAATTATCTATATAGGATGCCTCAGAATATGTGAGTAATCTTCGTGGGTCGTAAAGTACATCTAAATATAACAATATACGGTATCATTTTTCCCTACAGAGCTTTTTTATTGTGAGATTCAATATAAAAGGCGGGATTTAATGAATGGATTTTTGAAACATGTGTAATGCTGAACACATGAGGCATTCATATATTATATAAGAAGTATTGTTAGTGTAAAACTAAAAATAAACGAAATGTTAGTATTTTTAAATTTTTCTCTGTATCTAAAAATAACAAACAGTTCTTACTTTACTTATATACTTGGTACCGTACTAGGACCCTCATTACCTTTTTATTAAAATTGGTTGAGATAAAAGGTTATACTTGTCATTGTTCGAATATATGTATAAATAAATAATATATGGTAATAATAATAAGTAACATAAATGCATAAAAAAAATTTTGCGTTCGAATTTATTTAATAGTGTAATGCGAGAAGTAAACAAAACGACACATGTTTACTCGCTACGAGTGAAACACTACTTCAAAAGAACTACTACGACGCATAAAAGACAGCTGCATGAATTCTGCCGGATTGTTGTTTACGAAAAGTAATTTGTGACCTTCTGAACATTTCCTGCGTAGGCATTGTTAAAGGAACAATCGTACTTCTAGAATGTACGAGAACATTCTCGATCATGGTTGGGGTGTATATATAAGGGGGCTTGTGATCGAGGTGATCGAGGGAGTTAGTGAGAAGTAGAGAAGCAGACGTGAACGCGACATACGATCCGAAAGCGGAGCAGTACAAATAAATTAAGTAGTGTCTAGTCTAGTGAATAAGTAGTTAAGTGTGTTAAATAAATTAGTGTTCCATTAATGTAAATAAATTAAAAAATAAACGTTACAATAGGGTTTATCCATATTTTTCTAAATCTTCCCTTTCATAGTTCGTTTTTCGTTTGTTTGAAATCCGCTCCAGTATTTTTTTAAGTTTTGGATGTACTTTTTGTCTTTATCTTATCTTTATCTTTTTATCTCCCCCGATATCCTTTATTGAATAAATCTTAAATTACCTCCTACAATTCCTATCCAGACATTAATTGTAGAAAATCGGAGAATATCTAAAAACTACGATCTCGTCGAGATTATCATTCGCTCAATCGTGTAAAGTGTGCAGATTAATTAACTCAGTTTCTTGAAAATCTTCTATCAGTAAATATTAGTAAGCTAATAAACGGACTTGCTAAATGAATAATGCTTTTAATTGGATTAGCAACTATTGCTTTGAAAATTTGTGCTTTTCGTTGGGAGTTATGGCCTCTTCTTTGAACCCCACTATTCTTCCACTATCTTGGCATTCGTGATTTATTCCTTTCAGCCATTTTCTAACTTTAATGTCATATCAGTTTTTTTTTGGAAATTGCTTGGGTTCAAGAAACTTTATCAGTATTGGTATATTATTTTACTGGTGGTGAGTTGTTGAGTGCATTCCAGTTAAATGGCATACAGTAACTATAACTGTTTCAAAACTACTATCGAAATGAGATCTAAAATTATCGAAATAATCGATAGATGAACTGCATTGTTTGGAGTCTTTTAATAAAATCTTTACTGCACACATGGTATTATATTATCATAGCATAGAGTTCTTTTACAATGTTTTGTAGATAAGCTTCTATACTGGCGTTATATTATGTTTATTACATTATTATGTTTTCTCTAGATTAAAATGCTGGATCGAGCATCACGAAAATGTGTAACGCTTTATCTATATATAGTACATGCTCTGTATAATACATACGATTCCGAGCATGGAGGGGAGAGAATATAAGTTCTCCCACTCACACTCTCTCTCTCTCTCTCTCTCTCTCTCTCTCTCTCTCTCTCTCTCTCTTTCTCTCGTTTACGTCACGGTGATTCGACAGCCGGTTATCAGCTCCACGTTGATCCCGAGCACGACGTTGCCCACCTCGATGGTAAAGACCTAACTAAAGTTGTAAGATCAGTTCTAAAGCGGTGACGTTGCCGTTCTCGTGAAAAAGTCGTGAAAGGGTCGATTTGTGTTGGGAAGTGAAGATGCGTGCGTAACCCACCACAATGTCGTGTGGCTTGTGAATTTTCACTTGTTTTATTGTAAGTAAGTGGAGTTCCGTATTATTTAATATAAAAACGTAATTTCTCAATAAAAAAATATAGTTAAGAGCTTCGCACTGTTCTACAATACCGAATAGTGTGCCAGTTTTTTTGATAATTTCGTGAAAATCGGAGTGGCGTCATAAAATTCAATCATAATTTTCACAAAACTCCAAAATAATTATTCACCATGTTGTTCGGTTATATTTGGTATATTTTTGTCATATTTGTTGCATTTTCTACCGAGATTCGTTGATAGGATTATACACCCGTCATGTCGATCATTTATACACCCCATTTCTCCATTTAGTTCAGCTGTCTGAAGAATTCCAATTTGGCGCATGATGGAAGACCTATTTGTTTTAAATAGTTTTTATTTCAATTAGTTCCCCACATTGTTAGAATGAAATTTCACTATTAACGTGTAACTAAATAACCGCAGTTCATTATTATCGCTAAATTCGTAAAAATAACTTACTGCAACATTGAGAAAATGTGTCAAAAGTGGCTAAATTTAGCAACATTTTTCACCATTTTTGCATAAACTACTTATTTCCTAAAGTAACTATTATTTTTTTCAATATACTGTAACGCGAAATGTAAACAGCAGCGCGCAACGTGTTTACTCTTTTCGGACCTCGGCGGTCACTTCAAAGCGCTCCGTTAAGTGGGCAATAAAAAAACCGTCCCCAACGTTCCGGCAACATCTTATTAAGGTAACAATAATTTATTACCTTCTGGGCGTTTCTAGATAAACATTATTAGGCAAAAAAAGGGTCGAGTTCTTTCAGGAATTATCGAGAATACAATTGAGATATATAAGCGGGCTTGCGGTCGGAGAGATGAGATTAGACGTGAAGCCGCGAGTGAATAAAGACTGCGAAAAACGTACAAGCGGATTGTACAAAAAATTAAAAATTTAAGTGTGTTATATAAATTTATCAGTTCAGTAATAATCTAAATAAATTAAGTAGTGTGTAGTGTATAATTGAGAACAGTGTAAATAAATTAGAGTAAACGTTACAATACTAATAAAAAATTGCTAAAATTGGCTTGGTTCTATAAGACGAACCCTTACCATCCATCTTTTCTTCTTTAGTAGTAATTCCAGGTTATTTTTTAGTTGCCTTGATATCCTTTAGTCATGGTAGAGGTCTTATGTTTTAAGTTGCATAATGCCTTTCTAATTTTTAAGAGGAATTAAAATGCGGTTTTCAGTTTTTTGGTATCAAGAGATCATATATATATATATATATATATATATATATATATATATATATATATATATATGTATATTATATATCGGATATAACGAAATTTGTCGACAAGCTACAGGTCGCATTTTTTAAAGAATCACAACGAAATTCGGTACAAAAATCAGTTAGCCGAAAATCTCGGTCGATTTCGTTAATGGGTCAAATAGGTCCAGCGGTTTCAAAATGGCGGCTTGTTATTTTCAAAAAAAAAATAAAAAAACTTTAATTTTGCGTCCGAGAGAAAAATGTTACTTAGGTTTTTTGTTCATCTTATAGATGCGAACGACTTTTGTATAAAATATTTTTTTTTCGAGAAATGTACAGAAAAAAAGTTAATTTTTTAAAAAAAAATTAAATTTTTTTTATTTCGCGTCTGAGAGAAAAATGGTACTTAGGTTTTTTGTTGCCCTTATGGAGGCGAACAACTTTTGTGTAAAATATATCTTTGAGAAATGCACAGAAAAAAGTTATTTGCAAATATTTAAAAATTTTGCGTTTGTATTTTTTCACACCTCGTATACATTTTTTGACACATCGTGTCTGTTATATTACTCTTTATCCTACCCATAAATCTACCTTTCAGCCTGGCATGCCATGAGGTTTTCTATGTCTACAAATTCTTCTAAGTGCTGTTACTTTCACTGTATATGTTACTTTTATTATAATTCCCAATCGAAAATTTCAAAATGAATTCACATACATAGTAACTATAATTCGTATCTTTCAAATTTTTCGATTGTGTGCCGTTAGAATGGTTAAAAATGCATCAGAACAGTAAATATGTAGAAGTCTTGGCAGCACTCCTTTGCGAATTGTCTATATCCGATGGAAAAGCGATTGACTGGCCTAATATGTCACACGAAAAATGCGAGTAAGAATGTGGAAAAACGTCCTCCCTGCCGATATTCCCTGCGGTAATTCTTCCGCTCGGTCCATCGCAAGGGTTTCCTCAAGCGTCCGCTGTCACATGCAATGATAATTTCCGGTATCAATTCCCTTTTTCCCTTTTGAATTATTCATATTCGGCCCATCAATAAGGTCAATCTGTCGCGCACTGGGGCCCTCCTCTCCTCGCCTTGCAAGAGGTCGCGCGTTATAGTCCGATAAAAATTTCCAAAGTGAGGTAATTTTTAAGTCTACACGAAAACCTTTTACATTTATGTTTTCGACCCTCAGGATTCCGAATCTGCAAAAATTTTTAACCTCAATTCAGGGGAAATGGGTCAAATCTCAAAAAAGGGCGAAAATCACGTTTTTCGCGAATTACTTGAAAACTACAATATGTAGCACGAAAAAAATACTACCATCGTGTTTGGCAGGCAATTTTACATCGATATAGCACTTTTCTTTTTCCAAATTGAACAAGTATCTCTCAAATTATTAAGGTTTAGAAGAATTTCGGCAGCCGCGAAAGGGGAAGTGTATCTTGCGTGCGGACGGATTGGAGGGGCATGAATACGTGCACAGTGCACAGATGGTAGGTAAATACATCATAAATATTACGTTATGTTACCGACTGGCCCGAGCTTATTTCACTTGACAGTAAGTATATATTATACTTACTATCTTTTCATTAAACTGTTGTTTAACACCTTGTTTTAAATTGTTTCACATTGGGGAGGAAGGTTAAAAAGAGTGTAAAAATAGTGTCACGTAATTTTTGAATTTTCTCAAATGATATTAATTAAGAGCTGGGTACATCAAAAAATTTGAATATTAATATCAAAATCATTACCAATTAATGTAGTTAGAAGGTGTATACGTACTTACTATTTTAGAACATACAGTACAGAATAAATTGTAACCATCCCACTTCACCTCAGTATATAGAGAAATTAATAAAACTTGCGGTGCACGTCATCAAAATTTATGACGTCACCACGTCGTCATGTTGACACAGCATTTTTTTTTATTTGACATGACTGTTGGTTTGGCTAGAAAATTTATAACTGAAAAGTATACATTTTCTTCGTCCTTCAAGAATTTTGCTTTGAGGTTATTGTGAAATTCTTAAATAATTAAAAATACATAGGTATTAGTATACACCAATAATTAGGAATGAAATAGATCATAATGTGCTAGGATGAGTTAGAACATGGAATTTACTCATTTAGTCAGTGTGATTTTATTAGTATTACTATACATTTACATTATACATATTACATTATACACTATTATGCTATTATACAATTATTTACAAACAAAATAGATATTAAGATATTAATATATTAATTATATTAGAAGTAATTCTTAATTACAAAAACATTTATATACACTAATTATAATTCAAATATGATCATGTGTTCTAGGATGAGTAAGGTATATGGAATTTACTCACTTAGTCAGTGTCATTTTATAAGTTTTTCTAATTTGCCAGTATGCATTCTTGTTATTTGAATTACATATCTGCAAGTGCTTTGACTTTATGCGTTACTTTGTTATAAAAGCTCACTGTCCAGCAAAGACCACAGGGAGGTGTGGAGGTGTGGAACAGTGGAACAGGAAGTGTACACTTTCATATAAAGAGAAACCCAGTAGACTTGGCACAGCACAGAAAATACAAAATTGAAATTGAATTGTTCACCGAAATGACCTACAATATAATATTAGGTAATACAAATACAGATGAGAAAGAATAGAGGGTAATACAGAACAAATTAACATGTGAGAAACAAACAACGATAAAGGAAGTAAAGTATCTGCTGCCAGAATATATGTGGCTATCAATTGAAACAAAGAAACCCAAATTAAGCCTAGAATTAAAAAGAATGAATAGAGAATTTTCAAATATAACTGAACTTTTGAGCAATTAGAGGAAACAACTACTTCGAGGGCAAATACCCCTACCGACATTGAATTACACCCCTAACTTCTCTCACCTGAACTCAGTTTAACATCTCAGTGATTTTTTATAAAGAATATATTTTTCTGGATTAAAGGTGCATTTTTCTTTATAATAAATAGAGAAGTATGGAGGTCGGGACTGATATCGTTGTGAAAACTATAAGTATAGAGCCAAAAATATTAAGGAATACAGTAGCAAATAGAAGAAAACAAACAACAGTAATAGATGACAAATCCAAAACAGAAGAGAAATATTTACACCTCTGAAAATGAAATGGAAACACTGCTCTGAACATAAGCTACAAACTACAAGTATGATTAAGATTGTATTAAGAAACATCGCAGAACATTTAATAGGTGAAGAACAAGTGGATTTCCGTAAAGGCAGATCAACAGTCGACGGAATTTTCACGTTACAACAAGTAATGGAAAAACGCAGAGAATTCAACAGAGAAACCCACATTTGCTTTATAGATTTCGAAAATGCTTTCGATAATGTAAACAGGCAATATCTCTGGACTATTATGGAGAGAAGAGGCTACCCTAAACACTTAATAAACACAATCAAGAGTTTATATAGACATACTCGAATATTATTAGAACTAAATGGAAAACTGCCAGAAGAAGTAAAAACCAATAAAGGACTTCGTCAGGGATGCTTCCTTTCACCAACCCTTTTCAATATATATATATAGACGATATAATGCGCAAATGGAAAAATAGATACGTCAAAGGAATATACCTGGATAGAGACACAATCTTTAACTCCCTTTTATATGCTGACGACCTGGTACTAATTGCAGAAACAGAAGATAAACTACAGAGAGGCATATACCAACTCCAAAACATTTGTACTGAATATGACATGAAAATAGCTACAAAGAAAACAAAAACAATGGCCTTCTTAGGGACAGATACAATAAGATCTAAAATAGTTATTTATGTTAGGGTAATTGAACAAATAAAACATTTCCAATATTTGGGATGTGATCTATCGTATGACTACAGTATAGACGTAGAACAAAAATTAAACAAATTTAGTAGAATATGTGGAACTATTAGCAGGTGCCTAAAACATAAAACGAGAACAGACACACAGCTGAAATTTTACAAAACTATTGCAGTGCCAACCCTCACGTATGGCAGCGAAATTCGGACAACAACAAAGAAACAAGAGAGCCAGATTCAGACGCAAGAAATGAAGTTTCTGAGGAGAGTCAAAGGATGCACAAAAAGAGACAGATTTAGAAATGTAGACATCAGACGGGAATTAAATATATATATAGTGTTAATGATGTTATAAAACAATATAGGGAAAACTGGAAGGAACATCTTCGCAGGATGGATGAAAACAGGTTGCCAAGAAAAGCCTTCAAATATAGATGTAAAGGAAGAAGAAGCGTTGGGCGACCACGCAATAGATGGGTACCGTAACAGGCAAAGTGCCTAATACTTGTAGTGAAGACGAAGACGAAGACTACAAGTATGATATAAGAACTGATCTGCAACATTTGGATCAAGAAAGTGTACACTAAATTGGCCGGTGTAATTGGATCGAGAGGCGTAGAGACATTGTAGGGAGGTGCATGTCACTCTATGGCCATATTGTTTAGCCATCTGATCCGTTGGGTATTTTTTTCCGGTTTATTTCTAGAAAAAAAAAAAATAAACACAAAAGTTTTCATTTCATTACTACTTACTGATTAACAATTTGAAGTAGTTCACTCTTCAACATTGTACTTTCAAATTGAAAGTTATGTTTTATAAGCCAATCCTTTATAGCAGGCTGTGTCGATCCACTTGTCGGAACCTTATCTACCAATGTACTGTGGTACGGTGCGTTGTCCATAATAATAACTGACGGTTCCTCCAAGTTTTTCAAAAGTTGATTCTCAAACCACAGCAAAAAGTTGTTTTGGTTAATTTCCGCATGATAGTCACCTTTGGATTTAGAGGAAAACACTAATTCAGCCCTTCGTGGATTATCCTTACTCCATTTGAAACCAATATCTCGTAAAAGGGTACGAGGTGATGATTTACATCCCTCAAAGAGCTTCATATTCTCAAGTTTTTGATGAATACTTTCAAGAGTAACAGTTTTCTCTGAAATAATTACATTAAATTATCACTCATTGTATATTGTATATGGTGAATACAATCAACGATACAATGTAAAAAATCTTTTTTACTTCTTTCATACAGTTCGTAAATTTGATTGCGAATAGAGGCAATATCAAGGTGATTTTGATTCGTGACTCGCATCACATGTGGGCGGTTTTTCTTCGGCGACTTTAACACCACATCACTCTTCACTTTTAGCGAGATTCTACTCACAGTACACACACTGATCTTCAGTGCAGCTGAAACACGCTAATAATATTTCAAGTAAGGACCATAGAAGCTTAATATCCAATAGTATCGATACTTTACCTCTCTAATGCAGCTTAACGGCAATAACGGGCTCCTATGATCTCGATCCAGTTCAAAGTAACTGATTAGAGACGAGACCAGTTGCCGACACCGACTATTCAATGGTTTAGGCATTTTATTGCAGTTCCTTACTCTCGAAAACACTCAAACACGGATTTAATTTCAAATATTTCGAAGTATAACCTCAAAATCATAACAAAACTTTCGTGCCAATACGTGAATCGTCCGGCAACCACGCCCATAGGTACCAACTTATATTTTATCGGCTAACATTCGACAGTGTGCTATCTCCTTTTAACTGGGATAATAGTGCGCTCTGTTTAAAGCAAATTTTTATCTTATACCAACGGCAATTGGCAATGAATTTGACATCATTGATGACGGCACCGCAAGTTTTATTAACTCTTCTATATAAGGTATATTATCCACAATTCAATTAAAGTTTTTGGCTATTTAAGTTTTCAAAATTGTGGTTCCCGTGGCTGTTCGCTATACAGAGGTTTCGGTTTCACTGTATGTCCAAAACATGAAATTGAACTTGTCATCATTATGGGAGGCCACAGACATAGTATAGTACGAGTATAGTACAGTTTCCTCTCGTATCTCTTCCTACAGTTTTTACCATATATATTTATGTATGTATTTTTGTATTTGTATTTGTATTTTATAATTTAATTGGCACTTCCATAGCCTAAAACTTCACTAAAATCTATTATTCATTTGTGTGCTATTAATTGTTTTAATGAGTTTCTCAATTAAATATGTTTGTTGATTTTATGCTTTTTAAAAAGTAGTTTAAATAAAACTTAAATTCATCACTCTCAATATTTATGTGCTATTCCAAAGAGTAAAAGAATCTTCATACTTAGGGCCTTGTCCCACCAAAGCGGAGCAACAGCGACGCGACAGCAACGCGACAGCGACGCGATGTCGCCACCGTGTTTCTTTCGTGTTGAACCTATAGTTTCTATACACAGCATACCCACCAACGCTACAGCAAACAAACACCCAAGCTATCGTGTCGCTGTTGCTCCGCTTTGGTGGGATAAGGCCCTTACTTTTTCCTTTGTCGGTTTTGGGTATCAACTTCCTTTTCAGCACTAATTTCAAAAGCTTGATAGATATTAAAAAAGGTTTCACAAATTCACAAGATTTTAATACTTTCTTATTTAATATTGCAAAGTCGATTGAGTAGCGCAAAACGGCAAAACGGTGCAGACTGCAGACCACGCGTTGAAAAACAAATAAACAAATAATGCACACGTCAAGCCAAGCGCGAAGCGCTGTGGGGGAACGCACACTACATCTATAAATTTCCCCTCTCGTGGCTGGCGAAATTCTTAAAAACCTTAATATTTTGAGAGATACTTGTTCAATTTGGAAAAAGAAAAGTGCTATATCGATGTAAAATTGCCTGCCAAACACGATGGTAGTATTTTTTTCGTGTTACATATTGTAGTTTTCAAGTAATTCGCGAAAAACGTGATTTTCGGCCTTTTTTTTGAGATTTGACCCTTTTCCCCTGAATTGAGGTCAAAAATTTTTGCAGATTCGGAATCCTGAGGGTCGAAAACATAAATGTAAAAGGTTTTCGTGTAGACTTAAAAATTACCTCACTTTGGTAAGATTTTATTGGACTATTATTCGTTTTAAACGCGAGAGAGAAAGAAAATGGAGACGGTGAGATGTAGTTGACAGTAGAGATTCGATCAGACGTGAAATAATCTCTTTTGGTATTAGCGATTCGACCTTCGCCGGCCACGCTCGTCGTTTTTTGTTACAAGGTTTGATACGCCCGTGGGCGAATCAAGTTCCATTAGATCTACTCTGCCAGAGTAAAACGCGAGTATTTTCTTTCAAACTCAAAAACTATGTATTTCAAAGCCAAAAAAGCGGTTTTAAGGAAACATCGCTTGCTGTTATCTAATGAGAAAGTAATTAACCAAAGTGCCATTAAAAAGTTTCTTTCCCAGCAATTTAGTGCGCGTTTAATTGAATAGCAGAACATAATAATACCCATTTCACATTCCCATGCGTAACGGAGTGCTAAGTAACAATTCACCTGTCCCTGAAGCGCATATAGTACGTTAATGGATGTAACACAATTCGAAGCAGATTAGTCATTCGACTGATTTTTACGAACAGTTTTGCGTCTCTTACGGAAACAACAACAGTATAATATTTATTGTTGTCGTACGCGTCACACCTATCGGTTAATCGGTCTGTTTTCGCCGGAATATACTATGTGCATGTGTTGTTGTTACCTGTGCTGGTGGTGTTGTGACCAACAGGCAGAAAAAGTACCGAATGTCATTATCATGTAAGGAAGGAATATTTCATAAAGGTGAAATGCCAAAAAGTTCAAGTGGGGAAAGCAATTTCCAATTTTTTAATTATGTGTTACCTGGCAGCTGAAAATGTTTTAGGCACAAAAATTTAAATATTCTGAGATTTAATGTAATACTGAATTTATTTTTCTAAAGGCAACACTCGCAATGGGTATGGATGTAAATGGAATGTGTAATTTATGAAAATATACGAGCTAAACTAAATACAATAACGTTGGGAAATGGGGAATTGTTTAACAAACGCGTTTTGTCTGTTTTTGGCTATTTTTTACTTTTGACTTTTTTAAATAACACCATGACCTTATCAGATGTTTTGTTTCAAGTTACATGTAAACATTTATTATTTTTACTAAAATAATTTTTTAACTTCAGATAATTTTTCTTTATATGCGTTAATATTTTTTTTGAAATTGAAATTAATGCAGCTGTAAAACAGGGTGACATAATTGAAACAAATAATAAATCGAATTGCTGTAGCAGTAAATATTGCAAAACTAACCCAATTCAGGAAGTGATTGCAATAATGTTGTGTTGAGAAAGGGCAGGAATATGTATCGGGATGCTGTAAGAATATTGTTTTAAATTTAAAGTATGATCTGTAATAACATACAAAGTTTGTTAGCAAACAGTATAGAAAAATATTTAATTTCGTATTGAAACCTTGTTTAAATTGCATATTTAATATTTTATTGTTACTTCTAAGTTTCCCCTTTTATGAGTCCTATCAATAAGCACTAGCATGACGAAGTGACCACACCTAGACATAACCTCAAAAAAAATATTCCAGTGTAAGTCAACGTAAATTATATGGTAGGATATAATGATTGGTTTTTATTTTGTAAATTTTTTTATTAGAACACCAGATATATATCAAAAGATTTTTCAAAATTTTCGGCGGAAAGTTTAAAATTTTTAAAATATTTTAAAATCTTTAAAATAGATATTATGAAAATGAGGATGAGCATAAAAATATTGTTTATTCTTCTTATGATAAGTTATCTTCTCAAATCTTCTTAATTTTTTCTAGGAATGGGAAAAGACCTCATTTCTTCAGAGATTTGCTCATTTTTGCCCTTATGACCATCCATAAAAAAACACTTATGACAAATTTATTTGTTCACAAAAATACATTACAATTCTTTATTCGATCCCAAACTGTAAGTTGTAACTAAGACCCCAACTGGTTTGTGGGTTCTCGTTCTATTAACGCACTTCTCGCTTCGTTCGTCGTGCTTTAAAACTCTCGTGTGACAATACTCCGTCTTATTAAACTAGTATAATAATTATACAACGTAATCAAGAATGACTGTTTGAGTTGGCAATGCTGAATTTCATTTTTAAATGGTACAACTGGAGTAACATCCGGTTGGTGACACTGACAGCGTCATTGACAGATGCTATTTGCTATTTCAAATTCAAATTTCTGGTACCCTTTTCAAATTTATTTATTTAATATGGTTTTCACGTTACAACCCGATTTTTCATTCGAACGGCGTACTTTCGAAGCGGGATTTGTAACCCAATTACTGGTTGGCAGTACTCTCTCGAAGCGACATACCAGCAATTTCAGGAAATGTTTCCGGGGTCATTGGTCACTTTTGCTGTCTTTCAGTAACATTGCATGCGAGTAGTTGAACGTTATTTAAACACAGGGAGCGTAAGTAAACAAAAATCAACTGGCAGACCGTCTACTATAAACGAGGAATTTGTCGAAGATATCAGAACTCGAATACAAAGAAGTCCTCGCAAATCCTTAAGAAAACTCTCCCTTAAAACAGCTTTGGTCCTTATGCCTCCTATTCAACCAATTTTCATTCCTACCCATAAGACTTCCACTTTCCCATGTTGCTCTAATTCACGGTTTTACAGGTTTATCATATGGAAGTTGCTCCGCTGTGCTTAAGAATTTAGAGTACCACCCTTACAAAATTTCCATCGCCCATTCATTAACCCCTCCTGATCACCTGCAGAGAGTTTTATTTTGCAATTGGTTCAATGACATATTAAATAATAATAATATCCTTGACAATACCTTCTTTTCCGACGAAGCCTGGTTTCATCTCAGCGGGTATGTGAATAAACAAAATTACAGAATTTCTTCTTCTTTATTTGCCGTCTTCAATGAAGGTTGGCGATCACGTCGGCAAATGCGTGTCTATCTTGCGCGATTCTGAGTACCTGCTCGAAATTTAGGCCAGTCCAGTTCCTGATGTTCCGCCTATTCTCTGAAGTACTTCATCGTTCGTAATTTTCGCTGTCCAAGGAATCCTCAGCATCCTCCTGTAGCACCAAAGTTCGAACGCTTCCAGATTGTTTATCATGCCAGCTTTCAACGTCCATGACTCAACGCCGTACAGTAGAACAGACCAGACGTAACATTTTACCAGTCTCAGACACAGATTCAGGTCCAAGTACAGATCAGAGAGGAGTCGTTTATATCGTAGAAATCCATGACGTGCTTGCTCGATTCTAGCCCTTATTTCGTTATCAGGGTTTGTGTCCCTTTCAATCCAGGAACCCAAATACTTAAAGCGGTCTACCAATTCTAGGACTTCACCGTTGATCTGGAATGGAATCGGGATATTCTGATTTTTGCTGATTACTATGGTCTTCGTTTTCTTAACGTTGATCTTCATATCATAGTCCGAGCATGCTCTTTGTAAGCTATCTATAATATTCTGAAGCCCAATGTCAGTATCGGCCATGAGCACCGTATCGACAGCATATCTTATGCTGTTAATGGTTTCCCCATTTGCTTTGATCCCATCCGAAATATTTTCCATTGCGAATTTAAACAACTCCTCTGAAAAGACGTTGAAAAGGCTTGGTGGTAATACACATCCTTGACGCATACTTTTACGAATTTCTATTTCCGTAGAGGTGGTATTTTTTATTCTTATTTTTGCCACTTGATGCCAATAAATACCCTTTATTAACTGGATATCCTTCTCATCGATTCCTAAGTTGATGAGGGAATTTATGAGTCTTGCATGCGGCACTTTGTCAAATGCTTTTTCAAAGTCGACGAAGCATATGTATAGGCCCCTTTGTTGGTCCATGCATTTCTGAGCTAAAACTTGAAGGCTAAATAATGCTTCACGAGTGCCCATGCCCCTCCTAAATCCAAACTGTTCTCTCGAGATTACCTGCTCGCACCTATTCTGGATCCTATTGTGGATAATTCTAAGAAGAATCTTTAAGGCGTTGCTGATCAAACTAATCAACCTGAAGTCATTGCATTGGCGAGGGTTCGGCTTTTTGGGAATGGGAATGAAAGTAGGTTCTAGCCAGTCTTTTGGAATTTTATCAGAGTCATAAATTTGGTTTAGTAGCTTTAGGAAAAGATCCAGATTACTTTCACCAATTAATTTAATAGTTTCTGGATAAATATTGTCAGATCCTGGGCTTTTGTTCTTGAGTTGGTAAATAGCTCGTTCTAGCTCACACTTAATTATGGTGGGACCTTCGTTGTTGTTGCTGGTATATGTCATTCCTCTTAAGTCGGCAAATAAGTCTCGAATATAATTTTCTCATATGACTATCTCTTCCGAGGCGTCTTTTGCTGGTTTATGATTATTATCGAGCAGTCTATATGATGCTTGTCGCTTATTTGCTCCAGATATTTCCTTTATTTTCTTGTGTAGGCTGAAACCGTCATGTCTTCGCTATAAGTCCTCCAGTTCTTCACATCTTTCCCTCATCCAGTCCTCTTTTGCTTTTCTGATTTTTCGCTGAATAATTGCATGGATGCGTCTATATTCCGTTGGGTTTTTGTTTTTACATTTTCTACGCTTGTCCATTAATTCCAGGATTTCTGTGGTCATCCAATCTTTCTTTTTCTTAATTTCTGACTTAAGGTGTTTAGTCGTAACCTTATTTCAGTCCAGGTTGCGTCGATGCTATCCACTGTTACTTGGCTTCGATCCACTTGCTGGAGGTTGGCGTTAAGCTCGATCTATAAAGAGTTTTTCTTCGCCCCATGTTTTAATTGCTGCACGTCAATTTGTACAGAATACAAAATTACAAAGAATACAAAAATACAGAATTTGGTCAGGTGAAAATCCTTACTCTATCAGAGAGACACATTTGCACCCGGTTAAAGTTGGTGTTTGGTTGGCAGTCTCTAGGACGCGGGTGTATGGGCCAATATTTTTTGGTTTTACCGTCAATTCGGAGAGATATATATCCAACACCTTTTGAGGCATTTTATAAACCAATTAATAGACGAAGGGCGACAAATTGGACATTTCCGACAAGACTCAGCAAGGGCACATACGGCTCGTGCTACTATGGGATATTTAAGAAAGAATTTTGGCGACAGAGTAATTAGTCAGGGCATTTGGCCAAGCAGGTCACCAGATCTCACTCCATTAGATTTTTCGTTATGTGCTCTTAAATGACAATGTCTTTAGGAACATATTGCATACTGAAGAAGAGGAGGAACAATAGTTCAGGAAGTGGCAAACATTACCACCAATATGCTGGTGAATATCTTCGAGAGCCTAAAAAGGAGAGTTAATTTATGTCTGTACCAAAATGGGGGGCATTTTGAGCATTACCTTTAGCTGTTTAATTAAATTATTGTTCTTTATTTCTAGTTTCATTTTTTGAGCGTTAATTTTTATTCACCTAACCTACAATCTTATCCTTGATTGTTATGTAATTTTTTTGTCAAATAAACATATCCGGTTGTAGTGTTGTCAAAAGAACAAGTAAAAAATTCTCTAAAAAGTGTTGCCAACTCAAACAGTCATTCTTGATCGCCCAGTACTATGGTTTCTATTCTGAGGTCCCATTAGTTTGAACAAAAGTTTCTCCAAAATCCTATATCATAGTTAATTAGGTTTTCCTTTATTCACGTTTATGCCCTTATTGTCTAAATGTATTCTATCAGAGTTGTGAAAAGTTTGGAGCAAAACGGTTTAGGTTAAGAGAGGCTTATGTCCAGCAGTGGACGAGACAAACTTCTATATGATGATGATGATGACTAGGTAATTTAAATAATGACATTAGCTGTATAGTTTTATATGCAAATATAATAACTCCATTTGGGAAGCCCAGCTGCAATTCGAATTACTGTACAGCGGAGGTTCAACTCACATTTTTTCATTTACTTTGGCAAAAGTTTTCATTAAAATTATCCCAACAAAACAGCACTCTACAGTTTAAACAGTCGTTTGTGATATATTTCAACGCACCGACCTCTTATCGTTGTTTTTTAATATCCGCTTCTCTTATAACGAAACTTTCGTCCGATCCGATTTAATTAAACCGAGACGGAAGAAGTCGTGTGATTTTTATTAAAAAACGCCTGTAATTAAAATCGGTCCGTTTTTTTATACCTTTACGTGGGAGGAAAATCGGTCGTGTATTTCGAATGTTTAATTAAATCCCAGGAAAAATGAAAGCCGAAGAGGGTAGGGTGGAATTCGATATTTCCCTTGAAACGCGTCAAAGGCTCTTAAAACCGTTTTAAATTGCAAAAAGTGCATATAATTATATTGAGTTCTTTCTAACTATCCCATGTATTATTTTAATCGGGCGTGCTAGGCGGAGGCGCTTGTTTTCCTCCAGGACCTCATTATAATGATGGCCGTTATTCAAAATATTGATTTTGTACCACGCATGAAAACAATATTGTTTCACTTCCTGTGTTCTACAAACATCACGAGCTGCACAACGACCCAGAAATAATAGATTGACTGCCGTGTAATTTTAACGTACTAAAGCGTATGAAGTGAAAATGATAAGTTGGAGGAATCACGAGGAACGTTCCCTTTTCGATAGAGCGTGAAATTTGTGATTAGATGTACTTATATGTGGCGTTCCAAAGTTTTGACTTGTCTCGAGAATGCACATTGGAAAATGTGCATAGGACTTTTTTCTATCCGTTTTGCCATATTGCACTTTTTATTTTTGGGTAGTTTCAAAGCACTACCTGCGATACATAAATAAAAAATTAAAAATTTCTTCTACGGAGAAAAGTCGCTGTATGTTCTTCATTACAACATTTAGTATTATTACGAGGCTTGATCAAGCTTTTTTTATCAATCCACTGGTCACTCTTCCAAGGGGTGATAATAAATATTTCTAATTTATTTGTCAAAGGAAATCCATTTTAATGTAATTTTTTTCATGAAGCATTTTATATAAGGATGATTTACAAACCAACATAGCAATTAGAGGTATTGAGTCCTGTTTAAAAATGTATTAATTTCATGAAATATTTAAGAACTTGTACACTTTTTCACACTATTGCTTTGATAGTTTTTCAAACAGCCAATCTGAGTTAAAATCATATAAAATATTACGATATATGCGATATCCTACGATAAATTATGAGAATTATAAGTCACGTCGATTAGTAACATTTTGGTTAGTTAGTGTATTTATGTTAAGTGTTATGGTTAGCATGTCCTCGAGGTTTGATCGCCCGTGGAAATTCGCTTCGTTACAATCTGTGCCGAAGTTGATCAAAATATTGTAAAGGGAAAGAGTTACCAGTAATGGACTTTGATGATTGTCGAACAACGCTCGTCTGTTTAATGCAGAGATTATTCTTCGGTTTCTAACATCTTCATAGTTTGGGAATATTTCTTAAATAACTAGCCATCAATCGTATTTTCCAACATATAATCTGTACGATGTAACAGTTTACCTAAATACATGTCCTCCAATTTATTCCGTGCTTAAAAACAATTCATGGTTTCTCATTCAGAACTGTTGAAATAATAACTATTACTGCTGTCTCGCAGAAAGTAATAATCATCACTATCGTCATCACAAATGCCAGCTTCTTAGTGTTCTTTTAAATTGTACCACCATTATTTCCTTAAATAATCTAATGATTCTGTTTAATTGCTTCTTCTTCGGCTATTTCTAGAATTTTTTCTTGTCTTCTTCCAACTGTCTATTTTTCCAGATATTGTTCAGTTTTAATAATTTCAGGGTTTATAACCAGTCTTTTGCGTTTTCTTAATTGTTCCTCTTTATGTCTTTTTTTCAACAGTACCTACATCGTGTAGCTCTTGAGATAATCTACTTCTGCAATATTTTAGTAGATGTTGCACTTAATCTAATAGTGTGTGTTTGTGTTGCATTTAATGTAGGAGCTGTAGGGGGAAGTATATAATATTTATTCGGTTTGCAGTTGATATGCCGGTACAACCAATGAATTGGCCGCATTTATCTGGTCATCAGGTTGGGCTAATACGGTGAAAGCTACAGGTATATTCTCCTAAAGCAGTGTTACAACAGTGTTACCTTGCTTGATCGGATTGCACGTTGTTATATTGTGGAATGTCCCCTCTCCATTGCATTGTGTTGCATATTTTTCAGTATATATTAAGGAAAATGACAGTAGATCTTCGTAACTGATGTTTTGTCTAAAGTTGAATCATTCATTTACATCATTTGCATTTCATCAAGACATTTTAAACACTGTTTTACAAAAAATATCACATTTCGTAGTTAACACATTTTAAACGTCTATATACCTAAATCTTAAACGATAGTAACAATAACATACGCCTACGAATTGGCAGCCTGTGATTAGCTCCTAGTTGCAGCTAACTTCGCGCCTAATATCATGAAGTCAGTTGCAGCGACATGTAGTCGGCGGAGGTATGACTGACGCGGCTTTTTAGTAGTAATAATTTTGTCTAGAGTAGCAAATGAATGTAAACCCATGGAAAAAATTAACGCACCACACAATTAAACTTGTATAATTACAATACCGAAATTAATATTGCAATAACATTTTTATAAAAGCTTATAGTTAGGTACTGTCTAGTAGCTAGTAAATGAAATTAGCAAATCAGGGCGTTATCTCTAATAATGTATTATTAAAGAATTTTTTTTTATTGAAAACAATTCAAACTTGCAAACAGAAATCAAACGAAAACAATAGAATTTTCAGACTTAGAGGTGTTCTAATATCGTGTATGTCCTCCTCTACTCCTAATTACTGCTTCCATGCGTCTTGGCATACTGGAGATCAAATTTTGAACGACTTCTTGAGGAATATTTTCTCATTCCTGCATTGCTGCATCTACCAGTTGATTGCGGTTGGCAGGTGGAGGTGTATGACGTCGAATCCCTTTTTTAATATCGTCCCATAGATGCTCTATTGGATTCATGTCCGGACTCTTCGCTGGCCATTCCATGAACGGAATAGCTATAGGCATTTAAGTAGCGAATAATCTGACAAGCCACACGAGGACGAGCATTGTCCTGCATAAGCAAGAAATTCGGTCCCACAATAGGAGCAAACGGCATTACATGGTCAACAACAATATGTTCCAGATAATAATTCGCATTCATTGACCTACCACGTATGCGGACCAATTCTGTGGGGCCATCGAAACAGATGCCTCCCCAAAACATTACAGAGCCACCACCAAACGCAACTCTTGGAGAGATATTGCAACTTGCAAATCTCTGTCCTGGCCTTCTCCAGACACGCTCACGTCCATCAGAAGATTTAAGGCTGATTCTTGTTTCATCTGAGAATAAAACCCTCTTCCAATCATTACGAGTTCAATCTTGATGTTGTCTTGCAAAACTCAACCTTTGAATTTTGTGCTCTCTGGTGAGCAGGAGTTTCTTGGCCGGTTGTCTGCTGTCTAATCCAGCTTCATTTAAGCGCCTTCTAATCGTTCGGGAAGATACAAGAAGATTGCGAGCAGCTACGAGTTCATTTTGTAGGATGGTACTAGTCGTTGTCCTGTTTCTTAGAGCGGATAGTCTAAGGAAACGTTCATCTATTGGATTAGTACACCATTTTCGCCCTTGTCCCGACCTTCATAAATGAGAACCTGTCTCGTTAAATCGTCTAACCATGCGACTTATGCTGGAATGGTTTCGTCCTATCACATTAGCAACATGACGCATCGAATATCCCTCATTCAGCAAAGTTGATGCTCTTACTGCTTCTTCCACTGACAAATTTGTTCTGCGATTCATTATTAAACTGGAGAACACTCGCACTTACACTATCAATAACAAAAAAACCTTGGTGGCTCCAAACAATTAGTCTTAATTAGCAAAAATTTCTGATCAGATTTTAAATCAATTTTCATCGAAAATGCTTTTCTTTGCTATTACACTTTTAAATCAAAACCCATGTTGATAACATTTACTTGAACTGTCGAAGTATATCCAGAGCCTACTTGTAAGATTGCTAAACAACTGAAAATCATCATTATTTTGGAATAACACAAAATATATGTGGTGGTGCGTTAATTTTGTCCAGGAGTTTACTTGTTTGTCTTGAAGGATTAAATTATGCCCATTTGTTTTTATAAAAATTTTGCTTGAACGATCAATTTTAATCCACCAATGTCGAATCGACCTTTCAGTTCGAAATTGTATTTTAAAAGAGTATCCAATACCTTAAATAACCACCTGTCCTTTCTATGTACGAGAAGGGATATCTACATTTCTCATATTCTCTCAGAGTATTGTGAATTAACGATTAATTATTATTGGCTGGGATTTTATCAGGTTTATTATTTTGACAAAATCTCATCAAGAGCCTTCTGAGGGATAAGTTTTTTGAAGCAATTACATGCCTATGGACCATGTAGTGGCAATTGATGCAGTTTTTGGTGATATTTTTAATGAGACGTGCTGCAAGCTGTATTTTTAATATAATATAATATATATTTTGCCATAATGCCTAATGTCATATGTTGTCACTAATAGCTATTTTTTGATTGGTGCAAAGACCAATACTCTTGTCCCACGATAGTTTATTTTATTCAAGAAAGAATTTCGGGGACCAAATATATAAATTATGTCATAAATTATGATAGTAACATATTTTACACATTTAGTCTTCCCTGCATCAAAATATCAGAAGGTTTAGTAGGATTTTCCATAACTGAGTAGGTGTTTTTCATTCAACTTCTTTCTGACATGATGTTTTTCGGATGTTTTTTAAATATCTAAATTTAATCACAGATGTTTTTTAACATCTTTGATTTAAACAGTTCTTTACGCTTTCGAATGAAGAATTCAACTTGGTTTCTCCTTTAAGCTTCCAATGAACAGATTCCAAAAAAAGTTACATTGTAGCCGAAGGTGTAGAGCTATGTGGGAAAACTTCGCTGCATATAAAGCACTAACGATTATTATTTTAGATTGTTAATTTTGTAGACGTATAACTTTTTCATAATTTCTTATTCTTTCAGCATCTGTTCGGGCTTGATAAGTTGTAGGAGAATAAATTGGTCTAAGCTCTTCTGCCGCTATTTCATTTGCATTGTTCTCTTTATTACCGTCGTGATCTTTAGCAATAGAGCTGTTTTTTGGAAGCGAATGGGTTAAGTTCTGCATACGAACACTTTATATAACTTCTTAATATAAAAGAAAAAATTGTCAATTTATCTATAGAGTATAATTATTTGTTAATGCCATGTCATAAACGTAATTCTTACCGAAACTTCGGAATCTAGTACACATAGTTAGAGCTTTGACGAAACATAACACCATTAGAAGAAACGAAATAATTACTTTCTTTGAGCTACCAAAAGAATCAGAGTAAGAACAAAATAGTAAGAATTATGGACAAAACCCTCTTGTAGGAGAGGAGAGCATTATTAAGAATATAATGACGAGAATATTTCTCCTAGTTCCCTCCATTTGGTTTACTCATTAAATTTATTAAACTTACTTCGCATTCAACCGTAACAGCAAACCATGCATAGAAAAGTTTTCTCAAGTGGGATGTAATTGGGAACGAAATGCATTGGATAGCCATTTATTCTTTTACGCCCTTAGTGAATTTTTTGTTAAAGAAAAAAGAAGTAAAATTTTTGGCAAATGATTACAGCAATTCTAAAAGATACATTTTAAGTAATAATTGTACAAACATGTATGTTCTTCAGTGAATAGTTCAAGATTTACAAACTGTTTTAAAACGAACTATTGTTATGGCCACAGGGGGCCCCCGTTATCGTAGAGAAAACGTACGTTTTGGCGTCTAGTGCAATTCATTTGGAATTAAACGTAAAACAATTATGAACTCTGCTCGACGTCATACAGAAATACGTCTAAGAGGATCTACTTCAAGCTATTTCAAAATTGTACGCGTGCACCCTTCGACGAGGAAATTACCCAAGTTCCACGACACGTTAATATCGTTCGCTGCATTACCGACACACTCGTAATTTCAATTTAGCATTTCCTTTATCGCGATTACACACTCTCAACCTCTTAATTTGCTCCAGGAGGCAATTTGAATTACAATTTCAACAGTTTATTGGATTGTTTTCTTTCCTAGGGTGTGTTAAGCAGTAAAATGTCTATATCTCTATTCCTATTATTTTATACAAACGGTTTTAAGCAAATGGCACACAAGTATGTACAAGCGAAAAACTAACTACAGGATGTTTGCATCAAATCTTGTTTCGTGGTCATGAAATGGTTAATTTCGAAGATGCATAACTTTTGGAAAAGTTTTCATGAATTCCCAACAAAATTTCAGCGATGTCTGGAAGTGGTCAATGGTAAATTCCTTGCGCAATTTATAATTTTCAGTACTACTTAATTAGTGACATTATCACTACTTATTGCTGAAATATGAAAATTAGGTTCAAGATTATTTATTAACAAAACTCAAATCTTTATATTTCAAATCGTCAACTATACTTATCGGAATATCAGCGCTTTGATTTTCTTCACCATATATTGACTTGAGTGCTAACAGAGTTTTTACCCGTTTTCTCGAAAACCATCACGATGCCCTGTGAAACAATCAAAGGCTTTAATTCCTTTATTACGACGAACAGACACCTGTAGGTTTATTCTCGTTTATTAGACACAAGTGTGTCATTCCCAATATCCCAAATCATCACCAATATTGTCACGGTTCTAAGTGCCTAGGGCCCAGAGGGTTGCTCTGGTGGGGTGGTGTTAGCTCAGAAGAAACGGTAAAGACATAAACAAATTCAATAATATTTATTGAACACCAAATACATGGGAGACAGTGAGTGAGCCTGTGTTAAAGGGTGCAACACAACATAAACATGGAGGAGTCAAAACCACAAAATGGATAAAAAAAGCAAAATGGTGTATAAGTGTGTGCTTACAAAAGTCCTCAGGGTGTCTGTAAGGGTAGCTCGTACAGGACTCGCTTCACGGGGAACATCTCTCCTCACAAAAGGGCAGCAGTTGGGCACTAAATCAGACGAACAGCGTCACAGGATGCGAGATCACCGATCACTGATCCTGACTGATGCGGGCCCCCGTATTTATTCAAATTCATATTGTTTATTATCTGAAGTGTGCTGCTTGGTGTAATTAAATATACATGCCTCGCCGGAAGATACTTTTATGAGGTCAAGCCATGTTGATTTGGGTAACTGCTGAGCATGCTTCGCCTAGTTCCGTTTTGTGAGGTCGCCCGTGACAATATACGAAAAATTATATTATTCTGGAATCTAAATTTTATTACCATGTTCCTTTGTGTTCTTAATTTAATACGGTTTAAATATATATCTCGTGGACATGTCAATTGCAGGCTTCGATAATCACAAATTAGTGCTTCAATTTTAGAAAAATATCGTTACTTATAATATTAGATGATTAGTGTCACGACCGACCTTGTAGGAATCCAGAAGGAGGACACGCGCCCTCAGCAAAACAGTGAATTACCAAAACATAACCACGTGACGGAATTTCCTGGCGAATGTTTAATTAAAACCTGCAGCACACTGCGAAATGATAAATGACCAAAATTTCAACCTAAGTACATATATGAAATGAATTAGCGAGGGGCCCAAAAAATTGATGAATATCGTATGTTGCTATTGTAGTGAATTTGATTCTAAGACAGTGATCATCCGTCCATGGTTTAAATGGAAACGGTAGTGAATTTTATTGTGAGCTCAGTGGAGCGTAATGAGCTTTTCTATGTTCCGGCACTAAAATGACAGCTATTCTAGCACTAAAATGGCCGAAAACAGTGCTTTAATGAGGCTTATTAAAGCATTATTTTTGGTAATTTTTTTGTTGGGTTGGTAACAAGATATTCCCTAATGCTGTCAAAACCTTACGGTTCCGCGTTTTCGTACAGTAAGACCCTCGGCGGGGGTGTGTAAAATTTATATGAATCTGAGATTGTGGCTTATGGGGTATTCCTTTTACATTTGAAGTGGAAGTATATGTTCTCCACATGGTTGAACTATTATAAGTCTGGCTTTGAATTTCAAAATATGCAATCATGACATTTTCTGTTACAACTTTAACTTTATTTTCTTTACACCAGTTCATAAAGTTATTGTAAACTTTTCATATGCGTCTCTAGACTTATAAGGTAGCAAATCCCTGACTGCAATTGAAGACAGCGGTGCAAAAACGAGGCAGCTCCATATTTTTACGATTTATCGTTTTTAAACGCTATAAGATAATTCAAAGGCGCTCTATCATTTGGTACAAAAACGAGGCAGCTCCGTCAACTAATAAGAGAAATATAATGAATGTAAAGATACCTCCCTAGTGCATTCGGTGCAAGAAGGGGACAGCTCCGGAGCTGCCTCGTTCTTGCACCGAACAAATTCGATGTAGCACCTGCATGTAGCTTTACAGATGATTAAGTAATGTTTATTTCACTACTTTTGGAAAAACCCTGTGTTAATAAACTGTATTGAAATTTGTGTTTGATATTTTTTTTACTCTCTGGTGCAAAAAGGAGGCAGCTCCAACGTTTTTTTTTTCTCTCTTACTATCCACTCAAATTTTCACAAAGTACATTTTGTAAGTAATATAATGTGTTATGCACTAGTGTTTTACGCTACATATGAATTAAACATATAACTTAAAAGAATTTCTAGTAAAACAGTTTTTTGTTTCTCCTGAAAAAATGTTAATATGGAGCTGCCTCGTTTTTGCACCGGTGTCTTCAATTGAAGCCACTTCTTGTAGTTCCGGTGGAGTTAAAGAGACACTGTCTTGTACTCGATGCGATTCGGATTCTTGAGACATGATTTCGATTTTATTTAAATCCATTAAATTAAATTTGAAACTGGTGTGAAAATTGACAGATGTCTAAGAAACAGCAGTGATACCAACTTAAAGGTCATGATAAAAGCATCCCCCAGATAACAAGTTTTAAATTATTTAAACATAAATGAAAATGAAATGGAAGCCGGAACATAGAAAATGTCGTAAAGTACTGGTTGCAGAAGCATTCCAAGCGCTCGTCCGTTCTAAAACTCGCCGCAAGCGGCTCGTTTTAGAATCTCGGACTCGGGCTTAGAATATGACGTCTTCTGCAGCTTGTACTTTTAAACTACATACTATTTTATTACTTTTTACGTTTTTAGTGGTATCTGGCCATGACATTTGTATAGAAAAGTATGCAAAGTCTGCAATCATTGAAGATAGAATTTCAAAACTATGTTTTCCTGAAACAATCGCATACACTTAACCACACTCGCCAGTCTGAAACGACCCGAACAGCCAGTTCAATATTCCCCCATTCCTTACACGCTCCGAATTATCTCGTTTTCCGTTTCCGTATTTCCTCGTCCTCCTCTCGAAGTTTGCTCTCCTTACCGAACTCTATCCAAATCCAACAATTAGGATTTCCTTCTGTTGGCTCTCCTTTTTAAATAAAGCGATTCCCTCCCGTTTGATTTTTATTACCCGCTCTCCAAACAGCAGACGCAATTAAACTTTTTGGTTTGTCGCCGTTTCGACTTCGTATGACGTCAAGCGACTCCGCAAACAAAATTTGCGGCGTCCTCTCGGCGTCGGTTTTATTTGAACCGACGTCGGAAAGGACAACGTCCTCGATGCCCCACTAGGATTTATCAATGGGACGGTAACAGTCATCTGGAAGCTTTTTTGTAGCGTTCCAGTGGGCGCTAATGGCGCTTTGTAAATCTTGCTCGAGAGTAACGACTAGGGGGTGTGTCTTAGGGAAAATTAGTGTCAGTAATGATTTATGGGGCGGGGCATTCTCTATGAAATTGCTTTTCTGTATTTTTTTGACTAGTGAGTTTGTCAAACAGATTTCGGCTCTGGAAGGAGTGAAGGTTTCACGGAAGAGTGACGACCTGGAGCTAATAGAAACGTTCCTACTATTCCTACTACTATTTCCTACTACTACTATTTCCTACTAGTTCCTACTAGAAGCCCTGATAGTACGCAACGGAAAATATACACAATATACACATAAATATGCAACAATTTTTCTGTAAATATGCCCAGTTATATATAGCCTGTACAGTATATATTATGTATATATTTGCTGTACACTTTTGTTTTTATAATATAAGTTACACAATACAAAGTTCTATGTCTTGACTGTATCAAGAATTTTAAAAAAAATGTCAATAACTAAACTATTTTGAGATTTGGGAATCGTCACGTTCATGTGTAATGGAGGAACTTAAAACTCTGTAACTCCGGAAATATAACTTTCTACACTTTTGCTCTTATATATTAAAAAATAGATAATACAGTGTTCTATGCCATAACTGAAGTAGGAATTTCCTAAGAATGTCAAATGCCAATAACTGATCTATTTTTAGATTTCCGAATCGTCACGTCTATGTGTAATGGAGTAACTTATAACGCTGTAACTCCGGAAATCAACTTTCTACAATTTTGGTATATCAAAAGATCGACAATACAGTGATATATACAACAACAAGTGTTGTTAATTGTTATTAATAACAATATCGGAAAAATGTTTAAAGAAATCACTTTGTATATTTAAATGGTAATTAATTAACAGGTTACATATTTGTATTGTACTCAACGAGGTACCCCAAATTAAAAAAAGGATCATCAAAATTCGTTAATAATTGCTGGAGATATCTATTAATTACTTTCTGCTTCGATTTGAAGTTACCTTTTCATTTTTTGAGCTCGTTGTTTTCAAGTTTCCTCAGCTCGTCTTCAGTCGAGCTGCATATTTTAAGCTTCAGCAAACTCGATGTTGAAGTTCAATACTTTCCAAATTTATTTAACAAATAGATCAACTCTTTATCTTTAAAATGGCGTTAGTTAGGTTTCTTAATTATTGTAAACAAATTAGCTGTGAATTTTAGAAGAACAATTGCTAACTTTGTCCCAAATTGATTTAGGATAATTTTTTTTTGTTTTATAATAAAGGTATGACCATGACCATGTTTTTGTGATGATTTTTAACAATAGTGGTAATTAATTTTTCCGATATTAAATAATTAGGTTTGATGAAATAACTCTTCTTCTTTCTTTCGGTACCCGTGGAATTATTGTATCATCATTATTGTGCGCATAATGATAACGCAAAAAGAAGTCTTCTGGGATAAACAATTAAAATTTTGTAAAAAGTATTCAATGAATCCTTTTGAAATTTTTACCACATATTAAGTACTATAAGAGTACACTTTACGTAATGTCAAAGTTGTATCTTGATTTTTACAATAGCTATTGTTAATTAAAAATAATGCATATTTTTACCTTTATTTACAATTATCTAAGCAACAAAATACTAAATCATGTTTTATCAACCATCATTTTGAAGATTTTTCTATTCCCTACAAGATGCTAACTTTGAATTATTCATAGGATTCTAAGATTTTTTCAGGGACACAAAAATGCAAAAAAAATCACGTATGTCGACCTTTAATTGTTAATAATTCAACAATAGCACAAAACTTTTGGTTGCTAACGTATAGGTTTTACTCCTGTAAACCCCTTTTACATGAATAACTGCTTGGTTACCTGGTTAGTTGAGTGTCACGAAAAAATCTTATTTCCCTGGTCTAGTTGGCTAATTTGAGGGAAAACCTCATCTACTTTTATCCCCTTTTAATTTGATCCGTTCACTGTCACTCCTTTTTAAAAAAATCTTTATATAGTGAAGTAACTTGCTCTCGCTCACACTTCTCTATCTGCCTCTGTAACTTAATCCTCATGTGAAGTTATCAGCCGGATATTTTTCCATTTGAAGCGTCCTAGAGATCACTTAACTGAGTTCGAAGGATATACAGAGATCACCTTTCGAAACGTCAATCCTCAGTTTTTTTTTTCCTGAAAATAAAAATCTAATAGCGGTCGCCGTCGAGTTTCCTCCTTCAAAGATCGAACGCCCGAAGATTTATTAAGGGTATTTGCATTTTAAATTGGACGGCCCTCAATCAGGACCACCGAGAGACCGGGATAAATCCAATTCATCGTCGATTTGGGACGGAGAGAGGATCTCTCCATTGAAGAAGTAAGGGGAGGTCGATTCGGAATGCGAGTTTTATCGTGGATGGTGTGGTGCCGTTATTAAAGGCTTCGGAGGTCGTGTAATCAATTCTCTTTGAATTCCGGTTCGGTTGTGCTTTTATACATGTTTGATTTCCTGGTTTGACTGTAGCTAATGGGAGTGTAAATGTGTACTTAAAGTAGTTGAGCTAGTTCAGAATATGCGTTAACGATGTACGCAAACTGTTAGGTAATAACAATGCCAAGAGTACACATTTCGTAACAAAGTTTAAATTTCTGATTAAACTACTATCATTTTTAACAATATAACCAATAATATCTACTGTCTGGTTCTTTAACTCACACCTCAGATCCAAAAGAGTAAAGCCTATAGTGAACTGTACATATTGATACATTTAAAATTGGAAAGTAATCATTTCCTAACTTATAAGCGATTGTTATCATTAAACTATAATTTTTACAACTACAGGATTGTACTCTCTGATTAATTTGCTCTCACGTCAGTTTAAGGAAGTACAGCTGGTAATGTAGTGTACATATGAGTACATGTAAAAATATTGAATATCATCTTATAAATTGTTTTCATTAAAACTATTTTAAAAATTTAAAAAAAAATACATAGTTTGTTTTCAGCTGTTTTTTAAAACTATGTTCGATGAATTGATTTTATAGTCTGATTTATTTAAATTTCACCCCAGATTTATAGATATTATTAAGACAGTAGCTTATAATGAAACGTAGGTTGTAAGGGAAATAAGTGTTAACTTCCTTTAACATTCCTGCGGCCGACTAAATGCATCCATTTTTATTGCTAAAAATCCATTTGAGAGCTGACTGCTCTTTTGTGTGTGATAGCATTTTTTAGTTTCTAGATACTGTTTTTGATATTTTGTAAAATTCTGAAAATTTCCATTTATTTCTTAAAATCTGCTATAGTAAAATTCTGGAATTACACCACAAATTTGTTGTTGACAAAATATGAAATTCCTAAGTGTAATCTATGTTATTAAAAAAATCAGATAACAACTACTTTTGTGTTTTTTTTATTGTTACAATAAGGATAATAAATTTAGAAATCTCTGACTAGGTTTATATTACATAAAAGTTAGTTCCGAAACTATTATGTGTCTTCAATTTTGCATAAAAATGAGTATTTAAAAGTGTGAGAGAGACAAATAAAAAATGCGTTTTTGTAACTTTTTTAACGTTTTCAGTTTTTATAAATTTTTGCTTGTGTTTTGAGGGAGACGGTAATCTGATTATTGTTCAAGTTATTCTGAAGCATCTTCAGCAGAATATTCATGCCACCTCTAAACAGTCAAATATTGTTATTTTTTTACGGATTCGCCCTGATCTATTGTATTACAATATTAGTACGAGTGTCGCTCATACAAAATATCGTCAATAATGTGGGTTGGTGTATGGCTGACATTCACTGTTAAACCATCCTGGCCTGTTACACTCAAATAAAAAAAAAATATAAATTTTAACCTTAGCGAAATGTCAATGCAATGTTTTTGATATACATCGGGCCATATGGGCCAACCAATAGAATTTTTCTACACAATAAAGTTTAGACGGTCAAAACCTATAGGTACTATCGTTTAAAAGACGGTTCATAGAAGAAAACCCACCTGATTTCCCCAGCGAAATATTTGCGAATATTGCGAAAAGTAATGAAAGGATCATTATACGACCAATAGGACTTTTGTATAATGTTAAAATACCTATAACATTGTTGTTTGTACAACCCACTTGAACCATTTTCACCGAGAAAACCCTGAAAAACCACCAAAAATTAATCTTTATTTAAAAATTCCTTATTTCGATAAAGTTGAAGTTGGAAAAATTATCTTGCGGAAAATTATCGAGAATAAGGTGTAATCTAAATATGCGGCAGATGGTTTCTGCCGGATGCGGATTTTTTGTACAACCTCCTTCTAAACAATTTTCGCACTTTTCTTTGTAAAATGCGCGAATTTATGGGAAATTAATTTTTCCCAATTCTGCAAGTGGCGTTTTACAGTAGAAATCAAAATCTTTAAAACGTATTTGTCGGATTTTCACGTAGGAAGTGGGAGATGTACAAAAAAGGCCCTGAAACGTGCTCCAAACGTGCGAAATCGCATAGGAAGCAGTCTCGAGCAGCTGTGATTGGGGGGAGGGGGGAACCAGACAGACCCGTATGCGATCTCGCGTGTTTGGAGCAACTTTCAGAGCCTTTTTTATACATCTCCCACTTCCTACGTGAAAATCCAAGATATACGTTTTAAAGATCTTGATTTCTACTCTAAAACGCCGTTTGCAGAATAGGGAAAATTCAATTTTCCATAAATTCACGCATTTCGCAAATAAGTGCTAAAATTATTTGTAACGCGTTTGTTTAAAAACTACGCGTCAGGCGTAGTTTTTATCATTTCCCGGAAGATAGTTCCAGTTTCAAATCTGCGGAAATTATGAATTTTTAAGAAAATGTTAAATTTTGGAGGTTTTTCCGAATTTTCTCGTTAAAAAATTATACCTTAAAAAACTGAAAAAACACGCTTCAATGGTGAATAGACCTAAAAAGGGAAAAATAATATTTTTTAGAAATAAAAATAGTATAATTAACGAGAAAACAGAAGTTATTGTAATACTAATAAGTAATTAAGCTTGGGGCGCTTCTTGTACAAAAATTTTACACTAATCGTACTGATGAAATATTTTTATATAACAGCATATATCAAGCACCCCACGCTTCTTATTTCTAAAAAAGATATTTTTAACGTTTAAGTTTCATTTACCATTAAAGCGTGTTTTTTATTTTTTTTATATAATTAATTTTTCACTTTTTAGTTCGATTTATCAGCTTGTCTTATGAAGTACTTTCTCGCAATCTAGTCATTTCCTTTAATGCTTCAGCGTTACATGGGACCCTCCCTGTTAACCTTGAGCAATTAAACACCTAGGAAGAAGTCTCACTAGGCTCTTTTGAGAGCCCAGTTAAAATAATAATGATTTGGTTATTTAATTATTGTAGTGTCATTAGTTCTTAATACGCGAGGAAAGTAATGGCGTACGCATTTGGGAGAGGGGATGGTAACCCATAACAACCCATTGTTTCTACACAATATTGTTTCTTATGGGAGATTAACATCGGAAAATGTTCAACCAGCTGGTAGTCTACATAAATGAAATTTCGTAACTATCCAGCTGTGAAAAATAAGAAACATTGAATTTTGTAGTTTTCTTGTGTATAAAAGAATGCATGATACATTATTGAGGAAGAAAAAAACGTGATTTATTACGGAGGTAACATTTCACTATAATTCAGATTTGGGGCCACTTGACAAAGTATGACATTGACAATTTGTTAACCAATCAGAAGCGACTACGACATAACAGCTGAGCCCTATCTCTCCCTTCTCTCAGTCATTCACGCCCACGCATAAAAAACCCGTTTTGTAGGTTTTTTAATTCTCTACAAAGGTCCTATTGATCGCATAAACATTCCTTCATTACTTTTCGCAATACTCGCATAAAACAAAAAAAAATGCATTTCTTGCACTTTAATTAGTTAGAAAATAGCAGAAATAATGAAATTTTAAATAAAGATTAATTTTTTGTGGTTTTTCCGGGTGTCCTCGGTGCTTTTCGATTTTCCAGTTTTCTCGGGTCCGAGTAGATTGTACAAACTGCCATTTTGTAGGTATTTTAATTTTCTACATAAGTCCTATTGATGGTATAATGATCCTTTCATTACTTTTCCCAATACACGCAAAAAACAAAAAAATAGATTTTTTTACAATTTAATTTGTGTATAAAAATCCCGAATCTAGGAAGAAATTCCCCTGAAAAAAGTCCCCGGAAAAAAAAGTAGGTACCAAAGGAAGAATATCCCAGAAAAAAGTCACAAGGAAAAACGGTCCCGGGAAAGTAAAAGCCCCAAATAAAATTCAGAACTAAGGCAAATATTATATTACAACTATAAACGAAAACACTAAATTATATGCTAACATATATACCTATTTATAATATATACCTTACATACATTTTATTGTCTTATAATTTTATAAAGGACTAATGACCGATTTCTGGTATATTCCCTTATGGGTTCAATAACTATAGGTTCCATAAAGTTATTGAACACATAAGTCTAGTGTCGTTTCTGAAAGCATTCGTTCTGTAAGTTATAGATTCAATAAGTATTGGTTCGACAAGCAATTTTTCTATTGTAACACAGATGGCGATAATCACGGAACGTCATATTTGCTTAGAAATGCGCGTTTTGTGAATGACAGAAATTACGGTTACTGTCAGAAATGCAGTTTCGTCCACAGATAACCCTACTGGTTTCGAGTGATGGCGGTGCCACAAAGTTTAAAGCGATCCCTGTCAAAGCGTTGTCTGAACTGTCGCGATACTTCGGCGGCATTCAAAACTTCAATAACTTCTTCATCTGAAGAAGTGCTGCTCCCACTTGAATAATTCCTATTTATCGCTAATTTTCACAACTATTTCACGTTTCACTAATGGCAAGCGGCACAGATAAAGATTAGCGAGCAGTTATTATTCTAACCTAAAATGATGCTCGTCGTCGTTGTTCCACACTCCACAGTGTGCCTGTGTCACATAATTTATCGCACCGTAATGGTCCGATAACTTGTGTGAGCACTTATTGAATCGATAACCCCTGTCGAACGTTTCAGAAACGGTTTTTGGTACTTTATGGAACCAATAGTCTTATTGGTTCCATATCTATGCTTTCAGAAACCGGGCATAAAACTAATATTATGACATCGCCCCTAAGAAATTAAGAATGTCTCTTTCATCGTTTAGAAATTCTGTGCACAATAATTTCAATGTTTCTTGACGTATCTTATATTGTGGATGTTTCTTTGTATAATGTATTCACTTGTACTTGTACTTGTATAATGTATACTTGTAGATACATAGGTACTAAATATTGAATGCATTTTATGTGGGACTTTTACTTTCCGTGGAACTTTTTTTCTTGTAACTTTTTTCTGGGACTTTCGTTGGTACTTTTTTCCCGGGACTTTTTTCCGGGACTTTCTTTAATACTTTTTTCCGAGACTTTTTTTCTCTGGTACTTTTTTCCTGGGACTTTTTTCCCTAGGGACTTTTTTTCGGCGACTTTTTTCCGGTACTTTTTTTCCGGTTACCAAAAATCCCAAAACCGATTTCGCTGGGGCAATCAGGTGGGTTTTCACGGCGGGCGAACTTTCAACTGCAAATTTTTGAGGGTACCTGCTTTAATCGAAGAATCAAATAATCTTACAAGAAATTTCGACGTCGGCTTAAGGCAGGTAGGTAGGAAGTGTATTCGTAGGAACGGTTCAAGTTCAAGCACTTTTAATATTTTCGTGATAAAGATGGGATTTCCCGTAATTTGCATATTCCCTTTGCCCTACCCATTTTCCTTGCCCTTTAATATTTTCGTGATAAACATGGGATTTCCCGTAGATTTTCCTTGCCCTGTTGTCCTGTAGTAACAAATAAATTGTTTTGACGTATATATCCTCTTATTTTTCGTTTCTAATTCAATCATCAATTTGCGGGCTTGTACAATTTCTTTACAGTCGAAATTACCTGTACAATAAAACCATGTGTTCGGTCATGACGTCGAAAATTCTCATCAACCCATCGTAAAACACCTGGCCCCGTCGAAACTTCTTCCACCCTCATAGCCCGGTTTTCATCTATGAACTGTCTTCTATACGATCGAATAGGTTTTCACCGTCCAAATTTTACTGTGAAAATGCATTCTTTTTTAGCTCTATTGGTTGGCTTAGTATCTGCCCGCACAAGAACCATTCTAATGTGCTTTATTCGAATTTGTATCCAAGATCTCCAAATAATTACCGTATGAGCATTGGATATCCTGCTTTACGCTCTGCCTCATACGTACATTAAACCAGAATAAAACCCCGTTTGATCGATTTTCCGATTAATTACCCGTATTGATATTAACTCACAATATGTGTTTATTCCGCATGATTCACGGTTCTCTGAATTTAAAATGAAACTCGCGTCTGGGGGACAAACGTAATAATCAACTCGCCCGCAAAGGGGTTTCGTTTTTCAGGACATAAAATGCGATCCGTAATTAGCGTTTAGGTCGACGTCCAAAGGAGGGGGACGGTCCCGGCTCTTTCGAAGCTTTGGCGGTTGTTCCGATTAACGACCGCGATAATTTCATCGAGAAGCTTTTAATCAGTCGGAGTTACGAGAGGAGAGCGATGAAAGTGGGGAAGCTAGAAGTGGATGGTTGAAATCGATGCTTTTATTGGCATTTTTGAAAATTAAAATAAGTTGCTCGTTTGAACCTTGACAGTAATGAGACGAAAAGAAGTTGATGAGGAAATAAGGAGCACTTATTTGGAAGTTGAGAACAATATTATTGGGATTTTGACAACTGTCGAATTGTCACAAATTAGGTTGAAAATAGTGTGTTCTATTTTCTATCTACATAGCAGTAGAGTGTGTAATTTGTAAGATGCTCGACATAATCTACAACTAGATTCAGGTTCAAATCAAATCCTAGTCAAAATACCAAAGTCAGGAGCGTTCTTGATAATCCCCAATATAATTGCTCCTGACTTTCATCTCAGCTCCCCGAGAACATTCCCCCACTCTTTACTAGTCAAAATACCCTTTTCGCAACATTTAATAACTTTATGTTATTATGTTTTTTATAACTTAGCGGAGGGTTAATAGACTTTTCAATTTAGTGCAAACTGAGGCGACTCAATAATCTCTACAGTTCTGGTTGCAATTTGCGTTCTGAACTTACCTTATTAGAAATTCCACGTTTCAATATTAAAGATTGTGATATTACAATTTTTCCAGTCTTCAATTTCCTCCTCAAAGAAACAAGTCTTGTTTGCTTTATACTTTGTGTTCGGTTCCTTATGTGTTCGTAGATATTGCATGTGTGTGTTTGTGTTGTAGAAGTTTCGATACACTAGTAATTTTCAATCTTTCACGTTCTCTTCGGGGGTACTTTGTGCATGTATTCGCCAACATAATTTATGGCCTTCGTTGATACGTTTTTATTGTATCATTTTGAATAATGAAAGAGCGTCGGAGATGGAAAAAGCGCTCGGGGGCCCTTTATGAAATAGTCATGTATCGAGCGGAAAGTTATTTTTTGCGCAAAAAGAAATTTCCTTCAGTCGTATGCGTCATATCGATTCGGAATGTAAGGGATATTTTTCGGGAAAGAGGGAGACGTGGGGAAGTTTCTTTTTTGTAGACTGTGCGCTGAGAGGAAGTGCGTATGTTTTTAAAGTCACGTCTCGCGGATGAAAAAATATGGAGACAATTTAAGTGATTAATGGGGGCCGTTCTTCAAAGGAATTTTCAATACTTTTGATGAGTTTTCGCAGAAACACTTCGAATTTGAGAGTTTGACTCACTTATCATAATAGCTTTTATAATACGAACTTCGGAAAGGAAACAGGTACGACTAAGGTAATGTAATTGGTAACGCACTCGACGCGAAATCGAGAGATCCATGTCCAATTTCTGTTTATGCCCATCGATATTTTTTCCGAAAATTCTCAGTTTAAAATTAGAATCTCAGTTGATTTGATAATGCTGAGGCACAGTGCTTTTCATTTAGAAGTTAGTACCAAAGGGCCTGGGGATATTTATACGCATCTTCTTTAACCTGTATGCATCCACTCCTGAATGTAGGTCTCTCCCATTGTCATCCATGTCGTTCTATTTTGAGTAGTTTGTAACCAGATTTTTCTTGCTACTCGTTGGATATCATCTGGCCATCGCATTTGGGGTCTTCCTGTTTTCCCTTAGTGGCTCTTGGTCGTCATAGAATCATTCTTTTGGTCCACCTTAATAGGTCTTGTCTAGCGACGTGTCACGCCCATCGCTACTTTAGTTCTGCCACTCTTTTCACAACGTCTGTTACTTTTGTTCTTTTTCGTATATCTTCTCTCCTAATATGATCTCTTAGGCTGATGCCTAACATAGCACCCTCCATTGCTCTCTGGGTTGTTCTGAGTTTTTAGGAATTCTCTTCGTTAGAGGTACAGTCCCAAGACCATATGTTAAAAATGTTAAAATGCAAGTTTCGTAGATTTTGTGTTTAATATTTATTGGGATATCCTGCGATTTAAGAATGTACCCAGGCCTTCTAAAAACAGCCCAGCTCAATCTCGTTCTTTTTGATATTTCGGAGGTTTGGTTTTGTTTTCTATTTTGATGGAATGACCAAGGTATATGTATTCTTCGACATGCTCAAGTTGAAACGCATTTTTCGTACTTACTTATTAATGTTTAGACGTTCTTTGGCAGGCTAGCTCGAACTAATAAATGAGTCAGGTGTGGTCGCAAAGAAATATCAAAATCCAATTATAGCTGTTTAGTTGAATAAGTCAAGTAACCAAAACAATACCTAATAAATGTACAAATATATATTCCAAATGTTCATAAAGGAGTAATCTACAGTTATTACCAAAGTACTAAAAGGCTTAAGAGTTCGCAAAATAATTGCAGAAATACGTAATAATAAATAGAGTTTGTTTCTAATTAATGGAGAAATCGATCGATTTAACGTTTTAAGGGGCGAAAATACCTGTCACATAGCGTTAATCACCGCACACAGGATTGTAGGCGGAGAGGTCCTTAGACTCTCCACGTCACCGTCGGCTCGGTGAAAGTCGCTGGATGGCGGAAGTCGTCCGGGTAGATCGGTTGGATCGCCCTGTAAGTAGTCGTTCGTGGCGACTGGCTGGACACAAGGCAGATTGCCCTGTCTGGCGATTTTAACAGTTACGCACTCCGAAAAACACTCGTAATCAACGCACTGGTTAAGCACTGATTCTACTTTTACACATTACCCATCAAATTATTAGGGTTCGTCCAGTAAAAGTTTGTCAACGTCACTGTTAAATGCTGATTTTGCTGACCATACCAATACCCCAACCAGTTCACTAAGACCAATCAAAATTTAATCTAACCTTAGCTAAACTCAAAATAGTACATCGGGGAAGGTGTTACCTCCCCCGAGGCCCAAAGCCAAGTCCCCGTCACTTTGTCTCCCTGACTCTAGCTCTCCCACTTATTCACCAAAATCCCCTTTCGAAATCTCTTCCTTTCGCTTTTCCAACGGCACGTAAAAATATCCTTGGGGCGTAGCCGATCTCCCCTCTTTACAAAACATATTATCCTCTGAGCACGTGATACCAACGGTTCCTCAATTCGCAGTAGAATACTTACCACAAAGTAAATATTGCGAAAGAACCTCTAAGAGATTGTGAAGCGGCGCCCCGATGTCGCTTCTTCCTAACAAAAAATAGTCTATATTCATCCTAAGTAAAAAATCTCGAGTTTCGCTTCGAAGTGCGGTAGCGATGCAAAAATTCAAAATGTTGGTTAGCCAAATTAAATTAACGGAGAGAGAAAATCGTAACGTAACAAAGTGCTTGGTCGTCAATGGCTACTCCGGCGTCTTCCATTGCCATCATCTTGGTTTTCTTTAGATTCATCTTAAGCCCAATTTGTTTTGAAACTTCTAGCAGTTCGTCGAGCAATGTTTTCCAATGGCAAGGTGAAGAGTATAGAAGTTATGGTGTCACCCCGGCATACTCCTTTTTCTATTTATATCTATTATTTTTGTCTATAATCTTATCTGCAACTTCTTCATCGATAATTACCTTCATTGTGGCGTTTTGGTAGATATGCTTTATTTTAAATAAAAAGCATATTTATACACATACAGTTTCATTTTATCCGCTTGAGTAATGTATATTCTCGACACATAGGAAAAACTTAAAAACTTCTACCTATCTCATAGAACACACACTTGCACTCAATATGAGCACACCAAAATATTGTCTTTCTCCACGTTCGAAATTCAAAATGTATAATAGCTTCTACAGCGAATTGTCCAAGCAAGTATATTCAGATTTATTGATGTATTTTATGAGCTCCCACTAACTCGTACTACTCTTCTCAGCTAACTAAAGTGTTACAACTCTTGATAAAGACATATTGCAAGGCTATTAGCGAGGAAACGTACAACTATAAAAAAATACTGTGCAAATCATTTACTAAGTAATGAAATCATATGAAATTTTCTGAACCCCCTGGAAATCTGGTAGCTATGGGTCTATGTATGAAAATGGGAGAACATCATATAGGCTCCCATTGAAATTTTGTGTCAGTATTTGTAACATAATTTTGTCTTTTACCGGTTCTAAATGTTGTTCACCAAAAGTGTTGTTTGCTGGTATTGTATGTTTACGTGATGAAAGTTTATGTTGGGCATAGAGATGTATCAATGGTTGAACGAAGTGTGAAGTGGTCTCTGTTGTAAGTGGACTGGGTTTGGATCTGAGGGCGTATCGTGCAGATCCGGGGTTGAAGTTCTAGTCGTTTGGAGAGAGGGCGTATCGTGCTCTCCGGTGGGAATCTGAGGGCGTAACGTGCAGGTCCGGGTTGAAGTTCTTGGAGTTAAAAGTTGTAGTATTTTGAAGATCTCGTAGAACTCTCAGGGCGTAACGTGAGAGCTTGTAGGTTAGGGTGACTTAATTCAAGACCAACAACACACGTCGTTTTGAGCATACATCGTATACTGATTTATTGTCCCAAATTTCAGAGCTTTTATACATCTTCAAATTACATTGGCTAAATGGCAAATTGAGCTTTGTTATCTTTGGGCGTCCTAGATTGTAATTTCCCTGACCTAGCTGTGTGCTTGACCTTACCGAGCGCGTTTATTATCATATTACGAGAACTGATGTTATGCTTACGCGCTTAATTATTGTTGTAAGATTTTGAAATTATCACTTTGATTCGCGCTGTTTCGTCCACCTAAGCAACTCAGTTGTTTTAATTCCCTATTTAATAGTTATTAATTATTTCATATTTGATTACTTTATCAGCACGTTCACTAAATTATTTCACTGACTTAGTTGTTCTAATTAATTTTTGATTACTTCCCTATGAATATGTTCCCTAAATTCCCTATTAAATCCCTACAACCCTAATTAGCTCTCTTTTATGTTGATTGTAGAGTCAACAATGGTCGTTAACTGTTTAATGTTCACGAACTACAAAAATAATCAATTTTTTGAAGTAGCCCCTCAACTTTGGGAAGATATTCGTCGTGCAAGCGATTATTCTAAATTGTCAAAATTAAAACTCAGAACAAATATCTCCCTATCGGACATGCACATTTGAAAGCCACTTCTAAATCCCCCCTGTATAACACTGTTTTTTGAAAAACTTTCTACCTAAATAATTTGTGTCGCACGATATCATTATCTCGCCTTGTCATCAGAGCGTTGTGTTCGTGTTCGTAGAAACGAAATAAAAAACTGTGTGTGTCCTTTCACACTCTCCATAAAGGAAGACAAATTATTGCTTAAAATTAGATAACGTGCCCGAACAAAAGACACTTCCTGTTGCTGCGATCGAAAAAACCGAACCCCTAAAAGCCGCATTGCGTTAACGTTAACACACCCCTTAATTATCATTATCTGCTGGAAACATTGCGGCGATTACAGTCGTGGGAGACCCAAATTAGCGATTAGCGATGGAGATAACGAGAGGATTTTCGATGAGATCGAAAATCCTCGCTCTTCCCTCCTGGACGTGACCGAAGTTAAACCGAGCTCTTCCGTGGCACTCTTTAATGATGAAATGCCTCAGGCGATATTTAAAGTGTACCTAAGTAGAAGAGGATTTATTCACCCCTGAGTTTATTGGGTAATGTTTCGAAAACTAGTTAATGAAATATCAGTTTTCAAACGTAATTCGGTGCATAATACATTATCACGTTACAAATTCAAAGTGCAACTCGCTAAACTTTGTATCCTTGGTTTATTGATGACAAAATTATATCACTTTTCTATATCGTTTCCCCATATCCACTTATCATAGAGCAGTAAAAGTCAAACACATTTTTTTTTATTTAATTTTTAATGTTTTTCACGCTGTTGCTATCTCAGTAATAATAAAAAACAAGAAAAAAATTCTAATAATAAACTCTAAAACACAATTTTAATTCGTGAAGATGGGTGAGAGATAGTGTAAAAAGTGTGAGTGCTGAAGTGCAGTGAAGGGAATGTAGTAAACAAAAGCCCTTATTTGCGTTTAAAATAATAATTTAACTATGCTCGTTACCTAAAAGTGGTACTTTCATTATTGATGATTATCGACTCTATGTCAATATTCTTTACAATATAAGATTTTATGTCACGTTTCTTTTGCTACCAGTTGTGAAATTACTTAGTTATATTATATATAATACACACCGTGTCACCAACGTGACAATCCTGGAAAACAAAAACCTGATACACATGTCTAATTTTGATTGGTTAAAAATTCGATGGAAATAAGGGTGGGTATTATAAACATGTTTACGAGTTAACTTTGAAGTTAACAGTCAAGTTAACTTTAGCTTTTATAATGCCAGTTTTATAAAAGTCCCATTAAAATTGAGGTTATAAGCACAGAATAGTTAGTTATTGACAAAAGAACTGTTGAAATTCGAAGAAAAAAACATGAAGAGGGCAAACATAAAAGATAACCTATAACTTGTGTCATTGGCGATAGAGGATGATTTCCAAAAATAAAAATAATTATTATACAAGCCTACAATAATAAAAATAGTTACTGCTGATCTATTAGTTGGTCTTTGTAAATTTGCTTCAATGTGCCCCATTAACAAGTATACAGAATCTCTTGATAATCGAAATCGATTTTTAAATTCTGTTTCGTTCCACAAGTGGAAATGGTCTAAGCGATTTCTAAATATCCATTGTCGCCGAGGGCCTTCAACAATATTCACAGCATCTTCTTCATCATCGGTTAAAAATTTCTCAAAAATACCGTGAATATCGTTTGCTAACATTTTTGACAATTAAAAAGAATACGTACCTACTTACATAAACACAATAAAAAAATTGAGGTTATAAGCACAGAATAGTTAGTTATTGACAGAAGAACTGTCGAAATTCGAATAAAAAACATGATTTTCTACAAAGTTAACTTTCAATGATATCATTTCCACCCTATAAAGTTGACTTTACTCTCCTCTTCTTAAACCTGATGTTAGTTTTTGACAAAAATTATGCACAATTTTATAACCACCTTTTTGGTATTAAATAATTAATACTGTTTGTCTTCGAAGATCATGGTTTCCTAGTTAGACTTAGCCGAAGACACACAGTAACTTCGGAAGACAGGGTTTTTAAGTGGGTAACCAAATGGACCCCCACAGTATCAGTTGCGGTGTATAGTAGCATTTACGATTGACTTTCTCGTCTCGATAATGACTATTCATCTCAACTTTTCTCTATACACGATTTTTCCCTGTTTCAAAAAAAACTTCGACATTTGAAGTTAACTGCTGTATGTGACGTCAGTCCACAAGTTAACTTTGAGTTAACTGTCAGACAAGTTTAATAATACCCACCTCAAGGCCCGGTTGTTCAGTTGACAGGTAACTTTTGGGTTAGTAAAACCCGAAAAGTAGACCTGGGTTTATATTGTAGGTGTTGTTCTAATTCCGTCAATTTTAACCGATTATCCGGTAACCAATCAAATGCTCGCTGCCGTTTATCTATCGACGTATTCTATGTCCAGCCACAATTGGAACACAAAAAAAAACACTTAATGGCTTTTTAAGTAGTGAAGAGCGATGCCGCCTTGTCCTCCATGTGCATATCATTACGGATAATAACTCTAACAATGAATTCACTTCCAAATCGCACAAACAAATGGCACCCACATTCACACACCACTGCTTTCTCGAGTATAAATGTGAAAGAAGACATCACAAGAAAAGCACACGTGGCCGCTGTGTTATGGTCCAGTGGACCGTCCAGTATTTGTAGAGCCTCGCGTACTTCCTCGTACACGATTTCACCGATCGACTGTACACCTGCATCTTAGAAGAAGAAGAAGATACAAACGAAGTGCCAGGGCCGTAAAAAACATTTTTCGGTCTAATAGACCCTCTAGTTCTTTATCTGTACATATCCATACATTCACATATATGATTTCACTTGGGCAACTGAACACCTGCATTTTAATAATACCAGTGCGTTTCTGAATGTGCAAAAAGATAAGTCCCATGGTTTTGTATAGAGACAACGGGCTCTTTTCGAATATCCTCGGTAAATTCAGCTTTTATTGAGTGTTCCAATTGCTACTGGTTACAGTATACAAATTTACAATTTCACTTCAATGATATTTACATTGTTTAATGACCGTAGATAAAAACACTTCCTCGCGAGTCATATACAATTCAACACAATACCTGTTCTACTCTGACTAAATGTGTGTTACAATACCTCAAACCCATACTTATCTCTATCTCGTGAGTAGAATGGTAGAATATTGCTCCACACAAATTCTCCTACTCGTGAGGAAAATCGGACTTTATCCGTTTAAAAGGGATTCCATACAACACTGATAGCGAAACTAGTCACAGTTACAATTGTTACCAGCATATTACAGCGACATCAACTTACGAGGTCAGTACCAATTGTCTAGTCAGTAGCAAAATGTGGCGTCCTAATTCTGTTTGGGCAGAATTGGAGAGAGCTCCTTTAATGTAAAACCACAATATAAATTGGTAAACGCCTCTTATGTCTAATTTTTGAAATATTGTAGAAGAGGCACATTTTTAAGGCTTTTTCCTTTTTCAGTTGAAAATTATGAACCTGAACACATTTATTTTAAATACACTACAGCCTATAAAAGAGATTGCATGCAATACTGGGGGACAAACTTCATTTTGGAATGGAACAAGTGGTTACAGTTAGACTGGTTACTTGTCCAACACGTCTTTAAACTGGAAAACTACCATAAACATCTGCGAATGCGATCGTTTAACCTAATTAAAAGTGGCTTAAAGCACATTTAAAACTGTTTCAAATAAAAGTTATAATTATTTACCAAGTTTCAACAAACTTACTGAAACTATTTTCTCTAAGGGATTCTACACAATATTAAATGTAAAAAGGTGATTAAAAAAATCTGGAAGGCACTTATCTGTAACTAGCTCGTACGCATAAAATACTATATCTTTTCACTGCCTGTTGTTATGAGAATAATTGTACGCAAATTACAACTGTTGTTAATACTTCATTGGAATACTACCGCTCCTCCACGTGAAAATTGTGGTACACCTTCCCCTTATTCCTCCTAATTATTCCTTTCCCTAGAAATCCGTAAATTTGAGATTTCCTGTACCCTCACAAAAATAATCATTTAGCCATAAATTAGGTCTTGAATGTCCTAGTCGACCCTTTAAAACTAAAAGTGTCCCCAACGTTTCGACACTTTCTTGTATTATATTCTAAAATATTTTTCTGGGTAACTTTTTAGCAGCGTGGGGATTCAGGCTCCCTCTAGAGGCCATGTAAAATATTGTTCCTCCCGGATAGTCACACTTAATTTTAATTTCAATAGTCAGTATTAACCTTGTGTTTTTTTTTGTAAATTAAATGTCTTGATAAAAAACGCAATTGAATTTTTTTCAAGATGTTGATATAAAATATATGTTTTTGAAAATTGTTAAATCTCTCTCTATATATAAAAATAAATTGCTGTTCGTTCGTCTCGCTTGAATTCGAAAACGACTGGATGGATTTTGATAATTTTGATCTTGAAATATTTGTAGAAGTTCAGGGACGGTTTTTCGGCAAGAAACATAAATAATAAGTAACGAAAATACTGACAAAAGTACGTTTTGTAATTTGACATTTATAATCAAAGAAATGAAAATATAGTGTGAGTTGGTTGTCAAATAAATAAATGTCAAGACGATTATTAAAATCCATCATCAGTTTGTCACTGCGCGAGGACTTTATTGATTTTAAAATGCCAAGGAGAAGACGACCTGACTTAGGTCGTCGAAGTTAATCAAATGTGCGACGAGCTGCATCACGTGTAAATCGCACTGGCGACCAGCGAGAGATAGATAATGATAACATTCGTATCGGTATGACAGAATTGCGTTCAACAGTGAATAATTATGAAGTAGATAGGCTTAGAATGGAACGACTTCGGGCACATAAAATACAACAGCAGCGAGCACGACACAATGAAATAGGGCGATTCGACAGACGCAGTGTTCCTGTAAACCTAGAACGAGTAGCATTCCACTACGACCCGGAAATAGATTATTGTGCCGACTGTTGAGGTATTTTGAAGTAAGTAGGCAGTGTAAACGCAAAGAATAGTGTAGCTTTATTACTAATTAGAGATTACGGATACAAAAAGTGTGTGTTATCTATTTGGCAGGTTCTTAGAGACTAACAACACATGGAAAACCGTTACCGAAAGTCAAGTGCCCTTAAGTACCTGACTCCCTATTTCTAAGAAAGGTCAGACCAGATGTTCCCTCAAAAATATCGTCCATAATGATGTAGAGGTTTTCTACTAACAATTTTGCCATACTGTAACACCCTCCCTAAAACTCTACATCCTTAATAACATATACCTTAACTAATGGACACATTTTTAGCTCACATTTCTTCACATCTTATTCCTAACACAAAACACAAAATACATTGAAGATACATAAAATCATATCAATCATATTAAATATACTATAATGCAAACTATAACATTCCTAAAGTAGTTTTACTTCTGAGACCTAATTGAGTTCTTAAATACAAAAATCTAGGTTTGGGTAACGCTTTTGTTAATATATCAGCTGTCTATTCTTCACTTCTAACATAATCTACCTGGATTTCTCCTCTTTCATAGGAATCACGTATAAAATGATTGTTGAGGTATTTTGAAGTAAGTAGGCAGTGTAAACGCAAAGAATAGTGTAACTTTATTACTGATTAGAGATTACGGATACAAAAAGTGTGTGTTATCTATTTGGCAGGTTCTTAGACACTAACAACACATGGAAAACCGTTACCGAAAGTCAAGTGCCCTTAAGTACCTGACTCCCTATTTCTAAGGAAGGTCAGACCAAATGTTCGACCAATCCGTAGCGATTGGAGAAATGACAATAATTTATCAATATTGTAGAGCGTTAAAATACAGCGGTGAATATATTGGATTATGTTGTGCTAGTGGTAAAGTAAAATTGCCACAATTGTTGCCATCACCAGATCCATTAGGTACGCTCATTAGTTTCTGGGGTTGCAAATGACTAAACATTTCTTGGCCAACGTCCAAAAATATAATAATTGCTTTCAAATGACGTCCTTTGGTGCAATGCATATTGTACAGGGAGATTTCATGCCCACTTTCGAGGTAGTTTTTGATCAGTTATTTACGAAAAATTTAAAAAGATAATATACAAGTGCAGATACGAGGACAGTTTGCGGAATCAACTTGGAGTTTCACTGTTTCGCGCATGGGCAATTATACGTCACGTGTTCGCGAGTCAAAAAACCATGATCTTTATATATTTACACACCGCAAAAAGGACAAAAAATATAGTACATCAGAAAGCCGTAAATTTATTATGGATATAACTGTGTTGCATTTAATTTAATGTAGATAAAAATTTTGTATCAAGTTTTGACCATATTTTTGAAAAATATATGTAGTTGATTCGAAGTTTACCGGGTCATCTATAATTTTTATTTATCTCTCTTTTTTTAAAGTTTACGTGGCATTGCAACGCATGCCGGGTACGGCTTGTCTTTAATAAAACAAGAAAACTTCAAAACTTGTATCATGAAAATAAAACCTAAGATCAAAACCAAGTATAGCGTCAATCACATTACTTGGGTTTCCTGAACCCAGCTTATATAGAAATATAACCAACTCCGAGTTATATTGCAGGATTCAGGTTTTTTCATATATCACGCCCCAGTTATTTGCAAAATTACATAATATGCTGAGACGTTGTTCTGAAAAAGAAAATCACTAATTTTAATAAAGTGTTTTGTTATCGACGCCAATTCTCAATCAATCTGTAAGTCGCATCACATTTTAAATCTTAGAGTAACTATAATGAGATGGTATAGTATTTTGTTCTATTTTGTTGTTGTAAAATTGTTTTCAATCAAACGATGTCCACAACGTCGATTGCACGCGGATGTAATTATGTCTTTTATTTGGAAATGAACTGTTCAGCATTAAATGGCGTTTAAATATTTGACGTTTCTCTAGATAAATAAGGAGTCAAAATAATTATTTTTTTAGGAAATATTAGAATGCCGTTTCCTGAACGAAATAGGCGTATAACTTGCGTCGCACTTATGAAATTATATTTTTTAATGTTATATTATTTATTTTATATTATTATTTTATATTATTATGGGATTTCTACGATCATTATTGAATAAAGGTTACTTCCGGATTTTTAGTTTCAGTACATTTACTTATCTCTAACATATATGCATCCTCATTTGACCATGTCAAATATTATGACTTTCCGATAGGAAACAACGCAATAGTTTACACTTCAGAGGCGTCATATTGTCGCAATTTTCCATAAAATCGCATTTAATTAATTATCCACAAGTGAAATACTGTAATTATAGTTTTTGGTCGACATATACCGTATGAATATTATAGTAGTATTATATTTAAAAAAAAATTGCTTGTTTGTTGTTGTGTTAGAGAGCTCTGAACTATGGAATCGATACTGTCTAAACTGATAGTAGTTTTTTCATCGTTTCAACGATGTTAATACCAAACTTTTATCTAAATCGACGACTAATTGAATTATTAATAGCTAGTAATTTAAATGCTGGTCACTCACGAACCCAACAATTTATGTTCTATAAATACCCCGATCGTTAGAACTTTGTCGCAATTATTCTCGTGGAAGTTCTATTTATGACTCCAATTTGTGGAAAATGTTTGTTATACTTCGATCCGTACGGATGTTTATTAATTCTATTATTCGGTGTACCGCTGTACGTTCCACTGTAATTTAAATCTGCAATATGAATAGTATTGTGAAAATATCGCGATAGTTGCGAAATGTGTCTATCGAATCTAAACCGTTTATAGCTTTTAATAGGAGTACTTTCCCAATATATATAACGCCCTCTGGTCGATATTACCCTGTTAAAGTACGAGTATGCCCCGTTCTCAATAAAATTTTACGAGGCACAGAAACGCTTAAGAGACGTCTTAACCTTCTGCGAACGTAAGCCTTTGATGGGCGATAAGTGCATGTTATTGGTGCAGCGTAAAATCAAAACGTGACGCTTCGGAAATGAACGACTCGGGACATTTCCAGGGGTTTTACTTAAAAACTTCGACCCGATGGAATTTCATTAAGGCGTTTACTGAAACTCCGGTTTATTGACTCGAGTTCTGAAATATATTCTAACAAGCACCGATAATTTTAAAAATCGAGCAATAGTTTTATTTTCCCGAAACTATGCTTACTAATAAATTCAAACTTCGTTGGGATAAAGGCAAAATTTCGGCTTACTCACAATGAGAAGATTATACCTCCTGTTTTAAGACACATTAAAATACCAAATTTTAACTAACCATTAATTAAAACTGAAACTTTAGTATTAGAAAAATTACATTTCATAATTGTTAGGAGTCTATTTAATATCTCTTTCATTGAGTAATTCAATTTCTATTTTTTGGATTATAAAATGAACACTGATTTCATTTTTTATTTAAATTTCTTACTTTTTTTATTCTTATTCGAATAATACAGAACTTAATCTTTAGATCTTTGACTCCCTTTTATACTCCGACGACCTGGTACTAATCTCAGAAACAGAAAATAAACTATAGAGAGGCACGTACCCATAACAAAACATTTGTACTGAATATGACACGATAATATCCAAAGAGAAAACAAAAACAATGGCCTTCATAGGAACAGATACATTTAGATCTAAAACAGTTATTAATGACAAGGTTATTGAACAAATAAGACACTTCAAATATTTGGGATGTGATCTAAGGTATTACAGATATTATACAGCATAGATATAGAACAAAAAAACAGTATATACATACAAAATAAATCTAGTGCATTACGTGGAACTATTAGTAGACACCTAAATCTTGAAACGAGAAACAACACACAGCTGGAATTTTATAAAATAATTGTAGTACCAACTGTGACGTATGGCAGCTCCATTGTGGACAACACAAAAACATCAAGAGAGCCGTAGTCAGGTACATGAAATGAAGTTTTCTTGACACTTTCACTGACTTTCATTGTAGTACTAACCAGGTTTCAGGTCGGTGAGTAGAAGAATTCATATAGTTTGATCTCCTTTAGGTGCAGTAAAGCTACCAAGTGGTCAATATTAATAAATTAAAATCCGGATTTTACTGAAGCTCTAATTTAAAAAAAAATTAATAATGTAATATTTATTAATATTTAATTAACAGAATAAGATTAATAGGAGTGTTGTTACATATTTCAGATTTTTGACTATTTGAGTTTCAATACTTATATTGTTCATCAACCAGCCCTTATCGTCCACTGCTGGACATAGGCCTCCCTCATGGCTTGCCATCCGCGTCTATCTTGACCTGCGTGGATCCAGTTGTTTGCAACTCTTTTTAGGTCATCAGTCCAACGTGTAGGTGGTCTTCCTCTATTTCGCTTATCTGTGCATGGCCTCCATTCCAGCAACCTCTTTGTCCACCTATCGTCACTCATTCTGGCCAAGTGTCCTGCCCAATTCCATTTTAATGTGGTTATTCGTTCGACGATATCTTTCACACCGGTTTTTCGCCGCAGGTCCTGGTTTGTGACGTGGTCCCTCAAACTCAATCCAAGCATTGACCTTTCCATTTTGCGTTGTGCTACTTTGAGTTTTCTCGCTGATGTCACCGTTAAGGTGAGTGTTTCCGCGCCATATATGAGCACTGGCAGAACGCACTGGTCGAACACTTTTCTTTTTTGACAGATGGGGAGTTCGCTCTTAAAGACGTGTCTTAACTTTCCATAGGCCGCCCATCCGAGGTTGATCCTTCTGTTCAACTCGCATGTCTGATTGTCTCTAGATATTCTAATTTCGTGGCCCAGGTATGTATATTTTTCAACCAATTCAATTTCGGTGTTGTCGATGTTTATACCTTCGCTCATGACAAGGTTTGTCATGATCTTCGTTTTAGAAAAGTTCATTTTTAGACCAACCCCGGAGCATGCATCTTCTAATTCGTGGAGCATTTGTTTTGCCTCTCCCAAGTCATCCGTTGTTAAGACAATGTCGTCCGCGAAGCGGAGGTGGCTAAATTTCTGACCATCTATGTTTATTCCCCTTTTATCCCAGTTAAGCTTTTTGAAGGCATGTTCTAAAACAGTGATAAATATTTTAGGAGACATAGTGTCCTCTTGCCTCACACCTCTTCCGATTTCAATGCGGTTGCTGTCTTTATGCAGTCTAACTGACATAGTAGCGTTTTTGTATATATTATAGATGAGTTTTGAGTATCTATAGTCAACACGACATCCTTTCAAGGCGTCTAGTATAGCTTTCAACTCGATCGTGTCAAAAGCCTTGTGGAGGTCTATAAACAGGAGGACTAGAGGTCTATTGTATTCAATGGTTTTCTCGATGAGAGTCTTAATACTCTGCAAGTGATCATTAGTCCCAAAACCGGATCGAAAACCCGCTTGTTCTCTTGGCTGGTAAAGCTCGAGTTTATTATCCAGCCTTGATGTTATGATTCTGGTAAACAGTTTGTATAGATGGCTGAGGAGAGTTATTGGCCGGTAATTTTCCAGACTTGTTTTGTCTCCCTTTTTATGGAGTAGTATGGTGGTAGCTTCCTGCCACTGCTCCGGGATAGTGCCTGAATGCAGGCATATGTTGAAGAGCGTTCGTATCTTCTCTAATAAAAGAGGGCCTCCAGCTTTTATTGCCTCTGCAACCACCTCGTCCTCTCCGGGAGCTTTATCTTATCTTATACTTATATTGTTAGTCTATTTAAAATCATTTTTAAAAAAATCGTTAAAAGTTAACTTTTCTAACACAACGTTTTAGTTATACAACTATATTTTTTTAGTAAAGTTTTGAACTAATGACTAATTTCAATATTATGTTGAGAATTGTCTCACAGTTTTTTGTTAGTCAATCTCTGAGTGCTGTTTAATTAAATTATTAGTACCTACTCTTAATCAGTGAATAGTGATTAATGAATTAATTGAAGCGACCCCAATTTATTTGCAAAAATAATATCTGAACTGTGAGTATTTGACAATATTTAAAGTATCCAATTTCCACTTTGCCCTTTTCAAAATTCTGTGCTGTGCAGGACTTCTATTTTAAATTTAATCTACTAAAGTTTCATAAGAGACAGTAATAACGTATTTTCAGAAATCCCGTAATGAAATAGTAGTGTATGATTTGGAAGTTGTGTTAAAAACTGTCTTATATTTTGATTTCATTTAATCTGTTATTCATTTATTAACCAATTTTTTCTAAGCTACAACGTGATGTAGGCCTAATATAGTTAGTAAATTTATACTAACGAGTAGCTTCAAAAGTTTGTAAACTTTTTATTGAAAATTTACAAAAGCGCACCTGACGATTGATTCAAATTTTATTATGAGAACGATGAAATTTCAATGCAATAATTAGTAGATTTTCAGGACTATCGATTCCTCTGCCGTTGGAAAGCATAAAGCAAGAGCCGAAGTCCGGAGTGTGTGAGGGTGTGCTCCCCATTGTGTGCTTGTTAGTTCTCGGATAATATTGTTTCTTGCGCATACTTTCCCTTTGACCTCCTGATAGTGTTTCCGAAAAGACAGACTGGCCCAGGCGTATGCTAAGGTATTTCGATATGCTGTTATGCTTCAACTCTTAGACCTGCCAAGCCACTTTTAGCTTCCTGTGTGCCTCCTTAAAGTAACCTTTGAACCCCCGATTTTTTATTTCATCCCCTGATTTTCGAATTGAAACTATTTCAGGGGGATACGTTATGTATACACCAATATTTACGATAAGAATTTTCAGGGAAATATTTGTTTCAGTGTTTAAAATATTTTTGGCGTAATATACGTCTTATAAATCGGTGTGCATTGTAACGTTACGCCAGACCCATGCGTGCGAGCTAGAGTGAGAGCGAGTAAAATAGACAGAGATCGACCTTAGCGTTTGCCTTGCGACGCATTTATCTCTCTTCGACTACAGCGTCCGAGTGAAGAAAGCTCGATTTGGCGATCGGCTCGGTTCCCGAGCGCGATGGAAGGGGTACGCGCTACGCGCGTTCTGGCTGCACAGCTTCCACTCCGTCGGCGGCGACGGCGACATCGACAGCGACAGCATACTATTATTTATAAAGTTATCTGAATATTTACTGTGCATACCATTGCTTATTACATTACAATAACAATTGCGGCAATAAGGTATTTAATTCTTACATTCTTAGATTTCGATTAGCTATATAATCTCATATATTTGTTCTTGCATCGGTCAACGAGTGCAGTAATAATAGGTTATGTTACGATTTCGACTAATTCATTATGATGAATGATATAAATGATGGTGTAAATATTCGACTGCTTTCATTTAGTATTCATTGAAAACAATTATCCTGCCCAGCAATTCATGTAAGGTTCAAGATTAATGTTCAACTTCACACATGTCATAACAATGTGTCTAAAATGACCAGTTGGACCGGCCAACCGCAGTGCGAAAAAAACCTTCTAATGATAATTTAGTGATAATAATACTATTCAATTCATAAACGTATGCCATTTTTCATCAACGTTTTCTTATGACGTTATCACGTAAAATTATCGTCCGTGAACCGACTTTACAGACAACCAAATTTTATGTTGGATAAAATAGTTTTTTTTTAAACTTTTTGTAAATGCACCCCATTTGTCAACCCCCAGACGACAAGTAGGGTGCTAAAATCGTATCGTATACATTTGTTTAATAATCAACAATCTCTCCAAGAAAATTTTCTGGAAAACCTAGAGATCAAAAGAGAAATGAAATTTTCCCTAACTATAAAATTTGTGGATGTGGCTAGCTCCACACCCGTAAGAAGCCGAGGTTTTGAAATTGAGAGCGAATTTCGTCGGCCTCGACCGTCGCAAGGTCGCTTTTTACGAGACTTCTCCTAACGAATCCCTCCGTCCGAATTAAAATCTACCGAGTCAAGTGGGGGAAGAGACAGGGAGTAAATTATCCGCCCCCTGGGCTCACTTCGGGGGGATTGAGGTCCCCCCCATCCTCGGCTTGATTGACACGTTCGACGCCTCCGTCCGCCCGTCCGGAAGATTAGTGAGAAATTGACGGGGCGTAATTTAAATTCCGAAAAGGGAGGCCGCGTGTGTATGTGTCGATATACACATTTCCCTGATGAAGTGCCGCATTAGAATCTTCACGGGACGCGTCTCGTGGGCGGCGATGCGAAGATCGCAATACGTGTGATGGAGGGTTTTAATTAACTTTCGATTAATATTTGGAATTGCTAGTGGTGGGAGTCAATCTTACTAAAAATGGCAAGACGAAGTTCAGATGAGGAAAATAATCTTAACAAGTTTTAAATGGTTAATATTCGGGAATTTATCACGAGAACTAAATTGTACGTTTCCGGGGCTACACCACATATGGGAGGTTTATTGAGCGTCAACTGTTCCAGATGTTCATACAACAATGTTACGGAACTGGGTCGCCTTTACCTTCCTTGTACGAAAAAGTAAGCAGAATCGGGCCAGAAACGAGAAATGCTGCTGGTTGGCTGGAAAATTAATTTTGGTCAGAAATTTAATAGTCCAGTCATGCTATTATGACCAAAACTCGCTAGAAAATTAAGCTGAACCTAATACTAATGTATAATTAGATGAATATTTATTATGAATATATATTTAGTTTATTGACAAATTCTTGGAAGGTATAGAAAGAAAAAAAACTTCATGTATATACTACATCTGCTACTTCAATATTCAATATGCAATCCTTGCCAAAAAATTTTGTATCTTAAATGATTTATGGAAAATTGAGCTACAGCTTGTCGAAAGGCTAAAAAATTTGAGAAATAAATTTTGTCACCTGACATCCTTTATATGTCAATATTCAATTCATTATTCTTTTACTAGTTCCAAAATTCGTGTGTATCTAGATTATTTAACATACAGTTTATTAGAAAAAGTTGTTTTCCGTTAGATTTTGTGTCAGCATGTCAGCATGCATATCATCAAAACAAAATTCGGATAAAAATTATTTTCTTAAAAAAATCATTACTTATAAATTGGTTTTTATATATATATATATATATATATATATATATTATTTACAAATGTTGTACACCCTTCAACCCATCTTCCTTTATTTTATTCTTTCCGGCATAAATGGCAACCATGGTGCAAAGGTTTGTTTTAAAAATCACAGCGTAGTTTATAAACATTAAGAACTGTAATTTGCACAACTTTTTCAATTTAACAATTTAACGTTAAAATGGTTCCCAAGTTATGAACAAAATGTTAACCATTGAAAATTACGAGTCATTTCTCTTATGTGCTATATTGACTTGTATTGATCGCAGAGTTCTCTATTTCTTTGTAAACTTGTGTATTCGTACAGGGTAGTCGTGATATAACCTTACAAAAAAATCGGTAATAGGTGACGATGAGTAGAACTCGTATACAGAAAAAAAAACTAGTAAAAATCTTTTCGGTTTCGAGATAAAAATAAGTGAAAATTTGTTCAAAATTTGCTGTACGCCAATGAGTTAATCAGGATAAAAAAGGTAATTTTGGTTGTATAGTAACGATAATCGGTACCTGCACCAACTGGTAAACTGAATGACATTTCATTCACAATCATAATTATCCGTTAGTGTTTTGACCTATGAAATTTGCTAAATAGTTACAAACTGCAAAGTGAAGTCTTGAAAAAGACTGGTTTTATAGACTTCTTGTATAAAAATGATTATATGAGACAAAGTACATTGAAAAGAAAAAATTCGATGACATATAAATGACACTTTTTATCACTGGCAAAAGAAAATGTCTATATGTAAGAATGCAAATTATCAATTTATTTTCACTAGGTAACTTAACAATCAAATCTTGGTTAAATATGTATGTATTTATTTTTGTGGTCAGTGGCTTAAAACGAGTGTCAATTGGGGTTAAGTTTTCTTCATCATTTTGGACCTACCGAACATGCGTTTTTCGGAATAGTTGGATCCTCCTAATGATCCAGAATTTTTTTGTAAGGTTTTATCACGACCCTGTATATTTCGTATTTTAGCATAGCAAATCGTATAAACATCGAACGAAAATATCTCAAATTACATTTTAGACTGACAAAATTTCTTTAATAACTAACTATAAGTTCTCTAATAATGTTGTTGACAAACTACAGTTGACGCTTAACTCCTGACTAACAGTTACATATTAAGCTTTTGAGGTTACTACAGCTCCTTTACAAATGTCGTCAGTTCATTAAGATTAGCAAGAGTTTCTGATAAACTCCTCTACTTCTGGGCAAGTATCGCAACTCTTTTGACACGATATGAGTTACGTTTCAAACACTATTACTTTCTGGGATATTTGAAACTTCTTTGAAAATGGCGTAGGACCTTTATAATTTCGAAATTTTAAGAAGCAAGTTGCTTAGAAAATCCCCAATTCTTTAAAAGCCTCAAAACCTTATTGCAAATATCACGATTTTCTTAAGACAATTCCGGCTGCATTTACATTACCAGATATTTATAATTGTCGTGGTTCCTCAGAAACTTTGCAACTAAATAAACTAAACCAATTAAATAAACAATTTCGATTGCTTCATAAAGACGTCGATCGATTACTCAAGTGTATTCTAATTTTCTGAAAAACGCCTTAACTTCATTGAGCGCCAAAACTACTTTAAATATTCATTAGTTAATTGTCAAACTTTGTGTTATTTGCGTCCATTACATCTCATTACAATCTTTATAAATAACTGATTTTTCTTAAAAAATATCTTCTGATTTCTGACTACTTTCGAAATATAGTCGAAGAACTACAATGTCATAACTATTTTAGAAACATATCTCCAAGTCAAAAGTTACAACTTCTTGTTGTGTGTATGATAAGTGCACCTTTCGAAAAAGGTAGGTCACTATGTGTGTCAAATTTTCATATAGGCTTTTCCCAATTATTTTTACCTTTTATTTGATATATTTTTTTACATATTTTTTCATAAATTAATGTAGATAACTACTCTTAGAACCAATAAATTTTACCTAAATATTTAAGTAAGTCCTGAAATGGTTTTATCTGTTTTGAAGCATAATAGACACATTGGATTGTATATTTTAAATTTGTTTATATAAATGTAAGAACACATTTTCTTTCACTAATGCTTTTTCAATCGTATTTAACATAATGAAGACACTATATTGTGAATCGGTATACCATTTGTTCAGTTTAGATTTTAATTATATGGAACCGTTAGTATACCTGTGCGTTATGCTAGGAAAATATCCTCAGTCTCGTAATCTAATATATTTTGCTGCGCGTTGATTATCATTCTGTCTGTGAGTACAAGGTATACACAAGGAGCTCTCATAAATAATCTCTTAGACTCCCAGTACGTGTAGAGAATGATATATGGAACTGAAGGAACGTGTTAAAAGAATCCTCTTTTAGGTAAACTACAGAATTCAACTACTATATTTTTCGAACAAGCTTAATACCTGAATAACTCCTTTAAAGAATATTAGCCATATGCATTGAAATTACAATTCAACACAGATTTCAACATTTTTATTCGCGCCTTTTCACATAATTTAGCATAATAATTTCTATAACAGAAACTCTCGTCACTACTGTACTGTCACCTCTTATATCAGTTTCTACTCCAGAAAAGTATCCCTGTGCCTAATCAAAGCGGTTTCAAACATTAAAAAAGGGCGACGTGTTCCGGGACGAGACGCCGGGACGAGCTGGGAATTTATCTAACGAATAAATCAAACCTTTCGTGAAATTTACGCCTTATCGAATACGCACTTTGATGGTTCGGGTGCGATACCCGAAAAAGGTCCTAATTAGGGGACGGGATACGCAGGATTTTTACCGGGCCCACGGTATCACACGAGGGAAATTTAATTTGGGATGTGCTCGGGATTTATGGTGTCGAGGAAATGGACGATTTATGATTTTTAACGGGACCTATCTGTGCCTGGGACGTATGCGGACAGGGATATTAAAATTAATGTAATGTTTTCATTTAGTTGTAAATATTCTTTATAGTTATAAATTCTAGGCTGGGTTTGTTCAAATTATGGCGAATGCGTCCAAATTATGTATACGTGCTATGGCGAATTCACTTATATTCTTACCATTCCTCTTTTAAAACATTGTATATTTTGCCTTAAGTGATAATTTCGTCCAATAATATAATCGTACATACAAATTGTTATAAAATGTTATATTATAGTGACGTGGCATTCATAAGGATACAAGTAAACATAAATACCTTAATACATATGTAGTAGGATAATATTAATAAATATATAGGAATACAAGCGTGAAGGTTTTTACGAAAATATTAAAGCACTAACAGGAACTAATAATGCTAATATTATAACGAATACTAACAACACCAAAACGTCCTTTAAAAATATTGAGTTCGAAAAATATGTTTTTGGAAACATCTCTGTGTAGTCGTTAAGAAGTGTTTCCTGCGAAAAATAGTTAGAAGGCTCCGAAAAATATGACCTATAGCTCATTCGACGCGGAATATAAATCTGAGAAAGTCGTTTTGTGGATTTATTCTGCAAAAAAAAATGCAATTGTTATTAAGCGAGTATCAATATTTCTTTCTAACACTAACAATTACAAAAACAACCATATGCGACAAGGTGCCGAATAAAAATTGTGATACAACTTTTTTACGTCCCTTTGTTGCATATGGTTGCTTTTGTAATTTTTAGTAGTAGGTATCAGAAAAAAATATTGTGTTGTGACACTCAAAAATTTTTCATAACAAATTTTTAACTTAATAAACAATCACATTATCAATTAAAAAAATACTTTTTTTCTCTTATTCTGTTAAGAGCTATTTATAATGATTTTTAAACACAAAATTATTTTTTAACTAATAATTTAAATAATGCAAACATTAAAAAGACGATTATAAAATTTAACAAAAATTTTTTCATTCAATTTTGCCATATAAACTGACGTTTATTGACGTCAAATCGAACCTATAAAGTCATTGTTTATTTTGTTTATTTAGGCAGCGGATTAGAATGTTTTAATACGCTGACTATTCGATTTTGCCGTATAAAGTGACGTTTTATATGTTTAAAATTGTTTTCGTCGTTGTCAAGGTTGCGCACTGAAGTTGTCATCTGTCAAATTTTCTCTTGAAAATTGGACTTACTCCGCTAAACGTCAGTTTATATATGGCAAAATTGAATAAAATGTTGTAATACACTCGCGGATACAATGAACGTTTAACTCGCGATATTAACGCTGTAAACTTATCGCTCGTTAAACTTTCATTTTATCCGCTTGTAGAATAAATAACTATTAAGAAACATTTTATTTTAAAAATCATAATTCATCGTAAACAATAGAATGGCAAAAACATTCAAAAATATTAAACTATGCCGTTTAATTGTTAAACAAATAGCTGTAAAAAATTTATCCACAATTATTTAATCCTTAGTTTGGATATAAAAACAGTCATACCATAATATATAAGAGAAAAAATTATTTAACAATTTCTTGGTTTTGCGTTTTTGTTGACTAAAAATTCACTAAACTGAAATAACTAAACTGACTAAACTGAATAAAGAAGTTTTAAATAATCTTATGACGTCACCTTATTGAGGACACTTATGGAAAGGACTCGAAGAAGCAAAATATTTATATAGAATTTATTTAAACATTTAGCCTGCTCTCAATGAAGACGGTAGTAAGAAAATAAATAGTTCATTAACAATAGGCTAGCTTTTTGGAAAATGCATTTAAAAATGTTTTCCAATGGGACTTTAGGTTTTCAATACACTAAAGCTTTTTTAAATTTTGGAACTAGTACTTAGTACCTAAAAAAATATTTTCTCTGACGTACTCGATTCAGAGGCGGCGATGGCATGTCGTAACGGTCGCGAGGAGCCTTATTTTCAGCAACAAATTAAAATTATAAATATTGGAGAAAACTTCCTCTCCTTTAAGCATCTTTTTTTGAGAATTTCTCTATCTCATATGATTTTTGAGTTGTCATAAAAAAATCGAAAAAGCTTTTTTTATTTTTCGTTTTTTGGTAATAACAATTGCAAATATTTCTTTGCAGAAAAAATCCTCAAAACGACTTTCTCAGATGTGCATTCCGCGTCGAATGAGCTATCGTTCATATTTTTTCGGAGCCTTCTAACTATTTTTCGCAGGAAACACACTTCTTGACTAGAAGATCATCTGCGCAAGGCCCTTTATTCTTGTGAATTTTCAGTTTTTCCCAATTCTCTCCAAAACGGCACTACCGACTTTTACCAAATTTTAGATTTGAACTCACCTATCTAATGGGGACAACTTTTATTTGAAACATTTTTTTCTAATAGGCACTTTAATAATGTTGCCATAAATATAATTGTTCGGGCTATATGAGAAAACGTTACGATGTAACACATCACCATTTTTTTAGATACTATTACTTAAATCTCGTTAACATTTTCCTTTTGTAAATTTATGGAAGTTAGTAATATCACTTGTTGATGTACCTTTTCTTCTTCATTAAATACTTAATAGGTTTCCCGCCTTCTCTCATAATTCAAGAATTCTTAAATTTGTTTCGGTATTATCGAATTAAACTCTCGGCTAGGTCCAGGAGCTTCCTATGTACGTGGTTGTTTTATTCACGTTTTATTTCAACTTGTTGATGTAAACAACGACAAAGCAGTATTAATTAAATTCGTGTGTTTAATTAAATAGATGTTCCAGTAAGCGTAGGTTTTACACTCTCATTATTAGAAAAGTTCTGGTCTAGCAATGGCTCTACCTTTTAAAAAGTGTGTTTCAAGCTTTCAATGGAAAAGTTTGTTTATTTATTTTCTGTGCTGAACCCTAAACTCATGTGGTTGAAATAGTGTGCAACTCAATCAATTTTATAGTTTCAAAATAGGAAACTTATCGATAATATATTATATTCGGTTTTGAAATTATAATAGTCCAGTAAATAAAGGTCGGAAAACCGCCGAACCTTGACATCACATAGATCCCGGGTGAAAATGAATCTTTTTTCATGATTCAAAGTTCATATGAAAGGAGGGACTTGTAGCTATAACACCGTATTACTTTTTCCTTTTTTTATTTTTCTGGAATATTGAAAAATCTGGCCAAACTTTGTCTTTCTTCGATATATAACCCTCCTTATAAATACATTCATATTTTTTTAATTAAGAGTAGATTCACTGAATCCTTTTGGATAATGGGGCTTTGATAGGTGGTGAATGTATTCCGAAAGAATCAATAAATAATTCTTTTGTATGTTTATAAGCAACGTGTTTTTCTTGGGACTTTTTTTTTGGATTTCCGGAGTTTTCGAAAATGCTCGGGTCTATCGATAATTGATAAATAATGAAGGGCCATATCGGAGTTCAATGCACATCATTTGAAAGCTGAAAATGTCCCCTTCTTGATGGCCTTTTTAATTTTTTTCCACGTTTTTTAGTTTTCCGGAAAATTGAGAAAATTCGTACCGCAATGAATAATCTACATTTTGTTTTTAATCATTATTTTTTTCTCAGGGTTGAATTTTTGAAGATTAGGTATGGTACTAGATGAAAGATCAGACTCCCAGCTTTTCATCAATATATATATATATATATCAAGTATTTTAATACGTGCACGCGAAAAAACTCTGCCTCCAAACTTCCTTGATTGTGATATACATTTATTCACCGCGCGCGGCCACGCGGCGTCCATGCGGTATTGTATCGGGTGTTTTTTTAAATTTCACCTCATAGTAGGCTGTGGATAGTGTTTGTGAATGCGCCTTACTAAAATATGTCAAAATTGACATAACCTCAATTTTTTAATAAAAATTGAAACTGCTCCAATCGGTTAATAGTGTCTTGAAAAAGACAGCTCACTCATCTACGCCTAATTAATAGAGCCAAGCTGTCTTTTTCAAGACACTAGTAAATGATTGGAGCAGTTTCAATTTTTATTAAAAAAGTGAGGTTATGTCAATTTTGACATTTTTTAGTAAGGCGCATTCACAAACACTATCCACAGCCTACTATGAGGTGAAATTTAAAAAAACACCCGATACATGCGTCTATAGTAAAAAAGGAAAAATAATGCGGTATTATAGCTACAGGTCCCTCCTTTCATATGAACTTTGAATCATTAAAAAAAGATTCATTTTTACCCAAGTTATGGAACAAAATGTCCGCCCGCTCATGCCTACATTCACGGAGCGTACTTTCCGAGACGCGACGCAGCAGCTTGAAATCCAGGCTACGCTTGGGCACGGTTATCTCGGAAACGGTTAAACTTTTGACAAAAATGGTGAAGATCATTTTTGTAGGTAGTAAACTGTTCTTCTTTTGTGTTCGAACACAAATTGCCTCAGTGTCACATTTTGGTCATTATCGGGGAAAATAGTCGATTTTAACACCATGAAGACATTTTCCAGCCCTTCCGCACATTTCCCGGTGGACATTTTTTCAGAAATTAATGTACCCATGTATACCTACAAGTTAAAAAAATAAAAGTCCGGGATCTATCTGATGTCAAGGTTGGGACCTTCGTTTACTGGACTATAAGGCATAGTTTCAAATGTGAGAAGAGTATATATTTCAACGTTTACAGTAAAAATAGTTACATTTTTCGAATTTAGGCGGCCATTTTCTACTAGAGTTCGTCTTAGATCAGAGAGGGATGGACGCAAAGACGCATTTTCGCTCGCCCCTCCCAGTTACGTCCACAAATTACGCGCCACTGTCTATGACCACGCCTCTCCTGCGCGAAATTTGATTGACAGTCCCAGTTTGATCTGAAACGAACTCTAGACATTGTAATTCAGGGTTTTGAAACTTGATCTGAAATGATTGCGGTATCGCCCACTATTGTCTCCTCCTTCTATATTGTTATCCTCGTACAATGCAAAATTACAGATTACTTTGATTTACTCCATTATTTGTCAGTAATGAGGAAAAACTACCCCCTCTGTCATAAATAAAAATAAAATATCAATGTATGAATCTGAGGTTGTTCCTAAAATAACGCCTTAAAGTGTAGATGGATGTTGGAAACTGATTCATCTATGAAAATGGCTACATTAATCTTGTGCACTAAATTTTTGTTTTGGGTGTAATACTGTATATAATAATTTAATAATTGTAAGTATAACTGGAAGTATTCGGTGCATTGTTCATAGAGTTTAATCTTTAGATTACTCTTGCCTGTTCCAATACTGCGCTATGTAAAATACCATTGGTCATTTCTGTTTATCTTATAATTTGTATATGATAAGATTCCAACATCAGTCTCCTGTTTTATTATCCTATTAATTGTGATAAGTTGAAAATATTTTTGTTATAATTAAAATAACAGTTCTCTTTCTCATTTGCTCCTGCGTTAAAAAATAAACTCTTTTCTAAAATTAAGTGTGTCGATTGGTATAATACTGGGTGATCAAGAATGACTGTTTGAGTTGGCATTCCTACCTGGAGGATTTTTTTGCCTAAGGGTTTGCAACGCTAAAACCAGATATGTTTATTTGACAGAAATTTGACATAACAATCAGCGATAAGATTGTAGGTTATGTGAAAAAAAATTGATGCTTAAAAAATGAAACTCGAAATACAGAACAATGATTTAATTAAAGAGCTAAAGGTAATGCTCAAAATGCCCCCATTTTGGTCCAGACATAAATTGACTCTCCTTTTTAGGCTCCCAAAGATATTCACCAGCATATTGGGGGTAATGTTTGCCACTTCTTGAACTATTGCCTCTCGCTGCTCTTCTTCAGTATGCAATATGTTCCTAAAGACATTGTCCTTCAAGAGCCCAAATAACGAAAAATTTAATGGAGTGAGATCTTGACCTTCTTGGCCAAATGCCCTGACTAATTACTCTGTCGCCAAAATTCTCTTTTAAATATCCCATAGTAGCACGAGCCGTATATGCCCTTGCAGAGTCTTGTTGGAAATATCCAATTTGACGCTCTTCGTCTGTTAATTGGTTTATAAAAGGCCTCAAAAGGTGTTGGATATGTCTCTCCGAATTGAAGGTAAAATAAAAAAATATCCGCCCGTACACCCGCGTCCTGGAGACTGCCAACCAAACACCACCTTTAACCGGGTGCAAATGTGTCTCTCTGATAGCATAAGGATTTTAATCTGACCAAATTCTGTAATTTTGTTTATTCACATAGCCGTTGAGATGAAACCAGGCTTCGTCGGAAAAGAAGGTTTTTGTCAAGGATGTCATTATTATTTAATATGTCATTAAACCAATTGCAAAATAAAACTCTCTGCGGGTGATCAGGAGGGGTTAATGACTGGACGATGGAAATTTTGTAAGGGTGGTACTTTAATTTCTTTTTAAGCACAGTGGAGCAACTTCCATATGATAAACCGGTAAAACCGTGAATTAGAACAACATGGAAAAGTGGAAGTCTTATGGGTAAGAATGAAAATCGGTTGAATAGGAGGCATAAGGACCAAACCTGTTTGAAGGGAGAGCTTTCTTAAGGATTTGGGAGGACTTCTTTGCGTTCGAGTTCTGATATCCACGACAACTTTATCGTTTAGAGTAGAAGGTCTACCAGTTGATTTTTGTTTGCTTACGCTCCCTTTGTTTAAATAACGTTCAACTACTCGCATGAAATGTTGCAGAAAGAAAGCAAAAGTGACCAAAGTCTCCAGAAACATTTCCTGAAATTGCTGGTATGTCGCTTCGAGAGAGTACTGCCAACCAGTAATTGGATTATAAATCCCGCTTCGAAAGTACGCCATTCCAATGAAAATTTCTTGTTGTGACATGGAAACCATTTTAATCAATAAATTTGAAAAGAATACCAGAAATTTTAATTTTAAATAGCAAATTCAAATTACCAGTTGTACCATTTAATAATGAAATTCAGTATTGCCAACTCAAACAGTCATTCTTGATCACGTTGTACTAACAATCGAGACCTGCACCATGCAGGTAGTAAAAATGTACAGTATATTTTTTGTATTACTTTTTAGCGTAGAAATCAAAACATTTCAATTTTTCGTTTGGAAATCTGTTAAATCTATCAATATATAAGTTTTATTCTACAGTATCTGCCGTAGATTTTTAGAGTTTGATTCTTTTCAAAACCATCCAATTGTTAGAAAACTGGAAATTTTGATGTGTTACTGTTTTCACTTATTTTTATATTATCGCCACATATTTTGAAACTACGATGTTTCAATTAGAATGTCTTAGCATTTAATTGCTATGAACTGGCAGTCAGTGGCGTAGCGACGTGGCAGCGGGCCTGTGTGCGAAAATTTTGACCGGGCCCCAAGTTAAATAATATCATAATTCATAATGGATATATGTGTGTCAGGATAACTGTTTAATTGTAGGTAGTTAGGTACAAAAAATGAGCAAAAGTCGTTTGCAAATATTTAACATTTATTTTCTCAGATTTAAAATTATTTACCAAACATAAAGCAAAAACAATATACCAATTCATGTAACAAAAAAAAACGGAAAATAATATTAAAATTAACATAGCATAAAAAATAATATAACAAAATAAAAACAACTAAAAAAGGCATCTTAAATATTTTTATAGCACTAATAAAATCTTTATTTTCTTGCTTTTGAATGCGCAAAAGTTGGGTGCAGCGACGGGTTTCTTGCATCATAATACCCTTTATCGGTTTTTAAAACTTCTAGATCCCCTGTCTCAGCAATATCAGCAGTAATATTATCTTTAAAGTTTTTACTTTCGTCAACTTGAACATTTTCACTAACACTGTCACTTAGCAGTCTCGTAGCCCAATCCTGGTTCTGGAGTACTACGTCCTTCAGGTGGAGTATCATCTTCCTCAATTTCATCTAAAATAAATAAAACTGAAACACACAATTTAAATTTTATTATCTCCACTTACTTTGATTACTACTAGAAGCTTTCGGACCAAAAAAGCAGTAATTTTTGGGAGCTTCCTCTTTTTAACTTCTGCGTTTTCAAGATCTTTGCGTTTTTGAGCACCGGATTTATGTTTATACTGTAACGTTTATTTCAAATTTATTTACACTGTCCTAAAATTATACACTACACACTACTTAATTTAGCTTAACTATTCCCTAACTAATTAATTTATTTCACTCTTAAATGTTAATTTATTTCACTGGTCCGTTTTTCGCCTTGTTTATTCACTCGCGGCTTCACATCTAATCCAATCTCTCCGACCACAAGCCCGCTCATATACACTTCAATTGTATTCGCGATAGTTCCAGGTCTTTCTCAAATAATGTTTCCTTAGAAACGTGCAGAAAGGTCATAAATCATTATTTCCCTAATAAGATGTTGCGGGAACGCTCGGGACGGTTTTTATTGCTCGCCGCTGTACTTATTAAGCGTAGCGGCATTCCTTTGAGGTAAACGGCCGTCCGATAAGCGTATAACACGTTTCGCGCTGCTGTTTACATTTTGCGTTACAATATGTACTATAAGTATTCATTCTATATATTTCAAATCAATATGCAAGGTAGAAATTTTTAAAATGACTAGCCAAGCAAAAACAAAGTATAACTAACACTAATCTAATGACTTTAAATTAACACTCGAATGGATTTGCTGTTTTAAATTTAAAAAAAATTCATGTGTCTTCGGTGTCCAGCACAAGGACACGACTGACAATTCTGACAAAATAAATATGTAGACGTAGACTGTAGCTATCATTTCTATAGTAAATCCACTGAGAAGAAAACTTCCATGAAACACAAACGTCGAAATTCAAAGCGCGCGACCAGCTAGCGAATAAGTACAGGGTCGCATTTAGAATGATCGCCTTGACCATAATTTATCTTTTACTAAGATTTTATTAAGGATGTTCATTTCTTTCTTTTCTGTATACATTTAAAATAATGGTTTTCTCCCCGCAGCTTAAGTATGTTCCAGGTCTCTTTTTGGGACTCTTTTTGATTTATATCAAAAACCTGAATAACAATAGCGATACGTTAAAAGAAACCATCAACTAAAAGTCCACTATCACCGTCAACGACTGTCCTGAACGCATGTAAACAGACCACCATAGATCAGACAACTAAACTTGTTAATTTTACTGAACCGAGTCTGTACATCAACAATTCCCGCCAAAAATTTTCTGACTTTTCCACCAATAGCAAACGACGTGTATTAGGTGTTGTCTAACTTTACTACCTTTTTTCGTTTCGTGGGTGTTTTCTTCTCAGTGGATTTACTATAGTAAGAATATATATAACATCAACCTAAAAACTTTTTAGAAGAAATGCCGCGAAGGCGGCGGCGTTGGATTCGAATGATTCGTAGAAGGCTTCAACAACAATAAAATTACACTATCTGTTTGAGATTAATTTGGGAGCCGCACAACAAAATACCGCATAAGAATGCTAAATAAAAAAACAATTAATTTTTTTGTGTGTGATCCCGGTTCCCGGGCCCCTTTTGACGCCGGGCCCGTGTGCTTCGCACACATGGCACACTCGGTAGATACGCCACTGCTGGCAGTAATGTTACTGGGTTCAATTAACAATTTGACATTGCTTAGCTTGAAGTTCGATGCAAGCATGCGTATAATATATTTCTAGTTTATTTAAATAACCTTTTCACGTTGCCGCTATCGTAAATAGCTCTTATGTGCATAGATACGTAGCATGATAATGGCACGTAAAGGCGGAAACAGACTATCGTCACGTCACGTGAGCTCACGTGCTGTCACGTTAACTCACGTCACGGATAAAAAGTGCAGAGTAATATTTCACATGGTATTTAAATGTATTAGAACCAGACTGAGGTTACGTCAAAGTGACGTGAGTTAACGTGACAGCACGTGAACTCACGTGACGTGACGATAGTCTGTTTCCGCCTTAACATTCGTGTATTATTTTTCCTTGACGACGGAATTTAAATACTGTCATTTACATTCCTAGGAAAATCAAAAGAGTAAATCAAGTTGATTTATCCCTAGTTACGCATATGTCAGACTGACATATTTAAGTCTGACGTATGTCAGTCAAATTATGTCAGAGTGACGTACGTCCAAACTAAATCATACATTTCATTTTTTGATGAATTATGAGGAAATTTTCAATGGCAGCGTGAAAAATCTAATAAGCCACACGGAATGTATCGACTGTTAACATCCTCGGCAAGTGACAAGCCTCGGCTCGTACACACTTGCCTCGAATGGTAAAACGTCTTTACATTCCTTGTGGCTTAAATAACTATAAAGTTAGTAAACGCGTTTGCTGTAGACTGATCCTTATTAGATATAATTATATCAACTTAATCAAAAGTTACGACCTCTATTTCGGCGCTTTTTGAAGTTTTCATTAAAAATTTCTTATCCCTACATATATCTTAACAAAACTTTGAGAATGCTCTTTTGGTAAAATTTCCTCCTCTTCTGTCGATCGACGGGTGTAATTTTTCCATAAAGTTTATATTTTTCGCTTCGCCTTGTTACTTAAAAAACAGCATCGTGCTTCTCGTGACTAAGTTTCTGGAACATGTTTTCTGAAATTAGTTGTACCATAACTTTTCAGGTATTTTATTTCGCTTAGGAGGATTATGTACTTTGATCTAAATCTCTCAGAGTACAATTACGGACAAATCAGGCGTTTCTAATTTTTCCTATCTATAACCTTTGTTTGAGTTGAAAATTCTGATGCGAATCAATTCTACTGACATTTGTTCATTGTTATTACAAAGTTCTTTGTACTTATATATTATAGATTTATATTATTATTATAATTATTATTCCCGTTTTTTTGTGCATATTGGTCGATATACTTCAGTTCATGGATCACTCACCACGTATACTTTGTCCAGTCAGATTTGGAACGGCAACAAAAACACTTAATGGCTTTTTAAGTAGTGAAAAGCAATGCCGCCTGGTCGTCCATGGACGTATCATTACGGATAATAACTCTAACAATGAATTCAGTTTTAAATAGCATAAATAAATGGCACACACCACTGCTTTTTCGAGTGCCGAAAAAGACTACAACTGCTCCATAGAAGAAGAAGAAGATACAAACGAAGTGCCGCTGTCGTAAAAAAATTTTGCGACCCAATGGAACCTTTAATTCTTTATCTGTAGATAACCATACATTCACATATACGATTTCACTCACTGCAAGAACACGAACACCTGCATTTTAAAATATACCAGTGCATTTCTGAATAAGCAAAGAAATAAGTCCCATGGTTTTGTATAGAGATAACGGGCTCTTTTCGAATGTCCTCGGTATATTCAAACTTTGTAGAGTAGGTATTCCAATTGCTACTAGTTAGAGTATACTTGTTACTAATGCTTCGAATTACTAATAACGATCGATGGATTATCGCATCGCTGCATTGATTACTAAATTTTTCATTAAACACTTAATAATCGCAACGAACCGAAAATTGGCATTAATTAATCATCTATTAGCTCAGCAGGTACGTGAATAATCCGTTGATTAACAATTTATTTTCTTTTCTCGGTAATTATTTTGGCATCATTACGCTTAAGCGGGTGGTGATATTGATTTTCACTTAAAATATTCATTTTCGATTTCAACTTACACCTCTGTAGTTTATATGCGTATATATTTGATGCTCTTCACATAGAATTATGCAAACGGCAGAACCCAAACTTGTTGATCGGATGTCACGTTGTTGCTGAAATATGCAAAAAGTGAAAAAACAACATACGCTTATTGATCCACTTCGAATTACGTTTTATCACGTTTGCTGATTGTTGTTATTGGAAAAATACCCAGAAAAATATTGAATACACAATATCCCCGAAACCCGATTTGATTGTTAACTCAACCGTATCAATCGTTTATTGTTTCGAATTAACTTAATCATAGAGTTTAATAACCATGGGTTCAGCGAATTTTCAATTCACTTAATATCCTAAAGGTTATTTCCAATGATTTGTTGCGATACCGCATTGCAGCTTCTAAAAGTGTTCGTCGATTGAGTAACATTAATAAAAGTATAATTAGGTATGAAAGAGGTTGAGTTGTAAAGTTTAAATCAAGAAACTTTTTTAAAAATGTATGGATTGTTATTACAGGCTGAACGAAATTTTGTATAGAGATTGTTATTTCAGCCTGAATAAATTTTGTATAAAGTTCATTCATTTATTGTATTTTAAAACAGTGGCGATTACATTGAGTTTGAAGGAGGAAAGATGTAATCTCTCAGTTTGTTTTGTATTGATTAGGCAATAAGCTTAAAACAGAACGTATTGTCCCAAATGGAAGTTATGACGACATAACAAAAGGGCTCACGAGATCTTACAAGTAAAGTTAAAAAGATAGTATTATTTTTAAGTTACCATAGATCACCAGAAGCAATGATTTTTGGTATTCCTTTATACAGGATTTTTTACTTTTTCCTATGAGGTACTCATATTTTAGAGTATTGTAATCGGGTCGATTTTTCGAAATTGAGTTATTAGCATTTCTGGACGTTTTGAGGTCCCCTGAGTCCAAAAAACATGTTTTTGGAAAACCGTCTGTATGTATGTATGTGTGTATATATGTGTGTGTATGTCTTGTATGGTAGGATTTTCTCAAAAACAAAAAAAAAACAAACGGTCAAAACTTAGTATTTAGACTTTGTACCATACCAGAACCTGAAAATAAGCTTTTCAGCCATGATAAAAGGGTAGTAAAGTTTACGCTTGTCATTTTTCGGTTTTTTGAATTTTTCTCGAAATTCGCTGTAAGAGTTTCTTTGAAACTTTGAATATTTGTTGTACTATTAAATATGTATAAAAAGTTTTCTAGCGTTTTTGGCTAAGTGTTCTGTGAAGGGCACCTTATACTTGTCAATTCTCGGTTTTTTCAATTTATTTCAAAATCCACTCCGCGAATTTTTTTTAAACATTGAATATTTATTCTACTATTGAATATGTATAGAAAAGTTTTCTAACGTTTTTGGCTAAATCTTCTATGAAGGGCACTTTATTCCTGTCAATTTTAGGTTTTTTCATTTTTTTTCGAAATCCATTCCACGAATTTTTTTTAAACTTTCAATATTTATTCTACTATTGAATATGTATAAAAAGGTTTTCTAAAGTTTTTGGCTAAATCTTCTGTGAATAATACTTTATACTTGTCGAATTTGGGTTTTAATATTCTCATATGAGGTACTCATATATGAGAGAGTATTGTATTCGGGTCGATTTTTCGAAATTGAATTATTAGCATTTCTGAACATTTTGAGGTCTCCTGAGTCCAAAAAAACATGTTTTTGGAAAACCGTCTGTATGTATGTGTATGTATGTATGTGTGTGTGTATGTATCTCTGTGGTAGGATTTTCTCAAAAACTAAAAACCACAAACGGTCAAAACTATGTATTTAGATATTGTACCATACCAAGACGTGAAAATAAGCTTTTCATTAAAATAGGCCAGGATAGAAGGGTAGTTTACTCTTGTCATTTGCATTTCTATAACGAATTATCAAATTATTGGTCACCTACAATTTTTTAAATTCAGGGGGAAGACGTTTTTCATTTTAGCTGACAATATATAGGGTATTCTATTAAAAAAAAAATTGGTATTCGCTTTGAATGCTGTAGGCTGTCATTTTCCTTATTGAACCCAAAATATTTAAGAAAGACATATATCAATCGAAAGTATTTCAAAATCGTGTGTCAGAGACACCAGTCTTATAGTGCGGAGACGAGATCCGTTTAAAAGTTATGGCACTTTCAAAATGCGTTTTTCCATAAGAGGTTATGTCGTCAAAATTAAAAACTCACCAAAAAATCACCTTTTGTTCATAAAATACTGTTGAACATGATGGTCCACTTCTTTTTTTTTAAATTCCTTCTGGTTTCTTTGCAAAATAATCATTTCACTTTTTAGGTTACTTCCGCGGACTACTCACTTCCCTTCTTCGTTTCTTTCTCGACACTAACGGGCGGACTTCAAATTCATTCCCTATCACACGTTTGTGGTCCTCTTTATATATTTCTCACTAGTATTCACGCTCAAACTCTTTACAAAATATGTTAAATGCGAATTTCCTACGATATGACTAAAATTGTTTACATACTTGTCACAGAACACAATGTATACTTGTCATTCGTCATGGAACGTCAAGGTTTGTATTTTGGTTACAAGACCGCCTTGGCGATCTTTTCGCCGGGGCGCGATGCACCCAACTGGGGCTCATGATATTTCACATTCTACAGCAAATTCTGATGATACCTATTAGGCTCAGTGAGTACATGATTGATCCTTGCCCTCTTGCGTTAACGACGTACATTTTAACATCTCTAGATTCCTTCTATTCCAAGTACCATCATGTCATGTCGGCCAATTAGCTAGTGCCAAAACTGCTCTCGGCGTGTCTGTCAACAGTATTTAAATATGACGAAGTCGCAAGAACATCTAAGTTTCTAATCGTGTTTTTGCATATTTTCCGGTAATATTTCAGCGCGAAGTTGATGTTATCGTTTATTTCAAGCATCGAACTATATTATGGCCTTAAAGCGAGTAAAAATTACTCACGAAAACACCGAGAAATTCCTCTTTGAAAATAGGAAATTTCGGTGTTTTTTCCAACATTTAATTTTTTTTCTCAAGAACTAGGCGTCTCCGCAGGTACCAACTATTTTTCCCGGCTTCTCGAAAAGCCCCTTTTTTAAAATACAATTATTATTTTTTTTAACTCGGGTTCAATAAGAAAAAGTTTACCATATCTCAAAGTTAGTTCATACATATAAAGCTTTAATTTTTGTATTTTAAATTCTACTCCCGCTCCTAAAATAAAGTCTATAAATATGGTGCCAAATATATAAAACAGTTTCAGCAGAAATTATGAGCACTTCCTCCTCTACATGTAGTTTTGATCCTTCAAGGGCTCAAGGCTGCTGGGTAGTTGCTTTAAGCTCTTCTTGTATCTACGCAGATCGGTTATCGTTTAAATTTAAATTTAAACGCTTCTTTCGTCGTTATCATCAGTTTAATACAAATTAGGTCCTTAAGTTGAGTTAATATTAGGAGCAGATATTCGGGAAACAGATCGGAAATTTTGTTCCGATAATTACTTCCTAACGTGGACCCACCTCTAAAATAGCACTGGTACTGAAATAGACACTTTCAGGTCTATTATGTAGGTCCAATTTATAGTTATAATTAAATCATAACTTCCCTCAAACATTTACCAACCCCGTGAAAATCCCAATTACACATAACACGTTAAACCAATCAGCAATGATAGATATGCCTTTCTATGCCATCTATTCGGAACAATTTTAATTCCCAACAGTTCGATCGGTATTATTTACCGAATATCACATTATATCGTATCCTAGAGTTAGGTATCTAACTTCCCCCTAATCATATCTGGCGCATATTAAACTTCGGAAGTTGGAAACAACCGCCGCTGCGTGCATTTGATGTATTATCTACAAACTCATGTTGAAGTGAACGAGAGATAGCGAAAGAGAACGACAGCTGTGATTACGCTGAGTTTTGTACGTTCATTCAACGCGAAATTCGAAAACTTTCGGCGCGAGGAGGTAATGGAGGAGTTCCTGGTTGATTTAACGTACAAACTGTTGCGTCAGATCCGGGAACAGTTCATTACCTCGTAGGGTAAATAATGGAGGCGCACGAGGAGATATTGTGGGAGAGTCATGTTTTGACGTTACGTTCAATCAAACATTAAAGTTAAGTTTGTCTGAGATGAATTCCGTACTTTTATTGTATGTGTTCAATAAATAACTAAGTACTCAGTAATTGCCACTACGAAATTATGTTATTTTCGTATAACACTTTACCATACTTTGGGATCGACGAGATTGGTCTTCAGGAATCAAAACCACAACCGATTTTTCACGTGTAAAGTAGAGTTAACAAGTTTTAATTAATCCAGTCAGTCAGAAAAACATACTACAGGATCGTCTTATAAAATACAGAATTAAACGAGTACTCGCTCTTACTTATTTACTTCTGGTGTACCACTTCACACTCTGCATTAATTCAGCAATAGTCACTTCATCATCATTCAGCCCATATTCGTCCACTGCTGGACATAGGCCTCCCTTGATTTCCTCCACATCGTCCTATTTTGTGCCTCTTGTATCCAGTTTGTGTGGATACGTTTAATATCATCGGACCATCTAGTTGGTGGTCGTCCCTTGCTTCTGTATGCATCCTGTCTAGACCTCCACTCTATGATCCTCTTGGTCCATCTGTTGTCCTGCATTCTCGGAATGTGTCCCGCCCAATTCCACTTTAGGATTGCTATTCTTTCTACTGCATCAATCACTCTGGTTCTTCTACGTAGCTCAGCGTTTGTGATGTGATCTCTGAGGGTCAATCCCAGCATTGACCTTTCCACTGCATGTTGTGCCACTTTGATTTTCTGTACAGCCTTTTTTGTTAATGTTAAGGTCTCAGCACCATAAGTTAGGACAGGCAGGACACATTGGTTGAAGACCTTTCTCTTCAGACAAATTGGTAAGTCTGACTTTAATATGTGTCTTAAGTTCCCAAATGCGGCCCAAGTTAATCCTATTCGCCTAAGCAATTCGCAGGTTTGATTATCTCTGTTTATACGGATTTCGTGGCCAAGATACTTGTATGAGGTAGTTTCTTCCACTTGGATGCCATCTATGTATACTCCTTCGCCGAGTACAAGGTTGGTCATTAGTTGGGTTTATAGTTAATAGTCACTTAGTTTGATTTAATTATCATTTCTTCATTATTCATGACATTAATTAAGAACAACACGATGTTACAATCTAAACGGTATGTAAACATTTTGAACAAACTAATTAGTCTATTGGCCAGGGGGGGTAAACCTGACCACTCGGTGTCCGAGGATAAAACCAAGTGGGTTTTATGTTTTCGGGGTCGCTGAATCCGAATATGCAACTCATTTTGCTCTAGCGGTGGGCTATCAATTGTTATTAACAATTTTTTAACAACAATTTGGGAAGAAAAAGAGCAACACCCAAGTTTTTCTTTCGTATTTCCCCCCCCCCCCCCCTCGAATCGAATCCCGAAGACCGTTTTTGAATTGGACGCTTCCCTCAAAAGTTATTAACAATTTTACAATTAACAATCTAAAATTGTACGAAAAAATACGAAAGAAAGACTTGGGTGTTGCTCTTGAACTTTTGTTCCCAAATTGTTGTTAAAAAATTGTTAATAACAATTGATAGCCCACCGCTAGGGCAAAATGAGTTGCATATTCGGATTCAGCAACCCCGAAAACATAGACCCCACTTGGTGTTATCCTCGGATACCGAGTAGTCAGGTTTACCCCCCTGGCCAATAGACTAAATGGCAACTTTACCCAGAAGTTCTTTTATTGTATATTCAGAAGTGTTACTGTAAGTGACTGTGTTAATAGATCTAAATCTATTAATACTGTCACGTGTGGGACCGCAGCAACGCCGTCTTAATTATTAACCATCTAATTTAATAATTACCGCAGTTACAACTGTTAATAATTTCACGAATATGCGTGCCGCGAGAAATAATCTCCCGATCTAATTATCGGAATTAAAAACTTCCTCAACGTAAGAGATATCATTGATTAACACGATTGCGCGAACTGTGAAATCAATATTGTAATTTACCGACCGTCAAAATTAGATAATAAAACAATACAAATACGCACGATCATCGGAATCGAAGAATTCAATATATAATACAGTAAACAGATAGGGAACAGTCATAGACACGGGTCAAGCTCACATCAGTGCTGATTTTCTTCGAGCCGCTCCCTGTGACCACCGACCAGAATTCTTCAACATTCAAAAATAACAATTAATCTTTTTTATTTAATTGTTTAAAAATAATTGCAATCGTACAATACTTGCAAAGTAAGGACATCAATATAATTTAATAAATAAATCCTTTATAAAATACCTCGATAGTCAGTTCAAACCAAAATTATGGTGTCAAATTATAAAAAATTAAAAATTTAAAACTCAAAAGAAAAGTTAAAAAAATATATCGAAAAACTATGAATCAGTAATTTAAGAATGATTTAGAACGAATCGTCCTACCCACATTAGATCAATGTGGTATTCAAAGTAAATAATCAGAGTACGTCGGAATATTTTCAAATATAGTTAATGTACAATAAAAGTTACACATACAGACACACAACATTTTTTTAAAAGAGGTTTTTTTGGACTCGGGCCGATTTAAAACTCTGAAAAATGATAATAACTCAAATTTGAAATATCAGCCCGATTGCAATACTTTTCATATACAACGTTTCCCATTTTAATGTACCTCCCCTCATATCTCTTTAGATATGCAATTTAGCGAAAAATGGGTCAGACAAAAGTTCTAGGACTCGAAGGGGGCCATCCAAAAATGACCTTGTCGTTGACCTTGAAATGCATTTTTAACGTCAAATCAAGGTCAACTTTAGTTTTTTTAATGGAAACACATATTTTTTGTCATATTCGGATTCTCCAATAAAAAATACGTATCTTTTGTATAAAACATTTTTTTCGTAACAATTTACACTTTTCAGCTTTGACCTCGATTCAACCATCAATTCGTCCAGTCAAGGCAACATCCTTCACAGTCCAACCACTCAGAGTCTAATTAAGACTTGAAATTGACCTGTAGATTGGACTTGGCCTGACTGTGACTGGGCCTTGACCCGACCTTCACCAGACTTGACCCTGATCTTGACATGGTCAAGCCAAGGTCACATAAAGGTCAAATAAAGGTCAAAGCTGAAAAGTGTCTTCTAGCGAGAAATCGAAGCATTTACGAAAAAAATGTTTCATACAAAAGATACGTATTTTTTACCGGAGAATCCGTATAAGAAAATGTTTCCATTAAAAACTAAAGTTGACCTTGATTTGATCTTGAAAATGCATTTCAAGTTCAACAGAAAGGTCATGTTTGGATGGCCCCCTTCGAGTCCTAGCACTTTTGTATGAACCATTTTTCGCTAATTTGCATATCTAAAGAGATATCTGGGGTGGTACATTAAATGGGACACCCAGTATAAGTGCCTTATATCAGGAAGTAGAAAGCACAATGTGAATTTCAAAAAAAAAAATTAAAAAAATAATAAATGTAAATTAAGATCCAAGGACAATAGGTATTCGATATAAACCGCCATAGAACATAATAAATGTGCACCTAAGGATTAAATAACTTTTAATTTTGAAGGTCTCAAAGGTATAATATGTGCCTCTTTAAGGTTTTCACTAGTTCAATAGTACTTTTTTTTTTGCAGCGATTATACATATTAGAGCCCCATTTTAATCGCTTCATAACTCATGAGACCAATTCCTACAAGTAATGCACTCTGTTCACTTCTCTTCTGATACTGAATTCCCACTTCCTTGAACTTGATTGGGATATCAATGGAAAATTCTCGTTTATTGCTTAATGCCAACTTGCGCGGTCAACATTTATTAAAGCACTTTAATTGAAGCTATTATATTGAAGGAACTCCTCATACGTGTCAATTTTGTTGGTCAATATTCTGTCAGTCACCATCTTGTTCTCTACTTAGGCAAAATGAAATAAAATAAGTAATTTATTTTTCTATCAAATGTTCACACCTATTGAGTGAGGTGTCGTAATAAGATGCATAAAAATACGATTCTGGCACTTATGTCTTATTAGATGGCGAACATATTTTCTATTTTATTAGTGACAAAATTATTTCAGCCACTATGTTATAACTACTGAACCACTAAGATATACGGTGAGATCCCTTAATTTAATTAAGAGGTGGAATGGCTCCCACGGGTAGTATAAAAGCATTTTAATCTTCTTTATCACCTGAATTTAAGTTCTTCCCATCTATTGCCCTTATCCAAACAACCATCTCAAAATACTTAAAAGAAATTAGAGGTAGCTGTGTAACTATGACCATGTGATGCATTTATTTGACACCACGGCCACGACTTGAACAAGATTAGGAATATAATAAGATTGTATTGATATTGTCTTTTATAATAATATAAATCCTTACGTTTTATAATGTTGACAGGGATATTAAAGAGATATCGGGAGGGGTTCGATAAAAATATATTCGAAGGTAGAAGAAAACACTAATGTGTGGTATTTACATGTAAAAGTTTACTTTATTTTCGTAGAGCTAGCTTCCGGTTATTAACCAACCTAAACATTACATTACTACATTGTAAGGATGAAATATGAAATAGATGTATCTATATTTGATCATTACAATGTAATAATGATTTCGTTATTCGTCTAGGTAGACTACCAATGACGACTAAATAGGCGAAAGCTAAGAAAGCTACTACGAAAACAAACTTAACTGTTACACGTAAATACCACAATTTGTGTTTTCCTCAAACTTCAACCCTAACCTGTACACAGCCTCATTCGGAGGAAAAAAAATTTACTTTTAGTTTCGTCAATGTCATTGCCGTCGATATTATTAACATAATACACTCTTCATACAACCACCTTATTAATGAAATCTACATTACTTCAATAACATTCACCCTGTCAATAGGCCTAAGTTTCAATGGATGAAAACTCAAGAATTAAATCATGATATATGTAACAAATGTAAGAGATATTGAAAAAGTACACTGTAGCTCAAACGGGATTTGAACGCGGGTCTCCCAATTTCGCGTCGGGTATTCTGGCCAACTAAACTACCGAGCCAATTACCAATTTCATTCTCGATGTTCATGTTAAACGCTATATTGAGAGAGTGATGCGGAGGACGAATGGGTTTTAGGCAACACACCACACCTCCTCTCAGGTTAGTTATGTGATCTCTTATAATACAAGATCCCGATTAAGGTCGGACACCCCTCATTCTTTTTCCCGATGAAATATATATCATATGAAATAAAATGAACTGATAAATAAAACCTGTTATGATTGCTACCTCATATCCTGGCAAGGCTATTTTTAATAAAATAAATATTTAATTAATTTATTACCATATTTGCGGTTACTCTTTTTCCTAATAAATATACTACTAATCGAAAGTAAAAGACGTGTAGAAAATGCCAACGTGTGATTGCCAATCTTCATCTTGGCAAGGGTGTCTGGCAATCAGGTATAAACAGGTACACTTGTGTTAGGTATTACCCCTCATTCTTTTTCTTAAGCAATCAAACATGAAAATGTAAGTAATTTTTTTGCGAATCCAATGGTACCTGATTGCCATTGCAAAACTTGGCAAGGGTAGTTAAATTTACTATTTAGAGTTATATAAATTTACAGGTAAACTAGTGTTATTTATTAGCCCTCATCGTTTTTCCTAGTCAATCAAACATGAAAATGTAGATAATTTTACTGCAAATCCAATGGTACCTGATTGCCATTGCAAAACTTGGCAAGGGTAGTTAAATTTACTATTTAAAATTATATAAATTTACAGGTAAACTAGTATTATTTATTAGCCCTCATCGTTTTTCCTAGTCAATCAAACATGAGAATGTAGATAATTTTACTGCAAATCCAATGCTCCCTGATTGCCATTGCAAAACTTGGCAAGGGTAGTTAAATTTACTATTTAAAGTTTTGTAAATATACAGGTAAACTAGTGTTATTTATTAGCCCTCATCGTTTTTCCTAGTCAATCAAACATGAAAATGTAGATAATTTTACTGCAAATCCAATGGTACCTGGTACCATTGCAAAACATGGCAAGGGTAGTTATAAAGTTACTATTTAAAGTTATATAAATTTACACACATTATTTTGAAGACGCCGTCGCTCCGTTTCGTGAGAGCTTTGTTTGTCTTCCTCTATCGCATAGAGAAATGTGTATGCGGTTTATCTCTTCACGGCGACTGCCTTTACATCTACCTTCTGCTCGGGGTCTTTTTCTAGCGCATATAAAAGCACAATTAGTGTACTCTGTCGCGCGCCACTCGCGTACTGAATTTATATACCTTTAAATAGCAAATTTAACTACCCTTGCCAAGTTTTGCAATGGCAATCAGGTACCATTGGATTCGCAAAAAAATTACCTACATTTTCATGTTTGATTGCCTAAGAAAAAGAATGAGGGGTAATTCCTAACACAAGTGTACCTGTTTATACCTGATTGCCAGACACCCTTGCCAAGATGAAGGTTGGCAATCACACGTTGGCATTTTCTACACGTCTTTTACTTTCGATTAGTAGTATATTTATTAGGAAAAAGAGTAACCGCAATTATGGTAATAAATTAATTAAACATTTATTTTATTAAAAATAGCCTTGCCAGGATATGAGGTGGCAATCATTACAGGCTTTATTTATTAGTTCATTTTATTTCATATGATATATATTTCATCGGGAAAAAGAATGAGGGGTCCCCGACCTTAATCTGGATCTTAGATTATTACGTGTTCTCATTTTTGCAAATGTATGAATGGATGAAAATATCATCATCCTCTCAATTAGCGTTTAACATGAACATCGAGAATGAAATTGGTACGTGGCTCGGTAGTTTAGTTGGCCAGAATACCCGACGCGAAATTGGGAGACCCGGGTTCAAATCCCGGCTGAGCTACAATGTCCTTTTTCAATATCTCTTACATTTGTTAGGCCTAAGTTTCGTTATCCTTTCTCTCTAGGATTCAATATCTTGCAACGAATTTTGTTTTTCACAGCCGGTCATATTATTATGAGCAATTCTGGATTATCCTCTTTTTAGCTGTGATTTTAGTGACATGCTTTAGTAACGATCTCATATATGAAAATGTCAGCTTTACCCTTTTAGAGTCTTTGAAACACCTTTTGTATTATTTTAGCGCTTCGTTGTTGTTTTAATTCAGCGTGTTGTATAATTCATTACCAGCACATTTATACACAGCAAGAATAAACACATTGTAACGCACTTTGGTCGGTAGGGCAGAGTCGCTGGCGGCACAACGCCTCTGGCGGAAAGTTACGTCACTTATTTGAATTGGCGCAGGATTGCGGAGTTCGGGCTTACGGAAAAAGGTTTAAAGTCGGTTAACCTCGGGCGCCAGATTTTTAAGGGTTAATTCCCTATAGCCACGGGTGAGTTTAAACTCAGGAGAATGCCAGGTGGTCCGTAAAAATAAAACACACAGTACGGGGAAAAATACGGTTGATCTATATTACATCTACTAAGTCATTTACAGAAAATGGATCTAAAGTAAACGTGAATCGGAACATTAGAAATAAGCGGAAGGTCGTAATTACACTATATACAGTAGTTAGGGACGTTTCGACAGCGGAGACAACGATTTGCCGGTTACTAGACGTTCGGATGTTTTGGCAACTGTGCGAAATCCGGAAAGTCGGATTTCGGAGAGGAACCGGCCACGTTGCGCTCCGGGAATGTGCGGAGAACAGGTGGTACGATAAAAACGGTTTATTTATTGTTTGGAATTACGGAAAATACAAAATCGAACAAATTAAATAAAATATGAATAATTACTTTACAAACGGAAAGGAAATAGTGAAGCTAGCTAATTAAAATAGGCGAAAGTAAAGGTGCAGAGTCGGTTTTAAACAAGCGGAGGGAAAACGGTATTAGCAAGAGAGCGAAGCAAGCGAGAGAATTTTGAGCGGGTGTTTTAAGCGGGTGCTGAAGCAGTGAGAACGGGAAATCTAACGTGCGGAGATTCCCGAACGGGAATCTAGACAAGGAAGAGGCCTACCGGCGAATCGAACAGAAATTGTGTACTTACAATTGGAGGAGATAGGGCGGTCGGTCACTTTCCGGAAATTCACTCGCGGTCTATCACTCTCGGTTACGGCGTTCGGCAAAACTCTCGGTGCGGGAAAAACTAAAACGGCGCGTCGGAAAGAAAACGGTTCTGCGGATCACTCTCGAGAACGGAATTTTGGGTTTCGGCGGTCGTCTCTTGGAGGATCTCGCAAGAGTGGAAAACACTTTTTGATCTCGGTCAACTCGCACAAAAACGAACGGTAGGCACCGCAGAGGCACTCCAGGACTACTCACAGGAGTGGCGACTACACCAAATACACGTGATACTTTTCGTTCATATTTAGAGATCCCAGATAAACAGGGAGGGGTAATTTGCTGCTCGCATTTAAAGAGACAACTGATGGTCATTTGTTTAAACTCGGCCTTCGAAATTTGCAGGTGTCACGGCGGAGAGATAATGGTTATTTATTGAATTTACGGGTTTTCCGAAAACGGTAACAGAGGGAGACAAGGGTTCTAGCCACGGGAAAAATATGCTTCATTACAGCATGACATTTAAAATGATATTAATCAAGTTAACATTACTCACGGTATCGTATTTTCAGTGAGTGGAACAGCGAGTAATGGCTAATAAAATTTGTCGAACAAAGAGACTATCTCGTCGTTTTGCCATCGATAGATTTTGTAACTCACATATCTGTTTATTTTTAATCACTATGCAATTTATATGCATCTATCACTCCCCTGATCGCGCTCTCCTTTGCGATATTATTTCCTGTGGTACACGTGTTCGTGAAGTTATTATAAGCAATCTGACTACACTAATTATTAATTACGTTGTAAATAATTTAGACAAGGATACTGAATTTTCGGACATGACAGTATTAAGTTAACTAAGTTGATGTCATTTAAACTTTAAGTCAGTTCAGTAAAATATGGTACTTTTGAACTTATGTCACCGTACTTAAGTAAGCAGTAAGGTTCATCTGCCAAAATCATCGAGAGTGTGATTAACATCACACTGTAAGATTGATATTTGACACGTATCCAGGTTAGATCAAACCTCTCCTAATTACGGGCTAGTTACGCCATATTAATCGCATCCCGTAGTTACGGTCAAAAGCCGTGCTCGCTATTAATTAATTAGCATTCACCCCCCGTCTTGAGGGAAAACCCCTATTACTCCAAATTAATATCTAAAGTACACATTCGTGCCTTGCTCCGCTCGGCACGTCGTAATTTCGCGGATGTTTGTTAAATCAGGGAGAAAATTATTTTAGACGGACATGTTTATTTGTTAAGAAAACTCGACAACAGGAACTTAGGGAAGGGCGGGAAGGAGGTGGGTTTTTCGGAGTACAAAAAGCGTTTTAATTAAGACGAAGTTTGCGGTCCCGGCAAAGTTTTATTAGGTAACATCGAGGCGGAAATTTCGACAAGAATCCGATACACGTGCGGTGAATTAGGTATATATGTATATATGAGAAGAAAATTGACAAAGGAATATCCAGGGGACATTAAGCGGATAACAGCTGGCTCGCATTTTCATCGATTTTTATTTAACGGTTGGAATTATTGCAGAGATTCGTCCGCCTTGCTGAAAAGCCAATATAGTAGAGGGATTTTTATGACAAATAAATTTTATTACAGGTGAGTTTACTGTCCGTAAATAAAATTCAAATTTAAACCCCTAACCTGCACTTTTTAATGGGCGCATGCGGTATCGCTCGTGAAATTCGCTCATAATCTCGCCCTCCTCGTATTTGTACTATCAATTACCGGCCATAACGCCAAGCGTATTCTTGAATGTAATATCAGTCTTATACCTTGATACCGCTCGTAAACGTCTTGAACGATTTATTATAGAAAGGTATTCTGTGCAAAATCCGTGGAGACGAAGCAAATGAATGAACTAATTTCGTGTGGTAAAGTTGATCCGGGATATGTTTATACGCCGCACGTCGAATAGAATAGCAAACAGGACGCGGAAACATGTTTATTTTCCTAACATTTTCCACCGTAATGAATGGTAAATAGAGCTGTTTTTAAAATAATAAGTTCAAACGCGAAAACAAGATTTTAACCTCCGCGCATATTGGTAAATGGAGAAAATCCAAACCGAAGTTTTTCCTAAGTGAATGATCCTTTTAAGTATCTCCGCAGTCTTAAAAGCCAATTTATCATCAATTGAAAATTGAAATTGTATTGAAAGTTTGCTGTCTTTCTAGGTACATCCATGCATCTTTTGACAAGGTACTACTAATGCAGAATCAGAACTCTTTTTCGAACTAATAATCATACTTGAAATATCCACACTTCTTCAGGAGTCCCACAGCGAAGCTTATTAGCACCTATTTAACAATTGATCTTAGCGAAATTCATAAGCTGTTAAGCAAAAATGCAATATGTCTATATGTATAATTCGGTATCGGCAATTATTTAGTTATAAAACGTTATAAGTAAACAGCGGATAGTTAATAGTTAGGCATTAAGACATCAGGGAAAAGGCATCAAATTTAATAAAAGAGTCACAATTTATTTATAAAAAAGGTATTTCAAATAACAAAAGAAGGAAACTTAAATGACAAAAATTTTATAACACATCCTATTTTTCATACAAAATATTCTAATTTTTGATAGAAAAAGGTATTTATAAATGTATGTATGTAATATGAATAATATGGAATGAGAAAAAATGCATGCTCTAGTTTATAGTTATTTATGGTACTAGTGTGTTATGTTGAAAATAAGGGCGAAATCAGACTGAACAACCAGACCCATCGTCCACGGCCGACCAAAATTTCAAACCCTTTGAAATGAAACACAGACTCAGACTGCTTGATCGTTCATTAATGAGACCGATCGACCGCCATCGTCCGTGTTCGAATTTCGGACAGGTTCGAAATTCGGTCGGTCGGTCGACAGTCATGGAATACTAAATAAAAAATATCCATTGTTATATAGTGTTTTGTGCAGTTTTGAGAAATCCAACCTTACTTTTTCGGCGAGTATTGATATGTAATTTATATCCTTCATTGTCTAAGATTTGTATTGGATGCAAATAAAAATGATACTATTTGTGTCACTCTCTTCAGAACGGATTTAATATGACATTTTGACATTGATCTTTTTGACAATTTTTGTTGAGTCGATCGATCACGATCAGGCAATGTGACGTTAATTAAATTGCTGGATGAATCCAAACATTCGATATTGGTCGGTCGGTCGCACTGAATCGGGCAGTGTGATTCCTACCTAAGTCACGCGAGAAGATCAGGCCGAGTGGTATAAATTCTCAAGTGACTTAGGAAATATAACACGCGAATGGCATACAATGTTTTATCCAACAAGTGGAAGAAATCCCTTTTTTTTGACAAAATAATTAATTAGCTTTGTGATCAAATCAAAGCTACTTGCGTTTCAGTACCCTATAAATGTCAGAATGACTTGACAGTGACTTTTTTACATTTTGGTTAAAGTAGGTTGTTTGTTTGGTTGCCAGGGGCAATAAATAAATAAATAAATAGAATAATACTTTAAATATGAACGTGAGTTATTTGATAGTTTACTTGACTAAAATGACATTAATAATGACAGTCATATCTGTCATATGTTGGATAATACATTTTATTATACATTTAATTCATTAATCTTAATTTACTGAAATTTATGTAATTTAATTATATGTACAAATTACATAATATAAAATTAAAGTTAAGCATATTAAACTGTATCGGTTTCCCTGGATATAATTAAATACTTTCCAATAATATCGGGCGAGAGGTTTTGTCTATTATCTGGTAAGATATCTTTGTATCACAAGAAATAATCGTTCGACGTCATGGGATGTCACCGGAGCAAATTTATAAGCCCAAGTTTCTTTGATTCCTAATGGTGTTGATTCAGTAACAAAACCAAAAGTATAAAGGCAAAAAGGCAGGCAAAAGGCATTTCCCTAACTATCCGCTCTTTAGTTATACGTATTCGGTTGGAATATAGACCAGGGTCGATAATTTTTAAGACCTAAAAAAATTATAGTAGGATGAAACCCATTGGAAAAGGTAGAGAATATAACAAAAATGAAAGGAAAAATGAAAAAAGATGTAGAGATGTGAGCTGCGACGTATATGCTTGTTTTGTCGATTATAGCAAGGCTTTTGACCGAGTACAACACCACAAACTCATGGAAATATTAAGAAACATCGGAATCGACGGAAAAGATCTAGACATTATATCGAGATTATACTGGGACCAATCAGCATATATAAACGTAGAGGGAGAACGATCAAAGACGATAAATATTTCACGGGGCGTAAGGCAAGGATGTGTATTGTCTCCACTTCTTTTCAATGTGTACTCAGAACACATATTTAGAAAAGCTCTCGAAGATGTGGAAGAGGGGATAATTGTGAATGGGAAGAGACTGAACAACATCCGATACGCTGACGATACAGTCATTATGGCTGATAGCTTAGAAGGATTACAACGATTGATGACCCTAGTGAAGGAGGTCAGCGCAGAATACGGGCTCGATATAAATACCAACAAAACAAAATACATGGTAATAAGTAAAGAGCAAATCCCACACGAACATCTCACACTAAATCAAAAACAAATCGAGAGGGTCAGTAAATACACATATTTAGGGACAGTGCTTAATGACCAATGGGATCACTCACAGGAGATCCGCTGCAGGATAGAGAAAGCAAGAGCCGTGTTCCTTAAAATGGCATCGGTATTCAAAAGCCACTATCTCACTATAACTACAAAAATTAGACTCCTCCGCTGCTTTGTCTTCTCAACTCTACTTTACGGAGTAGAATCATGGACCTTGACAGAAGCAACCACCAAGAAACTTGCAGCTTTCGAAATGTGGCTTTATCGCAGAATCCTAATAGTTTCATGGATGGACCACGTGTCCAATGAAGAAATCATTCGAAGAATAGGGAAAAATGCCGAGCTAATAACAACGATAAAGACTCGCAAACTCGAATATCTTGGTCACATAATGAGGAACGAAAATAGATATGGCCTACTGCAAAACATACTGCAAGGAAAGATTCCAGGGAGACGTGGGCCAGGTCGACGGAGAAATTCTTGGCTCAAAAATCTTAGAACATGGTTTTCTACAACAACAACAGGACTATTCCGTGCCGCAACTAATAAAGTAATAATTGCCAGAATGATCGCCAACATCCGGACCGGATAGGCACTACGAGAAGAAGAAGAAAGGGAAAATAAATTACGGGTGATCTGAGGTCGGGAAGGGGGAGGGGGTGAGTTTTTAAGGGTAAAAAACGGTTTATCTCGATTTCCGGCAAAACTGCAAGTTCTATGAAAAAAAGTTAAATAGCAAAATTGTAGCTAATAAAAAGATCTACAACTTTTCTATCGACACATTTTTTACATAACCTCAAAATTTATGTGAAAAATTCAAATAACCAAGTTTTTGGTTTTTTATTTTTATCTTTTGCAAAAAAATTTATTTTTTCACGAAATTTGGTGAAAGATTACCTTTTTATGTCCCAAACATACAGTAATTTTTTTGATTTAAAATATCCATTTTTTCACCTTATTTTGACTTAATATCGAAAAAGCACCCTAATTTTCAATCGAAAATGCTCCCGTCAAAATATCTGCTTTTTTAAAAAGTCGGTGTGTTTTTTGTTCGTTCAAAACTCTATTTTCCGATGTTATAAAAAAATATACATTACTATGGTAAATGTTCTCAGAAAATGCTAATAATGAAGAAATACTCGAATCCGGTTTTTTTAATCATTATGTATAATTTTGAGCTATTTATAAAATATCAATTGGCAAGAATTAAATCTTCTTTCATATTGGCAAATCTCCCACCCACAGAAGGTGCAGCAGCAACATTGTTACAGGGCATATTATCAGCTTCAGACTTGGCTGGGTAACGAACTGACACCAAGAGGTTGGGGCTGGAAGCAACATCAACGTGGCATTATGCCCAAATTTACAGAGGAGGAATTAATTCCGGAAATATTGCTCGAAACTATTTGCTGCAGCTGTGAAACTGGATGTAACAGTTTAAAATGTGGCTGCCGAAAACATGGTTTAAAATGTACAAATTTATGCTCAAATTGTCATGGTTCTGAAACATGCTCCAATGTGGAAGAAGAACCCTACAAGGATGTTGATGATTCAGATGAAATTGTGGATGAAGAATCAGTGCAGACCGGAAATAATCTTGGAGACGAAGATGGTGATGGTCTTGAAAATTTCGAAGATCCACTAGAATCGGGAAGGTTTGTCGAATCTAACGATGAAGAAATGCCATCAAAGAGACAAAAAGTAATGGAGAAGTGATTAGAATGCAAGATAAGGTATTTATAAATAACATGATTATTGTATTTAAAAATATTATAATGAATAAGGTAATCAGTATAAAGTATTTAAATTCAATAGTACGATTTACATGTATATTTATATATTTTGAAATTTTCTATGAAATAAATGTAATGAGAATTTAATAAATCAACTTTATTACTGAAAAAAATTGCAGCAGTCACATTTTTTAGATGAAATCCCCTTTAAATCCTATTTTTAATATTTAGAACAACTATTTTCATATGTTTTTTGCAATCTTGATGTTTTATGGATTCGTAATTTTTTTGTTTATCAATGTAACATGATATCTTACGTTTTTCGAGTAATTAAAGTGTAGATTTTAATAAATAGCTCAAAATTATACATAATGATTAAAAAAAAGCGGATTAGAGTTTTTTTTATTATTTGCATTTTCTGAGAACATTTACCATAGTAATGTGTACTTTTTTATACTATCACAAAGTAGAGTTTTGAACGAACAAAAAACACACCGACTTTTTTAAAAAAGCAGATATTATGACTTGAGAATTTTCGATTGAAAATTAGGGTGCTTTTTCGATACTAAGTCAAAATAAGGTGAAAAAATGAATATTTTAAATCAAAAAAATTACTGTATGTTTGGGACATAAAAAGGTAAGTTTTCACCAAATTTCGTGAAAAAATAAAAAAATTTGCAAAAGATGAAAATAAAAAAAATTTGGTTATTTGAGTTTTTCACATAAATTTTGAGGTTATGTGAAAAATGTGTCGATAGAAAAGTTGTAGATTTTTTATTACCTACAACTTTGCCATTTAACGTTTTTTCATAGGACTTGCAGTTTTGCCGGAAAGCGAGATAAACCGTTTTTTACCCTTAAAAACTCACCCCACCCCCCTTCCCGACCTCAGATCACCCGTAATTTATTTATCCTTTCATTTTTGTTATATTCTCTACCTTTTCCAATGGGTTTCATTCTACTATAATTTTTTTTTAACTTATTACCATTTTCAAAATTATCGACCCTGGTCTAATATGCATAGTTAAACACTTAATTTCAATTCAATCCACCATCACTTTTGAATTACGCCCCCAAAACATGATCACATCTCAGTAGGTAAAGATGTGAATTACGTAATACATCGAATACTAAAATTTGAAACGTCAGTTTTCACGTAAACAAAACAACTATATTGTAACATCTAACGGGCTCGAAATAACCTACACTACGCCAAGTGTCTTTATTTTCACTAAGAACTAACACTTAGTAACTTAGTAATTATACACACTTAGTAATTTATAACTCACTTATATCTGTTTATTTTACGCGCACGGCCGCTCAGGTCAAGTATTCGTCGCGTTCCGCTGTTTATTATTATATCTCGGTTCGGCGGCGTTCCCTTTTATCTCGCCGCGTCATGCCGTTCCAGAACTTTCTCTTCGTTCTCGAAGGGTATTGAATTCCCGTTGAACAGTCTGAAATTCGTCCAAAACGGACTCCTCCCGACTTGTGTTATTTATTTTGTGGCGAGACTTTCCATTACAATATCTTTCTGCCTGCATTTTTGACAGATCTACAAATTTTTACAGATTTAACATAGATATACTTTCCCACAATATTGTTTTACAAAATTTAACAATGTTGTAATTACATTTGTTGATTTGGGTAACTAATTACGATTTAGGTTGTCATAATTGTCAGGGTACACTTAAATAGAAAATTCACTCTACTACTAAATTTTCGATGATTGAAGAAAAATTCTACTCTCAGTTCTTGGTTCAGAAGGAGAATCTCCTGTTCACTCACTGGAACAGATGGAATAACGTTGATTACGTTGACACCTTGTCCATCCGCTCGATCTCACGTAATGAGATATCAATTGAATTACTGGAGCCTAATCCGGCAGTCAATAAACCCCTGAATTCTTAATCCCCTCCACAACGAATTAACCAATTAATTAATTAATGGAATTAATTAACAGGGCGGTCGTAAATCTCTCTCTTTTTTACCTTTAAATTCCTTAAATTAACGAAAGCGGATACAATCTTTAAGTTAATTCTGGAAACGAAAACGTGCCGATTACCCGTCTATAAACACGCGATTTTATTGCTTAGATAGATCACTTCCTCGTCGGAGAATAAAAATTTAATGTGGCGACCTTTAAATATTGCGGTAATTGAGTCGGTTATGGCGACAGATAATTTGCTAAGTGGGTCGTTGTTTATTATTAACAAAGGGTCGTGAAACTTCTTAGACCCCAAAGTTAGCAAAGTCTTGATTGGGCGAAAAAGATGTTGCACTTGAATTGCAGATATTTGGCGTGACGTAACGTAATAGAAAGTAGAAAGGAGTTTGGAATAACAGAAATACTGTGGTTTATGATGTGAGGCAAGTCGATATATTCGACAATATTTCGTTATCAAATTTACATTTCTCTAGTGATAATGCTTTCGAAGTTTTTCTTACATTATTCCAGTCTCGTAATATTTGGTTCCAGTCATATGCCGTTGTTATCGTTATAATTTATATCATCAGGAGATTGTTTTCTACCCACAAGTGTCAAAGCTTTTTCCTCTTGTAATTTATTCTCTTCAGAATTATCTCATTCCTTTCTGTCTCCGGGCATCGCTTTGGCTTCTATCCAAGTGTTACCTCTTGGTAATACTTGGGTTAATGATTCTTAATGATGTTGATTGTACTGTAGATATAATATTTCTGAAAAGTTCCTTAAAAACTGGAGGCTTTTCTGAAATCAGAGACAATCTGGGAAAAGCTATTTCCAGACGAATACATTATATTTTTAAATTATCTTTCTATAGCTATTATAAAATAAATACTGAGTTCATTTTAAGTCAATAGGCGTTGTTCAAATCGCTCTTTCTTCGGACGGTCTCCTGTCTTGGGTTTTAAACAATATAATTTTTTAATATAAACTGCTGTATTAGGAGATTGTTTTCATCGTCGGACGCGAAATACACCAAGCCGATTATAGACTCCCCGTGGTGTTAGGGATCGTACCTGTCGACCGGTCACAGGTAGTGGTCAGGTACCAAACAATATAAAATTGATTATAATTCAATATTATATTCCAGCGAATTTTGATTAACGCGAATATATTTTTATTAAGATCGTTGTTTCTTCCTCTACAAATCGATACCAAACTTTAATAATTTCCAAGAAAATCAAATTGTTTTATGGTTTGTGGTCTATATTCGGTGAAAATAATTATTATATTAGGAGTATATTTCTCAACATATACGAAATTATAAATGCGTATCTACTCACTGATATAAAGACGAAATTGTTACATATTTGAGAAAGAGAAATCTTGACCTGTAATCTTTATCTTGTGAAAAGGGAACTCGTTATAGCTCCTTGTTATGTTGTTTACCACATAAGTAGTGTAAAGTTCCAGGGATGTGCTCTGGTTTGATCACAGTCTATGTTATATCTCTCTCTATGATATATCTAAACTGTGGTTTGATCCTTGAAACAAGTTTTTGATTGGTCGGCCTTTATGATTGTATTAAATATTAGCAAAATGCTATGGTCAACTATATAAAAGGTTTGTTTTAACCGATAGTTATATGCCTTGGTACGGTTATTGGTGCCTGGTTCTGTTTCTCAAATATGTAACAATTTCGACTTTATATTAGTGAGTAGATACACATTTAAAACCATAAAACAATTTGATTTTGTTGGAAATATTTTGAGTTTGGTATCGATTTATAGGGGAAGAAACAACGATCTTAATAAAAATATATTTGCGTTAATAGAAATTTGCTGGAACATAATATTGAATTATAATCAATTTTATATTGTTTAGAGACACATTTGAAACCATAAAAGAATTGATTTCGTTGGAAATATTTTGAGTTTGGTATCGATTTATACAGGAAGAAACAACGATCTTAATAAAAATATATTCGCGTTAATCAAAATTCGCTGGAACATAATATTGAATTCTAATCAATATTATATTGTTTGGTAGTGCGGTTTACCTGACCACTACCTGCGAACGGCCGACAGGTACGATCCCTAACGCCACGGGGTGTCTATAATCCCGCTGGTGCATTTCGAGCATCACCGTTCACTATGGTAACCCACTACCGCGCGTAGTGCTGTCGTGGATTATAATTATTGAACCATTTTTCGGATGCTAATGAGGGTTTCTTAGAAAAAAATGTGATAAGGTTTATTGGCCGGATTACGATCGACCTAAAGGAACTTATTCGACTTGAACTTGAAGTGACGTAAAAGGTACTAAATCCAGTTGCGCTAGCTAAGCCTTCCCCATCCAGAAAGCTACCTATCAATGCAGCTTTAGAAGAAAAATTTAGCATAACTAATGCCTGGCATGGGCTACAAACCAGAACAACCAAATTTCTTGCAATTCCTTACCCAAAATTCACAGGGTTTTGACTTATCACGTAAAACATAGTCAACTTTAAACACAGAAAATTGTTTTGGGGTGATTGCTCAGATGTTGATGTGAAACAAATGGACAGAATACAGTAAAAACATTTATTAGTGTTTACCAGTGGATGTGGAATAACAGTGCTGACAAAGTCATTTAGGGGAGAGATAGATTGAAAAGGGACAAAGTTTAGAATACTGTCGCGACCTGCGTTAAGCACAAGGTCGAACACTGAGGGGTAGCTAGGGGTAGAGCAACACGAAAAAAGTAAGCCTAAGTAAAAAGAGTATATTGAACAAAATTTGGTACATTAGAGGCGCGACCAGCGGCCAACACGACATCAGTTGAAAATAACACAAAGAAGAAGGAATCAAAAGTGATCAAAATATGGGACAACGTAGTACAACTTAAAAAATACGAAAAAACAAATGATTAACAGGGACTAATAATAATAAAAAAAGGTGACCTAAATAAAAACAGTATATGAAATAACGACTTGCCCTAAGAGGTTCATCTTGGACGTGGCTCGGGGGACGTGTCTCGGAGACCGACCAAGGGCGCGATTTGCGAAACTAATAAACTGAACCGAGCCTGGTTTTGTCGGTCCCCAGCCAATTTATAATTTTTTCCTGATGACCGATCAGCTTTTGTCGTTATTAACATAACGTGGAAAGTTCATCGATTCCCGGACTCTTTGGCGGATGCTCGATATCGAATTCGAGACGTTGCATCCACTCGCGGAAATCGCGGATCGAATTAGCGAAGAGTATTATCCGGGAATTGCTGAATCTATAAGTTACTGCAAAGTAGCTAAATTAGTTGCTTTGCAGAATAAGGAAAAGAAAAAAAGAAAACACGCGAGTTGACATGATGTAAGAATAAAAAGTTAAATTATCAGCGGAATTTGGATTAATTAATCGATTAATAGATAAGCTAATTGATCATTTCTTGACAATACGTTAAATGATGTGAGTTATATAATGGTGGTGCTTACATGATTATTCAGAGAGCGTGAGATAAAACTTAGCCGGAAACCTAGAGACCTCGTGTCAGGAGATCTTTCACAGGGGCAGCGACTGACTCACAGACTGACTGAATCATCAATGAGTGTCTAATGATTAGTAATTATCCGCGAATGTTTATTTCCGCCGTTATTTATTCACATCGAATGTTATTGTTAGTAATCTTCGACGATCGGGTTTGTTAACATATATTTGACATATATATCACATATATTGATAAATAGACAGACGTGTTTGGCTAGGAAATTTCTTTAAGTAATTGACTTTGGAAAACTCACGTTTTGCTCCTAGTGTAATTTCTTGGTCTGGGTCTTTGCTATGTTGTACGCGATAATGTCAAACTGTTAGATGTTTGTCTGTAAATCTGTTTGTAGTTATTGTTTTGTATTAGTGCCGCACGCTAAATAAAAAACCCTCCATACACGTTGAAGTTATTTGTCAGAAACATCAGAATTTCCTAAAGGAGAAAAATTAAATTTTTCAGTTGTATGTAGATATGTACCTATACTTTTTTATTGTAACATTTATTGAAACAAAATGTATTTAAATATTTCAAATTCCTGTCTCACAATTTAAACTTTGTTTTTATTAGCGTGTCCTGAATATCCACATTAATCAATTGGAATTTCAGTTTCTGGGAACAATAGAGGCGAAAAGGTCTCCCGACCGCATTGTCGAACCGTAATTATCGTCCCTGGCAATTAATCGCATCCCGATAAATGGAGGGGAGAAAGTGAAGCTTATGCTTGGTAACCGTCCCAAGCGAATTATGTATTAATTTTTTCATTCCAACAGTAAAGCAATATGCCCTTAAAAGAGCTTGGTAGAACGTAATACCCATTAACGCAGGCATTATATAAAATTGTCTGTCATTACCCGGTTCCTTCATAATTGCGTTTTTTTCCACTGTACTTCAACTCCGGACGTGTTGTCTGCACAACTGCGGAATTATAATTATCACGGATTGTTGGCAGTAAAACCCCATGGACCATCTCGCCGTATCACTGGAAATTGCAGCATTTGTAAATTACTTCTTATGAATAAATTAGTGCGCCCTTCGTAATTACTCAACTAATATTCATGAAACAACCACATGGATAATACTGCTGATGTACAGGAGAGGGCGTTAATTTGGGATGGGATCGCCGACCCTGATGTATGTTATCGTGATTTCGGAAAACTACCTCGGGAAATACCTGTACGGGGTGAGGCAGTTTCATGACTTTGCTAACTTAAATCATCCCAAGTTTTCTATTGTAGGAAAATGGCGATGTGTCTACCTGCTACTGTCTCATATTCTATTATGAATATTCGATAGTACAATAAACATTTAATGAGTAAAAACGCCTTGGAACGGATTTGGGGTGTAATTAAAAAAAAACGAAGAACTATTCAGTGTAAACTGCCCAGTAAAGGAAATTTGGATAAAAAATGTTATTAAACTTTAGGTACATATTAGACGGAAAAATATATATTTACATTTTAAAAACAATTTTTCAGGTGGATTTACCACCTAATACCACGAGGGAGAAATTAATTCAAATCGGTTCGGAGAGACGGATATTTTGACGGTACTACAGATCACTCACATATATCGGTCGGTAACGGACAAATACATAACATATAACGGCGGAACGATCACAGTTACGTATAATTCGGTCGGTGGTACGTTCACAATCGGACGGTGTCGGTGGGTCTAGATCTAACGGTCGGTAACGTTCACAATTACATTTATCGGTCGGTAGTATGTTCACAATCGGACGGTTACGTAACAAATAACGAATAGTTCGGTCAGTTTAAATCTAACGGTCGGTAACGTTCACAATTACATATATAGTTCGGTAGAACGCAATCGGATATCAGACGCAACGAAAAATACGGATAACGTACGGCTTGTCACAGACAAGTATTGGTTCTCACCTTGGATTAACTCAGGCACAGAACGATTTGAGGGGGGAGGTTCACCTACCCAAGTTACGTCTGAATATATAAGCGATGGTAGATTAAACGTTGCCTTATCGGCCGCCATCTATCTGAGATAGGTTTGATTTCGCGATTAACTGTACGGTGGGTGGTTTACCCTCGACTCTCAAAAATCTGCTTCGTTACATTATATTACACCCGATTACAATATTTCTCATATAGGAGCACCTCAAATGAGAAAGTACAAATTATTGCTTCACGGTGTAGGAAGATGAAAAATAAAACCATTTCCTGTCAATATTCTAATAATTTTCTTTGAGTACTGGTATGGCGGAAGAAATCTATAATAGACTGATGCCAGAAAATGTAGACAGAAGTATATATAAACCAAATAATTTGTTAAAAGCTTTCATGATATATGGAACCATTTTTAGATCCATGCAATTTTTGGCAATGAAATATGAACATTATTAAACACAAAAATAATGGTTAGCAATTTGGACGAAGAAAATGTTCCCAAAGGTTTACGTGGAATGAAGAAAGAAGATATACGGGTAACGGTAACAAACCGAGAACTGCAATGACTAAAGTGAACGTTCGAGATTGAATCCTTGGTTATAGGCATAAATATCTTTTTCGGAAAATTTCCAATTTAGTCCTTGTATAAGTCTGCCTTTCAAGGAGAACTTTAAATATAAAGCAGTCCGTGTAATTTGATTCATTTAGTGACATTAGCCATGAGAGCAGTTATTTTGGGTTGGTTCATATCTATAACAGTCGAGTTCAGGAACTACAAGGTTTTAGACAGAACCAAACTTAATGGGAGTGGTAAGAGCTTAACTGCAACGGTGATTAGGACATATCCAGGAATTAGTCGAATATAGTCTTCACACAAGTGCTACAAAATTTAGTATGTGGTAAAAGTGACGAGGAGATGAGAAATAAGGTGGAAAGAAAGTTGTTGAAGCAGACATGGACGAAGCACATATTTGAAAAGAGATGGAAGAAATTAACCATAGGAACCATAAACCCAACTTAGCTAGCCTGTAGTGTTAATGTAAATAATTAAGACACTCTGTTTGGTAGACTCTAAAACCATCCATATTCGAAAGTACCATATCAGAAACACTCTGCGCATAGAGGATATTTCTATAACCAGATTTTGATAACTGCAATTCATATTGTTACACTAAGGGGGATGAAGTCTCCATGGGGTGCTCTAATGGGTAGCTTAGGGTTGATAGCAGAGAAAATCGAAAAAGACATGTATTTTTTTGTATGTGACAAAATAAGAAGGGAACGATAAACTCATGTTACTTCAAAAATTGGAAGTTGAAACAGAGGTTACAATCAAAGAACTGAATGATTGTAAAACAAAAGCAAATATTCCGTGAATGGTAGTTTAGTGTCTAGCTGATGGGCAACATAATGCAGTATAGACAGTGTAATCGTAATTAACTAGACCGATGTCTGAGACTTCGAAGACATAGAAGTCACGTCCTGCATCAAGTTATATCCCGGATTCACCTATGGTAATAAAACCGTTCATTTACCTTAATTAAAGAACTAGTGTTGAGCTATGGGCAATAGAACAAACCACTAATAATAGTAGAATGGATTCTAGGTATAGACAGCTTATACACAACATATACGAAAATGCCATAATGAAAACACAGCTAGAAAAATACGTGCAAGCGAAACCCATTCCAATTGAAAGAGTAGTCCGAAAAGGAGACGTAATATCACCCATGCTGCTTACTCTAGCTATGGAGGACCTATTCAGGACACTTGGCTGGGCAAACGTAAGAATAAGTATTAATGGAAAGAGACTGAGCCACTTTAGATTTGGTGACGATGTAGTCCTTATTATCAGCACATATTTAGAACTACAAATGATGAAGATGAATATTCGAAAGAAAAAAGTAATGTCAAATACATAAGAGGTCAGAAACATGCACGTAAATGGAAATACACTTGAACAGGTCAGTGAATACATATACTTGGGGCAGCTCTTGAAATTGAACAAAGACAACCGGTATAATGAAATAACGAGGCATAAGATTTGATTGGTCATGGTTTGGAAATTTAGCATAGATATTCTAGAGCCGAAAAATACCACAACATATGAAAAGCAAAGTATTTAACCTATGTGTTCTTCCAGTACTTTCACACGAATGTCAAACCTGGTCACTCATAAAGAAAAACATGGATGGGTAACAAAGAGACAGAGACCTATGGAAAGATCTATCTTGGTTATACGACTAACCTATAGGAAGAGGAACATGGATTCACAGCAAAACTAAATTTGAAAATGTTACCCAAGAAGTCGCCAGGCTGAAATGGAGCTTTGCAGGCCACGTCGTTAGACATCAAGATGACAGATGGAATACTTTAATCCGGTACTGGAAACTATACCTAGGACACCGTACCCGATGACAACCACAAATGAGATGGAGCGATAACTTAAAAAGAACAGCGGGGTTATATTGGAAACTAGCCGCAACAGAGAAGGATGTCGTATGTTAGGAGAAGCCTATGTCCAAAGTTGTATGAACGAAAGCTAAAGAAGGAGAACAAGAAGAAGAAGAAAGAACTTATGTCTTTTCTTACCACTCTGTAAGTTTTGTCATATGCTGGGTCCTCTTTCTTAATGTTACAAAATATCATTCAATTACTAATAAAGTAATAAAATCCCTTAAACACCCGCAAGGGGTTACTCTTGGTTTGTAGCAGTGTACCACTTCGCACTTCAATATCGGTTACTATATTTTCCAATGTAAAGATAGAATCTTCCCGGTGTCTCTCAAGACGTACCTTATTTATTTCACGACGTGCATATAGATGGAGAATATATATGTGTGTGTTACCGTCTAGGCCGGCCACGGTCAGTTTTAGAGATGGGCATGGCTCCCCCCCGCTGAGCCATGCAACGGCTGCGGACCACATTCAAGCGGTCCAGGACGCCGACTGCATCCGAAATGAAGACCCAGAGCAGCCTCGAGGTGCCGAAACAGGTGCGCTCCGCCTCCTTCGATGAGATCCAGCTCGAGGCGAAGAGGCTCCAGGAGCCGGGCGTCCTCCTGCGGGTGCCCGCCCCTTTCCCCGGCCAGCGGTCGCGCAGCGTCGACTCGAGCTCGGCGAGCGCCGAGGAGACGGGGAACTTCCTCGAGGTGCCTACCTCGAGGAGGTTCCAGCGGAGGAGGTCCTCGGGCGGCAAGAGCCCCGTCTGCGTGCACTGCGTGTGCCTCGAGGAGTACAACAAGCTGCATCCGCCCGAGGAGGCGTCGACGGCCGCAGGTAATTCTAGTCAAATATCACTTTCCGTAATCATGTACATTCCTCCTCCTTCCCCAGAAATATTCTCGAAGGATTACTCCTACTCCTTGATTCACACATTTGCCATCCTAAGTCAACTCAAACTTTTAAAGTCATTAGATTACACTAAAGGTCATAAATTAACAAATTTGTCAATAAGTAATTACAAAATAGGCATACTTTCAGGGAAGTTGATGTCCCTCGGTATTAGCCAATCAAAATCTGTATTTAGAAAGTCAAAAGATATGCTGTTTTAAACTTAAATATTTTTAGCTCGAAAATAGTACGTCTTTTATCAATTATGTCACCTTGTATTCCTCGCATATCCATCGATTTCAACTCACCCTCCCTTGTCCCTCGTACCTTGTGGGTTGCAAGTCAGCAACTTTTATTGTTACATCGTTTGTTTATTTGTCTTCTCTGGACGTTATAGCTGATTTTCTCCAAAAGATCACTTCGGTGTAAACAGGTACTTATCATTTAGGATCTTTTACTCACCAAAGTTGAAAATTTCACGCAATTGAATTTCTGGTAATAACGTTATAAATTAATATTTGGTTTGATTCGAGATGCTTCGGTTTTCGTCCATTGAACTTGAAGTGCAATTTCCTTTCTGCCCTGTGTATTTCTTGCTTTAATATTTTCAATGGATGTTCCGTTATAATTTTCCTTCATTTCTAATTGTTTATGGTTAATGCACTATCTGATCAACTCACTTATCATCTTTTAAGGTCAGGGCTTTATTAGAATACGCTCATCAATATTGCAAAGTGATTCGTCCTGTTAGTGGTCTATATTTCCTTATTTCCCTTTTTACAGGTGAAACCTTAACATAGGTATATTATAAGTCGGCTAAAACTAATACCGATGTTCTTCACATAATTATTGCTATATCTCTACTCCCTCTATATATCTCGTTGCTCTTAAATCATTCTTTCTATCACACTATTCTCCTTAATTCAAGTTTCTTTCGGGAAAGACACCCTCATTCTTTGCATATGCTCACAGAAACACAGAAGTTGTTTATCTTGTATTTTCTAAACGAGGCTCGTTTTAATTTATTTTCTTGTTTTTTACGTGTAACTTGCGTTTTCTATTTCAACGCCAAATTTTCTCCAAAACGTTACCAGACACACTTCGCACCCTGGAAAAACTTTGGAGTACATGTAACCCATATAAAATTTTCCAAGGAATCCATTCCCGCCTTCAGAATTGCCCTAAGGTTCTTCTATTTGCGAGAAATTCCAAAAAGCCATTCTTTCTTCAAATTGCCCTAACTCGCATGTATGAATTTTTTGGATTTTTTTGCAGGAGCACAAAATGTTTGTTTTTCCCGTGTGTATTTTAGTCTTAAGTGCTAAAACACACTAAATATGGCAAAACAATGGAGAAATCCACCTAAAACGGTAGATTATGCATGAGAAAGGAGTGGCAAAAGTTGGAATTATTCGTGTGGAGCTCAAGCCCCACCGATTTAGTCGGATCATCCTCATTAAATACCAGATCATCTGGAGGTCCAATATTGTCAGATTCGTGAAAAAATTGAATTTTAACGAAATATTTTGAATTTTTCTTGTTCTGTCCGTGGAAGACCATTCTTCCTGTTCTTCTTTAGGTGCCGTCTTCGTTCCGAAATTTGGCTATCATCAAAGCTATGCGTATTTTTGATACTGCAGATCTAAACAATTGGCAGTTGTTGCAGTTGTACCATTCTCTTAAGTTCTTTAACTATGGCTTCCTTCTTCTTCCTATGGACCTTTTGCCCATTATTTTTCCCTGGATAATAAGTTGCAGCAACTGGTATTTATCTCCCCTTATAACATGTCCCAAATATTGCAGTTTGCGCTTCATAAGAGTAAGTACCAATTCTTTCTCTTTCTGCATTCTTCGCAAAACCTCCACATTTGTCACTTTCTCTGTCGATGATATCCTCAGTATTCTACGATACATCACATTTCAAATGCTTCTATCCTCTTGGTATCGATTTTTTTCAATGTCCATGCTTCCATTCCGTAGAGAAGAACCGACAGCACGTAACATCTCACAAGGCGAATTTTGAGCTTAAGGCTTAGATCTCGTTCGCAGAACACCTTTAGTAAATGTGGCTCTAGGTTTTTCCACTATGATCCTGATTTCTTCAGAGCTATCGTTATTTTCGTTGATAACAGTTCCCAGGTATTTATATTTTCTCACCATGTACGGGTATGTCAGAGAAGTTTTGTGGTGATTTAGATACCATCATTATTTTTATTTTGCTGATGTTCCGTGATAATCCGTATTCTTCACTGTATTCTACTATTCTATTAATTAGTCTCTAAAGATCTTGTGGAGTTACTGCAATAACAACCGTGTCATCGGCATATCTCAAGTTGTTTACTGAGATGCCATTTATTCTAATACCTATATCTTGCTCTGAAAGTGCTCTGTCTATGAGATCTTCTTATTATAGGTTGAATAAGATTGGTGAGAGTATACATCCCTGTCTTACGCTTTTTTTAATCCCGATATCCTCCGTTGTGTCTTGCCCTATTCGAATATTCGCTTTTTGGTTATAGTAAATCTTGGAAATTATCCTTATGTCCTTTTATCCAAGCTTTTTTCTACTAGCAGTCTCATTAGATGATCATGACTTTATCTAACGCTTTATTTTAGTCAATGAAGTACATATGTATATTTTAGTTCATATCTAGACATCTTTGGCATATGACGTTAAGTGCAAATAGTGCTTCTCTTGTTCTAAGTCCGTTCTGAAATACGAATGGAGTATCACCAATATCCACATCTGGAAGACCATTCCTTGTATTCATATTCTTCGTCTTCTTCGTAGGTATTCTTTAATCTAGTACATGAAGAAAAAACGGGATTGTAGTGTATAAAAGGATGAAACCGGGGCGATTGTAGGTCTCAACTGGGTCTTTGGAAGTACAGAAAGTTGCCGATTCTCCGGGTACCGCGACATGGTGGAAAATGGTCGTCAAGTTATAAAAATCCGTTCTCCGCCAATACCTCCTAAAATATGGCATCTAGAGGGATTTTTTCTGAGTTAGAATGAAGACCAGTTCATTTATTACAAAAATAGTCCTTATGACTTTTTCCGAAAACTCGACAGTTTTCGAGATAACGGCCCAGAAACTAGCCCGTTACTTGTTGCTCCTGCTCTGAATCCAGGAGAGCAAATTCGAGAAATGGAGACATAAGCGGAAGGACCAATTGTCCAACAAGTTTTCGCAATGCCTTGAAATGTCCCATTTCCAATGGTCTCTTCGTTTTTCTTTGACAACTTCAATAATTTTTTGGATCCGCGTTTTTGCAAAAAATAGAGATGTTGCGAAAAAAAATCACAAGGTCTATTTTTGTAGCTGAGGAACTTATCTTCCTTTTATAAAACCAAAATTTTCTAAGTGCTATATTTTCGGAGATATTGGCGGAAAACGGATTTTTATAACTTGAGGGCAATTTTCCACCAGGTCGCGGTATCGGAGAATCGGCAACATTCTGTATTCCGAAAGACCCAGTTGAGACCTACAATTGCCCCAGGTTTCATCCTTTTACAGAATATAACCCCGGTTTGGGCGTTTATCGGCCTTCATTTACTGGACTACTTGGGGATCCTCGTCGGGAAAAACATTTCCAACTTTTGCCACTCCTTTGTCATGCTTTATTCACAGTTTTAGGCTAGTTTGTCCATGTTTCGTCATTTTTCGCGTCTTTTACCAGTTAAAACCAAAACCAACTTAAAAAACAAATGTATTGTTGGTATTTCTAGCAAATGGAAGAATCTTAGGGCAATTCTGAGAGCTGGAATGTGTTCCTTGGAAAGGTTTATATGTGCTCCACGTTTTTCAGGATGCGATGTGTATCCGGTAACGTTTTGGAGAAAATTTGGTGTCAAAAATAGAAAACGCAATAAAATCAAAAATTGGCCGTAAAAAACGCTAGGAGTAATATCTTTGGCGGAAAATTCTGGTTAATAGTTGTAATCCAACCTGCAGGATGAAATAGTATTGGTTGGGAAAGAAATTATGACCCGCCAACCTAACGACAGTTGACATGGAATTGCCCACATATGATATTAAACATTAGTGCTGTCTGGCTATTCCGATAGATGGGTCACGTGTCTAAAACCTATTGTGGAGGTACACTTGGTGGTGACCTCTCTTACCAGAACTAAACTGAACGTATCAAACGCAGCAAGGGATGGTTAGATAAGGCTTGCCGATCTTAACATTGATAAACCTCGTTTCTTGATCCACAGGCAACCAAGAGGAGAACCCTCCGCCGACTTTCAGCATGAGCGAGTCCTCGAGCGAGTGCGAGGAGGAGGCCGTGCCGTGCGCCATAAAAGTCACCCTGTCCCCGGAGGTGCACGCGCCGCCGATCCCGCTGCCGCAGTCGCCTCCGCCGGTGCCGCACTCGCCGACGATAGAGTTCTTCCCTCCGGAAGTGGAGGAGACCCCGATGACACCCACCCAGTCCCGTCGGAAGTCGATCCACCGGCAGGAGGCGTTCTTCGCCGAGCCGACGGGCAACTCCCTGGAGAACATGTCCGACGGCCCGTCGGAGATCTTCTCCGACGGCACCTCGGAGGGGGCGCTCTCCGAGGGGGACGCCGCGTGCGCCACGATACCCGGCCTCGTCGTCAAGGACATCTACCTGCAGGTGCCGGACTTGAAGAGGGACAGGGCGGCCTCGGTCGACTCCTGCTTCTCGAAGGTGTCGCAGGGGAAGACGGAGGAGCTGCAGCACTCCGGGGTCAGCCTCGAGGTGCCCGTAGGGCCGAACGTCGCCCTGAGGTCGAGGTCCGTCGACATCGTCCTGCCGACGGATGAGCAGGCGAGGTACAAGGCGCTCGCGATGGCGGCGCCCTCCTCCTCCGTCGTCGGATATAGGTAAAGTTAGATGTCGCATGGCGGTGTCCTTGTCATGAGTGTATCCTTCATAATAAATGTTTGGTTTACTTTGGAAGCTTTTTATTTTTATTTAGAGCACATTTTCCGAATTCCCGCCGGGTTTCCACTATCGAACTGAACCTTTGTTACCGTATCGAAAGTTTACGAATCGAGCAAACCTTTTTCATAACATCTGGTCTAATTATTTTCACATCAAATTGTATATTACCTACCTTTCAAGATAAGCTATTTATTTATTCTAACTTATGGTAAAGCAGCATTTCACATTTTGCCAGGTTCTTATGAAATGTTATAGAATCGTAGAAATCAAATCGCCACTAAGTTTTTAATTTATCAATCATGATTCATACCAAAATGCAACTCGCACGCTTAGATTGTAAACTATGAGTTGGGGAAAATTAATCGAACTCAATTCATCGAATCTCAATTAAACGAAAGAGTAATTTAATCGAATCTCAATTAATCGAAAGAGTAAGTATAAAGTATTGTAACGTATATTTTCTAATTTATTTACATTGATCGTACACTAATTTATTTAACACACTTAACTACCTGTTCACTAGACTAGACACTACTTAATTTATTTGTACTGCTCCGCTTTCGGATCGTATGTCGCGTTCACGTCTGCTTCTCTACTTCTAACTAACTCCCTCGATCACAAGCCCCCTTATATATACACCCCCAACCATGATCGAGAACCATCTCGTACATTCTAGAAGGTACGATTGTTCCTTTAACAACGCCTACGCAGGAAATGTTCAGAAGATCACAAATTACTTTTCGTAAACAACAATCCGGCAGAATTCATGCAGCTGTCTTTTACGCGTCGTAGTAATTCTTTTGAAGTAACCGCTTCACTCGGAGCGAGTAAACATGTGTCTCTTTGTTTACTTCTCGCATTACAGTATAATCTTATCTTAAATATTTTAAAAGCGGAAAATTATCCTGACAATTTCACAACGACAGAGAAATAGCTAAATGTGGAGACGATAGGAAAACGTGCAATGTCTAATATTCGGTAATACGGCCTTTTACATTAGGAGAGAGCGAGAGAGCGAGCGGAAGATTGTGGTGAATTAATTTTTCCCTAACACGACGAGGGAGAAATTAATTCAGATTAGTTCGGAGAGACGGATATTTTCACGATACTACAGATCACTCACATATATCGGTCGGTAACGGGCAATTACGTAACATATAACGACGGAACCATCACAGTTACATAATATAATTCGGTCGGTGGTACGTTCACCATCGAATGGTGTCGGTCGGCCTAGATCTAACGGTCGGTAACGTTCACAATTACATTTATCGGTCGGTAGTACGTTCTCAATCGGATGGTTACGTAACGAATAACGAATAATTCGGTCGGTTTGAATCTAACGATCGATAACGTTCACAATTACATATATCGGTCGGTAGAACGGAAACCGGTATCAGACGGTTTCAAAGGAAAAATACGGATAACGTACGGCTTGTCACAGACAAGTATTATAAGCGATGGTAGATTGAACGTTGCCTTATCGGCCGCCATCTATCTGAGATAGGTTTGATTTCGCGATTAACTGTACGGTGGGTGGTCTACCCTCGACTCTCAAAAATCGGCTTCGTTACACTATAAATTGCCAAGTAGAAGGGTGACTTGCGGACAACTGGCTCTCAAAGCATCTATGCCAACCTTCAACGTTATTGTTTGTTTTCGGCAGACCATTTATAATAGCATCATAGCAAATCAACATTTTGTGAGCAAATAGTGGGCTTCTCCGTCTGTGTCTTCTATCGTGAAAGCATCGTGAAGTGCTTCAAATGACTTCACTGTGCGATTAACTAGAACAAATTCACTTAATATCCTCATGGTCATGAAATTCCATATCTGTGTCATATCTTTGCTTAAAACATTCACTTTGTATTTTTCTGTAAATGCACTGAGTGAAATGGAAACAGCACCCTCTTACTTGAAAGTGTGGAAAAGCCTTGGTCAGTTGCCTTCTCAAAATCGATCATTACTGACTTTAGCGACAGATTGGTATCCAAATGTCTCAGGGTTTCAAAAAGAATGTGATAAGTTTGTTCACGGATTTCGAACAAGTTCATAACAAGCGAGAAACATTTTAGATTAATTTAGTTTCGATAAATTGAGATTCGATGAACATATTCTTTCGATTAATTGAGATTCGATGAATTTAGTTCGATTAAATTACTGGAACCGGTAAACTATATTCGTCCTTATTACTGTAGGACATTCTCCGTTCTTGTATTATCTCTGCAATAATCGAAGATAAGAATAAATGAGTAGCATGAGAAGAAATCGAAATTAAACGACGCACTCCAATATTCACGTTTTGCGATACACACATATACGACATAGAATTGTACAATGGCAATAGACATTACACAGTAAATGGATCGAATTTGTCCCAGTGTGATTTCAATTTACTTAGAAAACATTGAATTTGGTATAATTCTCAATTAACTTTTTTACAATGTTTAAAACCGTTTCGGCAGAATGGAGCGGCAACCAGTCCTATAGTGGTAGCAGGTTTGTGCATGTTTTGCAAAATCTTAAAAAACGATCCCTATAAATTACCTCAATTTTAAAATCTACTTATTGTTAACTCATGTGAACTTAAATGGACCCTACTAATAACTAGTAATCCCTAGTGATAATATTAAAGCGAAAAATACAGTTTGTATAACTTTTTGTCTTTTAACAATTACAAATAAATATTTTTGCTATAAACCTTCTGTCAAATAATTTTGTTAAAGAGTTTTCTATACTTTTATTTAAGAACTAATACGAAATTGATTGTTCCCATTTTTTTGTATCATTAATTTTCGTGCATATAAACCTTAACATAGATTCAAAAATCTCTGTAGGTACGCTGCTGAATTAGAATTGATCTCAGTGGCCCGATAACGCTCGGTTTTGAAGTTATAACATTTCGAATTTGTATAAGTGAAAGTCGTTTTAAAATGAAAATGATCCGAATTCTGAGATGACTAAAGTGGTCTTAATTTATGGAAAATGTCGAGGAAATTTTGGAGGTGCGGTAACTTTACCTGAAAAATTTTGTACGGTGTGGAACAAAAATTATTTACATCTTTTAGTTACTTTTTATCATGTAAACTCTTTTGGGTGAAGCAATACTGCTTTTTCACCTAGTAGTTTGTCATAATGTTATAAACTTGGTATCTATGAATCAAATTGACATGAAGTAATTGAATAGAAGGTATATTTTTTATGTATTTTCTCCTTTGACGTATACATGCGAAAAACATAACTTTAAAAAATTGGAGGATATAAATCTCATTATTATTTTCGTAGAGCAAGACTTCGTGCCTCTACATTGATAATACCCATGTAAAGTGATATGTACACTAGATATCAATGAATTTGTAATACAATGTTCTCATTTTATTTTGTAATACAATTTTTAAGTAAAACAAAGGAAACTTAAATTTCATAGAAACCAAGTAGATTTCAGCTGTAGAGGTTTTAACTTTAGATTTTTTGGAAGCGGATAAATGAAATTAATTTTTTTGAACAAAGGGATGTGTTCGCTATTACTGCTACAGTGATACGTCACTTTTAATACGTGTGAGCGATCACTTAACCAGACTATGTATTTTCATGGGTGTGAAGTTAGCCACATCCACAAATTTTATAGTCCAGGAAAAAAATGTTTTTGTTCTCAAAACTTCTACGAAAAATTTTTCTCAAAGTGATTATTTATTGATAAACAATTGTATCCGACAAGATTCACCCCACTAGTCTTCATTTGGGGATGCCTAAATTGGGAGCATTTACAAATAATCGAAAAAAGTTATTTTAACTACCTATCTAGACAAATTTTAAAAATAAAAATTGTTGCCGAGAAATATTAGTTTATCCCGTATCCCCCAAGACAGTGTCAAGTCGAAAATCAGGGGTTCATTGATTATTTCTAAAGTCTATATGCCTACATAAAGAAACGATTGTTTGGGCCTAAACAAATTTTTGCATCAGAAATTTTTTCTATCAATTATTCGCCTATCAATGTCCGCCTCAAACAGTTATAGGACTTACAGGTCGAAAATCAGGGGATTAAATCGTAAATCTGGGGTGCATTGATTATTTTGAAATTCCGTACGGTTACGTATGGAAATGGTATATTAAAGTATGAGTGGATATTGAGCTCTTTCAAACACGCGCGAGTTTTCGCTCGAAATAGAGCAAGTGCTTGAAAGAGCAGTTATCCACGAATACTTTACGCGATTTTTGTTTATTGGTAGGTACCATTTTTTATACCAAAACGACCATACCCAATACGATTAATTTGAATGACACTCGGGACGCTTCGTGACGGCCCGTCGCACGTCGTGCCACCAATCGGCTTGTCCGGCTATGGCCAAAAACACTCTGTTATTGGTTGATATGGCCGTTGTTGATACGTTTCCATGGCGACTTTAAAAAACGCGCGTGCCAAAAAGGCCGATTTACGCACGCCAAAGCATGTTTTAAATAGGCAAAATAGCGTACCAATAAAAAAAAATATTTATGTGCCCAAACAGATTTTTACAATGAAACTTTTTACCCATAATACTGCACTTTCACAATTTTTCCAGTACATGGACATAGTGAATTTTAAAACAATCAATGAACCCCTGATTTCAGACTTCATCCCCTGATTTCTGACTTGAAACTGTTTAAGGGGGATACGCTATAGAAAAGTGAAGGTTAGATACAATAATTTGTCTTTCGATTTTCGGTAAATGCCCCTTATTTATCAACCCTCAGACGATAGAGAGTGAGGTGAATTGTACCGGATGCAATTGTTTATTAATAAACAATCTCTCTAAGAACGATTTTTAATAGAGCTTTTGTTATTAGAAAAATTTTCCCGGACTATGAAATTTGTGGATGTGGCTAACTTTACACACGTGTATTTTCTACCTACTTTTAAGAAAAATTCTACATATTTTGCTATTCGGCAAAATTTGATTTGACATTGTATCATTGAGTTACTCAGTTCATAGAATTGAAATTTTTTTACAATAATTTTAGTTTAATTATTATTTGAACTTGCGAAATGCTACAACAGCGAAATAACCTCTAGCCTCATGTAAAACATGAATTATACAGAGTGATCAAGAAATACTGTTTAAGTTCGCAATCCTATCTGGAGGATTTTTTTGCCTAAGGGTTTGCAACGCTACACCGGAAATCTCTGCACTCTGCATGACAGCGACAACTAAATGTGAATTTATTTACGATATTTATTTACCACACCAGCAAAAACTTCAATATTTAAAGGTACTACTCGAATTGGACACCATTATGTTCTAAACATAAATTCACTCTCCGTTTTAGGCTCTCGAAGACATTAATTAACATCCGAGGAGAAACATTTGCAACTTCCTCGATAATGGCAGTTTCCAGTTCTTCACGTGTATGTAGAACATTACTGAACACCTTGTTTTTAAGGTGACCAAAGAAACAAAAGTCTAGAGGTGTCAGGTCTGGTGACCTACTTGGCCAGATTTCCGTACTTATGACTGGATGGCCAAAACTTCCCGCAAATATTGCATTGTGGCACGAGCCGTATGTGCTCGAGCCGAATCTTGTTGAAAGTAGCCATTTTCGCGCTCCTCAACGGTTAATTGGGCAACGAATGGCTGGAGAATGTGCTGAATGTATCGTTCAGAATTAACTGTAAAGTTAAATAACACAGGACCAATTACTCTCTGCCGCGATACAGCCAGCCAAACACCAACTTTAGTAGGATGTAAGGTTTTTGTTCTAACAGCATGTGGATTTTCACCAGACCAAATTCTGTAATTTTGAGAATTAACATAGCCATTGAGATGGAACCAGGCTTCATCGGAAAAAACCGGTTCTATCCAGGATGTCATCATTGTTCATTTCCTGATTGAACCAGTTACAGAACAGGACGCGTTGTGGACGGCGGTCAGGAGGATTTAGGGATTGGACCATCGAAAATTTGTACGGGTGGTATTTCAATTTACTCTTTAACACAGTGGAACAACTTCCATATGATAAACCTGTAAAGTCACGAAACGGAATACGGGAAATTAGGAATGTGGAAATTGGTGAACTTTTGATGAGGATCAAACCTGTTTGGAGGAAAAGCTTGCTAACCGATTTGCGAAGACTTTATTGCAGTCGGGCCCAGACGTCTTGCACCACATTTTAAGTGAATACGAAGGGTCTACCAGATGGCTTTCCTTTCTTCACATTGCCTGTATTCAAATATCGTTGAACTACGCGCACGCAGTGTTATTTAAAAACGTCGATAGTGAACACAACTTCAGGAAACATTTCTTCAAATTGGTGCGAAGTGAATTCCAAGGAGTATTGCCATCCAGAAGTGGGGTCATGAACTGCACTCCGAAAATAAGCCATGCCAATAAAAATATCCTGTTCTAATATAAATAGTATCATTTTTATATATTTATAATAAAAATTTGAATCGCCGGTCAAGTGTCAATGCTGTCACTGTTAAACGTCGAAGTAGCTGTCAAGCAACCGGAAGTGGTTCCAGTTCTACCATTTTAAAGTAAAGTTTAGGATTGCCAACTTAAAAAGTATTTCTTGATCACCTTGTACTTCGCATGTAAATTAACTCTTTTTTTTTAACACAACCATACACCTTACCTCCCACAAGCGTAGTAACTTCGTGCATATTAAAATCAGTCTCGCCTTTTCCTTCGTCAAAAAATTAAAACAAAAACTTTTTACGTCCCCAGTTGATAACTACTCCCTAGGCGGCCGCGACGTCCTGAATGTATTTTTAAGTAAACCGCCCCTCCCGAAATTTCATCGTAAACTTTTGAGAGTCCACTTTTAGGCACTTTGATGTGGTTAAGATCTTAATTAACCCTACGGTGTACGCAACGTTAACGCTCTACGTAATTCGACGCGCACGCGCGCACGCTTTGACCCAGTTTAAGCATAATTGCGCATCCAATCTAGCACTTAAGAACTAACGTCTGGCACTGGAAAATGTTTCCGCCAATTACTTAACGATTACCGAGACTCTATCTTTCGGATTGCCCTGAATTAGCGTTCCGTTTGTTCTGGAGTGAATTTTTAATGGTACCGCCAAGCTCGGATGAGTTTTTCACGTAACTGATGTTGCAGTTTAATGAAAGCATGTTCAGCCATTCGAGAGTAATTCGGGTACAGGGAAAGGGTACATCATGGGCGGTCACGTGTATTTAAACGCTCATCTAAGATGACTTGCGGAATTTCGGGTTCTAATGGAATCAGAAGGGACGATAGTGGGAAACTGTCCTCTTGGGTCGCTGCGACATTCTTTTTGGTGTTTGTATTAAATTCTGAAATTACACAATTACTGAAACCGACGGTTACCTGTAACTTATATATACCGCGCTATTCTATAACCATAATGATCCTATGACACGTCATCACTTTTTCACTATGACATTTCGTCACTTCCCAATCCATCGCTACATATAAAAGAATTAATAAAAATTGCGGTGCACGTCATCAAAATTTATGACGCCAGCACGTCGCCATGTTGCCACAGCAATTTTTTTTATTTGACATGACTGTTGGATTGGCTAGTAATTTTATAACTCAAAAGTATACATTTTCTTCGTCCTTCAAGAATTTTGCTCTGAGATTGTGAAATTCTTAAATAATTAAAATTACAAAGTTATTAGTATACACAAATAATTAGAAATGAAAAGGAATCATAATGTGTTAGGATGAGTAAGTACATGGAATTTACTCATTTAGTCAGTGTGATTTTATTAGTATTATTATACATTTACATATTGCATTATACACTATTATGCAAATATACAATTATTTAAAAAACAAAGTGGATATTAAGATATCAATTTATTAATTATATTAGACATTATGAAATTCTTAATTACAAACACATTTATATACACTAATTACAATTCAAATAGGATCATGTGTTCTAGGATGAGTAAGGTATATGTTAGTGTATATGTATATGGTAATATATTTTAAGGTATATCAACTCTCTATTGGCAGCTTTACATGTGTCCAACGAGCCTTCATTTTATGTTCACCTAATAAAAAATTTCACTATATAAATATTCATGCACTACAGTTACAATATAATAATATTCTAATAATACATTATGTGCACATACCTAGAGTAAAATATATTTACCTTTGTCAGAATCTGATATAGGTAAAGGTGCGACACCAGACATATCAGGCTCGATTTCAGATTCACAGTCACTACAGATGACATGTTCGTGTAGATGTTAAAAGAAAATAGATATTAAATATTTCCTAGAATTCACTATCACTCTCTGAGTTACTGTTCAAGTCAATCAAGTCACAAAAACAAATTTAAATAAAAACAAAAGTTTCTATTTCATTTCTACTTACTGACAATTTAAAGTAGTTCGCGATATGTTTTGTAATGTTTTGTAACAGCCTTTATAACAGGCTTTGTCGATCCACTTGTTGGAGCCTTATCTACCAATGTACTGTGGTAGGATGCGTTGTCCATAATAATAACTGACGGTTCTTCCAAGTTATTCAAAAATTGATTTTCAAACCACAGCAAAATGTTGTTTTGGTTCATTTCTCCATGATATAGATTTTGGATGTAGAGGAAAACAGTAATTCAGCCCCAGGAATGAAACCATTCTTGTTACCAGCATAAAGAATGATATGTCTGCAATAATAAATTACTGTTAATTATTACTTAAACCTTTCATACCAATTCTGCGATGAGTTATTAACAAATAGTATGACTTTAACAAAACCTAATCAAATGGCATTCTAACGTTTACCTTTTCCCATCAACTTTTGTGATCTTTACACTCTTCCTGTTATCATCTTGCCACGAGTGACCCAATGTTCCATTGTGGAATATCCAAGTTCCATCCAAATAAACAAAAGTGAATGTGGATTCCTCTTTAATTTGTTGACACATTTTCAAAAATTGTATTCTTTTAAATGTAATATCTGGAAGTTCCATTAGCCCCCTTCTTGGATTACCATTACTCCATTTGAAACCAGTATCTCGTAAAAGGGTACGAAGTGATGATTTACATCCCTCAAAGAGCTTCATATTCTCAAGTTTTTGATGAATACTTTCAAGAGTAACAGTTTTCTCTGAAATAATTATATTAATTTATCACTCATTGTATATTGTATATGGTGAATACAATCAACGATAAAATGTAAAAAAACTTTCTTACTTCTTTCATACAGTTCGTAAATTTGATTGCGAATAGAGCCAATATCAAGGTGATCTTGATTCGTGACTCGCTTCACATGTGGACGGTTTTTCTTCGGCGACTTTAACACCACATCACTCTTCACTTTTTGCGAGATTCTACTCACAGTACACACACTGACCTTCAGTGCAGCTGAAACACGCTACAAATATTTCCAATAAGAGCCATAGAAGCTTAATAACCAACAGTATCAATACTTTACCTCTCTAACGCAGTTTAACGGATATAAGGCGCCCCCATGATCCCGTTCCAGTTCAAAGTACCTGATTAGAGAGGAGACCAGTTGCCGACACCTTAGTATCGAAAACACCCAAACACGGATTTAATTTAAAATTGCGTTTATAACCTCAAAATCATAACAAAACTTCGTGTCAATACGTGAATCGTCCGGCAACCGCGCCCACGGGTACCAACTTATATTTTATCGGCTAACATCCGACAGTGTGCTATCTCTTTTTAACTGGGATAACAGTGCGCTCTGTTTAAAGCAAATTTTTATCTTATACCAACGGCAATTGGCAATAATTTCGACGTCATTGATGACGGCACCGCAAGTTTTATTAATCCTTCTATAAATCATCACGTCAGTTTGTGAAATTGCCCTTGTTTCATCCCAATTATTTTAAGGATCATAATTTCACAATATTCCATATCAAAGCACATGCTTAAAATGTAACAAAACCACGATACTACTTAAAACAACGCAAAATATATTAAATTTAAATTAAGGGGACGGGTGAATCAAGGGGACGATATTGGACACTAAAGTTGTCAGAAGGTTGCAAAAATATTTTTTTAAAGCCACTTGTTATGTTTAGAAATGTAGGCAGATATATAGACGAAACGTGGGTCGATACACAAGACACGATAAACAAATAGGCCGTGAGCCGAGTCCAAAAAAGTGTCTCATAGGAAACCACTTCAAATTTTAAACATAGATTGACCTTCACATGAATGACCAGAATGTGCAAGTCTGGCAGCTTTGCAGTGGGGCGTTTAATGGGGACATAGTGTCAAAGTCACCCCAATTTGAGTGTACTAAAGTGCGATAAGAAACCAAATAAAATTTAATAGGTTGGTTTGTTCGTGATGCACAATTCATGAAATAAATAATGCCAGACATATAGGGTGGGGCGATCACCCCGCCAGACATCCCCAAACAGAGCAATTTTAGCGACCCCCATTGACTGATAGGAAACCGGTTCATCTTTTCAGCATAGCTTGATTTTGTAATGAATTACACAAAAATAAACATGCCAGACACATAGGATGGGCCCTTCGGTATGCCAGACACCCCTAAAGTGCGCCATTGACCGACTTCGGTAGAATCATAGGAAACCACTTCAAATTTTTAACATAGATTGACCTTCACATGGATGACCAGAATGTGCAAGTCTGGCAGCTTTGAAGTGGGGCGTTTAATAGGGGCGTAGTGTCAAAGTCACCCCAAATTGAGGTCCCAAAGTGCGATAAGAAACCAACTAAAATGCAATCGGTTGGTTTATTCGTGATACACAATTCACGAAAAAAATTTTGCCAGACACATAGGGTGGGGCAGTCACCCCGCCAGACATCCCCAAACAGAGCAATTTTAGCGACCCCTTTGACTGATAGGAAACCGGCTCATCTTTTCAGCATAGTTTGATTTTTAAATGTATTACACAAAAACAAACATGCCAGACACGTAGGGTGGGCCCTTCGGTATGCCAGACAGCCCTAAAGTGCATCATTTACAGACTTCGGTAGAATCATAGGAAACCACTTCAAATTTTTAACATAGATTGCCCTTTAGGCGTATAACCAAATTGTACAAGTCTGGCAGCTTTGAAGTGGGGCGTTTAATGGGGGCGAAGTGTCAAAGTCACCCCAAATTGAGGGTCCCAAAGTGCGATAAGAAACCAAATAAAATTTAATGGGTTGGTTTGATCGTGATGCACAATTCACCAAAAAAATAATGCCAGACACATAGGGTGGGGCGTTCACCCCGCCAGACATCCCCAAAGAGAGCAATTTTAGCGACCCCCTTTGACTGATAGGAAACCGGTTCAAATTTTCAGCATAGCTTGATTTTTTAATGAATTACACAAAACCAAACATGCCAGACACGTAGGGTGGGCCCTTCGGTATGCCAGACACCCCTAAAGTGCGCCATTTATCGACTTCGGTAGAATCATAGGAAACTGTCTGGCACTTACACATTGTATTCATTATGATATGAAAGTACCGTACGATGAATGCCAGACACGTAGGGTGGGCCCTTGGGTATGCCAGACAGCCCTAAAGTGCGCCATTTATCGACTTCGGTAGAATCATAGGAAACTGTCGGACACTTACACTTTGTATTCATTATGATATAAAAGTACCTTACGATGAATGCCAGACACGTAGGGTGGGCCTTGGCTATACGAATTTTTAAATCTGCCATACATTTTGGCAGTGTATTGTCTTTAAATAATTTCGTGTCTTGTTTTTTCCCACTTCTACAAAATACACAAAACTGTTCTTGGTTCGACATTATAACAACTGCTTTTCCATAGAATACGATGTAGATTGTAGACTAAATGAACTTTTCCCTTGCGACTTGCGAACCGCAGAAACACGTGTCCACACATAGGCACACGCATAAAAACGGTGTAGCATCGTAAAGCAGTGCCGACATGATGTTTACATTCTTATGAAGGAATGTCCGGTTCAAAAGCAACCCAGAAAACTGGTTAAAAATGCTCCGCTATGCTCACCTTCTGTTCGATACTTATTTATGATGTACTTGTGATTAAAGCGGCAAATTTTAAAATATACATTAAGCATTTCATTTGTAATCTATTTTTTATATATTTAGCCAATGTCAAAATGCATTTATGTCCTTTTTAGAACATACAATACCATACAACAAAAAAAAATTCAGATATTCTCCTAAATAAAATAGCCTTAAGGTACCTGCCTGGCATTTATACAGTAGAATAGAACTCTTCCAAACCGAGGTGTCAGTTAAGAAAAACACGGGTATACCTACTACGTACGATTCTACCGAAGTCGGTAAATGGTGCCCTTTGGGGCTGTCTGGCATACCCAAGGGCCCACCCTACGTGTCTGGCATGTTTGTTTTTATGTATTACACTTAAAAATCAAACTATGCTGAAAAGATGAGCCGGTTTCCTATCAGTCAAAGGGGGTCGCTAAAATTGCTCTGTTTGGGGATGTCTGGCGGGGTGAACGCCCCACCCAATGTGTCTGGCATAAATTTTTTAGTGAATTGTGCATCGCGAACAAACCAACCAATTACATTTTATTTGGTTTCTTATCGCACTTTGGGACCTCAATTTGGGGTGACTTTGACACTACACTCCTATTAAACGCCCCACTTCAAAGCTGCCAGACTTGCACATTTTGGTTATTCGCCTGAAGGGCAATCCATGTTTAAAATTTGAAGTGGTTTCCTATGGTTCTACCGAAGTTGGTAAATGATGCACTTTAGGGCTGTCTGGCATACCGAAGGGCCCACCCTACGTGTCTGGCATTCAACGTACTGTACTTTCATATCATAATGAATACCATGTGTAAGTGCCATACAGTTTCCTATGATTCTATCGAAGTCGGGAAATCGCGCACTTTAGGGCTGTCTGGCATACACAAGGGCCCACCCTACGTGTCTGGCATTAATCGTACGGTACTTTTATATCATAATGAATACAATGTGTAAGTGCCAGACAGTTTCCTATGATTCTACCGAAGTCGGTAAATGGCGCACTTTAGGGCTGTCTGGCATACCCAAGGGCCCACCCTACGTGTCTGGCATTCATCGTACGGTACTTTCATATTATAATGAATACAATGTGTAAGTGCCAGACAGTTTCCTATGATTCTACCGAAGTCGGTAAATGGCGCACTTTAGGGCTGTCTGGCATACCCAAGGGCCCACCCTACGTGTCTGGCATTCATCGTACGGTACTTTCATATCATAATGAATACAATGTGTAAGTGCCAGACAGTTTCCTATGATTCTACCGAAGTCGGTAAATGGCGCATTTTAGGGCTGTCTGGCATACCCAAGGGCCCACCCTACGTGTCTGGCATCCATCGTACGGTACTTTCATACCATAATGAATACGATGTGTAAGTGCCACACAGTTTCCTATGATTCTACCGAAGTCGGTATGTGGCGCACTTTAGGGCTGTCTGGCATACCCAAGGGCCCACCCTACGTGTCTGGCATTCATCGTACGGTACTTCTATATCATAATGAATACAATGTGTAAGTGCCAGACAGTTTCCTATGATTCTACCGAAGTCGGTCAATGGCGCACTTTAGGGGTGTCTGGCATACCGAAGGGCCCACCCTATGTGTCTGGCATGTTTATTTTTGTGTAATTCATTACAAAATCTAGCTATGCTGAAAAGATGAGCCGGTTTCCTATCAGTCAAAGGGGGTCAGTAAAATTGCTCTGTTTGGGGATGTCTGGCGGGGTGAACGCCCCAACCTATATCTCTGGCATTATTTATTTCGTGAAATGTGCATCACGAACAAACCAACCTATTAAATTTTATTTGGTTTCTTATCGCACTTTAGGACCCTTAAATTGGGGTGACTTTGACACTATGCCCCCATTAAACGCCCCACTGCAAAGCTGCCAGACTTGCACATTCTGGTCATTCGTGTGAAGGGCAATCTATGTTTAAAATTTGAAGTGGTTTCCTATGAGACACTTTTTTGGACTCGGCTCACGGCCTAAAATGGTCGATTGATAGAACTGGACGTGTACATTATATATTGCATATGCCACAAGGAAAGAAATATAAGTTATATTACCATTCAGAAGACGGACGGGTGAAAGACCATATTGTTATTATCAGCAAAACACAAAAAGGATTGTTCTCTTGATTACCATCAAGATATTATATCTCAACTGTATGAGAATTAATTTGAGCACACTCATTACTACAACTTCCACAAAATAGCGCTATAATTTAAAATAATTCAAGTTACGACGGTATTAAAAACAAACTTAAATATAAAACGAAACAAAAATAAATTATAAAACAAAAGTACAAATAAACAAAAAAAAATTGTTAATTATTTTGGCAATTACATATAGATCATTCTGCTAAGACCATAATTTAATTATGATATAGATACTAATAACGACAGCAGTAGTGATGAAATAAAGGTTTCGTAGCCGAATCATATATTAGACATAGACAGTAGACATATTAAAATTGAATAATTTTACGACGTAAGAATTTCATTTTTTTTTAATAGGATCGTATTAATACTATAATAAATAAATAAAAATAAAAATAATAAATAAAACTGTAATCCTATGGAAGCTCATAATATTAACCATATATTATTAATAAGGGGGATAAAATCAGTTTCCGTTCTTTTACTAAATTAAAGAGGAGAGTTAATCCGCTTAAATAAATACGACTAGTAGTTATTCAACTGAGGAGATCAAGTTTTCAAGAAACACAACATTCCGAAAACAAACTGCAGGTAAAAGGTTTTTTTTGCATAAATACTGGCTTTTCATGTATTAGCAAGTCTACAATTCCTCAGGAAACAGTCAGAGATTGCTCTTGACAGCACGAAAGTTCTGCGGACGCCATGTTTGTCACCGAAGCAATTACTTACCGTCGAACGTCCTCCGTGAAACCTATTATTATGAACCCGAACTTATTAAGCCGCCGCGAACGATGCCGTGATCACTCCCGACACCATCCACCAAATCACGTTAAGACCCAATTCACCCATACGTACAAAATCGGATTCCCGTCCCTCTCCCAATTCCTTTATGTAAATGGGATCCATTAGGAATGTAGAAGTAACTTTACTTACTTCGGAGATTAACCGAAAACACACCCACGCCCTTCCGTCCGTTATGCAAAACCGAAACGTTCGGATGACTGATGAGAAAATGTGTGACGTAACCGCCACGTGTAGTTGTAATTTTCCCGTCCGCTCCCCCTGGGGAGTTTCCCCCTGGCTCATTCCGTCTCCTCAGCCAGCCCATTCATAAATTACGAAGGAAAGCAACCAATTCTGCCAGTGACCTAATGGGAACTGTGTGGAGAGATGTGTTCCTTCGCGAAGGCGCCTTGCATTGAACTGGAGGTAGACCGTTTGGTTCCTTTTTAAAGTTCATTAGCAAGTTGGCACACAGCGAACTCTTATGGTTAATGAATTGTCTCTCTTTACATTCGTTTGTCCAAAAGTGCGGAAACGTTAATATTTGTGACATTATGGGGGCACTTGAAAGGTATCAAAAAATAATCTTATGCGAGACAGGATGTGCCTAATTTGTTTATTATGTTCATTTATCACTTCAATGTATTTTATATTAACAGCTAACTGTGCCAACAGTTAGCATGGCCATTTACATGGCAGTAAACAGCCATTATATCCCTAAAAAATAATACGTGCTTAAAATGGTTTTATCTATTCGTCGGTATAATCATATTTCTAAAAACTTGAAGTGAGTGTAGGGATTGAACATACCTTAAAACTTATATTTTTACCTGCTTTATGAAAGCACTTGTGATAGCGTCCGTGTAGCAAGATAATATTATTAAGCGTGACAAAGCGTGTTGTACACTTTATATAGATCTTACGTGATACTCGACCAGGATAACTAAGAATATGGAGAATCATTTATGGTGTATTCACTAACAGAAATATCCCCTCATAAATAGTTTGTCTGAGAAGCAAGACGTATGACTGAAATACAAATAGTAATACAAGACTAATGGAAAAAATGATGAACTCCACTCACGCTCATTTCGTTTTCAACATTAGGGTGCTTGAGCCCCCTCATCAATTTGATATCCAGAAACACGACAATTTGAAAAAAGCATGTTTGGCAGCATTGCAAAATATCGTTTCGACGGTGAACGCTAATAGGTTAATTAGATGTTTGGTTCACAGATCATCCGTTCTGTGTATTATAACCTGTAAGATTAAAGGTATTTCCGTTTTGTATTTATCAAGCTTTATTTTTTTTTTCATCGACATTTTTAGTTTGTTCACATATTTGTTGTGCTTTTCCACTATATGCATTTTCACATGGAATATAATACAAGTGGGTTAGGTTGGTACTTCAAACGTAGGTACTTACTTGGCTATGTCTTACTGTGGCGCTGGTTAATATCTCTCGTCTTTCACATAATTTACGAATTCGACAAATGCATAACTGTGACACAACACTAATTAATAACACTTTTAGGGCCGGTACTTTGGGTCCTGATTAAACATCGGATTAAATTAATTCCCGATTAAAACAGCCAACCAACTGAAGTACGACTACTTTCGTCTGTTATTTATAACTGCGATTCAGTTGACCGGCTGTTTTAATCGGGGATTAACTTAATCCCATGTTTAATCAGGACCCAAAGTACCGGCCCTTAGTATACAACACTATTGCCCACCTGTACCCGGGGAAATAAGGATAACAATTAATTATTTCAAGTGGTAAACTATCCCATTTAAATCCCACTCAATCTATTACTCAATTAAGGGATATTTCATTTCAGTGAACTCTTTGAATTCGAAATTGAGAGTACCTAATGCGGCCTTTATTTAATAATCGAGTGTGAAGGGTATGTGACATTTAAAAATTTGACCCTAAATTATGTAAAAGAGGATTTAATAAATATTGTCACGCTTAGGGGCCTGGTGTGTCCTTTACAGTGCACAGCTTGGGGGTGATAGCTCGGTTAAACAAACCAACGCCATTTATTTCGCCTATTGTCCAAATGGTTAAAAGTGGCGGTAAGTGACCTAATATTATTATACCTTCAATAAAAGAGAAAATAAATTTGTCACATTGACAGAGATACAAATTAATGACAAGTAAAATCCAAGTGGGGCCAGAATAAACAATAAAAAGCAGGATTAAATTAACCCGTGGTATAACTTTACATGATTTGGGAGTTGAAGACGGTGTGCCACATAACGACTGAGCAGATGGACCGTTCTGTGTCCAACTTGGCATTAATGTAGTTTTTCAGCGTTGAGCAAGTCATACCAAGTGATCCCTGTTTGCGAACATGATTTATTTAATGTTAATCGAGCTCGTGGTCAAATCGTGCTTTGTTTCATAGCTAGAGAAAATACAAGTTTCGCCCCAGGCTTAATTACATGGTCCATGAACTGCTCCTATACGTGACAATATAAAATTACTCTATGACAATTGCATAGAAAGAATCACTATTGAATTATTGAAATCGGATATTGTCCCCATTTAGGTTGCCCCTTGGAAGAAAAAAAGATTGTCCAAGCTCTCGTTTCAATTTAATTCAGTTCTCTTAATTCTCACTTGGTTCAAAGCTCTCAATTGGTTGGACTTTGTGTTCTTCTTCATATTCTTCATATGGTTCCGCCTCTTGTACATTTTTAACAACATACTTAAAAAATACATATAGATAACCAACATAACGAAATTTATTATATTACATGTTCATACTGTAATGCAGAAAAGTATACATCGGATAGACAGAGCGATATATGATAAAAGAATTTATCGACATGAATTACGCACCAATAATAATAATCCCTTACATTAGACATTTTTCTTTCAGATCACTCAATGTCCAGGGGATACTCTTTTGAATTTAATGACGTCAAGAATTTTGTGGCATGAATACATTGAAGTTAAAGGGCTGTTCTTAGGAGCCTACCATATCTTAAGGACATCGAATTACAATTACCTATAACAAACAAAACGACTTTCATAATATCGCTCAATTCTACAAAATTATCATTTAGTCTAATGAATAACGTCGAATATGTAATACCAACACCCTATGGCAACGTAGAACAGCTACATTGACACAGTAGCAACAGCTTTCTACTCAATATATGCTTGGGATTACAATAGTACTTCAGATATATCACCCGAACATTCACATTATCAAAATTTAATAGAAGAAGGTGGGAAAGTAACAAAAGCATCATTTTGAGAATTACAATCTTAACTATCAGTTAAGAGGAAGGTTTCGTGAAAAGGATTTATATGGGTAAATGCGTTAATAATGGCCCCTCCTCTTCTCTATTAGTAATCCTACTTGTATATTACGTAAGGTCCACCCATAAAAAGTGTACAATTGAATTTTTTGTAAACCTTAATATTTGTTATCTTGCTGCTATCATAAGATGTTCCACCTAAATATGTAAATGTTAAGGTATAGTCTTTACAAAGTCTCTTATGATACAGTGGAAAGTTTCAACGTACCTAGCGCATTCAGACAGTAAAAAAGCTGGGTTGACTGTTAGAGTCGTAAAATGGCAAAGGGCGCAAATTATGCAGGTGTAGATGCGGCGTCTTTTGCACGCTTAAACGGCCTTTTTGGCAGATCCATGATTATGTCTGCAATTGCACAGATTGCACACGGAAATTCGAACAAGTTTTTCGAAAACGTTTAATATTTTTTGTTTTGGGTGTTATGAATGAATGTTTGCTCATAACTCTGAAAACGCCTGTATTCATTTTCTTATGTGCATCATAAGTTAATTGAGTTGTAACGTGTTAAAAGTCGAAAGATAGTCCTCTTCTTATCTCTAAAACAGCTATTCCGAAAATTTTAAACCCCAGTATGAAATAAGATAGTTGATCATTCGAATTAATGCAAACTACATAAGCGAAGAAACTTTGGCAACTTTTAAGAAAATTTCTCAACCCTTTTTAGGGAAAAAGGGGACATAAGTATTTCATTGATTTGGAGCTCGGTAACTTAATTGCCATAAATATGTTTGACTTAATAAATGTCTTATAAATCGATGTAACATTGCAACGTTACGACTGGCCTGACCCATGCGTGGAAGCGAGAGCGAGAACAAGTGACAGAGATCGACGTACGTTTGGCTTGCGACGCATTGTACGCACACGTTTGTTACCGTTTCGCTTCTAACGCATCTATCTCCCTTCCATTCTGCCTAGCGCTTGAGTCCGCGTGAAAGAGAGACAGCGGCAGCACACAGCTTGACGTTAACGTATTGCCGGCTATTCATAAAGTGAACTGGATATTTCCTGTCACACCATTGCTGATTACAATAACAATTGCGGCATTAAGGTAATTAATTCTTGCATTCTAAGATTTTGATTAGCTATATAATCTCATGTATATCTTCTTTCATCATTAAAACAAAGTAGCATCGGTCAGCGAGTGCAGTAGTAATAGGTTATGCTACGATTTCGACTAAAAAATTATTATGAATGATATAAATGATCATATAGAAAGTCGAATGCTTTCATTTACTATCCAGTGACAATAATTATCCTACGTAGCAATTCATGGCAGGTTTAAGATTAATGTTTAACTTCACACATGTCATAACAATGTGTCTAAAATGACAAGTTGGACCGGCCAACCGCGGTGCGAAAAAATCTTCTATAATATAAAACTGGTTAACGCGGGCTTTTTAAAAGCAGCAAATTAATCAATAATAATTTAGTGATATTAATTCAATGTAATTCATAAACCTATGCAATTTTTGATCAATGTTGCCTTACGACGTTATCACTTAAAATTATCGTCCGTAAACCGACTTTACAGACAACCAAATGTTTTGTTTTGATAAATGTGGTTTCAGTACTATAATTTCGAACTGTATTGAAGTATTATTCTATCAATTTGCGATATCTTCCAGAACTAAACTTTGGATTCCTTTGGTAAAATTAGGATTCCTTCGTTGATGCTTAGAAGGCGTATTGATAGGTACATTCGGATCTTCATTAGAGCTAAACAATACTTATAAATTTTAAACAGTACTTACATTTACTTTACACAGTAGAAAGCTCTCATTTTATTTTCAGAAGTGCATATTTCCATTTTGAATCTATTATTTCTTTCCGGAGGCTTGGAATTCAAGTAATTTTTACAACAACAGCAGAGTAAGTGGTCGCCGCTTCAATTAAGAAAGTGCATTCGTAAGGGAATACTTGGGCTAACATTGAATCGTGTTCCACTAGAACGGGAAGCTCGTCTTCAGGAATTTTTCCTGGGCACTCGGTCAAGAATTTTTAATAAAGCATCGAATGCGGTAGTTTAGAGAAATTTAATATCCGTACTTTAATATCTGGGCCCTCTCACCTGGACCACGCCTAAACGACGGTGGTGGCGTTTGGCACGTGCAGTTTCGGCACCGTAACTCGCCGTGTTTTACGGCCTCCCTCACCTACTCTCCACGTCGTAAAGCGCGAATGTACGATACGATGTTTATCTGCCCTAGCAGCGTAGGATTTATTTATTACAGCGCAAAATGGAAGGGAAGGCGTGGAACGTAGAACGTGGAGTTCGTAATGTCTTTCGTAATGCGAACGTTACAAATGAAGACGTTCACCGACGAAGCCGCACGGTACAAGCAACATGGTTAAGTCCTAATCGAGAGACAAGTTTCAATGACAATAACAAAGTACATGGAATCGCTAGAAAAATGAAGCTGATTATAACTGACGAAGGCAACCCCTTTATAAAGACGAGCTATAAAGACGAGGAAGAAAGACGTTATAAGGGGATACAGATAGGTACTCTAAAATTGCTCTTTTTGAAAATGTTTTAATTCTTTACCTGCTTATATTGCATGAACATTTGTGTATCATAGTATGTAACAATTAGGGACACATCCTTCACCGATTTATGATGGAAAATAGTTCACTACCATGCAATCTGTTCAACTACCGATATTTCAGGTGGGTATTTTAAGAATACCTGAAAATTATAGGTTACGAATTTACAATGAATTAAACAATAATTTGTAACGCGCTTGTTGCGGTTACTTGTGAGGTTTGGCGCTGGGATGGAATTCGGGAGTTCAGTAAAGGGTTTTAGAGTCGGTTTTACGGTTTTGCTCGGGCGCCAGATTTTTAAGGGTTTTCTTCCTCGGGATTATGCCTGGGTAGTTTACGAACTCTGGAGAATACCAGGGTTGTCCGTAGAAATAAAACACACACTCCAAGAAGAAAATCCCTAAATTATTTTATTCCCACACGGCAGTCAATTACAATTGATACTACTAACACCTGTTGGTGCTAGGTCGTCGAACGGAGATCGGACAAAAACTTATTTACAATTATTTATGTATTTCGGAAAGGAAACACACAAATACGAAAATATTATTATTATCACAGTTGGAGAGAAATAAAATGTATTTTAAATAACAGTGAGAAGAGAAGAAAATATTTCACAAATCGAAAATGCGGAAACGGAAAGTAGAAATACTCTTACAAATATTTAGAACCTGAGATATGAAAACTGCTCTAACTACTGAAATGGAACACGGAAAATTATCCTAACAATTTCACAATGAAAACGAAATAGCTAGATACGGAGACGATAAGAAAACGTGCAGGGTCTAATGTGGGGTAATACGGCCACTTACGTTATGAGAGAGAGAGAGAGAGAGAGAGAGAGAAAGAGAGAGAGGGGGGGGGAGAGGGAGAGAGAATACGGTAGTCGCGAATTGACTTTTCCTCAACGCGACGACGGAAAAATTAATTCCGGGCAGTTGGAAAAACGGACGTTTTCACAACCGCCGGTTTAACAGGTAGCAAACGTTCATCCACAGATAGCTTATGTCTAGCGGTCGGTACGCTCACAACGAAAAATCACAGATAACGTATAGCTTAATTGCTAGCGGTCGGGGACGCTTTCACAATAGACGAATAACTACGAATAGTTCGGTCGGCTTAAGACTATCGGTCGGGGACAATGCACAATTTACGTACACTCACAAATAACAAATAATTCGGCGGCTTATATCTAACGGCGGTGACGTTTACAATAGACAGACAGACGTATCGACTTGCTATAAACAAGTCTTGGTTCTCACCTTGGATTAACTCGGGTACAGAACACTGGAGGGGGGCGTTTAACTTATCTAAATTTAGTCTGGATGTTTAAGCGATGGTAGATTCAACAGTGCCTTATCGGCCGCCATCTATCTGGGGTAGGTCTGATTTCACGGTTAAATGCGCGGTGTGTGGTCTACCCTCAACTCTCATAACTATGCTTCATAACTATCTTTGTTTTTTCTTAGAAGAAAGCAACGTATTAATAATAAGTTAGTGTACCCGGCTTTGCTCAGAGATCCTTCTAACTTCGCCTCTGTTTTTCCACCCCCTCAGATAGTAAAATTTGAGATTATCGCATTTTTCAATTGATAACGGTACCAAGTTTCTAGTTTCTAGCTATTTACTAACTCTTGCATAAATTTCAACCCCTTTTCCACCTCCTCTTTAAATGAAATTAAGGGTTCTTAATTTGTTGAAAACACTCGGCGGCCTAAGTCACAAACGACCAGAGTTTAAAGTTTCTAACTACTCGAGAAGTACTTCAGAATAAAATCGACAAAATTTAAGTTCACCCCTTTTTTCACCCCCTCGGAAAATGGAATTCAGAGTGTTTTTAAAGTGTGTAAAGTTTCTAGCTATCCTGGTGCTGTTAAATAAATTTCGTCCCCTTTTCTACACCCTTGGTAAGAGTAATTTAGTGTTGTTAAATTTTTCCCTCAAACTTCTAAAAACTCCAAAAAACAAAAAAATGGACAACATAACTTCTTGCTAAGGTATATAACTGATATATACCAAATCTCAGACATACGTATTTTTAAAAATTTCCAACACGTAATACGTATTAAATACGTACATTTATACCTAATAAGCATGAGTAGATTCAAAGTGATAAACAGGAATCAAGTCATTTATCATTATTTAAAGGTGAATATCTCGAAAACTATTAACAATTATTATAGAAAGAAAAAACAACAAAAACCAAAACGTTGTTTCAGGGGTGTTTAGATTTAAATTTTTTTGAAAAAATTAAAAGAAAAACAATTTCCCAAAAACCTAGATTAACGGTGTCTCCCTTAAAGGAATTTAATATATCCTAGACTTTTTCTTAGAGTATCTAGATTGTAAAAAAATTCCCCGCGAAATCTCTGAATCATTCCTTCTATCTTCTATAGAGTTTATGATGTCTCATAACCGAAAACCTCTTTCGATTTAAAGTTCCATTGAGGCCTTCTAATTTCTATTCTACGTTAAATCTTACAATATTCCCAAAAAGGGCCTATGTATTCTTTTAGACTTTTTCTTGCTTGAAACGACAATAGGAAAGATTAATAATACCAGTTAGGACTCTCTAGGTTTTTCCTTTTGGAGACCATTCATAATTCAGGTTCTTCAGACTTTCCATGTATAGAACTAGGCGGTTTATTGGTTTCAAAACACTTTTGGTCCGTATTGAGGTAATTAGTGATCTTCCATATTGTTGTATGGTTATTTTATCTATGAATTATTAATCTCACAGGGATCTCTAAAATGGTCATTGTTAATCCTTTAAAGTAGTGAGTCTGAAGAACAATACTAGTCGCTAATGTTAGTTCTACTTACTGTTACTGTTACTTTTGATGGTAAATTTAGTCGTTTATAATTCACAAAATATCTTTGAAATATTCCTTCTTGCTTTGTAATGTTTGAAACTAAAATTATTCAATCTCTAAAATTCATTAAGCTCCATTGATGCAGTCTATTCTTGTTTTCACTGGACGCCATTTTAATCACAAGATTTTCCGAAACCACTGTAATTTTCTATCTGGATTTTTAAACGTTCCCATCCTTACTATTTCTTTTGTCAAAGAAAGTTTGAAAAATAAGAGAGTATTTAATTTAAGATACCTACATGCAAATTTTCGAGCAATGAATACTAAATCTTATGATAGGAATTTTCCCATATTAAAACAATATATTAAAAAGTAGTATATAAAAAGACTTCTGAAAATATGAAAAATTTGTGAAAACCCATAAAAATGTGAAAAATGCATTTGCCCAATTAGGGTATTTGTATTAAAATATTGTTCCAATTGTTGCCGGTTGAACACTTAAAAATATATAAATGATATATTCTATAAGTTTTGTCCAAAATATATCAATTTTTGGTGCCCACCGAAATCAATTAAAATTTGTCTGCTTTTGAAGTTCGGTTACATGATCAAAAACGTACTGAAATTGGTTGTTTCCTGTGACGTCACATGCTAGTAAGACAGGATTTTGATACTAAGGATTTTAATTTCGCCACAAATATCACGCGATTTCGGTTTTCCAATTTCGATCAGCGATTCATTATCAAATTTATTGAATTCAATGAAACGAATATATAATGTAAAGTCATTTTATAAAAGCAGACAGCAGAAAGCTACTCAAAGGACTTGATATAATGACTCAAGGAGTGTATTTTCTTTAAAAATAGACTTGCTTTTTATTCCGCATAACCGATAACTGTGAAAACTACATTATAAAGTACAATAAAATATAGTTTTTAGTAAATATTCATTTTTGACTTATCGTAATTAAAATCATACAAAATTATGTTATTTCCTTTGCATAAAACTATTAAAAACAGTAATTTTCACAAGGCGTTTCAGGTCTGGTAAATATAGTGAAGATCTTTACTGGCATGTGGTGCCACGAAGTCATGAATATTTTAATCGAAATTGTATTTATAATATAATAAATTGATAATATTTAAATACGTAGGCTGCATGATATACACTAACAAACGTGATGTACATTTTAAACATTTAAACATGATTTACCGAAAGTAGTCAAATAGCATATTTATCATAATTCCACTAAATTACAAATCTACATGCAGCATTACATGTTTCATATTCTAAAAACAAGAGAATATAAAATACCAAACATACTCCATGTAATGTGTATATACAAATATAGTGCCATAACTTATGCATCCCAGGCAGCGGTGATCGTAACGGGGCATCATGATATTAATATTGACATCATTTACATGGAAAATGTCATCATACATAATATATAAGTTATACTTCCGACTCCGTGTATTTCTTAGAACAACCTCTTCAGAAAGACCATCGGGAAATTTCTCGGGAACTTCTTAAAATCCTTCAAAGCATGCCTTAAGGGTGTAACAAAATACATTTAAAATTTCATATTTTCTTATAAATAATTTCAACTTCTTTATAAGCGTCATTGGTTCAGTGTCAGTTCATAAATTCCTTAAAAACTCCTTAACTCCTCTCAAAGCGATCGAACTCCAATGTGTCACGAATTTTCTAGGGGAGCTATTTCCACCAAAAGTTCGCCGCCAACTATGAAAGCTGTTTCGTTAATATCGGATAACTCCGGAAGCATAACTTTCTAGAACTTTATTTTTATACCAAACGATAGAGTGCGTGAAGGCCTGTAAAGTGCTCATAATAGTAATATATTATAATTTAAAAAAATGTTGTGATGGGGTTACTCCTGAACTACAACTTTCTACGCTTTAATTCAACGCTATTACAAAAAAAAGTATAGTTATAGGAGCCTATAAAACGGAAATAATGAGAATTTCAAAAAAAAATCAATAACCAAGCTAGTTACAGATTTTAGATTCAGGTCCACGTGCTATAAATCGACTTACTTAGTAAGCTGCAACTCCAGAAGCATAACATTCTACACCCATGGTTTCATATCTAAAGTTAGATGATACGAGAGCCTAAATGACACCATAGACCATAGAGTTAGTTAATAAGCTGTAGCTCCGGAAGTAGCTTCTTCTTCGGCTGCCTATCCACTACTGGTTGTTGGCGATTACATCACTAAATGCATCTTTATCTATAGCCGTGTGTGTCTTCGATGTTTCTTATACCGGTCCATTCCCTTATGTTTCTCAGCCAGGACATCTGCTTTCTTCCGACTTCACGTCTGCCCAATATCTTGCTCTCGACAATAAGCTGCAGTAGTTTGTTTGAGTTTCTCACAATGTGTCCGAAATAAGCTGTAGAGTAAAAAATAAAATTGAGAACTCAAAGGCCTCCAAAGTGACTCTAGTAGCAGTTTCGAATATATGTTGATATCTAAGCTATTTAGAGATTTTTGATTCATATTCATATGTAATCGAGTTCCTTAATAAACTCAAACTACGAAGGTATAACTTTGTACACTTTTCTTTTTATACCAGGCAATAGAAGACATAAAGGCCAATGAAAGCAAATGACAACCATAGGGTTAAGTGGGGCAAATATGAGACAAAAAACAAATCTTTCACTTTTTGAAATATCAAAAACAATTTCAAGGGGCGTTTGAAGGTTGGTATATATTCAGAAACGGTTCTAGAGTTGCCACAGGTTGTCGAATTTGGGAAATGTACGTCTTTTTAAAAATAAATTCAAACTATGTCTCATTTTTTGCCTTTTAAAAGTGAATAAATGAGACACCCACTAGGTAAAAATGAGACATCAAAAACACATGTTATCATGTTAAATCAATAAACTATGCTCGGTACAAAACTGAGAGAGTAGTGAATAAAAATAAGACAAAATCTTCTTAAAAAAAAACTTTTTAATGCTATCGAAACGAAAACAGAGCTTACTATCAGAATACAGATTTAGTTTCTGGAAATATTGTACAGCTCAGAATATCAAAATCCTCTTTAAAAGTTTGTGAACATCATAAGTAGAAAGGTCAACTTCAAACGTTATCTAGTTTTTCATACGTTCACTTCCACCATGATACGTTGGATTAGGAAGCTTTATGACTACATCTTTAACATCAACTTCATGTGTTTCTGGGTTGGAAGGATAAACAAAAGAGTTGCCTTCACGCCGCAGATATGATACAATGTGACAATTTTCACAAAATGACTGAACACAAGCAACGTAATATATAATATTCTTTTTCGTGGGAGATTGCACTAGTACAAAGTCCTTTTGAATAGCATCGGTGCCTTCTTCAGCTTCAGTATCACTCTCCAGAATATCGTTCATCGTCAAATTTTCGATGTCACTCTCGTCTTCACAGATTCCTTCTAGCTTATCTTCTTCGCTATCGGTACTATCAGTTTTCCATGCAGTCTTCTTTTCTAATCTTTTCTTGTTTTTGTTTTTTTTTCATTCAGCATTTTCGCAGTGATTTCGTGCATGTATTCAGAGCTGGTCAGTACTTTAGCGGATCCATCTATTGTACGTCTTTTTTTTCTCTATTTGGAGCTGTTCTTTCAATTTTAACAAGTAGGAGCGATTCGAAAGTATCATCGTTGTTCACGTTGTCCTCATCTTTACTTGTGCTATGTGTATCAGGAGGAATATGAGGATTAGGCACAATTGCTGTCGAGGTAGCTGCATCGGGATCCACTGTGACGGAATCAAAGATAGTTGAGGTAGCATGTGCATCGTCCATCTGTAGTTCGGAGATGTTTGGATCATCAAAAATTGGCAACTTGTCTTGTGCGACGTTTCTATAGTATCTTTCAAGTTTTTGGGGGTCTATACCCAAAAAGTATACAAAAATATAATAAAAATAAAAATATATCCAAAAATATTTTTGGATAAAAATATATCCAAAGGATACTTCTTTTTGTCACAAGGTAACACTCCTGTACTTCGGAAAGAAGAATTTATTGTTTCACTATTCAGCCCATCACGCCAAACTTCGCATAGAAGATCAGCAAATTAGGATTTGGATAATATTTGCTGATTTTCACGCTGCCAGGTTATAAGCTTTTCATTCCAAAGAAGCTTCAGAGGTCCGAAACAACATCTGTCCAGAGGTTGCAAGAGATCTGTGATGTGGGCTGGAAGTTTCAGTAAAGTTATATTTTCTACGACGGCTCGTTCAATTAGTCCAGTAAATGAAAGCGGATAAACTCCCAAACCTGGAATAAATTCTGCAAAAGGATGAAACTGGGGGCAATTGTAGGTCTCAACTGGGTCCATCGAAATACGGAAAGTTGTAGATTCTCCGGGTCCCGGAACATGGTAAAAAATGGTCCCCAAGTTCCAAAAATCGATTTTCAGCCAATATCTCCGAGAATATGGCATTTAGAGAATTTTTGTTTAGATACAAAAGGAAGATCAGTTCATTAGCTACAAAAATGGTCCTTACGACTTTTTCCAAAAACTCTACAGTTTTCGAGATAACGGCTCCGAAACAGCCGATAACAGCCCTTTACTTGTTGCTCCTGCTCTGAATCCAGGAGAGCAAATTTGAAAAATGGAGACAAAAGCGGGCGGACAAATTGTCCAATAACTCAAGTAAAAATGGATATATTTTGATGATTCAAAATTCACGTGAAAGAGAAAACCCATAGCTATGGTATCCTGGGTCTCGGGCCTCATTTTAATTTTTCTTTAATGTTGAAAACCCATGCTAAACCTTTTCTTCTTCGATATTTCTCGACTTTTAGAAAGTTCATCCATATTTTAAGAAATGATAGTAATTTAGTCGGGTATTTCTTGATAATGGGTCTCCAAAACCTATCGAAGGAGCCCATAAAGGTTGTTTCATTTTCTTTCTTTTGCATCCCAATAAAAAGTATCTTCGAATATGTTGATTTTTTGACATTTCCGGAGTTTTGAAAGTTTGTTGGCAAGAATGTTGAAGTTGGCACAAAAAATGAAGGAACCATTGGAAAGGGGGCATTTCAAGCATTCCAGTGATGTGCATTACCAAAGACAAATACGGTTAAACCGTATTGTCTTTGGTATTACGAACCGATACGATGATTCATAATTTTTTAATACCCGATTGATGCCACAAATGTCAAAAAATCAACATATTCAAAGTTACTTTCTAATGGGATGCAAAAGAAAGAAAATGAAACAACCTTTATGGGCTCATTCGATAGGTTTTGGAGACCCATTATCAAGAAAGACATGACTAAATTACTATTATTCATTAAAATATGGATGAATTTTCTAAAAATCGAGAGGCATCGAAAAAGCAAAAAATTTAGCCTGGGTTTACAATATTCAAGAAAAATAAAAACGATGCCCGAGACCCAGTATACCATAACTATGGGTTGTCACTTTCACGTGAATTTTGAATCATCAAAAAATATCCATTTCTACTCGAGTTATTGGACAATTTGTCCGCCTGCTTATGTCTCCATTTCTCGAATTTGCTCTCCTTGATTCAGAACAGGTGCCACAAGTAATGGACTCGTTTCGGGGCCGTTATCTCGAAAACTGTCGAGTTTTCGGAAAAGGTCGTAAGGACCATTTTTGTAGCTAATGAACTGGTCTTCCTTTTGTATTTAAACAAAAATTCTCTAAATGCCATATTCTCGGAGATATTGGCTGAAAACGGATTTTTGGAACTTGAGGACAATTTTTTACCATGTTCCGGGACCCGGAGAATCTACAACTTTTCGTATTTCGAGAGACCAAGTTGAGACCTACAATTGCCCCCGGTTTCATCTCTTTGCAGAATTTAACCTAGGTTTTTTCCTTCATTTACTGGACTAAATTGTCAATTTGTCAAGATGTGTGATATGACCATCGAGTATTATGAGTAATGGTCTCTGAGGTACTTACCATTTGACAAAATTTTGCAAACCATTCTTGAAAAATAATAGTTGTCATCCAACCTTTCTCTGAACAGGCATATAAAGTGTTTGGTATATCCTTTTGTCCCTTCCAGCTAGACCATAAGTGAAGTCCTTGGAAAATTATTAACGGTGGAAGCAAGGTACCCGATGCTGAAATGCACGCCATCACAGAAGTATTCTCTTTTCCAGAACACTGAATGCTTCTATGAACATTTTGTCCCTTGCCGACAATACCCTTGATGCGAGAAGGATCGGAAGAAAAGCTGGTTTCACCCAGATTCCACACATGCTCTGGTAAATCATTAAGATTCAGTTCGCTAATGGTTTTTACCAATCGATAATAAATTCCGTAGATCAAGAATTGATCGCTTGTTGCAAATCTTCTTGTTATTTCTAATTGTTCCATCTTTTTTTGACTCAGGTTATGTCTTTTACAAAATAAACGAAACCAGTCGTGTCCTGGTTTTTCGTCCTTGAATTTTATCATGTTTGCCGTGTAACCTCCTACTTAGCGTAGATTTGTCGATTTTAAATCGTTTTGCAGCTTCCCTCAAGTCAAGAGTACTATCGTTTACGTTGTCGAGTGCTCGTTGAAGATCTACATGGTCATAACTTTTCAGTTTCTTCACATATTTCCTCGGCATTTTGCTGAAAACGATAAATAATTAGTCTCATTTTTACCCGTAACACTGTCTCATATTTACCCCACGAGGTGTCTCACTTTTGCACTTGCTATCACACAGCTTGTAACTGGGATATTAGGGAGTTATTGGAAGTGTAATAAAGTGTAGCAGTAATACTGATAGCACTATTTTGACATATACGCATGCGCAGTGGCCCACTAAATACTGCTACCCGTAATTGTGATAGTGCTAGACTTTATTACTGAACAAATAAGGAGTGCACTATTACTGGAATTTTCCCGTATTTTGACACTTTTGACATTTGTCAGCTGATCTGTCGTTTTTATAACTAACCGTTTTGCATTCTCTATGGTTTGTTTACGTCTTTGCTTTTTGATTTTCAATTGTCGAAATTCTTTAACGAGTAGAATAGTTGTGAATTTGTTTAAAAAAAACAATGAGTGACAAAAAAGTTAGACTGAGGCTTACGTACGACGACGACCTGCTTTTTTAATTTTTGTCTGTCTTCACCTCAAACTCAAACAAATAACAACAATCGGGTCATCCGCCAACTGACAATTCGACGTTTAAAAGTAAGGTTAGAAATAAGGAAATAGCACAAAACCAAAAAGCATTTCCAATAACTCGTTTTTTTCGGCCGCGATAACGACACCGCACTATTAATATACGGCTGTTGTTATTACTGCTGTCACTATTTTGAAACTTCCAATAACTCCCTATTATCAGCGCACACTGCCACGCAAAGCAGAAAAACATCATTTACCGAACCTTTCCGAGCTAAACAGCGGTCTAGACATAAAAAGATAGAAGACAAGATATGAAAGTTTTATCGCCTGAAAATGGATGCAATAGCTTCTGGTCCTTTTACTTTGTGAATTCTTTTACACAATACTTATTTAATTAAAAAGTTACGTGACCTAGGTTTCTTTCTATCTTTAACACACAATTAATTGTAATTATTGTTATGTTTTATTTACACAAATCGGGTGTCTCATTTTTGCACCATTTGTGTGTCTCACATTTACACCACATGACCCTACTTAAAATGTTAAAAAAAATCAGATTCACATTTTTTAGTAATTCTTTCTATGGCCATTGTGTCCTTTATCCTTTGATATAAATACATAATTGTGTTAATCTACGCTCGCGCAATACCTCAGTTATGTTTGTAAATTTCTAGTACTACCCCTGTGTAGGGCTTTAAATTTTCTATTGTACGTTGTAAGAATAAACGTGTAAAATGTTGTACTTCCGGAGTTATCCAAAATTAAGGAAACATCTTTCAAAGCATGCAATGAAGCAGCAACCTTTGGCGGAAATGACTCTCGTACAAATTTCGACGCAGATGATTCACCGCTTACTTCAACCCACATGAACCCATAGAGTGCCCATTCTATTTTGAACTTCGCTCGTTTCCTGAGACAATTACAACTCTTACAAATGTCATCGTTGATATACCCATTACCAACTTTATTTAATTTGATTAACGTGCAAATATCAGAATTCCTTTAAATAATTTTGCTTAATAACTGCAACTTAGTTAATAATGTATGACCGATATAATTGTAATCACCAGCTTAGCAAGTGTTCAACTTCCTACAAAGCGTCAGAATTCCTTATTTCAATCGTCCAGTTTTTGTTGAGACAATTGCAACCCTTTGAACATATCACCAGTTGTTTACTATTTTTGTAGGTAAATATATTATTAATAAATAATAATAATACTATATTATATTATACATTATACTATATTAAGATCTATACATATATATATATATATATATATATATATATATATATATATATATTGTAATATATAACCTAACCTAACTTACCTAACTTAAGGATTTTTAAATTTTTGTCAAATTAGGTTTAAGAAACCCTCAAATTACAATTTCAATAGAAATTGTAGTTATATTAAAAATACTGTTGACACGTGTATTCTGTCACGTACTGAATTTATAGTCGTTTCCCTATTGGATCATAGATACAAATTTAGATCCCGAACACCTACTAATTTAATCTGTTTATTATCCATAACAAGTGTCGTAAACCACTTTGAGCATCCTTTGAACATCGCTCCTTGTAATGAATCCAAATAAGGTCCTTGTAATGAGCTCCAAATATTGCGTTTCGCTCCGTTCGATGTTGCCACATGACATTTAGGAACACCCAGTATAACTACGCATAATTTAGATTTGACGAACTTTACATCGTCCCACTTTAATAAACTGCGGCGTGAATCCATTCAATTAAATTGTTCCAATTGTCATGTTTCATTTTTTTTTTAAATAAACCATGAACACATAGCGATTAGTTCCCGTGCGAAATGTGACGAAACACACAACGTAAATACGTCTATATATGCTAGTTCCTTATAACGTCAACGATTTCCTGCGGTTGATATCAATCTCTCACTGTATGTATATGTGTGTGTATACGAGTTTGTGTAGGTGTTCGAGTTCTGCATGATTTTCACGATATTTTCACGGAATTGCCACGCAAGGCAGCAACGAGAACGACTCCTTTCCCTTTTGTTTTATAGAGTAAGGAAAATGGAATCCCTTCGCGTAAAGTGACGTTTGAGTGATTTTTAAGTGAGTGTGTGATGCGGGGCGTCGTTTGAGATTTCGTTACGATGACCAGGAATGCTGTAAGTCGAGACTTCCGTCGGTATAGCAGCCGAACTCCGTTTAAACGTAGGGCGAGAGTTTAAACGGGGTTCGTGCGTGTTAGGGTTCAATTTAACCAAGGGCGTTAGACGGTCATGGGTTGCAAAATGTTATTGCAACTATCCCAAAAAGTCAATATTTTCTTAGCGAGATGAATAAAATGTATTTAAATGCATCATAATACAGTGACGAGAAGATTGCAGTCAGTTGATGGAAAACGTGCCGTATAAAGTGATGAATCATGCAAAAGCGTGTAATAAAAATTTGTTTTCGTAGAAAACAACTCTAATTACAGTGAAATCTCAATAATTCGAAGTGCCAACCGAAAAAAAAAATCGAACGGTAGAATATTATCAAGTGACACATTGTATGGGGAGGGGGAAGTATTGTAAGAGGTGTACAAAACAGTGACCCCTAGAATTTTTTCCTCTAAAATGATTATTAATAGATAAGGTATATTATGTGATATAAACCCTTTCTATACTTTTTAAGTTATCGCATCTAAATTCTTCTTTTATTTTGCATTTTAGTTTAAAGCGTAATAAAACAAATAAATTTTGTGTCCACATTTTATACAACTAATTGTTTGGAATGGTGTACTCACAGTAAATAATGAAAAATACCCATTTTCTTGAATTACGAAGCAAAATAATATCTGCAAAAACCATTATTTATACAATTATTAGAACTAAATGATTTTAAAAGGAGTCTTATAGAATTTTCTTCTTATGGTACATTTACAAGTCTACAGAAATCACTGATTATTGTGTTTTATTCTTCGACGTTAGAGCAAGATTTTACTTAATCTTCTTATTTTGTGTCTTCAATGGAGGTGTCCCGTTTTTTCTGACCTATGTGTTTTTTGTCCTGAATCGATAGAGGGGAACGTGATGTATCCAACGAGACCATTTTGACGGCATAAAATTGAAAGGGCGCTTCAAATTTTGAATTTGAAACCGTGATGACTCATCCGGTTATTTCCCTAGAAAATTTGATTCTATATATGAGCTGGCAATGCTGCATATTATGACGGAACAATTCAAAGCCTTGCAACTTGCATGAGTAAAATGTAAACACAAACATAACCTAAAACTTTGTTATTTGCTCACTCTTTCGCGTGTTTGTGTCCGCTAGCGTTTTGGAGAAATTCGTTCCTTTTTTTTGCATTCATCGTATATATTCTGGCGACAGTAATATCTGCACTTTTAGGTGCACATTTACTTCGGTTTTCAACGAGAAGGTAATAATTATACGGAGCTTTTCTATTGAAACGCGTGTCCCGAAATCAACAAGAGCAAAAGAGAAACTTATGGTAGTTCGTTAGTACGACAGAGAAGGATGTTTTGCAACGTTGCCGGCCGAGCAGGCAGTCCAAGTCAACTCGTATCGTGATCGCGTATCGCTTTACACTTTCGGATGTGTGCGGTACAGTGTGCGGAGCGGATGACTGTGATGTTTCGCCAGCTAGCAACATCGCAAAAGTTCCTACTCTGTTTAGCCAACGAAAAATATATGACCTCTCTTTCGCTCTTATGTTTATAGCATCCTGCGACCCTGTAGAAACGGTATGTATACCTAAATCACAGTAGTAATGATTACTCCTCTGATATTGTGGAAATCGTGGAAGTTAGATTCTGATTATAGCAACCTGCCTATGGTGGAGTTTGGAATGATCCACGATTTTTATGTGGCTAATTCACATAAATTCACTCTACACCAAACATTTAACAAAAAAACAATGAGGTTATGTTTATATGTTTACCACCTCCTCCGGCCTTCTCGCACGTTCTTAAAACAAAATACTTCAGAATTCTAACGGTCTTTTAGGCAAGTCTGCCCTCTCTCCTGTCATTCCTACGATAATTGACAAGTTTAATTTGACTAACTGGGTCGATGCAAACTTTTATTACCCCAATGTGCACTGTTGCCGATACAAGAAAATATTCAAAAAATGACCGGGTGAGTCATCACGTGTTCAAATTCGAAATTTGAAGCGCCCTTCAAACGTCAAAATAGTCTTGATGGATACACCACGTTCCCCTCTATCGATTTATGGGAAAAAAACAATAGGGTACAAAAAACCGGACACCCCCATTGCAGTCTCGAATTTACTTTCATATGACGAAGAATTTGGAATAACTGTTTTACCTCTTCTGTTGTCATTGGTCCTTTTTTTTCCTCTTTGAACTTGTTGAGGCGGAAACAAGTATTTTGCACAAAATATTGAAAGAAGAATCAAGAAAAGACTTATCTTAAGTTTCAGTGGGTGTTAACGTACGCTGGTGAGAAACCAAAGCTGAAGGTGATAGCTCTGTGCTTGGCGAATAAAATAATGTAGTCCAGTGTAAAAAAAACACGAATCACGAATCCGTGAAGACGTACAGCTAATTGGCTGGCCTTTTCCTTACTGAACCCAAAATATTTAAAAAAGACATATATCAATCGAAAGTATTTCAAAAACGTGTTTCAAAGACACCAGTCTTATAGTGCGGAGACGATCCGTTTAAAAGTTATGGCACTTCCTGGATCCTAACCGGTAAATAGAGAAAATGATTATTTTGAAAGTAAAATACAATGTTTAATATTTCGATTTTATTACTGGTTTGAAATTATGTATTGTTGCCTGTCAAATAGAAACTGGATTTAGATTTTCTACTGAAATCAATGGAATCTGATTATTTTTGTAGACACGAAATATAGAAGATATTTCCTGAATTTCCAGTATTTATTTAATTAAATTAGAGGAATTGAAAGAATTTCCCAGTAACATAGATATTTTAAATAAATGGTCCTCACCATGTATTGGGTAGATATCTAATATAAATCCAATAAAATTTTTATTTGGGGATTGAACGAACATTTATAGTTATGAATCTCTTTTTATAAAGAGATTAACTCAAAATTGCATTGAAAATTTAATTTCGTTAATACATTTTGGCTGAACAAAATTAAGAAGTTTATGTTTTGGGCTGGATGTGTAGTGAATTAGCCGAAGGTTTTCAGACATAATTTATGCAATGAAAACAGCCATTATTACCATTGCAAGTTAAGTTAAAAAAGTATACAGAAGTCTTTTCCTTCTTAACGCCACGAGTGATATTGTCTCCTAAATTTTCAATAAATGTTTCGATAATATTATTGATATATATTCTCGAACAAAACGTTCATAACGTGAAGTCCAGATTAATATTAAATTGTTTAACAACTGTTAAAGACAAAATGAAAAATGTATATGGTACATTTGTTTATTTATTACTGAAATGTATATGTAAACAAAATATCTTGATGATAAAAAAATTATGACACTAAGAAAATAATATCTAAATATGAAAACTCGGAAATAGAAAATGCTCATAATCAAAATGGAATTTTTAATTTTCCTTTTGTCTAATTACTAAGTTTAGAGGTCCTGAATCAACTCAATGCTGTAGTGGGCGCTGTGTAACCGGATACCTAAAAATTAGTAAAATTAGTTGACAAAACAGAGAAATCCACGTACCTATTAATATCCCAGTGTATTTCGTGATATTACGGTGTCTTGGTACTATTAGTAACGCTAATTAGTTAGAAACAAACTAACCTCATTTTAAGTGCGTTCCTCGTTTTGTACGGTTTTTGCTTACATAGGTACTTTAAAATGAATTTGATCTCTACTCTAGTGCCATTCTTGGACAGTTTCTCAGAAGTAAACCGTTAAATACTGCACTACTTATCTTCGGTATACCTTAACATGTACATAAAATTTCGTCGGAAAATTTAACTTTTCCAATTTAATAATAACGTTCGTCTAAAGGCGGTTTTTCGGCTCATTTCGGGTTTCACTTAAACCTAAATTGATGCGAATGCACAATTTCGTGAATTACTCAAGCCTCGCCCCCTCTAGCAATTTAAAATTCTAAACGAGACGATAGAGATATTCCGTCGTCTTATCGGCTTTGCGACGTATGTATAAATTTTTTTTTCCGGTGAATCGGCTCCCGGTATTGCCTGATTCCTAATTCGGTTCCCCCGAGGGAGCGCTCCACGTGATCTCCCGAAGATGAAATTCCTGGCTTTTTCAGACCTTTTTCCGGTATTAAGTTCGAACTCTCGACTCGCGCCTGCCTATGATTAAAAAGACGAGGGTCCCGGGAGGAGAGGACTCGTGTGTGTTTGTGTGCGGGATTTTTAAGGGTTCCCAAGACGAATACTCGTGTTAATTTTTCATGTGTATACCGTTCAATCGCTTCGGATGTTGCTTTTTTTGGACCACCAAGTCGGCGATGGGAATCCTTTCAGCGGCCATAAAAGCTAGGATTTACAGATTTACATTCAGGAAGGTTCATAAACTTATGAAAACTACCCAAGTGGCGGTTCGTACAGAATTTATTTCCGGAGTATACTGCTTTGTTTTGGACGCTTCGTCGACATCTGCGGTTATATGGTAACGGTTGATGGTCGGTAGGCTATATACAAGCAAATATAGGGCAAAAAGTACAGGGAAATGCATTACTATATGCAATATACAGTGCTATTCTTAAACTTCTCATTGACCAATGGTTTATCTGAGATAGATAGCCGTATGCAGCCAAAAACAAATACTTCCGAGATCTTTCAATGAAGAGACATAATATTTTTTTTTTCACTTTCAAATTTGGTGTTATTTCAAAATTAACTTTTTTTTTAAATACAAATGTGAAATTTTAATGATGTTAATTCGACGGTCCTCGTAATTATCAATCAAATTGCTGATATACATTTTTTCTCAAAACCTCTAGTTTTTGTGTTACCTATGGAAATATTTGAATAAAGTGAACAATAATGAGGTGAATTGCAAAGTGTTCACCGTCTTGAAACATGGATACTACTTAAGATCATTTAAAATGTCGAAGTGTATTTGAAGATAAACTTTTTAAATAATAGTCTTTTTTGGGAACTTAAATAGATAATGTAAAATAATCTTCATGTCATTAGAAGCTCAAACTGGTGTCGCCTTTGAGAAATACAACTTTAACATCTTTTGTTTCATTTTAATTAAGTCGATTTCATGTCAAATGTTCAATGTTGGCTGAGACACGAGCATAAATTTTATTTTTTAGGTAATCCCAAAGAAAATTATCGAGAATTCGGTCGAGATCTATTTCGTCGATATAAACCAAAACCTTCTCATTCATGTAGTGCGAGCCTGAAGATGGCTTCTATGAAGCCGAAACCGGTCGCTCATCTTTAATAAAGCGTCTCCTCATTGATGTAGTGCGAGCCTGAAGATGGCTTCTATGAAGCCGAAACCGGTCGCTCATCTCTAATAAAGCAGTTGGTTAAGACTTGGTGTTTTCCTCTGGTTAAATTACTATGGCCAACTTTGAGAAGCTGGACAACCTTCGGTCGTTAAAATCTATAAATGTTTTCTCAATTGCTCTAAATATTCTTCTCAAATATCTTTCTTCTCCGTTAAGGTTATTGTACTGTTTTTGCGGGTTCAAGAATAACACAACGCCGTAGTTACTATAATTTATTTCGCGAACTTACACACTTAATTTATTTTTTACTTATTTATTTATTTATATTGGCTGTCGGCCCGGTCGATCGCTACGCCGTCACTGCACTCAACTGTCCTTCTGTGGGCCTCCTTCGCATATACTGTCTTCGCTCCATCTCGATTATTCTAGGTCGTTCTCTCTCTCTCGCGAATAGTCGAGACTGTTCCTTACTCGCTCTCTCGAAGTTTCTATGCGGCTCGTCCGACATAGGCGTCGCTGTCGTTATTTCGTTACATTGCCCCCTCCTTAAGGATGTTTCGTCCCGAAACACAGTTATCTTCGGTTGATGTTGGTATCGACAACTGGTCCCATTTTTGCAACTCGAGAAACGGTAAAAGTAACAATCAACCGTTTTGGTCTGCTGATGTCTATTGGGGTTCCAACAACACACGAGTATTTCAATCCCCGTGGATTTGAACAAAACTTCCAACATGTTTTTGATGACCCTCCAATCCAGTTCGTCTAAGCCACAACCTAGTTTCGGGATAGCCAGCTTGGTGATACCTTCCTCCAAGAGAAAATCTCTCAGGTTGCGCAAGCCGTCCCATAAATCCTCGTAGACAGGTTTATGGAAGGATTTCTCCTTCGTCACCAGGTAGTACAGTGATCTTTCTCCATGAGGACTGTCGGAATTCAATTTCAGGACCTGCCCGACGATAGGTCCTTGCCGACGTAATTCCTCTATCCTTCCAAACCTCCTCCTGAACTCTGATGCTATTCCTCGTGACATCCTTAGGTCTTGCGCTACACAATGGGCCAGTGCATATTCTTGGGGGACCTCAAACAGATCGCGCTGTTCTTCCCGGGTGATTCCGAATCTAGCCTTTCCCGTACCGCCATATAGGTCCATGAATTCCCGAAAGGATGGACTTTCCTCCAGTCGCGCCTGCTGCACTTGCTCGTCATGATCCCCCTCGAACCGTGCCAGCCTGTTAAAGTGTACCACCCTCGGTTTTCCACTGGGGGCCTTACGAATCCTGTAGATGACATCATTAATTCTGTTCTGAACGACGAATGGTCCCTCCCAGAACTTCTGAAGTTTTGGTGAAAACCCACGTCTCTTTTGGGGGTTGTATAACCACACCTGATCTCCCTCTTGATAAGAACCATTTTTAGCGCGGATGTCATAGCGTTCTTTCATCTGATTGCTGGCGGTTCGCAAATTAGAGCGAACTAAATCGTGGACAGCATCCATTCTTTTTCTCAGGTCAGTCACATAATCTTCTCCAGCTAGATCTTCTCCTGGTCGACATCCGAAGCTCAGGTCACAAGGAAGTCTAATCTCCCGGCCAAAAAGCACCTTCGCTGGAGTTTGCGTTGTCGATTCATTCACTGCCGAACGGTAGGCCATGAGGAAGAGAGGGATGTGCTTATCCCAATCTCTTTGATGTTCCGCCACGACTTTGGAGAGGTATTTCCCCATGGTCCGGTTCATCCGTTCCACCATTCCATCCGACTGGGGATGCAACGCCGTCGTCCTAGTCTTCCGGATGCCTAACCTTTCACATAGATCTTGGAAGAGCTCGCTTTCGAAGTTTCCCAACGCCCCTGGTCTGAATGGATCTCTAGGGGCACTCCAAAACGCGTCACAAATTGTTCCACAAGGACGTCGGCGACCGTAGCAGCTGTCTGATCCGGGAGCCCATACGCCTCCACCCATTTGGTGAAGTAATCCATAACAACTAGGATGTATTTGTTGTTTCTCTCGGTTAGAGGGAACGGCCCGGCAATATTTAATGCGATTCTCTCAAACGGGCTTCCAACATTATATTTCCGCATCGGAGCCTTCGGCTTGCTGTGTGGTCCATTGCTAGCAAAGCAAGTAGTGCACTTACGACACCATTCTTGCACATCATCAGAGCAGTTTGTCCAATAAAATCGCTCCCGCACTTTCTGTGTCGTCTTCTTCACGCCAAAATGCCCACCGGAAGTTCCGTCGTGCATGTGCTTCAGAACCTCCGCCACTTTGGTCCTGGGAACTATCAGTTGGTAACGCCGTTCTTTCCCATCGTCGGATTCCAGAATTCTCTTCAGCAGCCCATCCTGTATCATCAGCGAGTCCCACTGAGCCCAATAAGACTTCAATGCCTGTCATAATGGTGCGACTTCTTGCCATGTCGGTCGATGGCCCTCTTCTTTCCATTTTCTGATGAGCCCCAATTCTGGATCATCCTCCTGCTCCCGCTGAACTCTATCGGGCAGCCAATCTTCGTCCTCAACCGTTGTCCTAAGTAAGGAAGCCTCCTTGTTATCCAGGCGGCTGCACGACGGGCACTCCGGTTCACAGGGTCGCCTAGACAGAGCGTCTGCGTTCTTATGACTTGACCCGGCACGATGTTGGATGTCATAGTCGAATTCCTGCAGTCTCTCGATCCAACGAGCTACCTGACCTTCCGGATTTTTGAAGTTTAAGAGCCACTTCAGTGCGGCATGATCCGTTCTCAATAGGAATTTCCGGCCGTAGAGGTATTTATAAAAGTGTTCTACCGACTTCACCACAGCCAAGAGTTCTCGTCGGGTAACGCAGTAATTCCGCTCCGGTTTTGAGAGTACCTTACTAAAGTATCCTATGACTCTCTCTTAACCATTCTGAAGTTGAGATAGCACTCCTCCTATGCCGACGTTACTGGCATCTGTATCGAGAACGAACTGCCCCTCCGGTTGCGGGTATCCCAAAATAGGTGTTGTCGTCAAGTGCCCTTTGAGAGTTTCGAAAGCTTTCTGGCATTCTGCGTCCCAATTAAAAACTCGACTTGCTTCGGTTAGCCGTGTTAGTGGTTTCGCGATGTCGGAGAACATCTTGACGAATCGTCGATAGTAGGTACAGAGTCCGAGGAAACTTCTCAATTCATGTTTATCTTTCGGCACCGGCCATTGTTGAACTACGCGTACCTTTGCGGGGTCTACTTCCACACCCTTACCACTCACCAAATGCCCCAGATAATCCACTTTCTTCTGCAACAAGTGGCACTTCTTGAGGTTGAGTGTCAGGTTAGCAGTCTGTAGCCTAAGAAAGACGTCTTCTAGATTCGCCAAATGCTTCTCGAATGTCCTACCGACCACAATAATGTCGTCTAAGTATACTAAGCATGTTTTCCAGGACAGTCCCCTCAACACATTCTCCATCATCCGTTCGAAGGTCGCAGGAGCGTTACATAGTCCAAAAGGCATTACTTTAAACTGCCACAGACCGGATCCCACCGTAAACGCTGTCTTTTCTTTGTCTGTGGGATCCATTTCCACTTGCCAATATCCGCTCTTCAGGTCCAGGGTAGAAAACCACTGGGATCCGACCAAGGTGTCGAGGGTGTCATCGATGCGTGGCAAAGGGTAACTATCCTTTTTCGTCACATTATTAAGTTGACGATAATCCACGCAAAATCGGGTTTCTCCATTCTTCTTCTTCACTAAGACAACTGGCGAAGCCCAAGGGCTCTGGGACTGCTCAATCACTCCGTCCTCTTCCATATCACGTACGATTTGCTCGGCTATTTCCCTTTTTGCTTGTGGTAACCGACGGGCTGCCTGGCGGATCGGTCTGGCCGTTCCCGTGTCGATCCTGTGCTTCACGATGTTGGTTCTCCCTGGTTTACCGGACGCTGGCACAAAAATTGTTCGGTACCGTTGGAGTAAATCAGCTAACTTCTTCTTTTGCTCGGCGTTAAGGGAACCGCAGGCTGTCGACATCATCTCCTTGAATTTCGTTGATTGCGCGTCGACAGCTTTTCCCTGGTGTATGATAGAAGCCGGAAAAGAACAGGTGCCGAGTCTTGTACCCTTTCCAATAGCAACAGCATGATCATTAATGTTAATGAGCCGTACTGGAATATTCTCATCCGAGGTTACCAATGCCTTGCCAACCATCACTCCTCGCCCTACTTCCTGGTCATTATTACATGGCTCTATCATAACCGGACTACCTTTCTCCAGGAAACCTTCGACCCTGGCTGTTACTAAGGTCTCGCTTCGTCCTTCTAACGTGACGTCTTCAGCCATTATTACCGGCATTCGTGCTTCCTTCCGAGGATGTAGAAAGACTTCCTCAGGACCTACATTCATTACTCTTTTCTCAAGGTCCAGTTTAATTGCATGGGTGCTTATCACATCCATCCCCAAGATGGCATCTTTTTCTATCTCCGCGATAATTACCCGATGTGGAATTTTCCTACTCCCAATCACTATCGTCACATCCATTTCCCCGTGGACGGTGGCAGCTTCACCCGTAGCCGTTCGTAGGCGCCATTTCGAATTAGCGAGCCTCCTTCCTGGGTTTCTAAGTAATCCGTGGCGTAAAATAGTCCTAGTTGCGCCAGTATCTACTAACATTGCGTACTCGTTCCCATCAATACGGCCATTCACGTAGATACTGGCATTATCACGTCGCAATGAGGCCACGTAAACGAGAGGGTCTTTAGACTGGCGACGGGTCGAAGCTGTCCCCTTCTGCTCGACCCGTATTAGTTTTCCTGCGGCTTTTGAGGACGCTAATTCGTCTCCAGCAACCCTCCGGGCGTTTTTGCAGGTCCTTTTAATATGCCCTAGTTCCCCACAATTCCAGCAGCGTACAGGCCCTTTGCGTCTATCCTGTTGGGCCAGCAAGCCCTGAAGAGCATTCAGGATAGATTCTGTGGAGTGCTGATTCTGTTCTTCCTCCTCGTTGCCGACGCTCCTTACCCTCGCGGATCCCCGCGAAGCTTCCGTTGCAGCCTCAAACTCCAACGCCGTGGCCAGTGCATCCACGAGCTCCTTCGGTCTGGACAGACGTACGGCTCGCTGCATTTCTGCTTCTCGCAGTCCATCCACAAAGGTCTGTATTGCGAGGTACTCCATTACGGACTCCGGAGCTGTTGGGTAGGCACATCGAACCATCCTGGCCACATCTGCCTCAAATTCCTGGAGACTCTCCTTGGCTGCCTGTCGTCGGTTCTTTAATTGCGACTGGAAAACTTGTTGCAAGTGCTCACAGCCGTAACGCATATCCAGCCGCTTAACAAGATGGTCATAGCTATTAGCTTCGGCCTCCGGGATGGCTTGCAGAATATCCAGGGCATCTCCTCTAAGAGCTACCGTCAGGGCCACCGCTTTGTCTTCCAAGCTCCAACCGTTTGCTTTTGCCGCTGCCTCGAATTGTTTCAAGTAGTTCGGCCAAGAAGCTTTCCCGTCAAAAGTCGGTGGTTTGACTTTAATGTGCGTACTCTGGCCCAATTCTCTTTTTAAGTCGAGATATTCCCTGGCACATGCTTCTGTCAGTACTGGTCGATCTTCTTTACCTGCGAATCGTGCTTCCAACTCCTTTATCTTCTCATTGACTTCAATAGAGAAACTCTCCATTTCGCCCCGGAACTCCACTTTGAGGTTTTCCATTTTTCCTTGTAACTCTTCGTGACGGTTCTCAATTTCTCCGTGCAAATTCTCCTGGAGATTCTTCATTTTATCGTATAGATTCTCCTGTAGGTTCTTCATTTCACCCTGTAGATTACCCTGGAGGTTTCTCATTTCACCATGTAGGTTCTTCATTTCATCGAGAAGGTGGTCTCCCGGCTCTTTAAAGTCGAACTTATCCGGATCAACTCCCTCGTTGACTAACGAGTCACGCAATCGCTGACGAAGGTCGTCTTTCTTTCCTCCCACATCAAGGTCTCTTTCCTCCAACTCCCTTCTGAGGTCCGCCACCGTTAATTCGACCAATTTCTTCATTGTCTATTTATTTTTACAAAAGTTTACACTAAACACTAAATAGTCACTATAATAGTCCACTAGTAATTACTGTGTTTAATCCCACTTCTGACACCAATTGTACTGTTTTTGTGGGTTCAAGAATAACACAACGCCGTAGGTACTATAATTTATTTCGCGAACTTACACACTTAATTTATTTTTTACTTATTTATTTATTTATATTGGCTGTCGGCCCGGTCGATCGCTACGCCGTCACTGCACTCAACTGTCCTTCTGTGGGCCTCCTTCGCATATACTGTCTTCGCTCCATCTCGATTATTCTAGGTCGTTCTCTCTCTCTCGCGAATAGTCGAGACTGTTCCTTACTCGCTCTCTCGAAGTTTCTATGCGGCTCGTCCGACATAGGCGTCGCTGTCGTTATTTCGTTACATTATCATCAATAAATACGGGACCAATGATCTTCGTATTTGCCACTGGATTCGTGGGTGTTCTGCGATATTTTGTCCAATGGAAATTGATCTCAGGCCACTAACGATAATGTTCGTTATTGAACTGTTGGTTCGTCCCAGAAAACAAAAATGGTTTTCTGGATATTTTGATGTGATTGTCATTTTCCGAAAAACCAATTGCAGAAATGAAATGCCTTTGTTGATAAGTCGATTTAGGTTCATCATTTTGTATGAGTTAAATTATTTTCTTTCTAATCCAGTTTACTTTTCCCTGTCAAATTCCTCCTTCCTACGCAATATTCCTGGTTGATTTGTGACAATCTTTAACAAACCTTCATAACAATATCGTCATTTATATTTTGTAAATTCTTATTTCATGCGCTCTGTTTTGGTAGAAAGCTTTCAATAGCTTTTATCTCTTTCAAATTAAGTCGTTAAACTTCCTCACTGGGTATTGGTTTATCAGGATGTCATATGAAATTCTGCAACAGCTGCCGTTAATGTGAAACCACCAACATGTAGTTCAATTGAATTTTTTCTCGAGGAGTAAATCGGTTCATTTCTCGATTATTAAACCTAACCTAATGTTTCCCTTTGTGCCATATATCTTATAGTACATGAATTGCGCCTCAAATGTTTTCGGCTGTGCCAACATCTGAGGGAATTATTGAATTATTCTGACCAATTTCATAAGGTGGCGACCAAAACAATAACATAAAAAGAGTCATTGCTTAAAGATAAAAATAAGTAATAATGCAGTTGTCTTAATGAGAGAAGGTTGTCCAGGTTCTCGAAGTTGGCCATGGTCATGTGTATCCGAAGAAAAACACTAAGTCTTCGCCAAAAAATTTCAGTTGTCTTTTAGTTGTCTTACATTATAAAATATCACTAAATATAAAGATATACTAAGATATAAACTAAGACTAAGACTATTACACTAAGATATAAAAATCACTAGATAGAATATGCGCAGTAGTGTAAGTGTTAAAATTTTGTAAACAATATAACATCAATATGGCCGTCAAGCTCTCAAAACGTAAATAGTACGCAGGGTCCGCCTGAAATATTTCTTGGTCACTATGGGTGCAACATCATTACAAGTGTCGTAAGGTTTTCATTAAATTTGTAGATTATAAAAAATGCAACTTTTATTTGTGCATTTATATTTTCAAATCGAAAACTCTTCTAATTACATATCTGGTTTGACCAAAGATAGAACCTCAGTTGTTGGCACACGGCCCTCTATGCAGAAGTATAGGCAATGCGCAATCCATGTACTACATGATCTATGCTTTCTACAGTTGTCAAACTCTTGAAAGTATTTTGTATGATTGTTATAATTGAGACACAGCCTACTTGATATATGGCAAATTAAGTACAGGCCGTGGCTTCTACCAATAGTCATTAGCGTTCACTCTATCCAAATTTCCCAATAAAACAGTTTTGAGGAAAAAAATGGTAGCAGTTATGTTTATACTTATGAGGGCCATCAAAAGTAAGTTACTTTTTAAACTAACAGCCATCTTCAAAGTGAAAATCCAATTTTTTTTCCTTTCGTTTTCTGAATTGGAAGATACGCTATGTATTTGCTTTTGGCTATCTATCTCAGGAAAGTTTTAACAGAAAAGCAGCTTGTTGATATTTAACGCGAAATAATATTGCAATTAATAGCTTTAAAATAAACACAGGTCGGGAAGAGTCCGTTCGGCGAATCGACTTAAGTTCTTGGAATTCGAGACCGTTCGAGTCGCTCTAGAAACTTCGATATCTTTCGAAAAACGACTGGAAACTTCGAAGCGGCGACATAAAAGGACAGCGAGTAGTCATAAAACAGCGAACGCGATGAATATTTGACCTGAGCGGCCGTGTGCGAAAGATAAATAAATGTTATTCCTCGTTTGACGGCCTGTTCGGCTGACTCTTTATACCTCAGTTAGGATTCTCCAAACTTCTCGAAGCTTCTAATGTTTTCCTCTGCTGCGCGAATGGTACTAACGTTTCCTTGAAACACAAAAATTTTCCTCTCGTTCGATGTCGCAGAAAGATCATAAATAGCGTGAGCAGCGCATTGAGGAATCTCCAGAAATACGTCAAAAGAAACTACATGACTGCCACTCTAACTTATTAACTGACTGCTTAACTTATTGGTTAAGTGCGGTTATTTGCATGTGAGAGATTTTTTAATATTCCGCTTCTTTGAGGACGATAGTGAGTAAAGCTAGCTAAACTACACTATTCGGCGTTTCTCGCACCCTAGCTTTCAGGTACGTCTGTCTCTCCAATCATCATCATCCAATCTTCGTTTGTAATTTGTATCCTCTACTCCTTCTCTCCATGATAGTCGAGGCCGCCTTAAATATAATATAAATTAAATAATAAGTGTTAGTTATTAGTGTTAAATAAATTAGTTAAATGTTTAAATTAGTGGAGTGTAGTTATTTTGACCCCGAAAACATTGCAGTAATAGTATTGTAACGTTTATTATAATTAATTTATACGGTTCTAAAAACCACCAAATTTATTTAATCTATTCCTTAACTAATTAATGTATGTTAAACACTTAACCCGCTAATTTATTTGTACACTTATCGCTATTCGGCTTATTGCACTTTTTCATTCACGGCGGCTCCTGGTTTACTATGCCTGCCACCGAACCTGTCTCGTAATTCTTTATCCCAATAATGTCTTCGAGAAGCTACCTGTTTATTATTTCTCTAATTGGACGTTCTCGATTAGTTTGTTGCCATCGAGGACGAGTTTTTATGGTCGTTCTTTTTAATGAATACTCCGAAGCGGCCTCCTCTTTGATGTGCGCCGACTTCGTAAGATAAGAAGGAGCACGCTTCACACTGATTTCACATTTCGCGTTACAGTATAAATAGTTTCTGAATTTTGCGTTTTTTGTTGACTTTAAAAATTCGTTGTAAACTAAATAAACAAATTTTAAATAATTTTATGACATCGCCTTATTGAGTACACTCATAGAAAGGACTCCAAGAATCAAGATATTTATGGAGAATTTATTTAAACATTTAGCCTGCTTTCAATGAAGACGGAAGTACGAAAATAACTAGTTAATAATAGGCTAGCTTTTTTAAAAATGCATTAAATTTTTTTTTTTCAACGGTACTTTATTCCTCTAAGTGTATAGAATACACTAAAGTTTGTATTAAATTTTTAAACTAATACTTAGTACCTTCAAAATTTATTTTCTCCGGCGTAGTCACTTCAGAGGCGGCGAGCGCATGCCGTAACGGTCGCGTGGAGCCTTACTTTCAGTAACAAATTAAAAATATAAATATGAGAGATAGAAATTCGTGAGTAGGGACTTTTTTATCGGAAATTTCCTCCTCTTTAAGGATCTTTTCTGCTAATTCCTCTATCTCTTATGGTTTTTGAGTTGTCATCAAAAAAACGAAAGAGCGTTTTGCTTTTTTCGTTTTTTGTTAATTACAATTGCAATTTTTCTTAGCAGAAAAAATCCTCAAAACCCATTTCTCAGTTTTGTATTCCGTGTCGAATGAGCTATCGCTCATATTTTTCTGAGCCTTCTAACTATTTTTCGCAGCAAACACACATCTTGACTAGACTATATAACTGTTGATTGACAAAGAACAACCTCTAATTGTTTGTGTAACTATTTTCCATTATCTTCATTTTATATTCATTAGTCTGCTGCAAGTAATCTATGGCACGATGAAATAAAAGAATCGATGGGTTTGTCGTTTTGTAAAGAAATGGGTATTTCGCTAAAGAAGAAAATAAGTGGACGTCAGAGACACTCGCAATAACAATTGACATCAGTACATTTTGTTGTATTAAGTAAAAATTAGGAAACAATAAGTTAAGATAATTCCACACAGAAAATTCAACCATTTTACGTATGGCTAAACGTTTGTTTAACCCTTTTGCAATCAAATTAACTTATAATTACAGCAACCGTTTTTAGTTATTAATTTACGGTTAAGTCAACGGTTAAATTTACCTTTTTGTCGTCATTCTATTAAAATCGGTACAAGGTTCAGGAATAGATGCCCTGACGTCAATGGACGCGAGATAAAATGATTAAAATTTTTCCTCATTTTTCAAAACAAGATTTCACAAACATGTTTCCACCATTTTGTCGAAATAAACCTAACGTCAAGTTTATACATCCGCCCAAGAAGAAATTGGAACCAACAGCTCAGTTCAGTGCCGACGAAGGTGTAGGGGTAGTAGACGAAAACCCCGGGGTAGTTGTTTTCTGGTCGTATCTCCAAAACGGTCTATTGTGCCAGTATTTTTCAATCTCTTTTCGATTTACTTTTAGTGGCTTTGCATTTGCCGGAGCCGGATCACCTCCGGCGGCTTATCCACCGGTTCGATCTCCCTCCGAAAACGTGGGAAAATATCGGAACAACCTTCGAGCTTTCGCGTCCGACTTGCAAACACAAACGGTACGAAAATGCATCGATAAATCCCCCTGCGCCGACCATGCACGTCAGAAGTAATAGAAAATTTTATCGATCTCCAGTAAAAACAATAACCTCTCCGAAAATAAATTATTATTACCGCCGCGTCTAATATTAGTCGGTTAAAAGGAGACGCTGGCTGCATCGACTTTCGCGTCGATCGCTCCGATCGTACTGATCGCGGCTCTGTCTCTCGTACGTGTTTAATAACGGCGCTATTAGCGAAAGCAAATAAGATAGGAAAAGAATGTAAACAGTTTAGACTTGTTTGTGTGGTGTGTTTCACGAGATAGGGTCGATTATGCTGTCATCCGGTTCGGTGTGTCGTTAGTGTTTTCCGCGGTTCCGACGGCCGACGACGCGCGTCCCGACGTCGTTTAAGATTATCGCCGTAATCGACTCACGGACGAGCTCGTAGTGTGCGAAATCCATTACGGAAGTGCGGCTCGCCTGTCTAGGGTTTATTTGTATTTTAGAGGCATGTAGTGACAATTGATCGGATTGAAACTCGTTCTCAGAATCGATAGTTTAGTCAGGTTGTTGCTTGACAAATGCCAATTCGCCGTTTATTCTGTACGTGAACGTGTAAGGAAATGAGGATTGGACTGTTACTTATACTTACCATTCAACAGGACAATATAAACACCCAACAGAACCCTATACCCATCGTTTAATTAATTTTAAACGTTCTTAATATTTTCTTAATAACCTCAATCAGTTACACATTTATTAACTAACTTGTCTTAAATTTTCTTTAAACATCATTTGACGTACGTAACTTATATAATATAACGTATAATTAGTTACACTCATATATACGTTTACATATTTCAATTACACATGTTGATTAACCTACACTAACCGTCCATGACAAAATTATCTTCATAAAATTTAATGTTCATTGACATTTCCATTTATTGCATATTGGATTTTTCTTAACTAATCATATACCTAGTCTCCTTCTGGAACAGTGTTTAACATACTTTAGGTATTTTTAAACTTATCTCACAAATGTTGGTCGAATGTCTCTTAAACGATATTTTTATCATCGCTGCATCTTCTAAGATTTTTATTATAACTTCTAGTGTTCTTTTTGCTTCCATAAAGGACATGTATCTGAAGAAAAACACTAAGCCTTCGCCAAAAATAATTTTGGCTGTCTGTAAAGTCGGTTTACGGACGATAATTTTACCTGAAAACGTCATGAGAAAACATTGTTGAAAAATGACATACGTTTATGAATTGCATTGAATTGTTATCACTAAATTATCATTGATGTTTTATATTATAGAAGATTTTTTCGCACTACGGTTGACCGGTCTAACTTGTCATTTTAGACACATTGTTATGACATGTGTGAAGGTGAACTTTAATCTTGAACCTTACATCAATTGCTACACAGAATAATTATTTTCATTGAATACTAAATGAAAGCAGTCGACTATTTATACGATTATTTATGTCATTCATCATAATTTTTTAGTCGAAATCCTAACATAACCAATTATTACTGCACACCTTGACCGATGCTACTTTGTTTTAATGATCCAAGAACAAATATATGAGATTATATAACTAATAAAACTCTTAGAATGCAAGAATTAATTACCTTATATCAGCAATTGTTATTGTAATAGTAATAAGTAATGGTATGCACAGTACATATTCAGATAACTTTATCTAACGTGCTCTCTACACAAGAGAGAAACACCAAGTCTTCCCAACTAAATTAGTCGTTGTAGAAATTAGTTGGGAAGACTTGGTGTTTCTCTCTTGTCTATACTGCCATGCCCAACTTCGAGTCGCTGGACAACCTTCGGTCGTTAACGTGCTCTCGCCTACCTCTTCCATCGCGCTCGCGAACCGAGCCGATCGCCTAATCGAGCTTTCACTTGGACGCTGTAGTGGAAGAGATATAGATGCGTCGCAAGGCAATCGCTCTCACTCTCGCTCGCACGCATGGGTCTGGCATAACGTTACAATGTTTTCTGGAAAGTGCAGGTTGCCCCCGCACATCGATTTATAAGACGTTTATCACGGCAAAAAAAAGAAATTTGTTAGCGAAGACTTAGTGTTTTTCTTCGGATACACATAACCATGGCCAACTTCGAGAACTTGGACAACCTTCTGTGATCCATAAAGGACTTTTATACCGAACAGGACGATCTATGTAACAAACTTACATGTTATTAGGTTACCCATAGTAACATCCTTCTATATTATTTCGAGGTTTTGTTCCTATTTAAACTTCTACATCAGCTACAAATTCTTTTACTATTTAATCACTTAATTATTATTCCTTAATTTTTTTATGTAGGTACGTAACTTTATATATTTACGTTATACTTATACATATGTTCACTCATTTCAACTGTCAATTACTCATATTGATTCCTAACATGTCTGTAACAAAATTATCTTCATAACACTTAATATTCATTTAAGTTCCCATTTGTTGCATATTGGATATTTCTTAACTAATCGCTTAGTCTCCTTCTAAAACAGTGTTTTCATACTTTAGGTATTTTTAAGCTTCTAACACAAATGTTAATTAAGTGTCCCTTATTTTTTAACATCGCTCCATATTTTATAATTTTTATTTCAACTTCTGGTCTCCTTTTCACTTTAATAAACAGACTTTTAGACCGAACCGGAGTATCTATGACACGAACTTACGTTTTATTAAGTGACCCATAATAACCTCCTTCTATATTTTTTGACAGGTTTTGTTCCCATTCATACTTGTATATCAGCTACAGATTCCTCTTAACTAACCTAACCCAACCTAACCAATCTATTTAAAAAAGAACAATTTAGAAATTTACATTCTTTTATTTCTATAGAAATTTATGTTAGATGCAAACATTTTTTTAACACCTCTTAAGAGATCTAGTGAACAACTAGTGGTCATCATTAGTCAACAACGCCTGAGAAATCTAAGTCAAAGTATCATGTCTCGATATAATCTAATGTAACTTACATAGTAGCAGTAGTCGTACATTAGTATCTAAAATAAACTGTAAATGTAGAGGGGTCATAGTGATCATAGGGTAGTGGTCGAAGATTAGCTACTCGAACGGTTGAAGATTGGAAGTGGATTTTTAGGAATTTAAACAGCCCTTTGGTTCGCGTTCATACTTCCTTCGCGTCATGTTCTAGAATACGAACGATTACATCTTGCCACAAAAGGTATTAGATTAAATCTGTTGGAGTGTATGGACAGTGTAAACGCTTCAAAGAATCTTAGTATTTATTTCTTAATAAACAACTTACTTTGGGTTGTGTTAACACATATTCTTGTTATGTTCAAATAACTTGGTTTTTAGTTTCATCTGATTTCGTTCAGTTTTTACCTTCCAGGGCACGTTGTACTGAGTAAGATTGAGTTGTTTAGAGGTTATGTTTATTTTCATGGTTTTCACTACCTTTCGCTACACTATACCATCTTTTGGTGAGTTAAGGTACCATAGGTTTCCCCACTTGGTCTCTTCATTTATTTATTTTGTTTCCTGATAGTTTGACAGGTGGTGTCCTTTAGTTGCATTACGCTAATTTTAATTCGTTAATTTTTTTTTGTTGTTCTTTATATAGTTTTACTTTCTGGTAGTTTTCCCAGTAGCCCTCGGCTCTTCTCATAGGGGACATTGTGGGTTTTAACTTTTAATTCGCGGTTTTCCTTTATGTACGTTTATGTTATGGCAACAGCTTATTTTCAATATTACATGTATGAGTCTGTTACTACGTAGCAATAATAGCTACTACATAGTAAGTACATGAGATAATAACGTAACATAATATTTTGACTACATTTCTTAGAGACATCTTACAGGATCTTTCATTTGATATCTTTGAATGGGTAGCTTTACTTACAAATATGACTGAAAGTAATGAAAGAATGAATGAAATGAAAGAATGAAATTGCACTCTCAACCCAGAAAAATTGACAACCCTGGGTGGGACATGAACCCACAACCTCTGGCTTTACGCGCCATTGCTCTACCACTTGAGCCACCGGGTTGGTGGAACAAAGTTGTAGATGAGGCGTATATGAATTGAAATCCCACCCAGAACCATCAAATTCCCGAAGTCGAGGGTGCAAGGGATGATGGGCTATTGTGCAACGCTGACGGGTCATTGCTACATAGTAGCGTACGACCCCGTTCGTCCCTGTGCCCCCCAAAGTCGTTTAAGGCCGACCACCATATGAATTGATGATAAATGTTGAATGTTCAAAGCGGCTAACGCCGCAGTGAGTGAATGACTGAAAGAAATGAAAGAATGAATGAAATGAAAGAATGAAATTGCACTCTCAACCCCGAAAAATTGACAACCCTGGGTGGGACTTACTTACAAATACTTGCCCAGATCTCTTAAGAGTCTTTATTAATGACTTAACGTACCAATCCATCCTCGTCATTTCTCAAAATCCTTTACACCTTTTCAGTTTAGTCGTACCAACGTACATACGTTAAATGACCTGAAATTGGTCTTGAAACCTCTAGATAATTTTCACACATCTTGTGTCAATTTAAGGTTCTATCAATTATTAGTTATTTAAGTCACAAGGAACGTAAAGACATTTTACCATTCGAGGCAAGTGTATACGAGCCGACGCGAAGCCGAGGCTGTCACTTGCCGAGAATGCTAACAGTCGATACATTCCGTGTGGCTTATTAGATTTTTCACGCTACCGTTGAAAATTTCCTCATAATTCCTCAAAACATGAAATGTTTGATTTTCTTTGGATGTACGTAACTCTGACATAAGTTGACTGGACACATGTCAGTCTATCAACTGGATTTACTCTTTTGATTTTCCTAGGAATGTAAATGACAGTATTTACATTCCGTCGTCAAGGAAAAATAATACACGAATATTATTTGCCAATTTCATGCTACGTATCTATGCATATAAGAGCGATTTTCGATAACGGCAGCGTGAAAAAGTATTTATTAACTTACCTAACTTATCGAAATATTTCGTTATATACAGAAATTATTCACCTTTTTCAGAATTATTAATTTTTGTCAATTTCAAATCTCAGAATTCTTCAAAGTTTGATTCCATTAAAAAATTTTATATACAGATATTCTTTGATCATCTCTTAAGTGACTTTGATGTATCGAATCGAACCAGTCTATAAACTTTTTACGCTACTCCAGTTTACCCTCTTATCCATCACACTCATAAGTTAAATATCATGAAGTAATCTTCCTCTAGATTTTAAACATATCCTATATCTATTCAAACCATTATCAGTTCAGATACTTCTCAACTAACCTAACCCAAGACCCTCAAAAACGTTTTTACCCTCTTCATAGTTATGTCATTCCCATTTAAAACATCCGAACCGTCCTGTAAATTTTTTTTGGTTATCGTTAAACTGATCTCATACCAACTAAACATGTTCTACATAGACTTGTTCACTTGACCTAATGTAACCTAACGGTTTCCGTAAAAACGATTTCAGCGTTCTTTTTCACTTATTTAAACTTCTGTTGGTGATGCAGAACTATCTGTTATGTTTTGTTAAAGTGAACTTTCGGTGACTTTTGATTGTGTACGTGAAAGTGGTATGAAGTTTTTTCGGGTTCTTCGTTTTCCGTCGAATGATCGCCACTAGAAGGAAAAGGCAGTTGATCAGGAATAGGTCGGTCTATTACAAGAACCGCGTCAAGCACAGGTGAGCAGATACTAAGAGTAGAAAAAGATTGAAAATTAATCGAATGAATTTCAAAAGATGGTAATAGCACTAGGTGTCAAATTTCGAATGGTTGAAACTTTATAATAAATGGCTTTGGCTTTTGTACTTTTAACGTTTTAACCAAAGCACAGGTTTGATGTATCTGTGATATTAATGTTATGAAATTGTTTGTAAGGAAGGGTTTAAGGGGTGATTCCCTAGTGGATTTTATAACATTCAAGTTCTTACAATAATATGTTTGATTGACTTACTTGTTTCTTAACTTAAAAAAAGTTTTTATATTTGCTTTAGAACTTGTAGAGTTAATTCACTTTAATATGCATTTGTCCTACTGTAACAGCCGTTTGTCGTCGTCTGCGGCAAGGACGAAGACAAGGAGGAAGTTATTTGTTGAATTTGGCTGTGTATTCAAATCAGGATATCGATTTTTACAGTTTTAAATGTCATATTGCTCGGGCGCCAGATTTTTAGGATTTTCTTCTTCGGTTGCTTCCCAAAATGCCCAGAAGAATGTTAGGGCTGCATGTAAAAATAAAATACAAAATACGGAATACTAAGATTAGTTTATTTTCAGTAAGTGCGGCAATAATGTAAAATTATAGTAATATTTATATCTAAACGGAAGGTTCCAAAGATAGTAAAGAAGATACTAATTTTTATACAGTTTCTATAGTATCAAAGTGAATGATTGAATTCGGTACTTAAACAGAGGTTATCGCTCTTTCATGTAAATATTTCGTTGATATACACCATTCCATGGTACATGTGCCTAACCTCACTTCGATGTATTAAACACCCTATTGAAGAAATTTGGTATGGATCTCCACTGCTGACTTTTTTATGGCTTGTCCTAGTTAGCCCTGAGGAAGGAGGAAAACGACACCTCCGAAAGCTCGGCCATTATTAGAAGTTAGCCTTTCATTTAACGACCGCCTTGACTGCATCCCCAGAAGAGAGACCTCTTCACGTTTAGTTTTATATATATATATATATATATATATATATATATATATATATATATTACAATAATGGTTTTATATTACTGAGGAAAATAAAACGGTTGTTAGTTTATATATAAATTAATGTACAATTCTATGTAGGTGAATTGTACAAATTATTCTACTAAAGTTAAAGTATGAGAAAAACCGGTTTTTTAAAATAAAAGATATATATATATTCTAAGTCGGGAAAGCGGAAACCTAATGCTAATCTAATTATTTGAACCTGCGAAGTAAGCAACTACTCTATTAAATACGGGAAAACGAGGAAAACGTACAGTATGTTTTTCTAAGTAAAGCGTTGTTTTATAGTGCAAAAGTGCAGGAAAAAGGAATCTGTTTAAAACTTTGCATTATTCTACGTTTAAAAAAATGAAAAAGAAAATGTGAAAGATGGTACTGAGGGATCTATTTACGTTTCAGAATTCGTACCTGTACTGTTATTACAAATAACAGACAGTTCCTTGCGAAACCAGTCACCGCACAAAGTTGAAATCAGAAAGATAAGCGGTAATGATGAATTTGCAGGAGGGCTTTTATCCACTATTGTTGGTTAAACAGTATTAATGCGATCGATTAATACGATTAATACGATGTAGTATAAAGGTACAATATTGCTTCACATTTTCGCCACTTTCATTGCTTAAATGGTATGAATTCCATAACGCTGTCGAGTCAAAATTAAATTAACAAATACTTGTCAATTTAACTTTGTTAACTGTAATTTTGGTTACTTTGTTATATTGTCTAACTGGATCATCGCAAACACCCCAATTTTCCAGTTTTCCATTGCGAATAAAAAGTGAATGACTCCGATTTTTACTGGAAATAAGTTTTTCCCATCCCAAAACAGAGTTAATGTGTTTTTGTCAATTTCGTTGATTAAATGGTACGAATTCCATGATACTATTGATTCCCAGACTCCCTGAATGTATATTGCAAATAAAAAGTGAATGGCTTAGGTATACATTTTTACTGTTAATATCTTGTATCCTGTTCACATTTTAGTGTTCCTATATGTACATATATTTGTGTGTGTGTGTGTGTGTGTGTGTGTATATATTACTATAATATATAATACTAATGCTCACCAAAGTCTAGTTTCTTTACCTATAACAGTAGCAAGTTTTCAGTTTTTAGATGTTTACTAACTATTAAACAAATATCATCCCCATTTCCACCGGTTAAGTAAAATTCCGGATTTTTTTTTAAACACTCAGGTCTACCTTATTGGTAACAGTACAGGGTTTAAGGTTTCTAACTGTTCTGCCATACCTACCAATAGAAACCACAAAAATATGTTTTGAACGTATTTTTCACCTTTTCAGAAAGAGAAATTTGAAAGTCATTTATTTACATATACCCAGTTTCCAGTTTCCTTCTGTTCAATAACTATCGCGTACATTTCATCCCTCTTCCTAACTGTTCGGAAGGTAGCTCTGAATAAAAGTGAAAAAATTAGATTTCACCCCTATTTTTACTCCCCCTAAAATGGGGCGAAGAGGGGTTATCGGGCACGAGCCCAATCTATAACCGTACCCATTATCCAATTTCTAGCTATGCAATGACTATAGCATATCTCTTAACTCTACTTTTTAGCCCCTCGGAAGAGGAGTTTTAAAGTTGTGCTTTTCTGAATCACCTTGGAGTTAAAACTGTAGGCGTACCAAATTTAAAGTTTCTAGATATTAGGTCACTTTTCTTGAAATTATATCCCCCTTTGAACGAAAGTGTGAAGTGGTCTCTATAGAGAGTGGACTGTATAGCTCTCTCTCGTAGCTCGTGGGTAGCTGCGGAGATGAATCTTGACTCCAGGTTGTAAGGCTGGAGACTGTAGTAGTATTTGGAGATCACGGCTTGTCGTGATCTCTTGAAGTTCTTGAAGTTGAAGTTCTAGTTGTGTGGAGAGAGGTCGTGACGTACTTCTCCGGGTCTGAAGTGGTCTCTGTTGTAAGTGGACTGTATAGATCTCTCTCGTAGCTCGTGGGCGGCTGCGGAGATGAATCTTGTCTCCAGGTTGTAAGGCTGGAGACTGTAGTAGTAGTTGGAGATCAGGGCGTGCCGTGATCTCTTGAAGTTTTTGAAGTTGAAGTTCTAGTCGTTTGGAGAGAGGGCGTGTCGTGCTCTCCTGGGTGGACCTGAGGGCGTAACGTGCAGGTCCGGGTTGAAGTTCTTGAAGGTTTGGAGAGAGTGCGTAACGTGCTCTCCGGGTTTAAACACCTTGGAGTTAAAAGTTGTAGTATCTTGAAGATCTCGTAGAATTCTCAGGGCGTAACGTGAGAGCTTGTAGGTTGGGGTGTGTAAATCAAGACCAACAACACACGTCGTTTTGAGCATACAAGTATACTGGGTTATTACCAAAATTTCACAAGCTTTTATACATCTTCATATATTTTTCTAGTTCCCTATTTAATGGTTATTAATCCCTAATTGATGACTATGTTCTCTAAATCCCCATTAAATCCCTACAACCCTACTTAGCTCTCTTTTATGTTGATCGTAGAGTCAACACCCTTTCTACCTGGTGATAAAAAAAATTCAGGATTTGTGAAGTGATTCCTAAAACGTAAGTTAACACTACCATGAAACAAAACAAAAAATAATATTGACCGATCCATTACTCGAATCTGTAGTTCGATAAATTAGGTAAATTTTCAATTGACCCATTAATCAAGCGCATGATGGAGTGTTAACGAATTGTGCACAGTGTTGTCTACTTTGCGAAGAGACGTCCCCTCATTACTTATCAATGCGTTAAGAAGAGATGTGTTATAAAATGGTAATGTCGTGGGATATTATACTTGTACAAAAACAACTTGAATCGGAAGCTGTTTTATGCAGACTTGTTTTTCGTCTCATTTTAATGTATTGTTTTTTAAATGTATTTCTCTCTCCCTCTATTATTCAAGCATAGGTACCAATCGGGCACCATAATGCAGTACAATACAATATGAGACAAAGAAGGTATAAGGCCACCTACATCTGGATAACCAGGTGAAATTTCGAGACATTTTCTGGGCTGTTTGTAGGCCTATTTTATAGAACTTATGTGGAATTTCAGGTTTCTAGCTATCCTAGACTTTTTAGAAGTTTTTGATGCATACACTTACATACTTTCAGCTTTATATATGAGATATCCCTTCTGTTAAATTTATTAAATGAGTATAATTTGTATGTTATTCCACTATGTGTATTGTGAGTTATTGTCTTTAGAATTGTTTCTGGCTTAAGTTAAATATTCACCCTGGATAATTCTAGCAATAAAAGTCAATTGGCTGAAAACTACCGCTATTATCGGGATGATCATAAAACTTCAAGGGTACAGTTAGTGTTGTATTTCTCATATATTTTTAATTTTAACAAGTCCTGCAGGTAAAATTTACTCCTTTAATAAACCTCAAAGGGGAGGCGAACTTTAACTTCATGTGCCTACCCTCTATTCTGGATAATGAAATGTTTAAACTTTATACTTTGTTGCACGTAAAATTATAATTAAAAACTAGATTGTGTTTTCACGTCTCAACATTAAATCCCCAATTCATACAAAATTTATCCTCCGCCTTCGCGTTCTAATTTTTAAAACTTCCCACGTACGGTTATTAAAACCTCCAAGAGTGCACATTGTTAATCATTACAAACCCGAAAGGATAATCAACCCCCGTCGAAATAAATTTTCAGTCCTCGGAGGAATCCACTTGAACGTATTGTTTTTCCCGGGAAAGAAAAGCGGATGGATGTTACAGGATTAAAACCGTCATTGTCCTATGAAAAAATTGTCGCTTAAAACCAATTTCTCAATGACGTTACGTGAGCGGGAAGTCCCGAGGGATGGACACGATCCTGGAAAATGCGCTCGTTTACTTAATCGTCTCAGGAATTTTTTAACATACCTGCTGTATAATTTGGATTTGTTGGATGATGGTGTAATGAAACATTAATCTCTCGAATGTGTTTATAAATTATACGTCAACGTTAATACTATGAAAGGTTAATAAGTTTACTAATGTTTAATTTCGTTATCATACCTAACCCGTCATTTTGGCTTGTCCGAAATGCATGTGAGAGTAGCCCAGACTACATACTGAAAAATTATAGTTTTCTCGGCGTAATGTTCTACAGATATCTGAAAGTTTTAAATGATAGAGGGGACCTATAGAAAGATCACTGTATGACCATATACAGCTAGAATGTCCCTGTTTTTTATAAACAATGGGTTAAGGTGTAAAAATCGATTTTTCCCTCATAGAATTTTCCGGTTGCATTTTAGAGAAAAGTGGTCAACAGGAAAGTTATAGAGAATAAAAAGGCGGTTAATTTGGTTTTCTATAAATTAAAATCGATAAATAAACAATTGAGTTATTAGCGAAAAACCATCAATTTTTTATTATTTTATAAATGTTAATAACTTTTGCAATAATAGTGATAAATAAAATGTAATACACGAATTATGAAGCCTTTAGGGGGCTTTATAAGTGTGCAAAATTTCAGCCAGATCGGGTTATTAGTTTATGAGATATCTTATTTGATTATCGCGGAGACTCAATGTTTAAATAATTGAGCTTGCCCAGGCTGCAATCCTACAGATATTTAATAAGGTGGCATAGTTTGCTTGTATGCCTAACTATAAGTTAAGTTTGAAAAACAACTCATTTTTAATGAAATTGTTTTTAAAAAAGTCGTTTTAAAAAGGGGCTAATTTTTTTGCTTATAAACAAATTGAATAACTTTTTTGTCTATTGCTACACACGTTTTTAACAATTTGCATTGAAAAGATGGTAAAATACCTTTCATTTAAAAAAAAAGGTTCTCCTGTCAATAGAAGCCGAGATAGCAACATTTTTTAAAAAATCATATCTTCATTATTTATAAATATTAAGAGCCGAAATTTTCACCAGTTTTACATAAAGATCTAAACGTTAATATAGGATTTATAGGTTTAATATCTATCCACCTTGAAAAAAGTTATAGCCCTTTAAAGTTAAGGTTTTTCGCTCAAGTCTACGATGTCGTAGAGGGGATAGCAGATCGTTTTGAATACAAAACTTCAAGTTGGACGCGCTAATTTTTTTTCGATATCTAGGCAACGTAGAACCTTAATTATTTTTATTCTGGGGTAACTCGACGAAATATTAACATCTAACCTATTTTCATCGCCGTGGAAAATTGGAAAATCCCGGAAAATTCAATAGATACAATTATCTTTGTGTTTTATATTTTTATACAATTAATATTTTTTTATCGCCCTAGAAAATCACCGAAAATTCAATACATACAATGATCACATTTTTTTACAATTTAAATGCTAATTTTTTGCAGCAGTCTTTGTTTTTTAAATTTTGTATAAAATTGGTATATTTTACAATTTCATTGTTATGAATATTACAAATATTTACTTCACATATTTATAAAATGATGAAAATAGTCTGTTTTAGTAAAATGCTATTTATTATTATAATTAATATTATTGAATTAAGGTTCATTAAATGTAAAATCAGGAAATGTGAGAATATCATCAATCAAGAACTTCACTATTCCTATTTTTCTCTGCCGGCTCTTCTAATTCATCTTCAAGGACCATTTCTTGCAAGAAGTCATCTTCAAGTTCTTCACCGTTTGAATCTTCTTCGATAACAATTGTGCCCAGATTAAGACATTGTTTTTCATCATTATTATAATTACAGTTAATACAAAGAGCTGTGCAATTTAGGACAAAAAAAATTGTTAAAAACACATAATTGTCTTTATTTATCAGTAAATATTTTAACATGTATAACAATTAACTTGCAAATATATATTAATGGTATCAAAAATAGAAACATCAAGGAGTTTGTTTCAAAATAGTAGCATTTCAATTGTAAGAAAATTCTTATAATTGTATCTATTGAATTTTCCGGGAATTTCCAATATTCCACGGCGATGAAAATAGGTTAGATGTTAATATTTCGTCGAGTTACCCCAGAATGAAACAAATTAAGGTTCTATGTTGCCTAGAAGCCGAGATATCGAAAAAAAAATTAGCGTGTCCAATTTGAAGTTTTGGTTTTAAAACGATTTGCTATCCCCTCCACTATACGACATCGTAGACTAGAGCGAGAAACCTTAAATTTATAGGGCTATAACTTTTTTCACAGTGTATAGATATTAAACCTATAAATCCTATATTAACATTTAGATCTTTATGTAAAACTGGTGAAAATTTCGGCTCTTAATATTTATAAATAAAGAAGATATGATTTTTTTAAAAAAATGTTGCTATCTCGGCTTCTATTGACAGTAGAACCTTTTTTTTTAAATATGAAAGGTTTTTTTACCACCTTTTCAATGCAAGTTATTAAAAACATGTGTAACAATAGACAAAAAAGTTATTCAATTTGTTTATAAGCAAAAAATTAGCCCCCTTTTAAAATGATTTTTTTAACAACAATTTCATTAAAAATGAGTTGGTTTTGAATCTTAACTTATAGTTCGGCATTCAAGGAAACTATTTCACCTTATTAAATATCTGTAGGATTGCAGCCTGGGCAAGCTCAATTGTTTAAACATTGAGTCTCTGGGAAAAACAAATAAGATATCTCGTAAACTAATAACCCGATCTGGCTGAAATTTTGCACACTTATAAAGACTCCTAAAGGCTTCATAATTCGAGTATTATATTTCACTTATCACTATTATTGCAAAAGTTATTAACATTTATAAAATAATAAAAAATTCATGGTTTTAGGGTAATAACTCAATTGTTTATTTATCGATTTTAATTTATAAAAAACCAGATTAACCGTCTTTTTATTCTCTTCAACTTTCCTGTTGACCACTTTTCTCTAAAATGCAACCGGAAAATTATATGAGGAAAATTCGATATTCACACCTTAACCCATTGTTTATAAAAAAAACAGGGACATTCTAGCTGTATATGGTCATACAGTGATCTTTCTATAGGTCCCCCCTACCATTTAAAACTTTCAGATATCTATAGAACATTAAATCATCTTTTTTTTGTAGCCTGGCCTAGAGCTTACAAAGCGATTCATGTTCCTAAACCAACATTGGGGTTCAGTTTACAAAAAGGACGTTTCGTTTATTATCTGTAATTTTAATGCGGAGAAATAACATTTGAAGTAAAATTTTAATATCTCGATAAAAATAGATGTCTACTATTACTACTGCGGATTTTCTGGATGTGACGAGTGTAAAGTAAATAGTTTCCATTCGTTTTTAAATGGTCGCACTTTATATGAAATTACATGTAATATTGGATTATCGTGTTGACACGCATTTACTGACGTTTTATATGTAAAACGAGAAAAGTTTAAGGGTCACGTTGTATTTACAGTAATTTGAATATCTAAATTTCATTAATAACAGTAATTCGTTTTCAGTGAGTTAATTACATTTTATAATGTTAATCTAGAACGGTCCGGAATAATAAATTACACTTGTCAGCTTCAATGCAACCTGCAAACAAAATTTTATAATCAAATATGAGCGTTTAATTTTCAGCCGGAGGCATCTACGCGACGGATTCAATTTATTTCATGACATAGTAATTAATAAACATTTATATAATTAACTAATTCAAAGGGGTTCGAAAAGGTTCTCGAAATGCATTTACCGCCAATTCACTTACATTTTGGCGATACAGCGAGTGACACACGTCCATAAAGATCTCTGACCTCAACATGTATATCATGGAAGTGCGCTACGTCTAATAGCATTTACCCCTCGTCCATTACTTTTTTTTTCTATTTTCGAGACCCGAAATTATATTAGCGAAAATGGAGGGAAAGCGAGAATGTATCGTTTTCTATTATGTGCGGATCTTCGGGGAAAAAATTGGAAAGAACTCGCCCGGTACCTCGTTAAACGTTAACAAACTCAAATGTTCCGGACTCGCACAAAAGTAATTTTAGACGAAAGGTATCATTTTCCTGAAGGTAATTCGGATTTTAGAAACTGCAGGTAGTGTTAGACAGACTAGAAGCTTTACTGAAATTGAATCAGCAATGGCAGCCAACACTGCCAACAGACATCGAGACAGATGATATGATTTCTCAACTCTCCTTTTATTTCATGTACGTCCAGGTTAATATAGCGCATGTTGGTGGAAACGTGAAACACATAGCAAGTAAATGATACCAAAAAATAAGCATCGTTTGACGTACATCAAGCTACAAAATAACGAAGAGAATATACTGCACATTAAATATTTTATTTGACTCGGCATGCAGGGACAAAACCAAACAAGACTGATGCAAGTCAGGCAAGGCAAACCATTTGATGGCTAAATAGCGTTCTCTTAACTAAATAAAATAGTAAAGTTTATCTATGTAATTACAAAAGACGACTTAACGCAATTAGGTATTTTCACAGTTTTTTAAAACTGGCTAAATGAGAGATTATATGCCTATAAATCTTAGGTTATGTTAACGATTCGCGATTTAAAATAAGATTTGAGATAAAAACCCTATATTTAAATAAAAAGTTATATTGCCGACTGCCTGACACGTGAACTCATCCGCTCGCTACGCTAAACCGAATATGAATGTCGTCCCGCTGCTCCGCGGTCTCTCTCATGGTTCCTTAAGAAGCTGACATCGGCCCTTTTCCGCGGAGGGCCTCTCTTCCCGATGTATACAGTGTGATGGTTGTATACATGATGGTGACTGATGATAACAGTTAATATTAAAAAAAATTAAAATCATTCAAGCAAAAAAAGTCATTTGAAATGCAAACGCTAGAAATTGGCGCCAAGACGCCATCTAAACAGTGTAGCTAATACACTATTTTACGATGCGAATAATACAAATTACTAGATTTGGTCGCAATTTAACTCCTACACTCCAGCGGAAACAACAAAAAAGTCCAAAATACTCGGAAAATCTATTTGTGGACTGCAGAAAGGACCCGTGTTTATATGCGGAGTGACGTCACGATGAGCGGTCGTTTCGCGGGTCCTCGCACATTTACTGCTTTTTATTCATGAAATACGTGGTGCTGGGTCTATTACACGATTTTTTATGATTATACAATGTGTCTGAGGGTTCGTCCCTATGAATTTAGATATATTTTGTTTCATATAAAATATATGGCAAATACCTAATTCTGATGAATGTAAGTAGAAGATCGTTAGTACTGCGTGAGGGACGAAAATATATTTGTGTCAAAGCATTACAGTTAGATTATTGTATAACGACATTGAAACCAAACTACAATACTACCAAAGAACTGTAATACTGTGATCAATCTAAGCTGTAAATATGCAAAACCTGGAAAGACACTGTGACGATGTAAAAGCTATGAACGTAACAGATCTCAGGTAAAACCAATGGAATTACAAGAGAACCTGGACAATGGACAAATATTGAAAAACATTCCAAATAACAAAATAGTCACAAAATCCCAATGACGTTCATCAAACATAACTGATATACCCCCTTCTGTAGAAAACCTCATTTCCATCATTGCATCTCCCTCGTTTAGCGTTAAATCACAACACCTTAATACAACAACATAAACTCATCATACCATGCGCCAACTTCACGACATTGCAGCTAACTTCACAATCCTCGGAGTGAAGTTAGCCGCAGCGGCGGTTCAATGGGTCATGGTCCACGATTTCATAGGCGAGTTTCATTATTACAATTGCATCCCATTGAGGTATATAAACGTTGAAAGCGTGTTAATTACGTAAAGGGGAATAGGGTTCAAAACGTCTTGTAGATGTAGTGGTAAATGCAACTTCCAGTATCGTTGGTGTGTTGTTTAGGAAGAGTCCTGTAATTGTCGGTAACAGGTACTTTAGGTTATGTATCATGTAACGCTGTAGAGTGACAGCAGGCGACGTATCACGGATGACGTCATCTATTAGATGCTTTCTTATCAAAATATTCCAATCAGAGGGTCTTCTATACGAAAATACACAATATCCAAACCAAAATCTATTTCATAAAGTTGAAAGTTGAGCTGAAACTTCTTTAATATACTTTTGGTTAGTATGCATGTGGAGTTTCAATAAGATCAGAAACGTAGATTTTTTTATAAGTTTTTGGAAATGACACAAAACATAGATACTGAAACGAAAGTGCATTCAGTTTTTAACAATTTAACATATAATGAGCAAAGCTTGCTTTAATTCTAATGTATACTCTAACCAGTAGCAATTGGAACACTGAATAAAATCTAATTTTACCGAGGACATTCGAAGAGAGCCCGTCATCTCTATACTAAACCATGGGACTTATTTCTTTGCTTATTCAGAAACGCACTGGTATATTTTAAAACGCAGGTGTTCCGTGTTCGTGCAGTCACCCAAGTGAAATCGTATATGTGAATGTCTGAATACCTACAGATAAAAAAGTGAAGTGTCCATTGGGTCGCAAAATTTTTTTACGACAGCGGCGCTTCGTTTGTATCTTCTTCTTCTATGGAGCAGGTGTTTCGGTTCTTCGGCACTTATACTCGAGAAAGCAGTGGTGTGTGTATGTGTGTGCCATTTATTTATGCTATTTGAAAGTGAATTCATTGTTAGAGTTATTATCCGTAATGATACGCCCATGGACGACCAGGCGGCACCACTTAAAAAGCCATTAAGTGTTTTTGTTGGTGTTCCAATTGTGACTGGACATAGTATACTGTGATATACTGTACTACTAATATATTATAATTATTATCCGTGTGGATATACCTATTAACTAATTTAACTGAAGTTACGGTATTTTCTTACGGATTTATAAAAATAACTGAAGCATGATTTCTAAGTCATTCATGGTGAAACATGCGTGTATATTTCAGAAAGTTTGCTATATAATGAGCTGAAACTTACTGAATATCCATATGTTAATGTATGATTTGGACGTCGATTGAACAAGTTGCGCCTTATGTATATTTCACCCGGCAGCCTTATTGTATATAGAATCTATATGTATTCCATGATACACTTTATATAGCAATAAGGACGAAAGACAAACCACAATATTTACAAATGAAATTGTAAAATGTTCAAATTTAAATTTTGCAGGATTTCATCCCTGATTTGTCATATTCCTCAAAAACAAATTTCAGGCCAATTAGGCTTTATGTAGCCCACGAAAAACGTTCATTAAAACTGAAAATTCTCCCTACCGGGATTAATTCCACATTGACTCGCAATTGTCGTCTGTTTATCCAACCCTTAACAAATAAAGGCCTTCCCACATACGCAAACAGCCAGGGGAAACAAATTCCAACTATTTTCCCGCTAAATAAATAAAATATATCAAAGGATAATAAACGGTTCACTCTAAGCATTCGGTTTGACGTTTCACTTTGTCCCTCCCTAAAGATTGATGACAGTAATATCAGGGAGATTCCGTAGGGACATTTGTCTTATTCAAAGCCACATTAGGATTGTCTTAACTGGGAAAGTGAAGAAGGAGCGTTTCGTGTTATGGGCGATATCGAGTTATTTCATTTGGGGAGGTAAATATTTTACTGTACCAGAAAACGTCCGCTGCAAGGCGTCGTGAATTTTTCAAAGGCGGTCGTGCGTTGTTTATGGGGAAGTTAAAGGTAGCGAAAAAGTTCGCGATGTTTAAGTTCGAAACACGATACTTCTGGGAATTTATTAAAAATGCATTTTGGTGCAAACGGAGCTCAAAATGTTCTTCGCTTATTTCCTTGTCAATTATTTAATAGTGAAGTAGGCAAAGGAAAATAAATTGTGTGTTTCACTTTTATTTGGCTATTACCTCTATTAAAATGACATAGATGTACCTTAAAGTATATACCGCAAGGAATTTCATTTCATGAAACTTTGCTTACCTCGTTATATTTATTATAACAATTTATTTTCTTGTGTTTTGATTAAGTTAAGAGAAAAAGTAATTTCCACAAAATAAGGAAAAGTAACTAATAGTGTAAAAACAGACTATGGATAAATTTCCTCAAGAACGTTGTCCGTCTTAAAACCAAATTAAATACTTTTTGATGTCCAACGAACAGGAACAAGTAAACTGAAAAGGGTTCGTCTGTTTTATTACTTTTACAAATTTGTTAATGAAGCTATTCAAGCTTTTCCAAAGTTGCGGAAAGTATGATAGCGTTGACCCTGAACAGAGTTATCCACTTAAGTTATTAAATTAATTTTCTTCAATTTCAATTTCAATTTAGCTTTCAATCAATTCTTTAACACAATTTTGAAATTTCAACCCAAGTTTCAAAACAATTTTTGCATAAATCCCTCTTCAGACCGAACTTACTAATTGATGTGGATTGAAACATTAAAGTTTTAAATAAGAAATTTCCACTTTTTTAAAAATCAGTTTGTGTAGATTGTGTAGATATATGATAATAAAGAAGGTGATGATATTTTGATCTTTTCTGATTGATTCTTTCCTAACCAGATATCTGATTTAAGTGGGTATCTAACAATGAAATCAATATATTATATATAGAAGTTTGTAATACAATCAAAAGTTAAAAGCTATATTATTTTGTCGGGGACACAGGGGCGATGACCCTAATGACCCTAATTCAATTGTAGAGAAATTATTTTCGAAATTTTATTGACATGAGATATATTTTCAATGAGTCCAAAGATGTGACATTTGAAGTATATTTCTGAAGTTGATCAAGTTATTAATACGAATCAGTTCCATGTAAATTCGATGAGGAATATCCGACTCCTTGACTTAGTTAGGCTGACTTCCTACATTTTTATAGGAATATTGCCTTTGCGTTAGTCTTCAGAAATTTTTTGCCTTAATGGTAATTCACAGCCAATCTTATTCAAAACGTTTTCATTGACAATGATAAATTTTACATGATGACAATAATTATGATTTTTTTGAATCTAGAAATTTTTGCAAATTGTAACTACACTCATGTACAAATGTAAGAGATATTTGAAAAAGGTGTTTGTAGCTCAGCCGGGATTTGAACCCGGGTCTCCCAATTTCGCGTCAGGTGTTCTGGCCAACTAAATTACCAAGCCACGTACCAATTTCATTTTTGATGTTCCTGTTAAACGCTATTGACAGGATGATGCGGAGTGTAGCTCAGCTGGGATTTTTTTTTTTTGGAGACCCTCGTTCAAATCCCGGCTGAGCTACAAACACCTTTTTCAAACATCTCTTACATTTGTAAATATACCTATGATTTCATTCGAGAACCTCCATCTATTATAACTACACTCGTTCGATTAATTGTGTCAACTTTATATATAAAGCGGTACAACTGCAAAAGTCTTACGTCTACATCATCATCATCATCATCATCATCCAGCCTGATGTTGAGTCCACTGCTGGACATAGGCCTCCATTAAACTGCTCCACTGGGATCTCTCTTGAGCTGTTCTAATCCAGTGTCCTCCAATCCTCTTTATATCGTCAATCCATCTTGTTGGTGGTCTACCCCTGCTTCTTTTATCCTCTCTGGGTCTCCAATTTGTTATTCTTATGGTCCACCTGTCGTCCTTAAATCTCGCAACATGTCCCGCCCATTTCCACTTTAATGTTGTGATTCGCCGGATTATGTCCTGTACCCTTGTCCTTCGTCGAATTTCGGTGTTTCTGATACGATCTTAGATCCCAATACCCAGCATAGCTCTCTCCATCTTTCTCTGGGCCACTTCCAATTTCTCCACAGTGCCTTTTGTGAAGGTAAGCGTTTCGGCGCCATAAGTCATTACTGGCAGCACGCACTGATCGTATACTTTCCGTTTCAAGCTCATTGGAACGTCACTACCGAAAATATCTCTCAATCTTCCATATGCTGCCCATCCAAGACCAATCCTCATCTGTAATTCCTTTGTTTGGTTGTCTCTATTTATTCTAATTTGGTGTCCCAAGTATTTGTATTCGTCGACTTCCTCGATGGCTTTGCTGTCTAGTAATATAGTCCCTCCCAGTACTAGGTTTGTCATGATTTTTGTTTTTTGCTGGTTTATGTAAAGGCCAACATTTTCAGTTGCCTGCTTCAGTTCATTTATCATTAAACCGGCTTCTTTTAGGTTGTCTGTTATCAGCACTATATCGTCTGCAAATCGTAGATTATTTAGCATCTTCCCATCTATACTGATACCTTTGTTTCCCCAATTCAGAGCCTTAAAAGCATATTCTAAAACAATGTTGAATATTTTTGGAGACAGTGTATCGCCTTGTCTAACTTCTCTTTATATGGGAAATTTTTTGGTCGCGTTATGGATTTTTACGCTCACGGTCGAGTTGCTGTAAATATTCTAACGTCTACAATAGTAACGTCTACAAACCATTATAATAAACAATGTTTAGTAAATTTTACACTAATCAGAGTTTCAATATTTGTCGATGAATTTTTGTAATTTTTTGCAAATAGGAATGATTTAAAAAGTCGTTCACTGAAAGAGTTGAAAGTTACTAAACTTTTCGAGGATGATTCCGGTAACAACTTGAGTGAGTGTGAGTTTTACCATATTCGCAATTGAAATAATTTTTTTATGAATTGTTATAATCATTGCAAATTTCAGTCATTGCCGCTTCATTCAACCACCAATTCAGGTTGTTGAATGGACATATAACTTCAATACATCCTTACTAAATTGGTTAAAAATCAGTAAACTTTCCAACATCAACAGACACATCAATAAATAATTCTATAAAGTTTTCCCAAGATACAGAAATTATAAATTTTTAAATCTTGAAATCAAAATGTAAGTTACCTTGTTCATTTTTTTTTAATTTTTTTACATAACGCGGCACAACTTCTAAACTACTTTATAAAAAGAGCTGAAACGTATTAAAGGCCTACAGAGCACTTTAATGAAAAAGTAGTGGTGAATTTTGCAAGGATAATTTTGTATATATTTTTTATAAATTTTAAAATTATTCAATCATTCACTCTTCCTCGCATTAATCAATCACTGTTGGATTGTTAAACAAACACTTCCAACTTGCAAGTTTCTTCACAAACAGAGTTGAAATTCACCAAGCTCTTAGCAAACTGATGTTCGCTCTTTCTAAATAACACATTTTTGTAATAATAATAAGCAAGTTTAAAACCAACTGTGTATTATTCATAATGTACTGCAACCAATCACTCTTCACAAATTTGCCTTGTGACGCAAGTAGGTATATCAGAAAGTGATGCTACGAACCAACTTAAACATTTCCTCACGAACAACTAATTTGTTACTGCAATATGAGCATGGCAAATTCCTCACATAGATTTTTCAGGTTCGACAGGAAATTATGATATGACTTTTCAGTTAGGGTGAATCTTCTTAAGAAAGTAATTAGTGATTGATTGCGCCCAATTGATACTTTGATTCTAGAGGTAAAGCTGTGACTCGTTTAGATTGAAGTTTAAGTTTAACTGTTTGGTTTAATTAAAGATGTAGGTTTAAGTAAGGCATGTGACGAATTTAAAAAAAAATGAAAAACGTAATGTAACTAACTGTAAATAGGCTCGCTTATCCAGCATGAGTTTCATGCAATATGGCCAATAAGTAATTTTATCAGTGTTCCTTTGCAAGTGATAAGTTCCTTAGTGGTTGAACAACTTTATCATGCGTCGCACTAAGCGAGAAATAAGGGAGAAAAGCGGAAAAATATTATCCCGCTTGCGCCCCTTTCCTTCCTCGACGCTCCCGGCTTCAAAAAAACCTTTGTCAACAACTTCTCATCGGGGACCCTGCCGATATATGTTTGATCAAACATCGTTATAGGATAAACGTTACTGCTTTGTTGCGAGATTTTACGTTTCAATTCACCTCAAGAATATTGAGGCGGAACACGCGGGGATTAGCATGAAAGCGATACGTGTACAATTGCTACACAAATGGCAACAATACGCTTACCAAATACTTCTTTTTATTGACTAATACGCTCTCTACACACATACGCACCAGCTCTGTTTCCCTTTCGATTCCCCTGTATGCTTTCTATCTCGGTGGAGTCGAGGAGTACTTCGCATTGTGTAAATAAGGGTGATGTGTCCTCAACTCCGTTATGTTTGTTCCAGAAAATCTACGGGGGATGTAGGAGAGAGGGTTCTGCGCAGCACCCCGGATTGGGGCGAGAGTGCCATCAACGGGGACCACCTCTGGGTGCCGACGTCCGTCTCCGGGGACTTTTGTTACGTGGGGGACACGGACTGTACGGTAAGTCAAAGGGAAACAATTTATTATATTGTAACACCCTGCGGATGTTTAAGGGATTTTTGTTTAATTTATTAGATTTTGTAACGTCAGGAAAGAAGGACCCTGTATATGAATGGCCTAAAAACGCTACGTGATTTATTCCACGTAACATAAAAAGTCTGTAATTAAAACATACTCATATTATTTCGTAAAATGACGCGGAAACAGCTGACTTGGAATCGCTAAAATTGGTAAAAATTTCTGAGGTCGAAAATCAGACCTTGCTTCACACTTTTGTCAAATAAGCGATGACGGATAACAATATCTAAGTAATTGAGAAGGCGGACTTTATGACGTAACGCGGTTATTCATAGGTTCAGTAGAGGAATTTCGACCAATTACAATTTGGGAGGTAAATTTTGATCGAATTTTGGTACTCGGAGTAGGGGAGTCGAGGGCTCTTGGAAAGACAAAAGTTAAGAGTTAGAGAGTCGGTCAGAGGCCAAACCCGGAGTCGGTCAGAGGCCGAACCCAGAGTCGGTCAGAGGCCGAACCAAGAGACGGTCGGGGGACTGTACCCCGTCCGGTCGTGGTTTATAGTGAAGGAGCTATTTCAGGTCGGGGACCTTTGAGGATTATTGGAGTTTGACTCGCAAGGGCGAAGTCAAGAGAAGGAGCTATTTCAGGTCGGGGACCTTTGAGGATTAATGGAGTTTGACTCGCAAGGGCGAGGTCAAGAGTAAGAGTTATTTCCAGGTCGAGGGCCTTGAGGATTATTAGAGTTGAATTCGCAAGGACGAAGTCGCGAGTTAGGAGTTGGTTCTAAGGTCTGGGACCGTGAAAAAAGTCTAAGGTTAATTCGCAAAGGTAAATCTCGCAAAGAGGAGCATGGAGTTATTGCGAAGCGGTTAGTTATCGTCCGAGGGCTGAAATTCCGACAGTGTTAGAATTGTACGCGAGAGGCGTGGTTGGTGAGTTATTGTCTTACGCTAGGGCCTTTAACACTTTGAGAGAGTTGGAGTTTGTACGCCGAGCGACAGAGGGCCGAGTACCGGGCCGAGATCAAGTTACCGACACCGATATACCGACAGTTGTGCAATCTCGATAATTTTGGTTATTGGAATTTTGGAAAAGTCACTGTCCTCACATCACGTAAGTACAAGCATTTCATATACAGGGGCATTAAGGGTTTTAAGGGAAATTTTACCTTGACATTTGGGTTTAGTATTCTTGTTGGGTTTTGTCAGGTAACTAATTAAATTATATTTGATTTCGTTGTGTTGAATTTTAGACTTGGGGTTGAGTTAACTTTTATAATTTGAATTGACGTAGCGGGATAACGAATTCTTTGTGTTATTTTGACTTAGTAATTTTGTTAATATAATTTTCAATTTTATTCAGTCGTTTAATTCCTTTTTGAACTCGATTGAAGCGGGCATTTGCGAAGCCCCGCACCCATGCTTCACTAAGGAACCAGTTAATTTCTAAACATAATTAATTTCCTCAATCAATCCCACCCAAACGTAGTATCGGTACCTATACTTTGACCAGTAAGTCGATTCTCCTCTATATAAAACCCTCATAATAATACAGGGACCGATATTACAATTGTGTAAACCATTTGTCTCTGTTTGGAAGTGTTTTAAAGGCATTAGAGAAATGCTCTCTTAAAGTAACTGTAATGATATAATAATACTTTAATAAACTATAAACGATGGGTGTGTTATAGGCAAATCTTTTTTGCCTTCCCTTCTTAGCTAATTGGTACGTTCTGAAATATTTGGAAGAGTCTCTTCTAAACATCTTAAGTTGCTCGTCAGTATTGTAGCAGTTGTGGGTGAATTAACAGTAAAGTAATTAAATTTATTTTCACTGATTTATTCATTACACAATTTAACGAAATTTATATTACCATAGGAATCAATTCATTTAGGCATTAATTATTTCTTTTATTAAAGCCGAACAGATAAAAAACAAGTCCTGAGACTGAGAAATCGCAAACCATGACTAACAAATAGAATTATGGAAATGATGAATACTATAAGACTAAAGAAATAAAAATAGCGAAAAATAAAAGGAGATGCATCATCAAGTAAATGAAGAAACACTCATCGCAAAAGAAATCTGGATGGCGGAATTAATGAAGAAACATGAAGATAGATTTCTTCACAAGAAATTACAGGAAAAATAACAGACGCCTCCTTGTAGACTTACAAATAACCACAATGGAGATATATCGGAATTAAGTGACCTGAACAACATGTGGGGTCATTTTACAAGAATTATTCTCAGGCATGGCGTCAAACAACCAAAAATATACATAGGTAATAAGGGAACAGTCCACCTACATTGAAACAAGAGGTAGTAGGCTATTGACTATGTAATTTAATAAGGAACTAACGCGTGCAAGGTGTTTTATTTTTTCATACGGTCAACTGACCTCTAAAGAAATAAAACCCAAAAGTTCTACTAAATTGAGCCTTGCGTTTTGGAGAACGGGGTAGGTTTGTCCACCTTTCGATTTTTCGGCTATAGCGCAAAAACTATACATTTTTCGAAAATACGTGCCGTGAGATTTCTTGTAGAGAATTAATATTCCTATGAAAATGATATTTTTTAAAGTGAAAGAATTTTTTTTATGAAATAAATTCAAAAAACAAAAGTAAAAAAATTGAATGATTTCAAAAAACTTTTTTTTTATTTATGAATGAATTTAGGTGTAGGCATTGCTTCATAAAAGAGAAAGCTTATGAAATTCTCTTTCAAATGGTGGCTTGTAAGGTTGTATATGTTGAATATTGACTGAGATATAAACGTTTGAATTCAGCCATTTTTTTCTCTATTTTTTACTTTTTCTTTATAAAGCGTATTGTTTCATATTTTTGCCTGAAAAAAAGATTGTTATTCAATAATAATTTTATGAACATAAATGTATTAATAGTATTGGATATTGTTCTACTAGAACATATTCTACATATTTAATTTATATGGTTGGAGGTTAACAATTGCAATAATAAACTACAAATATTAAGGTTTCAGCGGTTTTAGTTATAATAATTTTCGGTCTACATTATTGCAAAATATAATTTTTATTTTACGAAATGATTGCATTGATTTTGCAAGTTTCTGTATATAATTTAGTACACAATAAAAATAAATTTTTAAATACACCTACCTAAAGAAAGACGACCTTTTTTTTCGCCCCTTTAGTAAATAGGAATTTCCGGCCTGATCGCCACATAAAACACAAAGTTCAACATAATCAAAAGTAACACCTTCCCTGCTGCGACTTGGTTCCCCAGTTAACTCACTTAGGTTGGCTGCTTTCCTTTTTTTTGCTGCTTTAATCTTCGACTCCCTAATGTATGCTTTATAACAATTTCCATGCACTTGAATACTTGCAACATCACTCAATAATTCACGTTTTCCATCGTCTCTTTCAATACTAGCAGCAATTACACTTTAGATACTCTTTTTCCTAATGTTCTCGTACTACTTTTCAAATCCTTGTATCAGAAAAACACCTTTCCATTTTCGAATTTACTCTAAACATCAAATGTGCTACGCCAATTCTAGAAGTATAGTGATCCAACCTCCGAAATGTGAAGGAAAAATATGTAACGAAACAGCCCCCATAAAGATAAACACAGGTCGAAATTTGTCGCTTCTGGAAACTTCCTAACGAGGTAGATTCTGCCAGGTGATGGATTTCCGGCAAACATAAATAAACTCAGTACATTTAAAACAAATTTAAACGGCTTGCATATAAAACTAGTTTTAAAATTAATACTTTAAAGATGAATTAAGTATTTATTTTTACCTGTACGTAAACTGACTTTAAATATAAATAAATAAGATCATTTTTTATATTATATTATTCGTACATAAGTTATGTATTGAATAAAAATCATTTGTTTCAGGTAAAAATATGAAATAATACGCTTTTTAAAGAAAAAGTAAAAAATATAGAAAAAATGGCTGAATTCAAACGTTTATATCTCAGTCAATATTCAACATATATCTAAAGTCTTACAAGCCACCATTTTAAAGAGAATTTCATAAGCTTTCTTTTTTATGAAGCAATGACTATACCTAGATTCACCCAGAAAAAAGTCATAGCCAAAAATTACAAAAAAAAAGTATTTTTCAATTTTTTTAATTTGTTTTTTGAATTTATTTCACTAAAAAAGATTTTTTTGGACTTCAAAAATATAATTTTCATAGGAAATTTATTTCTCTACAAGAAATCTTACGGCACATATCTTCGAAAAATGCATAGTTTTTGCGGTATAGCCGAAAAATCTAAAAGTGGACAAACCTACCCCGTTCTCAAAACCGCATGGCTAAATTTAGTAGCACTAGTTAGCACTTTTGGATTTTATTTGTTTAGAAGTCAATTGACCGTATGAAAAAATAAAATATCTTGCACGCGTTAGTTCCTTTTAACCCTGTTATTTTCGACATAGTCAATAGCCTATAGTGTGAGCAATCCGAAATGCTAAGAACGAAAAAGCCCCCGGTCGGGTGACAGACACACAGAAGTCGTAAAACTAATGGAGAAGCAAATGTTTGAACATTATCGCGAAATTGTTTAATCACGTATGCGAAAGCGGTAATATTCCACAAGTCTGGTTGAAATTAGTTTTCATTCCCCTCCCAAAGTGAAACAGAACCAAAAATGTGGTGATTTTAGACTAATTAGTTTAATGTCGCAGATGTTAGAGCTGTTCTTGAAAGTTATTTATCAACATCCCTTCTTCTTATTTTTAAAAGCATAGTGCTTGTTTATTGCCTGTTATGCTGTGGTGATTCCTCGGATGCTGACTGCCAGCTATCTCGCCTTCTTATTGGGAGCCTCCCAACTGCACTTCTTCCTTGTGGACTGTTATGTCTTACGACCGTATTGCCAAGGTTCGTACAACCTCTGCCATCCTGGACACATACTGGTTCCACTGTCGTCTGCGCTTTCTTATCCATCTTACTATGTCTTCAGTATTACATTTGGCTCTGGTATCGGAGCTCCTCTGTCTATTTCTTAGTGTAAACCCTGTAATGCTCCTAAGAGTTTTCTTTTCAGTAGTCCTAAGGAGTCTCTTGGATCTTACTGTTTCGGGTCTGGTTTCGGCCCCGTATGTCATTATTGGCCGCACGGAGGTCTTGTGAATTCGCGATTTACAGCTTAAGCTTATGTGTTTGTTGTTCCATATCGGTTGCCTAAGGTGTCCTGCTACAACTGCTCTTTGTTTTGTTTGCTGCCTGTCTTCTTCCTCCAAGTATCCTGAGCTGGTGATTCTGCACTCTAGATATTCGAATACCATTACATGTTGTGTAAATGTTTGTTTAATCAAAATTTTGCAGCGTAGAGGTTCTTTGGCTATTGTCAATGGTTTTTGTCTTGCTCAATAGAGTAAGACAAATTAGCAAAATTTAATCTATACAAGTGGCTCTAAGTCAAACTCTACACCGAAAGGAACAAAATCAACCATCGACATTGACGAATTTACTCGTGAGACATGTTTCGAACAACTTGTGTTTGACATGTTCACCCTTTATTTCACAACTTGTAGTAAGTTTCACTTGAACATTTTCTTTTGAGAGGTTATTTTCCTCCTGAGTTTGACAGCTCCATCTTTCATAGGTCTGTTTTGCTAATGCTGAGGTCGGAATCCGGTATATTCAATTTAGGTATGCGTAACGGCAAAGTTGGTTAGATTTTTTTTTCTGAGATACTTTGGGATTGTCCTCAGGTTTTTTCAGATGGAAATATGTTCTCGAAATTAATTCAAAGTGATGGTGTATATGAAACAAATGTAAGAGAATCTGAAAATGAAATTTTGTGTCTCAGCCGGGATACGAACCCGGATCTCCCAATATCGCGATATTGGGAGATCCGGGTTCGTATCCCGGGCTGAGACACAAAATTTCATTTTCAGATTCTCTTACATTTGTTTCATACTCAGGTTTTTTCCTTGTGTCAATATCTATAGTTGAAAAAAATTCATCTCTTTTTTCGAGATGTTAGTGTTAATATCGGAAAAGAGGTAGTTCACTTTATCAATATATTTACTCACTTTCTTCTGAAAAATATCATCGAATCTTCCTATACCAAAGAGGCTATTATTCTTCTCACAGTTTTTGCATTTCCACGAAAGCCCAGGTGTCTTTTTTTTTTTGGTAATAAATCTATCATAAGATATTCCAACACACTCGGAATGGAACTTATTATCTCTAGATCCACTATAAGAAATCAGAATTTTCTGGTAACTTCGTCGGAACACTTCTCACGACATTTTATATATCGAAAACTGTATATAAAACTGTTTTTAAATACCCTAATTAAGTAATAATTCAGATTCCAATCACGAACACCAACTGAACTCAACTCACTCAAGTGTATAGACTATTTTCCCGCATTGGTATTCTGGTAGAGTCAGTCTACACTGATATATCCATAGCATGAGTTGATAGTGCAACAGATTAATTGTATTTGCATACCAGCATTATTTTTAAATTGAGTTTCATTAAACAAGACTGCTTAATGAACTGCATTTCCAGAGGTGTAATGTTTCCTGGCACTTTCTTCCTTAATTTTTCATAATTTAAAACTTTGTTCCGGAAAACATCAAACGCTGTTTGTGCCTTTCAACAACCTGCCACATCAGCAGAATAGATAAGAAGAAATGAGCAGAGACGTTCCGGAAAGGTCATTCGGCATCTGACGGCGATTTTCAAAAGCACTTTCGTGTTATGTATTTTACGTTTTTAAATAAAAAAATATTAAATGATTGCATTAATTATTAAGCACGCTTGGTTGATTGCCTCTAATGAACGTCCACGGCGAGATTATAACGAAACACGATCAAATTAATTTTCAAGCTGTTACCGTTCCCTTTTTGTTGTTTTTGTTCAAAAATCCTATAAAATTTCAAACGAGCTCTCTGCAGTAATAGAATAAACAAACTTCGAGAGAAGGAGAACATGGCTGTTCTTAATCAAACACGCCGTTTTCTTTACAATTCATTATATTCCCTTGTAAAGGTATCGAGTTTCTTTTTTCTCATCATATTATTATATACCTATAGGTACGAGAAACCATTTAGATTCGTCGCCGAGGGCCGTTTAATGAGGGAAGAATTGCCGTGATGCCGAAAATTCTGTTGTTGGGGTTCTTACGTATAATGATCATTTCGGTACATAAGACCGGCTCGTTACTTGGGGATTAATGTGATTCCCGAAAAATTAATTATCTTGTTATTGTTGTTGCTTTAAATTTTTAGAATCTGTTGGTTTCAAGAAACGTTTCAAGTTTCCTGAGGGAACCTGAAAGCTTAAATTTTCTCTAAAAATACGAGTTCGGGACTAATGATAGCCGTTAGTTTTTTTGTGGGTAATTGAAACCCGGAGGTATTTATTTTTAAAATCTTTGTTCGTTTTTATTTTCACTTCAAGTGTTGGGTTTATATTAAATTCTTCTCCTCTGTCTGTCAATGCTTTTTCTGCCGTATTACTTTAATAAGTATTCTCTTGGTACTTTTTTCGTTTGAGCGTGTTCTCCCCATTAACGTTTGCTCCCTTTTACTTTTTTTTTAATTCAAATAACTTGAAGTTTTCTTTAAGGTTTTCATTTTTTGTCTTTTCTAATCTTGTACAACTTTTTATGTTATATCTCTATAGCATTTTTAGCCAATTAGATCAACAGTACAGAGTTTCTACTATAATGAAACTGAAACACATGCTTTGTCCAACAGTGTCTAGTTTAGAGATTTTAATTACAATCAATATTTGAGTCAGCTAGTTAAGAAAAAAGTCTAATTGCGATGCCCTGTTTTGTGTAATGTAATTCATATGGATCATTTCATTTCCTTGGAGAATCCCAAAATGATTCCACTACTTTCATTGGGAAAACCTCCGAATTTCTGTAAGTTTAACTAAACCATTGAAGCTAACTGGTTTCAACTTTTAGTTAGTTCACTTTGTAAGCAGATCCCACTTGAAGGTAAGCAATTCAGAGTTTTTCCTAGTACAAACCTTCAAAATAAATTATACCCAGCTAGTTCTTGATTGGTTATTTTTTAGTACAAACCATGTTTCTTTGGCAAACAAAAAATTAATTTGGTTAAAATTGTAAAGCTAATTGCCTTCATTTTTGATAGTCCATATTTCATAAATCTATTCACTTTCTGGGTCGGCCCGAGTTGGTTATATCAAATTTCAGTTCATCATTTCAGAAATTCAGAATTTCTGCTAGAACAACTCTTAACTAGGAGAGCTATAACTCATCTGTATCTTTAAACCTAAATATTTTAATCTCGTCAATCCAATTTCTTCGCTAGTCAATTCGTTATCTGGGTTGATCCCAAACTAATGGTGAATTGAATGTCGTCACTTCATGCTTTGTTAAATGCATAACTGTATCCAGAAAGTCAACTTGTTTCGTTTCAGATATGTGACATTTTAATTTATTGTTACACCGATGATTATTTACAGAGGTCGATATTGCTGTCACCTCGAGTACCCAATACTTCTTCGGGATTCATTTGCTATAAACACAAATCAAGTCAACAATGAGCCGTAAGGGTAACTAATACCCTTCCGGGAAAGTAATCGAGTATTTACGGACAAGTTATGACCGCATTTCGAAGAAGTAGGGTACGTCTCGATTTCTAAAAATATGCGTACCATCTGTGTAACGGAAACAACCATCTTCGGCTATGGTCAAAACGCCCTTTACCCGTTACCGGGGTGATTTCCAACCAATGGGTGACGAGTAAAGAGGAGTGCAATGCAACCGGCCAATAAGCGGAGATCGCTTTTCTCGTCTCTAATTTTTGAGTAATTTAATTTTAAGAAACACTCTTCGTCTAACTATGAGAGAATTATTATCTATCTTCACCTATTCCGTTGTATTTTAAGTTGTTGCATTTAAATAGTTTAGTAAATCCGACGTTACAATTACGTGTTATCATTTTTCAACTGTTCACACAATATTAAGTTGGCGCGTGAAGTGTACGGTCAGTTATAACGATCTAAGACAATCGAAATCTCTGATACGTACGCGACTTTACACAACTCTAGTTCAAAATTTGTAGTACAATCATCCTTGTACTATTTTAAGGCATATTCATTAAACGGGCTTTTTAGCGCCTTTAATGTTTAATCCCTTAGGTATATTTTCTCCTGTTTTCTCTTTGTCTTTATTGCATTTGACGTTAATGGAATTGGATCTTTGACCTTCCCGGGGAACTTTTCGTTGTCCCACGTGGAGTTCCATTAAATTTAACATTCTCCATCCCACCATAAACGGTCGCCCTCGTACGGTTCCTGGCGAAATATATTCCACAAAAAAGAGAGTGAACCGCGAATATCGTCAAAGCAACCGTTTCGAATTAAAACGGTAGAGAGAGCGAGCATGATAATGGGACAGATTAAAGGTGACACCGAGTTGGAATATTGAATGAAGTATGTATAGAGGTATATGTGCTTGTATGTAAATATAAGTTGTGGTGTGAATGTCACCAGATAACGACAGGTTTTGAAACGGATGCGCTTTGTGGTTGGAATTTCACGGCCCGCAAGTTCATTCGGCGAAAAACATTTCGTACGTTTATTGTAAATCGAGTAATTTTGGTATTATGGTATCGGAATTTAAAATACTGGCACTTCTAGTTCTTCGTGGAACGCTTAATATCCATAAAATTTATGCGAAGTTAAGATTACCCCCCTGGAACACAATATCACCTCATGAAAATGGAAAACCCTTAAATCCATTACTGCAACCATTCGTGAAAACTATTCAAAATAGAGAACGGGACACACTTCGGACAGCAGGTCATTTCATGCATAAACGGCACAGTGCATAAAGTATGGCACAGTGGTTGAGTATTGGTCCTTATACTGTTAAGGGGTTGTAGCTCAGGTGAGGCAGGTTAACCATTCAGCAAATTTTTGGCCTACCAACAAAAGAATTACATAGGGCAGTAAGTCACCTAACATTAATGTACCTTAAACAATGCAAATCCTCCAAATTTTTAAAGTGGCACTCCATGATGAAAGTATTGAAAATGAAAATGTCTTAGCCATTTGTGAAAGTTTATATGAAATCAAGTGATAAAACGGTGACCACAAACTAATAACCAGTAAAAACGAAATAGTCACGAAATAAAGAAACTAAAAAAAAAAAAACAATATGAAATTAACAAATGTCATGGCTTACATAATTCGGGGTTTGATGTGGACGTTACATGACACGACAGAGCAAAATGACTATGAATTTCTTGTCAGTTGTGTAGTTTCTCTGCGTCAACCGAGACAGGCTAAATGATCGCTAAATTGACCTCGATTATATATTTAACCGAGTATTTATTCGCGAAAGGAACGTCTGATTGTATGTATATATGTATGTGGCGAGTTTGTTACAGCTGGCGCCGTCTCTCGTATACCAGTTTTCACGTTTTTCTGTTTCTCCAATCGTTTTCTGACAGTCCTCTACTCGTCATGGCTTCGCCCACTTCATCTTTCCAAGTTCTTTTTGGCAGTCCTCGTTTCCTTCTCTGGTTTGGGGTCCACTTCCATATTTTCTTTGGCCATCTGTCATTGGCCATGCGCCGCAAGTGTCCATACCATCGAAGTCGTTTTGCTTCAATTGTATCAATTATGTCCAAGTCAATTCCCACATTTTCTCGGATGTTTTCGTTTCTTACTTTGTCAAACCTGGTTAACCTGCTACACCTTCGCCAATAATTCATTTCAACAGCTTTGACTTTCAACTTATGTTTTTATCCATTTCCCAGACTTCCGCACCATATGTAGCTATACTCTCAACTATTGATTTATATATTCGTATTTTTGTTGCCTTTGTTATCTTTTCACTCCACAGTACACCATTTAACTGCCTGATGACATTGTTTGTCTGTGCCATTCTGCTAATTATTTCATCTTTGCTTCCTCCCGTATTAGAAATTTTTTGGCCTAAATACTTGTACCATTTGTTGTTTTTTATTTTATATGTGCCTAGATAAAGGTCTTGACCTGGTCCTCCGACTACCACGTATTCCGTTTTCTGGGTATTAATCGTTAATCCCCATGTGTTATAGGATTCGTGAAGTTTTCTTAGCATATAATGTATATCCATTTCGTCCTCAGCAAGTATAACTTGATCGTCGGCGAAGTGGAGAGTGAAGAGTCTATCTTCCCCTATCGGTACTCCATATTGCGACATTTCAATCTCCATTGACTAAGGGCACCATTGAGATATATCTTGAAAAGGGTTGGTGCAATGCAACAACCTTGTCTGAGACCTATAGTTATTTTAATCGGCGTTGATATTTTGTTGCCATTTTTTATACTAGCTGTCATACTGCTGTAAAGACTTTGGACCGCTTGTATATAGATTTCTTTTACACCTTGATTCCACATAACGGACCAAATCTGTTTTAATGGAACGCTGTCATAGGCCTTCTCCAGATCTATGAATACAAGGTGTGTTTCCAGTCCACGTGCCAGTCGTTTTTCAGTTACCTGCCGAAGACAGAAAATACTATCAGTGCAAGATCTTCCGGCTCGGAAACCATTCTGTTCCTCAACATCTACCAAACAGGTCTCAATTCGTTTTTTTAATATTTTTCCATACAGTCGGGCGAGTGAATTTATAACACTAATACCCCTGTAGTTTGAGCAGTTTTTGCGGTCTCCTTTTTTATGAATCTTGCTGATGTACGCCGTGTTCCAAGATTCGCGAAGTTGGTCACCTCTCAAGAATGAATTGAATATAGAGGCCAACAGTTCAAACAGAATACCGGGGCCAAGCTTAACCAGTTCTATTGGGATACCACCTGGACCAGCTGTCTTTCCGTTTTTCATTTCTGAAACGGTTTTTTTAATTTCATGTGCTGTAATTTCTTCTTCCTCTGAAAGTGACCAATCAAAACTTTCATTATGTTCTGATGCAAATTGTGGTCTATCTTCTGTTAATATATTCTTGTAGTGCCTAATCCATTCTTCGGTATCTACGAGTTGTAATCTGCATCTTTTCTGTCTGTTGTTCCTAAGATTTTTAATAACTTTCCAGGCCTCTCTGGATTTCGTACTACCTATAAGCCCATCAATGTTTTCGCATGTTTGTTGCCATTGGCCGTTTTTTGCTTTTGTTACTACACGCTTGACTTCGGCATTTACTCTTGCGTACGTTCTTCGGTCCTCAGGATCTTTTGTTGATAGCCACTTATTATATTGATATTTCTTTTCTTTAATTAATACCTCTATTTCGTATGACCACCAAAGGGGCTTATGTTTAGTGTTCAGGCTTTGTCGCTTTCCTAAAGCTTCTTCGGCTGCTTGATGCATCTTATCTGTAATTTGTTCATACATGTCCAAAGCCGATGTCAAATATATGCTACTCAGTTTTGTACAGAGGCGTAATCTATAAAGGAATGCAATTGATTCATCTTGAAGGCCTTGCAAATTATAATTTAGGCTACTTGTTGTTTGGGTAACATCTCTATCATTAGTTGTTTTTTGAACGGTGAACATCATATTTCTATAAGGAAAATAGATGGCTGAGCGCAGCATATAGTGATCGCAACCACACTCTGCGCCTCGTTTAACTCTTACGTCGGCGATCTTTATTCTAGTTTGTTGTCTACAAATAATATAGTCTATTATAGACTTAAGTCGGCAAGTTGGTTGTTCCCATGTGTACTAGTGAATATCCTTATGTTTGTAGATGTTTGTATTTATTTTGTTCGCGGTGATATGGTGCTTTGGTTCACGGCTAGTTTATCGACTTTAATGAATGAATGTGTGAGAATATAACATGTCTTTAGATATTCAAAATGGAAGAATCCATGTTATACTCTTGGCCCAATGACACGGTCCATAAACTGCTCCCGTACAGGACATTATAAATTAAGACAATTTAAGGACATACTTTTGTACATACTTTGGTATTACATTACTTTAAATTTGGTTTTACTATAAAATATATTCATAGATCAAGAATGCTTTATTATGTACGAAATTCTGTAGGTTATTTAGTTATACGTAGATGGTAATATTTCTAGTGTAACAAATGACAGGTAAGAACACAAAAATGAGGAATGGGACAAGATGACGGAAATGAAAAGATGTGATCAACACAAAATTGGGTTTTCTGTAAGGTCAGTTTACGGACGATAATTTGTACGTGATAACGTCATAAAAAACATTGATAAAAAATGGAATACGTTTATGGATTGAATAGAATTATTATTACTAAATTATCATTAGAAGGTTTTTCGCACTGCGGTTGGCCGGTCCAACTGGTCATTTTATACACATTGTTATGACATGTGTGAAGTTGAATATTAATCTTGTACCTTACATGAATTGCTTCGCAGGATAATTGTTTTCATTGAATACTAAATGAAAGCAGTCGACTTTTTACACGATCATTTATATCATTCATCATAATGTTTTAGTCGAAATCGTAACATAACCTATTATTACTGCACTCATTGAACGATGCAAAAACAAATATATGAGGTTATATAGCTAATCGAAATCTTAGATTGCAAGAATTGAATACCTCATTGCCGAAATTGTTATTGTAATAGTAATAAGCAATGTTATGCACAGTAAATATTCAGATAACTTTATAAATAATAGTGTGCTGACTGCTGTCGCTGATGACGGAGTGGAAACAGTGCATCAGAACGCGCGTATCGCGTACCCCTTCGTCCCCTTTCATCGCGCTCGCGAACCGAGCTGATCGCCAAATCGAGCTTTCGCTCGGACGCTGTCGTATAAAAGAGATAGCGTCGTAAGGCAATCGCCAAGGCCGATCTCCGTCTATTGTTGTCGCTCTCACTCTAGCTCGCACGCATGGGTCTGGTGGAACTTTACAATGTTTTGTGAACCTGCTGGTAGCCGACACATCGTTTTATAAGACGTATGTCACGTCAAAAACACTATGAATAAACAACGTTTTGCAACAAAAGTAGCTGATTGCCCAAATGAGAAGAATGGTGGAAGATGAAATATTATAGTTAACTAGGCATTAAGAAAATAAGGGCTAAAATTCCATTACCTTCGAACTGCGCATACAAGGTATTAGTTATAAATGTAAACTGCACTTATATTAAAGGGTGTAATGATGATAATGATCCTAAGGCCCGGTTGTAGATGTTGTAGTTCAAAGTAAGTTCAATTGAACCGGCGTTCAACTTTGAACCGAGTTCAATAAAAGTTTTGTTGTAAAACAGCAGTTCAACAGTGGTTCTGTAGAACGATGTTCAAGTTGTGTTGATCAACCCTGATTTCATAAAATGGAATCTGTTAAACGATTTTAAGGTTCACGGATCGATAAAAAAATAGGGTTTTGTGCATAGTGGACGTTTCGGTGGGAAACATTTGGTGTTATAACCTATAAAATTCTGAGAACTGAACGAGATCGAAGGACGATGGTATCTTTCCATGTGTTAAAGTTTATATTCTATTTGTTTTTGTTGTGCCAAAGGTATGTAATAAATAGATACATACATAATTTATTTTGATTTGGTACTTTATTTTGGTATTCCAGCAGAATTTCCATTAAATTATTTAAATGTTGTAGGGAGCCAGTGGTAATTAAGTTAAAGTAAAAGTGTTGGTAACTTTGGTGTAGGTGATGGAGGCATGCAAAAACTTAAAAGGCCAGATCAACCCATTTTAGCTCTCGCGAAGAGGCTATTTTGGTGTATAACTATGGTCAGACCATATTTCGAAAAGAGTGGACCTGTTTCGCAACGTTTTCGGTCTTCTAGGATGCAAGACACCAATCACAACCTCCATGAAGTCTTCATCATCTGTTAATTCTTCTAATAACGCGTTTATTTCGGTAAATTATCAGCAAATCATTATCTAACCCAACTTCCAGATAGAAATTATATCTAACTTTTAACTGTCAAATTTCTTTAACCTTACTTGAACCCTCGTTAAACGCTGGTCATCGTTCCCTCAAATTGAGCTTGGTTTGAACCCAGGCTCAACAGTGAGCGACTCATCTACATCACAAATTTATAGTTGAACTTGGTTCAAAATAGAACCTGCGTTGAAGTGCGCATCTAGAACGGGCCCTAAGTCATCATTAAAATCAAAGATACACTGGAAAATTAAATCAATGGGATAGAAGAAAAGTACCAAAAGTACCACTGTTGCCAGTTTTGCTTGAATTCAGTCAAAATCTTTTTATCTCTTTTTGAGTCATGAGATGAAAGTTTTAATTTCGTGTTGATCTGTTGGACTTATGTTACGCAAATACACAATATACACAATACAATATTACAAAACAGATTTCGATTAAACTATTCTCACTCTACGGCATCATCACAAAATTTTGTTACGTTCTCCGTAAATTGCTGTTTAATGCATTCTTTCTTTTTCTTACCAATCTTATTGGTTTTATTTGTAACTAGTATTTTCTAATTTCGGTCTTACTATTCCAGAAACACGGTCCGCGCATGAAGTGCTCGTCCTGTAACGTGATTGCCCACCAGACCTGCATTAACATCCTGGTGGACAGGGTGAAGTTCACCTGCAAGCCGACGTTTAGGGACGTCGGGGTCCGGCAGTACAGGGAGCAGACGACCATACAACACCATTGGGTCCATCGGAGGTCCGAGAAGGGAAAGTGTAGGCACTGCGGCAAGGTGAGTCATATTTAGTAACGTGCTGCTCCTTTCTATTAAAATGTCGATCAGTTTTCGCCCTTCAGGTTATCGTCATCATGAACGTATAGTGTTCTTAAAATGGGACAGACGAGTACTTGCAATACCTATAGAGAGCTGACAATGTTTGGTTTAACTATAGACGTATAGGAGCACTTCAGACTAGTTGCGGTATATCCAAATCTCGTTACCATTTTAAGTCATCCTTTAAGTTAATAGTCGTTTATGGTACACAATTTATAGAGAATTAACTTTCCTGTCAATAATACGTCAAATTATCTCTGCTTTAGCCGTATTAATTTACGACAAAACGCCACCTATTTACCCCATCACCCGAATTTGTAGCTCCAATTAGGCATTCCAAACCACGTGATATCCAATATGGCGGCTGTGGGCAAACAAAGTTTGACAGTTTGACAGCGCCATAAGAAAGTGTTCATGGTTATGTTGTTTGTTGGTGAAAAGGTGATTTTTAGAAAGTTTTATCGGTTTTGTTAGTGCTTATATACTTTTTAAAATGCAGAGTGAATATTTAAAGATATTATTGTTGGAAAATCGCCATGTTGGCGAACAGTAAGCTCGAAAATACTTACTAAAGTTTTGTGTTTGCATTTCTATTATATATTTTTTGCAGTTATCTAAAGAGGCTGAAGTTAATCGATAATATGGATCCATTGACATTGAAAGTTAAAGATTTGGGCAATTCTATTCACGGAGTTCCGCCTGTCACCAACATAAATATCGTTTCATATTTAGTGTTTGATCTTGGGAGTGGATGTAAGGAACAGGTCCGTGAAATAACTGCAGTCTCGATTATTAACAAAACTAAATGATTATTTATACACCAGCAAAATTGATTTGAGGTGGGGTTAGCGTGTGTGGTTGAGACGATCCGACGAGAGAGACTGAAACACCTGCAGCCTGACGCGATAGAGGCGCTCGGCCTAACAGCAAAAAGTGTATGTGTGTGAGTGAGCGATATGGTAACTGTACAGTGTGTGAGATTACATAGATGTATGATGTATTAACACTAACATGATCATAACATATAACTAACATTACCGCCCACCTCATTTTAAACATTTTAAAATGATATAATTTCAAAAAAAAACATAAGCAAGGTTAGGATCAAGCTGAAATGCAAAATTTAAATTTTTTACGTGAATTATGTGAGTTGATCTCAACCTTATAAAATTTATCAAAACTTTAACGTTATTAATGAATCACGCATCACGAAATATATTTGAATCTAAATAATTTCATGGCGTAGAATTCAGTCTTCTTTTCTTCAATCTTCCAACGTCGCGCTGTCGAGAAGTTTCACTAATTTGGTGATTGGACGTCGAAGCTTCGTAGTAGCGGTTTGGACATCTACCACTCGCACCAGATCGTCATCACCGGGAAAGGTCTTGGTAACTCGACCTAGTGGCCATCGAGTAGGAGCAGTCGTCTCGCTTCTAATCAAGACTAAGTCGCCGACGTGAAAATCAGGCTGACGATCGTTCCATTTACTGCGGCGCTGAAGTTGATGAAGGTAATCATATGACCAGTGCTTCCAAAATTGTTGGACGAACTGAATCATGCGGAGCATGTAAGGACCTGCGTAGTCGACTCCGGAGTTGGAGAAAGGTCGAGCAGGTTGAACACGACTGGCTGGAAGATCGCCCATCATCTGGTATGAACTTGACGCTTGGTACCGCTTGCACATGACACAATTTCGGACATATTTCGTTATTCGGAGCTTGGCTTTGATAACCCAGAATTGACGTCGGATGTGGGCCAAACACAACTGAGTCCCTCCGTGTATCGTAGTCTTGTGTGCGTCCGCGATTACCAGATCCGTGAACCGGGAGTTCGTAGGAAGGATGATCGGGTACTTCTCGTCGTAAGAGAGAAGGGCGTGTTTTAGTCGACCGCCCACCCTGATGACTCCATCGTTAGCGACAGCGTTAAGCGTTTTTAGGTAATGAGTCTTACCTAGCTCCCCTCCCTGTTGAAGAATGCTCAACTCGTCGGGCATGTGAGAGAGCTGCGTCAGTCTGCCCCACGGTGTAGCAGATGAGCGAAGTTCGAGCTGTGTGAGCTTCGAGTCAGCAGAAAGTGGTCGGTTGGCGAGAAATGGAGACACTTTATTGAGAAGCTCTGCTCTTCCGAACAAATTTCTTATGAACTTGAGGATGTACGTGGTTACACGTAGCATGCGACCTAAATCTGAGTACTGGTTGATGAGATCCCAGACCGGCAGTTTGGTTGCCGTTGAGCTAATTTGAAGTGAGATCACCGGCGGTTGCTCTGGCTCTTTGACTGGAGTTTTCACTCGAGATTTATCGGACGCAATGTCGTGTGTTTGGGACCATGTCAACGAGCTCTCAGACAATCTCTTGGGACCGTGACACCAAAGTTCATTGTTTTTGAAGTTCCAAGCCTCTGACCCAACAGGAACTTGATTAGCCTGAGTGGCAGGATCAGCCGAACGGCCTGGAGTTTGAGCCTGAAGCTCAGTGAGGTAATCCTTGAACTGCCCATTAATAGTCAAATAGGCTTCTTCTGTTACATCGTAAATATTCTCCCTGAAGTATGGATGCGTGGGGTCAATGTCCTCGCTATCGACGAGCTCCTCATGATTTTCGTCAAATTTGACCCAAAGCTCACGCAACATCTCCATCCTCGACACACAAGCCCCAGCTGTCATCTTGGCTTGACCGAGCTTTGTAAAGTTTGCAAAAATACGGCTAATGCGCTCTTGCAGCACAATCTGTTTGTCAGGTGTAGCCATTGTGTCAACACGAGACAGGGGATCAAAAAAGAAAATTCAATATTCCACCCTCAGGTGGCTTCGTGTATAGCTTACACCAAGCCAAAAAATAAATGAAAGATGATTGAAAATAAGTGACAAACCAAATCAATCAAATCCAATCAATTATCTACAAATGTTATGGCGGGAAGAGATTTTCCACTAAGCCAAGCAATGTAATGCGTGCAGGAGAAAAAGAAAGAAAAGCTCAAAGTGTAAACCAAATTTACACTACCAAGTATTGAAATGCATGAAAAGATGCAAAAAGAAATAATAATTCGTTATTGTAAACGACCAAAGGAAAAAGAAATGTTATTTTGTAATAATTCTAGACGAGCTCCATGAAAATAACCAAACCAAATGTAAAGCGAATACTTGACACTTTGACAGGCACCAATCTCAAAACTTGATGCGAGTCCCAGTATTCGAATGAGAAAAAAATCAAAAATCAACACACAAGTTCAAATGATGTAAGTCTGTGATTTTAGATCCTTCACACGAGTCAAATGCACAACCCACTGTTGTGTATGACAAGAAAAGCAATTGAAAAACAATCTTGATGCTATGCGATACTCTCTCCAATGTGAAACTCAATTTTCCAATGATTCTGCAAAAATAGTATCGACCAAACTCAAAAGCACTGTATGTTGTGAGTTATGATAAAGCCAATCTTTACCAAAACTCTGTTTTAAATCTCTGTTGGATGAAAGAATCTTGTAGCGTTACTAAATCACCTCAGCAGTAGACATACCCAATATATGTCAACAGATATCCGAGCAGGATATGAACCATAGCATATAGCTTTGCGTAGCATAGCGATACTCTCTCCAATGTGAAACTCAATTTTCCAATGAATCTGCAAAAATAGTATCGACCAAACTCAAAAGCACTGTTTGTTATGAGTTATGATAAAGCCAATCTTTACCAAAACTCTGTTTTAAATCTCTGTTGGATGAAAGAATCTAGTAGCGTTGCCAAATCACCTCAGAAGTAGACATACCCAATATATGTCAACAGGTATCCTTGCAAAACTCCAATTTTTCATCGTTGAATTTGGAAAAAATTACATGTCAAATTTCCACAAAACTTGATCAAACTAATTTTTTTTGCTTTTTAAAAACAATCTGATTATTTAAAGTTGATGTTTACCAAAATAAATAGCGTTCATTTCTCATATGCCCGTAATCACCATACATCAACACATATATTGCTAAATTTTATAGTATTTATTTTGAAACTTTGAAATAAATTGCATAACCAGTCTCTACTAGTTGCTTTCTAACTTTTTATCACTTGATTGAAAAAGGGAGTGCAAAATGATATGTGGAAAGTAGCAGTCCAAGCTAACTCTGTGCTCGAGTCCAGCATGCAAAGGCCAAAGAAAACAAAAAATTGAAACGACTTTACCAAAGCAGCGCAGGTAGAGTGTGTATGCAGGTGAAAACACTCTTCTCCAGTCCCATTGCCAGATTTCACTTGACTTTCTTGATTGTGGCAACGTCGCGGGTGAACAGCGCTCTGCTGTGCCGACTTCTCGCTGCGATACTAAATGCTGTTGCTGGCTCTCTCCGCTGACCGCTCTCGCCCGCGAAGGCGCGAAATGGACTCGTCCTCTCTCGTTGACGGGATGGATTGATGAACTCGTCTGCTTACTTTATGTGGTTGTTGAGCAACCAATTTGCTCCTTGACGCCGCCAAATGACGTCACTCGTAGTTGTTGAGCAACCAATTTGCTCCTTGACGCCGCCAAATGACGTCACTCGTGGTTGTTGAGCAACCAATTTGCTCCTTGACGCCGCCAAATGACGTCACTCCGAATCCTCTCGTCCTCGTTTGAAGGTGGATCGCCTGTTGTAGTCAACCCGCGAGATCGTGATCTCCGATTCCGACTACCTTGGAAGTTTGCGTGTGTACGGCTGGCCTTGAGAACTTCGCTCCGAAATTCTCTGTGTTCTCTCCTGAAGAGAAAACCGTCAGCACACACAAACACCACACGTGCACCACACACTACCACACTACCCCACAACGATGCAACACACTGTCGAGTGCACAGGACACTCTTTTTTCCTGCAGCTCCAAAACCAAAGGTCACGATTTGTTGGGATGGCTGCGATCGACGTTTTTCTCCTCCTCACTCGATTTTGATTTTCTCTTGGCCGCTGATCCGGCGTTCGAAGGACCAAATGTTTGATCTTGGGAGTGGATGTAAGGAACAGGTCCGTGAAATAACTGCACTCTCGATTATTAACAAAACTAAATGATTATTTATTCACCAGCAAAATTGATTTGAGGTGGGGTTAGCGTGTGTGGTTGAGACGATCCGACGAGAGAGACTGAAACACCTGCAGCCTGACGCGATAGAGGCGCTCGGCCTAACAGCAAAAAGTGTATGTGTGTGAGTGAGCGATATGGTAACTGTACAGTGTGTGAGATTACATAGATGTATGATGTATTAACACTAACATGATCATAACATATAACTAACATTTAGTTTTAACCCATAGTTACTACAGCAAAGCACAAATGAAAGCATACAAGAGCATAATTGTTGAAACCTAACCTCAAAAAAAATGAAACGTCAAAAATCATTTTTATATTATTATCTTTGCCAATTTTTGTTGATACTCCTTTTTTGTATAAAAGGTTTTCTTATACTTCGAAACTTGGTTTGGATGAACGAGTGTTTGTTACCAATTTCAAACTTGGAAAAATATGTTTTAAACCCAATTAGAATTTTTGATGTACGCAGGGTAATAAGCATTGGTAGAAAGTTAAATAGTAGCTTTCTCCAGGGCTACACATTGATGTCTAGTGACATTTTGCCAGAAAACACCAAAAATCAAATTTTACAACTTATACCTCTAGACTCCCTGTACTAAAAAATTTGAGTCAAACTACATGGAATAATTTTTGGAACTTTAGTTCCTTACGCCAGGGGTTTGGGAGCGAGGGTGGTCGCGCAGCAAAAAATCTGACCGTTAAATGGAATGCGTTACCGGAATGCGTTATCGGGGCGAACGCTGCCGAGCCGCTACGAACGCTGCCGAGCTGCTCGCTATCTCTGTCTCTCTCTCTCTCTCTCTCTCTCTCTCTCTCTCTCGTCGAGTCGTTCGCTGTCTTTGTCACTGCTCTCGTGTATGAAGCCTCGTGTACAAAGCAGTGACTCATAGGCGATAGCCTTCAGACTTCTGCTGCGATTCTGAACACATCTGTAGCGATCGTAGTCAAATCTGTAAGCCTCGTTTCTGAACATTATCGTAAGTTACGGTTTCTCGTAACTTCTTACAATATATCGTAAATAGTTACGGGAAGCCTTCTGTGTGTCTGTAAACACTCGAAAAACCGTAGTGGAAGAAAACGAGAAGAGGTAATTCATGTAAAACGTTGCAATATAAATAAAAACATGAATTGTGTAGACAGTTTTTGAGTTATCAGACAATCGATATGTTCTCACGAAAATGTTAGGTTAAAAAAATCTTCAAAATTGATCAATGTTTAATAGCGCAAAAATGGCATACCTATATTTCTGTAATGATTTCACATGTTTTCAGTGCGTCACAAATTGTTTATTTTAGGAACAGGACAAGAATTATAAGAAAAAATCTGCGAGACGTGATGAATCCCTTTGAGAATCCAGAGCAGCATTTTAAACAAATGCTTCGTTTAAGTAAAATAAACGTAGAAATGCTTATAAGCGAATTACAACCTTACATACCTCACAGAGGCACGATTCCATTGCATTTATAGATAAAATTGTACATGCTTTTGCTGAAGTGAGGTAATTAACACGCCTTTATTGTTCAGCAACATTACATTTAGCTGGTACAGGTTCTTCTCAGAGCCCTGTCGGTAGCAATGGTTGGATTACATTAAGCCAAAAGCCAAAAGAAACGAAATATTCTCAAAAGTAAACTTTACCACTTCAAACTTCACTTTAAATAATAAATAATAAATATTGTTACTCATGACTTTTCATATTTGGGGTGTCAGACACCCAACATCTCCCGACATTTTTGTCGGATAAAAGTTTTCAGTGATCGATTGGGATAAGTTTGGGCTAATTTAGTGTCGGTTAAGAGTCGAAAATCCACCTCTGGAATCGAAATGGTCCCAGAATATAAAAGTCTACTTTCCTTTTGCTTTCGTTTTTGCAACTTTCTTCTCGCGAAGAAAGCAGGACTATGAAATTATAAAGCTATTTGACAACACCTATAGTAAATCCACTGAGAAGAGAAATCCAGAAACATCCACGAAACGGGAAAAGGTGGTAAAGTTAGACAACACCTAATACACGTTGTTTGCTATTCGTGGAAAAGTCATAAAACTTTTGGCGGGAATTGTTGATGTACAGAGTCGGTTCAGTAAAATTAAAAAGTTTAGTTGTCTGATCTATGGTTGTCTGTTTACAAGCGTTCAGGTAAGTCGTTGACGGTGGTAGTGGACTTTTAGTTGATGGTTTATTTTAACGTATCACTATTGTTATTCAGGTTTTTGATATAAATTTGTATAAACATATTTCTGTGATCTATTGCAATTATGGAACGACACCTTCCCTGCTCGCCTCCCAAAAAGAGACCTGGAACATACTTAAGCTGCGGGGAGAAAACCATTATTTTAAATGTATACAGAAAAGAAAAAAATGAACATCCTTAGTAAAATCTTAGTAAAAGATAAGTTATAGTCAAGGCGATCATTCTTAATGCAACCCTGTAATTCGCTAGCTGGTCGCGCGCTTTGAATTCCGACGTTTGTGTTTCATGGAAGTTTTCTTCTCGATGGATTTACTATAGGTTGTCGTTTCTTACAGTGGCGCCAACTCGCCGAAAATAGAACTTTAATAGCTGATTGCAGAGCCGTGTTTTACTTTGTTTAACTTGGTTCAAAATAATGGTCAAATTTTAATTAAAGGCTAGAAGAGTAAGTTAGTTCAGATCATAGAAACTTCACAATATGGAGAATAAAGACTGCGAAGCATTTCAGTGTGTGAGCAGGCGAAGCCGCGACGGGTTACAGCTATGTAATTAAAATAACAGATATTGACATCGAGCTGCTAGTAACGTACTAGTAAAATATTCAAATTTCGCATGTTGAATATGGCAATAAAATGCGTTCTGAAAATAAAGTTATTTACATCGGCAAACAAATAATTAACATTACCATTTCACCAAAATGATCCATTTATATATGTAATATTCCCTTATAATTGCTTTAAAATAAATGTATGGGATCAACAGTAATAGTCAATGAACGGGTGCCGGTAAATTAATCGAGCACAATTCATCGAAAACAATTTATCGACCACAATTCATCGAAAATCAATTATTCGAAAACTCGATTGATCGAAGAAACTTTTCATCGACGCACAATTCATCGAAGGTCAATTAATCGAATGCTCAATTTAGCGAAAACATGATTTATCGAAAATTGGGTTAGGTTAATAATAAAAATATTTATTTACTAAAAATATGTCTTATTGATTTAACGCCTGAAATAGTTATAGAGAATTAAGTGGAACTATTTACAGTAGTGCAAGTACGTTACACAAAATATTATTATATAGGTAGTCATAGTGTATGCTATTTATGAATATATTTACAGAATAGTATACAATTAAAAGATTAAAATTGTGGGATAAGCCCCTCAAATATTCTAAAATGTTTTCGGGATCAAAAGAGTCTACGAGGAGTCGTATCCTTTCGTTGCAGTCTTTATACTTCTTCTTTTTCCGGGTAGGCTCCTGTCCTGCGAGGTACTGCTCGATTTTAAGGTTGTTGAGGCCTTGCTCTCTCTTGATCGCTTCTAAAAATTTCCAAATAGTCGAGTGGCTTGCGAATAACTGGCTCTCGAAACTTCTGTGCCAACCTTCCACTGAATTGCTGGTTTTTACCCAGACCGTTGAGGACGCTACTATGGCAGTTTCAAACTTCATGGGCAATTTGAGGGGCTTTTCGAAGTTTCCTCGTGGGTCGCTCAATCCAGGTGTCCTCAAAGTAGTCAATGACGGATTGGGCTTCATCTGGCAAAATGTCACTGTCATAAAGAATCTCAAATGCTTTTCCTCCTTTTTGGTGATAGCTCTTGATCTGCAGCACATTTTCTGCTGTTGCTCACATTTCCAATAAATTTTGTTTTTCGATGAACCTTGTTTCGGAGAATTGTATTGTCGATGAAAAATTATTTCGATAAATTGCGTTTCGACAAATTGTATTTTCGGCGAAAAAATACTTAGATGAATTGAATTTCGACAAACTGTTTTCGATTAATTTTGTTCGATGAATTGCATTCGATGAATTCACCTAGACCCGTCAATGAACATACTGCAATGGCTATAAAGTTCCCGGAATGTGCATGAAACGAACAAAGCGAACTCCTAACGAGGATCTCCATATTTTGTAATGAATTACACAGACTTTGACATCTACAGAAAAAAGTAACATATTCACAATTGCTGCATGCATGAGTGCCTCTGAGATCGTAATTAATTTCAATTCACCTCTCACCTGGTAAGGCAAGTTTTTTGGTGTTATTCGTTTACCTACTTTTCCATTTTTAATTTTTTAGCGAGCCCTTCAGCCGAAAAGGGTGAATAATCGACAAATGCACCCGAAATGTTTTCGATGGATACACGTAAAAAGCATTAGGCTGATTATTAACAAATTATAACAGTCTATAACGCTACCTTTATAGGAACTTAATTTTTTATTATGAGACTAATTTCTGGCCTAAATTTCATACGGTTGTACAAAGCGTAACAAAATTCATATTATAAACTTTCAAGTGTTTAACACTAATACTGTTGGAACCTCTATATCGATTTTCTTATATAAGGTCGATTGAACCATGTCAGACAGAAAAGATGTCCGTAAGGTTGTTGCCCCGTTTACGAAAATGGGAAGTCCAGACTCCCCCGTATGGGGGCGGCGTGGGGTAGTGTATTAGGGAAAAGGGGAGAAATTGTGAGAAGTTACATGTAAACAGATCCAGAAACGTCAAGGGTATCAGCAGGAGAATGTAACAATTCCTGTTACGGTGAACGCATCTGAAAGCTTATCGATTGCGGTTACGGGTGAGAGAGGAAGACAGGCACAGACACAGACTGAGGGAGACAGTTCTTTGGGAAAACTAGTGAAACTAACGAAATCTGTGGTGACACGATGTTACGTTACATTTTCGTTTTAGTCGTATTTGAATAAGTGAAAGAGATATTGGAATGTAACCAACTTTGGTCGTAATTGACTCCTGTATTAATGATCATCAATTAGAATTATGCTCTTTCAAAAACGCCTAAACATAGGATGACATGTATATATTTCATAAATTTGGTTTTCGAATTTATTTGATAATTATTTCCACATTGTTTCCAATACGGTTACAATCAGAATTACTATCACAGTTTCCGTAATAGTAGTTAACTAAATTTTAACTAAAACTTAATCCCAATTGGGAGTGAGTATGGTGTGAATATAATTCTGGAAATTTGTCACAATGTATTTCCAAGAAATATTACAGCATATTTGGGTATTGCACGCAAATTCCACTTTCAACAAAGATAAAATAACTCTTGAAACATGTCCACGTTTTCACTTTTTAAATATTATAACGTCATACCCAAGGATATGAAAGCTCTCTGAGTACGTACTTAGGAGGGGTAACTCAAGATGGAAGACAAAAAAGAGTTGGAGAAAAACAAGACATTGAACGATTAAAATTACAAAGAAAAGTACAATATATAGTTTAATGTCGCTTATATTGATTTCAGAGAAGCAAGTTGACGAGTTACCGGGTCACGAACTTGATCGTGATCACTGACCTCCTCTATTAATATACAGTGCAATTTAAAGTGGTTCGTTCTGTTGGTTCTACATTTTCAATTAATTGGTTTCTGGGTCGATTGATTACGATATTATTTCAATACATTAAAATACATTAAAACTTTACATAAACAATCATCACTGATACCGCTCTGATCAAGTATACGCTCACTACTCACGAAGTTATTTATACGGACCTATTCTATAGAAATTCAGGGTGCGAAATCAACAAGAACGAAAGAGAAACTAATAGTAGTTCGTTAGTCTGACAGAGAAGGAAGTTTTGCAACGTTGTCCGTAACCCATTCCAAATATTTCCGTCGGAGGCTATACAGCGAATGATCCGGTAGAGTGTGGCGATGACTGTGATGTTTCGCGAGCTAGCAACGTCGCAAAAGTTCTTTCTCTGTTTAGCCAACGAGAAATATATGGCCTTTCTTTCGCTCTTATGTTTATACCATACTGCGACTCTGTAGAAACGGTCTGATAGTTACGTAGAACTTTGTTGATCTCATCAAACTTATTTAGAAGGGCATGCTGATTTTTTACCGAAATTCAAGTACTATATGCTTCACTTCACTGAGAATGTTCGGGTAATATTTTGAAATTTTTCGCATGTGGTAATGAAGCTTAATTAAACACTATTTTGGAGTTTTTTCGATAGTAGACTTCCAACAATTCTCAAATCTGTCCAAACTGTCTAATAATGTGTCAAATCTGTCGATTATACCCGGAATATCATCCTACGTAAGGCAAAGTTATTTTCACAGACTGAGTTGATATGAAACCCAGTAATTATTAACTGAAACCGTAAACATTTTTCTGAAACCAAATACAATTAGATTGTGTGTATTGCGCACTGGCGGAAAGCCAAAGGTAATATGGCTTTCTAGTGTGTTTAACCTAACCACACGTTCCCGTCTTTTCTCTCTCTCACTCTCTCTCTCTCTATCATTCTGTTTGTTATCGCACAGTGTATTTCATATGAAACTGGTCACTTTGCATTTCGACAATATTATTTTCTACAGGACGTACCTGTAGCGATTTTAACTTTAACTTCTGCCATTGATTTAATGTGTCACATCGTTATGCAAGGCTATGGAATGGAATGTCATCAATATTTAGGTTCATTAACCTTTTCAAAATTATAACCGTCGATAACTATATTCTGATATGTTTTTATCTCTAAGTTTAATGCATATTTTGTAAAGTGGACGCTAAAATCATTTATATAAGGTAGATTAAATTAATGTAGCCGCTTAGTGTTTGTTTTTGGCCGTTAATAGAAAATTTTTCTTTAACTACTTAAGGACGAGTAGAATTTAAAATATCCAGAAAATTGGTTCAAATCCTGCCTGATACTGGAACTTTTCTGGATACTGGATACTGGAAAGTAACCTTAAGAACGTCTGTGTGCGTTTTAAGGAAAATAAATTCTCTTAGTTTGATTCAAACTATTTTCTTTTCTAATACGTTGAGAATCACTTTCTTGTCATATCAAGCAAATAATAATTCCTGTCAATTATGTTCTTTTTCTGTCTGAAAAATTTAGGCCTCCTTTAAACGTTTTCATCTCATCCTATCCTCTACCACCACCTTATGCTGGTTTAATGCCGCTATGGGCTTAATGTAATGTTGGCGCCCCACATTTTCTTATTTAAAGCCATTGTCACCGTCATGTTATTCTGCTGCTTTATTTACTTTTCTGTCTCCTTGTCATGTAAAAAATTCGCCTAAATTGTTTTATTTTTAAGTTGTAATCATTTTCCTTTTATTATGATTTTATGAGCTTTTATTGATATTTCCAGATATGTGTGCTATACTTTTCATTAATTGACTTTTAATTTACGTATTAAGCCTTTTGCTGTGTTCTGTGTATCAACTTCGTATGTGGATATTACACAGATAAATTATAGATAATTGGCCACTAAACAGGCGTACAGGATTCAGGACTCACTGAATGAATTTTAACATGGTTCCGTCTAACGTGCATAATCTTATGCACACTAATGCATTACTCTTTACAGAACAACTGCTTCAACAACTTCTTATCAACCGTTTACAGTTTCCGGGGTCATGTTAGACTTATGATGCGATGAGCAATAAGGAATAAGTCACGCAACGATACAGTCTTTTCATATACATGGTCGTCTTTCCTAATGTTACAAAGTCTAATAAATAAAAAAAAACTTAAACACCCGCAGGGTGTTACAAAGTGTAGCCCTTCCTTTTCAGGTATTTATATCTTCAAATTAAATTTGTAAATTTATGAAATGCTATGTACTGCTGTAATGCAGTTTTCTTTCATTATTTATTGATGGTTTCCTCCAGTACTGCATTAGACTACTTTTTCCTATCCTGAACAATATATTGTCACATACAAGGGCAGTAACGTGCTGGAGACTGCAATGATATCGCGGGCGGCCCCAGAATCAATAAACAGGAAACACCAACGCTAGAGTTTCTCATAAATAAATTAGATAGACGATCAGGAGCAGTCTCCTTCAATCAGATATTGGTGGGTTGAGCGGCCATGTAATGGATTACCATGGTATGACACCCATTTTAAATAGTTCTAAGAGAATTTTAAGTATCTGCCCAACTAAACTGTTTCTTACATTGGCTACTCCGTGGTTCCATTGATACCTTAAACAGTTGATTTTCATTTGATAATCACCTTGCGCCTGAAGATGGCTGCTATGTAGTCGAAACCGGTCGTGATATTTCTCCTTCCTCACATAATATCCAACTTTGAGCGACGGGACAATCTTTTACAGTTAAAACTTATTTCATGCTGTAACGTGCTTGTTGCGTTACTAGGGGAGATTTGGCGCTGGGACGGATTTCGGGAGTTCGGAAAAGGGTTTTAAGAGTCGGTTTTACGGTTTTGCTCGGGTGCCAGATTTTTAAGGGTTTTCTCCCTCGAGAATATGCCTGGGTAATTTACGAACTCAGGAGATTACCAGGGTTGTCCGTAGAAATGAAACACACGCTCAAAAATAGAAAATCCTAAATTATTTTATTCCCAAACGGCAGCGAAAAATACAATTCGTACGACTAACACTTGTTGGCGCTAGGTCGTCGAACGGAGATCGGGCAAAAACTTATTTACAATTATTTATGTATTTCGAAAAGGAAACACACAAATTCGAGAATGTATAGTTATCACAGTTGGAGAGAAATAAAATTTTACTCTAAATGAAATCGGAAAGATTCGAAACTATTTAAATAAGCGAAAATGCGGAAACGGAAAGTAAAATACTTTTGCAAACGGTACAACTAAGATCTGAAATATGAAAAACCCTCTAAGTATTGAAAATGGGAAAAGCGGAAAATTATCCTAACAATTTTACAATAAAAGAGAAATGGCTAGATACGGAGACGATAGGAAAACGTGCAGTGGCTAATATTCGGTAGTGCGGCTTTTACATTTCGAGAGAGCGAGAGCGTGAGAGAGAGAATACGGTAGGCGGGAATTAACTTTGTCTCAACGCGACGACTGAAAAATTAATCGGTTGGAAAAACGAACGTTCTCACAACCGCCGGTTTAACATGTAACAAGCGTTCATCCACAGATAGCTTATATCACAGACAATTCATGAATTGTGAATTGTGAAACTCAATGAATTGTCTGTGCTTATATCTAGCGGTCGGTACGCTCACAACGAAAAATCACAGATAACATCTAGCTAACTAGCTAGCGGTCGGGGACGCTTTCACAATAGACGAATAACTACGAATAGCTCGGACGGCTTAAGACTATCGGTCGGGCACAATGCACAATTTACGTACACTCACAAATAACAAATAATTCGGCGGCTTATATCTAACGACGGTGACGTTTACAATAGACAGACAGACGGATCGACTTGCTATAAACAAGTCTTGGTTCTCACCTTGGATTAACTCGGGCAGAGAACCCTGGAGGGGGGCGGTTGCCTTATATAAATTTAGTCTGGATGTTTAAGCGATGGTAGATTGAACAGTTCCTTATCGGCCGCCATCTATCTGGGATAGGTTTGATTTCGCGATTAACTGTATGGTGGGTGCTCTACCCTCGACTCTCTAAAATCGGCTTCGTTACAATGCTTTGTATCGCAATTAGTGGTGGACTCGCGACGAGACGAGAAACGACATGGTTTCGTTTCGGTCTCGAAAAATCCCTAAAAGTATTGTCTTGCCTTTTCTCGTCTCGATCTAAATCTGTCCTCATCTCCTCTCGGTCTCGTCTCGATCTTGAAAAATCTCGAGATAAATTAATGCGTTGTCTCTTTGACTAATTTTTTGGAAACATTTAGATTATGGAGAACACGTACAAAAATCAATTTTATTAATAAGTGTATGTTAGGATACATGAACATACAATCCTCCCAAATGAAACCGTTACAACTTCAACTTGTTTCTGGATTCCCCAAATAAATAAATCTGCGAAAATTAAAGACCTATTAGATATATCACCATGATATCCTTGGAGGTTCGCATTATTTATTTGCAGGATTTTGAATGCACCCTATAGTAATAGCCTAATATTATATGAACGTCGATTGTGATCAATAAACTCTTTATCTGGGTACTTTATTGGGGTGAGCAGAAGTTGACGATTTAGTAACATTAAAGTGCGCTCTACCCGAAACGATAAGTGTGTAGTTTTTTTTTATTTACGAGGGGAAATCAGGCCGATAACGGAATTGGCTATTTATACGTTCTTTTTATGGGTCAGACTCAATCTAATAATCGTCGAAGTAGTATCAAAGCAAAAACGTAAGAAAAAACGTTGCTTGAGAATAATGACTGATGGGGCAGTAATTAGAACGCACTAGACCCTTATATTTAAACTAAAGATATCTCCTTAATTTCCAGACAAAATTTAGGCACGTCTATTTCGTGGACGTCTCATTAAAATCGGACCGGAATCCTTAATCACAAGTCGGGGATAATTATTAAGGTAGCCTTGAAAAGTGAATTAGTATCCGGCAACAAAAACTCTCTACTTTCCCTCTTTTATGAATAGAAAATGGAAGAGCGAACGCGGAGAGTTCTTTGATTAAAATTTATCCCGTTCAGGTGGCTCCTCTTCCTGTTTTAATTGTACATTCGTGCGAATAACATTTTCTTCCGGGCCTCGGAATACTTCTCACGGAATTACGGGGAACGGTGCATTTGCATATTTCTGAAATATCGTCCGTTTCTTTACGGTTTGTTAAAAATAAACGGCGGGTTTTAATTTGGAATCGCAATTATGTACTTTGTTTTGAAGCGTATCAGAGAAACCGATCCATCCTCATCTTTTCTTCTTTTTTCATTACTCTACACTTTCCGTTTCGTTTTTCACGTGGAAATGTTCAACTTCTTGATCATCCTTCTTCATTTTATCATCGTGATTTTTACCTTTCTCGTCTTTTCCATCAAACTGTGCTGCTGTCTATCCAAATTTTGGGTGTTCTTTTTCTTGCATTCGTATAACATGTCCAAATCACTATTTGTTTTTTTTTTGTTGGATTTTAATATTTTGGAATCGATATAAACACATCACTACAGTTTACAAGAACCGTTATATACAAGATTTTTACTCTAACAGCACAAGACTACTTGAACAATAGATCCTGGTAATATATGCAAAGATTTTGTAACTTATAAAATATTTTAAAAATATGTAACATGTCAATGTCCGTTAAACACGTTGAAATATTTCCTATAAATATTTAATTTACGAAAAAAATGATTATTTCCAAATCATTGTTTGAAATTTTTAAAAACCTAATTAATTGTAACGTTTTACGGTTGCGAAATAACTTACACTACACGAAGTGTCTTATCTAATTTATTTCCACTAAGAACTAACACTTAATAATTGATTTATATCACACTGTTTAGTTACTTTACGCGCACGGCTGCTCAGGTCAAAAGTCATGGGTTTTCATACGTACCAAATTTGTATGAACATTTTTTTTTACTGTTTCCACAAATTGATTTATTTATCTAACATTTTTCATCGTCTTATATTGCCAGTAGTTTTGTAGGGCTTGTACCTAATGGTTCAGCCCTAAATTAAGATAATGATTTTTTGGTCATTGTTCAGATCTGCCACTTCCGTGCGTGAGTTACAGAATCTTACCAAACTCTCACGGTCCGCTTCTCGCCTACCCCTCAATACATTCCGCGTACCTCCGGCATGATTTTCCGAAAAAAAAATTGTCATTGTTAGTTACCTAGTACGAGAATTTTTCGTAGGCTCCCGTCTCCTGCCGCCATTTCGAACGCTTGCATGTGTCTTTAAGTTCGTACATCGTTGCCGGTGAAGCGTCTAGTTTCGTCACACATGTCGCGATAACTACGCGCATATCTTTTCGTCAGACACGTGACGGTTACTACACGGATATCGTTCGTGTGCTTGCGCCACTTACTCAAAACACCCGTTCATCCCGTTTACGACGATGCCGTTCTATTCAAACACGACCTCGGCTCCGTCTCCCTATATCTCTTGTTACTATAGTTCCATTCAAATCGCATATCCTTCCGATTACGATATCGTACGCGTTGTATCTACTTCGCCTCTCCCGGCCCACGACTCCAAGCGCGTCCCAGTACTTGAACAACTCTATTATCTTCCTCACTTCAGCTTCCGCACCATGTACATTCATCCGCGATGCTCTCTCCACAATATTAAGTGCGATACCATTTCGGTAGCAGAAGACTGCAATATAGCACCGATCACCGCAGCCCAAAACGAAGAACATTACTATCTGACGCATCAGGCTGTTCAATTTTTTTCACTGATATACCGCTGATATCGTCGCAAAATTCGTTCCAAGCCATCACCACTTCTTTGTTCGGCTTCGCACGTCTAGGAAATTCAGCGGGTACACGTGGCAACCCTCCGCTCCTCTTCGCAAACGGCACCCTTCTCAGATCACCTGTTTACCTGTTGATTCCTCACGGTTACAGGTAACCATCCTTCTTGCCACTTGATGTGTACCGCTAATATCGGTCGAAACAGCGTTCGAACATGTTCTACGGACATACAGGGCGGCCCATTACCCCACCCAACACCCTTTTTTAATCCACTATCCCTTAGGTGCGTTGATTATTTCCGGTAGAAACACCTCTAAATAGTGATTTTCTGCGAGCTATAATTCGAGAAAAATTGCGAAGAATAGGAGAAGTAGCAGAACTGGAAATTTTCCGATTTTTTTAAACTTAAATGTGTAAATTTAAAAATTGTGGCAGGCGTAAATGCTTCTGTTTTGGTTGAATTTACTGCGAACGATTTAGAATCGACTGTAGTTCAGTTATGAATTATAATGAGATAATACGTTTTAACCTAGATTCACCTTAATACAATTTATACCAGTATGCCTCGTAAACAAAAATCATAATATATTGGTATACTCTTTCCCATCTAAAATCTACACTCAATCTATTCCCAAATCAAATTACTACTCAAATTCCAAACCCAGTCGAAGATAAACACATCGCTAGCTCTACCTTTACACCGTTCGTCAATTTAGTCATCCCTATGAAGAGAAATTACTATCGAGATCGATTAGTGGGGCGAAATGCGCCTTTGTTCAGACACAGCTTTATGTTGCGAAAATTCGTATGGTTTAAATTGAGTTTGGACAGACGGTACCACCCTCTTTAAATTAGATTCCATAGCGCAAAGAATTTTCGGATTGGAAGAAGTTAAAAAAGGTTTCGGAACCGTTGATATCGTCACCGACTCAATCGAACAATCTGAGTTAAGAAGTCGACCCGATTTCCACTTTTGACAACTTTCGATTCCCCCGCCTCGACTACCAAATAAAAAAATCATCGAGCGCCCCCAGGAGAAAATCCCCCAAAACGTACTGTTTCCCGGTCGAGGCGTAGGAACCCGCGAAAGTGGAAAATCGAGGGTGGAGAGGCGAAATTACATTCGCGAATATACATAAGCAGATGTCGATTCCCGAAATGCCGCCGCCCTATTTGCTCTCCGTGATTAGAATCGTCCTTTATTTGTATGACGTGGCGGAATAATCGCTGCCGAGGCTCGCTATGTATATATTATTCAGCTGCTAACTCAAACAGATAATTAAATTGCCCCGAATGTGCACGACGACGGTAAGAAAGGGGGATGTACCTTTTCGCCGAGAGAGACGTTTCGGAAGACGAGACAGGAACGCTTGTTCAACAAAAATATCTAAACGTGAAGTAAATCATATTTTAATGTACGTCATCAATTAGAAGACAAACACTGTTACCCAAAGCCTTCGTAATAATAAGGTCGCATATTAGAAATCGGACCACATGAAAATGGGACTATGAATCATCCTTCGCGCATGTAGTAAGTGCTGTTCGCTCTTATTATATTTTGTAATGTTTTATAATATTATTGTGTCTATTATATGGGATAATTTGTGTACATACCTGCAACAATACAAACGACGTACATTATTGCTTAAAAATTGGGTAAATAATACAGAAAAGGCAGGCAGTTAAAAACACATTCTAGTTAACAATAAGTCATGCAAATATAAACTCGCACACTTAGAGTGTCTATAGAACTCAACAAATTTGTTTAAAGAAAGTTTGAACCTTTAGTTGCTTCCATTACAACCCTCTCACTTACTGAAGCTATTAATAGACGCAGGTAAATTATTGCAGAACTCGGTCTATTATTGGATGTACTTTGTTGATTTTATAATTTAAATATAAATTTAAAGTTCATTATAAATGTGTCGCCGTTGAAAATCTTCCATGTCAGAGTGGTAACTTTGGTCACCGTGCATGTTTTTTTTTATTAGGTGGTGTTATACTCTAACCTCTAACCAGTAGCAATTGGGACACTGAATAAAATCTGATTTTACCGAGGACATTCGAAAAGAGCCCGTTGTCTCTATACAAAACCATGGGACTTATCTTTTTGCTTATTCAGAAAAATGCAGGTGTTCAGTTGTCCAAGTGTAATCATATATGTGAATGTATGGATATGTACAGATAAAGAACTAGAGGGTCCATTGGGCAGCAAAATTTATTTACGACAGCGGCACTTCGTTTGTATCATCTTCTTCTTCTAAGGTGCAGGTGTACAGTCGATCAGTGAAATCGTGTACGAGGAAGTACGCGAGACTACAGATACTGGATGGTCCACTGGGCCATAACACAGCGGCCACATGTGCTTTCCTTGTGATATCTTCTTCCGCACTTATATTCGAGAAAGCAGTGGTGTGTGAATATGTGTGCCATTTGTTTGTGCGATTTGGAAGTGAATTCATTGTTAGAGTTAATATCCGTAATGATACGCCCATGGAGGACAAGGCGGCATCGCTCTTCACTACTTAAAAAGCCATTAATTGTTTTTGTTGCCGTTCCAGTTGGGACTGGACGAAGTATACAAAGGTCCCTCCGCTCTTTTCAACCTCAGCACCTTCTTGTCGTATTTTCGTCACAGTAGTCTTGGATATACCAAGAGCTGCACAAACACGTTCCGATACTTTGGTCAACGGAATGGATATACCATTTTTGTCCTCATTTTCCATGAACTTAATTAGTGGAAACACGAGTTCTCGTCGTTGAGCTTGCAGTACCATAATGAAAATTGAATAACTGAAAAAGTATTCAAGTTCAATGTAAGATTGACGTACTATTCCGTTATTCATTATTTCTTAAAATAATGGTATAACGATATGTTGAAGACAATTACTATTATTGACAAGTAGCCTAAGTCTAAATGCGACGTGAAATCAGTGGTCCACTGTAAACATAATATTGAGAAGGGTTCAGTAGAATACGTAAATAGAATCGTTAAGTCTAATTATTAATTCAATAGCAGTACCTAAGAGAAATTTTCTACACAGTCTAAGAAGGTTGTAACTTCCAACGTTTTCTGTAAACGTCTCAATTGTCGTAAAAAGCATCCGTTTAAAGGAAATCATGAATGATTATTCTATACGAATATATTTCAAGGATCCTCTCAAACAAACATAGAGAAAGTGAGTACATTTTTAAATATGTTGAAATAGTTTTACGGAATAGATAAAACTTATATTTTGTATATTACTTGTCTTTGGAAAAAGTGCTGATAACAAAAAGTGGATATATAAAATGTGTTCAACTAGTGCTTCGTTCATTGAATGCTACCCAAAGAAATTAATGAGAATATGTACTTACAGAAAATCGCCAGATCTTGTTAAATGATAGTTCTGAAAAGAACTGTTATTGTTGTAAACAAATGGCACACTTGAATACAACGTCAATACTCGCAATAATTCACCACCAAAAGCTCTCAACCCGCATAAACACAAGAAGGCTCTCGGAATAATACTGTGATGTTATGGTTCGGCGGTATGAACTTTAGGGTTTAGGTAACCTTAACTTTAGGGAAAAGGTAAATCCATAACTATGGTAAGGTTGTAAAGCGAAACTATCTTTATTACTCTGCAGTTCGGTGGTAACTCACTTTCGTTTTACAAGTAAAATAATTGCATAGTTAACAGTTTAATGTAAATTATTAACACATTCGTTTAACTAGGTGAAAGTGCAGTGGACTTGGTTGAGTTCATTATTCCTACATTGTTATTGAATTATTAATTAAAGTCAGCTAAATTAACGTATTGAAGCAAATGATACTTAGTGAAATTCCATTACAATAATGAGAATATTTGCATTTTGTTTCAGTAATCTGAACGCGCGGTCCCTATTCAACCGATCGTGTTCATTGGCCGGTGGGGTATTACCAAAACGTGTCTCTGCACCGTTCCCATTTTTATATGGTCCTACCTCTAATAACCCAAATCTCACTATTCACATGGATAAAAATACTAATCACCTGTGAATCAATTCACAGGTGATTCACTAATAATAGATTTAAAGAGGTGTTGGTAAACAATTGATTTTCCCATTGTATTTAACGAAAACTGTAAAATCAAAGTCGAAGAACGAAAAGGTGAACAATATCAGCTTATCCGTAAAGGTGACCAAACCTAGGACGAGAACGCAACATTGCGCGATTTTGCCAACATTAAATTTAGCACGCAAATTTGAATCTTCATATAACAGTAGTTTACCTATTTCCCGCTACAGTTGATGTATATATGACGTCACCAAGTCACGTGCCTCGAAACTTGGTTTATGGATGGGTTTTGTAGAGGTTTCCACCTTCACAACTGAACCGATTTTAATGCCAGAAAGGGCTTATGGTTCAGACTACACTTTACAAATGTTACCATCTAATGCTGCTTAGAACTGATATTAGATGTGTAATAAGTAAGATTCGACTGGAAATTTCTGATGGAATATAAATACACTTTTGTAAAATGAGAAAGTATTCATATAGCTAATATACTACCAATTTCAAAAGTAAAATGTCCATAAATATCAAAGTGGCTGTTCAAGTCATTCATTAAGAACAAAATTGCACAGCCACGTATATTCTATCATCTCAGTTTATCTTTACTGGTATGTCGTATTTTATTTTTAAAATCATCGTCCAGATCTATAAAAGGTTGTACTAGATGTTTCATAGTTGGATATCTACATTTTAGGTTAATTCACGAATAATTTTAACAACAAAAGTTTATATTAACATAGAACCGTTCCATCTTTATTTATACTACACAAATATAAATTTGTATTAATAACATGATACGATATGTTGATCAGGCAGGGTGAACAATATATAATAACTATGACGGTTATTTAGCTGGAAGATTTTATTCGTTATGTGTGTAACGTGTAAAAAGGTACCCTGTCACGGCGTGTGGAGTGACGCGCCTGGCGTGTGGAACGACGAACCGCACGCCGTGTGAGCGGGTCGGCGCGACACGCTTCACGCGGCGTGCCGAGTCCCGTCTACTAGCGGTAAAATTCCTCACTTCAAAGAAAACGCGCCGCATGCGAAGCGGAGAGGCTGGTATATGCACACTTTTGGGGCACGAAACTTTTCAATCTACAGGCCGTGAGATCGCGGTTGCACAGACGCGCATCGGCGTGTCACTCTGCAGTTGACACACCAGGCGCGTCACTCCACACGCCGTGTAAGGGTACCTTTACGAGTCGACACACAGAGAGAGTAAAATTACAGGTTTTGTTCGTGATATATGATATGACAAGATGGCTGATGAAACGTGTGTGTGGTGGGAGTATTAGCTAAAGCCCTGAATATAATGTCAGGAGAGCAGAGGTGGCTTAAGCCGTGTTTACAATTGAATTTTAAGTTTAACTTTTTTAATGTTTTAACACGATACTGTTTTCTCCTAAAACAATATTTATTGTATCAATGATGCTTCATTTAAATAGATATATAGCTAGAGTAGGTCACCTCAGGTCTCCTCGGAGTAGGTGACTGGAAATAAGAGAGCTGTGGAGGCCCAAAACGTCGAATTCATAATAGGAAAGTGTCGAAGAAGAAGAAGAAAAGGAAGAAGTTTACGTTGAATGCAAAGTGCATAAATTAGATGACATCAAAAATGTTCCTCATAATTACATTAAATTGGCATACTACCTTATTTACCTCTACCGATAATTTAAAATAAAATTTGAGTGCTTGTGGCATTTACAAATTTGATCTAATTGTCACACCCTGTATGTAGTGTAGCGTTTCTAAAAATTAATGTGTGAAAAACTATACTTATTTCCACAAATATTACAAAATTGAATTCATGTTCCTGGGGTAAGTAAGAAAAAAGTTAAAAGATTGTACATTCATAGATAATCGTTCGCCACATGCATAATTGAAAACATACTTCATAGTTCAATCTTCAGTAGTATCATAGCCAATTTGATTCTATCATACCGATACAGTCATAGCCGTAACGCAAGATCGGTGGTCGTTAATAATAAAATCTTGTTAAATCACAAAATATAACCCGCAGCATATGTGCTGTTCAGATTTACTAAAAATTTTTGAGGAAAGCGGCCTCGACATCCTTGAAATGATAGTTGAATATTTTCGCTATTGTACAATAGACGCAGGATTTAACGTTTAGTTCCAAGGTACATGCGTCCCAATTTAAAACACTTTCCTACCATCTGGGATAAATGTCCAGTGATCCAAAGCTATGATGAGTTGACAAGTCTAAGATATCATATCATCTTCGGAACGCCTTAGAAATTTGCTAGGCCAACTCAATTTTTATCTTCTTATAAGAGGGTTTGATTAAAGTTTTTTTAATTTTCTTGTAGGTTTCACAGTGTGTTCTCACACTATCAGGTAGTGAAAACTGTGCGAATTCTTCCTACTATTATTGTTTATTTAAGTTATCGCCATTAGTTTACGATTTATTCAGTAAATTCGAAACTCCTGCTCGTATTACAGAATCCCGATGTATTAAATTTAAGCGACGATGTTCAATTTAATTTGTTTTCAAAACGGCTTACCCCCAACCATAAACCAGATATCCATTGGACCATCCCCCGGACATGAAACGGACCTGAAAGCTCCATTATCTGACTTTAAAATTCCCTCCTTCGAACTCTTCATATATTTCGGTCTAATTTACTCCCGTGTCCCGGTAAGGGCGGGCACAACACCCCGAGATATTTATCCTTTCCCTTTTCGCAAACCGTAAGTTATCTGGTCAAATAAACCCAGCACGGGAGCGTGAAATGTGCCCCGTTCTCCCTAACAAATCTACCTCTTCGCTCTGTTAATATTTAGACACAAAACAGGACGTTTAATGAAATTCGATATCGCACCGGGGATGCAGAAAACGGAATCGCTCTCGGCACATATTTTAAGGTTATTTTATTAAATTTAAGATTTTAGTTGGGGCTTTATCGAAATCGAGCAGATTTTCATTTCTAAACGTATATCCTTTGCTTAACCAATTGCGACATGAAGTATGTTCCTGATCCGATAACCAATATACGAAATTCAAGAAATTGCTTGGAAAAATCGAATAATTTTATGTAAATGTAATTTTTTTGACACACTTTTTACCTGCGAAGCTTTGAAGTCATCCATTTTATGCAACCAACTCTTTTAACGGAAATTAGAAGTACTTTTTCTTTTATAATGGGGTTCAAGTGGTGGAGGTGGGAAAACTTGAATCCTTTTATAGAGATATGCGAAAAATAATAAAGAAATATAGCACAGATTAAATAATTTTAATGCGGAAACCTAAAGGCAAAAGTCGGAAATATACCAATAACAAATATAGTCAGCTCTTTCCGTGAAACCATATGCTACGATAATGGAAAACTTCTAAGAGATTTTGCCGCCTTTAACGAACTGAAGATATCTAATAATAAGATTAATATCTATTGTAGATTATATATTTATTAACAAAAAATTAGTAGGACAAGTCCACAGACCATTAATATAACTAGACCCGTTTGTTTACAAAATAATGTATTGCCAATATCTTAGCACATTCTAAGCGTTTTTTTGCGCTGTTACATGAATGCAGATGACGAATTCTCGCTTACGATTTGCGTATACATCCAGCCTACATCGCATGCGGTTGGTCAGTTGTACGTAAATCTAAAATAATATAGACTTTTGTTATGAGTGGCAACATCGCATCCTAGTCTTTCACGTGATAGAGTTCGTTGTGTACGCGGTTTGTGTGTGTATTGTGATAAAAATAGAAAACATTTATCAATGTTTAATAGGTGCAGGATATGGCAACGTTTATAGCGATGCAGGGAAAGCCTCGGGATTGTCTTTTCATAGCTAAATAAAGAGATTTATTAATGACATATTTTGAGGTTATGTATCATCTCAGTGGCGTTCTATCAGTGGTATTATTTTAGGTTTCCAGTAGATCCAATTAAAAGAAATATTTGGATTTCTGTTTTGGGACTTAGCGAAAATGATAACATAACAAAATCGTCCTATATTTGCTCAAAACATTTCAATAAAGATGATTTTGTGTCTAAAATAGGTGCAACCGACAATGCTAGATATTTAAAGAGAGATGCTGTTCCATTACCGATGCATCAAGTTTTTGAGCCTAAAAGTACTACAAGGTAATTAATTTCTACCCTATAGCTGTGTTTAATAGAAATATAAAATTTATGAATTTGCCAAAATTGGAAGCGACATTTTTTTAAAATTTAAATTTTAATCTTTTCAATGTAAATTTCAACAAAAATATTATACTGGTTACTGGTGAGAAACAATTATTTCTTAACATATGAGAAAAAATAGTAATTTTAATAATCATTATTATCCATTTTATTAAACACTCAACAACTATGAGGAGTTATATCTCAGAAGCTAAGGAGAAAAATAGCGACTTATTATGTATAAAAAGAAGCGTCTTTCTGAGTACTTTCCGGCTATGTTTTCATAATTTCATTTAACAAAAAATTCGCCGAGATAACCCATTTGTTTATAAACAAAAAAAAAGGGCACCAACTTTAAACAATGACTGTAACCGTTCTAATAAATATTTTTTAATTCTGACAAAAGTACATGAAAGCTTGTTCCCTCTTTTATTTACCGCTAGTTTTATTAAATTCGAATAGTGGAAAAAAATTTAAACAATTTTGAACATTTTCAATATTTTTCGATTTGTCTGGATTGCAAAATTATTGTTCAAAGTCTAACAAACCGATCGAAACGATATTTACTCAATTCTTTTACTATAACTTCAAGATTTTGTACCTGTGATATGGAAGTCCTAACTATATTTTAAAGTGCCTAAAATAATACGTTAAAAAAACACTTTTTGGGCCAATTTCTTGTTGTTTATTACTATTTGGCAAAACTGCTAATAAATTTTTGAATTTATAACCTATGCCATTGTATGTAAAAAGTGATTATGCAACTTTTTTCTCTCTTCAGCTTTCTTCTAAATTCAATACTTAAAAAGTTAGAAGCAAAACAAGTCTGGAAAAACGCGTTTTTAATTTCTTTTTAAATTGTTGGATTTTAAACAATGTTCCCGGCCTCTGCGCTTTGGAGGATAAGTCAATCCCTATTCTAGACATCATTCCCGAGGTATTCATGTAAAAACATTGCGGTTACCTCTTATGTTAATCTAAAGAAGATTTCTGACAGATGGGTCTTGGACTATACTTATTGTATGCCTTATTACTGTCATGATGATTTTGATCATCTAGGTTCTTCTATACTTCATTTGTCTCTTATTTCACACCTTTCTTACCTAGCATGTAAAGGGCTTCATTGCCCGTTAATCTAAATTATTTTTCTTAATATTGTTTGGTTTTTGCCCCTTATGATTGATACGCCTATGGATAGCTATTTTGTACGCTGTCAAAATTCGTCAACGGCGGCCATATTTCCTTCTCCCTTTACACCGCGCCTATCGGCTATGTTGGCATGTATAAACATCAGTTTCTAATGGGAACACCGGGTCTAGTTATATTAATGGTCTGTGGGCAAGTCATAATGCGACATGAAGAATATGAACAACTACAGCTCATCATGGAAGGCAAGATCGACGGGAAACGCGGTATAGGAAGGAAAAAGAAGTCATGACTGCGAAACATAAGAGATTGGACTCACACCGACGGAAACAACCTTCTACACCAAGCCCAGGACAGAGAGTCATATGCCATATTGACCGCCAACCTCACATGAGAAACGCACCGAGGAGGAGGAGGGCAAGTCAGAGATACGCCAGTATATAGTGGACAAGATATCGATTCACATGGTTTCTTGGTAATATCTACAATAGACACCTATACAAGATGGAGAAAACGGGAAAAACTATCTAAGGAACAACAACACGAACAAGTCTACAAGAATACCTTACTAAAAGAAAACAACATACGTGATATGTACCAGAGAGGGCTGAGCCGACACCAGCACACCTAGAAACAAAAAACAGCGTTGAAGATAAATGGCAAAATCTAAAATAAGCAATTACAAAATAGGAAAGAAGAACGGTACCTGAAAAGGAAAGGTTTGAGAATCTGGTACGATGAATTAGATGGAATAATTAATAATCCTACAACAGAAAATCACGAAAAATAGAAATATAAAATAACGCAGTTAAAGCAATATCAAGACAAGCATACTGAGAGATTCTGGGTTCACTCGATCAACAAAGTAGAGGATGACGTGCACGAAAGACAAATACTAGCTTATAAAATATCTTTTTAAAACACTCTTAACCCAACTGAAAGAGATAATTGTCAAATAAAAAACATCGGCAAAGAAAAATGGATTGAGCACTATCAACTGCTATGGTACAAAGAAAATGTATAAAAAACAAATATAAAATATAAGGATATAACAGGATTACATGATATTGATATGCAGTAACTGATAGACTCTCTGGAGTACACAAAAAACAGAAAGGCAACATTAGTAAATAATATTAATACAGAACAATGGAAATATGGTGAAACATTACTCCATTTACTATTGCACCTCTTTAACATGTGCTAGAAAGAAAACCCAATCTCCAAAGATTGGGAAGAATCCAAAGTCTTATCATTGTTTAAATAAGGTTACAGACAGAAATGCCAGAATTATAGGGGTATAAGCCTTCGACTATATACAGTGTGTTAGAGGTTTGACTGCCTTTATTTTAACAGGCGATATTATTCACCAAATGAAACAAAAAAACCTTATATGACAGGGGTCCTAAAACAAACTGTTCAGTTTTATTAAACAATCTCACATAATTTGGTACATGAAATAACCATAAGCTCTATCCTTTTAATGTATGTATGTCTAATTTTTAACAAAACTATTTTTTCTTTAAAGAATAAAAAAAATTCCAATCAATACAACTCGATATATTGGCTATAATGTGGTGTGGCAACACCGCGAATTTATCGCATGCGTCGCGAAACATTGAACCCGCACAGCGGTTTACATGTATACGTATCATTTCTTGTCACTGATGCCAAGTTGTGTTGAAATGCCTTGAAAATAACTCGACTTTTCTCAAAAACAATTGGTTTTATTACCCCCGTTATATGGTTTTTTAGTTTGTTATGATGAATACTATCACCTATTAAAATAAAGGCAGTCAAACCCCTAACACCCTGTATAAGCCTTCTCGATTCCACCTATAAAATATACACTAGAATAGTAAATAATAGATTAAGGAATAATTAAGTAAAAAGTACTTATCACCCTATAAAACATTGTAGAAAATAAATTGGAAAGAAATTAATAGTTCAAAATCGGCTCCAATTAACACAATCCAAAGAACTTAATTCGCAGAAATGACCAAAATACTTGTTTTTTTATTCGAGATGAATTGAATTGTCAAGTGACACGTAATTCCAATAGTTGTTTACAGGATTTATCCTCGTCGTTGAGTACACATTTCAACAAAATTTAAATGAATTTTAAATTTTAATACCCACGCTCTACATGGCCTGAATCATCCGTACTCTCCGAAAATTTCAGTCCCCATTCCATGAAAAGTATCGTCATGAATTCCAGATCTGAGAGATACTCGGTTTTAATTAACGGTTAAAATAGTTTTTTCCCCTAATTTTAATTAAAACGTTTCATTAAAAGGACAACAGCCGCAAAGCTGGCAATTTCGGCATGTAACTTTTGAAGTGTTTATCTTCCAATAATTTCGGTGGAAATACCATCGCAAAATATCACAGACCGGAAGCAATTAAAGCATCGACAGTGAGTTATGGAATTTGAAAAAATAAACACGTTGGATGTGCAGTGATTTTGAAAAAACAGAAAAGGAGGCATAACTGTGTGATGATTTATTTATGGAATATTTGGTTTTTCAAGAATATCTCCTGCAGTTTCTACGTTATGTTATATGATATGGTCGATTGGCTAACGTCCAATTGAGCTGTAGGAAAAATCATTATAAATCGCTGATTGTTCCAAATTAAAACATATATTGGTTTTGATATTAACAAAAGCAGTAACAATAGAAATATTTATTGAAAGCAATGCCAGCGAGAAACTGAATGTCCACGGCAGGAAAGTTATTCAATTACTACATGTTTCTCCATATTTAGTTACTATTTATCGCTGTGCACATATGGAAAATTAACATTTTAATTGAAATTTGTTTGAATAAGCAATTATTTTTTTTTCAATTGGGATAGATCCGAAATTAAAAAGTGTTTTTCATAACTTGCACACAACTGGTTTGTTCCAGCATATATAATATATTATTAAAAATAATTAATTGGCATAATATCTAAAAAGTATATATACCTTAAAAGGTACAATTTTGTCTATAATTGCGATATTTTTTTGAAAAGTGTAATTCTAAAAATATTTTGCTTTTGATACATTTCTACATATTTATATTAATAAATACGTTTTAGGAAAATCATAGAAGACGAATGTGAATAGTTGCCACTAGACATCTTTCCTATTTGCCATATTTGACATATTTGTCTACTTGCAAATTAACTTTTTGCACCAAAAAGTTAATTTTAATCCAAAATCGAGATCGCAATCCCTACCTATGGTAAATTCGAGTTGATTTTTTGAACATTCAATCTATTTGATAACTACATCCCATAACTCACAAATCTGTTGTAACGTACTTTGGTCGGTAGGGCAGAGTCGCTGGCGGCACAAGGACTCTGGCGGCAAGTTACGTCACTTATTTGAATTGGCGCAAGTTGCGCCAGATTTTTAAGGGTTAACTCCCTATAGCCACGGGTGAGTTTAAACTTAGGAGAATGCCAAGTGGTCCATGAAAATAAAACACACAGTACGGGGAAAATACGGTTGATCTATATTACATCTATTAAGTCATTTACAGAAAATGGATTTAAAGTAAACGTGAATCGGAACATTAGAAATAAGCGGAAGGTCGTAATTACACTAAATACAGTAGTTAGGGACGTTTCGGCAGCGGAGACAACGATTTGCAGGTTACTAGACGTTCGGAAGTTTTGGCAACTGTGCGAAATCCGGAAAGTCGGATTTCATAGAGGAACCGTCAACGTTGCGCTCCACGGTCGGACGGGAATGTGCGGAGAACAGGTGGTACGATAAAAACGGTTTATTTATTGTTTGGAATTACGGAAAATACAAAATCGAATAAATGAAATAAAACATGAATAATTACTTTACAAACGGAAAGGAAATAGTGAAGCTAGCTAGTTAAAATAGGCGAAAATAAACGTACAGAGTCGGTTAATAGCAGTCAGAGGGAAAAGATATCAGCTAGAGAGAGCGAAACGAGCGGAGAGAATTTTGCGTGGGTCTTTTAAGCGGGTGCTGAAGCAGTGAGAACGGGAAATCTAACGTGCGGAGATTCCCGAATGGGAATCTAGACAAGAAAGAGGCCTACCAGCGAATCAAACAGAAATTGCGTACTTACAATTGGTGGAGATACGGGAGATACGTCGGTCGGGCACTTCGCACTCGCGGAAATTCACTATCTCGGGAAAAACGGTTGAAGATTGACACGACACGGTACTTCTACAGTAAAACGCTCGGCCGTCGCGGCACGGAGAAGAGAAAAAAAAACGGTAACAGTTCAACGGATAACTCGCGTGAACGAAATTTACACTTTTTAGTGAATGTCTCTCGGAGGATCTCGCAAGAGCGGAAAGCACTAAACTTTGATCTCGGTCGACTCGCGCAAAAACGGACGGTAGGCACTGCAGAGGCACTCCAGGACTACTCACAGGATTGGCGACTACACCACACGACATTTGATACTTATCGATCATATTTAGAGATCCCAGATAAACAGGGAGGGATAGTTTGCTGCTCGCATTTAAAGAGACAACTGGTGGTCTTTTGTTTAAACTCGGCCTTCGAAATTTGCAGGTGTCACGGCGGAGAGATAATGGTTATTTATTGAATTTACGGGTTTTCCGCAAACGGTAATAGAGGGAGACAAGGGTTCTAGCCACGGGAAAAATATGCTTCGTTACAGTGTTGCATACTTATAGGTGATTATTACCTTTGATTTATCATGATACTTTTATTACCACCGCTTTGTTTCATTTAATTTTGAACACTAGTAGCCATAATATGTCATTTGTCCATCTATTATTATTTGTGGCTACAAAATATTGTTATTTTACAACCTCATTTGACACAGTATTAGGTATGAATCCTTTATTTTTCTTTATTTCTTGATAATAACCTTTTACTTTCCTTTACTTCAGTTACTTCTTTGATTTAGTTGTAATTTTCTTTAGTAAAGTTGACTGAAGATGTACATGTATCAATACACTTATTAGATCATATATTAACTTTTCCTATTTTTTTTATTTCGCGTTCTGAAATTATTAATATATCAATTCATTTCTATAAACTGTAATTCATGATTAACAAATATTCTCACAATCAGCAAATCGTAAGAATTGACGTCAGCTTATTAAATATGTCACCGTGCTATGAACGTCAACTTGATCAAAAGATTAAATTTTATATTTAAAAAAAAATAATAATAATTTAAAATGATAAATATATATGATAATGATAAATGATGATAAATTTGACAAATAAAAAAACTTTACCAAAGCATACGTTGCTGAATACGGAGTGTGCCCTTTGAAATTAGAAAGTTATTTGAAATAGTATGCACCCAGAATTAGGGATAGGTTTTGGACCACTTTTCAAATCTTATCATGAAGAATCATCTTTTTGCTAAATATTGATTGTAGTCATATTTCCGCAATGTGGCTTGAGTGTGGCACAAATAAACCTTTAATTTAGGTGCGCAACTTCAAAAATCATTAAATATTGCTAAAGGGGTACATTTTCGTTATAGGTAATCCTGTTATAACTTGGTTTTGTTTATTTCTAGATTGTAAAATTTAATCAAATATAGGGTCTTCTTTTAAAGAAATGACGATTTGTAACGTCGTAAGACTTACTCATATCGCCGGACCAAATATTCATGACAACATTATTAAAGTGCCTTTTAGGGAGGTTTTAGGGAAAAAAGTATTTCAAATAAGTAAAACATAAATAAATTCAATAAATTTTAACGATTTGTTACGTTAGTTTAAATCTAAAATTTAATAAAATTCGGTAAAGCTGTTTTGGAGAAAATTGAGAAAAACTAAAAATTCACAAGAGCAAAGGGCCCTTCGCAGAAGATGAGTCAAAATACCGATAACGGCTATCAATAGGAGTTGAATGGTAAAGTAAATATGCAAAGTTTAAAAAGAAACGTTGTATCAGTTTTTGATATAATCAAAAAAAAATCTAAAAATGACAAAAGTGAAGTGCCCTTTGCCCAAAACCGATTCTAGTGAAATTTATGTGGTCGTGGGTTTTCCAAGAACCCAGTCTAAATACAAGATTTCTACTTCCACTATTTATAGTGTCTGAGATAACATTCACCACATTATACACATACCTACATACATACATATGTACATACATACATACATATACACACAGATATGTTTCCAAAAACATGCGTTTCAAGCTCAGGGTACCTCAAAAGGTCCAGAAATGCCAATCTCTCAAATTCCAAAAAATCAGCACGATTACATTACTTTTTCTTATATGGGTACCCCATATGAGAAAGTAAAAAAATTACCTCTGAAGTGGATTTCTTTGTGTGAACATTTTATATAATTAAAAATATACTTAAGTCGCGGTTCTTCTTCTTCTTAGGGTACTTATCCGTTTCGGATGTTGGCAATCATGTTGGCAATTATAACTTTGTTTGTACACGCTCGAAACAGTTCTGCTGAGGTTTTCCCAAACCAAGTCCATAAATTCCTCAACCATGATATTCTTCTTCTTCCGGGTCCTCTCCTACCCAGTATCTTTCCCTGTATTATGGTTTGCAGTAGGGAGTATCGATCCTTATTCCTCATAACATGCCCTAGGTATTCTAGTTTTCTTTTTTTAATGATGTACATGATTTCTAGATCTTTTTTCATTCTCTTTAATATTTCTATATTTGTAACGTGAGCTGTCCATGGTATTCGGAGCATTCTCCTATACAGCCACAACTGAAATGCTTCCACTTTTTTAGTGGTGGCTTCTGTGAGTGTCCAGGATTCTACTCCATACAATAAAACAGAAAAAACATAGCATCTTAAGTGCCTTATTTTCGTTTCTAGGGATATGTTGAAGATGGCACTCATTTTGTTAAAAACTGTCCTGGCCTTTCCTATACGGCATTTTATCTTTTGTGCACTGTCCCATTGTTCGTTTATGATGGTTCCAAGGTAGCAATATTGTTGAACACGTTCAATTCGAGTTCAGTTGATATAATAGGTGAGCTCCATTTATATCCCTTTTGCTGATGATCATTTGTTTTGTTTTTTTACGATGATATTAAGACCATATTGTTGACTATACTGCGTGATATGGTTCATTAATTACCTTTTTTAAGGTTAATTAAAAAATTACCTTTGAAGTGGATCTCTTTGTGTGAACATTCTATATAATTAAAAATATATTTAAGTCGTGGTTCTAGTTATGCGTGATGACAGCAGATTTCGATAATTCCATCGGAATACTGTATAAATTGCGCACATTAGCCGTATATATTATATTAAAGTTAATAACAATCAAAAGCGGTGGAAAAGCAAAGTTATCGTTGTCACGCTGTCAGAGCAAGTTTGCGGATTTCGTGAAACTAAAGAACGATTTTTTTATTGAAATAAATTTTGCCAATTAATGATTTACTTGATTTTTGTGTTTCTTGTGGATATATTCTTCTTGTGTCTGCTATAGTTTCATTGGTTCTATTCTTTTTTCTGAGGTGTCTTTTTATTCTCTCAGAGCTCCTTTATCAGACGAATCGGCAAAATTGCTGTCATTCTTGGCTTTCTGGAGTTATGTTCTTCTGTTCTGCTGATAATGCTGAAGCAACAATGCTAGGAAGATAGTAAATCGTCATCCGTCTCTGGATTTTCGGTTACCTATGCACGCAATGAATGTACTGAATTAAGTTTCTAAAGGTTCATAGAGAGACCGATACAATGGTGTGGCGGCTTATCTCTGCAAATAGGCTTCAAGCTTCAAGGAAAGCTTCAATCAAGGGTGCAATTTTCTTTAAATAAATGTCAGAAGACGAATGCGACTCGTAGTTATCGAGAAAGAGATTTCCTTCTCGAGATGGTCTGACGCCGCGAATAGAATATTTTGCGTACTTTTCAAAAATATCTTACAGTCACTCCGATTCGCCGATCCAGCTCTGCCCATGGGAGCGTCGCGAATGAAATGGCCGTGGAAATGCATCTGGAGAAAAACGAAATATGGGAAAATCTGCTTTCCGATGCCGATACTGTTGGCAGCGACTGTGGCATCGAAGTTCCTATTTCAGCTGAAGTGATTCTGCCGATTTGTCTGATTCATTCTCGAGAAAAGATGGGTGTTGTTAGTTGGAGTGTCGTCACTCATGTTTCTCCACGTTTCCATATGTCTCTCGGTTGAATATTAAATCGTTTTTGTGAAGTTGATGAAAAATCGAACAACTAAACGGAGAAAACAGCTTCTGGTGTGCGTATCGACAATTAATTATTTTCTTTATATGAATGAGAAATATGAATTTTTCCCTACCAATTCATTTTCTGTTCAAGGTATCAAAGAAAATTGCCTTTACATATTAAAAATTCGAACTTTTTGAGGCAAAGCCCAATATATATGCCGCTGGACCTTCCATTGCTTCGTTGCTGACCAATAAAAACCTGCCAAAAAATTGTTTTGAAGCGAAGCTTCTATACTGGCATTATATTATTTTTTCTCTGGAGTAAAGTTTAACGCTGTAGCTATATATATATATATATATATATATATATATATATATATATATAGTATTGTATTCGTGCTCTCTATAATACATACGATGCCAAGCATGGAGGAGAGAATACAAGTTCTCCCACTCTCTCTCTCTCTCTCTCTCTTTATCTCTCGTTTTCTGGATACGTCACGGTGATTCGACAGCCGATTATCAGCTCCACAATGACTCCGAGTACGACGTTGCCGTCATCGATGTTAAAGACGTAAAGCTGTAAGATCGGTCATTAACAGGCGACGTTGCCGTTCTCATGGGAAAGTCGTGAAAGTATCGAATTGTGTTGGGAAGTGAAGATGGTTGCGTAACGCACCACAATGTAGCGTAGTTTGTGAATTCCCACTTGTTTTATTATGGTTAATTCGAGTTGCGTATTATTACAGTAAAGAAAAAATAGTAAGAAACTTCGCACTGTTCTGCGCAGTACAGACTACTGTACCCTTTTTTTAATTTACAGCTCTTTTCATCCTTTTTGTACAAGAATAGACAATTTTCCTTTAGTTATTTATCGATTTTTCTTGTACCCAATTTTCGGAGCATCAATATTTTGTTAAAATTATATATCCGCATTATTTTCGTGGCGCTTTTTTCGCGTTTTGAAATAATATTTGGACGAGATACTCTCTGGAATGTTACTGCGATGCAACAGCTGCGATTTTCTATTTTTCTGAGACAAAAGCGTTCTTTATTTAAATATTGAATTTTTCTTCTATTCCTATCGTAACCTGTAACCTCTTTTCTTTTTGTTTTTAGTGACAGGTATATCTTAGGGTGAGATCATTATTAACTAATGATCTATAATAATTATAATGATCAAAGCAAAATATGTTTACAAACATATTGTAACGTTTATTCTTAATTTATTTACACAATCCTAATTATTCACTACACACTACTTAATTTATCTTAGACTATTACTGAACTAATTTATATAACACTCTTAACTACTTCCTAACTAATTAATTTATATCACTCTTAAATGTAATTTATTTTTACTGACCCGGTTTTTGTTTGTTTGCTATGTCGCGCTTCACGTCTAATCTGCTCTCTCCGACCGCAAGCCCGCTTATATACATTTCAATTGTGTTCGCGATAGTTCCTGAAATTACTCTAACCTCCTTTTTTCATGTAGAAACGTCCAGAAGGTCATAAATCACTTTTCCTTAATGAGATGTTGCTGGAACGCTTGGAACGGTTTTTATTGCTCGCCACTGCGCTTAATAAGCGTAGCCGCGTTTCTTTGAGGAAAGCCGCCGACCGATAAGAGTAAACACGTCTCGAGCTGCTGTTTACATTTCGCGATACAAACGTAACGGTGTAACTGCATTTCCGGCGCAATGCCTAATATTATCCCTGAAAATATAATGGATATTTCAAAAAGAGAAAAACATTTGGAACAACACTGGAACGTATTCCAGGGGATAACTACAATTAAAAGTGTAATTACAGCTTATTTAAGAAACTTCTGATCGAAATATATGTTGGTATATTCCAGTTGTAACTTTTTCAAATAAGTGAGCAAACCAAGCCGCTACAGGCCACGGCTATTTTTTAATGTACCAATTGCGCGCATTTTTTAGAAAGGCTCATAACACCCCAACCAATAATCAGTAACGTAAGAAACAAATTTTTATAATACAATTACAAGCTTATATTTCATTTTGTATTTGAAAATTGTTAACTGGTCCGTCAGTATACATTAAATTTTAGAAAGAGCTTAAATCCACTAATGATATTGTTCTCTTTCGTTTTTCATTTAATTAAGCCTCTCTGAAGAAAAGAGGTAAGCAAAGTAAATTGAATGATGACACAAAGAAACTAATGGAACAAAGAAGATACCTCTTTGGACAGGAACACAATAAAACAGTAGAATATACAGAACTGAATAAAGACATAAAGAAAAAAGTAAAAACTCCATGAAACCCGGATTGAAAAGTCCATCGAAAGAAACAGAGGGATTAAATATATACACCCGACACTAGAAAACAGTAAAATTATCAGTTTCCAAAACCAACAAGGCACAGAAGAACACGACTTAAATACTTAAAATTACACAGATAGTCGAGAATTACTACAAAGATCGATGCAAAACTCAGACAACCCCAGATGAAATCAGAAAAAAAGTATCAGATAGAAAATAGTAGACACATGTTCAGAAAAAATCCCAGATATAGAACCATGCGAAATCGAAAATACTATAAATTTTGGTGATTAAGGGGCAAATATATAAACGGCCCTACCCTACAATCCTCCTACACTACAATTTTCCTAGCTTGTAGGGTAAGCGACACTAACCATACAATAAGGTATTTTAAAATGCATAAATCGTCCTCCTAAAATCGTAGGGACGAAACTTGTGGCAACACCGGAAATTGAAGGGAGCTCTAAATAGTTTTGTGTTTTGTTCACTACTATTCACGTGTTCCATACATTGTGCGCTGACAACCTAATGTCCACGCTTGGCATTCGTTAATGTTTTGTATTGTACAGCACATAATTTAACTATTGGTGGGATTGGTAGTCCTCGATAGTCTCTCTCCACATTATTTCCATAAACTATTGGAAGTATCACATTTCTAATAATGTCTCCATCGAATCGAAACCTTCGTTTTATAAAATTTATATATTTTATTTGTAAATACAATTATCAACTAATAAACTACATATAGCACTATCTTGTCATTGTGGGGATAATAAAGTGTAAATATTTTATAAAATATTTTCATACATTGATAGAATCGAAATGCTATTGACATAATTTTCATCGGGACCACTCACGTATTTCTGAAGTTTTATCTTTGTATTCTGGCACTAATGGCAGCTAATGACTGGCTACTAAATGACTAAAAATAGAATTTGCACCTAACAATTTCAGTTTTTCAATTACTTTCACCCTTATTTGCCCAAATTTTTCGTAGTGACAAAAAGTTTCTACTGTTTCCAATTAAAATGAATAGAATTACAATAATGTTACGTAATTTCAATAGTTTTGAATTATTACTTGACACCTTATTTGGGAGCATAATAAATATTAATTAAATGTAATTAATATTTTTAATGTTGTGCAAAAGTAAACATTTGCAAAGAAATGTCTGGAAAATCAAAATACGTTTTTGCAGCAAAGGTAAATAAATATTATATTAAATTAATACATAATAGATACATTGTATATATTAGATATTATAATAAAAAATAATAAAACTTGGTAAAACTGCTTCTTGACCTATTGACATTCTCTTGATACGTTCGACATCTCTGGTTTTTATGTTTTCTTCAGCTGGATCTTTAACGCTTGCGTTAATTATTTTACAGGTACTTTTTGATTTATGTTCAACACCTTTTCATTTAATTTGTTTTTTGAATTTCCTGTCAAAAACTGATGATTGAATAATTTTATTTGTAATATATTTTGTTGTATCTAATCGAGACAGAAAATACGTTAACTACATACACTTAAAAACAATCTATTTGTAGGGAAATATGTGTACAATTACTTAATTAAACCCAATATTTTACATTAACATATTGCAACCTAGTAGTTCCGCAACTAAAAGTTTTGGAATATTGTCTTACCACCGCTGCTACCAAACCAACATGGTTTATTACTATTTCAAACATTTGGCGGATGCGTCATATTGTTCTATTGTTCACGCCATTTTATAATACATTGATTCGTGAATTCAACTAGACGTACTGCTATAGCTATTAAGGTGGATTAACAAATTGAAATTCAGGGTTCTGCTACATTTGGCGTTTCTTATAAGTAAAGAATTTTGTTTTCATCGTGATGAAATAATAAATTTTGAAAATATGTGACTCTTCTACAAATATTTTTGTTGAATGTTTTAGTTAAAATTAATTGCCTACTACTCTAAGTGGACACCTAAGATATAAAAAGATATTTTTGTCACTTAACTCCTGTTTTTGAGTACCTTCAGTTTGTTTCGAATATAATAGATTGGAAAAAAAATTACCGATATTAATGCTCCAGTTTTTTAACTCCTTTCTCGATTAAAATATTATTCTACACTAATAAGAAACACTTACTTTATCTTGAATAAGATGATGTGATATTGTTTTTGAAACTTGTCTTCCCATCGTTATTAAATTTTGGTTTACTAATTTTTGTCTGTTTGTTGCAGTCATTCCAATCGAAATTATCCTTCAGTTCCAAGGAGATCGTCGCGATCAGTTGTTCCTGGTGCAAGGCAGCGTACCACAACAAGGAGTCCTGCTTTAATATTCAACGAATAGGCGAAGAGTGTAAATTAGGTGAGATTGCAGTGATTTCGTTTTACGGGGCGGAACGTGCCATTGTATCGCACAAAGGGCTACGTAAAAGGGATCCCTTTTTACCACGCAACAAACTCCGGTAAAAATGATAAATGTACCGCTTGAACGGAGAAGTACGCATACAATGAACCGAAGGAGACCTCCTTTTTTGTAGTTTCCATTTATGTTGATTGATGATGTAGTATTCGAAGTCTCAGCGTCGTTAAATTCGAGCGGAATGCCTTCTTTATATTTTTATGTTCGCCTAAAAGTTTCCTCACCCCAGTTTGATTGTAATTGAATTTGCCGTTTTAAAATTTCTTTTACTGCAGACATTTAAAATGGATTGTACTAAAATGCCCTCTAATTGAAATGAAAGCGGTTCTGCGCAGTCACTTCTCTAATGTGGACGTTTAGTAAATTGGATGCAGTTGCGCGACCGACAGATACATATGTAATGCTCTAAATGGAACTTTTTATTGGATTACTCATTTAGATCCCGAAAAATCGTTTAACTAAACTAACATAGACGAATAACGTGGCATTTCGGATAATCCAGCACATGTGTGGCACGGCAATATATTTTTAGGGATATTTTTGCACGTAGAAATGAAACAAACATTCAAAATAGAAAATCCTTAATTATTTTATTCCCAAACGGCAGTGAAAAACAATTCGTACTACTAACACCTGCTGGCGCTAGGTCGTCGAACGGAGATCGGAGAAGTACAAAAAAAACTTATTTACAATTATTTATGTATTTCGAAAAGGAAACACACAAATGCGAGAATGTAAAATTATCACAGTTGGAGAGATATAAAATTTTATTCTAAATGAAATCGGAATGGTTGGAAATTATGCGGCGAAGCGAAAAACGCGGAAACGGAAAATTACAATACTGTTGCAAACAATTAAGACATGAAATACGGAAAACCCCTCTTAATACTGAAAATGGGAAAAGCGGAAAATTATTATAACAATTTTACAATGAACGAGAAATAGCTAGACACGGAGACGATAGGAAAACGTGCAGTGTCTAATATTCTGTAAAACGGTCGTTTACATTAGGAGAGAGTGAGAGCGAGAGGGCGAGCGGAAGATTTTGGTGAATTAATTTTTCCCTACAACGACGGGAAAAATTAACTCGTATCGGTTCTGAGAGAGACGGGTGTTGTCACGGTTAACGGTTCGAAATACGAGCTAACATATACGGACGAAATAGCAAAACATTTACTATTAGCGGTCGGTAATGGACAATTACATAACAGATAACAAATAGTTCGGTCGGTCTAAAATATGACGGCGGTGACGCTCACAATTACATTTATCAGTCGGTAGTACGTTCACAATCGGACGGTAATAAATAATTCGGTCGGTTTAAGTTAACGGTCGGTAACGTTCACAGGTACATATAATTCGGTCGGCGGTACGCTCTCAATCGGACGGTAATAAAAATTCGGTCGGTTTGATCGGACGGTCGGTAACGTTCACAATTACAAATATGATGACAATTACATATATCGGTCGGTAGGACAGAAACACAATGGATAAATGCTAATAACGAACGGCTTGTGACAGACAAGTAATGGCTCTCACCTTGGATTAACTCGGGCAGAGAACAATGGAGGGGGCGGTTGCCTTATCTAAATTTAGTCTGGTTGTTTAGGCGATGGTACATTGAACAGTGCCTTATCGGCCGCCATCTATCTGAGATAGGTTTGATTTCGCGATTAACTGTATGGTGGGTGGTCTACCCTCGACTCTCTAAAATAGGCATTCCCAAAAAGATCACATTTTACTTTTCTCGTACGTTCAAATAAATACACTCAAAACAAAGACAAAGGTATTATAACACTATCGATCGATAACAATTTTACTTGGAAGTTCTGCATGATTTGAAAGTACGATAGGTCTCAACAAACTGAAAGTGAGTAAAATCATGTGTTTTTTCCCAGTTTCTTCCTATTTCTTCAGAAATCGATATAACCACTGTGTTATTATCTAATCTTCCAAATGTTCCAATCAGTTTCCGACGGAAGTTTTTCCAAGAATTCGTTCATAAGTCAGAAGTTCACACTTTTTTATTTTTTCCAAAAATTAGATGAAGTGGATTCAATTGTACCCAAAACTTTACATGAATTTTGTCCAAGAAATTAATTTTCTTAGTGATTTCCAGAAACTGAGATTGTATTGTACAGTTCATCCATTAATCGTGCTTTAAATGAAATTCAAAAGTGTTTCCAAGTATGAAGTCTAGTCTATTTTCAAAAGTCTTCCTAAGTTGTTAATAGAAATGTTACCCATTGATATGTCTTTTGAATCGAATTCAAAGATTTTCCAAAAATCCAGCAAACTTATTAAACTTATCAACTTAGTTGACTATAATTATTAGTAAGGCCTATTAGTGAGGGAGGTCTATGTTCAGCATTGGGCGCGAGTAGCTGCATGATGATGATGATTATTATTATTATTAGTGTTATTTTTTTATTATTATTATTATTATTATTAGACTATTAATTATTACGCAACGTATTAATTATCTGGTAATTTTCTACATATTTCATTAGTTTTCAGAAAAAAATCGTTCACCTATTTCCGAAATTCACACTACTTTCACCATGCTGATTAGTTTTTAGAAATAAATTTTTTCCCAAGTAACTAATTTAGAAATCTGCAATCTTTCCAATTTCATATTTTTCACAACGATCACAGGAAGTCGATTCAATTATCCAGAAAAATTCCATTTTTTTTGTTCATAAAACTACTTCTACTTTACTGTAATTTTTGTAATTTTGTAGTTGTAGTTAGTAATTTCCGGAAAAGGCTAACAGACTTTACGCAATTTCCCATGATTCCTCCCAATTTTTAATTAAAAATATTTATCCACAAATCTTCCTTTTTTAAGCAATATCCTAATAATAATTTAATATCAGTAGATCGTCACCAGTCACGCCTTCACAAAGCAAAATATTTTTTATACACTATTCATTTATCCACGTATTTCAATAGGTAAATGATACATCAATCTAAGGTTACTAGTTTTAGTAGTTTTTCCATAATTCTTACAAGTTTACTAATTACAAGTATTCTAATTCATTATTTGGAAACTGAGATTTTATCTAGGAAACTGTTCTAGAATTTTTTTAAACCAAATTCAGTACCTAGTTTTTCAAAAAATTTAATTAATTCGAGTTGATTTTCCACAAAGGTAGTTGACCTATTACCAAAAATTTTGAAACGTATTTCCTTGCTACAAATAATGCCAACTGTTGTTACTCCACGAATTTATTTCAATTAACACTTAAACACTGGGTAACAACCATTAATTAACTCGTATTCACAACTGGTTGCCTTCGCAGTGTACTGTTTGTGGACATGTGGATAAGTATAATTTAATAAGAGCGCTGTAGCACTTATGTACGAGTCGCCTCTGGATTATATACGTAAGAGAAATACGTATTATCCAGTATCCGTAACCAAAGACATGGGATTTTTGATACGTCTGTACAGTTGCGAAATAAAATTAAATAACGTCAGAAATCGAATTTTCAATTAAACATGTACTGGGCAGAAAGACGTTACTTTTGACTAAATCCCTACTCTCCATTAATGCATGTGGATGCAGTGCTATTTTTCCTTGCGTTTAATACACCACAATACATAAAATTCATATACTGAAAACATTGTTATATCGAAGTAAGCCCCAAATATTTGATAATTCCACATTAATATCCCACAATTGAATAGAAAATTTGTTTTCCGCACTGTTTAACATAGGGAAATTAACTTTGCGTATAAAGTCGACCGACGTGCTGTGTACAGCTTAATCCCTTACATTATCGTCCTGATAAGGAGACTTTACACAAGTCTTACGCATTACAATCCAGGATTACGTAAATAAGACGTATTTACTACCTAATTAGGTTTAAAGTTCGTTAATGGATCGTGTAAAAATCACTCTCCGGGGAGTTGCCTACGTAAATGGAGTCTTATGATCAGAAGTTATTTTCCTTGTTTTAGAAGGAAAGTTTGCGGAGCCTCGCATTGTTATATCCAGGGATTATTCGGGGAGGGAGAATTTCAGGGGCATTGTCAGTGTTTCAACGTGGTTGCGCAATTAATTTCGACACGTGATAAACCCATCGGGTCATTTAAGGTCTTGAATAACTAGACTGTACGTTAAGAACTTGATCGCCCAACTTTTAACACAGTTAGGGAAGGGGAGACAATGGAGTTAATACGTTTTAGTCAAGACAAAATTGAGCTCGATAATAACATTTTTTTCCAACGGTATGGTATTGCACAAAAAACCTCATTATAAAGTTGTATTTTCAATATTCAACGTTATACAGTTTTTTTGTATAAGACTACGTATATATTGTAACGAAATAGCCTGCCATAAAGATAAGCTCCCATCCGAATGACTTCAAAGAATTCCTAACGAGATAGATTCGGGGAACTGGTTGAATTCGAGCACTATCAGGAAAGTTCCCGAATAAAGGACCGGAAACGTCTCGATCCTTCTGGAATTCCGATGCGGCTAAATAAATAGCAGGCGGAGAGCGATAAAGGAGAACAGTCGCCGGTAGTCGTAAACAGTCGCCGGTAGACTGGTCGACGGATGTCGGCAAAGCCGGCCGTAAGATAAATAAACAGTGGTCTATATAAATTAAATTGAGTGTGTAATATAAATTAATTTGTTAAGTAATAGTTAGTGAGATAAGACAAATTCGATTAAGTATTAGGAGATAGGTGCTAAGTGTAAGTGTACAAATAAATTACAGTGTTAAATGGTTAAAATAAATTAAGTAAGACAACTCGTGTCGTGTAGTAATTCTCTCCTAGGTAAAAACGTTACAATATATATGTATCTTATATTTTGTTTAAATGGAAATAATTTAATTTTAATAAAAGCAAACCAAAATCGAAGATTTGCCCGGTTTAATGATCACAATATGCTAGATGAAGCAAACAACGCTGTTAAGTGCTGAACTTACCTCAACTATATATCTTACGTTCGTAAAATAGTTTACTATTATTTCTATATTACTATAATTGAGAAACGCTGAAAGAGAAGTGATATGAAGTAAGAATCAACTATAGGGAACAATGTCAAAGAAAAGTGGATATGCTTCAACAACAGTTATGTAGTTAAACAAAGCCAAGAACGAAAATAACGCATCTTTGATATATCGATGTATTCAAAATGTCCTAAAACTTAAGAGATACAGTTTCTAGCTTCCAGATGTTAAATAATGAGACTAGTTGAGCTAAGTAACCTGTATTACAAAAGTGTCTCGATATGACGTTAAGCAAACATTCTCACCGCATAATAATTATTGTAGGGGGATACAAAAATTGAAAGTCGTGACCTAATTCTCTAAGTAATATGAAGAATATACATATCTTTAAGAGTTGATGAAAGAAATGAAATGAAATGAAATCTCTCTTGAAAGAGATTAATTTCTTATGACATGATTCATACCATTCACATTTTGCTTAATATGATACTATCTTGTGTCATAAAAATCAGCATTGAGTAATGCACTAGACTGGCTACGTAGTTAGCACAGTACAAGTTAAATTATTAATCAATACATTCAACTTAACAACCACCACAAATTTTTAACAAATTCATCGCGTCATTATTCGGCAAAGTATTGCCTTTAACTTGAATATCATTAATTTCGAAGGGAAGCTTTTAATGTTAACTTTGCAGGAGAGAAGTGAATAGAACAAATACGACGCTTAACACGGCAAGCGAACGAAAAAAGAATTGTGACTCAGGCCGGTTCGGCAACGTGCCTCTTCTCTCTTTATTCGGAGACAGAGACGATGAGGACTGTAATGTTCTATTACTTTATGAGGTCGTATAGAATGCACCTATACCACACTTACAGTTGTTTTGACAAACCTAATTTTTGGAAGCATAGCTTTCTTATGGCGGGTTTCGCTCGAAGCGCTGAATCGGTGAGAGGTGTAAACGCCGAAAAACCATCACGATCGCAACGGCCAATTATCGCGCTGCGCTAACTGTTTAGTAGCAACCGTGTTACAATTTTTTTTTGTATTGGTTGCCTGCTCCATGGTAACGCTAGCTATCAATCGTTTTGGACACAAAATGCTTTAACCACAGCTTTAACTGTACAATATAACAAAATTTATATGGACAGAATCAGCGTCTAAAGAAGAACCTTCCTGAGTGTGGCAATTACTTTATTTCTTTAAGATCTGTAGATTAAGATATACACGGAACGAGAAAATCCTTCACGAAAACGTTTCTGGGCCTACAACTACGGTCCGAAAGCTTAGGTTTGTTTGATTTGGCTTGGATAAAAGTATAAAGAAGAATAAAGAGTACATTATATTATACTAGTTTAATAAGACGGAGTATTGTCTCAAGATAGTTTTAAAGCACGACGAGCGAAGCGAGGAGTGCTTTAATAGAACGAGTGTATACGTCAAATTAAACGAGTGTAATATACTATTTTATCTACTTTGCTTTATTATTTCATTAAACTTTGGCTGTTCAAATTTTCGTATAAGTAGATAAAAGTGATTTATTTCGGAGTCGCGCTAACAGTTTGGTGGCAACTCGTGTTACAATTGTTCGTATTGTCGGTTGCCTGCTCTAGGGGTTGCGATTGTGGGCTCAATCTGATAGCGCCGCGCTAGCTACCAATCGTTTCTGTACATAACGTATATATAGAGTATTATATAAAGCTATGCTTCTCCTCCCGGTCATTCCCAGAGTGCCTCATTTCGTTTTATTTATTCGTAACTCGGAAAAGAAGTTTAGTTAATGGAAAATTTAAAAATAATTCTTAGTGTTAAAGTAATTCGAATTCCGTACAACTTTTTTTTTCTACTCCCTCCTCTTCGATAAAGTTAATATAACAAGATTCGGTTCTGTCGGTAACTCCCAGCGTTCCACATCTGTTTTTTGTTTTATATTGCCAAGTCATAAGCGAGACTCGATTGAATTTTCCAATAAAAGCGCATTATAACTTTTTGCGCAACCCGGTTGAAAACGTGTCATTTCTATATACCTGTACCTCGCGGAAAGCGACGAATTGCCGGCCGACCAGCTCCGAACGTACTTTTCCGCCCTAAGACGGAATAGTGCACATTCCCGCCCGGCACATAGATGCGCCGGATGCGCGGCGTAGAGATGAGCGAAATATCATGAACTGTGATTGGTGAAAACGATTGCTCTATGGTCGCAACACACAATACACATGTCAGATGTCAGTACAAAGCATAGGACAAGTATTTTAATATTAAAACTGATGAAGTTTCTCGTTATTTGCTTATTAGCGAGTTGCGCAAATAGTACTGTGTTCACCAAGGGCGGAAAAACGAACGTTTCAACGAGGGCTGAGTTTGTGGCCGAGCGACATTTGTAACAAAATATTTATGGCTTCTCCAAAACTACAATTTCTTTTGTTAGCCAGAGAATTCATTAAAAACAGTTCTCACATTTCCGAAACTCCTATTTTCAATTTTCTCCGGAATATTCCAAGGAAAGTGAAACGTGACGCTCGTTGGAGACGAACGAAAAACACAAAGAAATCGACTGGCAATCATAAGGATTATATAGACATATACTGTACACGTCGATATGAGTATTTTTTCGCACGGCATCTCTCTCTCTCTCTCTTCCTCTCTGTCTATTTCTCTCTCTCCTTCGATAACTCAACCAGCGTTAAGTTGTTACCCGAGGACAGAAAAAATACGAAGAGAGAGAGGAACCGGGGAACAGAAGGGGAGAAAAAGTTGTACGAGGCTCGAGGAAAATCGCAAAAGACAGTTTCCCTAGTAATATATCACGTCAGGAGCGGTAACGTCACGTTTTTAATAAAAGGTTTAACATGCGAAGGTTTTAGCAGATAAGCGGGGCGTAAAATTTCGAATGGGAGTTTTCAAGTTTTTATAGTTTTTGTTAGCAAGAAAATAGATTCCACGACGGAAGAATGCGATGTTTTATATTGAAAGTAGATGCAGGAGCAGAAGCGTATTTTAGAAAATTCTAGTTTAGATCAGCTTACCGATGGAGCAATCACATGTACATCACGTATACACAATTTCTGATGTCATGTAAGAGTAACCGGCAAGTTTACATGAAGTTTATTTAAGATTTAAAAGGAAAGAAGGTAAAATAAAACTTAGAAAGAGGTTGAAAAAAAAAGTTGAAAGCCTTTAAGTTAAACAAAAAATTAGTTCTTGAGTTATCTTTTACCCCTACAAATAAAATGCACAATTTTTTAAAACATTTATTTTCCAAAGAACAAATTAACAATTGTCCAATACATTCAGGTTTAAGATTTCTTCTTTTGCTAGTTAATAATAACATAATAAGTCATTATAAAGAGAAAAACACCTTTCTACGTCTACTGAACGAAGTGTGAAGTGGCCTCTGTAGAGAGTGGAGTGTATGTAGTTTCTCTCGTAGCTCGTGGGTGGCTGCGGAGATGAATCTTGTCTCCAGCTTGTAAGGCTGGAGACTGTTGTAGTAGTTGAAGATCACGGCTTGACGTGATCTCTTGAAGTTCTTGGAGTTGAAGTTCTAGTCGTGTGGAGAGAGGGCGTGACGTACTTCTCCGGGGTGGATCTGAGGGCGTATCGTGCAGATCCGGGGTTTTGAAGTTCTTGTAGTTTGGAGAGAGGGCGTCTCGTGCCCTCCGGTGTGGACCTGAGGGCGTAACGTGCAGGTCCGGGGTTGAAGATCTTGGAGTTTAGAAGTTGTAGTATCTTGAGGATCTCGTAGAACTCTCAGGGCGTACCGTGAGAGCTAGTAGGTTGGGGTGACGTAAATCAAGACCAACAACACACTTCGTTTTGAGCATACATGATATACTAATTTATTGTTCTAAATTTCAGAGCTTTTATACATCTTGTTTTACATTGGCTGAATGAGATATTATTTGTTTTGTTACCTTGCACCAAGCTGACCTTCTCGAGAAGCGCTTGTTATCACGTTTCCTAGACGTTGTATTATGATTAGTCAGCTGAGTGAACTTGACCGCCTCACGTTCGATTGTAATTGTTTTCCTCTAGTAACGTAAAACGATCGCTAGTGTTATTGATTCGTGTGCGAAAGTTAAAACAATCTAATAATGTTTTGCACACCTATCTTCGCTTTTAATTATGAATTATTTTTCTGTTTTGTAAAACAAAGCGTATTAATTTCAATGATTCAATTATGTAAGAAGTTCCCTAAATTCGGTTACAATAAATTATGATTTCTTCACCTAAAATTCCCTTAAATAATGTTGACGCTAGCGTCAACATCTACTGAAGTTATTGTTGCAAATTTCAGATTTTCTATTACATTACCAGATAAATTACAATAGTTGCCTTTGGTACCTGCGTGAATTTGGCGACCATCTTGAATTTCCGCTAAGGATGGATTTTTATTCAAAACAGATTTTAATTTGTCTCTGCAGTAAGTCCCGACATTTCCCGGAGCATTTTTTAAAATGTCCTCAACTTTATCGAGTATCGATAGCAAATTGACCGAAGCCAGTCCGGATGCTTCCAATTTTGTCAAATTACCAGGAAGTTTTCCAAAATGTATGTTAATGTATACAACTGTGTTCCTAACGTTTATATCCTCAAACAGCTGCTGCGCTCTCATAATCGAAGATAATGAGGTGGGATGAAAACTTTCGACGACTTTAAATTTAACATCTTAAAAGTTTATTTAAAGTGCCTACAGAAAAGTCAAGTCTTACCTCGCGAATTTAAGGAGTAAGGAATACGAGTAAGGACAGGCTCCGGTGGCAACGGTGTATTTGTCAATTTATGTTTATAATTTGCTACTCTCAACGGAGCTTTTAGTAAAATCAAAAATTCGAATGTCACATTACAGTAGCTACATTTGTTTACAAAATCTTGATATTGCTTACCTTTTTCGTTGAAGACATGAGTTCGATTACTTTTAGAAAATTTCCACTGATGCATTCACGAATTCTATGGAAAGCATGGGCAATCCAAGTTATACGCATTAAGTTAGGATAAAGGATATTGGGAACATTTACAGGTTTTAACATGTTAGCAGCAGCAGCGCTCAGGAATAAGAGAATTTTTTCTTTGTTGACTCCTTCATGCAATAAATCTTAACGTAAAAATAAGAAAATTTAACTTAGGCATACTGTCATCAAATAAATTGGCAATTGTCTTATGTTTTGCTTTCTCTAATTGTTTACAAGCGAGTAAGTGAGGCTTTCGATAATTGACAAGTTGAATTTGACTAACTGGGTCCGCAGGGTCGATACAAACTTTTATTACCCCAGTGTGCACTGTTGCCGATACACGAAAATATTCAAAAAATGACCGGGTGAGTCATCACATTTTCAAATTCGAAATTTGAAGTGCCCTTCCAATTTCATGGTATCAAAATAGTCTTGATGGATACACCACGTTCCCCTCTATCGATTTATGGGAGAAAAACAATAGGTTACAAAAAACCGAACACCCCAATTGGCCGTCCGAATCGTTTGGTTTTTCGATGTTAACACGTCCCACCGATCCAGCGCTTCGAGCAAAGCCCGCGCTAAGAAAACTATGCTTCCAAAAATCCCTCACGTTTGCATAACTTTTTCCCAGGTAATTTGTTCGTAGAGTCGATCCACCGGGGATATCTTCTTTAATATATTTTTACAAAAAAGCGGGGTAGACAGGGATTGTTCACTTTATGTAGTGGAATTCCTGCTGCTGTAAACGCTTCGCAAAGGTCGAATGAAAATGGGAACTTGTGAGAATTACTGCCAACAGCCTCAACAGCACGTTTGATTAATGGTCGTTTCCAATTTTTATTTTTGTTTCTCTGATGGATCCCATTAATAATACGCTGGTTACATGCAACTTTGGAGTGGCATTTTGCTAATAAAAATCGATACCCTCGAACATGCGACAATAGTGTAGCTTCTTAACTGCGTAAGTGACTAAAAAAGTCATAAAAAGTTATTATAAATGTGAGAGAAAAAAAGAAAAATGTAAAAGTAAAAGTAGAAGCATAAGTTTCATTTCAACAAAACAAACACCACATTATTCTATAGCAACCTATACGCTTACCGTGGAATGGCACACTTGACAAAATAACTGTTCTCATCTGTAGCTAATGTTTCGTCTAATTTAGACCACTGACGATATTTTACAGATATGCACTTTTTGTCAGCAGTCATTTACCACACATTTGTGAGATTATTTTCTAAGTTTCATTGGCGTCAGAATGAGAAGAATGAGTTATATTTTTTAAAAGTCGGAAAGATGCTGGAGATTTTTCCATTAAATGAAAAATATTTAAAAACTGAAAATTTTTACAGTGTTTCTTGGTTATTTCAACGAGTATTCAGACAAGCAATTTGTATCAACAAGATTTTAAATACTCGCTTTTTGATTTCCTACTTACTAAAAACGGGTACTTCTATGAAAATTATCTTAGAGCTACTATAAAAACGGAACACTTTTCATGACTTTAACACATATATGCGTTGACTTAACAAGGTTCTTACTTTTTAAAATGGGATAAAATTCAAGGCTATGTTCCTTATAGCACTTTGCTTATAGTCCAGTCATCTTAGGTTGAATTAGGTGAATATCTCGGAAAATCGACATACCCGGTATATTAACACGTAAAAACTTATATTTTGGCATCCAACTTTCCTTAAAATTCACAAATAATTGGATGGCCGCAAGTTTTAAATTCGGAGGTCAAAATTCACAAAAATATATGTTTTTCTACATTTTTTGCAAATATCTCGTTTTCTATGGGTTTTATGCTATTTGTATTTATTATCAATATTGTACAGAATTAAATTCTCTACAACTTTTGTCTTTAATATTTCTTCATACCTCTAACAGTTTTCGAGATAGAGGGCGGAGAGCGCGCGATCAGAGAATCAAGTGAGGTCATGGTAGTCTTGATCAAAAACTCGTAATATTAAGGATATAAATTATTGCTAAATATTAATTAGCATTTATTATTAACTTTCACATTAAATTCATTTTGTTTTTGGTTACTTATCCATTTTTAATGAAGTGTCAATTTATTTAATAACACTTACCTGGCCATGTAATTAAAAAATTGTTGAGGAAAATACTTAAATTATATTTTAATTCTAATCAAATTTATACTAATGTAATGACTTTCTAAATAAATAAAGAAGAAAAGAAATAAATTTTGACTTAATGCTATTATTAAAAGTGCTATTTGATAGATTTAATATTTAAGAGTTTACGGATCTTAAGCAAGATGTACTTAATTATTTATTACTTCAAATTCAATTAGTGTAAATGAGGATATAATTAAAATGTAATTAAAGTATGTCCCTTAATAATTTTTCAATTACAGAAAGAGATTATGAGTGTTATTGAATTAATAAATTTTAGAATTATTAGAAAGAAAGATTGAATTTATTGCAAAATTTAATAACAAATGATAATTATATAGTATTTAGCAAAAATTTATAACCTTAATATTACGAGTTTTTGATCGGGACTACCATGACCTCACATGATTCTCTGATCGCGCGCTCTCCGCCCTCTATCTCGAAAACAGTCAGAGATATGAAGAAATGGTAAAGACAGAAGTTGTAGAGAATTTAATTCTGTACAATATTGATAAAATATACAGATAGCGTAAAACCCATAGAAAACGAGTTATTTTCAAAAAATATAGAAAAAATCGATTTTTGTGAAATTGACTTTAAAACTTGCGGCCATCCAATTATATGTGAATTTTGAGGAAAGTTTTAGGATGCCAAAATAGAATTTTTTACGTGTTAATATACTGGGTATGTCGATTTTCCTAGGTGAACACCCTATAACGACTGGACTATTACTAGTATATTTACCCATTAACTTACCGTGTGACTGGCTACTTACGGTGAATTAAGCCCAATTTCCGTCTATTTTAGTCAATTCCAAGGGGTTAATTGTACAATATCCCAGTAACAAATTTCCTTATAATTTTTGAACACCCTGTGTAACAAAAATTACTATCAAATTCCACTTTAGGAAAATTGGTAGAGATGGAAGCAAGCAATATGCAAATCAGTAAAAGAAAAATATGTATGTGGGTACAATTTATAAGTTGGTGCAATTTTAGTTCATAAAAAGTTGTTCAATTTAGTTTTCCATTAATGGTACTTATTTATTTTATTTGGTAAAGAAATTGAAATGAAATATTTAAATTATGAAATAATTTATAATATTGCCAACTTTGAATAAAATCTATCTTGAAATACAATCACATACCAATATGCATAGTATATATTTTCCACAGCCTATCTAAAGGGCGTAAGATTTAGTACTTAATTTAGAATTTTTTAACAAACTTTGTTGGTAGTAAATAAAGTAACGTTGCGTACTAGAAAATTGTTACAATTTTACAATTACAAACTAAAATTATATCACATTTCCTGTATGGGACATTCCTTTTTTTCCTATACCAAAGCATAGCATTTATTTATGATACTTCCTGCGACCGACCTTAGCCTAATGAAATAAAAAAAAGTATAAAGTAATTCGTTTCAGGATGAGATCTTCTTAATATCAAAGTTAAAGTGAAAGGAAATGATATTTTTCGCAAAAGAAATTAGTTTTTTTAATGAATTCATCGATAATTACTGGAGATATCTCAAATTTTCAGACGATTTCGATTTTTGAAGACATGATTTTCATTTTTGAACGCTGCTGGTTGATTCCCCCACCACTTTGTAGATATAAGAATTTTTTGGATAACGCTTTTACAATCGTTATTTTGCACAATAAAATAAACATTTTTCGATATTTATGACGGTCATTTTAAAGCTAAAGACTTGATATGAATAAATGATAACAGCTGTGTTGTTTCTAGTATTAATGTTAATAAATAGACAAATGGTGAATTTTTTAAATAAAATGGTTATCTCGTTTGAAAATAATCCTAGGTCAACTTTTTTTTATTTAAAATTCGTGAAAAATTACCAGGAATACTAATGTCAAAACAACATTGAAATAAATTTATTCCTCGCAATGTAATTAACGAAAAACCTTAGAAACACATTAGGCAATTATGTAAAATTCATTTGGGGGGGGGGGGATCTTTGAAATTCCAATTTCCAATTATACTATATATTGAAACTATAGATCAAAATGAATTAAACGAGCCCTTGTAAAGTTCTCTACAATGATCGGAACAATCGCGTTTTTTAGGTTGAAAAAGGACACTTTCTAATAAACAAATATAAAAACTCGTAAACTAATTAATATTTTTTAACCAAATTTTAACGAATTCTTAATGATAGCACAGGGCAACTTTTTGTGCCAGTTTCGTGGTAATTTATGTTTTTGTTTTTGTTTATTGCGAATTCAAATTTCGACGGGTTTTTGCAATTATTTAAATAAAGTGTATATAATTTTTTTTATCAGGTCTAGAGTGAAGCTCTTTTTTAAAACCGATTAAAATGAAAAGAATGAAAAATTGTAATACTTCTTTTTCTACGTGTTTTTAAATTCATTTAAAATAGTAATTTTTCCAAATTTTGCCATTTATTCAATGTTTAAACAATGATCTTAACATTTTGAATTGATACTTTTTCAAAAATATCATTTCCTGTCATATTAATTTGGAACTCATGAAATGAAACACTTTTTGATTTACATGTATTAAAATTCAATTTGATTGGGCTATATTTGGTGCGAGTAATGTGCAGGCGCCAACACAAGCAAAAGCAATAAAAATTGTAGGTCGAGTATTAGAAAGGAGCCTTCGGGATTACGCCGTCCTTTATATAGACCTAAGTGCCCATTAACGGATTTATTTTTTTGGTTGTCCCACGTGAGAATGAAGGGAGACCTTAGATTGTACGCTGAGGTAACACGCTTCTGTGATAACAGATTAAGGCGAAGCGTTCACTTTGAAGGATTGCTTCAGCTACATGACTTCATGACAACATTTTACACACCAAAGAAGAACTTTCACTTGAAAAACACTCCTATACTGAATATTATCGACGACGGCTAGGGAATTCTAATAAAACGAAAGTCGTTCGGGCGTTATCGAGGCCTCATCTTTTTTATTAGCCCAACAGTCTCACTCACGAATTTTCCGGTGTCCCCCGGCCGGTTATAAATTTCCCCGAAAGGGCCGTCTTTAAATGAAACTACTGTTTTTATGCCCCTCCCCACAGCTACGGTCGAATTAATATTTAATCCTTCCGGTATACCGGCGAGAATAAAAATTACCTCCCACATCGGATTCGGTCACGTATACGTGTTACTAGAGCGTGCCCCGCGTATGAAATGTTAACATATATACGAACTTAAATATCAAATTATGTTTCCTCCTGTGGCGTTTTTCTTCTCTCCTCCGTTCCCTTTTCTCCCTCTGGTTCTATTCTCCCCTCTCGTTTTTTTAGTGAATAATGAAATTCTATCTCGTTAGAAAGAGTCGCGAAGGTAACCACATGCATATTTTACTATTGTTTACTTGACCGGAAATTTATGGACTGATGGTTGTGGAAGGGGAAAATGAGAGGGCGAGTATGAAAAATTCAGGGGAAGCGCCCGCAGGGGTTGCATGCAAAAACGAATTAGATTAGATATTGCAAATCTCCTGATAGCTTTAAACATTCCATTAATTTGAAGTAAAGTACATATCATTTAATTATTACCGCATACAGGGTGTTAGGGGTTTGACTGCCTTTTTTTAAATAGGTGATAGTATTCATCAAAACAAACAAAAAACCTTATATTACAGGTGTCCGAAAACCAACCGTTTTCGAGAAAAGTCGAGTTATTTTATCAAGGTATTTCAACACAACTTGGCAACACCGACAAGAAACTTCAATAAAATATTATTACATTATTCATTCAGGATTATAAATCTCGGCTCAAACAGAGTGGACACTACTTGCGAATTAATAACACGAAGATTATCTGTGTGATAATTTAGTTTTCATTTGAAATAATCATTATTTGGTAATATTTTCAACGATATTGTCACGATTAAGGGCCTGATGGTTCCTTAAATGTGCATGGTTTGAGCTTACAGGCAAGTGGGTAAAACTAAGAGGTTAAACCAACCAATGACACTTATTCGACCGAGTTAGCGAATTGGTTGTTACAGAAGGAGGTATGTAACCTAAAATTGTTAGCCTGAATCAGGGGAGGGAGAGTAAATGGACTCAGGGAAAATCACAAATAAGAACCAAATTAACACAATGCAGAATTTAAAAAATGAATGTTTTGAATTTATTATTTTCACAGACACATCTTACTTTATTTCACGGCTAGTTCATCGACTTGCATAAACAATTTGAAAAGGTTTTTAAAGTAAAAGGATTCACGTTTTGCCTCTGGTCTAATTACACCGTCCATATACTGCTTTCTCAATGTAACAATATTATTTCGTTTAGTGAGCAAATAATAGTGTAAAGGTAATATTTTATTGTTTCTAACTTTAATTCTGGGGGCGGCGGTGGTCGTGTGGTTTAGGCGCTGGCTTTGAGTCAGGCGATCACTGTCGTCGTGGGTTCGAATCCCACGTAATCCATGGATGTTGTGATTGTTGCGGGAAGTGTGTAAAATGTATCCAAAATCCCGTTCCTATTCACGCCGGTAACCAGGCCGGATAGGATCGGATATCCTGTAGGAGGGCGGGACTAGGATACACACACCCTGAGTCGGTAGAGCACTGGGGTGAGAGCCTTAAGGGGTACAACCGTGCTCGAGGACCGTGGTTCGGAGCCCACGTTAAACTGTAGGTCCCGTCCAAATTGGCCACAGCAGCGAAAAAGAGACGTTAACTTAATAAGACAAGACAAGACAACTTTTATTAAGTTAATTTTTTGATTAAGTCATAATTCTCAAATAAATCTATCACTTGACGCAACAAGCAGGCTGATGTACTTGGCAATACACTAAAACAAGCGAAGATTGCATGTAGATGCGGTAAGCACGTGGCCTCATTACTCTTTAGGCACGTTGATTCTGGTATACAGTACACATATAAAACCAGGATACAAAACAATCGAACGTCCGCCATTGCACATAAATCCAGAAGGCGCGTTAATATTCCTATCATTTGGCGGAAGTGGTTATGTTGATTGTGGTTACGCCATTTCATATTCCGTCAGTTTGGTAATGCAAGCACGGAATGTTGAATTCGAAATTATATACCTTCTCTATTCTTTCTTGTGGACTCTCTTTATTGAGTTATAGAAAACTGAATTATTAAATAAAAAAATCGTATGTTGTATAACCGTTCCTTGCTAGTAAAGCACTATATTTTATATATCATCATTTAATAAAAATGGTGAACCTACGCTTTTGCAGTCAGTTCTTAAGTTATTGGGTTACATTTCGTTAAACTATAAATGTATTTCTCTATGAGTTATTGCAAACAGTGGCTGTGATAGTCTTGGAAAGCAATCATCCTAATAGGTTCGTCTAATTTTAACTATTCCAAAACCGTAAATACAGCTGATTCCTATCCACATCAATAATTTTTCCATTCCATGTGATGATTGTAGATAAATATTTTTATTTATAACTCAAACAGCTTTCCACACTAATCAACCTTTAATGGTTTATCAGGCATACTATATTTCCTTCTTGTTCTATAGGAAAATATATTAGTATTTCGAAAATAAGAAACATTCACTGGTTAATAGTCAGGAACGTTCTTGATAATCCCCAATTATAAAAACAACAAATTCATGAGATATATCAAACTGCCGACGTTTCGCTCATCATTGTGAACATAGTCATGGCTATGACATGTTATCAAGATAAAAAAATTTAAATGTTTTTTTTTTTAAATTGAACTATGACTATGTTCATAATGATGAAAGAAACGTCGGCAGTTTGATATATCTCAAGAATTTGTTGTTTTTATAATTGGGGATTATCAAGAACGTTCCTGACTATTTATCTCAGCTTCCCGAGAACATTCTCTCATTATTCACTGGTTAACTGACCCACTTGTAAAGAGTTCAAAATTTGTGCAGGATAAAACTTTGAACTATCATTCGATGGCTCTCCAACAATTTTTTGAAAACCAAAAAAACATATGTTACTGTTTTCTCTAATTGGGTAAAATAAGTAATTCTTGGGAAATACCCATTAAATCTAAAATTTGCGAGAGTGAGTAGTACATTCAACGTTTGTTAATTAATGCAGATCCGGTTCTAACCTGAAGTTAACTTCTGTTGAATGTGGCATATGATATTTGCGGTGAAGTTAGCAAGCCAACAAACTAATGTTTATCAGAACTGGTAAAGCTATTTGAAACTTATGGCGAAAGGAACAACATACATAGTCACAAAGTAAAAATATATAACTCGGAACGCTTAGGCTAATAAACTAATGTTTAAAGTAATACTAGTATCACTAAAAAATTTAAACTTTTATCTAATGGGCAAACTCTTTTTCTGATTTTATGAATTACTAATATTTCTTACAGATGCCAAATAGAAACTAAATCGAGACGACTTATTATCCACCAATTAACATTATGTTTGGGAAGGCTTTTTTTGTTATAAATAAAATTATTTTTTAATTAATTACCTTAGAACCCTTTAACTTATTAAAGAAAGGTCATAGTAAAACACTTCAAGTCCTACTTTTTCGATATAGATTATAAAAATCTGTTGTTTCGACAAAAAGTTGTGCCAATTTTATCGCTAACCAGTCGCGAAAATTTAGACCCCTAGCTATAAAATTGAATTAGTGTCTACTTCTTCTGAAACTCCTGGGGGTGAAGTTCTATGGTACTTTTTGTTCGCATTGCTCTCCATGAGATGAGGTTTGTGTAAAAATTTCAGAAATAGTTTAACTGTTGTAAACTGGCGGAAAATGTTTAAAATTTTCATCATAAACTTAGTCTAACAAAATGAAAATTTAAGTTCACCTATTTGCTTGCGATATTTGTCTCACATATTTACATCTTCAACAGGCGATATTTGAAAATTTTCAGTCCTATTAGATACATTAGTAATTCAATCAAAAATTACCTGAAATTCAAACCCGGAAGAGGTTGGCATAGCGCGGAAAATTGTTTTTCCTGTTTGATAAATAAATATATTTGATAGAAATATGTTCTTTTTAATTAGAGTAGCTCGTGGATTAAACCTAAGAAGAAGCCACCTAAAACATGCGCCACGTTCTCTTCCTCAGAGGTGAAGTGGAAAAGTGAATATTATACACCAAAAAAGGAGTTTTACCACTGTTAAATTAGCGATATGTCACTAAAAATCATTTCTACGACAACGGTACGGTACCTTTACTTTACTGTAGAGGATTTATAGTTAAACTTCATAATTGTTTTTGCGGCAGGCTACCATTAAGTATATAATTACAAAGAAATTTTTTTTCATTTTTAATCATGAATAAAATGTTAAGGATTAAAGTGTAATTTTAACTTTTTATTTTTGACATATAAATTAAGAACCTAAACTCAACGAATTCAGTCACTGTTACCAATATATAAAATTTCGTCAGCAGCTTTTAAGGTTTAACCTTTATCTATTTATATAATTTTACTGGACTATATCGCTTCTACAATATTGATTACTAATAGTGCAATAAAGTAAGTTACTTTATTGTTTGTCAGTTTAACTAATTTTGGTATTAGCTCACCTGTAACCTCATAAAGTGGATGAAGAACGTATGAAATTTTGCCTGAAACTTTCAAATGATTAATATAATTTAGCTTGGCTGCTTCTGCTATAATATTATTAATACATAACTATATAACTAACAATTTTTCATGCTCTTCACTTCAAATAACATTTAAAAAAATGTTAACTCAAACGCAATACCATTGAAAGTATCATGCGTTATGAAAAAATGTATAGTAACTCGCGAGTAATGTAAATATACCTCTATTTATTTATCGAAGCTCTCGGCTTCGTACGCTATGATTATCTATTTGTAACTCGTATGTTTGTCGTTTATAATGATCGATGGCAATAGGAGCAAATTCGAATCCTTGCAAACAACCAGCACAAGTTTATACCTCATTTTTGCTCAACAGTTTCAGGTGAAATAATTTCTATTACAACGTATTTCGTAATATCTATACACAAACTATTCAATTAAAGTTATTGTCTATAGCAATATTAAGCGAAAAGAATAATGGATGGAACGACATATAAGAAGCTGAGATACAGAGTTGGTGGTATTACAGTGAAGTCACACATGCGCATTAGCTACATCTAAAGAGTAAACTTTTATGATATGCACCAATCAGAACACGGCCGTTACTGCGCGTGTGCCACACCACTGTAGTACTCACATCTCTGCGGAGATATGTTAAGGGGGCAGAGCGAAATAGGATTTGTGGTGAGGGAATGGAACGCTGGACCACATTTTTTGTGCCACATTCACGAGGCACAAACCAGCTGTGAAGCATGTTCATGCTAAAAAGTCATTAAAATAACTTTTCACGCTGCCGCTATCGTAAATCGCTCTTATATGCATAGATACGTAGCATGAAATTGGCAAATAACATTCGTGTTTTATTTTTCCTTGACGACGGAATGTAAATACTGTCATTTACATTCCTAGGAAAATCAAAAGAGTAAGGAATAAATCAAGTTGATTTATCCCTAGTTACGATTATCTCAGACTGACATATGTAAGTCTGATGTATGTCAGTCAACTTATGTCAGAGTGACGTACGTCCAAACTAAATCAAACATTTGTGCCTTTCATTTTTTGAGGAATTATGAGGAAATTTTCAACGGCAGCGTGAAAAATCTAATAAGCCACACGGAATGTATCGACTGTTAACATTCTCGGCAAGTGACAAGCCTCGGCTTCGCCTCGGCTCATATACACTTGCCTCGAATGATAAAACGTCTTTACATTCCTTGTGACTTAAAAAACTATTTCTACTCCCATCCTTAAGTAAATCGTGCCTTATATTTATATAAAATATACTTTGATTCTTATAATTTACAAGTTGCCCCTTCGTCTCTTAGTTGTAAGACTTAATCAGCACATCGCATTTGTTACCTTCTTACCGTGATTCTCTATTTCTAGGTGTACATAGCAGTATAATAGTGCCCCCCTCGTGGATAGTGAAGCTACCGCGGAAGGGTAGTTTCAAATCGAGCCTAAGGAAATCTCCCAAGAAGCGAACGTCTGGCAAAAAGAAGAACAGGGATAAGGTGAGAAATTATTCCGCAAGTTGGAGACTGTAGCTCCTCGTTTCACTTTAAAGATTAGGCGAATGGAAAGTTAGTTGGCCCGGTTTTCATGCTATCGTGCAATCTTAGGCGGTAATTGAATTTCGAGGTGTAAAGGACAATCAGGAGTAGAGATTTCGGAGGGTAGATTGCAGCCGAACTTTAACGACTGATGGGTTGGGAGTGATATTTTTTGTGAGGGTAGTTATCATATTGATAAATTTATATAGGTGCGTATAAAAAGGAATCTCGTCTAAAAATAATTTCATACAAAATTACGCCTCAGCTGCGATTCTGCGAAATTTCTCCCCCGGGAGAGGGAAACTAAGAGGACACCCCTTGAACGTTCCACGTAATAAAATAAACGTCCTGTCATATTCGTAAAATGAATTTAACGAAGCAATTCTTCCGAGAAACGTTGGGAAAACCTCTCCCTTACCTTTTTAAAATCGCCGGCATCGGTGTTTTCACGGAACGTCCTACGCAGCATAATTAGAAACGCCAACGGAAGAAAATCCAGGAAATTACCACGGGTAAGTGCAGATGAGAGGAGGACGCGTCCCTATTGGATCCTGGGAGTTAGTAAACATTCTGGGAAGTAACGCGGCGTGAATCGGCGCAAAGCAGGTGAAAAGCCTAACGACGTCGTCGGAGGGAAAGCGTTTATCTCCAGTGTCGTATCCCGAGGGATCGTCCTTAAACGGTGCGGGCACTTTGGAGATAACTCGACGCTCATGCGAAAAATACTCTTTTCAGCGACAAATAAAACAGTCGCCAAATTATATACCCAATCAGTCTGTCCAACAGGTAGACAGTGTGGTGCTAAAGTTTTTACGTTCCCCTGAATGACCATAAAATAAGTTGTTTTCAAAAGAATGCTTGGGTTTTACATTTAAATTTTGGGAAGTACTCGATACTGGTGTTTTCTTTTATGGTAGTTCTTATTAGCTTTTACAGACCAGTTGGTCTGGTCGTCCTGGTAAAATCTTCCATTTTGAATTCTATATACTTTCAAATAAGCTGAAGATTTAAATCATACAGTACTTAACAGACAACTCTTATCCCATTCTGGATTGGACTCCGAATTTGGATTCTGAAATACTTTCCTGCAACGTACAAATTCCATTTCTAAATACTACTCCCTTCGAGTGGCAGTTGCATCCCATAAATCTTTAAATGAGAAGTAGAGGCTTTTAATATCACATTTGATGTCATATTTGATAGATCTTTACATTCTCTATTAAAAACTGGTGTGTTTTTCAATATGTATTGCAAAAAGGAATGGTCTTATCTACGAAAACCATATACATTTCTCTTCCTCTTTCTATTTTTTTTGTAACATGTTTTATAGTGAATGTACACTCAATATAGGGACGTCCTGCCTATAACCCGTTCTTGTTTTCCGAGTCCGTAAGTTCAGTGCAAGACAGTGCATATTACATTGATCCGTCGATAATTTGTGCACAGTTTTCTATTACCTTTGTTGTGTTTAAGCTTACGTACAGTTCTTCTCCACACATTTTGGTGTTGTATCTCCCTGGAAATATTTACTAAATATTCTTACCAACATTTCCATAAGGGCGTCTGGGACAGCTTTCAATAACTCAATATTTATGTTCCAAGGCCAGGTACTTGCTTTTCCATTTTTCTCTGATTTCGTTTGGTGTTATCTCTTCTTCCATGATAGAGCTAGGGACTGTTCTATAATTTTCTATTTCAGTGTGCTTATATTATCCTGTCTTGTTTCTGTCAATAGCTCGTACTCTGCCATTCCATTATTCCAATTAGGTTCATTCTAGCAGTATCTTTGTTTTGTTTTCTCAGTTCCTCTTGTGTTACCTACATTTTTGTTAATTTCGGCACACGCCTCTTCCCAGTAGGTATTTTGGGATTCGCTTATATCTTTTTTTACTTCTTTTCTTTTTGTTCGGCAATTATGAATGTCATCTGGTGATTTAGTCTCCAATCTCTTTTTATGCAATGCTTTCTTTTCGTACACAAAGAATTTCAAGTATGCTATTCCACCAAGGAGTGTTATTATTTTGTATTTATCTTTACTCTGTTTGTCTAGGATTCTCTTGCGGCTTTGTGTATATATCTTTTAATATATACATACACTCGACTGAATTAGGAGAGAGTGAGAGCCACATCTACATTTTGCCCGCACGCCCACAAGGTCACCGGCCAAGCTAATTCGGTTCGGTTGTACATTACCTATGTCCCGTACGTCATCTTGGACCATCGTCACTTTATTTGCTAAACGCCATTGATATAGGAATTTTATTGGGTCATCTTGCAAACTTTCAAACTCATTGCGAATTATTTCTGTGTCCTCTCCTTGGTTTATATTCTCTTGCTCGACATTATGTTTAAATGTTCTGTTTGACTACCATCAACAAATGGTAGTCAAAGTGACATTCTGGGTTGTGCATACATTTTATATCCATTATTCGCAACATTTGTTTTTGTTTAGCTATGACATACTAACGGATTTTAGTTTTCTAGTTCATTGTTCCCAAGTATGGCGGTATATCATCCTGTGTTCATAATACCCATTCATTCTTTTAACTTGTTGCTGTGACACAATTCAGTAATCTTTTCTCCGTTCGAGTTTATGACATCCTCTACAAATAGTCCAATTTCGGGGTCGTGATTTCTATCTACCTCTGCCATTTAGGTCTCCCATTAAGAGTATCTCTTTGCGGTTACTGATGTCCTCCAATAACCTAGTCAGTACATCAAAGAGTAAATCTTTAGTCCCGCTTTGGCATCTACAACGAGTCAGTATGCAGCAATAATAACTAAAGGAAGATTATTGATATTTAATTCCACCACAAGGATTCTTCATTTATTTGGTCCCATGATCTTATACTCCTTTTGTATTTTCCCTTATCGAAACTGCTACGCCACTACTGCTTCTGCTTTCTTTAGGGACACCGCTATATATACACACGTAATCCCCTTTTTTCTCAGTTCCTGTTCTTTTCTTTTTGTCTCTGTCATTACGTCCGTGTTATTTTTTTCTATTTCTTTAATAAAATCATTTGCTTTTGTTCCTATTCCTTGCACGTTCCAAGTACCAAATCGTATTGTCCTGTTCATTGCCAATTTTCTGGCAATTGTTTATAACTGAAAAGAACCCAGTGTATGGTTATATCCAAAGAACCGTTAAGATGCCGATTATAAATGAAAGGAACAATAATCCAAGAAGTAATTCATTTTAAAAACCTAGGTAAAGACATATCTAGCTATCGTAATACATTCAAGGAAGTACAATCTCAAGCCGTAAAAGGAGCAAAACTATCAGGATATTTATTGGACATATTTAGAAAAATAAATATATGTAGACAGCAAAGTCAAAATATGTAAGACAACAAGCCGTACCTGGCATGCATTGCAATGCCACGAAACATTTAAAAAAAAGAAAGATAAAGATTATAGGTGACCCGGTGAATTTCGATTCACCAAAATATATTTTTGAAAAATATGGTCAAAACGTAATACAAAATGCTTACCTGCAGTGCAACACAGTTTATACACATAATTAATTGAAGGCTTTCTGATATATTATATTTATTGTCTTTTTTGCGGTGAGAAAATATATCAAGATGATGATTTTACGACTCGCGAACCGCGACGTATAATTGCCAATGCGCGAAACCGGGAAACTGCAAGTTGATTCCGCAAACTGTCCTTGTGTATGCAATTGTATATTATCTTTTTAAATTTTTAATGAATAATTTATCAAAAACTACCCTGAAAGTAGGTATGAAATTCTCCTGTACAATATAAGTTAAACCGAACGACGTTATTTGAAAGCAATTATTATATTTTTGGATGTTGGCCAAGAAATTTTTAGTCATTTTCCACCCCAGAAACTAATAAGCGTAACGGATCTGGTGGTGGGAACCACCAGCGGTGAATCCAGTAGGTAGATTCACCGCTGCATTTTAACGCTCTACAATATTGACAAATGATTGTCATTTCTCCAATCGTTACGGATTGGTCGGCACACTCAATAATCTATTTCCGGGTCGTAGTGGAATGCTATTTGTTCCAGGTTTACAAGGACACTGCGTCTGCGGAATCGCTCTATTTCATTGTGTCTTGAAGTGCGCTCCATGTTTTGGATATTTGTTGCTCGTAGTACGTGTGACCACCTTGCTGTTGATTCTGCCATGTCTTCTTCAGCTTGTCTAAGTAGATTTTTGTCTGTTTGTTATTTTTACCTTTAATTTGATTCGTCGGTAATCCTGTTCGGTCCCTTGTTTGGGTTTCTCCACTTCCGATTTTGGGTCTTGTATTTGTAACTCATAGACTTGTGTCTTGGGTGTTTGGTGTTTTATATTCCTCGTGTGACGTCAGGTACAGCCAAAATGTCTTGTAGTTTTCCTCCATCCTTTTGAAATAGTGTGATTTTATATAATTGTGATGATCGCCAAACCCAAGTTCATGGAACGCCTCGTTGTTCTCTTGGGCTATCCCCCATAGTGCTTCTAGGTGATCAATCCTTTTTTGTAGGTATTCCTTGGTGTTTCTTGCACTTCCGTCTTTCTTGCAATTGTTATGTAGTTATATGATTTCTTGGGCTATTTTTTCTGGTTCTTGTATCAATTCATCTGCTTGTTTTATCTTGCCGTAGTTGAAGTTGTAAACTTTGTAACTTAGTTTTCCGGAAAAAGTGGCTATGACTTACTCAGAACTTTGACTGTCTTCTTGACTTTCCGCCGTTGTGTTGGCGTTGAAGTTCTTGAAGTTTTGGAGTTGTAATCACTGGCGCCTTTTCCTCCGGCTATAGTGATTGGATGTGTCCGTCATTTCGAATTTGTAGAATTTGTAGACTCGATGTCCTGGTGAAGTTGCTTTGACTTACTCAGGACTCTTCTTGGTTACTTGACTTCCCGCTTTTGTGTTGGGGTCGAAGTTCTTGAAGTTTTTAAAGTTGAAATTACTTGCGGTTTTTCTTCCGGCTGCAGTGACTCGATGCGTCCGTTTTTTCGAAATTGTAGAATTTGTAGACTCGGTGTCCTGTCGATTTAAATGCAGTTGTGGTAGTTGTGCCCGAACCCGTTCGATTCTAAGCCTATCTACTTCCTAATTATTTACTGTTGAACGCAATTCCGTCATACCAAAACGAATGTTATCATTATATGTCTCTCGCTGGTCGTCAGTCGTCAGTGCGATTCGCACGTGAGAGCTCGTAGCACATTTGATTGACTTCGACGTCTTCTCCTTGGCATTTTAAAATCAATAAAGTTCTCGCACCGCACTGACAAACTGGTGATAGATTTTAATAATCGTCTTGACATTTATTTATATGACAACCAACTGACACTATACTTTCATTTGTTTGATTATGAATGTCAAATTACAAAACGTACCTTTTTCAGTATTTCCCTTACTTATTATTTATGTTTCTCACAAAAAAAACCTTCCCTGAACTTCCACAAATATTTCAAGATCAAAATTAGCAAAATCCGTCCAGCCGTTCTCGAGTTCAAGCCAGACAAACGAACAGCTATCCATTTTTATATATACAGGGTGTTAGGGGTTTGACTGCCTTTATTTTAATAGGTGATAGTATTCATCAAAACAAACAAAAAAACTTTATATAACGGTGGTCCTAAAACCAACCGTTCTCGAGAAAAGTCGAGTTATTTTATCAAGACATTTCACCACAACTTGGCAACACCGACAAGAAATGATCCGTATACATGTAAACAGCGGTGCTGGGTCAATGTTTCGCGACGCGGGCGATAAATTCGCGGTGTTGCCACACCACATCATAGTCATTTTATCGAGTTGTATTGATTAGAATTTGTTTTTATTCTTTAAAGAAAAAATTGTTTTGTTAGAAATTAAACATAAATACATTAAAAGAATACATCTTATGGTCATTTCATGTACGAAATTATGTGAGATTCTTTAATAAAACTGAATTTTTATACCTTTAAATAAGAAGTTTGCTATTTTTTTTCTCGAAAACGGTTTGTTTTGGGACCCCTGTTATATAAGGTTTTTTGTTTGTTTTCGAGAGTACTATCGCCTGTTAAAATAAAGGCAGTCACACCCCTAGCACCCTGTATAGAGATGATAAGAGCAATAATGACGTATGGGGCAGGGACTAGAGTCTAATCTAGTAGGGCAAAGCAACTACTACGTACAGTTGAAATGAACACTAAGGGCAATAGCAGGAAAGACCAAGTTGGACAGATTAGGAAATTGAGATAAGCGACAACAAGGTAACATAACCGACATCATGAAATTCATAAGACAAAGAAGAAGTTCCTGGATTGAAGATGTGTCAAGAGCAGATGATATCAGACTAATAAAAATAGCAAGAGACTATAGATCTCCAAGAAAAAAAGCCCAGGAAGACCACAAGAAAGAAGGGCCCAAAGTTGGCTATCTTCAAAAGAAGACTTGACAAAAGTTTGAAGCGTGAAGAACAGAGCATGGCTCTACAATAAAAGGAGAAGAAGAAGCCCATTGTTTTAGTTTCGTTGTATGCCGTTTATGAACATGGGTGATTTGTTTGTGATCGTTTTATAAATTGATAAACAGCTATTGGAAATGTGTGAACGAATTAAAAATCAGACTAAAACGTACTTTTGACTGATCATCTTATTTATTAACGTTTATTACCATGAATAGTCAACCAACCTATAAGTACATTCAGAAGTACACCAATAAGAAGTTTTATATGCAAAATGAATTCTATCAGCAGTACACCTCTGATATACCATAAATGTATAAAATGCTGCCTGGAATGTGAACGACTTGGAGCCATACGGTTTCGCTCTAAAACATAAGTTTCAATTGCATTAATTCAGAAACCGGCGGCGGGATCAACGACGCCAATTTTACTTTGCCATTTATGTAACACTATCCAGGGGTTGCATTTCTACATTTCAATACCTTACAATGTGGGCACACAACGCTCATCGATCAAATAGTAACGGAAATCGTATAGAAAAGAGCAATTTCAGTTTTACCGAAATTTTTCAATTTTCCGAGCACGTTTCCAAGTTTCTTTCCATAATAACCTGATTCCGAATATTACGAACGTTTAAAAAATAGCCAAAAGGGTTCAGCCGTTCTTAGGTTACGTGCTTATCAACGAACAATTCTTCATTTTTCTTTATGTAAAAGATGAAGCTTTTGTCCTGAGACTTATATTCTTGTTTCATTTCAATAAATAATACCACCATTACCTTTTGTTAATTAAAAATTTTCACTAATGTATTAAGATTTTACACCTTAATTTTCTGGAAAGCGAACGACGTTAAGCAAAACTACAAGCTTACTGTTGTAAGCCCCATTTTTGCATAACTTTCGATAAAATCTCTAAGCAGCTAAACTTTCTGTTTTAAGCCCTGTAACGCTCTCTTTAGTAATTATAATTTTATATTGTTGAATTATTTAAAAGAGAACGAACAATTGCCACGACTAGCTCTGCGTGCAATGAGTTCCCTTTGTTTGATTTATCAATTCCTGGGTCGTGGGGAGAATTCAATTAACGTTCAAACGAATGATGATGGTTACACTGAGATTTAATTCCAGTTATAGGTTATACATACATTTTCGATCAACACATTAACAGAAGAAATAAGCCGCATTAATAAATTCGGTATACCATAAATTCACTTACGCCTATAAGGAGGCAACCAACAATACACTAGACTAACCAGCGAAAATAATGTCTATGACCTTATCCAAATTGACTTCGTAATTGTTATGGTCGCTTCGCTAACATAACCCTAATGTTACGTTACCCTGAGTTAACTGTTCTCTACAGGGAACGCCTACCGAACAACGGTTTACGGTTAACTGTGGGCAACGTAAACAAGCAAAAGAAAATAGTGTTACTAACAGTCCTTCAGAAGATGCAACAAATCAAATGTACAGATACTTCACTTATAAGTGTCACTATAAAGGTTCATTCCGAGGCTAACTCAAGGTGAAATTCGGAGTTGATCCGTTATCGCGGGGACGAGTAATTAGCTCCGCATCATTTACTTGCCTATAAACGAGCGATTTCCGGCGTCCAGAGCCGTACTAAAAAAGTAACCGTTACACTCCCCTTCTCCTCCGAAAGAGGTCGTCCCAGACCGATAGACGTTCACACTTCCATACCTCAGCAGTAATATCACCCGTCATCAGGGGATCTCGACGAATACGCGATAAACATACACAATCACACTTTCACACCGACAACTTATCTATGGTCGAAACCGCGTACGCTCAAGGACCCGCCGTAGCGACAAAATTTTGAAATAAAAGGCCGAAAGGGGTGAAGAAGTTAAAATATTAGTCCAAGAGCGCACCTAGAATTCCCTAGCATTCACACTCGGCGAACCAGGTCCAATGCCCGGTTCCAGCCGGCTGCTGATAGGTGCCTAAACGCTCCTTAAAGCTCTATCTGAGCTGCCCCTATCAACAGACTTATAAATAAAGCGCTTTTTGGGTAAAATGTGGACCGCATAGTCCACGTACGTTCGGGGTGGCCCTGAAGGGACCGGATCATCGGCCACTCTTATGGCTTTACGCACTCAAAATGATCCAATGGCTTTACGCACTCAAAACGACCCAGTAGAAACGACCAATGCCTAATTTGATCTTCCAGTCAATATTAACCCTTTAAAGAAAATTATAGTATCCCCATCCAACGAGAACATAGGATCGGTGGTATCGTACCATCCGCCCAAGGCCAACACTAGCCACACTCAAGCCAGACTGCAACCAATCGAGAACAGTGTACCATCAAAATTTTAACCATAAAAGACATCAAATATCCCCAAGAAACGAGAATGACAAATCACAATACAACCAAACCAAACACTTAGAGGACTCTTACCTCAACCGCGGACTCGGTGCAGTGGTATTCTAGAACACAGCCCCCACCTGCAGAGCAACAAACCTTAGAGGACTCTTACCTCAACCGCGGACCCGGTGCAGTGGTATTCTAGAACACAGCCCCCACCTGCAGAGCAACAAACCTTAGAAGATACCTAAAGAAGCAAACTCACAAAGTCGCCAGTCATAAAAAAAATAGGGAGTGAAAAAGAAAAAAGGAAAATTTTGGGCGCCACTTGTATCCTTTGGAAAGTGGGGAGGACCAAGAAAACCCATTGTAGATGATAAGTTTAGGTTAGTGGGGGAGGGGTTAGGCCATCAGTGCCCGATTCCCCATCAGAACATTGATATGGTTTAAGATCTTTTACGTGCCAGCGTCCAGCTGACTTACCATGTTCGTCAACTAACTCATATACCAAGGGAGAGACTACCTTCGTTACCGTGCACTCAGAATATTTGGGTGCTAATTTTTTTGAAAAGTAGTTAGCTGCATTTGACAAGAAATAGTTCTTTTTCCAGACCTTATCACCAAGTTCAAAAGAAAGGGGGCGTTTCCTCAAATTATACTGGCGAGCATTAACTTCGTAGGCTCGACGGAGACGTTCCTTAACTTCATCGTGTAATTCTGGCAACATTGACATGTCCTTGGCCCAAAAGAGGTTATTTTTAATCTCGAAATCGTTAGAATTAACAGAAGACCCATAGAAATTTCCAGAAACTGGCACATGCCGACCAAAGACTAAATAGGCGGGTGGCAATTGAGTGACCTCATGTTTGGCCAAACGCAAAGCTTGAGCAATTTCAGGCAGCTTCTCATCCCATGTCCTATGATTATCCTTAATATAGGAAGAAATGGCCGTAACTAACACACGGTTCACCCGTTCGGTTGGGTTGACTTGAGGGTGATAATGGGCATTAAACCAGATTTTAGGCACTTGGTATTGATCAAGGAACTTCCTCATTTCACGGGACTTAAATTGCACTCCATTGTCACACATAACTATTTCGGGAACACCAAACAGCAGAAAGACATTTGTACGTAGGTATTGAATGATGGCACTAGTAACTGCACGACGGAGTGGGTGGACTAACACAAATTTCGTAAATTGATCGGTCACTACCAGAACATATTGGTTTCCCTTCTTGCTAGCCGGAAAGGGCCCTAGTAAATCCATAGATATAGCTTGAAAAGGATAACTTACTTTCTTTTGACTGCCCATAAAGCCAGGACGAGCCACATTCTCACTCTTTTGGGAGGCACAAATTTTACAATTCTTCACGAATTTACTAACAGTTATTCGCATTTTAGGCCAGTAGTAGAATTCTTGAATACGAGCAAGAGTCTTAGCAGTACCTAAATGGGCCGCAGTAGGATCATTATGAAATTTATCTAGGACTAAAGGCCGAAGGTCAGTGGGTACTACCAGCTTCCAATCCGGAAGATTTGACTCAGTAGGCAGGGGGCTAGGAAGATGTTTATATATTCGATCCTGTTCCACTCGAAACTCAGGGAAGTGGTCAGGAGAATCAACAATCTGACTGATCATGTTTTCATACCAACGATCCAATTTCCAATCGGTAAAAGTGAGCACTTGAATATCTCTAGACAAAGCATCCGGAACAACATTTTTACTACCAGGACGGTGTTGCACTTCGAACGTAAATTGGGACAGCTTTAAGCTCCAACGCGAGAGACGACCAGTAGGTTCTCGAAGGTTATTCAACCACTTTAAGGAAGCGCAATCTGTAATAACGGTAAAAACTGTACCTTCGACATAACCTCTAAATTTCTCTATACCAAAAATGATACCTAATAATTCCCTTTCAGTGGCAGAGTATTTCCGTTCAGTAGCAGTTAGGGATCGACTAGCAAAGGCAATGGGATGTTCCTTAGATTCAATTTTCTGAAATAAAACAGCTCCTAGACCGACATTAGATGCATCAGTTTGAATAAAGAAAGGTTGGTTAAAATTAGGGGAAGCCAAAACGGGAGCAGAGGTAATCATTGACTTGATCGTTGCCAAAGCTTCATCCGCCTCTGGGGTCCATACAACCGATTGACCTTTCTTTTTAGATTTCAAAAGACCAGTTATGGGAGCTGCTATCGTGGAAAAGTTTTTCATAAACCGCCTATAATAGGAAATCATGCCAATCAATCTTTTAATCTCGGTGGTATTCGTCGGAGGCTTAAAGTCAACGATAGCTGACACCTTGTCCGGACTAGTACGCAGGCCATCCTGGTCCACGATAAATCCCAAAAAGGAGAGAGAGGGTCGGCAAAATTCACATTTTTCCAAGTTGATAGAGAAACCTGCTTCCATTAATCGATCTCGGACACAATTCAAAGTCTGTATATGTTCATTGAAAGTTGGAGATGCTATAATGATGTCATCCAAATATACGAAAACTTGATCGCCAAACAAATCACCTCTAAGCACTCTTTCCATGGTGCGTTGCAAAGTCTGGGGGCTATTAGACAGTCCAAAAGGCATAACCGTAAATTCAAATAAACCCATACCGGGCACGCAAAAGGCAGTCTTTTCTCTAGAAGATTTTTCTAACGGGATTTGCCAAAAAGCCTTTTTAAGATCAATGGATGTTAAGTACCTAGCATCTCGCAACCTATTTAATATAGAATCGACCTGGGGAAGAGGGTATGAATCTCTAATAGTGACAGAATTAAGTTTACGACCATCGAAACATGCTCGTAATTCGCCGTTTTTCTTCTTGACCAAGAGCAGAGGGGAGGACCAAGGCGACTTGGAGGGTTGAATCACTCCCAATTCCAACATTTCTTGCACTTCCTTATGTAGGTGCTCTTGCATGGCCGGACTTAACAAATATTGACGCTGTTTAAAGGGACGAGCATCGCCAGTATCAATATAGTGTTCAACTAATGAGGTTCGGCCCAGTTTAGGCAGTGAAATTGCTTTAAACCGATCAATGGCTTCACCTAATGATTGACTTTGTTCAGTTGTTAAGGCGGTACTAGGGGTAATAGCATTGATGGCATCAATTCCTTTCGTGACGGGCTCTCCAATAGACCATTGATTATTTGCAAAGTCCAAAATGACATTAAATTGTTTACCAAAATTAATTCCCAATATAAAAGGAGCCGTAATCGAAGGGATTATTAAGAACGAAACCAGTTTAGTAACAAAGTCCATTGTGACAGGAAGGAACACCTCCCCTATCACCTCCTGAGAAGAACCATCCGCCGTAGTGACTAGTATGGGTGCTGGCCTTGAGTCAATTTCCACACCTGCCCTCCGAAGTAATTCCATCCCATGACTTCCAATAACATTATACGACGCACCAGTATCCAACAGACAAGTAATGGTACTACCACATATCAGTACATTCAAGTAGGGTCGGTTGTCTCCCGACACCGGTACACAAATAGGGGCCAGTTGCGAACTTTGATAGAACTCTTTCACACGTTTCAACCAATCATTCCATTCTTCAATAGTAGGGATATACGGATTAGATTTATCGTGACAAGGTGCATCCGGATAAACACAAACCTGATTGGGACTGGGCTCAAATTGATTAGTTAAAACGGCTAACTGCGGTAAGGGTTTAGTGTCACTTTCTATTCTTGTGAATCTTCCGGTGCCATGTCGATTGACAAAATCTTTGGAGGCATGACACCGCGCCGCAAGTTTTTTGAATTGCATTGAGGGCAAGTACGGATCGTAAAATTTTCTTTTCCGCAGCCGAAGCACACTCGCTTTCGTTCCGCAGGACAGTTAATAGAGAAATGCCCGAATTGTTGGCAATTCCAGCATTGATCCCGACGGTTTCCGCTCGGGCCCGGACGAGAAACGTCAGTTACCAAATTTACATTACCATTGGAATTTATTCGAGCCCTAGGTACTAATGCGTTTGCTGAAACAAAAGCTAACTCCGGTTCTACACAATCGTTACTGCGCCGGGGAGGTGGAACATAATGCTCAGCCCTAAACTTCTTGGCTTCTAACTTTAAACACTCCTCTTCAAGTTCAATGAGTGAATTTACCGTTCCTAACTGAGTGATATAAAACGGGGCCAAATTTCGAGTAATAATATCAAATTTAACTGGCTCGGTAGCGTCACCATATCGCCTAAACAGCGCTTGCATTGTGGATAGATATTCAATGATCCCTTCCGATGGATCTTGTGTTCGGTCTAGGATTTCTTTAAATAAGCGCGCCCGATAATCAGGAGGTTCAAAGTGTCTGCGCAATAATTCCGACAAACTTTTCCAATCGTCGAACCTATGTCTATTTGCACGATACCATACAAGCGCTTTTCCTGAGAACAGGTCGATGGTTGAAGCGAATAGTTCACCCTCCGTCAAACCACGAGCGAGTCGAAGTTCTTCAACACGCTCTAAGAAATTATACACTGAGCAAGTCTTTTCCCCATTAAACGTTATTCCCCATTTCTCTACACGAGTCCTAGTTAAAGGAATACTAGCTGTGACATTCGTCTCTGTATTTACCCTTGATTCAACCTGAGTTCGTTCTACCGTCTCTAGTCTAAATTGATCTAATAAGTACAAGGTTTCTACTAACAAGTTGACTAGTTCTTTACGTTGTTCTTCAGTCACATCCGTATTCAAAATATAATTGAGTCGATAATTCAAGTGAAATAATCTCGATTGCGCCCGGGAATGTTCAGCCTCATTGTTACTCTTCAGTGATTCCTTAATTTCCGTTATATATTTGCTAATGATAGTCTTTTCGGAATCAAAAATAAGTTCCATTTCTATTTCACTACCCGATTTACCGTCCATAAAAACTACTTGTCGTAGCACACTTCTCAAACAATCCACCGTTTTCGAATCATCCACCGGAATACCTCTACTTTTTAGTTCAAATATCAACATTTCTTTTAACAAATCACCCACTTGCATTTTTGGTTCCATTTTGAAGGAGAGACGAGTTTACAAAACCACCAATATATAACAAATCTTATCAAAGTTTACAAAGAAACTAAATCTCTCAACCAACATCTATTATTCTCTTCACGAGCCCCACGTTGGGCGCCAATTTGTAACGCTCTCTTTAGTAATTATAATTTTATATTGTTGAATTATTTAAAAGAGAACGAACAATTGCCACGACTAGCTCTGCGTGCAATGAGTTCCCTTTGTTTGATTTATCAATTCCTGGGTCGTGGGGAGAATTCAATTAACGTTCAAACGAATGATGATGGTTACACTGAGATTTAATTCCAGTTATAGGTTATACATACATTTTCGATCAACACATTAACAGAAGAAATAAGCCGCATTAATAAATTCGGTATACCATAAATTCACTTACGCCTATAAGGAGGCAACCAACAATACACTAGACTAACCAGCGAAAATAATGTCTATGACCTTATCCAAATTGACTTCGTAATTGTTATGGTCGCTTCGCTAACATAACCCTAATGTTACGTTACCCTGAGTTAACTGTTCTCTACAGGGAACGCCTACCGAACAACGGTTTACGGTTAACTGTGGGCAACGTAAACAAGCAAAAGAAAATAGTGTTACTAACAGTCCTTCAGAAGATGCAACAAATCAAATGTACAGATACTTCACTTATAAGTGTCACTATAAAGGTTCATTCCGAGGCTAACTCAAGGTGAAATTCGGAGTTGATCCGTTATCGCGGGGACGAGTAATTAGCTCCGCATCATTTACTTGCCTATAAACGAGCGATTTCCGGCGTCCAGAGCCGTACTAAAAAAGTAACCGTTACAGCCCCATTTTTCCATAACCTTAGTTAAAATCTCTATACAGCTACGTACAAAAAATAAGGGTGGTTTTTACCCTTCGCAACCCCTAATAAACATTTAGCTTGAAGCGGATTCCTTTTTCAATGGCATAATTGTCGTCAACGTACCAAATTTAGAATAAGGGCTCCTGTTATTTTACATTTCAAGTTAGTTCTGTAAATAATGAAAGAAGTGATTTCTGTTTTTAAAGTGTAACGCCCTGTACTTCAAAAACTAAGCATTTTAGAATACACGTTCACTAAGCTTTTTTGCGTACGACCCACTACATCATATTTAGTTACTTGATGACGATAGTTTTAAAAACATTTAATCATGTATCTAACAAAAGCCTCTTTTAAAAATTGAACGCTGCGAAGTATTTTAATATCGCAACGTGCGTTATTCTCTCGCTTAAAGTGTTTTTTAAAGTATGACCCAAAACTCCGAAACTTCCAAACTATTTCACGTGTATGAATCTTCTTCAATGTTGTAGACCTATCGTCCCTCCATTTCTCATCCCCGTTTTCCCTTGCATACGTCCCGTTCAACCCCGTTCCCGCTCCGTGGAACTTTGAAAGCTTCCCGCAGAAAGGTAAACGTTACCCGAGACTGGAATTGGTGACCTACACACACTCTCTCTCTCTCTCTCTCTCTCTCCCTGCTCCGGTAGAATTACTCTACGTTTTCAATCAAGGTTTTCCGGGGTACGGCTTTTACTGTCCGCGCGACATAAGATCCATTCCCCCCTCACACAGTTCTTCGATAAATTTTGTAATGTAATTTCCACGAGGGAGATCGCATTAAAATCCGACTGTCTCGTTGGATTTACATCGTGCGCCGGCTACGGGAACTTTTTGGGGCCGGGAGACGTCCTCGGGAAGTTTCTTGGACTTCTCATTCGTTAATTTGCATCGTATAATTCGAACTAATTATACGGAGGGTTTTACACGTGTGACGTCGGTACGGAGAGGAGTTGCGTAGGATTACTCGTCCAGGGTTGAATAACGTATTATGAAGGTTTATATATCTTGGAGACGTGTGTAATATACTGGGTGATCAAGAATGACTATTTGAGTTGGCAATCCTACCTGGAAGATTTTTTTGCCTAAGGGTTTGCAACGCTACAACCAGATATGTTTATTAGACAAAAATTTGATATAAAAATCAGTGATGAGATTGTAGGTTATGTGAATAAAAATTAACGCTTAAAAAATGAAACTCCAAATACAGAACAATGATTTAATTAAACAGCTAAAGGTAATGCTCAAAATGCCCCCCATTTTGGTCCAGACATAAATTAACTCTCCTTTTTAGGCTCTCGAAGATATTCACCAGCATATTGGGGGTAATGTTTGCCACTTCTTGAAGTATTGCCTCTCGCAGCTCTTCTTCAGTATGCAATATGTTTCTAAAGACATTGTCCTTCAAGAGCCCAAATAACGAAAAAACTAATGGAGTGAGATCTTGACCTGCTTGGCCAAATGCCCTGACTAATTACTCTGTCGCCAAAATTCTCTCTTAAATATCCCATAGTAACACGAGCCGTATGTGCCCTTGCAGAGTCTTGTTAGAAATATCCAATTTGACACTCTTCATCTGTTAAATGGTTTATAAAAGGCCTCAAAAGGTGTTGGATATATCTCTCCGAATTGACGGTAAAATTAAAAAATATCGGCCAATACACCCGCGTCCTTGAGACTGCCAACCAAACACCAACTTTAACCGGGTGCAAATGTGTCTCTCTGATAGCATAAGGATTTTAACCTGACCAAATTCTGTAATTTTGTTTATTCAAATAGCCGTTGAGATGAAACCTGGCTTCATCGGAAAAGAAGGTATTATCAAGGATATCATTATTATTTAATATGTCATTGAACCAATTGCAAAATAAAACTCTCTGCGGGTGATCAGGAGGGGTTAATGACTGGACAATGGAAATTTTGTAAGAGTGGTACTTTAATTTCTTTTTAAGCACAGTGGAGCAACTTCCATATGATAAACCTGTAAAATCGTGAATTAGAACAACATGGAAAAGTGGAAGTCTTATGGGTAAGAATGAAAATTGGTTGAATAGGAGGCATAAGGACCAAACCTGTTTGAAGGGAGAGCTTTCTTAAGTATTTGGGAGAACTTCTTTGCGTTCGAGTTCTGATACCCTCGACAACGTCCTCGTTTAGAGTAGAAGGTCTACCAGTTGATTTTTGTTTCCTTACGCTCCCTGTGTTTAAATAACGTTCAACTACTCGCATGCAAGGTTGCAGAAAGACAGCAAAAGTGACCAAAGTCTCCGGAAACAACTCCTGAAATTGCTGGTATGTCGCTCCGAGAGAGTACTGCTAACCAGTAATTGGGTTATAAGTCCCGCTTCGAAAGTACGCCATTCCAATGAAAATTTCGTGTTGTAAAGTGAAAACCATTTTAAATAAATAAATTTAAAAAGAATACCAGAAATTTGAATTTTAAATAGCAAATTAAAATTACCAGTTGTACCATTTAAAAATGAAATTCAGCATTGCCAACTCAAACAGTCATTCTTGATCACGTTGTATTATATGCATGACTGGAAATGCGAAAAATTTTAGGTTTCCAAATTAACTCTTGGGGAGAATGTCGGCTGTTGCGATGCAATATTATTACATTATTATAGTCTTCGATCTCAATTTCGAAATCTAATTTATCCATTTTAAAATACCAATTTCATCGTACGGCGCCGCCGTTTTAGGCAATAATCATATTACGGGTAGTATAATGACAGAAGTTCAGCTGGTAGATGAAGGGTCCTCTTTTGCTTCGGGGCAACCTGTTTCATGTGTTATTGTATGACGTTTGCCATTCAGTTTGACATCAGTTTATCGCAACGTGACACTTTGTAGTCTTAATGGGCTCAGAAATCTGCCAATTGTCGTCGACTTAACATTCAGCAGATGACAGAAAAAAGAAATAGAAAAATTTTAAGCAAAATGTGGACGAAGCCTGAGTTTTGCAGTAGTCTGCCCTAAATAATACATACAATAAATATATTCATGTGCGAATGCATAAAAAGTTATGGAAAAATTGTTATTAACAAATTGAAGTGAAAAAAATCCATGTTTATTTTTGTTTTTCAGCTGTAACTTCGTTCTTTTAGGTTTTAGAAAAGACTTTCTTATCATATGTTGTTCAGAATTAAACTTTCGCAAATTGGGATAATTTTCCAATAATATTTTAAAAACCTAAATTCACTCAAATCCAGTCGACACTTCGTGAAAAAGAAGATTTTTTTTACAGTACTTGAAGCTCCCTTAAAGCTGCAGCGGTCGGTGCAAATGGAGACCAAAAATTAATTTGTTGCTTAAAAATAAAGGGGAAAATATCAATTGAATACCAAACCCGAAATGTGAAAGAAAAATACTTAAAAATTTATCAGCTTGTAAAGTGAGGACACCTTTATCATTTAAGATTGGCAAAACTCGATTTTTTACTGTTTTACAGCACGTTTTAAAATTGCAAATTAGACGCTTATAAAAAAATTGAAGTACATATCTCGGACAATTTTCAGTTTGTAAAAAAACACAACTGAAAGGTATTTCCAAGACCTTGAATTTGCCGTTTTTAAAATTTTTACTCTGAAAATTGAAAAAGTTATAAATATTTTACTTTGAGTTACCGTAACAGCGCTGTTTTAGGCGAGGTCTGTCTAATAATAATAATAATATTCCTAAAACTACCCCGTGGCCTGATCAACACTACACTATTAATTGTTTTATTAGTAGAAGCATTTCAGTGTATTTCAGTGGTATAAAACGATTTATTATAATCATATAATATATACCAGCTAATTATAACCAGCTGTTGTTTAATTTTAAGCCTCAGTTGAGCTCGTCTGTGCACACTATATGGAATTATTGTTTAATAAAAACACATTATTATTTTTTATTTTTATTAATACGGACATTACCAATGCCAAGCGCTTCAAATTTTAATTACTCTTTGTAACCCAACTTAACCCAATTTTACTTGATTAGTTGAAATGATTTTTTATTTCACTCTCCACTAATTATAATAGTATATTAGTATACTAGTTTAATAAGACAGAGTATTGTCACACGAGAGTTTTAAAGCACGACGGGCGAAGCGAGGAGTGCTTTAATAGAACGAGTGTGACAATACGTCTTATTAAAGGTGTGTAATATACTACTTTATCTACTTTGCTTTATTAATTCATTAAATTTTGGCCCTTCAAGTTTTCGTATTACACTAGGGAATTTTGCGTGTGTTGGTTACGCTGACGTCACCGACATTGACGTTTCGTATTTGAATTTGAAAATCTAGTAGCCCTAGGAAAAATTCAATAACTACTTACTTACGTGCGCGAAATGGAAGACAAAAATTTATTGAAATACTAATGTTTTAACCTTGACGTCTACGCATGTCTCCATAACAGGCTGACGTACCAAACTAACAAAACTAAAAGTTACCAAAAGTAGTGTAATAATATAAATATTATTACACTACTTTCGGTGTAATAATTATATCATTAGTAACGCAAAGTAGATAAAGGGTATTTTTTTAATTCGCAAATTATTTGGATATGTTTATAACTCATATGTCTCTTAAACAACCACTACTGATAACAGGGGTCCAATAACCGAGTGAGTAATATCTATTTCTCCTGCTAGGTAGTTAAAATTCCTATACACTAGTGTCCACCATAGAAGCATTGTAAATGTATTATAAAAATATTTCTTCCGATAATCATAAAGCCGTATTTTACAGATAACTGATATTATACTTTGTCCAGTCCCAACTGGAACGGCAACAAAAACACTTAATGGCTGTTTAAGTGGTGCCGCCCCGTCATCTATGGGCGTATCATTAGGGATAATAACTCTACCAATTAATTCACTTTCAAATAGTATAAATAAATGGCACACACATACACACACCACTGCTTTCTCGAGTATAAGTGCCGAAGAAGAAGAACACCTGCTCCATAGAAGAAGAAGAAATCACAAAAGAAGTGCTGCTGTTGTAAAAAAAAATTTACGACCCAATGGACCCTTTAATTCTTTATCTGTAGATAACCATACATTCACATATACGATTTCACTTGGGCGACTGCACGAACACGAACATCTACGTTTTAAAATATACCAGTGCGTTTCTGAATAAGCAAAGAAATAAGTCCCATGGTTTTGTATAGAGATAACGGACTCTTTTCGAATGTCCTCGGTAAATTCAGATTTTGTAGAGTGTTTCAATTGCTACTGGTTAGAGTATACTGCACATTTTGAAATAGGCTTTTCAAGTTTCTAGTTTTTTTCAAACTCAAACTCAGAACATATTATTCGAACCTAACTAAACCTAATATTAATTTAATATCTGAGACAATATTGCTGTTTTATTCCTCACTATTTTCGAAACATGTTTTTAAAATTCCCAACATGTTTGGTTACGTTTATTACTCACGTGTAACGATCAGATATTTACTATAAGTACACTAAATGTATTATTAAATTCCTGTTATATTTCCCTTTCAATTCACTCTTGAGCAAAGTTCATATTTTTTGGCAAACCTCGTATACGCCTGAAGTAATTAAATATCTGAGGTTAGAGTTTTGTTAATTGAGAATTGTTAATACTGTTTTTAATTTAATTCCAATTTAATTAGATACACGGTACGCTTTACATGCAACCATAGTTGGAGCATGGATGATAGCATATAGATGAGTTATAAAACGCCGTGACGCCACAATATTGCCCCGCGATAATTGTATGGTTTAGCCGTAATTACACTATTAATACGCAAAGCTAATTGTACCTTTTAATGGGCTGCAAAGATAGGAATGTAGTTATCTCCGGTAATGGTGTTTAAAAACGTCAGCCTGAGAAGACAATTCCTATAACCGTTGATTCCTAGAATCGCGAGACGGAGGGCCGTGAGAGCCGCATTGCCAGTGTCTGTCACCGTCTGGCGATACGGTGATAGATACTGGTGATTGACGATGATCGAGGAAAGTATGCCCTTTGGTAGAACGACTCCTTTCGACCCATTAACCATATTCCGACATTTGCATACGATTCCGGAGAGGGCATCTCGAGTTATGCCAGCATCAACAAGAAGTGGGGGTCATAGCAGGTGCTAGGACTGGGCCTAGACGCTCGGAGTTACTTTTTCCCGGTTTCCCGGGCTGTCTGAGTATGTCCTTAAAAGGGCATACGAATATAGATTATCGACACTTTTGGTGTCATGGGCCCACGGTCTATATATATTTATATTTTTATGTACCGCAATACGGGTATACGACCTAGTAAATAAGCAAGGTGAATTGAGCTGATTTCATTTGGACATCAACCCATGAGGGGTTTGTCTGTTTATGTATTGTGTGGGCTGAAAAATATTTATTGTTGGGAAATTAACTGAATGAAGGTCGATTTAGGTCGTGATCTCGGACTGCGGATTAAATGATACAATTTCCTCTTCCAGGACAAGGACCAAAAGTGTTTCGCCATCAAGCCGATCCCGACGACGGACGTGACGCCCGTCATAGTCTTCATCAATCCGAAGTCGGGCGGCAACCAGGGCCTGAAGCTCCTCCAGAAGTTCCAGTGGCTGCTGAACCCGCGGCAGGTGTTCGACCTGACGCAGGGCGGGCCGCGGATGGGCCTCGAGCTGTTCAAGAAGGTGCCGAACCTGCGGGTGCTCGCCTGCGGCGGCGACGGCACCGTCGGCTGGGTGCTGAGCGTCATCGACCAGATCGGCATATCCCCGGCGCCCGCCGTCGGCGTGCTGCCCCTCGGCACCGGCAACGACCTCGCCAGGGCGCTCGGATGGGGAGGGGTGAGTGTCCACACACAGATAATTATATATACAAGCGGGGTCCTACAGCCACTGCCGTTTCCCGCATTATTATGGCCACCTCTTCCTATATCTCCAGGTATCTTCATCGATTGCTCTGTATTTCATTATTGCCTTAGTCCCATTTATCCATGACTCTGCTGGTCTTCCTCGTTTCCTTCTACTCGTTGGGTTGTATCCAGAGCTCGTGTTGGCCATCTGTTTTCCTCCATCCATCGCAGATGTCCGTACCATATAAGCTGTCTAGTTTCTATCCTTTCTTCTGTTGGTTCTTCTTCTGATTTCGGTATTTGGTATATGTTCTGTTCTATATGTGCGACAGGCTCTTCTCAGGTAGTCCATTTCAACAGTGTCCATTTTCTTCTTTGCTTTCTCTGCCATTTGCCAACACCCCTCTCCATATGTAAGGATAGACTCCACAATTGCTTTGTACATTTTGTTTTCCAGTGTAGTTCTGTTAGACCAAAGAATTACATTCAGAACTTCTACTAGTTTCCTACCTTGTTAGACTCTCTATTCGATATCGCGATCAGCTGTTCATTTACTAGAGATAATACTTCCCAAATATTTGTAATCGCGGCATCTTTTTATTCGCCTTATTTCCAAATCTGGGCCTTCGTTGTCGTAACCTACTCGCATTGTCTGTCTGTTGTCTGTTTTTGTCATGTTCATACTCATCCCCCATTTTTCGTACTCATCTCTGAGTTTCCTGAGCATATAATTTGCATCTTCTTCGCAGCTAGCAGTTATCACCTGATCATCCGCGAAGAACAGCGTTGCCTAATCATAGTCGTTAATCTTCAGACCCATTCCTGCGCAGTTCTGTCTCCATTTATATAGTACTTCTTAGATATATAATTTAAATAAGATAGGAGAAAGACAACATCCTTGTTCCAGGCTCTTCGTTACTGTGGCTGTCGTCGAGAGAGTATTTCCTAATTTAGCCGTGCTCTGAGGGCTTTTATAGATATTTAGCAGCGCCCCTTACATATGTTTTGCTACGGTTTGTCTTTGTCAGAACATTAAATAACAATTTCAAGGGGATTGTGTCGTAGGCCTTCTACAGGTCTATGAATACTAAATGTGTAGCGAGGTTTCGAGCTGCTCGTTTTTCAATCAATTGTTGAAGAATGAACGTGTTGTCCGTGCATGATCTTCCTGTCCTGAATCCACTCTGTTATTCAATTCCGTTATACTCCTCTTCTAATCTTCTTTCAATATGTGACCATCCAACCGTCCCAGTGAGCTAGTCACACCAATTCCTCTATAATTTCCGCATTACCTTCTGTCGCCCTTTTTATATATGGGGCTAATGTAGGCCAAATTGCAGTCTTCTGGAATATTTTCACCCTCCACCAGGCATTTATTGAAGTAACTACTAGGGCTTCCAGAAGAGCGTCCTGTCCGTGTTTCACCAGCGAAATGTAGGCTTTTCCATTTTTAATTTGTGTTAACTCTTTTTTGATTCCTTATTTATTTATTCTCTCTATTTTTGTGTTTTCTGTCACAACATATATTATTTAAAAAACGCAAGTACCGTGTTATTTCAAGGCGACACCGATGGCATTTGCCCCCATGTTTTTTCTTTTCCTGAAAATGTGACAATTCGGCTGTGCGTTCAAGTGTTTTTTACATGAATGAATGAATGGCGTCTCCATTTTATGCAATATTAGATCATCACAAATAATGGAGGACAACATACATTCAAACAAAACATTTCTGCATTAGTGATAGAGCTGAATTGAAATGAAATAAACTTACATTAGAGACTTTATTAAAATATAACACTAACAACAAACAGTTACAGACAACTTTAGTTACAAAACTTTTCTGTCAGCTTGTTATCCTGTAGTTTTAATCCCCGTGATTCCTATTGTAACGTTTTTACTATTGACTAAAACTAAAACACTACGCGATTATCCTAATTAATTTATTCTAACTCTTAACACATATATTTCACACAGAGAGATGTTTATTTATGTTAACGCGCGCGGTCTCTCGCCCGAATGTTTACACAACGATTCTTCAACTGGCCTCCTCGGGTCCGACATTCCCTTTTTATGGCAGGTAGAAGCTTCTCGTACTTTCGGGATAATTACTAGAATGTTCGATTTTCCAGGAACCCGTTATCGCATCGAACTCTCTCGAGTGTTCCCGTCGTCCTTCCTGGAATCGCAATAAGGCGAACTTGTGTAGCTCCCGGCGTGTTTATGTCGCGGCCGGCGAGCCGTTTCGTTACACTATAATAAATTTTTTATAAGGAAAGTCATAAATACGTGATCATACAAAGTTTACCTTACCCCATTTTTTTCAAGTGTCGCCCAGGAAAACTCTCACTGTCCCTGCTATGCACGAGACATTGGCAGAAATCGGCGAACGATCGTGTTGTTAACTCCTCCTCCTCCTCCTCGGTGCCTTTCTCATGTGAGGTTGGCGGTCAATATGGCATATGACTCTCTGTCCTGGGCTTGGTGTAGAAGGTTGTTTACGTCGGTGTGAGTCCAATCTCTTATGTTTCGCAGCCATGACTTCTTTTTCCTTTCTATACCGCGTTTCCCGTCGATCTTGCCTTCCATGATGAGCTGTAGTTGTTCATATTCTTCATGTCTCATTATGTGTCCGAGGTAGGCTGTTTTCCTTATTTTCAGTGTGCGGGTCAGGTGTGCACAAGTGTTCATTCTCTGTAGCACTTCGTTGTTAGTCGTTCTGGAGGTCCAACTTATCCTAAGCACTCGACGGTACTTTCACATTTCAAAGGCGTCCAACTTCTTTATATCGTCTTGTTTTAATGTCCATGTTTCGCAGCAGTATAAGAGTAGGGACCAGACGTAACATTTGAGTGTCCTTAACCTCGTTGCTATTGATAATTTTGGGTTACATAGAAACTTTCTCATGTTGAGGAAGCCTGCCCTAGATATTTCAATTCTCCTTCTGATTTCTTTGGAGTGATCTAGTTGGCAATTTATGTCTCTGCCTAAATAAACGTATTGCCGCGTTGTTTCGAGTTGTAATCCGTTTATTTTTATGTTTAAGTTGATGTTATCTTGCGGGTTTCTGCTAAAAACCATGGTTTTGGTTTTAGCAGCATTGACTTCCAAACCCATTTCGGCACTTTCATCTGCCAGTCTGTTCACCAAGGCCTGCAATTGTTCCTCCGACTCAGCCAGTATCACTGTATCGTCAGTGTACCTTATGTTGTTTATAACAGTTCCGTTTATTCTAGCACCCTCTGGAACGTCTCGGAGAGAACCCCTAATTATGTATTCGGCGTATACATTGAAAAGCAATGGCGATAATATACATCCCTGTCTAACACCCCTCTGTATGTCTACATATTTCGTGTTGCCGCTTCCCGTTCAGATGCATCCTTTATGGTTCCAGTATATGTTAACTCCTACCAATCCCAAAACGATTCTTCGAAATAAAGAAGAATAACCAAATAAATAACTAATGAACAAAACTAAAATAAAAGTAGAATGGTAAAGTAACTTGAATTAAAATTTACTCCTTCGGTTTATAGGCTTACTGGTTCTCAACTGATCGACAAAACGAATACACAACGAATAAGTACATTTCACTTCGTATACCAACAACAGGTTCTGCTACTGCAGAACTAATGATTGTCTTCGTATATATGTGTGATTGTATCTATTAATACCTAATATGTGTAATTCAAAAAAAAGCTCTAAAAAAATTCAACCGACCCAGGTCATTAACCTTCTGTGGGTATTATGTTAAGCTTGTTCAATACTTTGGTACTTCGATACGAATTCCGGTAGATGTCGCCAAAAGCCAATATGCAAAAAGAAAGGATAAATTGTTTAAGTCCCGCCCTCAGGCCGAGCGAACCCTCACCGCAGTAAAAGTTATGAGTTATGACCATATGGTCATGATTGGATCAATCGATGTCAGAGGGTCTGTCGAGGTAGCGCCCGTTCGAGGAGCGTGTCAGTTATTCTAATTTCAACAATAACTACCAAGATACTTTACCCAGCTCATAATATTTTAATAGGCATCGTACAATACTTCATTCTCCACGTTATTAAGATGTTAAGCTTTACTATTGTACATTGAATAGGTTTTAGTTCTTTTTTCGTTTTTTTTATGTTCAAAACGATATTTCCAGAAATGTAATAAGTTTCAAACAAAAGTAATCTCTTAAAAACATACATTTATATTTTCTTCATCGATTAGTACAATAAATATTCAATTCTTATGATTCAATCTTGAGTTATCATTGAAATCAGTTTGCATTGTAAAGCATACGGCGTTATATTTTATCGCACAACCTTAATGTATGTATATTTATTATTGTTATATGTATATTGATAGTTCAATCCACACTTAAGTAAGTAATAAGTAAATAAATAAACTCCATTTTCGGAGGAAACGATACCAAGTTTTGCGTTCAAATAATGGTATATTTAATATACACGAGAATATATTGCGCCGAAATTTACCACGAAATAAAAATATAAAATAAAAAAGGGTTAAAATAGAACATACCTAAAATTCCTCATATCTCTCGAGATGCAAAGATCACTACGAAAACAACTTGAAACAACAAAAGTGGATAAGTAGTCGCCATAATTTTGCTTTGCAATGTTTGCCAGTGAAAATAAATATTATAAATTTGCCCAAAAAATCCAGCAGCTTTTTAAGTTTCATGGTTGAGTGTTATGTGTGATAGCAGAAATGCTGGCAACATTGTGTAATAGGCGTGTCGCCGATCCTTAAGTACAACTGATCCAAGCCATTTGAATGCCGACGGATCGGTTAATTCGTTCGAATCAACAATCCCTAAAAGCCGACTCTGCTCTTTTCATAACGCGCAGTATGCTTGTCATTACCATGCGCTTGTGAGGCGGTGTTGCGAAATTTACTGGATTTTCTCCAATTACCTGCCCTAGTCGCATATGATGTATTCCGAATTTCAATTGAAAAATACCAACAACAACAAAGAAAACTTGCAAGGGTGCTGCCAAGAAGAGACGTTCTGCAAGTAGTAGGTGTTTATTCGCCATGTAGAGTCATTCAACTGAGTCTCGGACGTACCTATTGTCGTCCTAGGGTTTATTTCGATGATATTTCTTCGTCACCTCACTTATTAACGTCTTAAATTTCTCGTTATAGGGTTATACCGACGAGCCGATCTCGAAGATCCTGGCGAACATCAGCCACAGCGACACGGTCTCCCTGGACAGGTGGTCGTTGGAGGTGGTGAAGAACTCAGAAGCTGACTCCACCGAGGACGGCAAAGAGAACCTGCCTCTCAACGTCGTAAATAACTACTACTCGTTGGGGGTCGACGCTCATATCGCGCTAGAGTTTCACGAAGCCAGGGGTAAGATTTTACTTAATTATTTATTTATTGCAAGTTATAGCCCACATGAAAATGTGAAAGTGTGAATAGGAGGAAGGAAGATGGTATTTAGAGGAAGGGTCTTTATTGCAAGTACCATTAATCGACGGGTATCTGTCGCCTTAGCTTAAAAAATATTCTGGCCATAACCTATTTAGTCCTTTTCCACTGGGAGTTGAAAGTCACGCTTTAATTACTATGCTCAGTGCCACAACGTATATATTTGTTACCAATAGTTCCAACCACTTTATTCGTTACTTATCGAATGCATAGATCGATACACAATCCATTATTATCTCTATATGACAGAAATATCATGCAACCATAATTTGTAATTCTTAGTTTACCGAAACGATTCAAATATTTTTGCTTGTTCGGTTACATATTTTCAATACGTCCAGATGGAGCGGAAGAGGCTGAAATGTCTTTTCCTCCATTTCCCCCACCCTCATCACCTAACTCCTCGTCGGGGGTAGTTTTGTCGTTCTGAGAGCGACACCAATCATCTGTCTTCATCTTCGACAACTAATTAAGAGCCGCTTCGTCGTAAATCACGAAGCCCCCGCCGTTCCGACAAGTGCTAATTGAGTTATTACAGGGTAGAAAAAATGCTTCGATATTAACGAGAGAAGCTTTCAGCTATAATTAATATAAGTACAGTAGGTTCATTTGTAGTCCTTTGATTGAAAGGGGCGAAGCTGGGTTAGTCCATGAGATATCTTTTAATATCTGCACCCGTGCTTATAGGTTTAATCCAGCTTCTATTAAAAGGAAGACGGGTCAAAATTAGGAAATATGCGAACTGCGGCCCGTACTATTTTACCTGTTTCGAAAAAGGAACCATACGGATTGGGGCCGGAACGAAAAGGTTTACTGTAATGTATACCGATCGATTTATACCAAAGTAAAATGTGTGTGAAGTTAGCGACGAATTTTGTACGAGGGTCATTTCCGCCAACGGTTGTTTCACTCATTACAAACTATGATTGATGATCCGTAAAAATCGGATAACCTCCAAAGTCTAACTTTCTACACTTTTGTTCTTATATCAAATGATAGAGAATATAATGACAAATGCAACGGCTGTAGCACGAATTTTCAACAAATGTCAGTAATTGAACTATTTCGAATTTTCCGAGTATCGTTCAAGTGTAATGGAGTTACTTACAATGCTCTAACTCCGGAAATATAACTTTCTACAATTTTATTCTTACAACAAATGATAGAGAACATATTGACACATGCAACGGCTGTAGCAAGAATTTCCAAAAAATGTCAATTACTTCGGTATTTCGAGATTTACGAGTCTCGTTCAAGTGTAATAGAGTTACTTAAAACGCTCTAACTCCGGAAGTATAACTTTCTACATTTTTGTTCTTATATCAAATGATAGAGAATATAATGACACATGCAACGGCTGTAGCAAGACTTTCCAAAAAATATCAATAACTGAGCTATTTCGAGTTTTCCGAATCTCGTTCAAGTGTTATCGAGTTACTTAACACGCTTTAACTCCAAAAGTATAACTTTCTACACTTTTTCTCTTATATCGCATGATAGAGAATATAATGACACATGCAGCGGCTGTAGCAAGAATTTCCAAAAAATGTCAATAACTGAGCTATTTCGAGTTTTCCGAGTCTCGTTCAAGTGTAATGGAGTTACTTACAACGCTCTAACTCCGGAACATTTTTTGGAAATTCTTTCTGCAGCCGTTGGATGTGTCATTATATTCTCTATCATTTTATATGAGAACAAAAGTGTAGAAAGTTATACTTCCGGAGTTAGAGCGTTTTAAATAACTCCATTACACTTGAACGAAACTAGGAAATCTCGAAATAGCTCAGTTATTGACATTTTTTGGAAATTCTTGCTAGAGCCGTTGCATGTGTCAATATATTTTCTATCATTTTTTGTAAGAACAAAAGTGTAGAAAGTTATACTTCCGGAGTTAGAGCGTTGCAAGTAACTCCATTACACTTGAATGAGACTCGGAAATCTCGAAATACCTAAGTTGACATTTTTTTGGAAATTCTTGCTACAGCCGTTGCATGTGTCAATATGTTTTCTATCATTTTTTGTAAGAACAAAAGTGTAGAAAGTTATACTTCCGGAGTTAAAGTGTTTTAAGTAACTCCATTACACTTAAACGAGACTAGGAAATCTCGAAATTCCTAAGTTAATGACATTTCTTAGAAATTCTCGCTATGTTTTCTATCATTTTTTGTAAGAACAAAAGTGTATAAAGTTATACTTCCGGAGTTAGAGCGTTGCAAGTAACTCCATTACACTTGAACGAGACTCGGAAATCTCGAAATACCTAAGTTAATGACATTTTTTGGAAATTCTTGCTACAGCCGTTGCATGTAATATGTTCTCTATCATTTGTTGTGAGAACAAAGGTGTAGAAAGTTATACTTCCGGAGTTAGAGCGTTACAAGTAATTCCATTACACTTGAACGAGACTCGGAAATCTCGAAATACCTAAGTTAATGACATTTTTTGGAAATTCTTGCTACAGCCGTTGCATGTGTCAATATGTTTTCTATCATTTTTTGTAAGAACAAAAGTGTAGAAAGTTATACTTCCGGAGTTAGAGCGTTTTAAGTAACTCCATTACACTTAAACGTGACTAGGAAATCTCGAAATAGCTCAGTTATTGACATTTTTTGGAAATTATTCCTACAGCCGTTGCATGTGTTAATAATATGTTCTCTATCATTTGTTGTAAGAACAAAAGTGTAGAAAGTTATACTTCCGGAGTTAGAGCGTTGCAAGTAACTCCATTAGACTTGAACGAGACTCGGAAATCTCTAAATACCCAAGTTAATGACATTTTTTTGAAATGCTTTCTACAGCCGTTGCATGTGTCAATATGTTCTCTATCATTTTTTGTAAGAACAAAAGTGTAGAAAGTTATACTTCCGGAGTTAGAGCGTTGCAAGTAACTCCATTACACTTAAACGTGACTAGGAAATCTCGAAATAGCTCAGTTATTGACATTTTTTGGAAATTATTCCTACAGCCGTTACATGTGTTAATATGTTCTCTATCATTTGTTGTGAGAACAAAAGTGTAGAAAGTTATACTTCCGGAGTTAGACCGTTGCATGTAACTCCATTACACTTGAACGAGACTCGGAAATCTCGAAATACCTAAGTTAATAAGATTTTTTGGAAATTCTTGCTACAGCCGTTACATGTGTTAATATGTTCTCTACCATTTGTTGTGAGAACAAAGGTGTAGAAAGTTATACTTCCGGAGTTAGAGCGTTGCAAGTAACTCCATTACACTTGAACGAGACTCGGAAATCTCGAAATACCTAAGTTAATGACATTTTTTGGAAATTCTTGCTACAGCCGTTGCATGTGTCAATATGTTTTCTATCATTTTTTGTAAGAACAAAAGTGTAGAAAGTTATACTTCCGGAGTTAGAGCGTTTTAAGTAACTCCATTACACTTAAACGTGACTAGGAAATCTCGAAATAGCTCAGTTATTGACATTTTTTGGAAATTCTTCCTACAGCCGTTGCATGTGTTAATAATATGTTCTCTATCATTTGTTGTAAGAACAAAAGTGTAGAAAGTTATACTTCCGGAGTTAGAGCGTTACAAGTAACTCCATTACACTTGAACGAGACTCGGAAATCTCGAAATACCTAAGTTAATGACATTTTTTGGAAATTCTTGCTACAGCCATTGCATGTGTCAATATGTTTTCTATCATTTTTTGTGAGAACAAAAGCGTAGAAAGTTATACTTCCGGAGTTAGAGCGTTGCAAGTAACTCCATTACACTTGAACGAGACTCGGAAATCTCGAAATACCTAAGTTAATGACATTTTTTGGAAATTCTTGCTACAGCCGTTGCATGTGTCAATATGTTCTCTATCATTTGTTGTAAGAACAAAAGTGTAGAAAGTTATACTTCCGGAGTTAGAGCGTTGCAAGTAACTCCATTACACTTGAACGAGACTCGGAAATCTCGAAATACCTAAGTTAATGCCATTTTTAGGAAATTCTTGCTACAGCCGTTGCATGTCTCAATATGTTCTCTATCATTTGTTGTAAGAACAAAAGTGTAGAAAGTTATACTTCCGGAGTTAGAGCGTTTTAAGTAACTCCATTACACTTAAACGAGACTAGGAAATCTCGAACTAGCTCAGTTATTGACATTTCTTGGAAATTCTTCCTACAGCCGTTGCATGTGTCAATATGTTTTCTATCATTTTTTGTAAGAACAAAAGTGTAGAAAGTTATACTTCCGGAGTTAGAGCGTTTTAAGTAACTCCATTACACTTAAACGAGACTACGAAATCTCGAAATAGCTCAGATATTGACATTTTTTTGAAATTCTTCCTACAGCCGTTGCATGTGTCAATATGTTCTCTATCATTTGTTGTAAGAACAAAAGTGTAGAAAGTTATACTTCCGGAGTTAGAGCGTTTTAAATAACTCCATTACACTTGAACGAAACTAGGAAATCTCGAAATAGCTCAGTTATTGACATTTTTTGGAAATTCTTGCTAGAGCCGTTGCATGCGTCAATATGTTTTCTATCATTTTTTGTAAGAACAAAAGTGTAGACAGTTAGACTTTCGAGATTTACGGATTATCAATCATAGTTTGCAATGAGTGTAACAACCGTTGGTGGAAATGACCCTCGTACAAAATTTGTCGCTCGATATTGGTCGCTAACTTCACACACATAAAATAAAGGTGTAGTTGTCATACTGAGATACAATTCTCAAGCTACATTATAATAACAAGAATTTGAAATAAAACAAAATTTTATTAACATTAAAAACAGCACACTTAATGTATTAAGAGATTTTGTAACATTAACAGGCATCGGTTTTTTCTTTTTTTTTAGCGAATTTGAGTTTCTCAGTTTTTACAATTGAAGACTGATGTTTTTATAATTTCCGTTCGCATTCGTTTCAATTAGCAATTTTTAAAATACAATAGGATATAATAGAATAATAAGCTCATGTTGCATATTCTCCTTTCAATGCACCATCTGATTAATGCAATATCATACATTTAAAGCTAAAAATGGAAATGTTGTTTATTTACTCGTTCTATTAAAGCACTCCTCGCTTCGCTCTTCGTGCTTTAAAACTCTCTTGTGACAATATTCCGTCTTATTAAACTAGTAATAATATACTATTGCACGTCCAACATCTTTTCCCTCACTTTCCCCAGACTAGGGAAAGTCGGTTATTTTGCACTGAAGTGGAGAAAGCAGTACCCTAATGGGACATTTTTAACCCTTATCGTAATATTTAGTGCAATAATGAAACGTTGCATCGACATAAAAATGAGACCAAGAAGACAAAAATTTTAAATTACATTCGCAAGGAAACACAGAGGTGTGTCCCTTGTCATTTTTAGTCAAAAACTGTTAATGGTTTTTATTGTGAAAACGAAATTGCAAATGAATGGTTATGAAATTTCTAGATAATTATCCAGAATTTGATCAGTAGAGAGATCTGATATGATGAACTTTTTTTCTACATTTGAACATTTTCTAGGTCGTTTGTCGAAAAATATTCCCTTATCTTATCTTCCTTCTTATCAGTTTGGCCTGGTGTTTACAAATACCGTTAAAATTTTTCTAGTTGTACGAGAAAAATTGTAAAATGAGTAGATATTTTAAAAAGTATGCCTAGTTACATCCGGGCCGCTAGCTGATGCTTCTGCCTGACTTAATATTCTTTTGCGCTGTTGGTTCTCTTTCCTACGTTGAATGTTTGATTTTTGTAGGCGTCTAGTAAAACATTTAAAAGCACGCAAGGATATTCTAAATACAGTCAACTGCAACAGTCTCAAGTTTTGTGAATCATTTACGACTTTATATCTTTTTTATTGTCTCATCATCGTCACTGGGTGATTCATGCATAATTCATGGCTAATAAATCCAGCTAATAAATCCGTCTAATAAAGAACTGCTCTGTTTTAAAAATAACATCACATATTCGATAGTATAAGTTAATATTGTATATGTACGACCAACAATGTTAATACGTGTATTATGTCGTTTGCAACCTAGACTGCGGTACGTGAAAGCTAGCTTCCAAAAGTATAGTTGAAAGGTGGAACTGAAGTATTAAATTTATGTATAAATTTAACATAAAAGTTACTTTCCCAAATGAATTCCCACCGATCACTATTAGTGGTTTTTGTCTTTCACTAGTAACAAAACTATCCTCCATCGATATGATATGCGGCAGAATATTCGGTGAGATATTCAAAAATGATTAGTACAGATTTCCAGACTACTCATTTTTTCCCTTAAGTGTTTGTATTTATTAATTGGTCAAAGTAGTGTTGTTTCCCAAGTCATTTCTGATAATCAACATAACTAAACATGCCGCCATTAAAGGGGTTATTATAATTCGTTGAAATAGTCACCCAATTTCAATTTCAGTTCTTCAAAGTTAATTTGGGAACTCTGTTGTTATTTTGCTACAACTTTCCAGATTGTATTGTTCAGTGTGGAATTATCCTGCATTTGAATGCTAGTATAATGTTTATTTCTAATTTATTTACACTGTCCTAAAATTATACACTACACACTACTTAATTTATCTTAACTATTCCCTAATTAATTTTTATCACTGTTAAATGTAATTTATTTCACTGGTCCGTCTTTCGCCTTATTTATTCACTCGCGGCTTCACGTCTAATCTCCGACCGCAAGCCCGCTGATATACATATCTCCATTGTATTCGCGATGATTCCAGGTCATTCCTTTCTCAAATAATGGTTGTTTTAGAGAGGTCGGGAAGGTCATAAATCATTCTTCCTTAATAATATGTTGCGGGAACGCTCGGGACGGTTTTTATTGCTCGCTGCTAAGCTTATTAAGCGTAGCGGCGTTCCTTTGAGGTAAGCGGCCGTCCGATAAGCGTAAACACGTTTCACGCTGCTGTTTACATTTCGCGTTACACTAGATTTATTGTATCCAACATATTAATATTAATATTTCTTTGCTAATTATTGAGATCTGCATGAATATTTAGTGTTTGTGATGTCACTGGAATAAAATTAATTTTTCTCTGTATTATAGATATTACTACGAAATTACTGGACTGATATGTCCCAATTGTATCATGTAATTGTAAAATATTTTGTAACACATATTTCTGGCCGTAACATATCTGCATATGGAGTCATTTTGTATCTTATTCGCTAGTTATTGTATGCAATGATTACATTAGTACTTGCAGACATTTCTGTTATAACGAGCCTACTGTCCTAATTAAAAACTCCTGGTAAATGTGCTAGGGCTGTTCACTTTTCATGGTAATTTATTTTTGATTTTTATGCAATCAACAAACTTAATATCTGAATTTTTCACATTTTATAACTAAAATTGAAATTATGCCCACACTACCGTTATATTTTCTCATAATTATATTTTCTTTTTTACTTTTATTGTCACTTTACATTTGAAAGATTTGTAATTATAATAATTATCTACATTACTCCAGTTTTCAACCCCGTATTTTGCCAAGTCATTAAATCTGCCAAATTTTGCCAATAATACGAATCTTTACTAACGCTTTAATTGTATAATCCACCTTTGATGCAGTTCACGTCCTATACGTCAATTTACCAAAATTCTAGAACGAATAACTAACCCACATTCCGAATGTAAATAGATTTTAAATTGTAATTATGGGAGTTCGTTGCTTTAAACACCAACACACTAGATGACTTAAAGCCAATGGGTTTAAAATATTATTACGACCCTGGGTTTGCATTGAAACGTCGATGTAATCCGATTCTGTGAAATTAATTACCATGTGCTTATACTTACTTAATGCCCCTCCATGTGTTTAGGTTTATGTATGATCCTGATCCATGTACTATAATGTCTCTATTTCAATCCTAATGGAATATGTCGTCTTGTTGAATAGGATAGAGGAGGGATTTATCAAAGGACGAGGGGTTGTTTTATGCGAAAAGTTTCGTCCGCGAACCCTTTAGTTTACATTTTTTCTTCCTACTTCTTGGACATGAAATAACTTTTTCATATCGAACGCATTATGGAAATTAGTAGTAGTTTGTGCAATAACTCACGTTAACTATAGAACAAGAAAAACATGTTTTTAAACTAAATGCTTTACTGAGAGGATTAATGGTAGTTTGTGGCGATTTGTCCAATTATACGTTTAAACATTTTGGTTGACTGTAACAAAATTTGAGGAGCAAAATTCCTTTGCAATTCACATAGACATCAATCATGTCAGAACCATGCTGGAACAAAATACCATTGCATGTTCAACACAGTATCCATTGCGTTCAAGTTTATGACCAGTTTTACTCGCTCTTCTAATTAAAAATTAGCTGCTACTAAGGCACATCCTACCACCAAATATTAGGTATTTTAATTTAATTATCGATTTCGTCTGCAGAGGCCCATCCAGAGAGGTTCAACTCGCGTTTGAGGAACAAGATGTTCTACGGTCAGATGGGAGGGAAGGATCTGCTCAAGAGGAAGTGGAAGGACCTCGCGGATTTCGTGACGTTGGAGTGCGACGGTCAGAACGTAACGAGTAAGCTGAAGGAGCTCAGGGTGCACGCTATAGTTTTCCTCAACATTCCAAGGTAAATATGAAACTTTTATTTTCGACTAACACAATGCAACTAATATTCTATACAATGTTTCTAATGGTAGACCTTAACATTTTGTTTGATTTATTGGTATGAGGTTAAGAACATGTATCGAGTGTAAGTAGTTCATTGAGTGAGCATATTGAATGAATAAATAAAGAAGAAGTGAGTGACTGAAAGAATTATATTTTATGTTTCAACCATAAACAAGTAAAGACTTTGTTGATTTGTTGAACAATCGCCAAGCAATACATGCTTGCTACACAAATTTAAATTTATCAACAAGGAGTCATAACTTATGTAAGTTGCCTGATGTGGAAGGAATGTACACAAAGTGTAATTAAACAGGCGAAGCAAGCTTTAGATGGGCTGGCCTATTATAAATGATGGTGCTATACATTGGATAACCTCTTACAGCACAAGAACCTAGAATATAAATACACACCAAAGAATGCAATAAAACATTAAAATGACAAGTTAATACGGTATAGAAAAATCAATAAATGAAATGCTCCAGATATAGTCATGACTGGTTATAAGAAAACTATTTTGCTTATTATGGTTGCTATATTGAATTCAACACCCATACCAATTACAAAATCTAAAATTCTGTCCTGTCACTACTTATGTAACAACTGAATTGAAATAAGCTAACAATCTCATTGCTAACCATAATAATTGTTATCTATAAAAATTAAAAACGCATTAAATGTGCCGTTAGAGTAGTTTCTGTCTACAATTAATTGCGAATAATAATGTTTGAATAAAAAAAAAACTTCTGAAAAATTGATTTAGCTACTTCCATCGATCGGCATTTATTTGAGGCTCAGTACGTAAAAATTGAAGAATGTATAGAATAACCATATTTCTTGATGTTGCCTGGAAATCAAATGTTAATTACTACATCGAAAAGTATGCTTGCTTTACAGAAGGACGTAAAATTAATAATCCGAAAACAAAACCACATTACAACAATAGCAACACTATCACCAACGGCTACAGTGCCTCTAGAGACGCATAAGTCTATTAGAACATTAAACCTCTAGAACAAACTATGCACTAGAGATGCCGGATGCACGCATATTACGATTCAGACTTACAATGCTTCTGCTTTTGAAATTTCTGTCGACTCCAAAGACCGTATGAACTCAAAGTAAGTCAAGTATTACTCGGTTCCTTTGATGCACAAGTACGCGGGTAGACTAAAGTTCCCCTTCTTACGGGAAACGGAAAAACGATAATGATAGTAGCAATAGTGTATTGTGAGCGGTGAATTGAAGGCAATTTATCCTAGGCCCTCTGCGAGGTTTTATGGAATTAACTGAAAAATGTTTCTAACTTTAAATAATACACAGCCGGATAAGGTGATTTTACAGAAGTTTTACAAGTCATAATTGCTATCCGCTTCAAACCGTATCGATCCCTGAGTTCGGAGCACTCCACATTTTAGGTACATTTTTTTTACAAAAATGTGTAATTAATCATATGTGGCATGTGTACCACAACCTAAAATTACAGTATCCAAGTCATGATAAATACAAACGAATGTATGGAAAATTGCCTCCTAAAATTCAAGCAATATTGTAGCATACGTTTTTATGTATGTATCTTTAAGTAGATATATCGAAATACCAAAAAATTTTATTCCAGTAAATCCTTCACCGATTTCGATTTTTAAAAACCATTTTTTTTACTAAAAAAAACGATGTAGTTTAAGAGTGCCCGGTAAAAACATTAGCGATATTCAGAATAAAAAGTTTATCGAATACTAGCCGTGACCCGACCACGCTTCGCTGTGGCTCAGTTTGATATGAAATAAATGAGCAATTAAATAAAAATAGTTAATCTAGCGAATATAGATTTACCGAGAAAACAAATAATTTATTTCAATACCATGCATTGCATTGCTGACATTACTGTGATTACGTTGTAGAATGTTATGAAAAGGGAAAAAATATTTTTGTAATTATTTTTTATAACCGATGTAGGTACTCGGCTTCGCTCGGGGGCGACCCTGTCTCATCCCTTTTTCCACACTCGATGAAAATGATTTCATTCAGCGTGCGTTATTTGTCTTGATCGAGCAATGCGTACTCATTCGATTTCCAATCTTGCTTCTCTTTGCTCGTCTGTTTTAGATAAAGGGGCTTGAGCATTTCTTAATCTGAGGGTTTCTAATCTATCTTCCTTTTGCTCCTCTGTTTCAGATAAACGGGCTTGAGCATTTCTTGATCTTAGGGTTTCTAGTCTATCTTCCCTTTGCTCCTCTGTTTCAGATAAACGGGCTTGAGCATTTCTTGATCTTAGGGTTTCTAGTCTATCTTCCCTTTGCTCGTCTTTTTCAAATAAACGGGCTTGAGCATTTTTTAATCTGAGGGTTTCTAATCTATCTTCCCTTTGCCCGTCATTTTCTGAAGCTCGTAAAGCCTTTTATTTATTTGCTTTACATATGGATCTGCCAATCGATTTCCTTTTTGGAGGCATAATTCACAGCGAAAGTATAAAATAAATGCGCGTGTTTTCTATTGTCCAATGTCCAAAGTTCACAAATAACACCACTAACACTCACACACGTTCAAAAATATTTCTACTTTTAACAGAATGATTTTGAGCAATTCGATCCTCAAAGCGCTGACAAACTGTTTTCTGTTCGACATTTGAAAGTTACCTTTTCCCCGCGAGATGGCGCCATCTGTCAGTCACTTGTCTGTCAAATAAAGATGACATATTAACTGTCATGCATTTTAAATTTTTTGGCCGTTTCTGCCCCCCTGGCTCTTTTTTCGACGCGGAACCATTTCAGAAACCTTCACGGACATGCGCCCTACAACTCACCAAAGTTTCGTTGCAATCGGACGATTGGTATAGGAGCCTATGCGGAACATACACACAAACATCCATTTTTATATATATAGATATATTTTTTCCATATGCGATAATGGCAAAAAGTTTGTTTTATTGACAGTTGGTGGTGTATATATCAGTCTACTGTCTCATATGTTATTATAAATGTTCGTCAATAGAGAAAAATTGAAATTCTAAAGAATTCTTACGAGTTTCGAGGACATTTTAATAAATTTCAAAAAAGTTTCGAAGATGTAAGCTAGTATTACCAGCAGTTTTTATTAAAAATCTAGTTGGGGGATCCTGTTATATAAGTGTAAATAAAAGGTGTGAACCGTGTGAGATTTTAAATTCCGAGCAAAACATACCACAGACAGACATTTTTAAGCATATTTTTTTAAATCAAGGGACCTTAAAAAGTCTAGAAAAGTTAATGTCTCCAATTCCAAAAATCAACCTTATTGCACACTTCTCTTATATAAGTATTTTTTGAGTAAAAACGTTTTTAACAATTTTATAAACTTATAACATTTACAAATTTACAAGTCATCATCATCCAGCCTGATGTTGAGTCCACTGCTGGACATAGGCCTCCATTAAACTGCTCCACTGGGATCTCTCTTGAGCTGTTCTCATCCAGTGTCCTCCAATCCTCTTTATATCTTGTTGGTGGTCTACCCCTGCTTCTTTTATCCTCTCTGGGTCTCCAATTTGTTATTCTTATGGTCCACCTGTCGTCCTTAAATCTCGCAACATGTCCCGCCCATTTCCACTTTAATGTTGTGATTCGCCGGATTATGTCCTGTACCCCTGTCCTTCGTCGAATTTTGGTGTTTCTGATACGATCTTGGATCCCAATACCCAGCATAGCTCTCTCCATCTTTCTCTGAGCCACTTCCAATTTCTCCACAGTGCATTTTCTCAAGGTAAGCGTTTCGGCGCCATATGTCATTACTGGCAGCACGCACTGATCGTATACTTTCCGTTTCAAGCTGATTGGAACGTCACTACCGAAAATATCTCTCAATCTTCCATATGCTGCCCATCCAAGACCAATCCTCCTCTGTAATTCCTTTGTTTGGTTGTCTCTATTTATTCTAATTTGGTGTCCCAGGTATTTGTATTCGTCGACTTCCTCGATGGCTTTGCTGTCTAGTAATATAGTCCCTCCCAGTACTAGGTTTGTCATGATTTTTGTTTTTTGATGGTTTATGTAAAGGCCAACATTTTCAGCTGCCTGCTTCAGTTCGTTTATCATTAAACCGGCTTCTTTGAGGTTGTCTGTTATCAGCACTATATCGTCTGCAAATCGTAGATTATTTAGCATCTTCCCATCTATACTGATACCTTTGTTTCCCCAATTCAGAGCCTTAAAAGCATATTCTAAAACAGTGTTGAATATTTTTGGGGACAGTGTATCGCCTTGTCTAACTCCTCTTTGTATGGGAAATTTTTTGGTCGCGTTATGGATTTTTACGCTCGCGGTCGAGTTGCTGTAAATATTGTGTATTAGACGGGTATATCTATAGTCTATGCGACACTGGCTAAGCGCCTTCAGGATTGCATTCATTTCAATGGTATCGAAAGCTTTGTGGAAGTCGACAAACACGAGCACCAATGGTCTGTTGTATTCTAGGCTTTTCCCAATGAGTATTTTTAATGTGTAAAGATGGTCACTCGTTCCATAGCCTGATCGAAAGCCTGCCTGGTCTGTTGTTTGATAGAAGTCGAGTTTTTTCTCCAGTCTCTTGTTTATTATTTTCGTGAAAAGCTTATATAGATGGCATAGTAAGCTTATAGGCCTGTGATTTTCTAAATCTGCTCTGTCGCCTTTTTTATGGATCAAGATCATCAATATGTTGTTCCAGTTCTCGGGTAGGGAGGCATTGTCCAAGCATAGATTAAACAACTTTTTTATTGCTTTTAGTAGGGTTTCTCCACCGAACTTTACTGCTTCCACAACTATTTGATCGTCGCCTGGAACTTTATTATTTTCCATCTCTTTCAGCGATTGCATAATTTCGTCCATTGTTATTTCGGGAATCTATTCCGATCCTTGATTTATTACTCCATTTATTTCTTTCCTTGTTTCTTCTGCTTCCACTTCCAGCTTATGTCGGTTTCTGTATAACTCAGTATAAAATTCTTCCACGACATGGAGCATTTCTTCTCTGTTAGTTGTTTCTCTGCCATGTTTGTTTTTTAGCTTTAGGATTTCTTTCCTGCCGTTTGTTAGTTTTCTTTTTAAAACTTTCAAGCTTTTATTTTGGTCTATTGTTTTTTCAATCTGTTCGCTGTTATACTTCCTTATGTCTTTCCTTATATTTTTCGATATAACTTTGTTCAGCTCTCTTATTTCTCGGTAGTCTACTTTTTTTTTTAATTTACAAGTATTACAAGTTAAATTTCTTTGAAAACAGATATAATATTCATATATCTGACATTTAGATATATAGTCAACTTGCAACATTATTGGCTCTGATATAAATCACCATAGATTGTTTGTCACCTCTTTTTTATAGTTATAAATATCAGAATAGGGAAATCAATGTAAAAACGTTCAGTACTAATAAACTCGGTTAATATTGAAATTCGAATGAAATTGACTGAATATTTTTACTATTTTAGTTTCTCCGTGGTACTGTTAATAAATTTTTAGTAAATAACTAATAAAAAAGAAACAGTCCCAAAATCGATATGCTAAAATGTTATATAAATTTAATACATATAATTTCTAATTACGTCATTAAAGAAATTTCACCCAATATCTTATTGTTGAACAGTAATTTTGTCTTTGTGTTTGTTTTGTTTTCTCTTTTATGAGAGTAATTCTATATTAATCATGATGAAACAAAAGAAACGAGACTCCTCATTAAGGAAATAATGAACTACAAAGAAGAAGTATTACTTGAAAGGAAATAAATATTTGAATAATCCCTCTGACCTACCCTGTGAGTTTCATCACGAAATTCCAAAACTCGAATTTTCACATCAAAAAATGAAGGTTTGTTTAAAAAAGAACCAATTGCTGGGTTTTTTAAATTTTGCTGAGAAGCTAAAGGAGGTCAAAGGGTAAAAGTAAATTTCGCTGCTTGTACCAACAGCGAAATAAGTTCATGAGGTCGTCGTTTACTTTTTGAGATACGAACTACTGAATTTTGTTTTTAGTTTTTTCCAACAAAAAGTAAACGCGATACTTCTGAAATAATTGAAGTTGGCGATTTTTAACTTCTATAAAGATCTAAAATAATTGACCTACCCGGTCAGTTTCATCGCGAAATTCGAAAGTGTACTTTTTTTTTCAAAAAGAGCAAAGTTACAATTGCAGTTTTTCAAAAATTGGCTCGACTTTAAATTTTCAAAATTTGGGTCGCAAACGGAAGGGCTCGTGCCAACAGTGAAAGACTTAAACGAAAATTACATTTACATTCCGAAATACGAACTGCTATATGATATGAAAATACGATATTTTTTGTTACCGGTACCAGTTAAGTTTCAGTTTATTTTGGTATGCGTCAGGTGAACTTAACTTACGTACCGCTAAAGCTAGATTTTTACCTAAAACAGATTTCAGTTTCGATCTGAAATAACTCCCGAGATTTCTCGAAGCAATTTTTAAAATATCCTCAACTTGATCGAGTACGGGTATTAAATCGACGAAAGTCAGTCCGGACGTTCCAATTTAGAAGTTCGCTAGGAAGTTTGCTTACGTTAATGTCAAGTCCTTAACGTTTATGTCACCAAACAACTGCTGAAGTTGAAGTGGTCGGATCTCGCAAATATTTTCAAAGTTATCCGCAGAAAATGCTGAAGCTGCAGCCAAAGTGCAGCTTCTCTCGACGGAGCTTCAAGAAAAATCTAAAATTCGAATGTTACATTAGCTAATTCTGTTTAAAAAGGCTTGTTGTAACTTATTTTTGGGTTGAGGAAACGAGTTTATTACTTTTGGAAAATTTTCCCTGGTGCATTCGTTAACCCTCTTGACTGCATGGGTAATGAAAGTTAAGATATATTCCCAAATATAGCGACCTATAACTTCGTGGGTAAATATAATTAAATTTTATTGTCCTCTTAACACCCCAAATAAAACTCCCAGAACGATGGGGATGGTGGAGGGAAACTTGAGTAGGGGACAGGGTTTGATTGATAAAAATTTTATGAACGAATTGTACTCTCTTCAGAATTACTTTTTGTATATAATGGTATATAAATAAATTAAACATTTAATTCTGTTTTGCTTGTAGGTAAAGTGGAGAAAATTCAAATCAGTTGATTAAGATCGTCATTTGATCATTTAAAAGAAAATTGTACAACAAAATAAAAATTCTTAAGATTAAAATGCCCTTTGGTACAGTTTTAGGAAAAAATATTTTTAATAAGAATTGTATAGATTTAATACGTTAATTCAACTATAAAGTATAGTGAAAACAATAAAAGCCTTTTTTAAAAAAAATTGAGGTCAAATCTAAAATTTGGTAAGAATCGGTAAAGCCGTTTTGGAGCAAAATTGAGAAAAACTGAAAACTCAGGAAAGTAGAAGAAAAGCTAGGTTTTTCGATATTGTTTAGTCTTAGTTGTACATATTTTCATCTTTGTATTATATCCAACTCACACAATATTCCGATGATGATATTTTCCTATAAATATCATCAATAACCATTTTATATTCCTTGAAATATTTATTGTTATAAAGTAGTTAGGTGATATTTCAATTTATTATTTATTTTGTATGTATTGTATTGCTGGAGTCGTTAGTGTTTTGTGTGACTGTCGTTAGGTCGTCTTATCCTGCTCTCGTCAGTAAATGTATATATTTTCAATATTATTACAACAGAATAAACCCGGCAAAGTTGTTGGTTTCTAGATGTATGTACTCGGGTTCAGATTTTCACGGGAATTCCCGCGTTACACAATGTCGAACTGAAAAGGCTGAGTCGACTGACCAATCACCAGGCAGGAATCTCTTGATTACCACCACCATTTTCATCAACTTTCTGGAGACCAACATTTTTTCAAGAAGCATAGACGACATTACCTTTGAGACGTTCAAGACATAATATCACATTGGGAAGAGGAATTGTGTCCCTTCTCCCGCATCACGTGTAAATAAACCTGGGTAATTTGGTTAACTTTTTCAACAAATTGTTTAGATCAAACCAGGTGTTGGCAACCAGTTGCCATACAGTCATTCCGACAGTAACGTAACAGATATTGTTTCGTCTCAGATAAGTGACATTTTTAATTTATTGTTGCACTGATGTTAATCTGCAGAGGTCGATATTGCTTTCATCCTCGAGTACCCAATACTTCCTCGAGATTTAGGTGCTATAAAACACAAGTCAAGTCAACAATGAACCGTAAGGGTAATAAAGACCCTCCGAGAAAGTCATCGAGCATTTTTACAGAAAGTTTTTGACCACATTTCGAAGAAGTAGGGTACGTCGCGATTTCTAAAACATGTGCTTACCATCTGTATATGAGATGAAAACAACGATCTCCGAGACGGTCGGAACGCCCTTTATTCAATTACCGGGGTGATTTTCAACGAATAAGCGACTGAACTAAGGACTGACATCAATCTGACCAATATGCGGAGATCGCGTTTCCCGTCTCTAATTTTTGAGGAAATTTTAATTTGAAGAATACTCTTCGTCTAACTTCGATAGAATCATTATCTATCTTCACCTATTCCGTTGTTTTTTAAGTTTGTTGCATTTAAATAGTTTAGTAAATCCGAAGTTAACAATTTCGTGTTACCATTTCCCAACTGTTCACGCAATATTAAGTTGGCGCGTGAAGTGTGCGGTCAGTTATAACGATCTAAGGCAATAGAAATCTCTGACACGTACGCGACGTTACAGATATAATACTGAAATTTTAACTAAATCGGATGTTTCACCTGAGGAGATATTCAGATTTTTCTCATTGGTAAGTGGGGACAATGCAGCGAGCTGGTCTTTGTGGCCGGATTTAAGGTAAAAATAAAATGAGATAATTTAAATTTATAGTTAGAGTACGCTATGATTTTTAAATTAGGTTGGCAACACCAACTTCCATAGCCTACTCGTTTCATTTGAATTGTTAAAGTGACACGCTCTGTAAATTAGAGGTTATTTAAACATTTTGATAATTAAAAATTAGGGAATGTATTTTGGAAATCATCCTACGCACCGTTGTATGGAATACTTCCATTCACCATTTTCTTGCCGTTAGGCGTTCTTAAAGCAACTCTCCGTAAGAAAAATCTTATGCTATAAATTAAACATGTTGGAGCGTTACTTGGAAAATTCAAATGAAACTGTCAGCAAATGGTGTTGCCAACCTAATTTAAAAATCATAGCCTACTCTAATTATAAATTTAAACGATCTCATGGTACCTTAAATTCAATTATACATTTTATCACTTAAATGTGCCCTCTACAAGGTTTTAACCTCAAATCCGCTCGTTACTAATTTTTAGCTAATAAACTTAACAGGTCTGTCATTTGAAGCGAATAGTTGTAGAAAATTTGATACAAAAGTGGCATCATCTATGTACCCCGTTGCATTCAATTTCTTTCTTTTCCAGTTATGGCGGTGGTACGAGGCCGTGGAACAGATCGATGGGCACGTCGGAACCGAGCACCGAGGACGGCCTCATAGAAGTTGTCGGTCTCACAACATATCAGCTTGTGAGTAAGTTAGGGAAACGATCCAATTAACGGACCGTTACCGTCTCGAAATTCGGCAAGATCGGTTTTTCCCGTTACTTTTTCGTCTTTTCGTTTCTTAAACGTCGGCGCGTCGAGCCGTGAGCGATTGCTCGAGGCGTGTGCGGGGGTGCGATCCGTCGTGAAAAATTCATCGCGGAACTCTCGACTCCCGAGCGTATAGTGGTTGTGAACTTGCGGAGGCGTTTAAAGGGATCTCTCATTTGAATGGAAACAAACGCGAAACGAACTGTTTAACTCCCCAGATGTCCCCCCTTCCTAATCCTTCAGACGGTGGCATTCAGTTTATACATGGAGTGTCTTAGGAATACCCGGCGAAAACTTGGTTGCAAGTATGATAATGACAATAATTTATGTACCTTGTTTCTGTGAGTCTACTGTACGGATTCAAATATATACATCAAAAAATATTTTGCAGTTCTTAAACAGTTCTCTCAGGCATAATAAAAGAAAATTTATTTATTTACTGGACATATACTTTTGTTATTTTTGGTCACGTGATTCTTTGCCATATGGTCTCCAACACCTAAGTTGCGTTAGCGACAATCTTAACATCAAACATCTATTTAGGGCAGCGTAGCATTGATCTCCGGTGTTATCTATGCCTTTCCATTGTTTAGTATTTCTTTACCAAGACAGCTATTTGCGACGCACTCTTCTTTTACCTTTCAATCTTTCCTTAAATGATAAGATGAGGCAACCGATTTTTCGTTTCTTGGTCATATCGAATAGTTCTTTCTATTCCAGCTGTACTCAGGACGTCGTTATTTCTAACTTTTTCTGTCCATGGTAAACGGAATTCTTCGTAATGACCACATCTCAATGACTTCCAGTGGACTATTGGAGGAAGTTCACGTTTCTGAGCCATACAGTAATATAGCCCACACATAACATTACACCATTCTGTAGCGCAGAGTGGTGGCAGAAGGATAACGGAACGGGACGTTTTGACATCGGGACATTTGGCCGTGGCAAATTTGTTTGTTTATTGCAAACACCTTAAGCACAATGTTAAGGGGTATGGGTAAGGGTAATACATGTAAGACACGGTAATCTCTATATATATAAAAATGGATTGCTGTTCGTTTGTCTAGCTTGAACTCGAGAACGGCTGGACGGATTTTGCTAATTTTGATCTTGAAATATTTGTGGAAGTTCAGGGAAGGTTTTTCGGTGAGAAACATAAATAGTAAGTAAGGGAAATACTGAAAAAGGTACGTTTTGTAATTTGACATTTATAATCAAACAAATGAAAGTATAGTGTCAGTTGGTTGTCAAATAAATAAATGTCAAGACGATTATTACAATCTATCATCAATTTGTCAGTGCGCGAGAACTTTATTGATTTTAAAATGCCAAGGAGAAGATGGACTTAGGTCGTCGAAGTCAATCAAATGTGCAACGAGACGAGCTCTCACGTCCAAATCGCACTGACGACTGACGACCAGTGAGAGACAGATAACATTCGTATTGGTATGACAGAATTACTTTCAACAGTAAATAATGGAATCGAACGAGTTCGGGCACATCTTACACAACAGCATTTAGATCGACAGGGCACCGAGTCTACAAAGTCTACACGACGCCAACACAAAAGCGGAAAGTCAAGAAACCAAGAAGAGTCCTGAGTAAGTCAAAGCAACTTCACCAGGACACCAAGTCTACAAATTCTACAAATTTGAAACGACGGACATATCCAATCACTGCAGCCGGAGGAAAAGCCGCAGTGATTACAACTCCAAAACTTCAAGAACTTCGACGCCAACACAACGGAGGGAAGTCAAGAAGACAAGCAAAGTCCTGAGTAAGTCACAACCACCTTTTCCAGAGAATTAATTAAAAAATTCACAATTTCAACTACGACAAGATATAACAAGCAGATGAGTTGATTCAATAACAAGAAAAAATAGCCCAAGAAATCATATAACTACAAAATAATTGCAAGAAAAACGTAAGTGCAAGAAAAACCAAGGAATACTTACAAAAATGGATTGATCACCTAGAAGCACTATGGGGAAAGCCCAAGAGAACAACGAGGCGTTCCATGAACTTGGGTTTGACGATCAGCACAGTTATATAAGATCACACTATTTCAAAAGGATCGAGGAAAACTACAAGACAATTCGACTATACCTGACGTTAAACGAATAAAACACCCAAGAAACAAGTCTATGAGGTACAAATACAAGACCCAAAACCGGAAGTGAAGAAACCCAAACAACAGACCGAACATAATTACCGACGAATCGAACTAAAGGTAAAAATAACAAACAAACAAAAAAACTATTTAGACAAGCTGAAAAAGACATGGCAGAATTAACACCAAGATGGTCATGCACGTACTACGAGCAACAAATGCCCAAAACATGGAGCGCACTTCAAGACACAATGAAATAGAGCGATTCCGCAGACGCAGTGTTCCTGTAAACTTGAAACGAGTAGCATTCCACTACGACCCGGAAATAGATTATTGTGCCGAAGAATCCGTAACGATTGGAGAAATGACAATTGTTTGTCAATATTGTAAAGCGTTAAAATGAGCCTACTACGAAGCTACTGGATTATGTTGTGCTGGTGGTAAAGTAAAATTGCCGTAATTGTTCCCACCACCAGATCCATTACCTTCTTTAGTTTCTGGGGTGGGAAATGACTCTAAATATTTCTTGGCCAACATCCAAACATATAATAATTGCTTTTAAATGACGTCGTTGGTGCAATGCATATTGTACAGGAAAATTTCATACCTAATTTCAGGGTAGTTTTTCATAAATTATTTATTAAACAATTAAAAAGATAATATACAATTGCTAATACAAGGACAGTTTGCGGAATAAACTTGGAGTTTCCAGGTTTCGCGCATGTACAATTATACGTCGCGTGTTCGCGAGTCGTAAAACTATTATCTTTATAAATTTACGCACCGCAAAAAAGACGGAAAATATAGTAGATCAGAAAGCCTTAAATTGATTATGTGTATAACTGTGTTGCATTTAATTTAATGTAGATAAAAAAAATTATTGTTTTGACATTATTTTTCAAAAATATATGTAGATGATCGGAATTTCACCGGGTCATCTATAATTTTTATTTATCTTTTTTCTTTAAACTTTACGTGGCATTGCGACGCATGCCGGGTACGGCTTGTTAATATATAAATAAAAATACAGTGAAGTACCTACCAATACCTATTTAACGTAGGTTTGCAAATTTTACCAGTGGACAATAAAATGGATAATTTAATGAATAAAATAAATTACATAAATGTATTTTATAAATAAATAAACATAAAATAAATGAAACCGAAATAAATAGGTACTCACCAAACTACTAAATATTATTATTAGAGTTAGAATTTCATTTAAAAACATTTCTCATTATTAGAATTTTTTTCGATACACATAATATGTATGTATTAAAAATAAATATTTTGCAGAAAATGAAGGATTCTATATCTAATAAATCGTAAATGATATCACAATATAAATGAGACGTACATAAACTAGAAAAATTATTCCCAAAATGTCAATTACGATAATTACAAATAATTATATTTTCTAATATTTTTGTTGTTTCTTGTCTTGATTTCCATTAAGCAAGATACATCACCCCAAAAATAAAACATGTATAAAAATGTGTAAATGCTAAAACTGAATTAAATAACTATTACATACTTTTTGGGGGAAATGTAACATTTTTATATTCATATTTGTGGGTTAAATAATATAGGTAAAACCAATTGTATTGTGAGATATAATAATTTTCATTTAATTATATAACACAATCCACGAAAACGTATTACCCTTACCCCTTAACATAGTGTTTAAGGTGTTTGCAATGAACGACTAAATTTGCCACGGCCAAATGTCCCGACGTCCAAACGTCTTAACTGCCAAACGTCCCTACGTCCAAACGTCCCTATGTCCAAACGGCGACTGCCAAACGTCCTAGACCCCAAGGATAAAGAGCAGAAGGTTATGACAGCGTTTACAATACAGTAAAAATTAAGCGCCAGTGGTCCTCCAGAAGCTATTTAATATTCTTCACAAAAGTCAGATACATGGAAAGTAAGTATGTTGCCGCCATAAAATCACTCTACAGATTCCTTTAAACGAGAATTAATATCAGAAGGAAGCTATCCAGAATATTACACCAACGAAAGGACTCAGGCTGCTTATCTCCAACATTTTTTAAGATATATATCAATGAGATACTAATAGATTTGCAAAATAAATGCGCTGGTATGGGCCTGGACATAGATGGCTGTTTACTATACACCCTCTTATTTGGCGATGACCAAACCCTCACCGCCAGTGACGCATATGACATCGACTATATAATGTGGAAAATATCTGAGGCATTTAGTAAGGTCGGTTTAAAAATAAACGTTACCAAAACCAAATACCTGTCAGTGGAGTCTTCTCAGTGCAATCTAAATGTTGACGGACAAGTAGTTGAAACTTGTCAAGAATATACCTAGTCTGGTGTAAAAATATCAAAAGATGGTTTAAGTAAAAGAGAAATATCCTACCTCATTAATCAAGCAAAACAAAGCATGAGTAAATTACACTCCGTATTGTGGATAAATAATGTACATAAAGAGGCAAAATTAGGAATGTATTTTATTGTGTAAACGTATATTATATGTATATATATAGTATATCACATACATACATCCATACATAAGTACATACATACATACATACATACATACATACATACATACATACACACATACATACATACATACATACATACATACATACATACATACATACATACATACATACATACATACATACATACATACATAATATGTATTGTGCAAAGTAGGTATATTGTTGTATGGATCGGAGACATGGGAACTAAACAAACGTGATAGACAAAGACTGGAAGCGACAGGTATAGATTTTCTTAGAAAAAGCTGTGGAGTATCACGAATGCAAAGAAAAACGAATAAAAAAAAATAAAAAGAAGAATAAATGTACAAACAACGATATCAGAAGAAATGGAAAGACGCAGACATATGAGTACGGTCATATGCAACGAATGGAAGATAACCGCTGACCAAAAAAGATTTAAGATTTTCAACCGTCATACAGAAAAAAAAATGGTTCAGACCACCAGAGGAATGGACAAAACAAATTCGAAAGGATATTGAGGGACGAGGAATGGAAGAACAAGTTTGGATGGATAGGGAGGCCTGGAATGCGAGAAACGGCCCACAGAGATGTAAAAAAACTCGCTTTTAAAACAAAAATAAAATAAAAATTAAGCGGCTTTGAATGACCTCGGCCTTTTTTCATTCGGTATCCTGGGATACAAAATGAGGACCTGCTATAGAAATGTATACACTACAAGATCTCTGTACGACAGGTTCGTATTTTACTTTTTTTTCAATTGAAAAAATAATTGCCTTTCTCGTTTCACAGATCATTCATAAGGCGTTATTGTTAAATATCTGTTGCACGACATAAATGCTGATACCTAAGTTAAAGAGTGTTAAAGTGAAAATACTAAAATTTTAATTAGTAAAAAAAACACCAACACGTATATATTTATATGTTATATACATATATATTATATATGTATTACAAAAAACTTATCAAAATGTATTTGTATTACATAATCACAATGTACAACCTACGAAATATTCATGGTTACCTACTTAACTCTCCTAATACTAAATTAATGATACTAAAGAGTTATTCTGAATTAAAAGATGAAAATAGCGCCAATCCTGTTATTTTTGTTAATATTTTTAAAACTTATAATTTAATAATATCCACATGGTATAACTGAGACACGGAAGTAACCAAAATTCACTGTAAATATTTCAAATTTTAATTATTCAGATTTTATTCCCAATGTTCTAAATTATTCTTAGATGAAATTCCTTTGCAAATACAGCAAAACAAAATGTACATTTACAGTGGTGCATCACCTCGTTTTATACGTGGTCACTTAAACAGTACATATTTCAATAAATATTTTAGAAGGAAACACACAATCATTGTTGTTTTAAGTATAAAAAACAACAGTCTTCGGCTTAAAAATGGAAACATTTATCATAAAACAGTGTTAAACGTGATGTTTGGTTTATATCCTGGTTTGCAACTAATTGTTTGTAAACTCTAAAAATCTCAATTATTGTAAGGCATCTCACGTTTTGTGTGTATATTTTAAGGTTTTTAGAGTTACTTCCCCTTATTGTGTTTCAGTAATTAATTTTGTGCACAATACATTATCTGTTATTTTTTTAGCATCTAATAATTGTGATTAATATAATTACGCCCTAATTTTATCAGCGTGTTTCTTATCTGCACATCTTAATTGTTCCGTTTCAATTTGCTCTTACCAATACCAACACTGCTAACCATTATTATCAATAAAATGGCGAATGCAAATTGGAATACTATATCCCCCATAACTAAAAATTTCCCGGTCACCACTCACTTTATCAAATTAATTAAAGAGCAACATTTCATTAATCAAATGGTTGAGCAATTTTTCGATAGAATTTTAAAATTTGGTATTTCATAACTCGCACAACTTTCATCTATTAACTAGTGGCCTGAGTCCGTTTCAGATTTCCGAATTACTACTGTACTTTCTTAGAAGCGATTCGCAAATTGTCTTCTCATATTTTTAACTCCCCCACAATTCTTACCGTGACACAGAGTGACACTTTTTATTTCTCCTCTCTCTTTATAAAATTCTTCGAAAATTGTCGGGAACTCTCCCTTGAAGTGGTGAAACGTGAATTTATAAAATTTAATCTTTATTTGTGGGATGGAATATAATTCACGTTAAGTATACACTTGTATATTCATAAATTTAAATTTGTCCCACGTTTGGTGTAAATAATTTTGACTTGACATAACTTGTTACACGCATTTAATACATTGTGTGATAAAAAATTGTTAATATCTTAACGGTTCACCCATTTTATGTAGTCAGCTTCAATCCAGGCTATTTTTAGGACACTATTTGATTCTCTCTAATTGATTTCTTATTTAATTTCCTCTTTAAATCTAATTAGTATTGTCTAAAAAGTTCGTTTCGTCGTACAGATACACTTCTTTCAGGCGTAATTTTGAGGACTACATACTTAGCTTTTTTACAACAAACAATTTCGTTGTTGTTTTGTTTATTTTTTGGTACGAATTACAACACAACATGCTGAAAAATAAATTAAAAATGAGGTTTCAGACTTAAGGTATTCCTCCATATAAAAAATATACTTTAAATTGTTGTAGGTAACAAAACAAACACTAATAAACTATAATGGCATAACATCTCAAGACTGAACATGCATGCTACTCCTTCATTTTTATTATTTCTGCGACAAACAAAAATCATCCAATGAAATATGTTAATTGGCACCCAAAAAGTGTTCGTAAAGGATCTAGTGCCACATTTCCTACCGTGCTACTGTCGTGCATCGAGTGTGTGTTGTCTTCGTGTCATGTCCCTGTCGTGTCTCGTTGATTCTACATAACCAACTGCGTCGTCAAGCATTACCAATGCTCACATAACTATCGTTTTTGCTGAAAGTAACAATCAAATTTAACATTTTATTTTCTATTATAATTGTACTTTCTGTTTTTGGCTACTGAAAATAGGTTGTGCTATATTTTAATTTTCTTTATTTTGGAACGTCCTTTATACAGGATGTTAAGGGTTTGACTGCCTTTTTTTTAATAGGTGATAGTATTCATCAAAACAAACAAAAATATCTTATATAACAGGGGTCCTAAAACCAACCGTTTTCGAGAAAAGTCGACTTATTTTGTCAAGGTATTTCACCACAACTTGGCAACACCGACAAGAAAGGAGACGTAAACATGACGTTTTTGGTGTTGGCTCTCGGTAAACATGAGGTGTACACAGCTGATCGTGCGAGGTTAACGTTTTTGCGAACTCTTCCTAAATGCCGTCTTTACGCTGTACCTAATAGTAAACGAAATAATTGTAAGTGATTCCAATTGATTCAATTATGTAATTATTACACTTGCATGTATAAATGGTAAATCAATAGCGATCAGTAATTCAGGGCCACTAACAGCATTAGAAAAGGATCATGCTGTTATTGATATGTAGTAAATTTCAATATTTACCTGGTTATTACAGCATGTGTTCAAAATGTCCACCGTTTTTCTCTCACTTCAACAAATGTTCTACGGTTAGGCAGTCGCCGTTGAGGAAATCGTTCGTGATAGATACGACGTGCACTTGTAGAACTACAACGCGCCTCCCCGTAAATTAATAGCATATCGTGATATTCGCGTATTCTGAATATTTTAAGAACCGAAAAATTTACACGCACCGAAAAGTAACCGTAACGATCACACGTATCTTTCAAATTCAAAGATGCACACTGTCACTAGTGTCACTGTCTGGATCTCATTTCGCGACGCGTGCGATACCGTCGCGGTGTTGCCACACCACATCATAGCCATTTTATCGAGTTCTCTTGATTGGAAAAAAAATATTCTTTAAAGAAAGATTGTTTTGTTACAAATTAAACATAAATACATTAAAAGAGTACATCTTATAGTCATTACATGTACAACATTATGTGACATTCTTTAATAAAACTGAATTTGCACACCTTAATATTAGAAGTTTGCTAATTTTTTTCTCGAAAACGGTTGGTTTTAGGACGCCTGTTATATAAGGTTTTTTTGTTTGTTTTGATGTATACTATCACCTATTAAAAAAAAGGCAGTCAAACCCCTAACACCCTGTATAAATAGGGACATTTTTTGAATATGCCCTATTGGCGTACCTATCGTTTAAGAAAAAAGATGAAATTGATGGCATGTATACACAAAATGTAGCTTGCATGCTCCCCTGGGTCTCCCTGTATAAATAGTGTCACAATACACATACAATTAAACCACATTGCTTTCTTTGAGTAATAGAACGAAAGAGTGCTGCGGTCTATTCGGCTAGATCACCAATGTTGTTGCCAAATGGTTACTTCTATTGAAGTATAGCCATCCTGTTAGAACCAGATACTATTAAGTAGTATTGTGTATTACATACGTTCGAAAGACTCGCCATTACATCATCGCTTTCGAACGCGTTTTAACATGTCATAAGTTCTCACATCCCCTCTCGCACCCACGAATTCCTCCACGTGTCAAGAAATTCCATTAAACCTGTATCAACATAACTCAGTCCGCGCTCTTACAGTCAACTTCTGATGGGAAACTTGGAATCCAGCCATTACATTGGCCGGTTCCGCTTTCTCGTCCTCTCCACTTGAATATTTCACGGTTCAATTCTTATTGCCGACTCTCAGGAAGCTTACAAAAATACTCGTAATTAAATGATTAATTCCTATAAGTCTCGTGTAACGGGAAAGCCGACGACTACCAATTTAATTTACCCCCCTCCCCCCCCAAAAAGCCCATATTCAATAACCGGCTTTCAATTTAACCCAGTTATCGAACAGTTCCGCCTATCGAAAGCGGGAGAGAAAGACAGAGAGAGTTAGAGAGAGACAGAGAGAGACAGAGAGAAGGATAAACGATATATAGAAGGAGTGCTCGGAACAAATTTAATTTCTCTGTATCGGGAACGTTTTTCCGCCACTTCATTTGCTTTTGCATTTTCCATTAGTCTACCTTGGAAGAGAGCGATTGGGATAGAGAAAGGGAGAGAGAGAGAAGGAGGGAATCGTAAGATTAAACTCGTTTTTCTCCCGTTTTCTTTCTATCCGTCTTCTCCATTATTATTCCTGAAGGCAAACAAAAAGAACGGCCTTTGCATAACGACGCGGACTAACCGATGATGCTCCGAGTGCAATAACGGATTAAGTAAAGAGTCGTTTGATCTCAAAGCTGTGTGTTGTGTACTAATTAATGGGAAAGCCGGGAAAAGTAGGGGTGCTGATCGCAATTAATTGCAAACGGCGACGATCGCTTTAAATAGGCAGCTAAACGTGGGAGTTTGCTACTGTTTACCTCGTCTTAGTTTACCCTCTTTAACTTTTTTCAAGAAGCTGGGTAGAGATTTAAATACTCACCATATTTGACGAGACATCACGTCAAAAATTCCTCAATTATGAATTAAAAAGAACAGAAAACACTAAGTTTTTTTAAATTCCTAAAAAAATTTAAAATAAGGGTACGTTACTTGAAATAAACTTGATACCGCTTTAAAAAAATGTAATTAAATTGTACGGTTATATCTAAAGTAAAATATATATTATTTATGTAATTGTTTTTATACGGGAATATTTAAAGTAAAATATATATTTATATATTTATTTTTATAAGGGTATATTTAAAGCATAATAACGTAACGTAATAATAACATAATAGAAACCATTTTGTGACACCTTTATTAATTACAATCACTTTGACTCTCTGATTTGCCACAAACTATCCTCTCCCAGATTTCATATCTTTCATTAACTTTCCCTTTTCCATTTGCACAGGCCTTATCTTATTTAATTAGATTCATCCTATTTCTTTTTATAATATTTTCGTTAAGAAAATTGAAAAAGTACTCCCTACTCAATTCAAATTTCAGAAAATAAGCAATTTAATGGCGAAAAAATTCTCCCGTTTTTCTTTGGGGAATTGTAATATCCAATATTAATTCTTTACATATTTTTGAACCTGAATAGTGTTCACGGCGATTAAATAGGCCATTTTAATTTATTGTTTTACGTTGTTTTTAAATGTTTTGGTAGCTTTCAGAAGATGATATTAACATTCTGTCCGAAATCTTTGATTATATTTTTTTATTAAAACAGCTCGGTATTAATGGGCCTCCAATTTGAAATCAAATTTATCCAGAATTGTAAAATTATTTCTCTGGAGGGGCGATTTTATGAAAGAAAGAATTACCATTTCCTTACTTTTTTCTCAATTTTTTTGACGTGAGTACTTATAATTCTTATAAAGGACCCCGCACTTTTTATAGACAAAAATGGTTTCAGTCCCAAGGTATAATTTTTGGTGGAAAAGTTAGATCTCAACATCTTGAACAAAAAAGCTAATGGGCACAAAAAAATCTACCGTCAGGCTTTTGCGCTACGGCCCTTATAAGGTCGGCACTTGGGTTTTCATGTCTCGTGTTATTTTTATAAAAAAAGAGCGTGTTCAGTGGCCGATTATGGAGACATAACATTATTGCACCGAATATCAGGAGAAAATCTTTAAGATTCGTCCAAACATAATAAAAAAAGAAATGAAACTACAGATAAATATGTGCGCGTGTCACGTTTAATGGCACGTGTCAGATGGGCGAATGACAGCTTAGTACAGAGGCGGCGAATGATACGAGACTCGTTACTGAACTCAGATGGATTTTGGAGGCCCGCAATGGTCTCATGAAGCACCTATTCAAATTCCTACATCATGTGATTCCGACTTCACACCTCCAGGCATGCATGTCTGAACATGTGTTCACTGAACACGCTCTTTTTGATAAAAATAACCCGAGACCTGAAAACCCATGTGCCGACCTTTTATGGGCCGTAGCGCAAAATCCTGACGGTAGATTTTTTGGTGCCCAATAGCTTTTTTGTTCAGGATGTTGAGATCTACCTTTTCCACCAAAAATTAGACCTTGGGACTGAAACCATTTTTCCCTATAAAAAGTGCGGGGTCCTTTGTACTTGGTAGATAAATTAAAATCTACTTTGCGTTACTAATGATCTCATTATTACATCGAAAGTAGTGTAATAATATTCATATTATTACACTACTTTTGGTAACTTTTAGTTTTGTTAAATTGGTACATCAGCCTGTCACGTATACATGCGTAGAAGTCACGTGTTCGACTATCGAATCTCATGTAACACATTCTTTCGTTCATTTTTTCTGTCTATAGGTTTGTTCCAACAGCGACAGAAACTGGTTTCAAACCGTCATAGGCATGCGCAGTGGAAAATATTCGTACGAATTTGGACCTAATAGGACTAATATTTTCCACTGGAACTTGCAGCTTGGAACACCCGTTAAATTGAAAAAAACGCCCCTAAATAGGGGTGCTTTTCGACTGTTCTGCGGAATTCTCTTGCGAAACCTCCCGCGGACATTTGACCTTGCCTATTCAGTTTCTTTTTCAATTTTTTTAAAAACCCACCCTTTGGGAGGGGTGTTTCTTGCATGTGGGGGGTGCAACACCCCTTTTCGCGTGATGTGACTCTGATTTTGAATATTAGCGACCGAAAGAAACTAAATAAGGTGAAATGTCCGCGGGAGGTTTCGTAAGGGACTTCCGCAGTACAGTCGAAAAACACCCCTATTTACGGGCGCTTTTTCCATTTTAGAGGTGTTCCTACCACTGCTGCAAGTTCCAACCCCCATTTTGTAATCAGAGCCCCAAAATACATAAGGGACAAGTGGTCTCGTCAAGTCCAGCGTTTTCCGCCCTTTTTGCGTTATTTTAAATGGACTACTTGTCTCACTTAATTCGACACGAATTTCGAACTTTCTTCTGAGTGATTTCGGGAGCTTATATTTTAATCTCTACAATATGGGGAGACTGGTAGAATATAATATTTACCGCAGCAGCGCCCACAAGCGGAAATGAGAACAACTCCATCGTGTTTCGGGAGACTATTCCACGAGTTCGCAGGATTATTACAGTTTCCTACATTTAAATAGGACCACTATACGGAGTGCTTCCGGTAGATAGCGCACCTCATTTCAAGACGTTTTAGATCAAATTCAATGTAACAATTTTTGCATACTGATATGACTTTAGGAATTTCATTTGTTTCCAGCCACTCCTGCAGGCCGGCGGCCACGGCACGTGCATAACGCAGTGCCGCTCGGCGAAGATCGTAACGTCGAAGACGATACCGATGCAGGTCGACGGCGAGGCGTGCAAATTGGCGCCATCTATCATCACGCTCTCGCACCTCAACAGGGCCCCGATGCTCGTGAAGAGGAAGTGCGCCGGGAAGTCGATACCGCCGCAGACTGCGCTCGACAATCTCAAAATCACCGTACATAAGATAAGCATGACTGACTACGAGCAGCACCACTACGAGAAGGACCTACTCGCTCAAGCAGGTCAGCGGAACATACATTCTGAGTTTTAGCACGAACTGACCGCTGCCGGTCGATCGAAGTAAAATTATATCCAGATAAACTGAAATAGTGTACAAAAAACTATGAATAAAAATATCCGTCCCCACGTTAGTCGTCCATCTTGACTGGTATTTATCGTAGTAATCGTATCGTAGTACATCGATCGTAGTACATAGTAATAAGGATTTCCATTAAGGTTGCGCGATCAATATAATGTCCTATGCTTTACAATGCAAATTGATTTCAATGATAACTAAAGATTGAATCATAAGAATTGAATATTTTTTGTACCAATCGATTAACAAAATATAAATGTATGTTTTTACGAGACTACTTTTGTTTGAAACTTATTACATTTCTGGAAATATCTATTTGAACATAAAAAAACGAAAAAAAAACTAATACCTATTCAATCGCACAATAGTAATGTTTGACATCTTAATAACGTGGAAAATGAAGCATTGTACGATGCCTATTAAAATATTATGAGGTTGTAAAAGTATCTTGGTAGTTATTGTTGAAATTAGAATAACTGACACTTTGTTACCGACATCGATGTCATCATTGACATCGACATTTGTCATAACAAATGAGTCTAAACAAACCTCTCAAAGGTGAAAAACTTCTTTTTGGGTATTGATTTAGGTTACTCATTTAGTAGTAGGGGAGTTTCCTCTACCTTTTCTCTGGTGTTTTTCCTTTGGTGTCTTTCCTGAAGGTGTAAGATGTATCCATATGAAGTGTTTAAATTTTGAATATCGGTTTTCTTATTAATTGGTTTGTCTTCATTATGAATGTAAGTCATTTCTATGAAAGTACGTTTGTAGTTATTCTTTTCTCTAGCCCGAATTTCGCTGTCCTCAAAATCTATTACGTGTCCTTCCTGTTGTGCATGTTTTGAAAGGGCACAGACATGTGGCCGTAATCTAATGTCGCTTTTATGTGATATGATTCTGGCTTTGAGAGGACGTTAAGTTTGGCCTACACAGTGAGAATGGCAGCCCATACATTCAACCCTATAAACAAATGATTAAGTGAAACATTATTAATGTTATTATTATATAATATTGTGAAAATAGTGATAAAACTTTATCGACGTTATCAGTTCTAAATATTGCCTTTTCCAGCTTAAATGCCATTAAGTTGTCCAATTTACTTTGATTGGTTAGAGACCCTAAAGAGGAATAATTCAACTTACTCAATAAAGGATTCTAACCCAACTTAGAGTTTTGCAAATGTCTAAAATGTCCGCAGATAGTTGTGAAGTCTTACTGTGTTTCAACGTTTGCAAAATTACGTCTCATTCTGTCGCTTACGTTTTGAGTATAGCCCCTCTACTTTGAATAGTAGCGCATCCTTGGAGCAAAACTAATACCAACGTCGAAACGAAAAAAGTCCCTACTTTTATGATGGAAATTCAAAACCTATATCCTGTATCCTAAACAGCTGAAACCCTTTTGCCCAACTGTTCTTACATTTACGTGCACAACAACAGGGCATTTTGCAGATAATTATGTACTTAAATACAAAAACAAATCTGCCAGTACTGTCAATGTCAACTGTTCTGTTGAAATCCTAGTGACTTTCTGTGCAACCAACGTGATTTTGCCCCAAGGAAAGCGCCACTATTCAAAGTAGGAGGGCTATAGTTTTGAGGTTGAATGTGTGTCCCCTAGCGAAGTTAGTTAAAAACAAATAACTCTTTCATACTAGTGATGTCAAAGTTAAGTGAAGTTTCTAAATTTTCAAAAATTCTTTAGGACGCCCAATGGTTTCTGTAACAAGAAGATATGACTTATGATTAATCCATGACTTAAATAATTTTTTGCACAACCCGGTTGAAAACGTGTCATTTCTATATACCTGTACCTCGCGGAAAGTGACGAATTGCCGGGCCGACCAGTTCCGAACGTACTTTTCCGCCCTAGGGCGGAAAAGTGCACATTCCCGCCCGGCATAGAGATGCGCCGGATACGCGGCTTAGAGATGAGCGAAACATCACGAACTGTGATTGGTGAAAACGATTGCTCTATGGTCGCAACACGCAATACACATGTCAGATGTCAGTACAAAGCATTATCATAGCACAAGTATTTTAATATCATAACTGATTAAGTTTCTCGTTATTTGCTTATTAGCGGGTTGCGCAAAAAGTACTGTGTTCACCACGGGCGGAAACGAAATTTCAACTCGTGCGGAAGTTCGCACGAGTTGACGCAACAAACTCCGCCCTTGTTGAAATGTTCGTTTTTCCGCCCTTGGTAAACAATATACTATTTTTTTATTCTCCACGCCATTGTGGTACTGAACATTTTTTACTTTCTCATCTGGGGTACCCATATAATAAGAGAAAGTATTGTAATCGTACTGATTTTCGGAATTTGAGATATTGGCATTTCTGGATATTTTAAGATCCCCTGAGTTCGAAAAACATGTTTTTGGAAACATGTCTGTGTGTATGTATGTGTATGTGGTCAACGTTTTCTCAGAAACTATAAATAGTGGAAAGTTGAAATTTTGCATCTATGCTGACTCCGTTGAAAACTCGAGATCACATAAATCTCACCAGAGTCAGTTAAGGGTAAAGGGCATTTTACTGTTAATTTTTAGGTTATTTTTGGGTTATCTCAAATACTGGTCCAACATTTTTTCTTTTAAATTTCATACGTTTACTTTGCTATTCAATCCGTATCGATGGCCATATCATTATCTTGACTGATCTTCTGCAAAGGGCCCTCTACTTTTGTGAACTTTCAGTTTTTCTCAATTTTCTACAAAACGGCTTTACCGATTCTTACCAAATTTTAGATTTGAAGTAATCTAACTAATAGCTACAACATTTATTGGAAACATTTTTTTCTAAGACTTCTCTAAGGGGCACTTCTGAACATTTTCAATTTCTCATTTTTTTTTCAAAAATGCTTTTAATGTATTCTTTAAACTTTATAATTGAATTGACATATTAAATGTATACAATTTTTATTTGAAATATTTCTTCATAAAACTGTCCTAAAGGGCACATTACTCTTAAGGATTTTTACTTTGTTGTACAATTTTCTCTAAAACGGTTTTGGTGATTTATACCAAATCTTCTAAATTGCGTTAGTTGTTTAATGCCTGTACCTTTTATTTGAATTTTTTGATCTAAAATTTCCCTAAAGGGCACTTCCTTAAATGCATCAGCTTGTAGAGTGATTGTTCAGTCTAACTGATACATCTCCCCTTAAATAAAGTTATTTTTATTTAATCCAATTCAATGATCGGCTTCTTATTTCGAAGCATGCACATTGAAATTTGTTGTTGTTATATTACATAAGTAAATTTAGTTTTCTGTTCGATGAAGTTAGTTGTATTCAAAAACATTTTTCAGAAACCTTTATCATCTAACAAACAACCAAAAGAATATTTACTAATAAGAGAAAATGTTAATATTCTATACTAAATTTATTTTGTAAAACGGTGATAATGTTGCCATGAATATTTTGTCCGGCCATATAAGAAAGTCTTATGATGTCTCACATCGCCATTTTTTTTAAATCAGACGTTTTATAAATTACAACTTGTATATGAAATTAAAAAATTTATTAATGCTCTTGCAACTTGTGTGAAATATTCCCTAAACGTTAACTCTTAACAAAAGGAATAGTGATTCCAATGAAACGACAAAAATAGTGACTTACATATACGAACACAATATGTGCCCATGCCTTCCAGTGATGTAATTTCATCTCGAGAAACATAATCCCCCATCCGAGCCGAAAGATAATTCTACTAACTCCAGCCCAGTTCTATGAGTCAAGAATTCAGCACCAGTCCAAAAATAATATCATTAACGGTCCCTTATTCCGCCGAGAAAAAATCTTCCTGGGGCCACGTGGGCTCCGGGAAATTTAATTAGTCGCGGATTTATAAACAATGAACGAATTAAAGTTGAAATTAAAGTTTTTCCCTCGGAATCGAGTTTACCCTCTTCCTCGTGCCGATTTTAATTACGTTCTTTTCATGTCTAGATTAGACTCGAAAAATTAATGTAATGAAGACACCACAAAAAGTTTTTAGGTATAAATCGGGGAAGGTCGTTTATTAACATCTATAGACTTCGAAAATGGTTTAATTTACTTCCAAATCCTTCGTTTGATTAATGGTTTGGATGAATTATTTCATTAATGATGATTTCATTACTTTTCTTTTTTACGTAGGTATTGATACATTTTATTCAGCATGTTGATGATGTTGATGATAACAATGATTCACATGTTAAATGCTTTGGACATGTTCCACGTGCTCAAAGCATTTCTCCGCATCATTCACGCTCGCATTAGATGATTGATTAGACGCATTAGATGTGAGGAAGATCTTGACGATTCTGAATTCGGCTTTAGAAACGCTTTTGGAACACGTGAAGCACTTTTAGGAATGAACCTTCTCCTCCAAAAATGCCATGATCAGCGAAAAATCGTTTTTTCGTGCCTTCTCGATTACAAAATGGCCTTTAACCGCATTTAACACGATAAACTTATTGAAATGCTGCAGGGTGTTGGGACAGATAATAGAGATATCCGAATAATTAAAAATCTATACTAGAATCAAACGGCACATATAAAAATAGGCAATATTAAAACAGACCATAGTAAAATGAAACAGGGTTGCATACTATCGCCCTTGCTGTTCAACCTATACTTCGTTCGAATATTTAAGGAAACGTTGGAAGGCATAACACACCTCGGCATCAAAATAAATGGAGAACCAATGACTACAATCAGATATGCGGATGATATAGTGATTGTAGCGAACAAAATCGATGGACTACAATTGCTTATGCACAAAATCGCTGACGTGGGAGAACGACAAGGTCTTAAAATCAACGTTGCGAACACCAAATTTATGGTATTCAGCCGGAAATCTCACTATGGAACTACTCTGGAACTTATGGCGAGTCAAATTGAACGAGTCTCTAAGTTCAGATACATTGCAAGCGTCGCATTAAAGAGGATATAAATCCGGACTACGAGATAAAGTTTCGAATAGAGATGGCTCGGTCATCTTTCAATAACATGAGATCGTTCCTTTGCAATGAAAGCCTGAACTTAAAGCTGAGGTAACGTATAGTTGAATGCTATGTATGGTCGGTATTGCTGTACGGAGTGAAGTCATGGACTCTAGAGAACAGGACGATGAACCAACTGAAGACATTCGAAATGTGGCTTCACAGAAGACGCATTTCAACATAGACGCAACATGTTATAAACGAGAATGTACTACGAAGAGCAGACATCGAAAGACAACTCTTGACGTTCGTGAAATGCCGAAAGACATCTTATTTTGGATATATTTTGAGACGGGACATATATCGTCTTTTAAAGCTTATACTCAAGGACAAAGTTGAACGGCGACGTGGTGTAGGAAGGAAACAACAATCGTGGCTCAGAAACGTGGCTATATAGAAATCGTGGCTTTATTCGAAATGGGACCGGCGTAAGGAAGGCTGCCAAACTTTTTCGCTTGGCAGAGGACCGTGCATGGTGATCGCCAACATCAAGGAGACCGGACAAGGCATATGAAAAAAGAAGATACATTATATACATTTTTACCGAAATGAAACTCTGATACAACAATATTATTCCTAATTAACTCATTAGGCCCAACCGCATTTTAACCGTTTCATCCTTGTCATACAATTATTTTCTCGCACTTCCCAATGATAAACGAATGATGGGAAGTCTTATTTCTCATTCATACATTTCATAATAACACACAGTAGCCTTCGTTTTTAATTTTTCACTTGCCGTTGTCGTACTTGAACAAAGAATAAAGTTCTATGTTAAAATGTTATGCACTAATCGAATATATCTATTTTTGTTTTCAGCAATAAGCATCGGTCAAATAGAAGTCAATCCCGTGTCGGACCTGGAACAAGTTAGAGCAATCATCAATAAATTAATCGAGGAGAGCAATGATCAAACGCCTCCGGAATGGTGCTTCGTGGACTGTAAGTACAATTTTAAAACATATAGAAGCAAGAAATCGGAAATTATATCAATATATATGTTTTATTTAATATGTTGGAGTTTCAAGCTAGAAATCGGAACTTATAAAAATATGTATGTTTTATTTAATTTGCTGGAGTTTCACTCTATATCAGGTCGATTTCCTGAAAAATTCATATATTTTAGTGAATGGTTATCACCAGAGTTTACTCCAATTTTTCCCATCGATTTTACTAGGATTTCAATTATTAAGTTTACATTTTAGATTGCAGTCGTTATTTTTGTGGCAATGATGAAATTTTACATATAAATTTCACGTTGTTATCGCGATATAGAAAACTACATAATTGAGCTGTTCTTTGTTGCGGCAACGAGAGTTGGAAGTGCTTTGTACCGCTTTTACGATTCGATTTCAAAAGAATCGTCGAAATCGATGATGGTGGGATATCCCGTAGAAAGATAGCTTAGCCTGTCCTCTTGCTGCTAGAATTTGTACGGTTCGCGAGTGGTTTTCGGGCATTCAGTTACGGTTGTTCTCGTTAGTTGCCTTCTGAGTGTCCTCCACATGTTCCTGGTGTTACTGTTTGTGACCTTTTTGTGGGACATGTCAGGAACTCCGTCTGTAACGTAGTTTAATAATCCACGTTAATTGAAGTTTTTCTCTTATTTTATCTTCCTGATCAAAGCTAAATGGAATTGACCAATTTAGTACAACATTTATGAAAAGCTAATCGATACTGTGTTCGTTTAAGGGGGTAGTCTGGTCCTCAATAGCTTTTCATTATTTTTTTTCCTACAAAAATTTATTTTTATACTTTGTCTTTTTTACATATGATAATATAGATACTTAGTATTACAAAAAGATTTATTTTTTATTTTTAGGCCCCGACATGGGCGTAACACAGCGGTCTCAAAAGGACCCCATTTTTATCTGGTTGACATGATTTCTCCATTCAGAAACATCTAAAACGAAACATTTCAAAGGATTATTAAAATATATGTAAGCGGCTATGGCCTGAACTAGGATAAATCATTTTGACTGAAAAGACACAAAATGGCGGACTTTTAAAATTCTCGACCCGTTTTTTTGCACTTTTTTATATTAATTATTTAAAAAAAGGTGTAAATATTAATCAATCTGTACAATCCTAGTTCCGGCGAAAACTACACATGTTTGGAGTAACTCCTCAAAATTTGAGCGAAATCGGTATGGTGGTTTTTGCTAAATCGTGTCAACCAGGTCGAAAAACGTTGTTTCGAGAAAAACGCCTTTAAAGTTTTTTTTCGAAAATTACAGAAAATTTAAAAAAAAAAGTATATTGCGTTGGTCACCGATGACTGCTTCATAAATTATGCCTTCCTGTTCTTCAAAAATATCATTTTACATACAGACTGATTAATGTTTACTTGAAAATCAGGGTTTTCTTGTAAAATTTTCCTTACAGATGCACTTGTTCTGCTTGTGTCACAATTACTGGTATGTCGATTTCCACGAAAATCTCTTATTTTGAACGATATGGTCTAGGATTATCACTTGTATACCTGGTTTTATCCAATGTTGCACAAATTTTCTTTTCTGAACAAATAATCTTGTATAGTCGTTATAGACAATAAATACAAACTTTCTAGTGGAAATTCTACAATTGCTCCAAATAAAACAGTACTATTTGTAAAAACAGAAATTGTATAGAAAAGGACTAAAAGGATATAAAATTTGCAAAAATTTTAGCATAAGCGCGGCTAAACTGAACACCTGCAGAAAAGCCACGTGCGCGCGCTCACACTTTAAAGCTCATATACTAATTTCTCGAGCTCTATGAGCAAAATAAACTAGACTACACTATTTTTAAAGGTGTATGGTGTATGAAAATGACATTTTTGAAAAATCGATTTTTTCAAAATTGAGAACCAGACTACCCCCTTAATTTGAGAAAATCATTAAATCGAATTTAAATTCTTAGAATTTACAGCTACAAGAGTTACTTTCTTTTTCCATGAATCGTCTTGGAACCAAAATTTTCCGGAATTGTCTTGGAACCAACATTTTCCGGAAATTGTCTTGGAAACATCATTTTCCTCTTATTTACGTGCAGGAAAATGTAATTTTCCGGTCTAGTACTGTAAAGACTTTACAAGACGCAAAATGACAATTTTTCCATGTTGTTTACTGTGTAACTATAGTTGCCAACAAAATTGATAAACTTGATTTTGGTGGAATTTATAAAAAAATCTAAAATTTGTAAATTTCGTCTTTTTTTAAGATTTTTCGAAAAATTTAATACAGAACATAAAATCTCTTACTTGACTCGGAGCTGTAAAATACTCGACACGAAGTGCCTCTCGTATTTCAATTTACCTTCTCTTCAGTAATGTGAGTTTTTCCTGACTTCTATGTACCTAAATAACTATTACCACCATTCTCCCTATGATTCGAAGTTTTGTTTCATTTCGTTGTAGTTCATACAAGCAGTTGTGTATAATTTTTCCTCTTCTCAAGCTTTTTACCTGTTTTATAACGTTTGTGGCTTCAACAGTATATTTAGTTTACTGGATAAACGGTTATTAATAAGGAAATAATTTTGATGAAATACTCTAGAGTATAATCTCTAATCTCTGTACTCTGCAATTGGGCCGATTTTTCAAATTTGAGCTATCAGTATTTCTACACGTTTTAAAGTGCTCTGAGGCAAAAAGAAAAGCATTTTTTCGAAAAAATGTTTGTGTGATTGTGTGTTTGGATCACAAACGCTTTCAACTTAGAGTTTAGAGTTTGTCCGACAGCGGGACCTCTCATTATGCTTTTCATTGAAATCGGCTGAGATAACATGTCTATTAAACCACATCATCCACTTCATAAGTCAGCATTTACTGTAGGCTCATATTTTATTGCTAATTTATTACGCAAAACACGATTTTATTGCTCCATCCCTTAGCGAGAAAAAGGGGATAATCTGACTTAAGACACATCATCCACACCAGTATCTCTGAAACCGCAGGAGATATATGCGTGAACCAAGCGGCATATTTTATTCCTAATTTATTGCTGACGGTAGGGACCAGTAGCGCAATGCCAAAATTAAACCAAATTAGCAATAAAATATGCCGCTTGGTTTATGTATATATCTCCTGCAGTTCCGAAGAAACAGGTGTGGATGGTGTGTCGTAAGTCAGTTAATCCCCTTTTTTTCGCCAAAGGGTGAGTAATAAAATCATACTTTGCTTGAAAGTTGAGTAATTAAATAGCAATAAAGAGCCCAGGTTGTATTTAACTGGCATACATTTTTTTACAACTTTTCTGATATTACGGGGGTGAGTTTAATGCTAAGGGTTGAAACAGTGGTTCTGGGATTGCGCCACTAATCCCTATCGTCAACAATAACATATGCCGCTTGGTTTATGTATATATCTCTTGCGGTTCCGGAGATACAGATGTGGATGGTGTGGCTTAAGTCTTAAGTCACATTATCCCCTTTTTCTTGTTAAGGGGTGGAGCGATAAAATCGTGGTTTGCGTAAAAAATTAGCAATAAATTTGCAATAAAATATAAACCTATAGGAAATGCTTACTTATGAAGTGAAGTTTTTCGTTTTTTTTATTGTTCTCAAAATTTACTCGAAGTGTTTTATTAAATATTATTTAATATTGTTTTAATTTAATATTATTAATATATTACATATATATACGGAGCTTTTCTATTGAAACGCGTGTCTCGAAATCAACAAGAGCAAAAGAGAAACTTATGGTAGTTTAGTTCGTTAGTACGACAGAGAAGGATGTTTTGCAACGTTGACGGCCGAGCAGGCAGTCCAAGTCAACTCGCATCGTGGTCGCGTATCGGTTTACACTTTCGGATGTGTGCGGTACAGTGTGCGGTGCGGATGACTGTGATGTTTCGCCAGCTAGGAACATCGCAAAAGTTCGTACTCTGTTTATCCAACAAGAAATATATGGCCTCTCTTTCGCTCTTATGTTTATAGCATCCTGCGACTCTGTAGAAACGGACTGTATATATATTAATAATAATATTATTAATAATATATTTATTTATTTTATTCCTCGGAATTTCAACTGTCTATTTTATCTCCGCATTTTTTGTAAGATAAGACAAGTTTAACGGAATTGTTCATGGAATAATAATTTTGAATTTTTCTTTTTATGCACTTTAAGTATCTGCTAACTTATTTGCTCTAATTCGTTAGATAGTCCGTCATTAATGGGATTAACAACAGAATAAAATCTGAGAACTAGTCTCAGTTAAGTCGTTAGCAGTGATAACAGTTCAAAAGATAATAGTTCTCAGTTAAACTCTGAGCAATTTGAGTACCTGGAACTTTAAATATAATAAAACGTCAAATACGCAATGGAATAATCCTAAAAATAATAGATCTAAGTTAATTTCTCAGAATTTCAAGGATTTGAAGTGATCATATTGTAACGAAACGGCTGGTCATATAGATAAGCACTCGGCGCAAAGTGTCGCTTCTGGGGACTTCAAAACGACGCCAATTTGGGGAACTGATGGATTTCTTGGAAGCGGTAGAATATTCGGGAAAGGGCGAGATTCCCCATCCCCCATCGCCCATCGGGTGGCTCCCCAGGTGGTGGATAGGGGAACGTCTCCCAGATATGGGTGATACCGAGGAAATCAAATACTCGGGGCGAACCAAAATCTAGCTTGAGAATGGGCAGCATCATTTTCAATACCAAGTTGATGCATATAGGAAAGGATCCTGGACTGGATCAACGAGGAATACCGGAGGGCGCGACTGCATCAGTCTTCCTGGTCTCCGCAATGCGATGAGAAAGGCAAGGGGAAACCATCTCATTATACATCCCTAGTAAAAATCATCATGGCGGTTAAAACCAATAAAGATGAGATTACTGATCATGGTCCTCGGAACCCAAGATCCGGCAGGGGAGGAAAGGACAAGGCCTCTCAGGTCGTCAGCCGGCGAAATCCTTGTCAAACTTGCAGAGACGAAAAGATAAAGCTGACTAATATAAGAATCGGAACATGGAATGTCCGGAGCATGTTCCAGCCTGGTAAGACACATAATGTTTTTCTAGAGATGAATAGGCTAAACATCAACATATTGGGAATAAGCGAAACAAGATGGCCCAACTCAGGCTCGTTCTCGACAGATAATGGCACAATATATTACTCTGGAAGCAATGATAACCAACATAGGAACGGCGTGGCAATTCTGGTCAATAAAGAATCGAATAAAGCAGTGGAGAATTTTGTCCCGATTTCAGAAAGAGTAATGATATTACAGCTAAAATCATCTCACGCCAGAATGAATCTGGTCCAGGTGTACGCTCCCACAGCGGATGCAGAAGAGAACGATATAGAAATGTTTTACGAACAAATTGGCGAAGCCCTGAGAATGACGAAACGTAGAGAAATTACTATAGTCCTAGGTGATCTCAATGCAAAGATCGGCAAGGGCAAAGTGGAAAGAATGTGGGAAAATATGGTTTGGGGAAAGCAATGAAAGAGGGGTTCGACTACTACAATTCTGCCAAGAGCAAAACCTAATCATTAAAAACACTTTTTTCAAGTTACTAGACAGACGGTTATATACGTGGCCATCACCCGCAGATAAACCGGACAAAATAGTCAGAAACCAGATAGACTATATCATGATCACCGAAAGATATCGTAACGCTGTTAAAGCAGTGAAAGCATATCCTGGAGTAGATGTCTCCTCCGACCACAACCCAGTAATCGCTAACATTGCACTTACACTCAAAAACACTAAGAAACATCAGAGAATCCCTAGAATAGAAACAAGAAAACTTAAAGAATCTGAAGTAAAAGAAAACCTCCAACAGAAATAACACAAGAACCTTGATCAATTGAATACAAACACCAACGATATTGACGAACAGTGGAAACTACTGAAGCATTGCCTACTCGATCCATGTAGAGAGATACTAAAGGACACCCCTAAAAAAAAAGGAAAATGGATGACTGATGAAATACTGAATATGATGGAACGGCGAAGACAATTTAAGAACAAAGATATGCACAAATACAACGAGATCAACTGCGACATCAGGAAAAAGATCAGGGAGGCCAAGGAAATATACTTCGAAGAGAAATGCAAAGAGATTGAAGATCTTCAAAACAGTTACGACTTGTTTAACCTACATAAAAAAGTTAAAGAAATGACAGGGTTAAGACGACACAATCACACCAGCACGCTCCAGGGCAGGAATGGAAACACCATAACACAAACAGATGAAAAGTTACAGCGATGGAAAGAGTACATCGAGGAACTGTTCGAAGATGAAAGAGGGGATCTAGAACACACAGAACTGGGCCCAAATGAATATGTCCCAGATATCACAAAGGAAGAAGTATTGTATGCCCTAAAAACATCAAAGAACGGAAAAAGCCCTGGACCTGACGACCTGCCTATAGACATAATAAAAATCATAGATACAAGATACATAGATATCTTGGTGAAACTCTTTAACCAAATCTATAAGTCAGGTGTTATACCCAAGGAACGGTTGATTTCGACCTTTATCTGCCTATCCAAAAAAGCCAACGACAGGGATTGCAGCGATCACCGCACCATTAGTCTGATATCTCACACACTAAAACTGCTCCTAAAAATCAATCAAAATCAAAAACTAGACATGGATATAGAGGAAACACAATTTGGATTTCGTAAAGGCCTGGGTACGCGTGAGGCTCTCTTCTCACTTAATATATTAATTCAGAGATGCCTGGATGTGAACCAAGGTATGTATATTTGTTTCATCGACTATAATAAAGCGTTTGATAAAGTCCGCCACGACCAACTAATGAAGGTCCTCCAAGTGAAACAAATAGATCATAACGACCTTAGAATCATATCAAATCTATATTATAGAACGAGCAAAAGTACGCATTAACAAACATCTGTCAGAAGAGATTGAAATTAGACGAGGGGTGAGGCAGGGCTGTGTATTATCACCACTCCTCTTTAACGCATACTCGGAAGAAATAATGAAAAAAGCGCTGGAGGGAGAGACAGCCGGAATAAAGGTAAACGGAATACCGATTAACAACATTAGGTATGCGGATGACACCATCATAATGGCAGAAAACATCGAAGATCTTCAGAGACTGATGAATAGGATAGTCGAAAGTGGTCGAGAATACGGGCTAACAATGAACATCAAAAAGACAAAATTTATGAGAATATCGAAAACCCAGAGAAACAACGAGAACCTGACAATTAACGGCACCAGTGTAGAACAAGTAGAGCAATATACATACCTGGGCACAATGATTAACTCCACAAATGATTACTCCAAGAAGATCAAGACAAGAATAGAAAAGGCACGGGCGAATTTCAACAAACTAAGAAGAGTACTCTGTACGAGAGACCTAAAGCTAGACCTGAGAGTCAGATCGGCAAGATGCTATGTTTTCTCGACATTGCTTTATGGAATGGAGACTTGGACCCTGAATGCGGCAACTATCAAAAGGCTGGAATCATTTGAATTGTGGGTATACAGAAGAATGTTGAATATATATGTTGAATATGTTGAATATCATGAACATCGCCCGTCACAAATACCGAAGTCATGAAAAGGAATGGAAATCATAGAAACAATTAAGATCAGAAAACTACAGTACCTCGGACATATTACACGCGGGACAAGATACGCCATGCTGCAGTTGATTATGCAGGGAAAAATCCTAGGAAAGAGAAGTATAGGAAGAAGGAGAATATCATGGCTACGTAACCTAAGAGTATGGTACGGATGTACATCAAGTGAACTTTTTAGAGCAGCTGCCTCCAAAATCCGAATAGCCATGATGATTGCCAACCTCCGTCGCAGGCGTCAAGACGGCACTTGAAGAAGAAGAAAATAAATCGCAGGCCGCAGAGCGAGACGAGGATAAATAAGTGGTGCTAATATAAATTAAATAATTGTGAATATAAATTAAGTATTACGTATTAGTATATAAGTGTTTGTGTAAGTTGTTAAAATAAATTAAGTAAGATAATTCGTGTAGTTTAGTGATTTTCGCGTAGTAAAAACGTTACAATATGATCCGTTGTCATAAATCTTATAGTAGGTACATGGATTTCATACTGTCTAATCTTCTGTATAGAGAGCCGTGTACCAACATCTGATGACCAATGCCCAGAAATGTAGTTAGAGGGATTTTAAAACGCTTCCAAGCAATTCCCTCAGTTTTCGGCGTAGCCGAGAACCTTTTAAGCGTAATCCATTATCCATATACCACTATGAGATATAATGCAATTATACCAATGAATATGTTGAATGTGTTTTGAGTGTGGGAATTTAATAACTCCTTCTTTTATTAAATTTTCAGTTGAGCAGTGAGTTATAAAATTACCTCACAATATAAAGCCTTAGATTTTATAATATCTAATAAATGGATACAGTATTAATTTATCAATTATTCTGTGAGTGGTTGAAGTAAAAATTTAAATATTTAGCTTTTTAGGTAATTAGCAACTCCATTTTTTGAATAAATTTTCTTACAACCTACTTTTTATTCATTTTCAATTTTTCACGACGTTATGCAATTACTACCCAAGAGTTTTAGCTTCCCATATATTTTTGTTAAATGATTCTAGTGTTAAGCAATTTCATTTTTTAAGTCGGCCAATGTCTCGTCTAAAAAATAAAATTCTTTTTCACGATATTTCAAGAAATCAAGTAGGCGATAACTCTATACATCGCTTTTTACTTCACAGAGATAATGTTTCCTTAAATCGCCTGATATTATTCACATCGTCCCGTCCCCAAACATCTGTGTAAAAAAATCAACGACAAGGAGTCTGCCTCCGATAAAACTTTTTTATCGGCACTTTGCCGTCTTCGACAAACTCATTACGATTCCGGTCGTATTGGACTCCTTAAAACTTTCTCTCCTCTCTCTTTTTTTCCTCTCCCTTTCGAACAGACGCTCGGGTAAAAGAAAAAAAATTGCCGGAGTTTCCATGTTTATTCGATTTGTATGTTTCTTTCATAGCGATAACTTCATAGCGGGCCTCGCGTCGATTTCGTTAGATCTTAGATCTTCTCCTGCCCCCCATTGACGGGTCGATCATTATTCTATTTCCAGCTTGCACGGCGGAGAGGTTCTTCCGCATCGACAAGGCGCAGGAGAACCTCCACTTCGTCTCGGACATCGCCTTCGAGAACCTCTACATCCTGGACTGCGGCGGCGGGACGATCCCCCAGACGCCGGAGGACGAGACCGCGAACCCGTCGCCGACCTCCAACCATCAGGGCTCCTACATCATACCCGAGATGAGGATAAGGTGAGCGTGCTTTCGGTGTGGCGTTTTGTTCGTTTCATTTTTCATGTGATGACACGATGTTCGACTGAAAGTGAGAAGTGTTGTTTTAAATTCCCCGCGCGACGTCGGAGGAGAGGGGGACGGAGGCGGTGGTGGGAGGAAACCAAGGTGATCATCTGCGTGATGGTACATGAGGTGTGCTCTCTGGGCTCCTACTGCGCCTACAGAGTATGTAAAACGCGCAGGGTTTATACAGATGTGCCCAGTTCTATTCCTCACGCGTGGAGAGATGTACTGCGATCATGGCAAGAAATATTTAGTGGTCCATCGCTTAAAATTGTTTTTCAACTTCACTCCTTTTTTTCTACCCTTACTAGGTTCTTGCTGAATTTAAATATCGTTTCTTTACACGCTTCATACCCTTTTTACGAAGTCGTCCTCTTTTTCTTTTTTATCCTTCTAGTGTCTAAAAGGAATTATCTTGTGATGTTTGAACTATGACATTAAGATTTTGCATAACCAACACAATTTACCTTTTGAAATTTGGGGGAACAGTCACATTCATAACATCCATATGACCATAACTCAGTGTAAGACATGGACATTCAGTAGTGTCAATTTCAAAAGTATAGGCCACAGACGATTAATATATCTAGAACCGTTTATACACAAAAAAATCTATATATTGCGAAGGTGAACAGCACGTTGTAAGCGTTTTTTACCTTGTTGCATGAATGCAGTTGACGAATTCTCTCTTTAAGATTTACTTGTACATTGCAATCGGTGCTTTCCTTGTATGTAAATCTGCAACAGTACTGACTTTCGATGGGAGTAGCAGCATCGCTTCGTTCGCTTTCGACCTTTGTTTGTTTACATTGCACTTCGTGCAGTAAGTATTTTACATAAAATTTAAAGAATACAGAATGGTTAATATTGCTGGAATTTTCTCGGAGCCATGAGCCGAAGTTGGAGTGATATTCTCAAAGGACCCCCCAAATGAAATGCAATTTTTAATGGTACCGATGTTTCGTCCAAATTTCGTTGTTCACTAACACCCCTGTGGAACTAGCATTAGATTATATCATATCAAGGTTTAATGACCTCACCACTACCCTGGATTTAGAGATGTTAAAGGATATTATTTGTTTCATTGCTAACTCTTCCTATTTGTCATTTGGTGGTTCGATCTACAAACAAAGATTTGGAGTTCCAATGGGCGGTCCTATTTCACCAATTTTGGCTAACTTAGTTCTTTGTGCATTGGAAGAAAAAGTGTTATCTTCGATCTGTCCTCCTATTCCACTTTATTTTTGATACATGGATGACACTCTCCTCCATCGCTAAAGAAAAGTATCAGAATATTCCCAGGAAATTTAATTCCTTCCACACGAGACTTCAATTCACAATGGAACTATAGTCTGTCAAAATAACCCATGGAGTAATAAAATCTCATTATCAATCTCAATCTCAAAATCAATCTCAAAGTAGAAATACTCTTACAAATATTTAGGACCTGAGATATGAAGAACCCCTCTTCGTACTGAAAATGCGAAAAACGGAAAATTATCCTAACAATTTTACAATGAAAGAGAAATAGGTAAATACGGAAACGATAGGAAAACGTGCAGTGTCTAAATGTGCGGTAATACGGCCACTTACGGTATGAGAGAGAGCGAGAGAGGGAGAGAGAGACTACGGTAGTCGCGAATTAACTTTTCCTCAATGCGACGATGCAAAAATTAATTCCGGGCGGTTCGAAAAACGGACGTTTTCACAACCGCCGGTTTAACATGTAGCAAACGTTCATCCAAGATAACTTATGCTGAGCTGGTGTTCTAGGTGGAACATACCAACATAAGATAACTTATGTTTAGCGGTCGGCACGCTCACAACGAAAAATCACAGGTAACGGATAATTGGACGTACAGCTTAATAGCTAGCTTTCACAATAGACGAATAACTACATTTAACGAATAGTTCGGACGGCTTAAAACTATCGGTCGGGGACAATGCACAATTTACGTACACTCACAAATAACAAATAATTCGGCGGCTTATATCTAACGGCGGTGACGTTTACAATAGACATACAGTCGTATCGACTTGCTATAAACAAGTCTTGGTTCTCACCTTGGATTAACTCGGGTACAGAACAATTTGGGGGGATTTGGGGGGGGGGGCGGTTACCTACCTAAATTAAGTCTGGATATTTAAGCGGTGGTAGATTGAACCTTGCCTTATCGGCCGACATCTATCTGAGATAGGTCTGATTTCACGGTTAAACGCGCGGTGTGTGGTCTACCCTCAACTCTCATAAATATGCTTCGTTACAATGGCAATACAGTGTATATCAAGTTGCCGTACCATGAGACCTTGTATAATACCACCAACGTTTTGTTTCGTAGTATCAATATAACTCCGGCCTGGTTTTCTTTCAAAACTCTTAATGATACAATTTTTTCGAAATCAAAGACATGACAGATATCAATAAAACCAGTTGCGTAGTATATTGAATTTCTTGTTTAGATTGCAGTAATAATACATCTTACATCGGAGAAACTAAACAGTATGTTAAAAAAAGGATGTATCAACACCAATTACATATTAACAACCATAACAATGATCATTCTGGTTTGGTGGACCATTTCCTGACTATGAATCATTCCTTTAATTTTGATAATGTGGTAATACTACAAAGCGAACCTAACTTTTATAAATGGAGAATTTTGGAGGCTCTGCACATGATGAGGACACCCGATAACGTGAATAGGCAACATGACTTCCATAACATTGTAAACAGTATAAATTCTCAATTGATCTTAAATGAGAGTTTACGTTTTCTTCAACGACGAGTGAGTTTACCACGACAACTACCATCCCTTCGTGGACCTTGCACTCATTGTTAATAATAACAACAATCGTGTTTCCAGTAAAACATCACAGATGGCACCTAGAACATTGTAATTTTAAATTAAGGTGGAAAATTTAACAACAAAAAAAGAAATTAATTTTGTTCACCCAGTTGGGGGTGAACCCTTGAGGAAGTTTCATACCTCATATTGAGCTCACTATCGCTCATGTACGGGTTTCTATTCTTTTACTCACGAATAATGGTCTCTCTTCGATCTCTGCTCCCACATATGTGAGCAAGAGACAATTGTTTGACCATTTTTCGACTTGTCCATCGCAACTATAGTAAATCCACTGAGAAAAAAACTTCCATGAAACACAAACGTCGAAATTCAAAGCGCGCGACCAGCTAGCGAATAAGCACAGGGTCGCATTACGAATGATCGCCTTGACTATAATTTATCTTTTACTAAGATTTTACTAAAGATGTTCATTTCTTTCTTTTCTGTATACATTTAAAATAATGGTTTTCTCCCCGCAGCTTAAGTATGTTCCAGGTCTCTTTTTGAGATGCGAGCAGTGAAGGTGTCTTTCCATAATTGCAATAGATCACAGAAATATGTTTATACAAATTTATATCAAAAACCTGAATAACAATAGCGATACGTTAACATAATCCATCTTCTAAAAGTCGACTATCACCGTCAACGGCTTACCTGAACGCTTGTAACCAGACAACCATAGATCAGACAACTAAACTTTTTAATTTTACTGAACCGACTCTGTACATCAACAATTCCCGTCAAAAGTTTTATGACTTTTCCACCAATAGCAAACGACGTGTATTAGGTGTTATCTAACTGTACTACCTTTTCTCGTTTCATGGGTGTTTTCTTCTCAGTGGATTTACTATAGTTAAGGATTTTAATGTTGAGGACCTGTAAAATGTAATTCTTTTGAATTTGTTACATCACATACTTACCTTAACAATTGTAGCGCTATGATTATTTTCAAGATCTTGGACGAAACGTCGGCACGATTAAAAATTGCATTTTGAAACAATTGTTTCATTTCGGGGGTCCTTTGAGAACATCACCTCAGAATGGTTAATAGGTGCGTGATGTGCAAAATATATAACAATGAAGTAGAGCCATTTAGATTCTTTTATAGCTGAATATGACAAAATAATAAGGAATTTGTAGAAACATTAGTAGCGTTCTATCTTTATTCTTACTTTAAGTTTCTAGCATATCACATTTAAGGTCGTCAACGTCGGCCACTTTTGCTTCCCCTCCTATATTAGCATGTAAAAAAATAATACTGTAACGTTTATTTTCTAATTTATTTACACTGTCCTAAAATTATACACTACACACTACTTAATTTATCTTAACTATTTCCTGACTAATTAATTTATATCACTCTTAATGTTAATTTATTTCACTGGTCCGTATTTCGCCTTTTTTATTCACTCGCGACTTCACGTCTGATCTACTCTCTCCGACCGCAAGCCCGCTTATATACATTTCAATTGTATTCGCGATGGTTCCTGAAATAACTTGAACCTTCTTTTTTATGTAGAAACGTCGAGAAGGTAATAAATCATTCTTCCTTAATAAGATGTTGCCGGGACTCAATTAAGAGTAGCGGCGTTCCTTTGAGAAAAGCCGCAGTCCGATAAGAGTAAACTCATTTCGCGCTGCTGTTTACATTTCGCGTTACAATACTTTCTTATGAGAAAGCATGGTCTAGTTATATTAAGTGTCTGTGATATAGGCCCATCAGTTCAAAGTTGAATACTACATAACTTTAGGAAAAGGTAATTTCAAAACACTGTATGTGTCTTTTTCCATGTAATTGTACGACATAGTACAATTTTTAAATTTAGCTTTCATTGTTTATGAGATTAACGTTCTGTTATTGCTGAAGTGTTGCCCATTCGCACTATGTACATTAATCGGTAGGAGCTGGCTTCTTGGTTTCATTCGTTGCTATCCAATGCAAGACTTCCCGTTCATTGAATCCACACTTTCTCACTATGAAGCCCTTCAGAATGTCATATCCACATAAAAGTCATGAACGATGACTAGGTACATATCATTTGCCGTTTCATAAGTCATCTTGTTCAGTCTGTAACACATAGTGCTTCTTTATCGTTCGCCCTCTATCACTCGACGTAGTCATTTTCCGATTGCAATAATGTAGGAACCGGGTGCTACTTGCATTTCTGGTTTGTCGAGAATTACACCACATACAAGACTATAATATGTCGCCGGGTTCGTCTAATTAAACTATATATCAGATCTCAACCGGATCTAAGCCGTATTAATCTAGCTATTAGCTCTAGACAGAGAACAGTTGCCGGCGCCAAAGTACAGAGTGTCGAGGAAACTTTCATTTTCTCCGCCGAAAGGGATCTGGCATAGGCGTTACGTTTGTAATTTAATAAATTTGCATTTTAATTAAACTCATTAATTAATTTGACTAAATTACCAGTAATAGCCTGTATCGTTAATATTAATTTTTTTATAGAAATTAGAGAAACACAAATTATGCAGAATTGAAAGTTAGAAATGATATGTATGTGTATTTTATTGGGTGGATATGTGAGTTTTATTTTATCTTACTTCAAAATGACCAAAACAGACTTTAAAAAATATTTAATTTTTACACTGTCAGAATGATTTTATTAATTTTTACAATCGCATTTTTTTGCCTTAAACTTTACCGAAATAATTACCGTACTATAATAAGATTTCAACAGTATCGTAATAGTTGAAAATATTATTAAATTTAAAAGTAATTTTGGTTCCGAAAATAGGAACTAGACGAAATCCATGCAGTTATGTTGATAATCTGTTATTCTGCAGAATTATGGCATCGAAAATGAACTCGACTCAATGTAAATGTATTTTTTAAGAATTGTAGATGGTATAAAATAGCTTAACTTTTTTGTACTTAGTTGCTTGAGGATTTTTATTAAAATTTGTGGAATAATGAAGCTTTTGACATAATGCTTTGACTCTTGTTTGAATTCAATAAAACGGGATGATAAAATTAAGCTTGAATATCTTAATATAACATTGAAAATATTTTATGTTCAAGAAATTATCACAAACTTTTGTCCGAACAAATTGCAGGTGTTTTATAAAAATTGTCAGATTTATTTAATTCCAGTAGAGAGACTGCATTTGTCTTTTACAATCTAAAATCCATTATTTGAAACCAAAAATAAAATGGTAAAGTTAAACGTTTTACCTATAGAATATAGTGTTTCTATTTATAGGTTAGGATCAATTGGCATTCTAGACTTTCTCTCACCTTTCTACTCTTTATAAATTAAACGGTCGTATATGGCAGTTATGGCACAATCTGATCTAGTTTGTTATGGCATAATTTTATAAATTTATAATAAATTAAGACACGTAAGTCAACACTGTAACAGTAATGACCTCGTTAAAGTTCAGTCGTAAACAAGACAGCTATCAACTCAGGCGCTCAGTGGTATCACTTATGTAGTATTCCTGTTCTGTGCGACAGTGTTCGTATTAATAATGTAATGTATTTATTATTACCCTTTATCCAAAAGTAAGATAGATTGGAAATATCCCTATTTCGACCCTCACTTCTAGCCGCACATGGTGTGCACTCTCAGTTAAATTCAATCCTCCTTCACTACTTGGTGTTCCATAACACTTCTCGTGACTTAATTTTTCACATTTACTGTATTTAATGCAGGCAAATTCCAACGTAATGAGGCTGTTATAAATTTCACATAGCTACTGGAATTTTGAGGTAGGCATTTTTAAATTACATTCGACATTCGATTACATGGTTCCATTGCCAGATAAGTGCTTTTTTTATATATTGTATATCGTTGTGGAATAATAAATTGAACAGCATCGTAAACCTTGCTTAAATCCTCTTTTACATCCAAATTTTCTGGAGAGTCCACCGGCCATTGCTGCTGTATATTCCTGCTTTCTAAATAGATTCTGGAAAATTAAATACTATATAACATTAGAATATGGTTTAGTGCCATTTAAAATAAAAATATTTTACATCCACAGTAATAATAACACATTTCCAAAACTGATATATTAGCCATGGCTACGAGGTTTCATGTACATACCTATGTTTTACATACTCTGTGCTTCCAATCGCCATGTTTAAAGTGGGAAGTATAGTTTCGTACTAAAATTTTACCCAACACGGACGAAAGATGGAACTGCGCTATTGGGTAGCCTTGCGTCAGAGCACTCCTCAAATTTTATTTTACTTCTTCTCTAATTTGAAGAAAGCAATGCTATCTTCAGCGTTTCTTCAAAATATCTTTAGGTACCCTTTCTTGCATGATTTGATCTTACCGATTATTGCAAACATTATAAGTGCAAACAACTTTTATCTTTCCATCAGACTTCATTTCACATTTCTTAGAACTTCTTTAAAGACAATGACTTTGGTGCTAAAACATTTAGTTACTTGCTACCACTAGCATGATTATTTAAATACTTACGTTACGCCCTAAGCTCCCATAAGAACAATATTTTATAGATACAACTATCAGCAACCTGCGAATTGTAGCATGTTGATTACTTCCTCGGGACCACAGGAGCTTTTTGTCACAAAGGCTAAATGTCACATTTTTTTTAGAATAGTTCAGCACAAATGTATTCCAAATTCAAGATTCAGACAATTCAGAATTTGGGGTTTTTGGATACTTCCCAAAAATCTTCAAATCTTAGAATTATGTCCCTAAATCCTTTGCATCCTGATTTCCGAATGTTTCCAAAAACCCCAAATTCTGAATTGTCTGAATCTTGAATTTGGAATACATTTGTGCAGAATCTTTCATTTATCCGAACAAGACGAGTTTTTGCATACTGAATTTTCCAATAACCTAACCTCAAAAGACCCAACTTTATTAATCCCAGGATGGAAAGTTCGATTGTAGGTTAAAACATGGTTAAAACATATGAAGATCAAGAAAACTAAAAAAAGAACAACTTTTGCATCAAATCGGTTTTATTCTCTTGAAGTCTGAAACAACACCCAACATTTTATAATTGTTTTTAGAAATATGTTAAATTTGACAAGTACAACCGATCAGTAAAAAATCGTCAAAGCATGCTCAACGCATTTTTACTTTGTTTCCAACATTGCGTAATTTTTGTAAAATGTTAGCAAAATAAGCTTCAAAAGAATTCCATAGAATATCACGTTTATCCAAAACCATAACCTTTGGACACTATATAGTAATTTGTCCTTTTTACAAGTTTGTAACAACTCCCTGTTATATCTTCACCAGTTCTATGCTACATCATACTTTTTCGCTGGTACGTTCCTGGCATATCCACAGTCTCCCAGACGCGTTTTTATGACAAAAGGTTCTCGTGGTCGATTTTGAGACATTCCCCGGTTCTTTCTCGTAATGTCACCCCACTACCAAAAAAACCCCTACATCACCCCTAACTTAATTTACTTAACTCAATTAACCTAATTTTTATTTCCTAAAAATAAATCCATCCAGCGACGAGGGTAGCCTGGATTCGCCGAGCGACCAGCCGCCTATGTCGCCCAAAGTGCTCCAATCTCCTGAGGATTATCCCGCAGGAGTCGTAGGCGAGGAGAGGTTCCCGATGGAGAGCAGGAACGGCGACAGGCAGGTAGCCCGCGTCCAGCCCGATGCCGGCGTCAAGATAAGAAGGTATTTAAACTTTATATTAGCGCTGACCTACCTGTACACCAAGCCGCTAATTGAGATCGAATGAGAGTACTTCGAGTATATCATTTTTATATTCGACTCCCGCTAGAAGAGGACGGATATTTCTAGCACGAGAAAGTCGAAGGGGTGATTGGTAGCGTCAAACAAGGAAGAGACAAGAAGTAAAGATATTGTTTTGGGGATTGAAACGTTGAATCAAATATCGACAAATCGAAACAATACATCACAGACAGGACGACGTCTAATATAATGTAAATAACAGTTCATCAACATGGACAAGACACATACATCAATGAATAAATGGAAATAAGTTGTGGATATAAATAAATTCATGATTTTGATCTCTAATTTATAGATATTCAGATATTGCTTAATTAAATAATGTTCTGTAATCAGGAACACTTACTTCATATCTGTCACAAATAAAGTTACAAGTAGGTACATTACACACCATGAATAAATCATTGTTCTGGTACCTATTTAGTAAGCAAACTGCTATGTTCGTTGTAATTGATACGTAATAATTGAACCACAGTGTTGTTAAGTAATTAATTACAATTACGTAAAAAAGTAATTGAATTACTTTCATTGTAATTGAAGCAGTAATTATTTACTTGCTTTCCAATTGAAATTGACTAGTAATTCGATTACTCGTTTCGGTACAATTACAATTACAGTTTCAATTACTTTTCACAATTACATTCTACAAAAGTGCTTTTAATATTTTTAGTAGGTAATTATGTAAGTAACTTAAAGTTGCTTATTGTGGGTTCTGACTACCTGGTTTCTTTAACACAACTCTATCACTGTCCCAACCAGTGATTAGCATTAACGATTATCTTTAACTATCCTATTATAAATCCTAAACAACGAAGTTTTTTGTAACTCTTCGTTTTTTGACCTTATGGCATAATCATAATTATCTATTATAATTTTAACAAGTATATTTTGTTGAAGCAGTTTGTAGCGTAGATGGCCCACATCAAGTACAACCCTTTTTTATCATTTTAAATGTACACTTTTTTGTAAAAAAAGTATAAATTTCAGCTTTTCCGTAAAAAAATGTGAGTTTATACTTTTTTCCGAAAAAATTTAAATTCACACTTTTGTTACGGAAAAGCAGAGGTTTACACTTTTTTACAAAATTTCGTAAAAAAAGGGTAAACTTACACTTTTTTTTACGAATTTACTTAAAAAAAAAACATGGAATTATAGTAATATAACACGATTGTCAAAAAAATGCATACGAGGTGTGGAAAAAATACAAACGTCAAAATTTTAAAATATTTGCAAATAACTTTTTCTCTGTACTTTTTTAAAAGATATGTTTTATACAAAAGTTGTTCGCCCCTATAAGGGCAACAAAAAACCTAAGTAACATTTTTCTCTCAGACGCGAAATAAAAGTTTTTTAATTTTTTTTTAAAGTAAAAAGCCGCCATTTTGAAACCGCTAGACCGATTTGGCCCATTAACGAACTCGACCGAGATATTCGGCCTACTGAGTTTTGTTCCTAATTTTGTATCGATACGTTAAACTAGGTGTTAAAAAAATACAAACGTCAAAATTTCTAACTTTTTGCATATAACTATTTTTATGTACATATCTCCAAAATATGTTTTTTACAAAAGTCGTTCGCCTCTACAAGTGCAACAAAAAACCTAAGTAACATTTTTCTCCCAGACGCGAAATAAAAGTTTTTTGATTTTTTGAATTGAAAAGCAAATGTAATTGTAATTGTAATTGTAATTGCAATTACAATCGCATATTTTGCAATTGTAATTGTAATTAATTACAATTTATCCAAAGTAATTGTAATTGTAATTAATTACTTATTGTGAAGTAATTTTAACAACACTGTGAACCGTCTAAAACTGAATTTTATAACTAATTTTACATCACTTGAATCGAAATGAGCTCACAATATAATACTCTGTAGCCATTGTTCCAGAACAAAAATTTCTTTTGTGCATTGTTATGGACGATAACAGACACCTGGATTGTGCTAAAATCTTAACAATCGTATTGTGCAAGTAAATTTTAACGCTTGATATGTAACAATAAGTTAACAATTTTAGTCATCACTATTCTGTAACAATTGTTATGTACATTTGAAGGAACCTGGGTTGAAATGAAATCACAAAACATTCTATAAGCAAATTTGAAGGCTTGATATGTAACAACCATACCAATTGGACCGTTTAAAATATTAGTCCGTAACTAATCTCATATCAATATTGAATAGAAAATTGTTCATTGGTATCATTAAAAATTACTCTCTCAATTGCAGAAACATGACATGTGCCATCTGTGTTCTTAGATCTGAGAAGGTATACTAGATGAGGGCGTTTAATAAAATGCATTTTGATTCAGACACTTTTTATTACTTTACAGATCGTTTCAATGGCGTCTATTCAGAGACATATTTGTTGTAATTGACGCGATGCAATTGAAGCGTCTAAAAGTATACACTGTGACTAGTTTCCTACCAATTGGATTGAAATAGGTTACCTACTTGATTAGTATCATTAACAATTGCTGTCTATCAATTGATGAAACATTACAGATGCCATCTGTCTGTTTATATCCACGAAGATTAACTTGGTGGAGTTTAATGAAATGGATTTTGGTTTAGGAACTTTTCATATTTTCATCGAGTGATTCATTGGTGTCTCATTCAGTAAGCATTCCCTAGCTTGTTACAATTCATACATAGCAATTGAAACATTTTAAACTCTATTCCGTAGCTAGTTTCGCACTAGTTTATTAGATATTCAGTAACAGTTCGATGTAAATCTATTCTTTAAATATCATTTCATAACAATTTTTATGGTTTAAAGAGTTGAAGTTCTGTTTGAAGCAGTTGTGGATTGAAGAGACATGAATTGATATACGATTACAACAGACATACCATGCAAGTAAATTATATCGCTTGATACATAACAATGATAACAATTAATGAAATGTCTAAAACTGAATTTTGAACTACGTTCATAACAGTTGAATTGAAATGTGTTAACAATTTCATTGAAAGCATTACCAATTGATACCTATCGTTTGGGGAAATATTACTTCTGCCATGTGTCTACTTAGATCCCCAATGTTATATTAGACCAAGGGAGTCATTTTGATATGTAAACTACGTACAAACGTATCAATTGTAATATAATAACCAAGCTGTTGTGTGGAAAATAAACTTAACAACTGTTTGTTGATCTAAAAGTATGTAGTAACTCAAAGAAAAAAATTTTAAACCAATAACTTTATTTAATAACTAGTTACAACTAATTTCTTTTTAATGCGTCATTGTCATTACTGTTACATCTAGCCCTGCAGTTTTCTCGTGTTCGTAAATCATGTTGCTTTCGACTTTCTCGTCCTAAAATATGTCCCATATTATCGCACCGTGGCAATGTATATTCCAGAATCCATAGTTTAATAAATACTAGCTATAATAATGTCCTCTTCTCGTACCGATTTTTGTGCTGGTACCGTAGATCCCTTAGTAATAATTATGTGATATTGTACTTGTACATTCGAGAGTTTATTACACCCTCCCTCCTTACTCTTCCTAAGATGCATGTAGAGACTTAAAAACCAGTAAAGGTGAAGTTATCATGTAAACCAAAAATCACTTATTTAGGTATTTTGTTATAGCACGTATGAATAATAAATTCTCATTTTTTACTATCGGTATTTTTATGCTATACCTCTGTTCACCTAAAAGATGTTTGTTTCTCACGTAATATGGTGTCGGTGTATGTATTACTTTTTCTCTTCTATCGGCAATAGGATTGCGTGTATTATTGGGTGATGCAATCGATTCATCCAACATGCCATTCTCTCAACGGAAGCGAAACAATATTGGACAACTGATTTAATATCTTGCAAAAAACTTGTTATATTTCTACAGAAAACCAATGCTTTTAACTCGCAATTTAGATGAGTGCCTTGCGACCAATATTGCAAACTTTCGATGTCTTAAATTAGACCGTTATTATATTCCAGTCTGATTTAACACTTTCAAATTACTATCACGACTTAATTTAATAAGTCTTCAGAGGCTTGTCTATTTTTTAAACCCTCACATTTTTCATACTTTACACTAATAAGAATTGTGCATGCAGCATCACAGAGCGATTATTCGGTTTAAATCAGGAATCTTACAGTGCTCTTAGGTAAGAAATACATATGTATTTTTAACGCATGTCTCATTATATTAATACACTTTTAATACGGCGGAGATATCGCCTGCAGTTACTGAGTTTTGTCGATTTTTCTAGCAATTTATCTGAGAAACCCAACGAAACGCTTCTCTCTGCTGCGAAATCCGGAGATCTGAGGACAGTAAGTAAAAGCGACAATTTTAAATTTTTGACGAGGCGCATAGTGATTCGGAGATCGCTGTGACGTCTCTCGTTATGATTAAATGAGAACAAAGGGGACTGATGGAACTGGTAACGTGTGAAATGCAACTGTTGAATTGTCAACTTAATAAGTCATGCTCTAAAAGCATATCTTTCAAGATTTCAAAAGCTCAAAGTTTAGTTAACTGTCAAAGGGTCGAGATTAAAGTTTGCTTACCAGTGAAAGAACTTCACGTGAAATTGTGATTTTTTTAAATACATAAGAATGCCCTGTATTATATTGAACTGTTCTTTGTTGATACACGGTTTAACTAAAAACGTGTCTGGCAAAATCTCAAATAATGAAAATACATTTAAAATGTGTTTACTAATAAAGAATTCATCAATTCATGTATGTTTTACATTGAGATAGCTCCACTTAAGAAAGTCCTTACGTTTGACGCTTTTCTCCTAATACCTAAATCATGTACGAAAAGCATTTCGTCCAGGACATCAAAGCCTTTGAGTTTAAAAATTGCTTTAATCAATCAACTTTTCACATTAAGCGACTGGCCTTGAGGAGTCCCCTTCTTACATTTTCCAGTTTATTCTCGTTACACGAAACAACTAATTCGGCTTTCCTACGGTGTGTTTCAGGTTAAGGAGTTCCACGGCCAGGGTTATTCCCTGCTAACGAAGGACGGTTCGGGTCAGACGATGCTCCATTACGCCGCCAGATACGGCCATAAGGACATCGTCAAATACCTAATCAGGTTCGCACCTTCCACGCTGAACGCCAAGGATTCAAATCTGTGAGTATAATGGTGGTCCTAACAAGGACGATTTTGCTCGAGTGTGTATGTTTCTGTTAAGATCGAAATGATATGCAAGTGGAAGTGGGTACAATTTTGGCATTGGAGAGTGTATTCTAAATAGTATGTAATAGAAATGGTTTGACGAGGATATAGATATATACGTATTTTGGCGAAGGCGTATGATTTTTTTTAAATTTAAGAAATGCCAAAATTTTATGTTTATACCAAACTATACAAGGATTTGTTTAACTGCTGCTAGGCCAGGCTGCAAAAAAACGTTGATATGTTGTTCTACGGGTATCTCAAAGTTTTAAATAGTAGGGGACACCTACAAAAAGATCACTATATGACCATATGCAGCTAGAATGTTGTTTTTATAAACAATGGGTTAAGGTGTGAAATTCGATTTTTTCCTCATAGAATTTTCCGGTTGCATTTTAGAGAAAAGTGGTCAACAGGAAAGTTGTAGAGAATACAAAGACGGTTAATTTGGTTTTTTATAAATTAAAATCGATAAATAAATAATTGAGTTATTAGCAAAAAACCATCAATTATTCAATATTTTATAAATGTTAATAACTTTTGCAATAATAGTGATAAGTGGCATGTAATACACGAAGACCGAAGGTTGTCCAGCGTCCGAAGGCGGCCATGGTAGTTAAACCATAAGAAATATGGAAGTCTTCACCATCAATTTATTTCAAATGAGCGACCGGTTTCGACTGTCTAGCAGTCATCATTAGGCTCGTAATAAAAAATCATTTCAGGGCTCCAGCTGAACAATATGTGAGACGTCACAGTTAATACAGACATAAACAGTTAAAAATTTAAATTTCTTCACACATCGAACAGGAACATTCATAGGAAACATGGAAAAGGCCCTAATAGGAATAACGTCCTCATCGCTAGGAGGTTGCTACATGATACTCCTTACGGGTGTGGCGTAAGATAACTTTATAAGTATTAGTCTGGTGACTGTTCTCACTCCGTTTCCACTCGCTGACGACGGAGTGGAAGCAGTGCAATCAGCACGCCGGTTTGGCACCAGCTGATCGCCAAGTCGAGCTTTCATTCGGACGCTGTCGTGTAAAAGAGATAGATGCGTCGCAAGGCAACCGCCAAGGTCGATCTCTGTCTATTGTTGTCGCTCTCACTCTAGCTCGCACGCATGGGTCTGGCGTAACGTTACAATGTTTTGTGAACCGGCAGGTAGCCGGCACATCGATTTATACGACGTATGTCACCTCAATAAAGGTTTTTACGAGTTTACAGCTTTTTGTATCTCACTCCGAGGTTAACTCTATTTTATCTTAGATAACTGCACTATAGGTCTTATAGCCACGCTTTCTGTCCAGCATCGGTGGTAAAGGTTACAGAGTTTGCCAGGCAGATTTGGCGAACTGATCAATCCTGGTAGTCTTTAATCGTTGAACCCTGCTACACTTTGTCGAAACATAATACAATAAACTATTACTATAACTATTATAATAAACAATAATATAATAGTATATTATTATACTAGTTTAATAAGGCTGAGTATTGTCACACGAGAGTTTTAAACCACGACGAGCGAAGCGAGGACTGCTTCTATTGAACGAATGTGACAATACGTCTTATTAAACGAGTGTAATATACTATTTTATCTACTTTACTTTAATAATTCACTAAATTTTGGCTGTTCAAGTTTTCGTATTACACTAGGAAATATGGGTAGGTTGGTTACACTGACGTCACTGATATTGATGTTTCGTATTTGAATTTGAAAATCTAGTAGTCCTAGGACAAATTCAATAACTACTTACTTACGTGCGCGAAATGGAAGACAAAAATGTAGAATTGCCCTGTACACAACAGAAATACGCAAAGCTGCTCAAGAAATTTATTGAAATACTAATGACGTCTACGTACCTCTACGTGATAGGCTGACGTAGCAATTTAACAAAACTAAAAGTTACCAAAAGCAGTGTAATAATATGAATATTATTACACTACCTTCGGTGTAATAATGTGATCATTAGTAACGCAAAGTAGATAAGTATAATATAAACAACATTCAATGATATATCACCAGGGTTATTGTCACCTTTTTCTATTTCCAGAGAAACCAATAATTTTACTCAATTGGTCAACTTTCGTTATGTCCTGGGTAGGGGCATAACAGATTATAATGGGAAAAACATATCACTAGGCATATTGTCACCTTTTCCTATTTCCACAAAACCAATAATTTTACTCAGTTAGTGAACTTTTTTTATGTCCTGGGTTGGGTCCATTATAATGGAGTACAATAGTCTCTTTTTAATTTTTTGGACACCAGTCCTGTATTTAATGCATTTACTACACAGTCGATTAGCTCATTTTTGAATTATCGGGCTAATTGAAACCCAAATACTTTGATCACTTTTTTTATTATCGGATCATAACTGACAAGATTAACTTGCGATAAATTACCGTTTTAAAAATCATCTATATTTTCTCGGTATCTCTTAAAAATAATGAGTTTTTTACCAAAGCAAAAGTTATATCAATTAGACGAATAAATATTTTCTGCCGCAAATTGCCTTCGCTCCGGAGTTTTTCTTTTAATTATTTTCTGATTTCGTTCCCTTTGATCATTAATATAATAGTTACGTAATACTGGAATTTTGTCATGGATGTGTGTTTTCTTCGAGAGTCCTCTCCAGCCATCAATTCTATTTTTGCAGCTTATGTTTGCACTTCAAAATTACTAACGCGATGCACACTAAACGGTATTTTCTTGTACTTAGATAGAAAGCAAACACGGTGTGCTTTCTATCTTTCCTTGAATTAAGAGTATCAGTTGTAGTAGACGATATTTGTCATGTTTCATTAGATGACCGAGATATTCACTTTTTCTCATTTTGTTGGTGAGTTTTCTTTCTTTTCCTTTTCCCAATCGTCGTAGTACTTCCACATTGGTGATGTGTTCAGTATAAGATCTAAGAGTGTGTCTGTACATCCACATCTCAAATGCCTCCAACCTTTTCATTAGTGTTTCCGTTAACGTTCTCGCCTCTGCGTCGTACAATAAAACAGGTAGCATTTGACCAGTGTTTTTTTTTTAGCGGTAGTGGTATGTTACTGTTCGTGAATAAATTTCTTATGATGTTAAATGTTGCTCTGGCTTTTTCAATTCTAGAACTTATTTCGATTGTTGGATCCCATTTTGAGTTAGCCACTGTCGCAAGGTATACGTATGAGTCCACATGTTGAATTAGCTGGTTATTTATTGTCGACTGTCTGTTAGGCTGGTTTTGCATAATAGCATCCGTTTAGTTTTATTTATATTCAGATGAAGTCCGCTCTGCTCGCTCACTCTTTGAATCCTTTCAATGAGATATCGTAGTTCGTTCAGTCTATTAACAGACACTACCGGGTCATCGGCGTATCTGAAGTTGTTATTATACACGAGTAAGCTCAGAAGGAGAAATGCATTCAAGAGGGCAAGAAAAATCCTTGTACTTACGAAATCTAGAAGGCGGGTGGAAATAGTTCCCCAAGTAGCATCCAGAACTAATCCAGACATAGAGTGTCACTTGGGTATTGCGCGGAAGATGGTGACAAAGCACCATGGCGGCATAGGAAGCCTACCAACGCATTCACGTTTATGGCGATGTCGTTGAAATAATTGGGGACGTCGACCCGACTTACACTGCACGAGGGGATGTTTCGACGCAATCCGCAGGCTTCGAGTTCGTATTCGCTGCTTTGACGCGACTTGGAAGGCGTTGGTTCCGACATTTCGAACGTAAAGTAAGCGCGCGCCCCGAAGCGAAGAGAACAAGTGCCACTCACACAAGTGGTGCGTTTAAGGGACGACCGTCAAAGCGAGCAGGGTGGCATAGTTTATGTTATCGGATCAATTAGGAACGCCCGCTAGGGCGTTGTCCATTGACACCCTAGATAGAAGTATTGTTTAAGATTGGCGTTGCGAAAAAACGCTGTTTCGCGCGATATTAGCGGTACACATCAAGTGACAAGAATGATGGTTACCTGTAACCGTGAGGAATCAACAAGTGAACAGGTGATCAGAGAAGGGTGTCGTTTGCGAAGAGGAGCGCAGGGTTGCCACGTGTACCCGTAGAATTTCCTGGACTTGCGAAGGCGAACAAAGAAGTGGTGATGGTGTGGAACGAATTTTGCGACGTTATCAGCGGTATATCAGTGAAATTGAATTGCCTGATGCGACAGATAGTAATGTTCTCCGTTTTGAGCTACGGTGATCGGTGCTATATTGCAGCCTTCTGCTACCAAAATGATATCGCACCAAATATTGTGGAGAGAGCATCGCGGATGAATGTACATTGTGCGGAAGCTGAAGTGAGGAAGATAATAGAGTTGTTCAAGTACTGGGACGCACTTGGAGTCGTAGGCCGGGAGAGGCGAAGTAGATACAACGAGTACGATATCGTAATCGGTAGGTATGCGATTTGAATGGAACTATAGTAACAAGAGATATAGGGAGACGGCGCCGAGGTCGTATTTAGAACGGCATCATCGCAAACGGGATGGATGATTATTTTGAGAAGTGTGGCGCAAGCGCACGAACGATTTCCGTGTAGTAACCGTGACGTGTCTGACGAAAAGATATGCGCCTAGTTATCGCGACATGTGTGACGAAACCCGACGCTTCACCGGCAACGATGTACGATCTTAAAGACACATGCAAGCGTTCGAAATGGCGGCAGGAGACGGGAGCGTACGAAAAATTCTCGTATTAGGTAACTGACATTGAAAATTATTTTTTTTTCGGAAAATCATGCCGGAGGTACGCGGAATGTATTGAGGGGTAGGCGAGAAGCGGACTGTGAGAGTTTGGTAAGGTTCTGTAACTCACGCACGGAAGTGGCAGATATGAACAATGACCGCTATTAGTACTCACATGTAGACCAGATTATTTAAAAAAACGGCTTTAATTTTTTTTATGGAATATTAAGAACCGTACATATTTTGGAAAAGTTCAAAAATCAAATTTTTTGCAAAATTCCATACCTTTAATTTTTCACCGAACCAAAACTTTCATTCTACACGCCTCAAACTCTGTTTCCGAAAGAAAATCAGTTATACCGATTCATCCGGGCCATTTACTCCGTCTTCTCCGAGGATACGCACCTTTTAGGAACATAAAGCTTCCCCTCGATCCGGCCCGGAATCAGAAAAACGATCTTCACGGCCTCGTACGACGTATGTTTTAAACCCCTCTTGACATTTAAACCGCCCCAATGGCGACCCTCGAACTACTTAAAAACGGACATGTTCGATGCCTAGTAGTTGATTACTTGACGGGTGTGGGTGTGACGAGGGTTTTCCAATTATGCATGCGCTATCCTTCGTTCTCTCATCTCTTCTCTCTTTCGTATCCCCGCACGCGAAACGAAAGCGGTCGCTCAACCGAAAGACGTACCTACAAGCAGAGGGTTTGTTTGTAAGGTTGTACTAAAGTTACATGCTGAAGTTTGCCTTCATTGCTTACGTTTATGTTTTAAGAACACTTCTAATAGCTATAAACATAGCAAATATCCCATTAATCCAGTCAACGTAGTCATTTTTTAAAGTTTTACGACATTAATTCATAACCGGATGGGAGTGCTCAAATGTTGTAGGCTCTGATTAGTTGATCATGCCTATATAGTTTTAAATATTCAAAAAGTGTGCATTAACAAATGGGAGGGGTCCAAAGTTAGCAAAAACAAGTTTTTTGATTCTACAAGCCAAAGTATGCATTTTGGCGAGAAAAGTTTCAAATATAAGTTGTAGAGAATTTAAAACCCTACAATTTGAGCTGCAGCACGATTAATTTTGTTAAATATTTATTGCTAAAATGCCAAAAAACCACTGAACCACTGACTCATGATATACTTCAAAAAAACGGAAATGCAATAACATTGAACAACATCAATGCAAATTGGTAGAATTCACTATATTTACCACTCCTACATATCATTAACATATGTGTTGGAAAGGGGAGACAATTCCAAATATTTGGAAGAATTCTAGTTTTGTCACTCCATAAAACTGGGGATACCCGCAAATGCCAGAATAATAGGACTATAAATCTTCTCTATTCCGCCTATTAAATATACACCAAAATCCCAAATAATACATTAAGAAACATCATAGAACATTTAGTGGATGAACAACAAATGGGCTTCCGAGAAATCAGGTGAACGATTAATGGAGAGTTCACATTAAAACAAGTATGTAATAGAAAAGCGCAGATAGTTCAATATAGAAACACATATACGTTTTACTGACTTTGAAGAAGCTTTTGGAAACCTAAATTGACAAGCTCTCTGGACTATTATTAAAAAATAAGTTTGCCCTATTCACGTGATAATACGATCAAAAGTTTAAATGTCAATACATGAATTTTGTTAAAATTAAATGGAAAACCAACAGGAGAACTAAGTACCAACAATACGCTTCACTAAGGATGCTTTCTATTACCCACCATTTTCAATACATACACCGATAAGAAATATAAAGCGCGAATGGAAAAGCACATACGTCAGCGGCACACACCTGTATAAAGATTATATTGTAACGAAACGGCTTGCCGCAATATAAACACGCCGGGAGCTACCCAAGTTCGCCGTATTCGTGATCCCGTTTCTCGACGCTTCGATGCGATAACGGGTTTCACGAAAATCGGGAATCTTCCAGCAACTATCGCGAAACTTCGAGAAGGATCATACCAGCCATAAAAATGAATACCGGACCCAAGGCGAGTCAGTTGAAGAACCGGAGTGTAAATATTCGGGCGAGAGACCTTCATTGTGTGGTTTTTGATCTGTATAAATTCAAAAAATAATTTGTAACTAAAAGAGAACCAAAAATTAACCTACTTCAAGTACAACCTACTACATTGGGTGAATGGGGAGTGAAGTGACTAAGATATTGGTGTTTTCCGTATCCTGAATAGCTAAGTAACAACAAGTAAAATTTAAAAACTACCCAAACCAGATATATTTAAATGAAGAGTGTGTATATGAAAAGTTGATACTTTAATTTTGGGTAGGAATGAACTTATAACTTTAACATTGTTCATTTGTTTGTACGATGTAAAGACCATTAAATGTAAATCATGTAAACCATTTTAATTCACCCTGTACAACAACTGCAAATAAGTAATAAAATGATATTGAAAATGAAGTTAGTCAGTAATATTTAAGTTAATAAATAATTTCTAAGCTTACTGGACTCTCTATATACATAATTAGGTTTCAGTCTTGTAGCTCTTCCGAATTATTATTTTAATTTTTAAGCACAAGTTTAATTTAAATCATTGAAGTTGAATGAAAGCTCGAGCTATTAAAATCCCATTCGCAAGCATCGCCATGTTGACATTAAACCCAGTCAGTCCATTCAGAGCTTTTACTGTGATAAATTTTCCTCGCTTTTTTCTGTTTTCTATTAACGATAGGTCACCGTTTGCCTGACTCCTGTTAACTGGTATTCGGTTGTAAAGCCATTTTACGGCCGAAATGGAAAACTTTTATTCAATCCCACCAAACGCGCTTTTAATCAGATTTAAACTCTTTTCGCGAGCCGTTCTATTTTCTCACAAACGTTTGTTTTTTTGTTTTTGTTACAGGGGCCAGACGCCACTGCACAAGGCCGTTGCGTATAAATGGCGGTCCATATGTTGCATGTTGGTAGCCGGCGGCGCGTCCCTGGATCTCACCGACCACAGAGGGTTGACTCCAAAACATTTGGCCCTTCAAAACGAAGATCACGAGTTGGCTTCTTATCTGGAAAGTAAGTAGAAAAATTGTCTCCAATACTGCCGTTCCAGACTGAGTAAATATCCTTCGATGAGTCATTTTCTTCCAGACAATCGTAAATCCGAATGAGTGTTCATTTTATTCCTCCACTTCGCTTATATGGTGTTCTTACAGTAGGGTCTAATGGCCAGGAGAAATTTTAAGAAAGCGATTAATTTTTTGTGGAAAACGAAGAATATGGGTGAAACGCTCTTGTGGAAAGGCCATCCATTCGATCGTAAAAATGCCGAGAGATGATTGTATTATTTCGGCAGTAGACACATTTCTTCCTAAAAGTTTAATTTCCATATACCAATTTTGGAAATTTTGGAATTTCCTCTCTGTCATCTCCTAATTGTTTAACGAGGGGGAATACCCATTATTTAAGGAAAAAATGTCATAACTTTTTATCATTCTTCTACAATTTTAGCATCTCTTCACCTATACGATGTAGGCCTCTTTCATGTCCCTCCATTTCGATCTATTCTGTGCTCTCTGTACCATTTTATTCTTGCCCACCTTATGTCGGGCTACGTAGCCTGCCCATTGCCCTTTAAGGGAGCATATGCGTTGGGTTATATCGCAGACCTGTGTTTTTTGTCCTATCCACCCGTTGGTCTTGCGGTCTCTGAGTAATATTCCCAATATTTTCCTCTCCATGGCGGTTTGTTGCACTTGCAATTCGTTCAATGTCCTTCTATTAACACCCAGGTTTCGCTAACGTATGTGATAATGGAGGGAGGAATTAGTTCTCAGTCTCGTTGGTAATTTCATTCTCATGACATAATTCATTGTCCAAGTGCTGCCTAGCTTAACTTTTTTCTTGTCTTTATTACCAAGTCCTGGCTTTCTTTGGTGAGTATTATTGTTTGTCCCAAGTACATATTTAGACGCTTCTCCCATCCATCTTTTCATTTCATTTTGTTTATTTGTCATTATTTTGTTTTTATGTGAATTCATTTCTAAGCCGACTTTCTTTGCTTGTATATTCATTTCTTTTATTATCCCTTTTAACTCCTCTTTATTCTGCGCGAACAGGATAACATCGTACCCAAATCTTAAGTTATTTAGTCGTCCCCCCTGAATCTTCACACCACATTCGTCCCACTGCTGATTTTTAAAAACGTCTTTTAATACTATCGCGAGTAGTTTTTGAAGATATAATAGTCCATTTAAAATAACGGTAAAAGGTCGGGAAACGCTGGACTTAACGTGATCACTTGTCCCTTATGTATTTTGGGGCGCTGATTATGAAAGTAGGGGTTGAACCTTGCAACAATGGTTGGAACACCCCTAAAATTGCAAAAACCACCCCTAAATAGGGGTGTCTTGTTTTTTAGGTCGCTGATTTCGAAAATCGGGGTGTCGAGACTGGAAAATTTGTGCAACATCCCCCACATGCAAGAAACGCCCCTCCCAAAGGGTGGGTTTTGGAAAAAATTGACCAGTTATGCCGTTTCGCAAACTAAGCCATCTTATATATTTTTTGTGTCGCTGGACTCGAAAATCGGCCTCCCGACCCTTTAAATTTGAGTTACAACTACCAAATTCAAGAAACACCCCTTCCAGAAGGTACACTCCAAATTAACTTTAATTTTTAAAAAAAAAGTATCAAGATCTTTCTGATACTCGTATTTTTCTTTTAGTCTTTATTGAAAGTGATCTTCCGAAAACAAGAATTACCCGAAAAAAAAATCAATATTCCTATGAATTAAAATTCCTGTTTTGTTTAAATATGCCGCGTTGGAAGCACTAGAGGACTCCAGAGGGCGTGCGAATACAAGACCATGGATTCAGGTTTCCTCTCTATATTCCCATCTATATTTCGTGCATTTTTAAAAAATAGTATATTAAAGTATGAGTGGATATTGAGCTCTTTCAAACACGCGCGAGTTTTCGAGCACGACGGCGTAGCCGGACTGCTCGAAAGAGCAGTTATCCACGAATACTTTACGCGATTTTTTTTATTGGTACCATTTTTTATACCAAAACCAAATGCATAACCAATATGATTAATTTGAATGACACTCGGGACGCTTCGTGACGGCCCGTCGCACGTAGTGCGACCAATCGGCTTGTCCGGCTACGGCCAAAAACGCTCTGTTATTGGTTGATATGGCCGTTGTTGATACGTTTCCATGGCGACTTTAAAACACGCGCGTGCGAAAAAGCCCGATTTACGCACGCCAAAGCATGTTATAAATAGACAAAATAGCGTACCAATAAAAAAAACATATTCCATTTTTAGATTTTGAATTTTATATTTCATTTTTCAACAAAATCCGCTCCTTGGGAGGGGTGTTTCGTGCATGTGGGGGATGTTACACAAACTTTCCAGTCTCAACGCCCCGGTTTTCGAGTCCAGCGACCCAAAAAACATATAAGATGGCTTAGTTTGCAAAACACCTTGACTGGCCATTTTTTCCGAAAATTCACCCCTTGGGAGGATTGTTCCTTGCATGTGGGGGGTGTTACACAACTTTTCCAGTCTCGACACCCCGATTTTCGAAAGCAGCTACCTAAAAAACAAGACACCCCTGATTAGGGGTGTTTTTTACAATTTTAGGTGTGTTCCAACCGCCATTTTCGTAATCAGCGCCCCAAAATACATAAGGGACAAGTGGTCTCGTCAAGTCCAGCGTTTCCCGACATTTTACCGTTATTTTAAATGGACTATAATGTCGCCTGGCTGATACCTCTTTGGATCCTAATCGTATCAGTTATATTCGATCCTTTTTTCTGTTAGCTGTCTGACTATGTGAAGGTCTTCTGACTTACCAAATTCTTTTCTAAATCCATCTTATTCTTTAAGATGGTAAGTTTCAAATTTTCTTATGTTGGTTATTATTGTCATAAATAGTTTGTATACTTGGTATACTTTATTGGTCGTTAGTTCTGCAAATCAGTTGGATCACCTATTTAACCTTGCTCCAAACACTTGTTGAATAATCGTTGTAATTCCCCTTTCGCTGTTTCTACAGATTCTTTTGACATTTCGGGCAGTATGTCGTCGCCTCCACTAGCTTTATCATCCTTCATCTGCTTTAAGGCTAGTTCTAAGTACCTATGTCACAAATTTAGATTTCTAGTAGCTCTTTTGAATTAGGTACCTTTGATGACACGAACTTATCCTGTTTGTTCTGCGTGTTTATTTCTTGTAAAGTTCTAGTTTTTATTGATATTGTTTTAATTTATTTTGTTGGCTTAACAAAGGCTGTTTTTGTACATATCAATAATTATGCGACGAGAGACAGCAATTATGAACAATATCTAGAGTATATAGCATACAAAAACAAAGGATTGCAGCAAAGTCACGGAAATACTGTTGAACTTGAATGATATATTTATCGTCCATATAACAAAAAAGGCTTGCAACTTAACAAAAATAAAAAGTGCAAACGTCCAGCTTTTTTACTCATTGTCCAATTAATACTTTTTTTAAATTTTAATCTTACTAGTAATTATTTTTTTCTGTTTCAGGTCAAGAACAATTCCAACAGGTGTCAACGGATCTCGGAACAGTCGTATAAGACACTCACTTGTATTGGCCATTCAGGCATAAAAGCAATTTATCTTTCTTCTCAAATGCCTTACTGTTATCCCAAAATTTAAAAAAAAAATATATTCATATATTCATCGTATTTAAAAACATTGTGATATTTACTATATATAGGTAAGCCTTCAACATGTGTATTTTTAGATAAATGAAAGTAGGAGTTAAGGTGAAAAAAAGGAGATATTTAAATTATTAAATACGCAAAGGGCGGGTGCCTTGATAAGGGTTGAATGTGTAAAGGCGCGAGATAAACGTTAGGGAACTATTTATAAAAGGTGGGTGATTGAAAACAGAAAGATTTTGGGTCAATAATGAAGATTTAACGCACAGTTTTATCCAGTCAACCCTCGGATATTTCGACCCTTATATAGGAACGTCCCACACGCTGCGAACCGGCGACAGTCTGTAGGAGGACAACTCTCGTTTGCTACTATTGAATTCCGCGACATTAAAACTACCCGAGCAGTTTGAGGTTAGTTAGAAAATTAAATGCGAATTCTGTTCGATTACAGACTGTCCTCGACTAAGTATTTTAAAATTCCAATGTTCCCTTCATAGATCGGGTTACCTCTTCAGAAAGAGATCCTAGGAAATAAATCTGATCGTAAGTAAAAGCCATATGACACTTACCTCGATTTAGCACTTCTTTAAAAATTGTGAAGACAGAAAATTTGTTATAATTTTATATTCTAATTCTAAAATTATAACCAATTTTCTGTACCCAACGTTAATTTTTCTCGTAGTTACTAAAGAAATTTGTAAATAAAATCTAATTAAATGTCATACGGCAGTAAGGGACGCCATGGGAGGCAACGTTTTAGTCCAACATTTAGGTCTTCCGTTCTATGGATGAATTTTTAAATTACTGAACTTTGAACACTTCTTGCACTGCACTCGGTGTGGAATTTTGATCACGTTATACGCCACAACAGTAGCACCAAAAAGTTAAAACCTGTCGTCTTTCGGTTCCTTAGACATGGAAGCCTAAATATGAAGGGCTTTAATATCTGACCATATTGATTCCCTTTTAACGATCAATAATTTTTTTTCTAACTTTCGAAGAGGTACACTCGTTATAACTATATACCGATACTCATTGGAGCACATATCATCACTACATTCCTTTAAAGTTTAAGGTGAGAAAAGAATTAGCTGTAGGGGTGCTGTTATACCTATACATAATAATACATATATAAAGGTATATATACTTTGTTGTTTATTTTTTAATTCAGTTTTAGTTTAAAATTTTACATTTCGGAATTCGAAAACAGGGCAATAAAAAGTTAGCTCTTAGTGATCGGTGTGAAAAAATACTTTCCTCTCGAATGTCTCGCGACTGTCTCAGCTTTGAATAATAAGGGTTAAATGTCTATTAAAGCAACCATTTCGCAAGGACATTAAAATTATTCATGATGCAAATCAGTGGGTATTGATTTGAAACTACAATGATTAAAGATTATTCTTTGTTATGTGAAGCTGAATTAGGTCGCATCGAAAGTCGATATTCTGTTAATTCGTGTTGAAAGAATATTGACAGTATGAAAATTCTTCCCTTGTAATATTCTATGTATAATTTATAAAATGTAACATATATATTTGCAACGAAAAATGTTATTTATAATTAGAATTCAAAAAGACAATCTCTATGTTCGAATAAAATAGTAATAATAATGAATAAATTAATAATACTTATAACAATAAAATTATTAGATGGTGTATAAAAAAAATTAATATATTTTTCCTTTTTGAAAAAAAAAGTTTGTATTTGAAAATTTTGAACTTGCATTGCATCTAGGATTTGAATATTTAAAAGTCACATTGTATATACATTTTAAAAGAATGTATGAATTTATTATACTTATCTGGTAGGATAGATATTTATAAGTTTGTCACGTGATTTAATGAATTATATGAAGTACAATAAAATGGTATTTTAAAGTGTAGTCAATTTACTTGTATTGTTACAAGATTGAGACAAATTCGAATTGAGTTCATTCTCAACAAACCATGCTAGTCAATTTAGTCATGTAAATTATACTCTTCTTTACTTACGTTCCACTGTATTGTAATCCTTGTGAAATTAGCTAGTGTATTGTATTGTATAATTCATAAAATTATGAACAATCAAACTGGAATGATACCTGCTTTACGTCTTTCTTAACACTTGTTACCTAATTTACAAAAAAAGCTCATTATATACAATAGCGTTGTTATGTTACATTCAATAATGTTATTATTTGCCAATAAATCGCAGATGTTATAGTTACGTTTCAATGATATTAAATTTTTTCCATTTTGCTCAATTATCTTAATCCTAGTTAGAGAGTGAAAGAAACAAATTCTGGAAACACGTAGTAGTTATCTGTCGACAAAATTTGTCTTTCGTGTCGCAGTAACCAAATACATGATGTGTGCGTTTTCAACACACAATCAATATTCTGTTATATTATTGATTGTAAAGTGGAAGGTATCATTTCGAACTTTCGCTAGAGATAGATTAGAGTAGAACTAGATTTCGCTAGACTTAGAATTATTATAACGTTTTGATTAAAATTGTTGATTTCTATATTTTTATAAATGCCGTTATTGAAATGGCGAAAAATCTCGCTCGATTATCTTTCACTAGCTATTTATGAAATTGTGATTTTAATATAATATTCAATATTGTACATTAATTTAGAGACTTCCTAGCGCTAGATGAAGTATTCTATATGTATCATGTGATTTTTATAAGAAATTGTATAGTGTGTATTTTTCATTGCCGAAACGATTAAAATCGGAATGTTACCACAGATTCGTTTTTATTAAAGAATAAATATTACCGAATATACAAATTGTTTATAGCAATAACGACGTGTTACAGGTACGTTTCAATTTTGATCGTAAGGTGATCTCTAATGATCCAACTGATGAAAAACATTTGATTTTTGTAAAATACAGACCAATTTAGGGATGAACCATTAATTAAACCACCTTAGCATAACGTAAATCTAAAGAAATTCCCGAAAACTGTAAATTAGATTTTAAAAAATTTATTGCATACCTGTCCACTTTAGAACTAAGGGTCCAATTGTGTGTCTAGATAGTATAAGTTGTAAAGATCTGCTTTTTGGAAAACCTTTCGTGGCATCAGAGATTTTTGAACCATAGAAGTTAACATGGAATATAAGGCGACCATCTCGAAATCACTTTATTGGTTCAAAAGTTGTCGGAAACGGTTTCCCAAGAAAATTACAGTTTACCAGCACTTCCAATTTAAAAGCACCAAACAAACATAATTAACCGCAAGTTTCATTATATTTAAGAAGAATGCTTTACCTAACGTTTCTAAATGATAATAATGTAAGTACTCAGTTTGGTTTCATAATCGTATCGCTTGAAAATCCCGACTGATCGATGAGAAAACAAGATTTATCCCTTTCGAGGCTCTTGCGTGAAAAGCAATCAATAGGGATCTGATCTTATAGTGAAACAATATACAAATTTGAAATGTGTGGTCTGTACAAAAAAATTAAAAAAAAAGTCAGTTGAGTTCTTTATAAAGCCTCACTCTCTATATTTCTCTCGTTTACATACCTTATGAATTTATATAGTTAGTTGATAATAAAACTATTTTCAATTCTCTTCTCGAGTTTCATTTCGATAATAATAAATTAGGTAGTTGTAATGCTATTTAAATGCAGAAGGTTTACGAAACTGTATTGTTTGCACGACCCTTCTAATCAATATTCAAACAATATCCCGTCCAATAAAAATAAAATTATATTATCCGTTATTTAATGTAATACTATTATATATATATATATATATATATATATATATATATATATATATCCCATCGTGATCTCTCGTCATCGTAACAATAAACAGTACTACGAAAATCTTTCAGATAACTGATAATGGCATTAACTGTAAGCCTACTTATTTAATGTTGATCATGCTTTAGGTATATTGAGGAAACATTCTAATTAATGGAGGCCAGTTAGGTATTCAGCATGAAGCTGATAAATGCGATTTTTATCTTTGTCGCGGTAACGGCTGTGAAAGGGGAAGATGGAGTGAATGTCGTGAAAATCGAGGATATACCTTCAAGGTAAATAGTAACCAGACAGTAAGCAAGCATTTTAAAACGCTGTTATTTTTATCCAGCACTGATATCAAACTAAACTTGAATGCAGAAGCTGCAAGCGCTCCAAAGCCACCAGAGCAAGGTAATATATTTTCCCCAAAAATTGCTTAACAAATCCTGGGGTAAAATTAAGAATGGTAAAGAGTTAGTCTCCAAGTTATGAATTTTTGGGGGTAATTAATCAATTGATAAGATAATTTTTCGTTATATATTTTACTATTTTTTTTATCTAAATATATATTTGATAAATTAATATTAATTAATTTATTAATAGCAATATAAAAATAATTTAATATACCATTTATATTAACAACATGAGAAGTGATTACCTACGGTAAAAAATGAACAGTGTCGAACCCTTTAGATTTCGAAATATTTATACATTTTTGGCGAAATATTGCAAGGCACACTTAGCAAATTCTACAGGAGATACCTACTTTTTTGTCTACGGGGCAATGCATGTTCCGAATGTTTTCATATTACTAACCCATCATTTTTTGGATATATATGTATTTAAATTACTACATTGGGTTTTATGCTGTACTTTCAAGGTTTTATGTCATTAGCGATATTATAGGGATATCAACTCGATTCCTCATTATTAAATAATTATTATAGTCACTTAGGGTAATCTGGTATGTAGGATAATCAGTAATACAGTTTATATATTTATGGTAATGGTAGGTGTTGGGAGAAATTACCTTACTTTAATCAGTTAGGTATAAAAGTTGTGAAGTAATAATCAGTATTGAATATTTTATTCATTACAAAACTTGATGACGTAAAGAAAAAGCTAAAAAACATCTCATTAGAAATAATTCAATCAAATAATAATAAAAAGAAAGAAAGGAATTATATAAAAAATACTAAAATAGTACAATTCGTTGTTACTTCTGAGTTACACTTAAAAATGTAAATGGATGACGCAAAACAAAATAAAAACAAAAGTACATAAAACAAAGTAAAGTAATTCATTTTATTTGGACTATCAGAAATCACAATAAGGCCAAAGCTATCCCTTCTTGTACAGTAAGCAACTCGTTAAGCCAAATCTGGACTCATCAGTAAAGCTACAAACTTCCAGTAACCAAGCTGTCAAGCTCTGCGATACCAAACAAATTTCGTGTGCACTGCATTATGATACGTATAACATAGTTCCTCAAGAGGTCTCTTGGTTTTAAATTTGATTCTTTTAATATGCTCGCCTTAGGTCCTTTTGGGCGTCTTGTGTCGAGGAGACTACATTCAAATCAACGCCGAACGAGCGTGCAGTGCATTAGAGTTGACAGTTTGATCAGTTTGTTTTGGCGGTAATTCAATCTTTGTCTATGAACGATAAGGTAAGAATTTTAATTATTTGTTGAGGTATTGATACCTGAAAGCTGTATAATGACATCAAGTTACTACTGTGTGATATCGATTACTATGAGCTAGTAGTTTTTGTACCTACTATCAGATTATTATTGGAATGGACAAGGTCATTTTTTATGTAGGTACGCACCTATCTAGAGAGGTAGATATAAGTGACAGAAGAAAACTTAATACAAAAATTGCACAATTTTTCCGCAACTATCTTCTAGAATTGCCCAAAAATAAATACGCGCGTCGTGTAGAGTTACAAAACCTTTGCAAGTTTTCTTTTTTAATGGAACACCCTGTACATTTTCCGCAGGAAGTGAAGATCCCGTGTCCTTGATTTTGATTATGATTTTGTCTTTGATGTCTTTGTCTTTGTCTATGATATGTCTTTGATTTTGATTTTGATTACCTGACTAATTCTGTTAAGAAATATTAACCACCGACACGTGTTTCTGCTTGTTAGCTTCTTCAGGGCGTATAACCAAGTTTTGAGTAACAACGATGTCAAAAAGACCCTCCATTCGAGGGCAACAATCCGTCTGTGACGCGGAGGCTAGCTATAGCCAACCATGTTGCCCTCGAATGGAGGGTCTTTCCTATGTTAGGCGCACATGTGCTTTGCTGCCTACTGTTTGCGTTCTTTTTTGAGTTGTATAGGTTTTTTTCCAAGTGTCAAACATCATTGTCATTCAAAACTTGGTTATACCACCCTGAAGTAGCTAACAAGCGGAAACACGTGTCGTAGTACTTTTTTATTTAATCCATTTCAAAGTTGAACGATCAGTCATTACGTCTTGAAGATGCAGTTGGTCTTGATTTTGACTAGTTTCCCTTTTTAGACCTTGTCCAGCCCTTCTGACATATTGGCTACTCTCGTGAAACCGAATTTAAATGACAGAAAAGCTAACACATCCAATGGATGAACCGTACTGAATAAGGGCGACATCACCAGCGACTTACACTTTATTTGAAAACCTCATCACCGCTTCACCTTACCTAAAATCAACTCAGATTGATAACTCAGTTTACTTGTCATCTTTATTCAGCCTTCCAACATTAATTCTCAGCATATTTGAGTTTTTCACTTTGTTTTACGTTATCGATTTACATTTTAAGCGTAATTCAGAAGTACTATACTAAAGTAAAATCGATATGAAGTTTCCATTCTCGAGTGTCATCGACAGTCAGGGGAAGGGGAGAGAACTTTGAAGATCAAAAGGCAATTTGCTGCAATTGTTTGAGCTGCCGGTACATTGAAAAAATAAAGGAAATAGAATTTGTATTTCCTAATTCCCACTAATTTTTACTTCCTTTAAATTGTAAAAACTTATTGGATAATTTAATGTAAGCTTAAATTACAATGTAAAATAAAATATTTTTTTCATAAAGAATACTATTAAATAGTGAAATATTGATTCTTGACAATAAATTTTTGTCTAATTTTGTTCTATTTTTTCTATTTGACTTATTGATCCAAACTTGCATCCAGGGTACTTTTCACCAAAATTCATAAAGCTTCATCATAATCAAAAAGCCTACAAAAATTACAATTATTAAAACTGTGCCCGTCTTTTAGTATTGGTTCAACTATAGTTAGGTATGTTATTTAAGGTGAGGTTCCACGGCAAATTAACTACATAGGCAGCAGTCTTGTAACTTTGAGCTACGAGAATTGTCTGACGGGAGAGTGCACGTTGGGTAATTTCGTAACGGACGCCATGATATCCGCTGTAAGTATTACAACTGTATATAATTAATCACAATAACTACATATAATTTAAATAGCAATTGATAATTAATATATCATATAGATTAGCCATTAATTTATAATTTAATTTGCTTGACCTACTTCCAACATAAGCACCTCAGGCGTGCTTAATGCGTACTTAATTTAAACAAATTGTTGTTTGATTTCCCACCTCGGTAAAATGCCTACATTTCTCGGAAAACCGCAAGAGATACATGAAATTCATGAAATAAGCACATTATGGATTTCGGCAGATTCGATATTGTAGAAATTTATAGAAACTATTAGAAATGGTCGTAACTCAGATAAAATAACCAGTTATTACAAGTAGGTAAACAATTATGTAGCAACCAGAAGTACAACCCAAGGTAACCTATAGGAGTTGGCTAATCTAAGCAAACTTAACTAAGCTACACAGTTAGCTACTCATGTGATTGTTCTACAGTAATTTCTAAAGCCCAAATTCTACATAAAAAAAATTTCGTTACATTTACTTACAGTACACCGAATCAGCATCAGCTGGATCCTGGTCTTACGCCTCGATAGCCATAGTGAATCCTGATATATTCAAAGACAATATAGCAGTAGGAGGTAGGAACCAAACGTTTCTTAAATTAGTTGGGTAACTCAATCGATGACTGTTTCAGAAATTTATTTGACTGATTTACAAAAAGCCATTCCCGACGAGTATACCGTAGACGTGGCTGAGATTGAAGGCACATACCTGAGGGAGTTATTCGAATATAACAGTACCGGTGATAGGATGGTTCAAGTATCAGGTAAGTGAGTAGGTGCCCATCATGCCAATAAACAGAGCGCACCACATTTCATTTTTCCTCGTCTTATGTATTGCTGATGTTATCCACTACATTTGCAAATTTTCCGGATATTTGACTTACCTCTGTTTAGTTTACCCAAGAGAGCCTAGAAGAGTAGGGTGTGGCCAACTATTATACAAGCACTGATTGGTTGATGTGAAATGTGTATCTATAATGGTGGCCCAATAACAAATCGAGATCATATGGCGCGAATAACCATTTGAGCAATTATTAAACACAATTATGAACATCCGAAATGAAGATACTGACAATTGTGGCCGACTACACATAGATGAATAGAAAAATGTACAGCGAAATACGAGAAATATGTAATAGACAGGACGTGGTTAGATGGGCAAGATATAGCGACATAGAGAATAGAATGCTCCTGTGCCCTGTGGCACAATAATGGTAAACGACACATGATAAATTTAATAGAAGACCCCAGAGTAGACCTCCAAAGAGATTGCCAGAAAGCTGGACTTCCGGTTCTCAGGAAGCAACAGACTGAGGCGAATATAACGAATAAACAGGTTTCTTTTGCCTATCAAAAGGGGGAGAAGAAGAAGAAAATAAGTTTAGAAAGAGTATGCAGTTTCTGACCATGGACTCTTAGTAGTATGAGAGGTATGTAATGAGGAAACAAAAATTCTGAGTTAAAATGCAGTCATTGTCCTTACTTATAAATTAAATACTTATATTATGTACAACAACTACCACGATAATCACTTTACTACGACCATTTTTTAAAGAGGGGGAAATGTGCGTCCGGACCATCAGTGGCCATACGAGACCGACCGGTGTGTGGGGTTGTACCTCACCTGTACGACCCACTAAAACCATACCTCCTTTATCTTAACCTCGTTGAGATTTCCATCTTGACCCGCGTTAGCATTACTCAAGATGGCTGTTCTTCGCCTGTTTGGCGTCTGTTCTGTTCTTGCTTTAGTTCTGTAATCTCTTGAGGGATTTCTCACTGGTATGTCACACTGTTTTCCGAGCTTGTGTGACCTCTTGGTCCTTCTGTCTTTAGCTTTTGCTAGGTGCGTCGACAGCTGCTGATCTAAGACAATACCACGTATATAGCTTAGCTTTTGACCACTGACTCGGGTGTCTTCAGCCAGCCCTCATCGTTTCTCTGCGTTGTCGTCCCACTCTGTCGGGGCAGACTAAACGCGAAGAGTGCTGCCATTCTTCACGTGGTTTGGTCATCAACTAGACCATTTCTTTTCTTCATTCGCAAAACCATTTCCGCGAACTCAGCCACGGCGTCCCAGTTTTCTTCTTTCTTCAGCATCACTTCTAGTATGTTTTCATGCGTAAAACTCCGATCTTCTCTGTCAGTGCCCGTCGTTGCAGGTTCCATTGGCTCCACATGAACAGTGTATGTTCTGCATTTTCTATGGCATGTCCGCAAGCGAGACACGTAGAGCTTCCTACTTTTCCTTGTTTGAACAGGTAGAAGCGGAAATATCCGTGTCCAGTCAGCAACTGGGTTAGATAATAGTTTACTTCCCCATGGTGTCTCTCTATCCAGCCTTTCACGTTTGATATGAGGCGCTTAGTTTATTTGCCTCGGTGTTCTGCGTCGTACCTCTGTTTCCACTGTTCCATGGTACTAGCCGTTTCTTCTTCTGCAATCTGGGCTCTGCCGATGCCTTCATCGTCTCTTTCAGCGTTGCATCTTCCTTCGTAGATGACCTTACGTTCCAGTGCTAGCAGGTCAACTGAGATGGTTCCCGCAATAGCTAGTACTGCCGGTTCTGATACAGAGCGATATGCACTTCATATTGTTATCATTTGTTACTACGATAATCACTTTATTACTTACTCATCTTAGGAATTTCCTCAAACATCAACTTTAATGTCAACAACCAAAGACTCTATACCGAACCTCTCTCCATTAGGAACAAACAGGAAATGCACACCAACGCACGCTTTACTCGCCTCGTCCATCAGGATTACGGATATATTAATCGTTAATACATGAATCACAGAACGCTTCTAAATAATCGCGATTTTGTGAAACGTATGTATCGGTGTTTACAGCCAATATAGAGGCAAATCAGTGTCCACACTCTAACAATTTAGGCACTCTAGTTTAGGTACCCTACTTGTTAGTTTACCTTTGTATTAAACACTGAACATAAACACAAGTACCTTAATATTTATATGTATCTCCACCCTGCCTCGCAGGTATCAAAATCGAATACAACTTCGAGAACGCCGAGGGGTCCAGGATCCAATCGTTGAAGACCCGCTGCCAAAGCTGCGCGACCCCCAAGTACGAACCGCTGGTCGATCAGCGCACCTACCGCATAATCCTACCCTCTCACATCTCGAACGGACAGGGCGATTTCTCTGCATTCGCTTCGCGGCTCAGTAACGTCCAGACGGGTCGAGCGAACTTGGAGGTCTTCGTCGATTATATCATCTCCCAGTCGCCGATCTTCAAGGAGGAGGGAGACAGGATAACGATTTACAGGAGGGATGAGAGTGGTGGAGGCGGCAACGGAGGTGGTGCCGGGAGCAGACTCGTGTCGTCGCTCGTTCTGCTGATCTTCTGTTTGTTGATGTGCGCTTATTGAATGACATAAATATCTGAAACATGTACTACAATAAAGTTTTCTGATGTGCAATTTTAATTTAACGTTTCTGTTCCCCCAAGCACCGCTTATTCACAAGAAATATAAAAATGAATTGGTAGACACTTTTGAACAAACTAGATGTTTTTGTTAAAAAAATGGGGTGAGTGACATAAGAAGTATCATGAACATGCTTCTTAGCTGAGGTGCGCCTGTCGGTCGGAAGTGAGACATAGAATGTGGTCCCACTTTCTCTTCCACGCCACTCCTCCCACTTACCTCCGACAATTTAATATATCTCTGAAAAAGTGAGAGTTTTAGGGTGGAGTCGCACATGTGCTGTAGTGGCCGAGTGTCGGTCGTACTCACCACTCTATATTTCGTCAAGGGTGTCAATAGAAGAAACGACAACATGCGTCCTGTAGGACCCACTGTCATTTGAGACGATAGAAAATCGGGGTAAAGAGGTTTCTATGTTAAAAAACAATCTTAGTTGATCCGTTTGTTTATGTCAGCCTGAATGTGCTCGGGTAAGTATAATTTTATTTTGATATTTTGCAATCCTACTGCAATTTCAATGGAAACTTGGAAAGTCCAAATTTACTTGTGGCTTTCCTTTTTTTAATTACAAACAATTCAGTTCCATAAATCAAAAATTGCCTATTAAGAAATTTCGTCACTGTCCTTTAAATTTTGAAACTAGAGAAATGGCAGAAAATCTAATATTTATATAGATTGTAAAATATTCTTCTTATTAAGGTAATTTTCTTTCATCATCATCAGCTTATATTTTATTTTCTAGGAATAATCTAAGTATATGCATTATCCTACAAAACTGGATTCAAAACTACTATGACATTATATGTTAAACATATTTAAACAATTAAACATACCTATTTTAAATCAAAATTTAAACGAAAGTATGGTCATGTTACAAATCTTTTAGCAAATATTTCTATTAAAAATAGTGCGAGAATAAATAACTACTTTTTTCTCAAGAATAAAATATGATGTATATTCAATAGGTATTTCTACAGAAAATTGAAAGCCTAACGAAAGGACAATTTACCCAATTACTCGTTTGTCTAAGTTCCAAAACTTACAGAACCATTTAAGTATTATTATGAATCTATATCAACATGGGTGCTTTGAATTAGTGGAAAGCAATTGAAATGAAATTACTCGTAAAATTATTAATTCTCAGTTATGAAATTGAAACAGATGGTCTAAGACTAGAAATTGGTCTTAGCTTGGCTTTATCTATGCACAAGTGAAGTCCTCATTTATTTGGAAAATGTATTTCCAGTGCCATCTGTACGTACTTGTCAAACAAACTTATTTTCAACCATTTCATGAAAATATGTTTGTTTGTTTAATGAAATATATTTCAAGGCAGCGAGTGCATCTAAGTGATGAGTTAATTAATTTTGTAGAAGATATTTGTTCGAAATTATATTTTTTTTTGAATACTACTATGGCCGCAAAACTAATTTGGAAGGAAAATTTATATTATTATAAAAATTCATTTTAAAACTATAACTTTTGCTTGGTACACCATCATAAGATTTTGTTGTGTTTTATTTATTAATTTTTATGGTAAGAATGTATTTTGGGTATTGTCAAGGTATTTTTGAATGACGTTATTTGTTGTTTTATCTAGGTGCTGATGATCTTGACTTTAATAATTTATACTAGTCCGAATATTTTACAAAGGATTCTCTTTGTAACTAAAAAAAAATGAAATGTATATTTCAATACCTTTGTTATTCATTTTTTTTTTGTCTGTTTGACATGAAATACAGATACACCACAGTTATTTTATATAAAATCATTCTCTAAATAAATATAAAACCAGTATTTTTATATTTCTATTACATACGAACCCATCCCCCGAAAATATGAATTTAAATTTGTCGCTAGGAAGTAAAGAAATTCAATTGTAGTTCAAGATCTGCCTTAAGAGATGCTACACTCAGGGCCCACTGACACTGTTTATAATATTATTGTCCTCATAATACACTTGGTTTTCACTTTCAATAATACAACGTGTTTAAAAATGATTGTCTTCTAGTCGGCTGTGGAATTCCCATGTAAAATGAAAAAACCGCCTTGCGAAAATAGGAGTTCCTACTAGCTATACGTAAGCTCAAAATAACCTACTTAACCTTTTTTAAGGTCTGGTTTTTCTCTGTCAAAAGAAAACGAATTCTGAGTATTTGTCTATTTGTAGTATTTGTTTTCGCCCTGAAAAGGGCCGTTAATTACCAGCAGTACTGATTGCCAGTTTCAAAATAAATGTTCGAAATGTCACTTGTTGTCAGAATTAGATAGGTTCAAATCAATAGAGCGCGGCACATTAAAAATTACATGCACAGAAATTCCAACGCCAACTATACCAAAATCCCTTTTACTTCACGAGTGACTCATCCCCACAACAAGTTGCGAGTGGCACACGCAAAACTCATAAAATCACATGTCTAGTTCGAGCGATTCGCCGCTTTAGCAAATTTTCAACGTAAAGAGAGAGACAGAGAGAAGCGGAGTTGCCAAAATTTAAAAATCCGCTCTATAAAAGATCAGTCTAAACGTGGTCGAAACCCGTAGAATGGCAATATGGAGAAAGTTGTTTACAAATCGAACACGTGTTCGGGAAACAGTGTCGGCGCCCGGCAAAATACGCGCTAATTAGTACACGTATGATATTCGTTAGATTTAATAAATATTCGGGATTGAAATTGTGGGTATTCGTCTTGAAGGCTAGACGAGAACCCTTTTCGGTTTTATTTTTCATTAGGCAATGTTTCTTCCAGTCATCTGATTTCTGTAATGGCGCTACAATTATTTCAATATTATAGTTGCAAAAATAGAAATGTAGATAACATTGTTTCATTCCATTAAATGATATAACTTCGATTAATTATATTTCGAAGACAAAATGAAACATACACGCCCCTGTTTCTTCTTTCCCCTCACTTCTTCATCCCACGGAGGTCTCTGGTATTCTAGGAATTCACTCCGAAATGAATCGAAACTCTGGTATAAATGACAATCATTTTTTGGAACACGTTGTGCCTATAGATATTCTATCTTTAGTGTCATTGCTTATTGCTTCAAATCGCTCTGTACAGTAGTACCTATATATAGCGTGTTTAAATAGTGATACGAACCTGATGTTGATATATCACAGAAGAAATCAAAATTAAAAGGGGTTGCACCAAAATGAGCTACAGGCTTACACTGTTTTAAAAATAAACGACAAACAGCCGCCGAGAAAGAGGATGAAAAAACAAGTAGAGATAATAAAAAGGTATATAAACCCAGTGTTATTTATTTTCTGATAAAACATTTTCATGCTTACACTACTTTTGCAGTATCATGTTAAGGAAAGTGCCACAAAGGGGGCATCTAGTGGTAATAGCCGATAATAGCAGATATTATATCGCTTCAGCAAGATATAATTTACGGTTCAAACGAATTGAACTGAAAGTATACCTAGGTCCGCCTCCAATAATATATTGTCACGATCAGAATTACAACACCCTCATCTTAATTATTAATAATTTAATTAATATTTGCTACATTAATTTGATGAACACGCATGCCGCGAGAGACCGTATTCAACCTAATTATCTACACTTAAGATTTTCTCAATGTAAGACGTCTCATTAACTAACACAATGGTGCATGCATGGTGCGGAATGAATATTGTTACAAATTACAATAATTAACACAAGTTATTCGCGACTTTGCAATGATTACAGTTCTATTTCTACCATTTCAGTCATATTGATAGTTTTTAAATAAATAATTGAGTACTACCACCTTAATAAGTTATTAATGAGTATTAATTAATAGCAATTAATAATAAACCGAACTTAACTCTGTAAAATCCTTACAAAGTGCCAATTCATCAAGAAACCATCTTTTCCGTCTGAGTATTGTCACGGGCTAACAAACGAGGAGTGGCACAACCGAATTTTTATTTTGAATTAATTTTTTTTTACAATTTTTGTTTTTGATATGTGTAATTTGTGTTTTTCACTGTGTATTTATAAAAATGCATGTTTTACTTACACAAAACCTAATTTTAATAAATACAGTTTGACTTTGATCCTAATTTCATTTTATTGTGGTGAAGTATTCTCAAAAGCTTTCGTTAACTTATTAACATTTTATATCTACGAAAAGGTAAATTTTTATACGGGGAATTCATACTATAATATTTGAAGCCATCTGCTCCATCAGCGAAGAAAGGGGGCTCACACTTAACACCAAAAAGACTAAATTCATGACAATCACAAAACACCAACAACAGCGAGAAACATTATGGATCAAAGGGGAGCCAGTGGAGATAGTCTGCAAATACAATTACTTGGGAACAATTGTAAATGACAATAATGATTATTCACAAGAAATAAGATCAAGAATCGGAATGGCTAGAACAGTGTTTAATAAAATGAGGAATGCATTAACCAGAACAGATCTTAGTCTACATCTTAAAATCAGAATGCTTAAATGTATTTCCAGTACTATTATATGGAATGGAAGCCTGGACGCTTAAGAAGCGCGACACTGACCGGCTGGAAGCATTCGAGATGTGGGCATATCGAAGAATCCTCAGAATAAGCTGGGTGAGCAGAACAACGAACAAGGAGGTATTGAGAAGAATGGGAAAGGAGAAAGAAATAATCAACACAATCAAAATCAGAAAATTGCAATATCTGGGCCACGTGATGAGAGGGGAGAGGTATACACTGTTGCAAACTATTATACAAGGAAAAATACAGGGTAAAAGAAGTATAGGAAGAAGACGCATCTCCTGGTTGAACAACCTAAGGCAGTGGTACAACAGTAGCTCTGTTGATTTGTTCAGATCCGCAACTTCAAAGATAAAAATCGCCATGATGATAGCCAACCTTCTTAAAGGAGACGGCACGTAAAGAAGAAGAAGGTCCGTAGTTACAAAAAAGAAACCAATTATTATTATTATTACACGGATTTATTTTACAGCTGTCGCCGTCTATCCGTACCCAGTCGCCATTCTTTTCTATCGTAACACGTATTTTCTTCCAAATTTCGTGTTTCCATTGCTTCTGTCATGTCATCTCGCCAACTCCTTCGTGGTCGTCCTCTTCTTCGTCGTTCAGGCGGTATCCATTCCAGTACTCTTCGGGGCCATCTATTGTCCCGCATCCTCTTCACGTGTCCAAACCATGTTAATTGTTTTTTCTCTACCTGATCTGTTATAGTTCTTTCTGTATTCATTTCTCTTCTAATTTGTTCATTCCTGACTCTCTCCCTTCTTGATCTACCGCAGCTGCGTCTTAGAATGTCCATCTCGGTTGCTAATAATTTCCCTCTGTTTGTCCTGCTAACCTCCCAGACCTCTGATCCATACAGGACTATAGTTTCTACTATACTCTTATACTATATATGTTTCTATGTTTCTTTAGATATAGTTTTCTCCCAAAGAAGAGAGTTTAGGGTTCTAATTACACTGCGACCCTTGTTTATTCTGTCTTGGATCTCGTCCTTACTAGTCCCGCTTTTGTTGAATATCACTCCCAGATATTTACATTTTTCCACCCCTTTGATTTCTCCGTTGGTCAGTTTTAAGTTTGATATATTTGTATCGCCTACTGTTATATATTCACATTTAGATAGGTTCATCGTAATGCCTGCTTTATTATACTCTTCTTGTAGTTTTCTGATCATATAGTCAAGATCGTCCTTATCTTCTGCTATTATGACCTGGTCATCTGCAAAGTATAGACTAAATAATGTGTCATTATCAATGTCATTATAATCATTGTCATTATCATTCTCCTATTATCACCCATATTTTTACACTTCCTTGTCCATGTCGTTAGGGCTCTATCCAAATATATTTTGAAAAGTGTAGGGGATAGACAGCATCCGTGTCTTAAGCCCTTTGTAGTTGTGAATGGGGTGGTTATTTTGTTTCCTATTTTAATACTAGCAGAATTTTGTTCATAATATTTTTTTGTCGCTTGAATTAGAGCTGGGTTAATTTCTAGATTCTTCATTTCTTTCCACAGTTATGGGATCGGTACGCTGTCATATGCTTTCTCTAGGTCTATCACAGTCATGTGTGTTTCCCTATTTCTTTGAGTTCTTTTTTCTGCTACGATTTTAAGAGTAAATATATTGTCAATTGTGGATCGACCGCCCTAAAACCTGTTTGTTCTTCAGGTTGTTTGTATTCAATGTCTCCTTCAATCCGGTCTCTTAATATTCTAGAATAAATTCTTCCAATGGTGGGGATAACTGCAATTCCTCTATAGTTTTTCGGGTCCGCTTTTGATCCCTTTTTGTGAATTGGTGATATGTACGATGTTCTTCATTCATCAGGAACTGTTTCTCCATTCAAGCATCTTTCGAACAGTTTTCTAAGCATTTCCATGAGTTTCGGTGGTCCATATTTAATTAGTTCGGGGTTTATTCCTCCGGGGCCAGGAGCCTTTTTTAATATCGTCGTTTTAATTGCTTGCTTTACTTGGTCTATTTCTAATGTAATATTTTTGAGTGGTGGAGTGTTCTCGTTATACTCAGTAATATATGTGTTTCTTGTTTCTACCAATAGTTCCTTAAAATGTTGTACCCACTGGGTAGAAGTTATGTTATTTACTAATGTTATATGTGTTTTACCCGTTGTTCTCATGTTTTTAATAGTTTTCCAAGCTTCTGAGTTTCTTGAGCCTCCTATATGTTTGTCAATGTAATCACATCTTTTCTCCCATGTAATATGTTTCTTTTTTATGACCTCTTGTTTGACTTCTTTGTTCATTCTTCTGTATATCATTTTATTCTCCTCATTGTTGTTTTGAAGAAGTTTTAGGTATGCAGCTTTTTTGGCAAAAAAAAGAAACCAATTAATCTGGCGAAAACAAACTTCACCATTCATTGGTAATAAATTTGAAGTTTAAAGAAGACACTTTTTATGTTATCTTGTTATAGCAATTAGAAATTAGCAAAATGGCCACTTTATGTGGCGAAAAGGTGTGTTTATTCCGTATGATTAATGGATTAGCAACATATCTAGGAGCTCTTACAGTGGAAAATTATTATGATTATGAAATGTTACCTATTTTCAATTTTTTGGCAAATTTACAGTTCATTAGTATAGTGTGTAGAAGACCTAATACACTTATATTCAGAACAAAGTAATTTATTTCATTTCACATGAATTAAGATGAACAATTTTTTGGTAGTGCTCTGATTAGGTGTACTAAGTAGATCAATTACTGTGGGATTAGATAGATTATGATCATTCCTCAATAAAGACGGATTTGTTTAAATTCAACCTACGTACCTGTCAATAAAATACCATAAATACATGCTTAATGGATCAGGCAATTTTATAATATTACTTAAGAAAAATGACGAAATAATGTTGTTTATTATAATCATTGATTCCAGGAAAAATACAAAATGTAAAATATTTTTAACTCTGATAATTGGCCAAAATCACATACATATTAAGCACAAATGATGTATTATCACGATCCAATACAGATCCCACAGGTGTTCTTCACACGCGCAGTTACGTTTAAAAATTTATCTTGAACTAACCCATTGTTATCTGATAAGTCTAAAATATAATAATAATTTAGATTTTATTCGATACATCACTTCGCGATGTCGAGATATAGTCTGGTGTTCGTCGCCGCGATCCTGGCGATCAGCAATGCCGAACCGTTCGAATTGTCCGTCATACATTTTAACGATTTCCACGCCAGGTAACGTCAAAATTTTTTTGAAGTCATTAGCTGTCCAAAAATACTTTGGCAAGTCATGCCATATTCTTACGATGTTTGCTGTCGTTGTTCCCACTTAGCATCATTGCTAACAATTTCTCACTATAGTGACGACTAAATTGATGAACTGCCGGTGCACAATCTTGCATTGAAACTGGTGTACACCTCTGTCTTAATTTTGATGTCAACTATTTCGTCAACGAGGAAAGCCGTTTCTTTGCTACCCTAAACAATACATTTAGATTCGAAGAGACGAACGACTCGGGCGGTTCCTGCAAAACGACAGGATGCATCGGTGGGTTCTCGAGGCTCTATCACCAGATAACGACGATGAAAGCTGAGAACCCAGACGCTGTTGTCCTAGACGCCGGCGACGACTTCCAGGGAACGATCTGGTACACCCTGGGGAAGTGGAACGTCACCCAGCAGTTCATGAACACTCTTCCCATAGACGCTTCCGTGAGTATATTGGGGATGGGAATAGCAATTTCCCTACCAGGAGGATAATATCTGTAATAAATCTAGCAGTAGTTTAAGCAGGACCAGTAGTTTTATCAAGAATTATCGATTTGTTCCAAACATGCTCTGGACCTTATGCATATAAGATCGTCTAACACAACAAAACAATTAATCGAAAGTAACAAGTACATCTGTAAGTCACGTCATGCAATTTTGAGCTACATTAATTGGTTACCATTACATACTTAATATAGTTGAATGAGTTGCACTAGATACTAGATCACAGCTGAGGTTCGTTTTATTGGACAACTACTTTTGATGTTTTTTTTATTTTATCGGAACGTAATTGGAATAATTTGTTTGAAAATGATAATTAATTGTTTATGAAATTTTCATTTCAAATGATATGGCCTTTTGAAATTACCATTTTGCCTAAGAAATTATAGGGTTGAAAATTCAAAACCTGCCAAAAAATCGTCATTTGTCAATCGACAGGCGTTGTATTTCTCATTATAAATATCGCCGGGCGCTAATTTCTTTTTTGCTATACCTACCTTTTGTTCGTGAGCAAAAGTTTAATTTGCATTTTAAAGATTACTTTCTGATATGCTCACGTCACACGCAAATTAATGACGAGTGACTCATTCAGTAGACATGGAATAAAAATAAGTCTGGGTTAAGTTTGTTGTGAATCTAGAATAGTGATATTTAGAAATGTTAAAATGACAATTGACGTTATGGATTTACAGGCTGTGATTGGATGGCTTATTACAACTGGGAGAGTAGGGGTTAACAATTATCTTCTTTTCAGGCCCTAAACACGTTTTTGAAAAGGACGACCCAACAAGTAATTAAATACAGCCGTTGGCAAGTATACCGACTTGAGATTACCACCATCAAACATCATAATTAATAACCGACATAAACAGCTTCCTAAATTTTGGAGTTCCTTTTTAAGTACCAGAAGGACCTTTTAATAACCCTATTTCCGTCGCATCTTGAACTGTGACGTTGTGAAAATCAAACAATATTAGAAGTATTAAAAAATATAAAGTCCCCTAGGCTTAGTTATGAATCACCGTTATAAAATAAATTGCCAGATGTGCGTAACCACCGTTAAACCGTGCATAATATGATTTTCACTAGATTTCACACCATATTTTGCTACAACTTATCTAAAATCTAATACTTTCATTATGGTAGCACATTCCTAGCCCATCACTGCGATATTCTACACGAAACATGAAAAAGTAGGTGACAGTATATCAACCTAAACACAAAATAATTAAAATTAGGCGGTCGGTAATCGAACGTAAGTACGATGTTATATTTACAGTTGTAAGCAAATATATACTACTTTAAGATGCTGCTGTAGTTTACATGCACGACTATAGTCTGTCAAAATAACCCATGGAGTAATAAAATCTCATTATAAATGCAAAACCCATACAAGGTGGCATCCTCTAAATTTTGGGAGTTTTTAATGTCTTACACGCTGCCTTACGGAATCGCCCCTTGTATTTTGAGTGACTCACCCGAAACACGTGCGAATATTGTACGTTTGGCTATAGTAAACATACAGGGAATAATCACTCTCTGGCGAACGGTCGGGGAAATTGAGTAAATACGCAATAGTCGGTAACTGGAAAAATTGTTTGTGCCCAATTGTTTGTTATTACTCCACGGGTTATTTTGACAGACTAAAAGCATATAAACTTTCTTTTAAAATTTTCTGGCCAGACGATTGAGATGGTTTGGTTTGGATTGGGAAGATTATTGTTTGGTCGGGTTCTACTTGACATTAATAACGACATTTCTTGCTGAACAAACGAGTTAGTCAGGAAGATTATAGTTTGATTAGGTCTTGCTTGATATAGATAAAAAGTTTACGTGAACGTTTCTGAGCAGACGAGCTATTATTATCAATATACTTTTGACACTTCTATTAGTTCAGAAGCTTAATCCACATTGGCTTAATCCAGTATGTTATGGATAATCAGTTGTTCAGTTCATTTCAGTTAGAAAGCCATCGACTAATTAGAATTGTTTTAAAAATACTCAAGTTGAATTGTGATATTGAGCTATTCTTTAATAAAAACTCGCAAGTAATATTATTTCATCGTAACATATAGTAAATCCACTGAGAAAAAAACACTCACGAAACAAGAAAAGGTAGTAAAGTTAGACAACACCTAATACACGTCGTTTGCTATTGGTGGAAAAGTCATAAAACTTTTGGCGGGAATTGTTGATGTACAGAGTCGGTTCAATAAAATTAAAATGTTTAGTTGTCTGATCTATGGTTGTCTGTTTACAAGCGTTCAGGTAAGTCGTTGACGGTGATAGTGAATTTTTAGTTGATGGTTTATTTTAACGTATCGCTATTGTTGTTCAGGTTTTTGATATAAATTTGTATAAACATATTTCTGTGATCTATTGCAATTATGGAAAGACATCTTCCCTGCTCGCCTCCCAAAAAGAGACCTGAAACATACTTAAGCTGCGGGGAGAAAACCATTATTTTAAATGTATACAAAAAAGAAAGATATGAACATCCTTAGTAAAATCTTAGTAAAAGGTAAATTATAGTCAAGGCGATCATTCTTAATGCGACCCTGTACTTATTCACTAGCTGGTCGCGCGCTTTGAATTTCGACGTTTGTGTTTCATGGAAGTTTTCTTCTCAGTGGATTTACTATAGATCACTTTTACACCTGTTTTTTGAAATTTTGTAAAAATCTGGGTGGTGTCGTAAATATAATTACTTTCACCAAACCCAAAAATAATTATTCACGATGTTCTTCACTCATTTTTTGTATATTTTCATTACATTCGTTTCATTCTATACTAAGATTCGTTGATCCGATCATACACCCGTCATGTCGGTCGTTTACCCACAACAGTTTCTCCGCTTCGTACAGCTGTCGGAGAAATTTCAGTATGGCGAAAGAAGTAAAACGTATTTGTTTAACGGTTATGTCTCCACATTCATAGAGTTAAATTTGAATAGTGACGTGTAATACGTTATGGATATGTAATATGGATAGGTAAAGTTCATTACTATCGCTAATTTCATCAAAATAACTGAAAAGTGGTGAAAAGTGACCAGTCTTAGCAAAATCTACTGATTTTTTAACATTACTGGTACTCTTTCCGGTATAGTGATTGTGTCCTTTTCACTAAAAAAAATAATGGTAACATTCCTATGGTGCGAATGAGCATTCTGGACCTCAAGAATAAGAAGAAGTTAAAACTGACTTCGTCCGCTAAAACGAACCTTTACCATAGATAGCCTTAGTGCAATGGCATGAAGTCTAGGAACTGATCTTTTATGGTCTTAGGCTTAGGGTCTTAGGTTGGTTACATTTGTAACGTTAGTTATTTTATTACTTTAATTTTTTATCGTAAAGCCGGCTAGCAAATGAATATCTCTGGGTCGGGTCGAAAGAAATACAATTTTTGATTATAGCGGTTTAATCAGGTACGTCCAATAAGTTAAAAAGCACAGAAATATCGATCATATACAAAAGCCAAACGTTAATCCAACAAATCAGTTCGATCTTCCTAGATCGTTCGTAAGTCGATTGCAAGACAAATACTTAAATTCTATTCAACAAATCCTAAAAAGAACGCAAAGAAATTGTTCAGCTTACCAATAACTAAATGACAAGGTTTGATAGTAATTTAAAGAGTCGATCGATCGATTTAAACGTTTCAAAAAGGCCTTTTTGTTCAATAGATACATGTTCACTTTGCGCTTATCACAACACTGATATGATCGCTGCTTCTCGTCAGGTCCAACGGAGCCGTTCTCCGCTCTCAGCACTCGGGTTCTTACGTTTAACACGTGCGATCGTTGGTAGTGGAATCTCCCAGCACACACAATTCGTTTGACCGTAATTAACGAAGCGTACCAATTAAAACACTGTTATTTCGGATCGACACACGAATTCACCACACGGATTAACAATGGACTATTTTAGGACATGGGCCCCTCAAATTTTGGGGTTTTCCAATCAAAATTTTGTCAAAAGAAACTCGTCTTAACGCTCTCAAAGGCCGGGACCTACTCTAAACGGATTTGAATTTCTAAACTAATTAACTAATACCAAAAACTAGACAACTGGGCCACAGTGGCCCACCCATCCGAACGCTCTCGGGTCCCCGAGACTTGTCCTCTCCCAAATCCATCTACTCTCGCACTGTCTCCTTCCCTTGACCGGAAGTGACGTGATCACCGATAGTTGAACTTGAACTTGCCCTCTTTCTAGACTTTAAACTTATCCGGGCTTTCTAAACACCCCACTTTGCAACTATGAATCTCCCACCATACGATGACGTCAGTCACGTACACATGTCTTCTTCTTCCTCTTAATATTTCCAAAACCGGATGTCGGTAATAAAACGTCTCCGTGCCAAAGTGAGACAGATTTTCGCGTAGTATTGTAATTTATGCACGGATGGATAGTGGTTCAACTAAACGGAGAATCGCGTTCAAATTTACACAACTTATGCTCAAATGGTACCACATCAATCTCTCAAAATATCAGACTCCAACCTATTGTAGTTTTTGTCAGAGTGCGATGGCGACACGGTGTCGCTAGCATTCAAATAAAAGTTACCACACGTACTCGTAAGCAAACAAACATTCGACTCATCACAAGCACAATTTCGGATCGGGTTTTTGACCATGCTAATTGGGATGGAGAGTATAACGCAGCGTTGCGTTAATATTCGGACTTATTTAAAATAACAACCGAGGATTCAATTCGTTAGCTAATTTGTGATAAGAAAAAACGTAACCTAACACGTTGTAATTCATTTTTAGACCATCGGCAACCATGAGTTCGACGACGGAGTCGAAGGAGTGGTACCTTACATAAAAGCCCTAAGACATCCAGTGGTGGTATCGAACATCGACGACAGTTTAGAACCGGACATTCAAGGTATTTACAACAAGAGTGTCGTTATAGAGAGGAACGGCAAGAAGATAGGCATCATTGGCGTCATACTGTCTGGCTGTGCAGTAAGTTCAAATCTGACACCTGGAAAAAACAAAACTTTTTGTATACTTTTCTATACTTTTTTCTATAAATATTCTTACGTTAGTTGATCATGATATAATGATACATGAAACCATCGTGCAGAAATATTCACTTGTGTGAGAAATGTAACACCATATTTATAGCCATAGTAAGTACTGAATGACAAAATATTATCACATTGATACAACTGTTTGAGTGAAGATATGCAACGTTTCATAAAAGTGTGCAAATATTACAAATTAATTTAAAGATAATCGTACTAACGTACTCACCATTCTTAGCTTAACAACCTGATATGTAACAGGCTGATAACGGTTAACAGTCTGATAAGAATTTATAGTATTCACCATGAAATGAACTCGCTGGATAAGAAACAGACTATTAACAGAATATTACTAAACATTTATGTTGGTAATCAACCGAATTTCGCTCGTTTTGTGCTCTGTTTTGTGATGACAGATGACAGTAACCTATAAACTTTGTTATATTTATAGTGGTTCCTCTCCAGCACTACCGGAGTCCAACGATGAATCTAATACATCGATTCTATGAATTCTGTCGACAACATCAACATCAGCATTCATTGTTAATAAAATTAATCAAAACATAAACAAAACAGATTTCAATTTTGATAACATAACCTCAAACTCTGCAAATTGTACCGTTCTATGCCCTTTAACACCCTGGTAAAAGTTTATCAGGGAAAGTTCGGACTGTTAACTTTAACAAGCTGTTAAGTGATTTATTTAAATGGCGAATACCAGTCAAAAATTTAACAGGCGGATAAATGTGTAACAGTCTGATAAGTCGATGGTGAATACGGCCGTAAGTAGTTTTTATACAAACAATGAATACAGTTTGACAAATATTTTTAAACCAAGAATTTCCCCTTTATATATCTCAGCCCACGAGAGCAGAGATGCCAGATTTATACAAAAATGGTTCATGCGCAGTAGCAACAATGACTTAAAAAGATTTCAAAAGGATTTACACGACGATTTAACCAGTCAGCGCCAACTGTTATTCGATGAACTGTTTCTGTTTCAATCTCTCTTCTCTGGACGAAAGATTATAGTATAATTAACCTCAAAGAGATGGTTTCTCAATAGTTTCATATTGAAACTTCCTAATAAAATTTCGTGAAACCATGAAGAGATTTCAACTGCTCACTACTCTTAACAGATTAAAACTGATTAAAACGAATTGTCTGCATTTAGAAGCTCTTCCTTGCTTCCAAGCAGGTCCAGTTACTCAAAGTTCCTATATAATTTTTAGGCGATTTCAAGCACCGGCAAGTTAAATTTCCTGTTGGAATCGCCGGCGGTGAACGAGGAGGCTGAAAGATTGGTGAGGGAAGAGGATGTTTTCACCAATATCGTCTTGTCACACTCCGGATACGAAACCGATAAAATCATCGCACAAAACGCTTCGGATAAAATCAGTCTGATAGTCGGCGGGCATTCGCACACGTTCCTCTACACCGGAGGTAATTTCTCGTTTTACATGTTAGAACTGGCAGTTTAACTTTGTCCAGTACTAATCACACCAGACCATTTTTGACTAAGGTTTAAAAAAGTCTGAATGCTTGAATATAACAAGTTCGAACCATTGGATAGATATATATAGGCAGTAGAATTAGACAAAAATATACTAAAATTATGCTTAATTCGCAGCAAGGTGCCACATGGTTTAGTGGTACTACTAGTAAGTAGCATAGCCTTTAATTTGATCCAATTTTGGAAACCTGGAATATTTTCTAATCTACCTTTAAGAGTATATTTCCACATAATCTGCCGTGCTCCTGTCGTGCATCAACTCTGTCATATTCGCATCGAATGCATTTCCATACAACCACCTGCGTCTCCTAAAACAACCCTTTTGACGACCTATCAGCCGTTTCAGATAGCATACAGACCGTTTCATACTGCTAGAACATGACAGGTCATGTGGTAATAATAATTTACTCTACCCAGTGAAAATACATGCAACATGTTATTTTGCCATTCTACACCAAACCAACTATACCAAACGACACAGTCGAAGCGCGACTTGAGCACGGTAGATTTTATGGTAATGTAATATTAATATAAAGAAAAAATATAATATGTTTATAATTAGCCCTATTGGTATTTGCAGTAGAAATATTCAGTGTGTAAGTGATGAAATGGTTAATTGAGATCTCGTTTATCCAAATTGGTTAATTATTTGTTGAAATAAGGGCAAAGTAGTGTAAAGTATTTTTTATTTCGTGAATACAGTTGTTACATTCTTGCAACTTTCAGAAAATATGTCTCCTAAACCCTTCAATTGTCACAAAATCTTTATTGAAACATTCGATAGGTAGAAAATCTATTTGTCTATTAAAAACACCTTATATGTCTCGTTAGTCATACTTTTTCAGCAAAACTTATGTTTTGCGAAACTGTTGTGGAAATGTTATTTTTGACGTGATATACGTCTTATAAATCGATATGCCAGCTACCTGCCGGCTCAAAAGACATTGTAACGTTACGCCAGACCCATGCGTGAGAGCTAGATTGAGAGCGACAACAATAGACAGAGATCGACCTTGGCGGTTGCCTTGCGACGCATCTATCTCTTTTACACGACAGCGTCCGAGTGAAAGCTCGATTTGGCGATCGGCTCGGTTCGCGAGCGCGATAAAAGGGAACGAAGGGGTACGCGCTACGCGCTTTCTGATTGCACTGTTTCCAATCCGTCGTCAGCGACGACGACGACAGCAGTCAACACACTATTATTTATAAAGTTATCTGAAGATTTACTGTGCATAACATTGCTTATTACTATTACAATAACAATTGCTGCAATAACGTATTCAATCCTTGCATTCTACGAGTCTGATTAGCTATATAATTTCATATATTTGTTCTTGCATCGGTCAATGAGCGCAGTAATAATAGGTTATGTTACGATTTGGACTAAAACATTATGATGAATGATATAAATGATCGTGTAATAAGGCGACTGCATTCATTTAGTATTCAATGAAAACCATTATCCTTCGCAGCAATTCATGTAAGGTTCAAGATTAATGTTCAACTTCACACATGTCATAACGATGTGTCTAAAATGACCAGTTGGACCGGCCAACCGCAGTGTGAAAAAACCTTCTAATGATAATTTTGTGATAATAATTCTATTTAATTCATAAACTTATTCGATTTCTCATCAATGTTTTCTTATGACGTTATCACGTAAAAATTATAGTCCGTAAACCGACTTTACAGACAACCAAATTTTTTTTTTTTAGATCTCTAAGATGATACCATGCAAAGTATTATTTTTGTAGAGTATGGTTCGACGAACATTTAAACAATAAATGATGTTATCGGCACATAACTGAAATATCTAAATAACTGAGTGACTCGTAATTCAACATACATGAAAAAGATGTCCTGTCACATTTAAAATCCAAGATAAATTTGTTTCTGTTAAATTCGCCAAATATTTATTTAAAACCATGAAGGATCTAAATTATAATTATATCTATTTGAATACTTGAACTTCGTAATTCACTTTTACACATCTTTATATATCTTCATCTTTAATACAAAAGGAACCTTTTGCGATGATAGAAACTAATTGTAAATAGACAGCAGTTGCTGGAGAAAATGATGAGTCATCGCTGTACCGAAACGTAGACTTTTGATCGTGTAAAGTTTAAATTCACCTCCTGACGTAGAAATTTGTTTTATCTCCGTCAATTATGATTCAGTTTTAATACTTGTTTTTTAATTTTGGAGCATTTGCGGATAATAACTGACACGTTCATTGTGTTTCAATATGACAACAATTTACGTTAAACAATTAGGTATTTTTAATGGTCTTTTAACTCCTAGAACCGTATTGGTATAAAAATACAACATTGAGAAGTAGTGAAATCAATATAATAGGTACATAAATAGTAGATAATTACACTATTTGCAGTAAACCTCTGTTATTTGCTTCTCATCTTAATGTAAATTTGGTTGTTTACAAATTTGTTTACAACTATCGCTGTCACCATCATAAAAGTACTAAATATTTTATTTATAACAATTACTGGTATTATTGAAACATAGCGAACATGGCAGATTTATTGTTTTCATCTGTTACCTCAAATGCAAAAAACAGTGATATTTGATTACAAATCCAGTGACAATGGCCAATTTAAAAGAAGTCTATACACCTCTGTAGAATGCTAGTTTTTTTATTAAAATTGGTAGAATGAAGAATTTCAAATATTCAGCTACATATAATATCAATTTAGATCCTTCTTAGTATATAATAAATATTTGGTGAATTCATCAAAAAGATCTTTGCTTTAAGTGTGCTAGAGCAAGTGTCCTTTATTTAGACGAGTAGCGAATCTAAGTTTTCTACCAATGATTTCATTTAATGTTTTCATATTCTCAAAGAAATACCCCAAAATGTGACAATTTTGATGGTGTCATTTTTGATAAAAATGGGCCCAGGAAGGACCATTAATGTTGATAACAATAAGATAAAATTCCACTGAACATTTAATGAGTTTTTAATAAACAATAAACAATTAAATTTGAGATGAAATTTATATTGCAAGTTGAAAGTTATGTGATATATTATTTGAAAGTTGCCATGATATAAGGGATATAAGATTTTTACGAAATGAAAACACTTCAAAATTTTTCGAATTTTGTCAGTATTCTGTCATTATTTAGGGCCAACTGCACCACCTAGGCTTAAAGTTTAAGTGTCACTTAAAATTTAAAGTGAACTGCACTAACATTTAAGTGCAGCTTAAAGTGTTGTAAGTGTCACTTAATTTAAACGGTACATAGACCTCCCCTTAACATCAGCTTAACTATAAGGGACACATAACCTCGTATTTGTGATTATGTGTTTGTGTTTTGTTGTGTACGTTACGTATGGTGTTTGAAAGTTTGAAATAAATATGAATAGAGTGATATGGAAAAAAAATCAAGACCATGATTTTGTTGTGTTGTGTTGATTTTTGTTGATGGTGGATCGGAATTAAAATGGGGTGTTACTTGATCCCAAACCTCATCTTTGTCCTTCCATGTATACTCGAACTGAATTGGCTTGGCCGGTGACCTTGTGGGCGCGCGGGCGAAATGTAGATGTGGCTCTCACTCTCTCTTCATTATGCTGTATCGCTCTATCTTTCTTATCGTCCACTTTCTCTCTTCCCGTTCTGCAAGGTCACCGGCCAAGCTAATTCAGTTCGAGTGTAGTAGAATCTGTCTTCTTACATTCTATAATATCTTTAAAGTCTTTAACAAGCTCCACCAACCTAATTTTTTCACTCATGGTGTAGTTTGCAGTTCTTACCCTCTTCTTTTCCATTATCAATATATTACTATCGATTACGACGATTACTATAAATTGACAATTATAAACACGATAAACACATATGCACAGTAATGACAGTCGTCACGGAATACCAAACACCAACACGGAGTATACTGTTTAGTACGAGATGCAACCAACCAAAATTTTAAACCCTAGTAAAATGCAGCTTAATTAAGGGCAGGATAAGTTTGGCGGTGCAGTTGACAATTTTTAAGTGACGGTTAAAAACTTAAGTTAAGCTTAGGTAAGTATCACTTATCAATTGCAACGGTGCAGTTGGCCCTTAGTAATTAACCAGTTTGGATTAACACAACCTCAGAATTCGTCGCGCTCAGATTAACCTTCTCTTTAATATCTACACGTACCTACACACTGGATAAAACGGATACTTTTATTGACTACTTAAGTACAAATATTACCTATAGTAAATCCACTGAGAAGAAAACACCCACGAAACGAGAAAAGGTAGTAAATTTACACAACACCTAATACACGTCGTTTGCTATTGGTGGAAAAGTCATCAAACTTTTGGCGGGAATTGTTGATGTACCGAGTCGGTTCAGTAAAATTAAGAAGTTTAGTTGTCTGATCTATGGTTGTCTGTTTACAAGCGTTCAGGTAAGTCGTTGACGGTGATAGTGGACTTTTAGTTGATGGTTTATTTTAACGTATCGCTATTGTTATTCAGGTTTTTGATATAAATTTGTATTAACATATTTCTGTGATCTATTGCAATTATGAAAAGACACCTTACCTGCTCGCCTCCCAAAAAGTGACCTGGAACATACTTAAGCTGCGGGGAGAAAACCATTATTTTAAATGTATACAGAAAAGAAAGAAATGAACATCCTTAGTAAAATCTTAGTAAAAGATAAATTATAGTCATTCTTAATGCGACCCTGTACTTATTCGCTAGCTGGTCGCGCGCTTTGAATTTCGACGTTTGTGTTTCATGGAAGTTTTCTTCTCAGTGGATTTACAATAAGTATGAAAACATATTATTGTATATTGTGATTACATAAGAGATTCTGGAGAATCAGTTCAAGTAATCACTGGTACTCCCCAATGCATTTGCTAGCAATCAAGACACATAAAAGATATATTGGTATCGATCAAAAAGTTATTATATAGAGAAGACTTTAACACATGGCAAATAGATTGGTGATTTACAGTAAGGCAAAATGGTCCAAGAAATTCTAGTTAAATATTTCCATCTGGTTCAACTGTAAATTCAGAAAACTATTATTATTTCCTGGTCCAATTTTTAACGGTCCATAGTTGTTCATTTACGTGCTTTACTTTTCGATTGGGGTCAAGTGAAACTTCAACAAGCATATACTTTTCTCAAAATGAAGAGTTTACCCGACCCAGATTAATAGATATTAGATAGGATGGATTTCAGTTAGGTTAACGATGCGATGTGCGCTCTCCTTCACTATCAGATGCGATAAACGATCTATTCCAAAGTGGGAACCTATTTTGTTGCTTCTTTGGGGATATCTTTTATTCCGTCTGATGTCCATACACGATTTCCCTTTCTTAAAAAAGAGACAGGGTTAACTCTTCACAAATTATTAAAAATTTCCGACTATGGTAATTTTTATTTTGTTTAGATAACCCTCCAGGTCCGGACAACGTCGGTGGAGACTACCCTACGGAAATTCAGAGCAAGAATGGACATAAAGTGCTTATAACTCAGGCTTCGGCTTATTGCAAATACGTTGGGAACATCACTTTGATCCTCGATGAAAACGGCGAAGTGGACTCGTATTCTGGAGGCCCGATATTTCTTTCCTCCGACGTTCCTCAAGGTAGAAACGACATTCTGTTATTCATGCGAACATTTCAAATTACAAATAGTTGTATGAGAGTGAATTTTAAAAATCACACACTACACAGGCAAACAGAGGGCGTGAGGTTTTTGTGAGAAGGTATCACATTTTATCTTAAAATATTTTTATCTAAACTGGCTCATCCTATGTATCCAATAAAGACCTCTTGCGATGTAGCATTCAATATCCAAAATCATCTATGACTAACCACCAAAATTTAATGCTACCACTTTCGGTTTTTTAGTTAAGTCGTAATAAGTTTTAAGCAATTTTAATCCAATTTAGGCATTATACTCAATTCACCAAAACCTAAATTCTCTCTTAGATGAATCCATCAACGAGTTGATGCAACCCTGGCAGGATCTAATGGATGCCCAGGGTGACGTAGTGTTGGGTAACAGCCTGGTTACTCTTAGTAAATCCGGATGTTATTACAGGGAGTGTACCCTCGGAAATTTTGTCACTGACGCTTTTGTTTACGCGGTAAGTTTACCATATCCTGCTAAATGTACGGTGAATTAATTTCTTCTACAGTTTACCAAAAATCCTCCTGAGGGAGCTTGGACGTCTGTCGCCATTGGAATTATGAACCCTGGGGGGCTGAGGACTGACATCGGCATAGGAAGTAAGTCGTAATGCATTAGTTATGTCATCCAGTACGCGTATCTTTCCAAGGTTATTTACACTGGCGAGCAAAAAATTGAGGTCATCTTAAAATTTTCATGTTTTTAGAAATTTTACGTTTTCAGATCGTATTTATTCGCAAACTGTACATCATTGCATGTGCTTTTGTAAGCTGAATGTGATACTCTATACTAAACAGAAATGCATTTTTTCTTAAATTTCATGATTTATTCTGAAAAAGCAACAAATTAACATTTTGGGCGAAATTCAACATTTTGTTGTTAGGGAAAATATGGAACAAACAAAATGAAAAAACTTGGCACTAATAACGTGTATTCCCTCCTCTTGCAATGATGACTGCTTGAAGTCGGCGCGGCATTCTTTGAATTATATTGCGGATCACATTCTGGTCGATGTTATCCCATTCCTGCAACAGCAATCTTCTCAGCTCCTGGGCAGTTCTTGGTGCTGGTGTGTGTCTGCGGATCCGTCGTCCCAACTCGTCCCAGACATGTTCTATGGGATTCATGTCTGGGCTGCGGGCTGGCCAGTCAAACCGCCTAATTTCCACCTCATCGGGATACTCCCTGACAATTCTGGCTGTATGTGGTGTCGCATTATCTTGCATTAAAATGCCACGTTCCCCGATAGTGACCATGAAAGGCAAAACATGGTCTTCTAGCACCTCTGAGAGGTTAGGGAGCCATTTTCTATGAAGACCAACTCTGTACGAGCTTGTGCAGTGATTCCCGCCCAAACCATAACTGACCCACCGCCAAATGGAAGGCGCTCGTGAATGCAAACTTCAGCATATCTTTCCCTAGGTCTTCTCCACACTCGTCGACGTCCATCTGACCCAGCGAAGCAAAAACGCGACTCATCTGAGAACAATACCCAGCTCCAGTCATCAACGAACCAACGAACGTGATCTCTGGCAATTGGCAATCTTGCAGTCCGATGCTGGCGTTGCAACGGGGGACCTGTAGCCATTCTTCTGCATGACAGTCCAGCAGCATGAAGTCTTCTTCTAACGGTCCATTCACTAACGTTGACAGTTCTCACTTCTTCCAACTGATTTCGCAGTGAAACCGCAATAGCTGTCCTATTCCGCAAACTTGTGGACACGAAAAAACTGTCATCTCATTAAGTGATAACTCTTTTTCGCCCAGACCCTGGTCTTCTAGTGATCAGGCCAGTCGCCAGAAAGCGCTGGTACACCCTTTGCACACCACAAAGACTAGCACCAACAATTCTTGCAGTTTCACGTTGCCCCCGACCATCTTGTAACTGCGCAACAATTCTTGCCACAACGATCGGATCTAAAGGCATTATGGGCCTGTTACATCACTACACTTTGCAATCGTTAGGTTTTACACAAAGAATCAACAGTAAACTGGAAAACAGGCAAGGGAAATGTGAATGTTCAATTAGCGCAAAAGCACATTTTTCATAAAAGCCTTTGTATTCTAATAAGTCGAATGACAGCTGTCACGTCTCGGAAAACAAACGCCTACTAATACTATTATGTGCTTATCAATATTGACGCTAAAATTATTCGCAATTTCTGAAGTGACCTCAATTTTTTGCTGGCCAGTGTATATTTGATTAACGGGGATGGTCGTAACTAATGTAACCCAAATATGCAATGCGCATAGTTGGCGCATTTTTTGTTTTTAGATATTTGCATATACCTCAATAAATAGCATATTGTGCATGTTTGAAAGAATTTTAATTGATGTAGTTCTCAAGGAAGTAATCTTAAATATGATAGCAAAATGGTTCAAGAAAAATAGATCATTATGAAATATGTTATAAGAGGTATAAGAATATAAGTATTCCCAGTTTTAAATTAAAAGAATTTAAAATTAGTCGTTTTGAAGTCGCAACGGGGAATTTCTGAATTTTATTTCTAATAGTGAAATGTCTGTTTATTTCTAAGTAAATCAATAAATTTAGGTATTCTTAGTATTTTCTTACATGCAAATTATCAATCTTTTTACGCATATTTTGACTACATTATTTGTATATCACGGCGCATATTTTTGGTTTTCCACTCGCATATTGGGGTTTCCTTGGTTATGAGTTATGACCAACCAAGCAGAGACGATACTGTACGTAGAAAACTAAACATATACACACAGACATCAACAAACATAGTTACCTGTCTCCTAAACAGATAGGTAAGGTTGATAATTACCTGTTGATCACATTCAATATTCAATATCGTCTTCGCGAATATCACTCTTCTTTTTTATGAGTAAAAGGTACTTACAATTTTTTGGTATGATAATCCAGAATCGTTATCTTTATTATCTAGACATCACCTATGGAGACTTGGTGACTGCTCAACCTTTTGGCAACACTGTCGACATTGGAGAAATACAAGGGAAGTACTTGAAGGAAGCTTTCGAATGGAACACGAGATCCTACTTTTATGGGAGAGCCTACAGCGATCTAAGGCTCTTTCAAGTATCTGGTAACAAAAAATTCACTTCAATATAACCCAATACTTAGGCAAATAAGCACGAAAAGTCGAAAAGTCATTTTCGAAATTAACACATTGCTATAAGTTATTACTTTCAAGGGTTATTGACTTTATATTACTACGTATCCTGTTTCGATAGGGATCCGAGTCGTCTACAACCTGACCAACCCGTCAGGTAGCCAGGTGGTGTCGATGAAGGTACGCTGCCAAAACTGTACGGTCCCTAGATACGAGCCAATAGAGGACGAGAAAATCTACAGAATCGCCACTTGCTCGTTCATAACGCAAGGCGGCGACGGTTACACGATGTTAACCGACAATCTGAAGAACCTGGTGACCGGATCGTTGGACACGGAGGTTTTCACCGACTTCCTCGCACACCGTTCGCCGCTGTTCCAAGAGGAGGAGGAGAGGATCGTCGTACACGGCGGAGATAACATTGTGGTTATGAACATGGACACATGAGGCCAGTCTCTGAATAAACGATGTTAGAATCTTAGTCAGTTACTTAACCCTAACCTCTTGTACCAGTGATTTGAAGGCAGTTTTCATGTTCTATATTTTGTAGTAGTTCTCCGAATACGTTTTCATCCCAGTCTCGAATCTGTTCCTCTTTAGGCCAGTATTCAACATTTTTTATTATTATGTATTGTATTATTTTCTATTATTATTATTTCAACATGTTCAAATTCAGTATTTCGTTTCTCAATGGAAGGGTTGCTTGAATGTAAAGGAAACGATAAGGGCGCCTTCACCTAAGTTACTTGACGCCTTCAATAGTTCTCCTTATGGAGTCTTTATTGAAGGACGACACTTTAAGGAAATGAGTTGCGGCAACTCTGTGATTAATGATGAAACCGAAAGAGACAGTAAATCAGAGAACGTAATGTTATGTACTTTGGGCTTGTTAATTTGTGGTGCTGTGTGGAAATGTTGCGTTTTGGGGATATTCAATGATTGTACACAAGTACCCTACGGCTTCAATAAATGTTCATAATGTGAAATACGTTTTACAAATTACAAAGACACTTACTCGTTACTTCCGGTTTTAAGCCTTTCAAATGCATAAAATGTGTTGAATGTTAATTAACTTTCATTAATACATGTAACGAGACTTATTGGTGACTCTACGATCAACATAAAAGAGAGCTAAGTAGGGTTGTAGGGATTTAATAGGGAATTTAGGGAACATAATCATCAATTAATGATTAATAACCATTAAATAGGGAACTAGAGCAACTTGTTATTAAAAACATCTTAGGTGAAAATTTCCACTTGCAAATTAAGTAATCAAAATTAATTAGAACAACTAAGTCAGTGAAATAATTTAGTGTGCGTGCCGATAAAGTAATAAGTAATCAATTATTAAGTAATTAATAACTATTAAAGAGGGTATTAAAACAACTGAGTAGATTAGGAGGACGAAAAAGCGCGTATCAAAGTGATAATTTCAAAATCTTACAACAATAATTAATCACGTAAGCATAACACCAGTCGTCGTAATATGATAACAAACACGCTCGGTAAGGTCAAGCACACAGCTAGGTCAGAAGAAATAAAATCTAGGACGCCAAAAGATAGCAAAACTTAATTTGCCATTTAACCAATGTAATTTGAAGATGTATAAAAGCTTGTGAATTTTTGGTAATAAACCAGTATACTTGTATGCTCAAAACGACGTGTGTTGTTGGTCTTGATTTAAAAGTCACCGTTCATCTTAAAACCGACTGTGAGACTGCAGTCGGGAGACCTAACCTCACCCTACACGACTACTCTCACGTTACGCCCTGAGAGTTCTACGAGATCGTCAAGCTAATAAGAGAACATCTAACTTCGAGATCTTCAACCCCGGATCCGCACGTTACGCCCTCAGATCCACCCGGAGAAGTACGTCACGCCCTCTCTCCACACAACTAGAACTTCAACTCCAAGCACTTCAAGAGATCACGTCACGCCCTGATCTCCAAACTACGAGACCGTCTTCAGCCTTGCAACCTGGAGACAAGACTCATCTCCGCAGCCATTCACGAGCCAAAGAGAGATCTATACAGTCCACTCTCTAAAGAGGCCACTTCACACTTCGTTCACTTATAAATGCTCACATTTTAACGAGTATTTTCCTGCCTAATTTTATTTTAAGAGGCTCTTGTCCATTTACACAATCAACAACTGATGAATGGGTAACACATCGTAACAATGTTTTGTTACAATATGACATGTTGCAGTGTTTAGAAGATATATTTTTGTATTCATACAAATCAGATACCTTTTATATTTGTGTCTATGTCCATTTGAACACTCACCTATGTATGAATGTTGGTGACAAGCCTTTCAAATACATTGTAACATAAGCTTTGCTGCTTCTTTGCTTTTGAGATTTAATTGCGCATTCATACCAATAAACAAAGGCCAATTTCATTTCGCCCAAAGAATAATTTAATATAAATACGGTTTCTGCCTCATAATTCGAAATTTTATTACCTGTTGCCAGTATGTAACTTTTGAATATTCATCTCTCATTGTAAAAAATAGATATTTTTTAACAATTTCTTATGTGTCCTGTCTTATACATCAATGAACAGCAATTGCAGTTAAATGAAGAATAGGTGTGATTTTAGGTAATGTAACGAAAAGTTCAATTAAATCAATACTTTTCATGTAAATGTATTTGTTTGATAAATTTTATTCCTTGTTATAACAGGACACAACTATCAAGAGTGTTGCAATTGTAGCGCTAGTTGGAATGTTTATCATTATATCTCTGAACTAAAAATAATGAATAAAAGAGAAGTATACTTTACCTTACATTAAAAAGACTATTCTACTATTCAGTTAAGGGTAAAGGGCAATTTACTCTTGCCATTTGTAGATTTTTTTTAATATCTCAAAAACTGGTCCAACTTTAAATCTCTAGGCTTACTTTGCTATTTAATTTTTATTAATTGTCGTTATCATTATCTTGACTGATTTTGGCAAAGGGCTCTTTACTGTAATCAAGTTTCAGTTTTTCTCAATTTCTTCAAAACGGTTTTACCTATTTTTACCAAATTTAAATTTGAACTGACCTAACTAATGGCTACAATTTTTATTTGAAACTTTTTTTTTCTAAAACCTCCCTATAAGACACTTTAATAATGTTACTATAAATATTTGGTCCGGCCATATGAAAGTCTTACGATACTGCCATTTTTCTAAAAGATAAGCACTAGTATTAGCTAATCTCCTCTAGCTCAGATTAATCGCTATTCTAATTATATTCTCAGCCTCAACATATATTTGTTTTTATTCATTTACCACGGGCGTACTCTTAAACGTACAAAGTGCTCTCCTTTACCTTAGTAGGCATCTTAGTAAAAATCTACCTCAAAATATAATTAATCTTGATCACGACTTTTAAACGTTCCAATTAAATAGCAACAAATAAAGAGTAGCAAGAATAGCGTCTGTTATTCTACTTTTCAACGCCTACGCTCCTGAGTTAAAGTTATCGACTAGATAACTTTTCCAATATATCTTATCTCCCTTTATGCGGTTGTTAAACGAAATTTTTAGCTTAATTTAAATTACATGTCGAATGACTCGTAGTCAAAACCAGTGCGTTTTACTATGGCCAAAATAAGCGCAGACCTGCCAGACATCGAGGTAAAAATTTTTGTTATTACTACTTGAGAAACGAGCTTCATACTTTAACGTAATTTGTACTCGGCATAAGTACAGTAAAAAATTAAAATGTATTTTCTTCCATTTTACATACAAGTTTATGTGGGTTGTCTTCACCAATCCTTATTTTTGAAACCATTAATGTGCCATGACAAATTACAAAAATGAACCACTTAGTCATTTTAACAGAGTGACAGATGTCACAGTTTTTTTGAATATGCGGGTTAAAATACAAAGTTGCCTGGTAAGAAGTAATTGTAGCTTAACATTGTTCCATCTCTCTTTCGTAATTTTATTTTGAAACAGCTCACATCGACTCTTACGAGACTTGTTGTCGAGGGTATTACGTATAAATAGAATTAGATAACAAGAAGAGATAACTATACTCATTTCAACACCCTAAACTTACATAATAAGTAAATATTTTTAATGGACAACCTTGTCGATTGAGTTTGTTGGCAATTGCTATTAAAATAGTAAAATTCCTTGACGTTTTCTCTACTTTACTCAGTTTGTAAATTTATGTATCCCAAATTTCCAGAACATCTTGTCTTTAAATCCGAAAGTGAAAAGGCACACAAACTTCGTCCCGTCTGGGGTGACGAAGAAAGTGAAGGCCCACTGGAAGAGGAACAACGATAAGAAATGCCAGGTAAGTGACGTATAAATTGTCCTAAAGGTACTTAGCCACTAACTCCCCAGGAGTGTCCATGTTTGGAGAACAACTTCTCGGACGTCAAACCGACCACCTTGAGCGAAAGAGGAGCTCTCAAGGAAGCAGCGAGATGCCTGAAATGCGCCGACGCTCCCTGCCAGAAGTCCTGTCCGACTCAACTCGACGTCAAGTCTTTCATCACCAGCATAGCCAACAAGGTAACCAAAAGTCATACTAGAATATTTTTTCAGGATCATTATTTCGTTTCTTATTGGGAACTACTTATTTCGACTGGAAGTCATTCCATATCCGCAATCAAAGATCTCTGGTTAAGATCCTAAAGTTTTACATGTTAAAAAGTATCCTTAAACTTTAAAGTTTTTCTAATATTGCTTGTACATTATAGAATTACTATGGGGCAGCTAAAGCTATATTCTCAGACAACCCCCTAGGGATCACATGCGGGATGGTGTGCCCAACCAGCGACCTCTGCGTAGGTGGCTGCAACCTTCAAGCCTCAGAGGAAGGTCCCATTAACATCGGCGGTTTACAACAGTTTGCCACGGAAGTAAGAGAAAAGAAAATCAATAACATTCTACTGCAGCTCCTCCCTCGAACTGAAGTTTAAAAAGTTCCCAAAATATTAACTGTTTTTAACTGTTTAAAAATTAAAATTAATTTAAGAAATAATGAAATTAAATTAGCTTCAAGCAGTAATTGGAGTCTATGTCTCCTAGGTATTCAGTAGAATGGGCGTGAAGCAGACGAGAGATCCGAAAACTCCGAGACCAAAGAATCCCAATGCTAAGATCGTGCTTTTGGGAGCCGGACCAGCTTCGCTCTCGTGTGCAACTTTCCTGGGACGGCTTGGTTATGAAAATATCACCATTTACGAGAAAAAGGACGTAGTAGGGGGTTTAAGGTATTAAAATCGATGTAAACATTTTGGAATTCCAGGTTTTCCAAGTTGTACCTCGGGAGGTTTTGTATGGATTAAGGTATTTGTTAATTTAATTTAACATTTAGGGTTATTCAATTTACCAATGATATCTAATATCTAACTATTATATTTTTCAAATGAAACAACTTTTACATCATGCGTTAAGTGAATCATAATACAAGCAACTAGTACAGGTTTTACTTTAAGTTAATTAGAAATATGTAAGGCTGTTATGAAATATGAACCAACCCAATACAACTACTCCAATGGCTAATGCCATTCAAGGCATTAAATTATATTTGTGGATTTATACTCAAGGTTGTCGACTGAAGGCCAAGTGAGTACAAATATTAAATTGGAAGGTTTAATTCAAGTTTAATTAATAAAAATGAAATAATAAATAATTAATAATAAGATTAATTGGTCGAAGGTCAGGACCAAGAAATTGAACCAGATGCAAACGTGAATTTTCCAAAGACAAACATCTAAAGATATTTCTTACCCACACGCGTTCGTTTATCTATTGTAATTCTACAAAACTTGGTCATCTTCTTCTTTTTCTTCCTTTTCCATGTTAGACGAAATCGCCTTTTCAATCTTTGTCCTCTTCCCTACTGTGCGTTCAAGTTGTCGCTAGCAAGCTGTCGTGCTATTGGAACAGTTGTATCAACGCTCATTCGGTTTATGTGCTCGTAGTCTTCTCTCCTCCTCTTTAATGCCCATTCGTTGATATTTTCAGTTTTACTGGTTTGTCTTATGTTTTCGCTTATTGATCTGTCCAAGAATATTTTTCCGGCAATCCTTCTAAGCACCTTCATTTCTGTCGTTTCCATCAACAATTTAGTTTTTGCACTATCAGGTCGTGTTTCCGCACAATATGTCATAATGGGTCTGATCGTCGTTTTATAGATTCTGGCATTAGTTTCAACTGTTACATTTTTGTTGCGCAATATTGTGTCATTTAGACCCCTGTCACTCTTGTTGCCTTTGTTGTTTGCTCTCTAACTTCTTCCTCAATATCACTACATACCGAAATTTCTCTGCCGGGGTATCTGAATCTCATTTCGTCTTATATACCTTTTCCTCGGCCTCGAGTTTACATCTAATAGCCGTTTTCGTTGTTGTCATGCATTTGGTTTTGGTTCCAGATATTTTCATGTTTCATATCTTCGCTATTCGAATAAACTGATGTAGGAGCCTCAATATGTCGTCTCCGCTCTCAGCAATTAGTACTGCGTCGTCTGCGTAATACAATACAGTCATTTCTTGGTTTCCCATTCTGTAACCCTGCAATTTTTGTACCTTCAGTATTATTTCATCCATAATAATGTTAAATAGTAATGAACTTACCTAAGGAGTCTCCCTGTCGGATACCGTTACCAACTAGTATTGGTTCGGTGAGTTCTCTTTCCACTTTTGCCTGGATTTAGTTGTCTGCGTATATGTCCCCTATAATTTTAATTAGATTATATGGTATTTGTCTTTTATGTAAAAGGTGATTAATATCCCGCAGTTGTACTCGGTCAAACGTTTTTTCTAGACCTACGAAATACGTACAAACTGGTTTATTGTACTCTATCAACTTTTCTGTTATTTGCCTTATTACGAACACTGCATCGATGCAACGTCTCCAAGGATCTAAATCCTTGTTGTTTATCCTCAGGGTTATTAAATTGTTTATCTTGTTGGTGATGACGTTGGTGATTAGCTTTAATAAGGTACCTACTCAGCAGGTTTATTCCTCTAATATTTGCTGGAATCTTTTGTCTCTTTTCTTAAACATGAGAATGGTGATACTGGTCCGCCATTCATCTGGTATTCTGTGCTGGGAAATAACCTTTGCGCTAGGATTGTGTATTGTTGTAAAAGGCTTTGTCCACCATATTTTATCAACTTATTTGCAATTTTGTCCTGTCCAGCGCTATTCCTGTTCTTTAATTTTTTAATGGCAAGCAATACGTCAGACGTATAGATTTCAATATCTTCATTGGTCACTTTTTCAGGTGTGTTTAAAACAGCATCGCTGTCTTCTGCCCTGTATAATCAGTTTTCCCATAATATTGTTCAATTTCACCCAATTTTTTTTTTCGGTGTGTGACTACTTTCCACTAGCTCCATAATCTCTTTCCTCTGAGTTCTGATGAACCGCCATTTTAGTTTTTGAGTATCATGGAAGTCTTCTTCCATTCGTGAGGCAAAAGTGAATTTTCCAAATCCAAACATCTAAAGGAATTTCCTACCAACACACGTTCGTTTAACAAATTCTAAAAAACTTGGACTTATGAAAAAATTACAATAATAACAAAAAAAACAAATATTGGGGGTTAGTCATTGGTTAGACATTCGTGAGTCGTTAGTCAGCCAGTAAGTCAGAAAGTGAGTTAGTCAGTCACACTGCCCCTGGAAAAGATGTCTGCAATCTTCGCCATGCTCTATCCGGTGCCCCTTCCAGAACCGTATAAGCATGGCGTCATTTGAGTCACCTCTATATAATTTTCAACTTAACTGTGTCTTTTGCACCTCTGGTTGTTGTCAATCTATTTGTTTTCTTTCACGATGTGTTCAGTTTCCCCCTCTCTCCTAAGTAACTTTGTCAGCGCTGTAAGTTCCCCTGTAATTCACTTTTAGTAAACACTACTAAATGCCATTAATTTATTTCACACCTTTACTTTGCCTCAGAGTCTGTGCTAATCGTCCCATAAACCGAGCACCCCTCAGGCCCCTAAGTCCCCGAGGCCGTGACAATAATTCTTCGATATAAAGACACTTGCCCTAAAGTGTTCCTACGGATTCCTATTCTCCCTGCGTCACTTTTAACACGTTGGAAGAACTTTTGACTTGTTTTCAGCACCTTGGAGATCCCCCAGTACCGCCTCCCGATAAACGTCGTGAACTACGAAATAAGCCTTGTCCAGGACTTGGGAGTACAGATCGTTACCGGTCGCTCCCTGTCTATGAAGGACCTGACCATCGCGGACCTGGTGCGCGACTCCGATGCCATCTTCGTCGGCATCGGCCTCCCAGAGCCCAAACTGAACAGGATATTTACCGGGCTTACGGCCGAGATGGGTTTCTACACTTCGAAGAGCTTCCTGCCTAAGGTCTCCTCGGCGAGTAAGGACCCGGCTGATGGCGGCTGCCCCTGCAAGCAGAACGCCTCCAGGTTACCCAGGCTGTACGGTACCGTAGTGGTCTTGGGGGCTGGCGACACGGCCTTCGACTGCGCTACATCCGCTCTGCGGTGCGGGGCGAAAAAGGCTTTCGTCGTGTTCAGGAGGGGGTTCACCAACATCCGAGCCGTCCCCGAAGAGGTAGGGAACCTGGAGTTTTGTGTCAATTTATCTAAAGAGGGAAATCACAGTTTTTCCCTTTAGTACTTTTAGATGTAGAGAAACTACAGTCATATAGTCTCTGCATAGAATTTTCGCATTTTTTATTTACTGATATTGAATGTCATACATGTATGATTTTAGAGCACTTTTGTAAAACTGTTTTACCTGATCAAAGACACTGAAATAATTAGCCTATTGGCTTTGAAACAACCTTCAAAATGAGCTCTGGCAAAAATTATTTGGTGTATTTGCTGCTTAACCAAACCTTAAATAAATATGAAAAAAAGGAAAGCTGATAATAATTCCATTACTAGCATTCCACTTAAATTTTTTAACATTTTTATTATTGTGGGATAAACACTCAGCTTCTTTTTACATCCAATTGAAGCATTGAAGCAATTGAAACATTGAAGCAATATAGAAGCCAGTCAGGAAGATATTAAAATTACATCGAAATCAATTCAAGAAAATTTCAGTTGCAATTTTTGTAATTTGGCAGATCCTTGCCATTAATCTAACCTCGGACTTCATAATTATTTCTCAGGTGTCCGTCGCGGTGGAGGAGAGGTGCGAACTGATTGGCTTCTCGGCTCCACACGAAGTCAAAGTGAAAGATGGCAGGATCTTTTCGGTGACGTTCAGCAGGACCGAACAGACCGACGACGGGCAGTGGGTGCAGGACACGGAACAACTCACTACACTGAAGTGTAATTTCCTGATATCTGCCTTCGGTTCCGGCCTGCAAGATCGAGACAGTAAGTGGACGCTATGCTCGTGCTATAAGAGGTCTATCCTTGGTTGTTTCCAATCTTCACTGTTATGGGTTTGGGTTACAAGGGAAGTGAATTATGGAGCTAAAGTTGGAAAACCTTAGTGCTAGTTTTATACGTTTGGAATACCCTTTTTAGACTCAGTAATCAGTAGAACAATTTTGGTTCCTCTCTTCATACCTTGACTGCCAGAAAAGATGTTTCACTCCAATGTGATACCTACCCTTGCTTACATTATATATTCTATGATAGCGATAGACGCGTTGGCTCCCCTGAAACTTAACGAACAAAACCTGCCGGAAGTCAACCAGCGGACGATGAGAGCGTCACATCCGGCCGTCTGGTGTGGGGGAGATTGCACAGGCTTTACGGAAACCACCGTGGAATCTGTCAACGATGGAAAGATAGCCGCTTGGTACATCCATTGCGCTTTGGAGGTAAAAAACCTTTATAAAACATAGTAAAACAACAAAAGTAAATTACCAGTTACCATTAAATATAAAAGTCTCTATGTGGACTGTGGACCAGAATTGCAAAGAAATGTTAGGTACACCGTTTAAAATAAATGGAAGGGTACCCAAAAGAAATCAACATCGAAATATATATTTACGATGTGTAGAATAAAACGAAATGAGGCACTCTGGGAATGACCGGGAGGGGAAGCATAGCTTTATATAGGATACATATATATATATATATATACATATATATATATATATATATATATATATATATATATACATATATATATATATATATATATATATATGTATATATATATATATATGTATATATATATGTATATGTATATATATGTCATGTACAGAAACGCTATCGCGCCGCTCTAACCACCTCAGATTCAGCCCACAATCGCCACCCCTAGAGCAGGCAACTGACAATACAAACAATTGTAACACGAATTACCACCAAACAGTTAGCGCGACCCCAAAATGAATCACTTTTATCTACTTTGCGTTACTAATGAACTCATTATTATTCGAAAGTAGTGTAATAATATTTATATTATTATACTACTCTTGGTAACTTTTAGTTTTGTTAAATAGGTACATCAGCCTGTCACGTAGACGTGCGTAAACGTCAAGGTTAAATTATTAGTATTTCAATAAACATAACTTTTAAAATTTCATGAATCTACATGCTTGTCTTCCCTTTCGCTCACTTAAGTAAGTAGTTATTGAATTTGTCCTAAGGCTACTAGATTTTCAAATTCAAATACGAAACGTCAATGTCAGTGACGTCAATGTAACCAAACCACGCAAAATTCCCTAGTGTAATACAAAAATTTGAGCAGCCAAAATTTAACGATTAATAAAGCAAAGTGGATAAAATAGTATATTACACTCGTTTAATAAGACGTATTGTCACACTCGTTCTATTAAAGCACTCCTCGCTTCGCTCGTCGTGCTTTAAAACTCTCGTGTGACAATACTCCGTCTTATTAAACTAGTATAATACAATGTACTATTTATTCTTCTTTATACTTTTATCCAAGCCAAACTAAACAAACCTAACCTTCCGGACCGTAGTCGTAGGCCCAGAAACGTTTCCGTGGAGGATTTTCTCGTTCCGTGTAGATCTCAATTCAAGATGTCTACTGTCTGACGTCTGTTTGCGTTTAAGAGCAAATTTTATAATGAAATATCTCGGTTGATAGACGAAATAATGTAATTGCCACACTCAGGTAGGTTTTTTCTTTAGACGCTGATTCTGTTGATATAATTTTTGTTATTGTACAGTTAAAGCATTTTGTAAAACGATTGCTAGCTAGCGTTACCACGCAGAAGGCAACCGACAATACAAAAACAATTGTAACACGTTGTCAATAAACAGCTAGCGTGGCGCGATAATTGGCCGCCCGGGTCGTACGGTTTTTCGGCGTTTACACCTCTCACCGATTCAGCGCTTCGAGCGAAGCCCGCCATAAGAAAGCTATGCTTCCAAAAATTATTGTATCAACCATGGTAGGAAAGTGGTCTTCTGCAACCACCACTCTTGCCACTTTTAAAATTTTTCATATTGTTTGTAAAGGTTTGTTTTTGGGTTTATTAAGAACAGTGTAACCTAGTACCTGCTAGGTGCTATGGATGGTATGGAATTATTACTCTAATGAAGATCATGTTCCTTTAATTTGAATAACTGTACTAGCGACTTCTATTCAATACGTGAAAATTGAAAATTTCTCTTTTTTTCACACCTTGGGATTATGATTTATTTCCAATTCTCATTTTGAACGTCAGTTGTTGATAGAAGTTCGAATTGTCTCATTTTCACAAATTTTCATTTTCCAAAAGTTAACCTTTAAGCTATTTACTTTCTCATATTAGGACAGTCATGTATGAGAAATATTTTAATTGTGAGGATTTTTCGGAATTGATTTGTTTTAGCATTTCTAGAGATTTTAGGTCCCCTGAACCCAAAAATCAAATTTTTGAAAGAATACCTGTCTCTTGAGCTGTCTTATTTATTTTTATAGGGTTTACCCGAGAATTCAAAACCACAACTCCCTCTCTTCCACACGGAAATCGACGAGGTGGACATATCAGTCGAAGTGTGCGGCGTGAAATTCGAAAACCCCTTCGGATTAGCGTCTGCCCCGCCAGTAACTAGCCTGCCTATGATAAGAAGGTCCTTCGAGCAAGGCTGGGGTTTCGTCGTCACCAAAACTTTCTGCCTGGACAAGGCGAGTTGCGTTTCCATATAATCCTCGATTTTCGACACTTTATAATCGCTTAAATCCTCAGGACGCAGTCACGAACGTTTCCCCTAGGATAGTCCGTGGGACCACCTCCGGCTACAACTACGGACCACAGCAGGGCTCGTTTCTGAACATCGAACTGATATCGGAGAAATATTGCGAGTACTGGTTAGCCGGGATAAGGGAACTAAAGGAGGATTTCCCGACGAAGGTTGTTTAAGTGGATCTGCTTGAAATTTAAACTGATGGAGTTCGTTTTTGTACTGTAGGTCATCATAGCTAGCATAATGTGTTCGTACAACGAGCAAGACTGGAAAGAGCTGTCGAAGAAGGCCGAAGATTCCGGCGCCGACATGCTGGAACTGAATCTGAGCTGTCCTCACGGTATGGGGGAATCCGGCATGGGTTTGGCCTGCGGGCAGGTGAGCTCTAACTTATCTTAAATTGTTTTTGTAAATTACAGATAATGCAATTGATGAAACTAAACTGACAAAAACTAAAAAGTGACTAAACTGTCACTAAATACAGCAGTGAATGCATTGATACTTCATGATTTTCAAAGAGAAACGACAATTTCCTGTTTGTATTATTTGATATCAGAAATTTGAAATATAGGAATATGAAATAGCATTGAAACTACAATGAATAGTTACCAATAGGTGTACACGTGCAATTCTCTTTTATTACAGAAACCTGAACTCGTACGAGACATATCCAAATGGGTAAGACAGACGGTGAAGATCCCCTTCTTCATAAAACTCACTCCTAACATCACCGACATCACGCAGATAGCAAAGGCAGCTCAAGAAGGTTAGAAATAACTTTCACCAACTTTACTTCATCAGCTACTGACAGAATTCTCACAGGTGGTGCCTGGGGTGGAGCGGCCATTAACACCATATCAGGACTAATGTACGTCAATCCGAGCTCTACTGCCTGGCCGGCAGTAGGGGTCGATAAGAGGACGACTTACGGAGGAGTCAGCGGGAACGCAACCAGACCAGTAGGTTTAAGGGCAGTTTCGGCCATAGCTAGAGCATTACCAGGCTTCGCTATCCTAGGTATGATTAACTTAACATTTCAATGCGTTTCTCGTCAAATTTGATATATCTCAGTGTGTAATAATCGGCTACATAGTATACATACAGTTGCTCGGGCGCCAGATTTTATAGGATATATTCCCCTATACCTCGAGAAAGTTTGTACTCAGAAAAAGGCACAGTGTCCATGAAACTAAAACACAGACTTCGATGAAGAGATAAATTATATTGTGGAAGGTATAGTTGATGAATCGGTACTTTAACGAAACATAAAAATTTTATGACTTTTCCACCAATAGCAAACGACGTGTATTAGGTGTTCTCTAACTTTACTACCTTTTCTCGTTTCGTGGGTGTTTTCTTCTCAGTGGATTTACTATATACATACCTAATCCGAGGGGTTTCCTCACACAATCGAAGAAGACGAACCCAAAATCGTTTCAAAAGCGATCGTGTCTGGAAAACCCTCGGAGACGACGTTCAGGCCCAGGTTACGGTGCACCAGGTGTTCGAGGGGTCGTTGTTAACGTAGATTTCGGATTAAGCGCCCCCAAAAAACGCCCCTACGGTGATCTTCGAGTTGTTTTTGGCGATCTTGTTAGGAAAATTCTCGGGGATGACGTCCACGTCCAGGTACTAGCTCACTAGGTGTCCGGGAGGTGTTAGACGATGGCATATTTGAATTCAGCGACCCAAAAAAACCCCGAGTACCCGATTTTGGCCAGTTCTGACACTTATTTACAAAGTTTTGAAATCTTCCAAAAGGCGTCTCAAAAAATGCATTTTTTGAATGCATTTTTGGCTACAGCAATGCAATTTTCGGTTTTTCAAAAACACAAAGGAGCCACATTTTTACAAACAATTTTTGGAAAAGAATGTAAAACACCGCATTCCGATCCGTCTTTATGGAAAAAATCCGAGCTTTTGGCCTTTTTAGAGCTTCATTGCCTCAACTATATCGCTTGTTCTCACTCTCGCATGGCTCACATTGGTTGTTTGGTGCCGGTCTCTGTCTCTTTCACTCGGACGCTGTAGTAGGCAAACGCTAAGGTCGATCTCTGTCACTTGTTCTCGCTCTCGCTTTCGTTCTCGCTCTCGCTTCCACGCATGGGTCTGGCGGCGTAACGTTACAATATTTTCTGGGATGTGTATCTCGCACATCGATTTACAAGACGTTTATCGTCTTGTATTTCGAGTAAAATATGTTTGACGATGGAGAATTCGATTCGATGTTATCAGTACCTCGCCCTGGATACGTGCATAATCATAGATGTGAGATATGCTACTCAAACTATAAAAATGACTACCACTTAAAACTTATTAAAAAACTTTACTACGTACTATAGGACACGTGGTTTCAAGAATATATATCGATGTTAATACTTCATACGCATTTCGTTTCTTTTTTTGCTGTAACGTTCTTTACATTTAGTTCAACCTTTCTTATCTAAATTCGAACTACTTCAACTACCGATCTAGAATTCCTATCGATAGAATTCCAACTTATCCCTCCGAACTTCCCTCATCACCCCTGGTTCGTTTTCAAGGCGCCGGCGGTGTAGAATCGGCGGACACCGCCTTCCAGTTTCTCCAGTGCGGAGCCTCTGCGGTACAGGTCTGCAGCGCCGTACAGAACCAGGAATTCACGCTGATCGAGGACTACTGTACGGGCCTGAGGGCGATGCTTTACCTGGACGGGAAGCTGGAAGGATGGGAAGGCCAGAGTCCGCCCACGTTCAAACACCAAAAGGGAAAGAGGGTCATATCTGTTTACGACGAGAATCAGAAAGTTAGACGATTAAGTTGGGTGAGGTGAACTTAAATTATTGAAATTTTATTTTAGAAATTGCCGCATTTCGGGCCCTACCAGAAGCAAAGGGAGGAGCTACTCTCCAAGCTGTACAAAGAGTCTAAAATTAAAGACGAGACGAGATCGCATCACGACGGTAAACCCTTAGGGTTCTCTGAGGGAAAGGAATATCCCGCAAAGAACTCTGTCACCCCCAAAGTCAAAGACATCATCGGAAGGGCTCTTGGGAAGATCGGAGCGTATAAACAATTAGACAACACCAAGCAAGTAGTCGCTCTAATAGACGACGTAAGTGTAATAAACTCTAGAATAGCTTTCAGTTGATTCCTTCTCTTTATTCTAGGACATGTGTATAAATTGTGGCAAATGTTACATGGCCTGCAATGACTCCGGTTATCAAGCCATACATTTCGACCCTGAAACTCACATTCCAACAGTCAACGACGATTGCACCGGTTGCACTTTGTGTATGTCTGTCTGTCCTGTGATAGATTGCATTACGTGAGTAAAATTTTAGAAAATTGGAAACAATTGAATATAATATCTGCACTGCTATACAGTTTAACAATTACCTCAGACTTAATCACCATAACTGTTTATTACGAAAAATATTTTAATTTTTCTTTTGAAACTATTTGGAGACATTTCGTTAGTAAGCGTAAGCGCCAGTAGATATATTGACTTGATATTTAAACATCTATCACGTCATTTTAGATAAATTTATTCTATTTAATAATGTGTTTTGCAGTATGGTGCCTAAGGAGATTCCTCATGTGGTGAAGAGAGGAAAAGGAGTCGATTCCGTTAAGTTCGTCCACGCTTTGGATTGTCCGGACACTATAACCGGACAATAGTGACTGTACACACCATCTGTGAAAATGTGACAATCAAAATCAAATAAAAGTTCAGTACAAGAAATATTAACTAGATTGTTTCAATGGTTTGTTTTCATTTTTAAAGGCAAGATATGTGTATAGTAAAGAACAAGCAACATAAGATAATTTTGTGACAAGAAGCTAACCAAGCACCAAGTTTTTATGAAAGGAAAGTAGTGCATGATATATGCTGATTAAGCATTACGTACTAATTGTGACGCACAGGGGGACAAAGAAGGTGTCTGGACGCACATAACAGAGCAAAACCTCAAAAGTGTTACCTGCGACACTTAGAAATTTCATTTGACGCCCAATTAATAAGGATACGACGAACGAAACCATTAATTTTTTAAATTGTAATAGCAGATAGTAATTTTATGTGTACTATTTATTAGATGTGAAAGCGGCATTACTTAATGGAATTATCGTTTTATTTTTAATAAATCTAAACTTACTTTTTCAAAATAAAAGTAGAAGGCACTAATTAAGCCCTTATTAGACATACAAAGAACCTCATTATAAAATTGTCTCTGTCCGATCGGGTAATTCGTCCGTTCTTCCGTGGATAAATTTCATCAAAAACGGCTGAACAAATTCTCATGAAATTGTATATTTAAGCTACTGTCCGGCGTCTCAAGATTTGAAGTACCAATTTCATTAATAAGATTTATGAGCATTTCAAAAGGGGATATGTTTCTAAAATACGTGGACGGTTATGTGTTACTCACATCGGTCACGTAAACAAGTTTTATTTTATTTTATCAATCATTTCACAAAGTATACTTGTCCAGCCATTACCTGCCGGATTATCGTGTTGTAAAAAAATTTGTAAAAATTTGGGAATCTACGTTACTATAGAATGAATACAATACTGTTAAAAATGCCAATGAATGCTATCAACGTATCCACACCACTTTCCGAATGACTGTCCTGTCATGTCCTTACCGTTAATTTCGCAGTTATGCCAATAACAGATGCAAATTTTAGGATTTATCGTTCTTACGCGTTTAACGATCCCATAAATGAGCTTTGCGGACATCGTTTTTATATCCCCTTACCTGCATTTTCGTCATTCTTGCTGTGGTTGTTTTGCAAACAGGAGAACGAATAAATAAAATTCTAGACTTAGAAATTTCAACATTTAATCTCGTCTCTTTGCTTTTCGAAATTCGAGACGATACGAGGTCGAGTCAAGTCTCGTTCTCAAGTCAACCACTATTGCCAAATTACTGACGTTGTGAGCGAGACCTCAATAACAACCCGTCAAGTGACAGTGGTCCCTATCATTTCCCAATTCTTTGTTGCAATGTGACATCTTTATATATTAAATTCAAAGAGGTTTTTCGTATACGGTTAGAGGAAATATCTCTTTGGGTTCCATTAAAACATCGTGATAGATCTCATTAATGTCTGCACAAGGTAATTGATACAAAGAAGACAAATGCCAACATGAGCACGTTTAGGATATTGCGACTGTACGGGGGTTAAAACAATTAAATATAATTCGTTATTAATGGAGTACCTATACAATTTGTGAGTCGCTGTGTATATTACCGTGGGTAATGGAAATTTAAACTCGGAAGTAAGTGTAAATTTAACTTGAAATTTCCGTGTAAAGTCAAATTGAGTACAAAACTTCACCTCGTGCGTTACCACGCATCAAATAATGTCACATGAGATGTCAAAATGTGCGCATCAGTTCTGACGTCGCAATGCCAAATTTCAATAATTCATGTTACTATTACTACTCGCCTTACTACTATATCCGTGTGACTGCAAAAGCGTTTTAGACATAAAGGTAAAGATCCCACCACCTTCCACGTTGACCTACTCATACGATTTCTTATTCCAGGATGCTGGTATCGGACATATCAACAAGGGGGACGTCGGTTTACTATTCTGTAACGAAAATTAACGGTTCGTCGTTTGATTTTGTGTGAATATACAAATAGTTTCTTTTAGATTTAACTTTAAAGAACAAGGGCGAGCAAAACCTGCAGATATCCATTAAGACGCAGAAGTGTTGCGAGAAAAGCCACAAACGGATTTCACATCTGGGAACGCGAAAACTCAATTGTAACATGCTGATAATCGGTGGGACCATGGGGACGTTGAAGAAGGGTCACACCAAGAACGTTACTCTCGTTTACCCGAATATGGTAAAACGAGCTGAAATTAATTGGTGGGATTTTAAAATCGGGATTGTTTCAGTACCTCATGAATAGGGAAGGAACCTGCACCTTGGAAGTTAAGTATGAAAACGAAAACTACGTCGAGAGTACAACCACAACTATCAACTTCAATACTTATACTCGTAAGTTGAGTTAATACTGATATGCGATTCCTAACACTAACACATGTCTTGATAAATGAGCACCTAATTTATTTCGAAATAATATAATGGTAAGTAAACTACCAAACCTAAATATCATCCAAAAATATAAATGATTGCCAATCAATAAGAATAAAGTAAAACATGCCAAAGCCAAGAGTGTGTCCTGGTGAAGCCGTAAGCTTAAAAAACAAAAACCAGATAACTCTTGTTAGTCCACTCATCAGCCATTTTTGCGTGGAATTTTGAGAAACAAGGCCGATTCCTTTTAAAATTGGGATTTAGGTAGTAGTATTTATAACCTTCTTCAAAGTTGGACTTGTTCCAAAGTGTGCTTTTTCCCTAGGGGTGGAAGCCATCCCTTCTAAGGGGTAAAAAATTCTTTAATCAAAATAAACCCGGAAATAGATAGACTGACCAATTCTAAGCAACTCTTGTTCTATGAAGTTTTTTGTAAAGTTAGTATCTTTTTGAGTTATTCACGATAGAAACTACACATTTTTTATTGAAAAACGAATGTCTTTTAACTGTTTTTTACCAATAACTTGAAAATCTTTAATTTTATCGGAAAAAATACTCAGAACAAAAATGTAGCTAATAAACAAACAAAGAGATTCGTTTTTGAATGACCTCTATAAACCCAGTAAGGGCTGAGTTATTGCCCGTTGAACGATGGTTGTTTTTCGAGAACCACGAAATTGAAAATTTTTTGAAAATGGTGAAATTTTTTGGGGAAAAGTCGATAAACCTTTATTAAAGTACATAAAAAAAAACTTTAAAATAAGTACGATAAAAGTATTTTACATAAGAATTGACTGATTTATAACAAAAATAAAGTATTACCTTTCTTTTTTTTCTTTAAATTTAAAAATTACACCCTCATCATTACCACCCTGATAAAAATTAAGCGTAACCCACTTGCAATTAACTTTATTTAGGTATTATTGATATGATCCATGTGGTTTAACCGGTTTGGAATGCTTATTTTAGATAACATAATTGTTTAAAATGAAAATTGCATTTTCGTAATTTTGGGTAAAAATGTATTTTTCTTAAATAAATCAAAAACTATTCCAGATATAAAAAAATGTTTTGAATATAAATTGCAGGGTTTATCTCACTGAAAATTATGGTTTTTTGTTTATCTTTGTATCATAAAAATTGAACGAGATATGGTGGTTCGAAGTTTGCATTCGCGTACTAATTATAGCTCATCCAAGCCTTTGAACGCAGCCATTTTCAAAACGACCGGTTATAAAAGCTTTTATCTAATTTTATCTTAAAGAGCTCGAAATTTTCTACAAAACGCATTTTATAAAAAGTTTCTAGATTGGAAATTAAGGGAATCATCCTCGAAAAGCCAATTTTTTTTTTTTTTTTTTTATTTAGGAACACGAATTTTGGAGCACAGGTACAAAGGCAGAAGAGAGCAACTTCTGGCATAGAGTGAAAATATTATGACGGTTTTTTATGTATTTTAAAAAAGGCCTATTGACTTTTCCCCTCAAATTTCAGCATTTTCAAGTTACTGAAAGTTAAAGATTTTCAATTTCGGATTTCTCGAAAAATATCCATCGTTCAACGAGCAATAACTCAGCCCTTACTGGGTTTATAGAGGTCATTCAAAAACCAATCTCTTTGTTTGTTTATTAGCTACAATTTTGTTCTGAATGTTTTTTCGGATAAAATAAAAGATTTTCAAGTTATTGGTGAAAAATGGTTAAAGACATTCGTTTTTCAATAAAAAATGTGTAGTTTCAATCGTGAATAACTCCAAAAATATTAACTTTACAAAAAACTTCATAAAACAAGAGTTACTTAGAATTGGTCAGTCTATCGATTTCCGGGTTCATTTTGATTAAAAAAAATTTACCCCTTCTACCCTTAAGGAGAAAACACACTTTGGCACAAGTCCAACTTTGAAGAAGGTTATAAATACTACCTAAATCTCGACCTTGTTTCTCAAAATTCCACAGTTCAAAGGTTTTTTACCCCTGGTGACTAGACACTGCTATTAATAGTACCGTAAGGGCTTTCAGAAGTTTCCTAATGCACTTAAAAGTTTCAAGTCTTTCTCGCATTTACTGCAACTGTGCACGAAATTTTCTGTTCCTGTATAGGGATGCTAAAACTCCCCAAAAATGGGAAATTCCAAAGATCTCGGTTATCGAAAATTTCAGTGTTACAAATGGTCCCGTTTATAGAAGTAGGACTCTAATATCGGTCAAACAGGTGAGTACTTGGGTAATTTTTACTACTATATTGTGCTAATACAATAGTAATAGATAATACAATTATATATTTTTAAAATCTGTTGTATTGGAATGTTATCGCTTTCAGGAACAACCCAAACTCTTAATAATCCTAAGGTTTTTTGCTACCGGTGGTTTTTGTATATCTCTAAGAGACTTTGGGCATACATACAGACCGTTTCTAAAGAGTCTCAGGATGGGATAAGCATGAGAGCGAAGGAAAGGCCATATATTTCTCGTTAGCTAAACACAGAACGACCTTTTGCAATGTTGCTAGCTCGCGAAACATTACAGTAATCCGCTCCGCACACTGTACCGCACACATCCGAAAGTGTAAAGCGATACGCGACCGCGATACGCGTTGACTTGGACTGCCTGCTCGGCCGGCAACGTTGCAAAACTTCCCTCTCTGTCATGCTAACGAACTACTGCTGGTTTCTCTTTTGCTCTTGTTGGTTTCCCACCATGCGTTTCGATAGAAAAGCTCCGTATAAAACAACTGGCGCAAAAATTATAACAGAAATGACAGTATCAGCCGTGGCATCCTATAGCGGCATCCATGTGTATATAACCCCAATAAATTACAGAGGTGGTAATTGCCAAGCCGAAAAATAACTATTTCTTTCATTTGGTGGATTTATATGTATTTTTCCTTTACTGTCCACTAGTCTATCGACATTAAAACGTCAGCTGTGTTCACTGCGCATTTAGTAACTACCGAATATATTTAGTAGAGTGAGTCTGCACAAAAATCTTACAGGAAACCCGTAACTTTATGGAACAGTTAGCTAATGAAAACTTTAATGAATATATAAATATATCATTCATTATCTAGTGATTGCTATGCAAAGATTAGGTGGAATCTAAGTCTTTTGACAAAACGGGCGTTTTTCAGGAAACTCCACAAGTTGTCGCGGTAAGGACAGGGACAGCGACCACAACTGCGAACCACAAGATTGCGTGGCGAAGTACGCCGGTGACAGGAACTTCTTCAACTACTCCTGCGGCAGATGCCAGCCCACCCCGATGTGCAGAGACGATCTGACCAAGCGTTACCCGCAAAAGGTACGCCTCCATCAATTATTGCTAAGTCAAACAAGAAGTTTTTTAATCCATTGCAGGGATATTCTATAGTTAGCAACAGATGCGTTAATTTGAAAGACAACATCACCAAATACCAGGCGTTGATGTTGATCATGGGAAAGTGGTACAAAAACCACAGTAGAGTTCCTATTGTAAGTTTGCCTTATTCGGCTTAGCTCCGCCATTTTTACGTTTCTCTTTCAGCACAATTTAATTTGTCACCATGGGTATTTAGATAAAAAGGGTCGATGCAACTGCGTTACCGATTGGAGTACTACACTCGATGACGATCTGGAATATTATCCTTCGTTATTGCAATATCACATGTGTAACATAGAGACCAGCAGTTGGAACCGAGCCAATAAGGGAAGGATGAAAACTACAGCGTTAATTGTGGCGGTAAGTGTGACACACAGGCGATTTTATTGGGCAATAATCCCCCTTTGACTCTAAACAGTATTGACAAATTTTTGTGGATCTAATGTATAGAGAAGCTTTTTTTTGTATTCTGATGAGAAGAATGAATGGTACGTATACGGTCCACTAAAAAGAATTGTTCGATTACTAGTGAGTTCCGAAAGAAATATCGTTTGATAGTACAATATTTGTCTGTCCTTCTGACGATTTCTTGTTTCATGGCGTTTATGTTCTTGTTAGATCCAGTATGTGTAGTATTCGAAAAATTGTCTTTTCGCGAGCCGTATGAGTAGAAGCTATACCTACAGTTCCGCATACTTTGTAGCTGTTTATATGAACCCTTTCAATCCATTTTAGGTTATGGATGGAAACACGTTTTCTCCCCAATGCCTCTGCACAACTTTTAGCGTACTTTTGTTTGCATTACCATCTCTCTTCATTCATTTATCCTTTTCGACCTTTATATACAGCAATTTACTTCCTATCTTATCTGTCTATTCTTCTTATCGTTATTCGTTATTCTTTCTTCTGGTTTCTAATTTGTTACGGGGCCTTCATTAAAAACTTTCATTCACTTTTAATATGAGTCTATACCATATTATTTTAATTATGTTTTATTGCTTTTCAGTATCTTCTACTTCAAAATTCATTACCTACCCAATTTTATTATCTCCATTTCTTTTAATACTTTGGAGTTTTATTTATTTAGACTCAGTTTATTCGTCTTCAAGTAAACTGTACGGTAACTACTCGTTCAGTAAATTTACTAGACGAACTTGTTGCGTTTGCGTTTATTCACCTCCAGTAAATTACTAAGTTACTACTTATCAATACTGTTGTTGTGTTTCTAAAACTGATGGTATATGTAGCAAGGACAGAACCCACGAAAAGTAGGGACATATTCTATGATACGCAAAAATTATCTGTTTGTAATTTGACGTGGAAGTGGATAAGTACAAAGTATTGAAGCAATATACCAAAAAATAATCATGCATTTTGCTTAAAATCCAGTCTCTTCTTTTTCTTTTCTTTTTTCAGCCATCTCCTATACATTGGATATAGGCCTCTCTCATGTTTGACCATACACTTCTATTTTCTGCTCTCTGGTACCAGTTCAGCCCAGCGAATTTTTTCAGATCATCGTACCATCTCTGTTGTGGTCTGCCAATACTTCTTCGTTCTCCCTAAGGTCTCCATCTAGTGATGTGTCCACTCCAATTCTCTCTGTGTCTTGCAACATGTCCTGCCCATTGCCACTTTAAGGAACTGATTCTCTGTATGATGTCGGTTACTTTTGTCCTTTCTCGTATCCACTGGTTTGTTTTGTGGTCTCTCAATGATATTCCCAGTGTTCTTCTCTCTATGGCCCTCTGATATATTCTTAGTTTGTTAATAATCCTTTTAGTCAGGACCCAGGTCTCGGATCCGTATGTAGTGACTGGGAGAATGCATTCTTTGTAGATTTTTGTTTTTAATGCCATGGGGATTTTCATGTTGAAAGCGTATTTTAATTTACCATAGGCAGCCCATCCCAATCTGACTCTCCTATCGATCTCAATTTCTTGATTTTGTTTGCTTAGTATCACTGATTGTCCAAGATATATGTATGATTGTGTTTTGTTTATAGTTTGTCCATGAAACGTAATGGTTTGGTCTGCATCAGGAACGTTTGCCATGAATTGTGTTTTTGCATTATTCATATGTAGTCCAATTTTGGCAGCTTCTACATGTAGTTCTTCCAACGTCTTAGTTAGGTCTTGCTTATCTCTTCCGAACAGGACGACATCATCAGCAAACCTTAAATTGCTTAGGTATTCACCATGGATGTTTATTCCCTTTTCCCTCCAATTGACTTTCTTGACGACATCCTCCAAAACCAGAGTAAACAAATGTGGCGAAATTACATCTCCCTGTCTGACGCCTCTTTTGGATTCTATTTTATTTGTCTGTGCGTGAATCTTGATAGTCATTGTAGAAGTTTTGTATATATATTCTATTAGGTTGATGTATCTTTGATCCACTTTGGCATTTCTCATAGATTTTATTATTGCCCATGTTTCTATAGTGTCGAAGGCCTTTCTGAAGTCTACGAAGGCCATCCATATAGGTCTTCTCCAGTCCAGTCTCTTCTTATGATTAACCTTACTTGAAGCTTTACTGAGAGCTAAAAAAAATTGCAAAAAACATTTTCTGACGCTACTAAGCATACGCTAAAGATTTTTTGACAAGTAACTCTTCCGTCGCCCACCAGATCCTGGCGGTGGCGATCGCCTCTAAGGTCCTCGTCTTCATGTGCATCGTCGGATGGTGCTACAAGCAGCTGAGGCACAGCCTCTCGGGCGGCAGCGACGACGACGACCACCCCTGTCACGTCTGCAATGCCGACGGCAGCCTCGACGACGCCTCCATCGTGCTGAGCGACAGCATGGACCTGGAGGAGTGCCTCTGCGACGAGATGTCCACGTGCATGTCGCCGGTCCTGCAGAACGAGACGTTCAATTGCTCCTTCATCCCGTCGACGAGCAGCAGCAGCTACGGTACAGGCAGCTACGGCACAGGCAACTACGGCAGCTGCAGTTTCGCTAGCGGCGAGAACCCTCCGAGCGGTGGGATGGGAAATCCGAGAAGCGTCGGGAGCGACAAGAAGGAATTGCACGTCTCATACGTTTCCAGCGTGCATTTGAGTCACACCAGTTCATCTTTGCCCATCTCATTCGAGACGGGATCGGATGAGAGTAGCGAGGACGAGAGCGATTTTACCGATGAAGATGACGAGGACGACGACGAAGATGACTACGATGATGACGATGACGATGATGACGACGAAGACGATGATGACGACGATGATAATGATGATGACGATGATGAAGACGATGACGATGATTCTGAACTGGAATTGTCCGATTCCGACGAAGAATTCTGCCATTGTGAGGAGGATCGGGTCGACCAAAAGGATCAACAAGAGGACGAAAAGGGCAGTTGCAATAGTGTAAAATCCAAAAATTCACAAAATACCAGGCATTCAGAGAAAAGTAGACATTCTGAAAAAAAGGAACAGTAGAATAAATGTTTATTTTAATAATAAGCATTAAAAATAGTACATTCAACTAAAATATAGTATGTGAACTTAACTATCGTTTATTTACAACAAAAAACTTACCTCACCTTTCCTTTATTACAAAATCCTTAATTGTCACATTATTTAAGGTTGTTTAATACTCAATTTCAGGCTATGCATTCTCCAGATAATAAATTAGTGATTTTATGGAAATGCGGAAGTATCTTAACTGCTCACCACGTTTATCAAAATTGCGGAATATTTTTAAACCATTACCTACACAAATATGCGTTTAATGAACTACTCTTTTTCAACGTTTGTTGATTAACCTTACTTGGGTTATTAGTAAAGCAGTGCAATTTGATCGTCCATTACTAAGAAGTTGTTAGCTTTTATATTGTTTCATTTTTGGTTGTGGATATAGACTTAAATGCATTTAAAGTCCAAAAGGAGAAAGCTATGAAGCTGCTACCACTCGAGTTCCAACTTGGTTAAATATTAATTGAAATATTGAAAGGAACTGTATTGGGAACTCCAGGACCGTACAGGACAATTTGTTAACCAATCAGAAACGAATACGACACGACGGCTAAGCGTCACTTCTGTCTTCTCTCGGACATTCACGCCCATGCCTCTAATTCTTCACAAATTGTCACTGTCATACTCTCTGACAGATGCCACCAAATTTGAAAAACAGCGAAATGTCACCTCCGAAATAAAACACTTTTTTCTTCCTTGCCCCATAACGTATCGTGTATTTTTTTGTATACAACAAAACTACATATTTCAAAGTTTACTGCTGCACACAGATAATAGTTAAGAAAGTAGAGCACCAGCTGCTTGAAAATTTGAAAATGTTGCCAATGTTAATTCCCATAAGAAAACGATTTGGATAGGAACAGTTACCATGTGTTACCTAAAGTCATTAGACTTTAATGTTACCTAAAATGTTACCACCCCCATCACGCCCTCTCCAAATGCCTACGTCACACAAATGTCATACAAATATTGTCTACAAGGTTAGGCAAAGGTGGCTAAAACCCAACGATTATAGACTAACCAGGATTGCTCACTTACATTTAACCAATGTTGGACAGTTTTGTGACGTCAGCACCGGTGCTGCAGTGCGTTTACGTGTTGATCTGTGGATAACGTGATGTGGATATCGTACGTAAATATGGATTACGTAGAGTACGTACGTAAACCGTACAGTTTTCAATGATAAATCTTACTGTTTAATACAGTAAAATGAATAAATATCTATCTTTTGTCCAGCACCGGTGGTGACGTCACAGAGTTTTTGCCAGGCAGATTCGGCGAACTGAGCAATCCTGGTAGTCTATAATCGTTGGCTAAAACCTTTGCTAAAACCCAACGATTATAGACTAAATCAGGATTGCTCCTTACATTTGACCAATGTTACAATGTTGGACAGTTTTGTGACGTCACCACCGGTGCTGAAGTCGTGCGTTTACGTGTTGATCTGTGAATGACGTGATGTGGATATCGTACGTAAATATGGATTACGTAGAGTATGTACGTAAACCGTACAGTTTACTATGATACATCTTACTGGTTACTATAGAAAGATGAATAAACCAGGGCTTAGTCATAATGATTGATTTTACTATGTATGGCTGAACGTTTTCCCCATTCTCTATCCCAAAAATGGTTAACCGTTTTGTTAAAAATGTTTTGAATAAAATTTGAAGAGAATTTTTTGATTAACCATCCTTGTTATAGATGCAAATTGTATAGCGAGATATTTGCGAAAAATTGATTTTTTTCTGATATTTGATCATCAATATCTTAACACGAGGATTTTATGAAACTTTGAGACAACCTTTAGTATGCCAAAATAAAGGTTTTTCCGAGTTTACAGCTTTTTATATCTCCCTCCGAGGTTGACTCTATTTTATCTTAAATGACTGCACTATAGGTCGTATAGCCACGCTTTCTGTCCAGCATCGGTGGTGACGTCACAGAGTTTGCCAGGTAGATTTAGGTAGATTCGGGGAACTGAGCAATCCTGGTAGTCTATAATCGTTGGCTAAAACTACGTACCAACATTAGAGCTCGAAAGAGAATTCAACTCAACCTGTTCCCTGTCTAAAGGAATGCGTCGTCAACAGCTTCTTACCTCCTCTTTCATTGTCTCTCTCTGTCTCTCTCTTGGTTTTATATCTGTGGGGTGGGCAGCACGGACTGAGAAATTTACACAGACCATTAATATAACTAGACCCGTTTGTTTACAAAATAATGTATTGACAAGATCTTAGCACATTCTAAGCGTTTTTTTTGCGCTGTTGCATGAATGCTAATGAAGAATTCTCGCTTACGATTTGCTTATACATCCAGCCTACTTCGCCTGCGGTTGGTCAGTTGTACGTAAATCTAAAATAATATAGACTTTCGTTATGAGAGGCAACGTGGCAACATCGCGTCCTAGTCTGTCACACGCTAACCTAACCAAACCAAAACTAACCGGGAGTAATTTTGATAAAAATAGGAAACATTTAACAATGGTTAATAGGTGCAAGATATGCAACGTTTATAGCGATGCAGGGAGAGCCTCGGGATTGTCTTTTCATAGGTAAATAAACAAATTTATTAATGAAATTTTTTGAGGTTATGTATCATCTCAGTGGCGTTCTATCAGTGTTATTATTTTAGGTTTCCAGCAGATCCAATTAAAAGAAATATTTGGATTTCTGTTTTGGGACTTAGCGAAAATGATAACATAACAAAATCGTCGTATATTTGCTCAAAACATTTCAGTAAAGATGATTTTGTGTCTAAAATAGGTGCAACCGACAATGCTAGATATTTAAAGAGAGATGCTGTTTCATTGCCGATGCATCAAGTTTTTGAACCTAAAAGTACTACAAGGTAATTAATTTCTACCCTGTAACTGTGTTTAATAGAAATGTCAAATTTATGAATTTTTTACAAAATTCGAAGCGAGACATTTTTTGAATTTAAATTTCAATCTTTTCAATGTAAATTTCAACAAAAATATTATACTGGTTACTGTGAGAAACAATTATTTCTTAAGATATGAAAAAAAATAGTAATTTTATTAACCATTATTAACCATTTTATTAAACACTAAACAACTTTGAGGAGTTATATCTCAGAAGCTAAGGAGCAAAATAGCAACTTGTTATGAATAAAAAGAAGCGTCTTTCCGAGCACTTTCCTGCTATGTTTTCAGAATTTCATTTAACAAAAAATTCGCCGAGATAATCTATTTGTTTATAAGCAAAAAAAAACGACACCAACTTTAAACAATGACTGTATCCGTTCTAATAAATATTTTTTAATTCTGACAAAAGTACATGAAAGCTTGTTCCCTCTTATATATGACCGCTAGTTTTATTAAAATCGAATAGTGGAAAAAAATTTAAACAATTTTGAAAATATTCAATATTTTCCGATTTTTCTGGATTGCAAAATTATTGTGCAAACTCTAATAATGCGATCGAAACGAAATTTACTCGATTCTTTTATTATAACTTGAGGATTTTGTACCTGTGATATGGAAATTCTAACTACATTTTAAAGTGCCTAAAATAATAAGTTAAAAAAACACTTTTGGGCCGATTTTTTGTTGTTTATTACTATTTGGCAAAACCGCTAATAAATTTTTGAATTTATAACCTATGCCATTTTATGTAAAAATAGATTCTGCAACTTTTTCCTCTCCTCAACTTTCTTCTAAATTCAATAATTAAAAAGTTAGAAGCAAAACAATTCGGGAAAAAAACGCGTTTTTTAATTTCTTTTTAAATTGTTGCATTTTTAACAATGTTCCCGACCGATGCGCTTTGGAGGATAAGTCAATCCTTATTCTAGACGTTATTCCCGAGGTATTCATGTAAAAACATTGCGGTTACCTCTTATGCCAATCTAAAGCAAATTTCTGACAGATGGGTCTTGGACTATTCTTATTGTATGCATTATTACTGTCATGATGATTTTGATAATCTGTGTCCTTCTTTATTATTTGTCACTTATTTCGCACCTTTGTTACCTAGCATGTAAAGGGCTTCATTGCCCGTTGATCTAAATATTAAATAAATTATTTTCTTAATTTTGTTTCCTTTTTGTCCCTTATTATTGATACGCCTATGGATAGCTACTTTGTACGCTGTCAAAATTCGTCAAAGGCGGCCATATTTTCTTCCCCCTTTACACCGCGCCTATCGGCTATGTTGGCATGTAAACAAAGATCAGTTTCTAATGGGAACACCGGGTCTATTTATATTAATAGTCTGTGGAAATTTATCATTTCTAACACGAGTATATTGGGTATATACAATTTCCTAGATTTACCAGTAAATCGGACTATTATTATCGAAGTATTATATAATAAACTCGATTTATCGTAAAAATTTCCAGTTTATATTTTAGAGAAATTTCAAAAAACCCAGTCATAATACAATAAGGCCTTGTTTAGTAAAAGTTTGTTGCTTTATCAGTTGACAAAATTGACAACGGCAGTTCTTTTTACCTGAAAACGAGGATGGCAGAAATGAAATACACTTGAACTAAAGTCACTAGATATTAAAAGTACCGCAATTGGCGGCCATATTTGTTCCCAATTCAGGCGGCAAATTTAAATCTGGATGTCAAATAAAAAACGTGTTGTATTTTGAATGTATGACGAATACGAATCAGATGATAACTATTTCTTAGGGGGCGGGTGGTAGTTCGGACCCGCTACCTTTTCACACAGCGGGGTTTCGACAAGTTCGGACCCATCCTACCTGCTCGCAGTGATTCGAATTATAAGTAGAGTGAAATATTTTTCAAGGGGGGCAAGGGAAAAGAGGCAAGGAAACTGATTTTGGGGGATCATAGGGAGATGTTTGATAGAGCGAAAGTCTATTTTTCCTAGAAAACTTTCGAAAAAACGACGATGGTACCCTTACTTTTCTGGAAATGATCGGTATTAATCGCACCTGTGTGGGTCCGAATCCTTGACTACCTGACCGCGGTGGATCCGAACTCGCCTCCTCCGTTCTTAGGTTGAGTGTAGACATTTTACAATCTAATGTTTATACAATTCAATGAAATAAATGAAGGAATGGTCTAGAACAGTGAAGATTTAATTTGTAGAGCCGTCTCATGCAGAAAACTCTATTTTGCTAAATCTGTTTTTTGGTTTATTGCAGTGCTATTGATTAATCAGTTGAGAATAAGTTTTTAAACATTTATTTAATATAGCATAAGTAATATATAACAAATTTAAACATGGAATGTTGGAAATGGTGTATTTATTAATTATCATATTTCTGCACTTTAACCTACAGTTATATAAAAGCTTTGATAAAAGGTTTGTCCAAATGTAAGTCATACAATACCAACTATTTAAAAACATGTTACAATGTTCAACAAATGAAAGCAATTTGATTTTTGACTTTTATAACAAATATTCAACAATACACTAAAACAAGACAATAAATCATGCAATACAAAATTAACATGTGTAATTCTTTTAACATAAAATTTTAAATATTTTACCAATGATACAAAAGTACCTAAGTTATAAATCACAAAATAATGTTCAATGGAACTCTAACTATTTGAACTCCGATTATCCAAATCCCTTATTCTAGTTTTATTATGACTTGGCTGTCTGAAAACGGATTAAGACAGCCAAACAGCTTACTTTATTTACCAATTCATAAAGACAAGGATGCGTGATGGTTTACCACATTCGTATTTTTTTAGACTTTCAACTCCACTTAAAACAATAACAGATAATATATGGTTCATAAAATAGGTGCCTGCAATTCAATTTTTCTTTTAAAACTGAAGTTAAATGTGGCTGACAATCTACAGAGAAAGTTCTAAAGGAATCTAAAGAGAAAAAACGCGTTTTTCCAATTTTTTTCCTTCAAATTCTTGCATTTTAAACAATGTCCCCGACTTCTGCGCTTTGGAGGATAAATCAATCCTTATTCTAGGCACTATTCCCGAGGTATTCATGTAAAACATTGCGGTTACTTCATACGTTCACCTAAAGCAAATTTCTGACAAATGGGTCTTGGACTATCTCTGTTAAAGTTTAACATGTTGCGCACACTTCATACCCTGTTAGAGGTCCCTTCACATTGGGTTTTTTGTCCTGGCCGTTTTCACTTACACCTACAAAACGAACGGTATTATCTGACGAGATTAACAAGAATCCAGATGAGTGTTGGACCAACCAATACGGTTTCGCTGTTTTCGATACTTTTGGACTGGATCCCTTCTCCCCGTTTTTTGGTTTCGGTGTTCTCCAGTAGAGAGAAATCCTAAAAATAAAAATAGAAGTAATGTAAGTTTTACCATAATTGTCTAATTAATTTTTAATGTTCATTGTATACAGTAATGTTAATTCTACACCTCACTGTCATGTATATGTAATTAATCATTATTAATTAGTTAATTATTTGAACATCACATACCTGTCCTTTATTTTGTACTCAATCCCACAAGCATAAATACCAATGCATGAGTAGCAACAGCATCTTCCTCTCCTGAAGCCTTTTTCATTGTAGGCTGCCCTACAATTGAAGAAGTGGTAACATCAAACTGTTGACCTGGTTTTATTCTCATCTCATCTACAAGTAGGACAGCATGCTTTTCAGTTTCATCAAACAGCTTCACCTATCAAAGAACAAACATACATTTATTAAACTAAAGTGGATAAATAAAAAATAGTACTAAAAAGTGAACTAGATTAAACAATTTGGTCTCGAAAGGCTACCTACTTTTCCTTCTACTAAATGTAATATGTGGCAGATGAGGAAAATGTGAAAGGAAAATAAAAACTAAACTAAACCCACAATTTACAACTGCTACATACCTTTAACTCTTAACAGATTGATAACATCTTTCAAAATACCTGGTTTAAATTTCAAGCTTTGAAGGCGATGCTGGAGCGTACGAATACTAGGATAAGGAAGATTCTGATTTCTCAGTTCGTTATATCCTTTGGCTCCACAAGCCAGATATAATTTTAAGCTTTTAGTAAGTGTCTCATCAGACCATTTTTGCCCTCTACTGTTGCCTTTTTCTAAAAATTGTAACTGATCCTTATGGAAGACTTTCTCAAGATTTGTAACTTTTGTTTCAATTTTTTTTTTGTATGTGTTACGCTCACGTATGGCCTTTCGTAAAGCCTTTCTCAAGTTATTAACCAGCTGTTCGTCTTTTACATCATCATTTGGCAATAACTGTTCCATTTCAGGTTCAAACAATTCATCTCGAAAACTAATCCCCATTGGATTTTTTACAGATTCTTCATGAACCTCAGATTGTACTTCACATAATATATTATGTGTAGAAGTCGAACGTTTCACTTCTACACTTGTGTTGAATTCATACAATGTCCCGTGCAGTAAATCAGGAACAGCATTCCACTTCAATAACTTCTTTCCATCGGCCCTATTCTGCTCGAACTGCATTTCAGAAAAATGTCTCTAAAAGATACCAAAGTGAAATATTGCAAATTGCTAATTATTTTATAACTAACTAACCTCGCAAATTCTTGCATTTTCATGTAATTCCCTGTTGTCCACAGCCCTTTCCCATATATCTCTTCTGTTTACATCTAAACAAACAAATATCATGTAATGTTATTAAATAATTTTAGCTACAACGTGCTACAACTTACCGCTAGGTAATTTGAATAATCTCACATTACCCTCACGAGCATTGTATTTACACACGCAACACGAAGGCATTTCAGACGTCCTTAATAGTCAAATCACACAAACAAATCACAAATACTATACGTAAATAGAAACGGAGAAATATAACCTTAAATTCTAATCGATACGTTTTTCAAACAGCTGTGTATATGAAAATCCGCCATATTTGTTCCCAAACGGGTGGTTCTCTCTCTTACTCATTGGTCCAATGAATTGCGGTACTTTTAATATCTAGTGACTTTAACTTGAACGCTTTATTAATGTGTTCTCTGACAAGTGCTTCCGTGAATACGTTTTGTGTTTTGTCAATTTTATGGTGTTTTTGTTGCGTTTTATGCTTCATTTCGTGTTGTCGCTTCGCAAGGTAAGTGTTTGATATACTACCTCTCTCTGTATTTACTGTTTTTTCCCCTTTTTATTACAAGTTAAGCACTGTTTATTAACATAGGAAAGTGTTTTACAGGTTTTTTTCATATTCAAATACTTTTTAGAAGAATTGGATCGATCATACGTAGGATTGTTAACCTTACTGCATTTGATCGTGTGATTCCCTGGGAACACTTGTTGAACGGTGGTGTGACAAGGTGAGAAATTACCTTTGTATTCCGCTTAATTTATGATTAGGTAATAAATAAGGGGATATTTGTTAGGTTGAGAAGATCAATCAATGGTTGGGAGTTCGAAATTAAAATGTATTAGGTTAATAGTTGGTATAGGGGTCTTTTGTCAACAAATGAAGGTTTTGTTTATCTCCACAAATATAAGTTCTCATTTAGTTTGATATAGGCACATTAAGTGCATTAAATGGCACATAAAAATGTCCACAATAATGATAATAAGAACTTAATCAGTAAAAACAAAGTTAAAAAATTCAACATTATATTTAGTATCTGTTTGAATAAGTCCAAAGTATTTACAATTCTAACGTTACGCTCATGGTGAACGTTGCATGCAAAAATTATTTCATTTGAGTTTTGCGAGTTACAATCGCTATAATATATCGGTACACATATAATATAGTCTAACTCTAACCTCATATCTTACTTATTATGGTTTAAAGGCAGTTGTACATTCGGCTTTGCCTTCATTTCATTGTTTTCTTCCAAGGTAATTTCTAGTTTTGTCAATCATGCCTGCTTAAACCAGCTTCAACTTTAAAGAAATCTGTGCTTATCTGAGTTGTACTACTCATATGATTTACAAGAAAGTCCAAACTTCGTTTTCATAAGCCGACACATACATAATGATCTTACTTTTATATTCAGTTCAGGATCGATATTTCTATACACCTTATAAATACAAAGGATACTGTGACTTGTTATTGTTGATTCAGTTGATGACGTTATATTTCAATTTTCCTGTATGTGTATGGATTATCGATCATATGTATTTAAAATTCTCTTTTACCTAAAAGTTGCCTACTTTTACCACTTTATAATTAAACAACCATTCACTTTGATTGTTGTATTGAAATATACTCAACTTTTAATAAGTTATGCTCATGTTTTCAAAACTCTGAACATATTTTGATTAGACCAAAACAATTTAATGTGGTCTGTTCAATAACTGATAAAGTTGTTTTTCAATTTGATTCTATTAAGATATGATTGAGCTTTGCAAATATGAGCATAGATACACTTAAAACTCCGTTAACTTAAGTTAATTTCTTACAGCCCTCAAGATGTCTTTAATAGTTCCAACAAAGGATCTCCTCGGTCAACTAACTTGCGAAATTTGCAAGAATCATCTATCTCGTTTTCCAATATACATAAAGAGAAGCACAACTACAGCCACAGCCATATGCGGCCGTTGCATTGTCCCGGAATCTGAAAACTATGTTCGTGATGATGCCTACGAGGATGTCGCGCAATTCTTACCTTTTCCATGCATCAACAAAGAACATGGCTGTATGGAAATTCTACCACCTCCAAAATTGGAAAAACATGAAGAATGTTGTCTGTACCTTAAGAAAAATTGTCCAGTGAAGAATTTGAAGTGCCAGTGGACTGGTCACAAGAATGACTTAATAACCCATTTTCAGGACAATCACCCCAACTTGCTGATAAAAAATTCTTCTTTTGAGTTAAGCTTCCTTTCCTCTACTGAAGAACATATGCTGTTGGCTGCAAAGGACGAACTATTCATCGTTAAAAAGGAAGTAGACTCCCGTAAAGGAACATTCATATGTACCGTACAACTTTTAAAGTCTACTGAAGATTCTATCCCATATAATTATTCCTTAAAAGTATTCGGTAAGGATGAAAAGTACTCCCATAAGTATCCCGTTGAGAAAGCTGCCGATGGTCTTGAAGTAATCAAACTGTCATCTGAGGATTTAGCTGAGATACTTTTTGAGTCACAAAGTTTCACTGTGACTGTCGAGGTGATGCCACAAATAAAAATTGTCCAATCTAAAGAAGCCGAGAGTAATGATGCACCAACTCAAGTAAGTAGTTGGACCACTGCATGTAAAGATTTATAAAAATATTTCAACTACTATTTTTAAATAATATCTTATATTATGTAAATAAGGTTCATAATTATTGTTTTCAATTATGCTTTTCTTTTAGGAAATTTCTATAAGGGAAAATTCCCAAATCGAATGGAAAGTTCTGTCCATGTTAGAATGCCACGTATGCTCCGACTTCATGTTACCACCGATTTACCAGTGTCTGAATGGCCAAAGTCTCTGTGGAAATTGCAAGCTTAAGGGAATCTGTCCTGTCTGCAACAGTCCGATACAAGACACACAAAATTTTACTTTAGAAAAAGTGACTCAATTGTTAATTTATCCATGCAAATTCTATAAGAGTGGGTGCAATTACCACGCTAAATCAGATGGTATAAGACAACATGAGGAGGCTTGCGAATTTGGCCCTATGGATTGTCCTTTCAGAATTACTTCTGAATGTACTTGGAATGACGTAGTGGGTAACATTAAATCTCATATTGATAAAGAACACAATGGTTTACTCAAAACTTGTAACGAAACTTTGTCATTTGATACCAGTGAGGAAGGAGAAGAAGCACACTTGATGAAATTCGAAGAACATATGTTCAAGTTATTGTTCAAGCATTCAAATGGTACGTTTAAGTGGAGTGTTCAACTTCTTGGACCTAAAAGTATATCCAAAAATTACCGATTCAATTTACAAGTGTTGGATGATTCCGGTAAGAAAAGAGCTTGTCATATGGTTGGAATGGTAATTCCTTTAAGTATCCGAGAACCCTTTTCGGATATTGACAATTATCTAATGTTTAATCACGACAATATTAGGTCTTTCTTTGACACAGTATTACAGTACAAGGTAAATGTGTTCAAGTGTCAATAAATATATATCGAAATAAATATTGTGTTCCAAAAGAAAGCTTAAAACTGCGTTTTTGAAAATAATGTAGATGAAATTAGGCATCTTAATTGATGCTTTTCATTACCCGATACATACCTGGTTTCAGAACTTGTCATGCTTTATTTTGGAAACATCCTTTAATATTTGAGTTATGAATAATCGGTTGGTTTTTGGTTACTCTCTTTGCCAGGTACCTACTTTAGTATATGCCGTTTAGTTTTATGTTCATAAATAATACATTTGTTTGAATTACAATGTACTGTAAGGGAATCTTGTTGTTTTAAAGGTACCTACTTTAGTATATGCTGTTTAGTTTAATCTTCAATAATACATTTGTTCACCTTCGTTTGTTTGAATTAGAATGTACTGTAAAGGAATCTTGTTGTTTTAAATGTTATAACAAAGTGTTGTGTATTTGATGAATATTTTAGTTAGAATCGGAATTTCTAATATTGTTAAGTTATTAAGTAATATTGTAATCTATTTTTTTATGATAGATTCAAAGCTCAATATTTTTGTATTACTGTATATTGCTCTAGTTATTAATAAACTACCTACTTCAATATAAGTGTGTTTTTCCTATTTTAACTCAATTCATCTGTGGTTATAATTAAGGTTAAAAGCGATCTGTACTATGATATATGCCCTATATATGTATGTATATGCCTAATCTGGAAAACTGGAACGCAAAATGATACTATTGGCTGATTAGACTCAAAACTTAAAACTTTTCTAATAAAACGTTTCGATTATATTTTAATCTCCATCAGTTACTCTACAATAAGAAGAATTGGGTTATACATAGTTATTTATTTATATATAAATTAGTATACATTAAAAGGATTACATCATAGCTTATGGAATTTGTAGTTTTTACTTGAAAATCTTTTAAATATAAACTAATAACATTTTAATAATAATAAATAATACATTTATTAGCAAACTAGTAAACATTTTCAATTTGATGTGACTTAACAAAGAACAGAATGTGTTTGGCGTCGATCTCGAAACAGTCCAGGTATAGGAAATACATGAATAGTTTTATATAAACGGGATTGTTATTTAAAACGAGAAAAACGTGAAGAAAGTTTAGTTTCAATGGAAAAAACATATCCTACATAATTCGAACAACTAAGAAAACCTAGGAAATCAAGTACCAAATTTAATAAAAGCAAGAAATAAACATACAAGTACCTAACAAAATAACATACTCGTGTAAGCAGTAATTAAAGCTGCCGAACATAAGGAGTTAACTATAACTATAAACATTCATCTTTTTGGGAAAAAAATTAGGATATTTTGAGTGAGTGAGAAAAAAAGATAAATGGCTGTTAACAAAATTATAAGGAGGCACATATAAAAATGTAATTCATTTTGTATTTCACCTGTTCTTTATACTGTCATTGTAAACATTTTTGTATGTTTTATAATTTTTGATAGCAGTCAACAACACTCATTTGAAGCGTTATATTTTTTTTTCTGAAAAATAAATTTGTATAGTTCCTTGTGTTCTGCTGCTTTAATTACTGCTTACACTAGTGAGTATTCATTTTTTTTTTAGTACAGCATGCGTATTTCTTATTTGTATTAAATTTGATACTTGCTTTCCTAAGTTTGCCCTGAGGATCATACCTATAGTAAACACCCCCAATAGCCAAAGTGATATCCGTAACTTGCCTCTCTTTTAATGATAATTTTTTCTGCATACCCATAACTGTCCAGTTTCTTCAATATTCATTGAAATGGGCAAATTACACATGTCCATTGAGTCCATTCTTATTCTTCAGTCATTATTTCGAATGAGAACATTTTAAGTACTCGGCAACATCTCAAAGAAATGTTTATAAACACTAGTCATGAAACTGACTCAAAAACTATTATAAACCCCCTCAGCCTTTAAAGGTTAAAATAATGAGGTATTTGTCATAATTATACTGATCACCGAAGTGAATTCACTTGGATTCTTGCGTAGGAGTCCATGTAAGTTATTTATTATTTATTATAACACTGATATTTTTAAATGTACCGGCTGAAACAAGAAAGTTTTGACAGAAAATGTTAACAAACGGATCAGTGAGTAGCTACTTTGGTTAATATTATTTTTCGTCTCCATTCTTCAGATTTCACATTTAAATACAACGTGAAAGTACATAAAAATTCGCGGACGAGAATTGACTGAAGTAAAGATATGATCAAATGTTGTAAAAATGGTCGAACAGAAGGCTGTCATCAGTTTAATCCATACTTGATCGATTTCAGAATTAGTACACATATTACACTTTTAAAGCTGAACGGTTCCGTGTAATTTTTTGTATTAATTAATTCAAGTATTTACAAGTATTTTAAAATTAAATAACCCAAAAAGGTTGCATTTCAGTTGCTCTGAAACCTAATCGTGGTATCTTACTAGTGTCTTATAAGTGACTTAAAGTTTATAACCCTACATCTTCATCTCGAAATCTCTTCATTCGAATTTTTCAGGTAGTTTCGAGGGCGTTCATAGTATACATAGGCAACGAAAAACAGTGAAACATTTATTACAGAGTAAAATAAAATTTAACTTACAAAACAGCACTGCAAACATCTACAAATACGAATAGAATAAAACAAAAGAAAAATTGTAAATATATAAAAATTCTTTAAAATATAAATACAATAAATAAGGAAAGATAACAGAAGAACTAATTAATTTTCTATATTTAATTTGGATAAAAGACGAAAGACTGTTTGCAAGTAACAATGTCTTGCCAGTTGTCAGCCTAAATTGTCAATCTTGTCACTAGTATTTCCAAATTAATCGTGAGTGAAACAGTGAAAGTGAAACCAACATGAAACAACCGAAAAGATTGCACCGCAGGAGGTGAAACCGCAGTTTTGGTACATGGTACACGAAATATCATCTAGTCTCATTTAACAATGGCATATAAATAAAGGATTAGTAACATTCGCATTACAAATTAGAATTTAGAAATTAAATCATGTCTAGATTTTTAGGAGACATTCTATTATAGTCCGGGAAATATATACCGAAAATGACCATTTCGAACGGCTGATTTTCGGTGTACAGGTAGTATAAACATGTACAAGATGATAATTAGGTTTCCAAAGCGTCAAATCGATTCTCCCATTGTTTAGCAGTCATTTTTAACTGTAATTTTAACGATATTTTTGGTTTTTCACTTATATTTTGTTTCTCTCTGATTTTACAAGAAAAAAGTTAAGTACTTTCTTATTCGCCTTCAAAAGGCCTACAAAACTAGGTATTGCACGAAAAAAAATATTAACTAGGTCAAAAGTTATCAATAAAACAACCATTGTTTATGCAATGTTAAATAAACCAATTTAAAACGAGCTACTATCACTGCCCCGTCTCGGCGTTTCGTGAAATCATTCGTTCTCACTCACAGACGATATGTACAAAAGCTGGAATCTGTAAGTGAAATAGTTAACAAGTTACAGCGTTATTAACAAATTAACTAATTATCGATCTACACTAGCTTGAGCGACGTTCAGCGGAAAGAAAATAATTTTTATCGGTAGCTTTCATCCGTAAGTATCACAACATATAATTATTTTTCAATCCAAAGTTATTTTGTAACAATGGGAGCGATTATTTAATATAACCTTAGTTGTAAAATAGAATAAGTCATATATTAAATAACTTTCTTCAATATATAATTCCATAATCTAATAGAGGGCGGAAAGGCCTTTAATACTAGAAAAGAAAATTTAATGTTAGTTAAGAAATAATGGAGTTATAGGCCGTCAAAGTTCAAGGCCTATTGTTAAACAATTTATGCGAGTAGGGAAAAAACAAAGAATTATCAGTATCGGAATACAGAGAAGTTTCATTGTTTGAAATATTGTAACTTTGTATGAAAGGTAAGTGGCTTAAAAACAACATCAAAAGTCAGCGGAACGCTATCATTCTTGCTATCTTTCTCGCGGAGGCGTGGTGGGGGAAGCGACCGAGGCGTCGAGACAAACTCGCCACGGAGCTTCAAACTCGACCGCGCAGCTACAATAACACTTTTCTCGGGAACTGTTGAAGATGAATTGATCTTTTTTTTTTATTTGATAGTACGCGACAAGAGAAATCGATTGTTGTATCGTAAAGTCATGAAAAGTGCAATATTTTAATTGTTAATTACATTGTTGATTTTTTTAATTGTTATTGGAAACAGCGATACAACAATAATATACGTATGTATCCAATTGAATAATTATTTAATCCTATTGATTAAGATGAGATGAGAAATATTTACTTTAGTGCTCAAACGTATAGAGTATACTATCAAATTCAATTGTAGTTCGGCCATACTGCTAATTTTGATGTAAATGATACTGAGGCAAATTTCAAAACAAGCAACTGGGTTTGGAAGTACGTCAATAATATGTACAAACCAATTTACGTCGAAGGAAATTTATTGCTCGACGAAATTTTGAAGAGTATAAGATGCAATTGTAAAAAAAGATGTAAGAGTAATTGGGGGTGCAAGAAAAATGGTTTGAAATGCTCAGATTTTTGTGGGTTTTGTAACCTGTCGACGACGCAGACGATGATGATGAGTCTTTACAAAATCAAATTAATGAAATGGAACAATTCTAAAATGATGAAATTAATTATGACATTCCACCGCGAGATGAGCTTGCAAGCAGCAGCGATGAGTCTGATAACGAGAGCAATGAAAGAAGTGATATTGGCAGTACTCCTTCAAAAAAAAATCCAGATTTAAAATCTAAAATTGTCTCAAAATTTAAATACTTTCTATAATATGTAATATATTCGAATAAATATTAGCGTTCATAGTGAGTAAAAACGATTACTAAATATGTAATAATTTGTACTGGAACGACGCCAATGAAGTGTATACATTGTTAATAAAACTATTTATCATTAGTATGCAACAAACAGAATGTTATATGCCTCTGGCACATAATACTTATTCCTCAAATATTACTATCGCATGAATATTAGAAATAACATTGCTTCAAAAAATAACAAAAAAATCGTATTATTTTGCACTTTTCATGATTTTTCGATACAACAATCGATTTCTCTCGTCGCATACTATCGAATTATAAAAAATGATCAATTCATCTTCAACAGTTCCCGAGAAAAGTGTTATTGTAGTTGCGCGGTCGAGTTTGAAGCTCCGTGGCGAGTTTGTCTCGACGCCTCGGTCGCTTCCCCCACCACGCCTCCGCGAGAAAGATAGCAAGAATGATAGCGTTCCGCTGACTTTTGATGTTGTTTTTAAGCCACTTACCTTTCATACAAAGTTACAATATTTCAAACAATGAAACTTCTCTGTATTCCGATACTGATAATTCTTTGTTTTTTCCCTACTCGCATAAATTGTTTAACAATAGACCTTGAACTTTGACGGCCTATAACTCCATTATTTCTTAACTAACATTAAATTTTCTTTTCTAGTATTAAAGGCCTTTCCGCCCTCTATTAGATTATGGAATTATATATTGAAGAAAGTTATTTAATATATGACTTATTCTATTTTACAACTAAGGTTATATTAAATAATCGCTCCCATTGTTACAAAATAACTTTGGATTGAAAAATAATTATATGTTGTGATACTTACGGATGAAAGCTACCGATAAAAATTATTTTCTTTCCGCTGAACGTCGCTCAAGCTAGTGTAGATCGATAATTAGTTAATTTGTTAATAACGCTGTAACTTGTTAACTATTTCACTTACAGATTCCAGCTTTTGTACATATCGTCTGTGAGTGAGAACGAATGATTTCACGAAACGCCGAGACGGGGCAGTGATAGTAGCTCGTTTTAAATTGGTTTATTTAACATTGCATAAACAATGGTTGTTTTATTGATAACTTTTGACCTAGTTAATATTTTTTTCGTGCAATACCTAGTTTTGTAGGCCTTTTGAAGGCGAATAAGAAAGTAATTAACTTTTTTCTTGTAAAATCAGAGAGAAAAAAAATATAAGTGATAAACCAAAAATATCGTTAAAATTACAGTTAAAAATGACTGCTAAACAATGGGAGAATCGATTTGACGCTTTGGAAACATAATTATCATCTTGTACATGTTTATACTACCTGTACACCGAAAATCAGCCGTTCGAAAACAAAAAATGTTGATGGCCCTATATTTCCTGGACTATTAGGAATATCAGAGGTAATTTGATCTGTTTTGGACAGGAGTCTTATACTCTGTACTGGAAGTTGCAGTTGAAATATTTTATCATATGCATCATATATCTATATCTGTTCCAGAATTCTAGGGGATTGTCAGATCTGTTACAATGAGATAGTTTAGTTTATCTATCAAATACGAACAAAGGATACGATTTTGTTGGTTGAACTTTGGGCTCACCTTTTTTGGTGTTCCGTGTTGCCGATTTTATTCAACAACTAACCGGGAGTCTAGGAAAGTATCTCTTTCTAAGAATTTTATATCGGGTGTTTTTTTTTAAATTTCACCTCATAGTAGGCTGTGGATAGTGTTTGTGAGTGCGCCTTACTAAAAAATGTCGTTATCAAAAGTCAAATCGTTCCAAGCACTTCGAAGACTCTCGTTCCGTGGGAGAGTTAACAGTTGTCAAGTTTGTTTTCACAGAGGTTCTCGCATTTAGATTTTTATATTCTTTAGTCTCACTCATCTACGCCTAATTAATAGATCTAAGCTGTCTTTTTCAAGACACCAGTAACCGATTGGAGCAGTTTCAATTTTTATTAAAAAAGTGTGTTATGTCAACCCAATGTCAATATTGACATTTTTTAGTAAAGCGCATTCACAAACACTATCCACAGCCTACTATGAGGTGAAAAAACATTTAAAAAAACACCCGATACATTTCAAGTGACCTTAAACGTCGTGAAATTACTATTATAAATTTTTGTTCTAGTTATTCACCGATATCAGTATATGGTTTCATCTGTCTTAAATTTCAGTGCAACCCTTTAATCAACGGAATTATATGACATTTTGAAAGCCCAACTGTGAATATATTTAAAAGTTTTAAAATTAATATACGTCGTATATGTCACTCTATTCTGAAATGTAGAGTAGGCGTCCTAGATAAATAGACTGTCTGCCCCAAGTTTACCGTAGGAGTTACAGATTAAAGAGATACCTATAGAAGGTTGGAAATGAAAATAATTTGAGTATGCATATGGGAGTAGCGCGTAGCTCACATGGCATTGTATATTTATTTTGATTCCATTGCCCTCTAGCGGTTATAAGTTGGAAAGTTGGCACGCCCCTAATACAGTTCGTAGTGTTTCTTTAAAATGGAAACATACATATAGGAGAAATCACAAATGATGAAAACTGGCTAAACCGACATCCATACATAACGTCATGTTCATGCTTTGGAAATACGACCTCAACTAACCTTACCCGTAACGAACTTTAACTAAATTCCCTAATCGCACGATACATCAAGCAGCAAGAGAAGTAGATATCTTCCTCAGTATTTTTTTGTAGACCTTATCCTCGATCGTCGGTTCTACGGTACCTCCAGGGCTATTCCACCATTGCACGTCTCCTGATCCAAAGATTATGAATATAACCCCAGCTAAGGCGTAAACACTGGCAGCTATGAAGAAGACTATGTTCCAAAGTTCCACGGTTTTCTGAAACATTGACGTAACATGTTTGTTTTTGAGGTAGGTTAACCGCATAGAAATGCAATCATTTTTAAAAGAAACATCAAAACAACACTACGCCATTAAGGCAAAAGACTGAGTCCTATTTGAAAGTTTATAAGTCAAAACTGAGTTAACTTAAACTTCACCTTTCACTTTCCGTCTAACTCTGAATCTACATTACCTGAGTCAAATTCAACCACCTGTTGGAACGGTTTTAATCTCACCTCGTCATAGCCGCTGATGGTACCGACCAAATCCACACTAAGAGGTGCTAGTATGGAGAAAACTGTAGCCGCGCTATTGGTGATGGCCATGAGGGTGCCGGCGTGCGACGGAGACAAATCTATATGGTTAACGTTGAACCCAGAGTATTGGCCGGCATTGAACCCCACCGCGACGGTCAGGATGAAGATGACCACGAAGTCGTTGTCACTGCCGACCAGTCCCAGTACTAGGAGTGCTAGGGACGGTATGAAGAATCCTGCGGAGTTGTAATGAAGATTCAGTCTGGTGGCTTAACTTCTGGAGATAGTGTGAAACTTAAAATATTTTTATATCTAAGACATATGTTTCCATTTACCCTTCGATTTACTTCACATGGTTAATGTTAGTGTCTTGAAGAAGATGGTGTGAGGACTTACCGATGCTGTTGAAAATTTTCCTACTGACTATTAAACTAGTGTAGTTCCTTTCTATGAGAACATCTGCTATTGGGCTCATTACCATGTTCAGCAACCACATAACGAGGTATGGAAGGGCTGACACATAACTGTTCTGTAGGAGCAGATTGGTAAATAATTCCAGTTACTTATTTGGTTTATTAGTTCTTACCGCAGCAATGTCGTAGTTTAAGATATTGTTCATGTAGCTGGGTATTTCGGTCAGCAGAGTCCAGAACCCCCAGTTTTGCCCGCAGTGAGACGTGATGACTGCGATGAATGGGAGGGAGGTGAATATCGCCTTCCAAGGCGTAGAAGTCTCCTATACCACAAACCTATACTTATTCTTCTTTTGTCATATTTGCTCCTACTTACATTATCTGTGCCATGAGATCCTCCAGAACTGCCTGTCTCCAACCACAACCTCTCCTCAGATGATATACTCTTGTGCTTCGACGGACTGTCCGACCCGAATAGATACCAAAAGGTGCACCATAATATACCGAAACCGCCGTATAAGTAGAAGATCAGCGGCCAACCGGCACTGGAGGCGCAGACGAAGCCTGTTATCGGCATAGCCACCACATTCCCCATGGCTTGGCCTAAAATATCCCAAATGGTTATATATCCCAAACTCTCCATTAAAACTCAATTTAAGAGGCCATAAAAATTGACGACCAAAGTTTTTATTCGATAATATTGGAACATACCCTTAAAAATCGATTAAATTTGAAAAGTTCCTTTCAAAAATGTAGATAACCACCGACTTTCTTGTCAAAAATTGAACAAAGAACTACTTTTAGTTCTACATCGAATAATCTCAGAAATGATGTCGCATGGTACCATCAACTGTTTTTTTTTTTTCGTGAAAGCTAATTTCTTTGAAAAAATTTGCTTTGTGTCCATTGGACTACTTATATTTTATTATAAATGTTCGGCAGTAGACAAATATGCAATTTTAAAATCGAAAAACCTCAAATAATAAGTACCCTTTAGAGAAGACAGCCAAAACGTTACTAAATTTTATTAGACATATTGAATGGTGTAATAACTATTTAAGCTTAAAATTAATTCTTATAGCTTATTTCGAAATAATGTCCAAAAATCGAAAAACGGCAAAAAGAGTGTGTCCTTCGGTGACGATTTAGCTAAATGGTCGTTGAACCTTATTATACATATTCAATAGTAGAATAAACAATTTTTTGCAATATAAGCAATTTTGAAGCAGATTTTGAGTAAATTTTCGATAACCGAAAAATGACGTGTATAATGCCTTTCATAAAACTAAAAATGTTATTAAACTTCAGTAAATACAAATGGCACTAGAATTAATCTTGAAAAAAGTCTTGCGGTGAATTTTGAGACAATTTCCAAAATGACAGTAGCCCTTAATTCCAACCGACTTTGTTAAAAATTTTATTAGGAGGTTCCGGTATGATGCAAATGTAAATACTAAGTTATAACTATTTATGATTTACGATTTCTAAGAAAAACGTACCATAGATTTGACACTTTTTTCAGAAACTTGTTTTTTGGACTCAAGGGACCCTAAAACGCTTAGAAATGCTAAAACTCACACACGGTTGCAATACTTCTCATATGTAAGTGCCTCATATGAGAGAGTAAAAATTATTATTGCATTTTAATATTTTTGCTTCAATTATTCTTTCATCAAAATAAAATTATAAATATATCTTGCATTAAACAAAAAAGAACTATTAGTTGATAAGCTAATTTAGGGCAAAAGTCCTATGATACTTCAAATGGATGCCCGTTTGGTCGTTTTTGCTCCCATTGAGCACTACCGCGCATGAGCGTTGTTTCAATTGCCTCAGAGTTGTCTTCAATTATCTAATGGTTGCTGCCTGATGAAAATAAGCTGTTAAAGAGTAGTCCACCGAAGAAAACATTATCTCATTTGTCTCAAAAATTACAAAACGTACCTTTATTTAAAACATGAGATTTTAAGCTAGCATCGGTTTAGTCATCTACAAATTTCTGTCTCTAAGTGTAATTGTACAATATTTTCAGATAAAAATTTGTGAATTTTTCAAATTTCAGACCATTTTCGAATTGTGATAAAACAACTAAACCCATATTTTAACCGGGTCACTTTTAACCACGTTATCCGGCTAGTCCCTTTGCAGTCGCTTTTAACTTCATATTCTGAAAAATCGATGAATTACGTAAAAATAGCCCTAACGATATAACTACCCAAAATTAAGTATATTTCAGAGATGACAACTAACTAAATAAATACCTGCGTATATCATCCCACCCCAACGAGCCCTTTCGGAAATATGCGTCCAGGAGCTGAGCAAGTCGTGAATCGAGGGTAAAAGGAACCCCTGGCAGAAACCCTGTATGATCCTGCTGGCGATGATCCCTCCGTACCCGAACCAATTCCCGAAAAACGGGATTAAGCTCGTGAAAACTGAAGCTATCAATATGGCCGACAACAGGAACCGTTTCGGGCCGTACCTCTTGGCTAGTTGGCCGGCGCCGACCTGTAGGCAAATGTATCCCCAGAAGAAGGAGGAGAGTATTATGTTCTTCTTGCTTTTCCATTCGGGATAAGTCTGAAACGATGTACATACTTAGGACGCGAAATGAACAGTATAGACACATGAGACTGCTCAGCACAAACAGTGTGGTTTCTTGAGTCATACCGGGTAATTGTCCTTAGGTTTGTCGTCGATCATTGCTACTATGGCGACGTTGAGAATAGTCCTCATGCCGTAACCTAATACGGTAGATGCGAACATTAGAGTGTATTGGACGTGGCGGGTTCCCAGCAAAGCAGCTAAGTGTTGCGAAAACAGAATATGTATTATTTTTGACAAATCCATCAAACACTACATTATTATTCAAAATAGTATTATATATTGTATTACGCATAATTGATAACTACCCTTTTTGGTGAATGTTAAACTGTGATTGATTAAAATAGGTGATGTATTTTCTTAAAACTGGATCTCAGTTCGATTGGACATTAAGCAAGAAGTAGAACTGGGCCTAGATCAATTGTTCGAAAAGAATGATTTTCTTCGAACGACAATTTATTGATCATATCGGAGCTACATTCCTTTGCAACTTTTATTTCAAAAATTCATCGGAATAGCTGAGTCTCTTCATGAGCATAATACGATCCGCTATTGATACTAATGGCACCTTAGCTGCACCTAATAGTCCATCCCAAATAGTACCTTTTAATCGTAGAAAGTAAGCAAGTGGATCTAGTTAATATTGTCCTCTAATGCTATATATCCTGTATATATGCTTGTAGGTGCAATTCATCAAATTATAAAAAGAATCACAAGTGTGGACCAATTTCTCTAAAACGATGTTTGGTGCTTAACCAAAACCTTTATAAACGAAGGTCAACAAGAAACATTAACATTTTGGCAACCTGCGCATGAAAAGGCAAAGATTGTTGTTTAGTAGAGAGACAAAAATGAAAGAAGGTGAAGACTACTCTTCAATGAACTTGCCCTTCTAAAGAAACCCGGACCCAACGAGGACGAGTACCAACTCACACAGATGAGGACTTGGACCGGGAGATGTCGAATTGAGAACTTGAGTTAAGGAACAAATATAAAAGGGCACAGATGACCAAAAAATCTGACAAGGAAAGCATAACGAAAGCAACATACATTAAAGAGGGAATCGGGCTACACATAACAACAGGGGAGATTTTAAGAGAACAACAGGGATGCTAGATGCGGACGAAAGTCCGTACCATACGTATACATTGGAAGACGAAAGTACAGTAAGAATCGTGATTAAGGGAGTTCCGGAAAACTTCACAGAGGAAGAAGCACGAGACGCTCTAGAACTATTTCTGACCTATATTACACCTTGGAAATTTTTAAAAAAGGTTAGTGCATTTTCTAACCCCCAAATAGACTAGACATTTCTAGTCAGCTTATTCTGATCTAGAATAGTAGATATGAGAAACATGAAAACCATAACAAAAATTGTTTAGTCTTATGCTTTTATTCTAGGATTACCTTCTTTATAAAATTTCTGGATTTCATCACATCAATTAATAAAAAGTTTAGCAACTGTATTAAGTCAAAGGAGAGAGATATTCTTAATTGACGATATTTGAGATTTATGAAAAAGAAAATGACGATGCCATTACAACACTGTCTCATTTTTTATTATAAATATTCGATAGTAGAAAAACTACAAGAGTAGAATGTCCTTCAAAAACAATTTTGTCAAAATTTTAATTAAACGCTACTGTTCACATTAGATAGTAAAATGAATTTTCAAAGTTTAGAAAAAAAAATCGAGCTGAATTTTGAAAAAATTACCAAAACCCGAGTACAAAAGTAGGTATATTACCCCCTTATTCAGGCCGACTTCAATGGAAATCTTGGGAGATTCTGATGTAACATAAAAGCTAAATTCACAATTGAACGTTGTGGTTTTCAATATCCGAGAAAAACATACCAAAGAATAAAAATAAATTTAAACAGATATATATATATATATATATATATATATATATATATATATATAGATATATATACAGATATATAGATATATATATATATATATATATATATATATATATATCTGTTTTACCAGGCTGCAGCCCCGATATCTCAAGAGTTTTAAGTTTTCAGACTATCAGCCAATATTATCTTTTTGCTATATATATTAATATAAATTTAACCGTACTTTTCACAAATAAATAATTGCATACGTTTTCAGTTATCAATTCATACGCGATTCACAAAACTATGTTCTTACTAGAACAGTTTGTAAACTTTAAATGTTTTCTGATCATATTTAATGCAAACTATACCTAAAGTTAAAATCGACCACGTCAATAATAAAATCAGCTTCTGGCCGACGGATTCTAGGACAATCAAAATAACATTGCACATCGCTGTTAACATAAAATACGCACGCCAATTTAAATAATCTATATGTGACAGTTGTATAATAATCAGTATATCATCACACCATCACCATATAACATGACCTGGTCACGTGCATCGAAAATTATTTAGTTCTTTTACTTTTCCGATTATATACACATACAAAAACACATTTTTTATAAACATATCTTTTGGAGTGTGGAGAGTAGTTACTGGGACTGTTTAGTGTGGGAAAATTTTGATGACCCCCGCAGGTGTTAATTACAGGTGGGTGCACGGTCACCGCATGCCGCAGGTGTTAATTACAGGTGAGTCACCACCCCCGCAGGTGTCAATTATAGGTGAGTAACGCCCCCCCGCAGGTGTTAATTACAGGTGAGTCACGACCCCCCACAGGTGTTAATTACAGGTGAGTTCAAGATCACAGCCCCGCCGCAGGTGTTAATTACAAGTGAGTTGAAGGTCACGGAACACCAGATGTCACGGAACACCTGGTACGGAGCTGAACCCTCGGAGAGCGGGATGTTCTCCCCACGATGGATTTGCGCGAGGAGCAGACGCTTAGAGCATTACACCGAAGTGCTCGTATCGTATATGCTTAGGTAAATGGTATAAAACCATTGGTAATAATAATAATAATGGTCTAGGATACTCCCTCACCACGCTCACCACCGAAAACGAGACACTGCCATTTAATTTGTTACCTATTATTTTGGTGTGTTATAAATTGAAAAACTTCATAATAAAAATAAAGGCTAAATAATATATAAAAAAAACGGGAAATGAAAGGTTGGGTAAAACCAACAGTAGAACACACTTGTTGTGAAAGAGTTATGAAAGTGAATTAAAAAAAAACTAGATTTCAGTAAAATATAAAAAATAAATTTGGTTTTGAAGTTAACAGCAAAAGGTTTGTTCGGCGGATACATCACAGCTGCACTGAGTGCATGCATAGCAACAGCGGGGAAAATCTATTTTTAGACACCATTCACTGACATCATATGATTAAGACGTAGGCTTAAGTTATTCCTAAAACGGGAAATAAAAATCTTACTATTTTTTATTAAATTAAGATTGACTAGTTCTTGCTTGTCGCATCAAGTTCTTAATAGTTCAAGTTCTTATAACGTGTTAATAGGTATTACCCCCGTCGATTATACGAAATACACGGAGTCTTATGTGACAAGCACAAGTCGTCGCCGAATCAGTTGGGCCCCAGCGCACACGTGTTTATGAAACAGATTGCGGTTAAGCTCTCTATAAATAGACCATACCCCACTGATTATGAGAAATACACGGGTTCTTATATAAAACAAGCACAAATTTGATGACTCAGAGGGCCCGAGGTGAATAAGTTTGACTTCAGGTAAACCGTTTAATATTCGGTCCGCCCACTCAGTCATATACCACAGGTGGCACGACGCGTCGTCGTGAGATAAAGATTTGTCATTATCGCAGTTAGTCATGAATTTCGTTATCATTAAAGACGTCAGTAAGGTGGTCCGGCGGTTCGGTGTGCGCGGTCGTACTCTGGAGTTTAAAATCCGGCCGGTACCGAGGGGGGAGGAGCCAGTTGGGTGGGTCAAGGCGGCGATTGTAGGAATAGTCACGGAGGCAACGAAAGATTTAGCACCTGACAACCTTGTCGGTTTTCATTTCTGCTCAAAGGACTTCAGCCGTGGTCAGGGATGGGTACCCTTTAAACCAGCTGGTGAAACAACAGTGGATGATATATGGGGTATTATATCAAAAATTTATCAGTCCAACTCGGCAGGAATAAGCACGGAGACATTTTGCCTGGGCGCTACTCTAGTACGGCTACCTTCCGGATCAGGCCCTCCGCGCGGAAGAGGTTACACCACGTTTGACGAAGAGTCTCGAATGAGACGCGGTATCATCCCCATAGTAAATACTGATAATTTGTGTTTACCGCGAGCATTGGTGGTAGCCAAAGCTCATAAAGAAAACGACCCGGCTCTAGTCCAGGTGAGGAAGGATGCCGGAAAACTACAAACACAGAGAGCTGCAGCATTAGCGGAGGCCGCAGGAGTAGTTGTGCCAGAAAACGGAGCCGGGATTCCCGAATTACGGCTTTTCCAACGCCATCTACCCGCATACCGGATCGTAGTGTACCAGTATGGTACGAAGGGGAGAGACGTGGTTTTTGAGGGTGATAACGAGGGACCAGCGCTCAACCTCCTATACTACAAAGGGCACTACAACGTTATTACATCTCTCACTGCAGCGTTTTGTTGTGGTTATTATTGCGAAAAATGTCGCATCCCGTACAACTACAAAGATCACCATCGTTGTGAAAAGACCTGCCCCGGGTGTCAACAAACGCCAAAGTGCTCCGTGGATCATAAGGTACTCTGTGAAATCTGTAATAGAACTTTTTACGCACAGACGTGCTACGATAATCATATACGATTTAATGTATGCTCAACGATCAGGCGGTGTGAAAAGTGTTTGAAAACGGTGCCCACCGTTAGAGAACATGTATGCGGCGAGCTTTTTTGCAAGTTGTGTAAGAAATATAACCCGCACAATCATCAGTGTTATATGCAAATAGATCGCAAAAAGCCAAAGGAAACCGAAGTTCTTTTCATATTTTATGATCTGGAAACGAGGCAGGAAAAACGAACAGAAGATGGATCTCTGTTACACGAACCTAACCTCTGTGTGTTGAACCAACGTTGTTACAAGTGTCTTCAGGAGAACAGCCTATATTTTTGCCAGACTTGTGGATATCGTCAAAAAATTTTCAACGGCGAAGGAGTGATTGAACAGCTGATGGCTCATATTCTAAATCTCTATAAAAAGTTTACAAAAACAGTGGTTCTTGCACACAATGGTGGTGGTTTTGACCACCAGTTTATTTTAAACCATGTTTTAACAAAAACGGACATCAAACCCGAGCTGATAATGAGAGGGACTAAATTAATAATGATGAATCTAGCTCGCAAGCTCACATTTATAGACTCTCTTAATTATTTTCCAATGGCTTTATCTAAACTACCAAAAGCCTTTGGTCTTGCGGGAGTGAAGAAGGGTTACTTTCCGCATTTGTTTAATAGGGTGGAAAATCAAAATTATGTAGGGACAATACCGGCTATTGAATATTACGACCCCGATAATATGAAAGAGATCGATAGAAATAATTTGTTGGAGTGGCACACTGAGAAATTAAAAAATAACTATATTTCTGATTTTCAAAAAGAGTTTCTGGAGTACTGTCAGTCAGATGTGGAAATCCTAACTCAAAGCTGTCTCAAGTTTCGAGAGCTGATGATTAGAGAGGGAAACGTATGCCCTTTCACCGAGGCCACGACATTACCATCTGCCTGTAACAAAATTTTCCGCAGAAACTTTCTAAAACCTAACACAATTGGTATAATACCAAAAAACGGGTACAGATTAGCGGACAACCAGTCGAAAATCGCGCTAAAGTGGTTAATATATGAGGAACAACAACGGCATCAAGAAATTTTATACACTGCTAAACAACGAGAGTGTGTAGTGAGCGGTACCAAAGTGGATGGGTACTGTAGTGAAACACGAACGGTATTTGAGTTCCAGGGCTGCTATTACCACGGGTGCCCCCGATGCTTTAAACACAATAGAGACAAACCTCTGTTAGATGACCCGACCGAAACCATGAACTTTAGATATGAGGCGACCGTGGCAAAAATTGAAAGGTTACGACAAAACGGTTACGAAGTCGTTGAGATGTGGGAGTGCGATTTTAGGAAACTCTCTCAAGAAATACCTGATAATCACCCATTACTGTCGAATGTGCCTCTCAACCCAAGAGATGCATTCTATGGCGGGCGAACTGGAAACATCGTGAGCTATAAATCAGTAGGTGATGGAGAAAAAATTCGGTACGTTGACTTCACATCTCTTTATCCCTACGTAAATAAATATTGTAAATATCCGGTGGGACACCCGAAAATTTATGTCGGAGAGGAATGTCAAAAGTTGGACTTAAAAACAACAGAAGGGCTCATTAAGTGCAAGGTGCTTCCACCACAGGGGCTATTTCACCCGGTATTACCAACAAAAATGAACGGTAAACTGATGTTTGTGTTGTGTCGGTCGTGTGGTGAAAATTCAAACCCGACATGTATACACGAGGTGGAGGAACGCGCTTTAAGTGGCACCTGGGTGTTAGACGAACTGATAAAAGCTCTGGATGTAGGCTACCAAGTTCTCGAAATTTATGAGGTGTGGAAATATGAAGTAGAAAAATACAATGCTGAAACTAAATCGGGTGGACTATTTACAGAATACATCAACACATTTTTGAAAATAAAGCAGCAGGCTTCAGGGTGGCCGACTACTTGCACCAATGAAGAAGAACGCAATTTATATGTGCAGGAGTACTTCGAAAGAGAGGGGGTACAACTTAAGCCGGACGATATTGAATACAACCCGGGGCGCCGTGTTCTGGGGAAGAGTGTAATTACATCGTTTTGGGGGAAATTTGGTCAGAGGGAAAACCAACCTAAGACAACCATTGTTAATAAACCCGATGAATTTTTTGAAATGATGACGAACCCCTCCATATGCGTTAACACCATATTACCAATAAACGATGAAACGTTGGTTGTGAATTGGGCATATCGCGAGGAAGTGAACGACCCTCTACCTACAGTAAACGTTGTGTTGGCCGCATACACAACCGCCCATGCTCGCCTGAAATTATATGGCGTTCTGGAAAAACTAGGCGGTAGGGTTTTGTATTACGACACGGACTCCGTTATATATTCGACAAGAGAGGGAGAGTGGGAACCATCTACCGGCAACTTTCTTGGTGAATTAACTGACGAGTTGGAGTGTTATGGTTCTGGTTCATATATTTCAGAGTTCGTGAGTGGTGGCCCAAAAAATTACGCCTATAAAGTAATTTCTCCAACCGGGATACATGTCGAGTGTAAAGTGAAGGGTCTATTTCTAAACTACACAGCCTCCCAGGTAGTGAATTTCGACGCCATTAAACAAATGGTATTGGAAGAAACCCCGCCCATCCACATCACAACCTCAAGTATTCTCCGCACTACAGAACATGAAGTTGTTACCCGAAATAACACAAAATCATATCGGGCTCATTCAACGAAGAGAAAGTTTCTGGGCGACCACACTTCTGTTCCGCACGGGTATAAGAAAATTTGTACACCTTTGTTACCACCTGTGTCTGGTACGATTACAGATTAGTTTTTTGTTGTATACAGTATTTATATATTGTTTATAATATCTATGTATATATTATTTTGTTTATGAGTTTTTAGTTAATGTCTTGAGATATAGAGCTCAGTTTAACAATCTAAGTATAACAACGCTCACACATATCAAATATTAAATGTTTCATTTAACCCGAGGTG